>CM042697.1:136066445-137341495 GCA_023614405.1 Avena insularis | reverse complement strand
AAGTATAAAACTAATCCCGATGGTAGATGAAGGGGTAGTGTGCCGACCGCGATCACATCAACCTTTGATCCGTTTCCAACGCGCATCGTCACCTCGTTCTTCGCTAGCTTCCGTTTATTCTGCAGCACCTGTTTCGAGTTACAAATATGAGCAACCGAACCAGTATCAAATACCCAGGCACTACTACGAGTACTAGTGAGATACACATCAATAACATGTATATCAAATATACCTTTCTTCTTGATGTTGCCGTTCTTCAAATCCGCCAAGTACTTTGGGCAATTCCGCTTCCAGTGACCTTCTCCCTTGCAGTAAAAGCACTCAGTATCAGGCTTAGGTCCAGCCTTGGTCTTCTTCGTCGGTGTGGTAACTTTCTTACCACCCTTCTTGAAGTGTCCCTTCTGCTTAGACTTGCCTTTCTTGAATTTGGTGGTCTTATTGACCAACAACACTTGGTGCTCTTTCTTGATCTCCACTTCTGCAGACTTCAACATGGCAAAGAGTTCTGGCAACGTCTTGTTCATGTTTTGCATGTTGTAGTTCATCACAAAGTTCTTGTAACTTGGTGGTAGTGATTGGAGGACACGGTAAATCCCCAAAGCATTAGGAATCACAATACCCAAGCTTTGAAGTTTGTTTGCGTGCCCAGACATCTTAAGCACATGCTCACTGATGGAGCTGCCCTCTTCCATCTTGCAGTTAAAGAACTTTTCAGAAGCCTCATAGCTTTCAATTGCCGCATGAGTCTCAAAGATCAATTTGAGATCCTCAACAATATCATATGGGTCTGAATTCTCAAACCTTTTCTGAAGCTCCGATTCTAAACCATACAAGATAGCACACTGAACTATGGAGTACTGAGTCTTCCGAGGGAGGTAAACATTCTTTACTTCATCGGCGGCATCAGCTGCAGGTGGGTCTCCCAGCGGTGCATCCAGCACATAGGTCAAATTACCAGCTGTGAGGACAATACTCAAATTGTGGAACCAATCCGCGAAGTTGCTTCCATTGTTTTTCAACTTTTCTTTCTCTAGGAACGCATTAAAATTGATGGTAGGGGCTGCCATTGATCTACAACATATTTGCAATAGTTTAGACTAAGTTTATGACAAATTGAGTTCAAATTAATATTAAAATTAATCTAGGTGAACTCCCACTCAAAACAATATCCCTCACATTGTTTTAGTGATCACACGAACCAAATCCACCACATCAACACCGATCATCACGAGAGTTGATGTAGCTTCAATGGCGAACAATCGACATGTTCATCATATATACTATATGATTCATGCTTTACCTTTCGGTGATCCGTGTTCCGAGACCATGTCTGTACATGCTAGGCTCATCAAGATCAAACCTTAGTTTCCGCATGAGCAAATCTGGCTTGCTCACGTTGTATACACTTGCGGAATCTAACACACCCGATCATCACGTGGTGCTTCGAAACAACAAGCTTTAGCAACGGTGCTAACTAAGGGTGAACACTTTATGACTTGAAATTCATGTGCATGAGGGATCATCTTATAATGCTACCGTTGTCTACTAAGCAATACAAGATGCATAAAGGATTAACATCACATGCAATTCATAATATGTGATATGATATGGCCTTTCTTCTTTGTGCTTCCGATCTCCATCTTCTAGCACGAACATGATCTCCATCATCACCGGCATTGCATCAAGGTCAATGACGCTTCTCCATGGTTGTCGTCCACCGGCTTCAACTATTACAAATACTTTGAATAGACACGCAGGTCTTAACATAAATTAAAGACAACCATATGGCTCCAACCGGTTGCCAACTTACAATAAGGAACATTGCATACATCAAATATAATCACAATCATGGCCATATCACATCACAGCACACCCCAAAACAAAGTTAGACGCCTCTACTTTCTTTGCATGTTTTACGTGGTTTGGGGCTTTCAATAAGTGTCGTTCTAACTTACGAACAAGAACCACAACATTGATACTAGTATTGTTAATCACCCGTTGTAAATTGGATCTTAACTATGCTAGGAGAAACAGGCACCCGCAAAGCCACTTATGCAATACAAGTTGCATGTCAAGCGTGGAGCAAGTCTCATGAACGATGTCATGTAAGGTTAGCCGCTTCATCCCAACATCCCGCAAGATGCAAAGTACACAAGAAGCAATCGACAATAAAAGCATCAACCCCACAATGACCATTGTGTTCTACTCGGCAACAGATCTACATATAGACACGACTGATACCCTTTGTAGGGTTTCGTAGCATGGAAAACAAAAATTTCTACCATACAAACAAACAAGCCAAGATCTATCTACTAGATTGTAGCAACGAAGTCGATGGAATAACTCACCCTTGAAGATTCCAAAGTGTTTAACGAGGCGGATTCTTGTGGGTGATGTAGTCGCACTCTTCCGATCTCAAGATCGCGTGAGCGATCCTTCGGCGCTGCGTCCTAAGGCGCTCCCTGATCGTTCACACGTTCGACGAAGACCTTCCTCTCCCTTGTTCCAGCAGGCAGCGGAGGTTGTAGCACTCTCCTCGCGATTCCGGCAGCACAACGGCGTGGTACCGGAAGTAGAGGGGAGATCTCGTAGGGCTTCGCCTTAAGCCGGAGCGAGTATGGTGGAGTATGAGAGAGTCCCTCGACGATCTAGGGTTTAGACACGCCGAGGAGGGGCTAGAGCTGGTGGCTAGGGTTTCACCTAGGTGGCGGCGGCGAGTGCCCTAGGGCCGGCGGCGGCTTGGTACTAGGGTTTGGAGGAGAGGATCTTGTGTGTCTCTAGGAGGGAGCCCTGCCCCTCCTTATATAGGTGGAGGGGGCCGGCCGGCCAAGGGAGGAGGAGGTCCCTCCCCAACTCGGCTTGGGTGGGCGCCCGGTTGGAGGAGGAACTCCTCCCCAACTCTGTTCCTTCCTCCTCCTCTTTTCCTCTTTCCAAATTTAGCCGTTTGACTTTTCAAACTAGCTATTTGACTTTTCAAACTAGGATTTGAATTAATCCTTTATTTGGTTCAGCGATGACACTTAGTACATGATGCAATCATACCAACTTGATACAACACATTCATGTACCCTTCCTCCGGAGTCTTGGGACATTCGGAACATTCTAGAACATTCGATGAAAACACCGGAACCATTCCCCAACTCCGAAACGGGACTTTCCTTATATGAATCTTATTCTCCGGACCATTCCGGATCTCCTCGTGATATCCCGAATCCCATTCGAGACTCCGAACAATATTAGGTCTCTTTCTCATCATTCTATAACTACTCAAACAACGTCGAATCCTTAAGTGTGTCTCCCTACGGTTCGTGAATTATGCGGACATGATCGAGACACTTCTCCGAACAATAACCAATAGAGGAATCTGGAAATTCATATGGCTCCCACATATTTCTACGATTACTTTGCGATCGAATGAACCACTTACATACGATATCAATTTCCCTTTGTCTCACGATAGTTTACTTATCCGAGGTTATGATCATCGGTATCTCTACATACCTAGTTCAACCTCGTTACCGATAAGTACTCTTTTCTCGTTCCCGTGATATGTGATCCCTTGTGAGCCAGTCACATGCTTGCAAGCTAATTGGATGACATTTCACCGAGAGGGCCCAGAGTATATCTATCCGTCATATGGATGGACAAATCCCACTCTTGATCCATGTGTTTCAACCAATACTTTCCGAACACTCAATGCCACCTTTATAGCCACCCAGTTACGGTGTGGTGTTTGATGTCATCAAAGCATCCATCCGGTAAAGGTGATATGCATGATCTCATGGTCAAAGGAATTAGATTACTATGTATCAGAAAGCATATAGCAATTGAACTATTAAAATGACTTGATCTTTATGCTACGCTTATCTATAGGAGTATGTCCATCATATCATTCTCCTAACAATATGATCTTGTTGTTAATAACATCTCAATGTTCATGATAGGGAAACCACAATCATCTATTAACCAACAAGCTAGTATTATATAGAGGCTTTACTAGGGACTTCAAATTAAGTTTACAAATCACACAAGTATTAATGTTTCCTTGTTAATACTATTATAGCATGAATGTAAACATTTATCATAAACACAAAGATATAATAATAACTACATTTATTATTGCCTCTAGGGCATATCTCCAACACATTTTACACATGAATATGCTTAACTTTATCTTTATCCCATATGAATGCATAAATGTAGGTGACTCTTCAAACCTGGCCTATCTCCATCCATTAAAAACAACCCAAGATACAAAGTAAATTGAAAGGTCCGGTAAATGAAAAACAAAATATTCTAGCAAGTCTTGCAGGCATTCCTCAATTCCATTTTGCATGTGCTTCCCAAGGTTCAATAAACAAAGGTCTTTTCTAGTTAAAAGCTACTGTACTGCACCCGTAATCCGGATCAAAGGTGTCAGTGATCTAGTTGGGTGATTCCGTATAAAATATGTTACTTCGTTGATACTATTAGTCCCCCTAGAGCTTAGGAATTAAAGAAATGTGAGAGTATTCTGGAACACCTCGACGATACCGCGAACAATCTTCGGAAACATAAGGAGAGAGAGAGAGGTCTCTGGGCGGAGTCTCACTCAAGAGAATCATTTGATTTTTATAACGTCGGGACAATAATTTTACTTTTGTTTGAGCCTACTCGATCATATTTCCTAAACAACTTAGTAATTAATCAAATGTGGAACTATAAAATGTGGAGCCTACTTGCAAGTCAAACTATAGCTCCAACTTGTAGCAACTATAAAATGTGGAGCTTAATTAATTGATCAATTGGATATCTAAAGAGTAATATGCTAAAACAATATAACTAAAGAGTGAATCATGAGTTGGCATCTCTGGTAACACCTTCCAACTTGAAAGTATGTATGGCGCGTTTGGTAGCCTGCAGCCGATCCTCGGTCTGGCCTGGCAGTGTTTTCGGTGGCACTGCCAGCCTCATACAGGACTTTGGCCAACTTCTGCAGCCAGGGGTATACACCCTTGAGCCAAAAGACAGCGGTTCCATACAACATCTGAAAGAATGTGTGGGCCCCCATGTGTGGTTTTGATAATTAATGATAATTTCTATGGACTAATGAGTGTATCAAGTTGTACTTGTAGGAATTGTCCATAGGCAATGCTTGAACCATATGTTGGCTTCAAGGTTTGGAGAAGAAGAAAGTGAAGAGGATCAAGTGGTGAGCAAGGTGTTCAAAGAGTGATCCAAAGATTGGTCATGTGAGAGTTGAGCCTTTTGCAAGGGTGTCTTGAATAAGAAGATAGAGTTCATCATATGTATCTTCAAGACATAATCCAAATGGTGTTAGAAGTAATGTTGTGCAAGCTAAAGATGTGCCATATCTATAAGATATCATGCTTGAAGCTTGCCATCCTCGGTGATCATGCATCAATGAAGACAAGGTCAAAGTAAAGGTTTCCCCATGACGTATGGGGGAGCAACTTGCAAGTCTTCATCAAGCGAGTGCGTGCAAGAGGAATCTAGAAAGGGGTTCCATCTTGAGAAGGACAAGGTCGCATACATCAAGATCAAGTGGAATATGTGCAAGGCAAAGGTATGATCTTGATAGGGTTTCTTTATTACCGGTCTCGTAGTGTTAGTTGGGGAGACCGGTTTATAGGATAGACAACCGTACTATCAAGAGGGGCTATCAAGTGAGTAACTCGATCATATCTTTCAGAGAAAGCTCAAACCTTTGCATACTTAGCATCATCCTTTCTTGGTTGTTATTTGGATCTTATCCATGTGAGGTTCTAGAGCTTGTGGTAATATCATAACAAGCTCTAGTTCATCAAAAACGGATTTCCCTTTTATATCATATTGCGTTTTTGATCTTTGAGGTTTTTTCGGTTTCTCACCAAGAGAGGTATCTCACATTATAATACATGAAATGTTGTCTCTTGGTGGTAACTCTTGTTGTCCTCTTTCCAAAAAAATTGGTTTCGGGTCAATCGGAGTTTCCAAACTCTAGATATTGCCATTTGAAGTTTGCCTCTTTTTTGGTCCAGACCGGAATCTCCGGTTTGCATGGACCGGAGTCTCCAGTGTGGTCCGGAGTGTCCCCTGGAGTCCCCGGGGGGGCTCCAAAATTCAGCCTAGGATAGTCTGATAGGTGGTCCGGAGGCTAGTCCGGAGGTTGGGGCAGAATCTCCGGTGTAGACCGGAGTCTCCGGTTTGACTTTCCCCAACGGGCAGAAAACAGTCAGAAATCTGTGGGCCTATAAAAGGGGCCCTTCTTCCCCAATGTCACTGCTCGAGTTTTACAGGCTTTCTCCTCCATTCTTGACCCTCTTGAGCTTGCTCCCCCTTCAATCCCTCCCTTGATTCTTGCATATACTTTAGGGATTTGAAAAAGGAGATCTAGATCTACAATCCCACCAATCCATCTCTCCTCTAAGTGAGGGGGACATCTTGGTATCTAGATCTTGGAGTCTTTTGTGGATTTCCTCCATTGTTCTTACTCTCTTATTCTCCCACAAGCTTTTGTAGATTTGGTGGAATTTGGGAGAGAAAGATTTGAGCACTACTTGTGTTCTTGCCATTGCATTTGGTGCATCAGTTTGAGTTCTCCCCGGAGGATTTAGTGAGTGAAAGTTGAGAAGCTTTTTACTCTTGGATTCTTGGAACCCTAGACGGTTTGTTGGTGTTGTAGGTTGTGGCCTTGGTGGCGTTTGTTGGGAGCCTCCAATTAAGTTGTGGAGAAGTGCCCCAACCTTGTGAGAGGTTCCGGTTTGCCACCGACAAGTGCACCAATAGTGGAAGTGTGGATCGATCCCGTTGGGGTAAGATTCACCGGAGAATAAGGGAGGCCTTTTGTGGCGTAGGTGGTTAGATACCACCCCCTCTCCAAACGAGACGTACTACATGTTGGGAGGAACTCGGTAAAATATCGTCGTCCCCGCGTGCCTCGGTTATCTCTATACCCGACCTCTTACTTATGCACTTTACTTTGTGATAGCCTTCGTGCTTGAAGTACATATCTTGCTATCATATAGTTGTTTGACATGCTTAGCATAACTTGTTGGTGCACATAGGTGAACCCTAGATAGTTCTAGGTTTTGTGCTTAACAAAGTAAACGCTAGTTTAATTCTGCCTTTGTTGAGCCACTCTCGGAAAAGTTTTAACCGTCTATTCACCCTCCCTCTAGGCTGCATCTGTATCCTTTCAACATCCACCAAGCATAGAACAGAGACTACTAATATTACAACGAACAGCAGAGGGCCCTCAGATTACCATATGGTACGTGATCAACTCCTCAGTGATGTTGAAAGCCCTAAAGAGATTCATCTTGAAGCCCTTCTGCTTGTTCATGTGCTTGGGTACCTTGCCAATCACAACTGGTCATATTATAGTAGCAGATGCAAAAAAAACAACGAGTTACATTGCATACTAGAAAATGGCATTGATCAAGCAACATACAGATTGTGATGCTAGTTATCAAGCAAATGACATTGAGGATGCAGCATACAGATGGTGATGCTAGTGATCAAGCAAATGTCGAGCAATGCACATATGGTGATGCTAGTGGTCAAGCAAATGACATTGATCAACAAACATACATATGGTGATGCTCTAGTGAACAGGCAAATGGCATTGACCAAGCAACATACAGATGGTGATGCTAGTGGTCAAGCAAATGGCATTGATCAACAAACATACATATGGTGATGCTAGTGGTCAAGCAAATGGCAATGAACAAGCAACATACAGATGTTGATGCTAGTGACCAAGCAAATGGCAATGAGTAAGCTAGTGACATCGATCTATACATGCATAATGGCCGTGCCATTTGATCTACACATGCATACCCTTCCACACGATGCTAATCTACAATTGTGTAACATTTGAAGCAACATATAGAAGCTAATCTACAAATGTGAAACATATCAAGCGACAGCCAAATGCTAATCGGGCAACATGGGCCAACATTGTGCAGCTAAACTATAGTGCACCACAAGAATAGATGGAGAAAATAGAAGCCTCACCTGCGACGGAGTGGTCGACGGCCTAATCGCCGGAGCCATGGGCAAAAACTGTATAGGGGTTCGTAGCATGGAAAATGTCGTGGGAATGGTCACGGCAGATGCTGTAATCGGCAGCGAGTAGTAGAACGAGGGGCAAGGGCAGCCAGCCATCTGCGGAGCGAGATGAGGGCGGAGACACAGGGTTTTACCTAGGTTCGGCCCCCCGGAGGGTAAAGACCTACTCCTGCTAGATTGTATTATGAAGGTGGTACAATGGGCTCGGTTAAGCGGCCGAGTCGTGGGGGTATGATGGAACGTCCCTCTACATCGCCCCGCAGGAGGTTTATATAGATTCACCTCCCTAGGGTTTACATATCTCAACCGATTCAGTTAAAGCTTCGATACTGCTTAACCTAATCCGACCTTTATCTACTCGCTGGGCCTTCAGCTTCCAAACGCTTGGTTCTCGGCTGGGCTTCAATCCAGCCGCCTTGCAGCCCACTCGCCAAGTCTTGGGCCATCGAACGCCCCGCTGGGTATACCCGGTAGGCATATCCCCATCAATAGTCCCCGAGGCCGTCGTCGATTCGGCGTAGGTGGTCACGGCAATGGAGCATACGGTGCTGAGTAGACATCCATCGAATCAATGGCGGGCCTCAGATAAAGGAAAAACTAATCACACTACTCGCAGCTTTGGCGAGTCGAATGGCAAACACCGCCATAGTGGTTGGGTCGAGCCGAGTGGCTAAAATTGGGCCGTTAAACATGGTCAAACTAGCCGCTGGAGTTAATCCAACGGTAACTTTGGCGTAATCATCGCGCTGTAACAGCTTCCTCGATTTGACGGGTAGCAACCGCTATATAAGAGGAATGGCTAGCGATCGAGGACCACCGCCTCACCATTTCCTCCGATCACAAGACCTTTTCGCCTCCCTCCGCATCATGACTCCAGCCAACCAGAAATCCTCCGAGCCCCCACAAATCTTTCCGCCATGGCCCTTCCACAACCTTGGGGCAGATCGAATGCACCAGGCGCAATCGCTTCCTTTGAGGAGGCCGGATTCTGCAAGCCGGTTGGCGGCAAGATCCTCGCGGCCGGAGAGGTGACTCCAAACCCGCGAGAGAGGGAGTTCATCTACTTCACCAGTCATCTCGAACAGGGGCTAGGGTTCCCCACGTCCCTATTCTTCCGGCGCTTCTGCTCCTACTACGGGATCCAGCCGTCGGATCTGGGCCCCCATAGCATCGAGCAACTCGCCATCTTTGTTGCGTTGCGAGTGCTACTTGGCTGCCGCCCTACTTCCCTCTTTGGCAAGATCTGTTTCATGGACGGATCAGCCGCGAGGAGGCGGGCGGCCCAATGCTCGCCGCGGGTGACCTAACCTTCCAGCTGAAGTCGAAGGCCTCATTCTTCGACCTGATGCTGCCCGCCAAGGCAGCGAGCGACTAGAAAAAGTCGTGGTTCTACGTTGCCGAGGCGACTCCGGAAGGCGAGACGGCGATTCCGTGGTACTCCGCCGATCGATCCGAGCCGCGCCGCCTTCAAATCGGCAAGCTTCCCGGCGACCAGCGGATGGTCGTCGACGAGATGCTTCAGACCATCCGCGGTCTAAAGAAGAAGGGCCTCCAGACGATAAACCTGTACAATTGTGGTCGCGGGCGACTCGTCCCGCTGGCCCGGTGCAAGCACTACATGTACCAGTACACCGGCCGGGACGACCCGACAAAGGCTAGCCTGGCCGAGTGGAGGCTCGACGACTACACCGTGGCGCTGAAGAAAATCACCCAAGCGGTGTACTTGGACGCTCAAGCTGGGGTCGCCCCCTATACCGCGAAGCGCTCAGCCCCAACGGTAATCACTTTGTGTCATTCGCAGTCGCAGTCCTTTTGCGCTATGGTCATACTAACTTCAACTTGCCTTTGTTGCAGCTGTTCCAAGTGGTGGAAGGTGGCTCCGCCCTCGAATGACGAGAATTGAGCTCGTCTGGCCCAAGACATGGGCGGTCGCTAGGAGCGACGAAAGCGACAGCGACGACAAATCCGAAGAGGAAGCCGCCCCGCTGGCTCGCAAGACCCGCGGGCAACGTCAGCGCGAGCTCGAGGCGAGCAAGAGCCTCGAGCGCCATGATGATGAGGAAGAACTTCCGGAGACGACCTCGCGCCGCCAAGCTACTCCGTCAAAGAAGAAGAGGAAGGAGAAGGAGGCGAAGGCCCCTCCAAGAAGGAAGACGAAACCGACGAGGCCGGCCTCGCCACCACACTCGGCATGCGCCCGACGCCCAGCCCGGCCAAGGATGAGGCGCCGCCGACGACGGCCGCGCTGGACACGGCCACCATCGAGGTGTTGCTGGCATCGATGCCTCCGCCATTCGCCCCGGTCTCGGGGCTGGGGGAGGCTCCGGCCGCAGCGACTTCGCCTCGCAGGGAAGCCCCTGTCGAAGAAGTTACAGAGGCTTCGGTCGCAGCTTCGACGATGAAGAAGCCGTCCGTGTCTTGGGCACGTGACGTCCTGGACATGGGGCTCAGCCGCCGAGTGGGCCCTGAGCTGGAGAAGCCAGCCGGCCTCCGTACGGGGCTGCGTTTCATTCCGGTCGCCAAGTGAGTGCACTCGCCTTCCTTTGTCTCCCATAATTATTGAATTATCTTGCTTATATGGTCGGCGTACAGGACCGGAGTGAAGAAGATGGGCCACCCAACCGTGGCTAAGGTGCCGTCTGGCCGCCGAGGAGGATTCTTCCCAAGAGGAAGGCGGACGAAGTCGCTGCCCCGCGGATGGCGGCAAGAAGGCCAAGGTGACGCCGTCGTCACGATTTCGACGACACGGCGTCGCGGCCGCTGGTCTCGCAAACGGAGGCGGCCGCGTCCACGAAAGAGGGCGCTCCATTGCCTGGAACGGCCGAGCCGACCTCCTTTGGGGCTGGTGCCTCTATCGCCACCTTCCCGCGCTTCATGACCAAGGAAGCCGCAGCGAGTGGAACTTCGCCTTCGAGCCGTGCTCCAGGAGCCGCCGACGCTGAAGTCGACCAGCGCCGTGGGCATACGCCAGATCTCCTCGCGTCCATGGACGCGATACAACTCCACAGCATGGTTGGCGCGGCCATCCAGGTACATCCAGTCCCCGAGGATCAGGTCGGTGCTTTGCAGCGGCCTGATTCTTTTAATGTCTTATATTCACTTTTCGCATCCGGTCCCGATGCGCACGCGCTGAATTTCAGCGGTGGGCACTTAGGAATTTCTTTAGTACAGCCCTCGAGTGCGCATCGCTGAATTTCAGCGGTGGGCACTTTAGGAGTTTCTTTTGATTGTTACCCTCGAGTGCGCTTCGCTGAATTTCAGCGGTGGGCACTTTAGGAGTTTCTTTGATTGTTGGCCCCGAGTGCGCACTTCGCTGAATTTCAGCGGTGGGCACTTTAGAGTTTCTTTGATTGACCTTTTGGTGATGTGCAGGGTCTATAGCTTGAATCGCCGACCGATTGGCGCCAAGCGACGCTGAAAGGAATTGGCCATCGCCCAGAGGCGAACGGCGGCTTGCTGTTGCCAAGGCAGAGGAAGCTCGCCAGGGGCTTGTCCCCGCTAGTGAATTGGCGGCAGCGCAGTCGGCTTTGAGTTCGGCCGAACAACGGATCGCCAACCTCGAGCGCCAGCTGCAGGAGGCGGCGAAGAAGCAAGCTCAGCCGATGGCGAGCCAAGGCCGTTGCCAGCCGCCAAGAGGATCGCAGAGTGTCGGAAGTCCTTATTGGGCTTCAGGACACCATACGCCGCTTCAATACTTCATCACGACCCTCGCCCGCTGATTGGTAAGTGCGCCTCTTTCAAGAGTTGTGCCATTTGTGGTGTCCGTCGTATTCATTATTGTCTTCTACTCGCAGGTCGCATCATCGACAGCGCGGAAGAAGCAAACGCGTTCGACGCGCGGCAGTGTGTGAGCACGCTTGTCGATTCGGCCACGTTGTCGACGACGTGCATCCGTGCCTACCTCCAGGAGATATCGCCCACGGAAGTGATTCCCAGCGACCTCGTTGAGGTGTGGAAGTATTTGGAGAAGGCGCCCGCGGTCGTGGAGTTCATGACGCGGTCGGCGTTTCGGCGCGGGGCAGCGACAGCGCTTAGCCTTGGACTTGCCTACTTCCCCGAGGACTTCGACATCGACGATGTGACAAGTGGCTACCCATCGTCGACTGGCGCGGTGGAGCTTTCCGAGGTCCTCAAGTTGCAAGATCGCGCCGCCAAGTACTCGGAGCGTGTCTTGGCGATGGGCGACTTCCTCCCGTACCAGGAGACGGTCGTTGTGTCTGGCGACCCCGAGCCGCCGCATCGCGATCTCAAGGTTGAGCAACCCTTCCGCGCGGCGATGGCGGGTGAACTGACGACGTATCCGTCGAACCCGTACACACCGTTCATCCGCAATCGCCGGGAGTTGGCGAAGTCGCCGCCTAAGCTCGCAGAATAGGATAGTTTTCCATGTGGCGTTAGCAGCAGTTCTGCCATGCGGGCATATGTTGTAATGCGAGACAATGCAACATACTATCGAATGAGATGTCATGTCTATTTTGGTATTTGTCAAGTGTTTGTGATTGTTGTTTGAACGAGTCCCCGAGCGCGTCCGCCCTTTTATGGGGTTTACCTCGTATGTGATGTGTTTGTTGTCTTTGTGTGTTTTATTATTGTGGTTGACTCGCCCGGACTCGAAGAGCCAGTCGCTAGGCGACTCCCTTGAACGCTTGCGTACTTGCCGCTTTTCCGTCGTGAACGAGGTCGGTGGCCGAGTCCCCAGCGTGGTACTTGGCTGTTCCAGTGCACGACTCGAGGTGAGTGAGGACTTGCGCGTTGGTTTGTGCGTCACTCCTGCCTGGCCCGTGGGGTCAGTCGCGTGGCGAGTCCTGGGCATGCTATCCTACTTGGAGTTTTCCCGGACCACTCGAGGTGAACTGGTCCGCAGTCCCCGAGCGTGGTACTTAGCCGTTCGAGTCGCTATGTCGAGGATGCGGAGGACCGTGGTCGCCAGAAGAAGCGAGGCGTAGTCTTGGTTCAGAGAACCAATCGAGCTAGGCGACTCCAATGGGGCTCCGTAGGCGTTTCGTGGACGATGCAAGACCTGAGGTGACTCGGTGCTCTTGCACCACACTACTTAGCCGCCGATCGCTGTACCAAAGGTTGACTTCGCGTTAGCATGTTGTTGTTATTACGAAAAGTAGTGGCACAAGACACGGAGAGTAGGCGCAATTTGCGGTAACCGCTTTTTTATTTCATAGCGACTGGAGAGTACATATGTGGGGTTCTAGGCGTAGAACTTCCGTAGGAGGTTTACATTCCATGGTCGCTTGACGTCGAGTTCGCCATCCCCGCGGACGTCGGTGAGGTAGTAGGCGTCGTTGCCGAGTACACGGCTGATGGCGAATGGTCCCTCCCATGGAGGGGAAAGCTTGTGCATGCCCTTCTTGTCCTGGATGAGACGCAGCACCAGGTCGCCTTCTTGGAAGGTGCAAGTTTTCATCCGCCGGCTGTGATAGCGGTGGAGTCCTTGTTGGTAGATGGCGGTGCGCGAGCGAGCTAGGTCGCGTGCCTCATCGAGTTGATCGACTCCATCTTGTCGTGCGAGTTCGTTCGCAGCTTCCGTGTAGTGGACGACCCTTGGCGAGTCGTGCTCAAGGTCGGTGGGCATGACCGCCTCGGCGCCGTACACCATGAAGAAGGGGTGAATCTGTCGACCTATTGACCGAGGTGCGGATTCCCCAGATGACGGAGGGTAGCTCCTTGACCCAGCACCCGGCGGTGCGCTCGAGTGGTACTTGGAGTCGCGGCTTCAGGCCGTGGAGGATGCTTTGGTTGGCCCGTTCCGCCTGGCCGTTGGATTCCGGGTGGGCGACTGACACGAGGTCGAGCCGAATGTGGTGCTCTTCGCAGAATTCGGCCATGGCTCCTTTGGCGAAGTTGGTGCCGTTGTTCGTGATGATGCTATGGGGGAACCCATAGCGATATATGAGTTCGCGTAGGAATTTCGTGGCGGTCTTCCCGTCGCATTTCCGGACTGGCTTGGCCTCCACCCACTTTGTGAATTTGTCGACTGCGACTAGGAGGTGGGTGTAACCGGAGGGAGTCTTCTTGAAGGGGCCCACCATGTCCATGCCCCATATGGCGAATGGCCAGGTGATGGGGATTGTTTTGAGTGCTGAGCTCGCACGCGGCTCGGTTGGCGATTGGCACCCGGCGCACCGCTGGACGATGTCGGCTGCGGCGTGTGCGATGGGCCAAGAGAATCCATGTCGCATAGCCTTGGCGATGAGAGAGCGGGCGCCGTGGTGGGCCGCAGCCACCGGAGTGGATGTCGTGGAGGATCTTGCGTCTGCCGGGCGGGTTGGACGCAGCGTTGGAATACGCCGGTGACATCGGCCAGTGGAGCTCGCCGTCGATGATGACGTAGGACTTGCATCGACGGGCGATCATTCGAAGCCTGTTTCGTCGCCCGGCAAGGTGCCGCTTCCAGGTAGGCGATGTAGGGCTTGGTCCAGTCGTCTGGCTCGTGGACGAGTGCGACTAGGGCTGCTTATGGTTGGAGCGGGACACCGATGTCGATCTCCCTTGGGGGAGAGACTGATGGCTTGGTGATCGTGTCGAGGAAGACGCTGGCGGGTGGTGCGAGTCGAGCCGACCCGATGCGAGAGAGGGCATCGGCCTCCTTGTTCTTCCGCCTATCGATCCACTCGACGGAGTAGCCTGTGAAGTGTCCGCCCAAATTGTCCACTGCTTGGCGGTACGCCGCCATGGTGGGGGAGACGGCGTGGTGCGGCGACTTGTCCCGCGACGAGGTCGGAGTCGCCATAGCAGCGAGGGCGGTTGACATTCATCTCCGGCGCCCTCATGCGGTAGTAAGGCCTCGTGACTCGGCCATGTTGTTTGTGCAGGTGTAAAGTCCAGCAGAGGACATAGCGAGCTTGTCGCCTTCGGAGAGGTTAGCACGATCCTCGCTGCGCCGTCGCGTTCTTGGAGCCATCGAAATGCAGGCTCGAGGTGGAGATATGGCAGCTTCTCACGGCTGCTGGGCCTCTTCGATCGGCGATGAAGTCCGCTAGGGCTTGCGATTTGATCGCTTCGTGGCTCAGATTTGATGTTGTGGACGCCGATCTCGACGGCCCACTGGCGACTCGCCGGTCGCCATGTTGCGGATGATGTCCTGAACGGTGCGAGGAGACGACCGTGATCGGTGCTCTGGAAGTAGTGCGGCAGCCGTGTTCTCAAGACCGCCAGTATACCAGCTTCGGTATCGGGTATCGCTGGCGCGACTCGGTGAGGACCTCGCTGATGTAGTAGACCGGTCGCTGTCTGGGCGCCTTTCCTTCCTCCGTCGCCGACCATGACCGTGACGACACGCCGGAAGCCGCAACGAGACTAGCATGGGTTCTTTGTCGGCCGGGCGGCGAGTAGCGGGCAGTAGCGCTTCTTGAGGTCGCGAGCGCGCCGTCCGCCTCCTTGTCCCAATCGAATGTGGGGTTCTTAAGATCAGCGATATAGCGGCATTGCCTTTTCGCCAAGCGGGGATGAAGCGACTGAGAGCCGCTACTCGCCCAGCCAGCTTCTGAACGTCGCGCAGGCACTCGGGTTTGCCGAGTCGGGCGATCGTGTCGATCTTGGTGGGGTTCGCCTTGATCCCGCGCTTGGAGACGACATAGCCCAGTAGCTGTCCTGCGGGTACACCGAAGGTGCATTTGCCTGGGTTGAGCTTTATCTTGTATTTTCGCAAGTTGGCGAACGCTTTCGCCAGGTCGGTGAGTAGGTCGCCTGGCGAAGCGGACTACGACCACATCGTCCGATGTAGATGTGGATGTTGCGGCCAATTTGGCTCGCAAGGCATTCTTGCATGCACCGCTGGTAGGTCGCCCCGGCGTTCTTGAGGCCGAAGGTCATGGCAGTGTAGCAGAAAGCTCCGAATGGCGTGATGAACGCCGTTTTCCTCGCCCTCAACAGCCATTTTGATCTGGTTGTAACCAGAATAGGCGTCGAGGAAACACAGCGATTCCGAGCCCGCGGTGGAATCGATTATCCGGTCGATCCGCGGGAGGACGAATCGCCTTTGGGCAGGCGCTGTTCAGGTTTGTGTAGTCGATACACATCCTCCGTGTCCTGCTTTTCTTCTCGACCAGGACTGGGTTTGCCACCACTTGAGTATTTGATTGGCCGGATGAAGCTGCAGCGAGTAGACGCTGCACCTCTTCGGCGATTGCTCGGGCGCTCTTCATTGAAGGGTCACAACGACCGCTGACAGTCGCACTTTGGGGTCGGCGTTAGCTTGTGCTCAGCGAGCTCCCTGGGGACACCGGCATGTCGAGGGCTTCCATGCGAAGATGTCCTGTTCTCACGGAGGAACTCGATGAGCGCCTTCCTATGCCGGGCTCATGCCCGTCCCGATCGCCACCGCCGCTGGAGTCGCCGGGGACCAGCTCGACGCAGACGGGTGTGCGTGGTGGCCTCAAAGGTTGAGGTGTTTGCGCCCGAGTTGGGCTTCTTGAGTATGGTGGGGTCGTCGTTGTTGACCCCGCCGTATTTGGCGAGTTCATCCGTGGTTGGTCTCCGCCGCGCGATAGCGTCGGCGCGCTTTGGCCTCGCACTCGGCGGCCATGTCGGGTCGCCGTTGATGGTGATGACGCCGCACGGCCCGGAGCTTCATTGCGCTAGACGCGAGTGGGCGCTGCCATGAACTTGGCGAACGCTGGCGCCTGTGACGCAATGGTAGGGTTGTCGAATGGCACGAGCTCAAGACGATCCGCCGGGGAAGTTTGCTGGTGTCGAAGGTGATCGGCAGCGTGACCTTGCCGATCGGGTACGCCTTCCGACCGGGACGGCGTGGAACGTGGTGTGGGTCATTCGATCATCGACGGGAGCCGCAGACCGCTGAAGGTGTCTGTGCAGGATGTCGATGGAGCTTCCGCCGCCCATCAATGTCTTGGGGAGCCAAGTCGCCGACCTTGGCTTGACCACCAGGCGACTCGACTGGGTACTGGCGCGTGGCGAGTGCTCTTGTCGGCTCCAGGTGATGGGCTGCTCCGACCAGTTGAGGAACTGGGGGACGTACACCTGGGCCACCGCGTTGACGGCGACGGCGCGGGTGATGACCTTCTTCTCGCGCTTCGTGTTGAAGCCCGTGAAGGTGTGGAGCGAGCCGGCCACTTTGCCGAATTTTCGCCGCTTAGGTCATTGTCGGGGTCCTCCCGTGCCCGCCGTGCCTTCTTGATCTCCCTGAGTGTATGGCAGTCGGCGGTGGTGTGCGTGGCGGGCTTTCCTTCCCTGCTATGAAACGCACATGGTTGGTTAAGGAGGGCCACGGGGTCGAACCTTGGCTTGGCCTTGTAGTTGCCGCCGTCGCGGCGTTGTCCTCCGTCGCGGCGGAAGCTCTTGGGCTCGCGTTGCGCATGCCTGGCGTTGGCGACGAAGTCGACTCGCCCGTCACAGCGACGCTTGCCCGTGAGGCGAGTGTTGCTGTAGCGCAGGTCGGACCGTCGTCCGCTGTCGTTGCCGCCAGGTGCGGCGTTGACCTCGACTCGCCGCCGCTTTCCTGGTTTGGATCTTCCTCCGCATATCGTTTGGCGATCTCGAGGAGGTCGGGGATGTTGTCGAGTGTGCGAGAGTGTCGCTTGAGCTTGGCGACCAGGGGCTCGTATCGGCACGAGGTCTTGAAGCAATGGATCGCGGTGTCCGGGTGGATGCCGACCGCGTTGTACCAGAGTTCTTGCCACCGTTGGACCCAGTTGCGGGTCGACTCGCGGAGTCCCTGGACGCATCGCTCCAGGTCCTCGATAGTGGTGGCGCGGGTGTAGGAGCACTCGAAGTGCCTGACGAAAGCGTCGCGCATCTCCTCCCAGGAATCTATACTGTCCTGAGGGAGGGTGTTGATCCACTGCCTGCACGTCCCCTCCATCATCAGGGGGAGGTAACGGGCGGCTAGCAGGTCGGTGTGGCCTGCGATCCCCATCGCCATGAGGTATGTATCGAGCCAAACGGCGGGGTCGTACGAGGGGTTGTACTTTTCTATCTCCTTCGGCGCCTTGAAGTTTAGCGGGTACTTCTCGCCTCGGATCATTGGTCCGAAGCACTTGGGGCCGAGTCGACTGAGCGACCCCATGGGCTCGCCGTCGCGGCGATTGGTTAGGGTGTGCCGCAGGTCGTCGGGCTGGCGTGCGCGCCAGCTTTGGTTGTTGATTATGTGGGTGCGGGCGTCGATGGTTAACTGCTGGCGGCGACGGTTGGTCGCCGCCCAGGGTCGCAGGGAGAGGCCGCGTTCGGGTCGGTGTTGGAGCTGCAGTGGCTCCGTGGTGGGCGATTGAGTGTGTTTGCCGTCATTGGGCGCCGCCGAGGCCGCCGCTTCCTCAAGAACGCGAGTATACTCGACCTGAGTCGGCGCCGCTTTTTGCTGCTCCTTTGCGAAAGCAGGGCGGCCCGACGTATTGGATCAGGGCGTGGCCGCCGTGCGGTGGCCGTGATGTTGTCGGCCGCTGCTCGCCGCCACGAGGTTGTCCATAGGGGTGGAGAACAGTGGGAGGCCGCTTGCCTCGCTCCGTGAGGAGACTACTATCCGCTGGTCCTCAGGGGTGTGCGGTTGGAGGCGGGCACCCATCGCCGCGACCTGGCGGGTCGGGCGCTTCCTCCCGGTGGCGCTGCTTCGCAGATCGCGCCGGCCGCTGGGCCGGGTTGTTTTCGTCGTCGAAGTTCAGGGCGCTACGAACGGTGGGGTTCAGCGCGACCTGATCCGCTGTTGGTGGTAGCGCGATAGCTCTGCGCCACATGCTCGAGGCGAAATTTCGCGCTCGGCTTGCTTGCGCACCGCCTCCGCCAGCCAGCGGAGTTCCTCGACCTCCGCCGTGGCGTTAGGAGGGATTGGGTGGAGAATGGATCCTCCGGCGGATCGGTACCGTCGCCATGTAGGTCGTGGCGGCTGGTTCCGCCACGAGGTCGGCGGAGTTCTCCACCCGAGTCGAATTCAAGATCCCGAGGATGGAGGGGTCTCGAAGTCTCCCACGTTGGAGACCTGAGTAATGGAGCCCGCGAGTGACGCCGGGTCGCCGAAGTCGGGCGTCGTCGTTGAGGGCCGCCTTCCGCGGTTGCTGAGTTTTCGCCACGCCATGGGCCGTAATTGTACTCGAGGCGAGGCGATGGATCGTGCGGATCTGGATTTTGGAGAGCCGATCGCGTGGCGGCGATTTCGCGGATGCGAGCCGAGTCCTCCGAGACGGCGACGCCGGTGAGGCCGACGAAGAGGCTGATCGTGCGATCGGCAGGATCACGCCGGCGTGACGGTCGCGCCAGCCGGACGTAGCTGCTCGGCAAGATTTGGAGCATCTCGCCGATCGCTATCATGCGCGGTGGCGACTGCCTCGCTGATGGGCAGATTGGATCTCGCCGCAGAACACCGCCGACCGCCAGGCCCGACGGTGGGCGCCACTGTCGTGGGAATGGTCACGACAGATGCTGCAATCGGCAGCGAGTAGTAGAACGAGGGGCAAGGGCGGCCAGCCATCTGCGGAGCGAGATGAGGGCGGAGACATGGTTTTACCTGTTCGCCCCGGAGGGTAAAGACCTACTCCTGCTAGATTGTATTATGAAGGTGGTACAATGGGCGAGCTCGGCGGTTAAGCGGCGAGTCGTGTGGGGGTATGATGGAACGTCCCTCTACACGTCCCGCAGGGAGGTTTATATAGACTCGCCTCCCCTAGGGTTTACATATCTCAACCGATTCAGTTAAAGCTTCGATACTCGTTTAACCTAATCCGACTGGGCCTATCTACTCGCCTGGGCCTTCAGCTTCTAGTCACTTGGTTCCTCGCTGGGCCTCAATCCAGTCGCCGTCTTGCAGGCCCACTCGCCAAGTCTTGGGCCAGTCGGAAACATCCTGCTGGGTATACCCCGGTAGGCATATCCCCATCAGAAAACAAAAAATTTCTACAGCATGCACACAAACAAGCCAATATCTATCTACTAGATTGTAACAATGAGTCGATAGAAGCACTCACCCTCGAAGATTCCAAAGCGGTTAACGAGAGCAGATTCTCGTGGGTGATGTAGTCGTACACTTGCCGATCTCAAGATCGCGTAGACGATCCTTCCGGCGCTGCGTTCCGGTAGCGCTTCCATAGTCGGTCACACATTCGGTACTCGATAAAGACCTTCCTCTCCCTTGTTCCAGCAGGCAGCGAAGGTTGTAGTTCTCCCCTCGCAATTCCGGCAGCACGACGGCGTGGTGTCGGAAGTAGAGGGAAGATCCCGCAGGGCTTCGCCTAAGCCGGTGCGAGTTATGCTGGATTAGGGTTTCCTGGAGATCTAGGGTTTAGATGACCAGGAGGAGGAGGAGGTGTCGGCGACGGCTAGGGCGTTGGCAACAAGGCGACGACGGCGCGAGGCAGCGGCGGCTTGTGCGCGGCGGCGGCGCGGGTGTGGGGAGGGCTTGGCTCTTGTGTGTTTGGGGCAGCCCTCCCCCTCTATTTATGAGAGGGAGGGGAAGCCTTGGGAGGGGTGGGTTTGAATCCAAACCCAAACCCAAGTTGGATTGAGAGGACTTGTTTCTTCTCCCACTAGGAAACCATTGTTCCAGTTTGACTTTTCAAACTTCTCGTTTGACTTTCATAGAGCTTTATTTCTCCCTTGCAAATGCCAACACCAAGTGAGCTAGGATATGATCCAATCGTTCCACATATCCATGACACATTCATGGACCATTCCCCTTCCGGTCCGGTGAACCTTCTAGACCCTTCTAGAACCTCTCCGATGAAACCATCGGAAACTTTCCCGAACTCCGAAATCGGACTTTTCTTATATGAATCTTATTCTCCGGACCAATCCGGATCTCCTCGTGACATCCCGGATCCCATCCGAGACTCCAAACAACATTCGGTATCCCTATTAACATTCCATATCTACTAAACAACATCGAATCCTTAAGTGTGTCTCCCTACGGTTCGTGAATTATGCGGACATGATCGAGACACTTCTTCGATCAATAACCAATAGAGGAATCTGGAAATTCATATGGCTCCCACATATTTCTACGATTACTTTGCGATCGAATGAACCACTTACATACGATACCAATTTCCCTTTGTCTCACGATAGTTTACATATCCGAGGTTCTGATCGTCGGTATCTTTGCATACCTAATTCAACCTCGTTACCGATAAGTACTCTTTTCTCGTTCCCGTGATATGTGATCCCTTGTGAGCCAGTCACATGCTTGCAAGCTAATTGGATGACATTCCACCGAGAGGTCCTAGAGTATATCTATCCGTCATATGGATGGACAAATCCCATTCTTGATCCATGTGTCTCAACCCATACTTTCTGAACACTCAATGTCACCTTTATAGCCACCCAGTTACGGTGTGGCGTTTGATGTCATCAAAGTATCCTTCCGGTGATGGTGATTAGCATGATCTCATGGTCGAAGGAATTAGGTTACTATGTATCAGAAAGCATATAGCAAATGAACTATATTAAATGACTTGATCTTTATGCTATGCTTAACTATAGGAGTATGTCCATCATATCATTCTCCTAATGATATGACCCTGTTGTTAATAACATCTCTATGTTTATGGTCAGGAAACCATGATCATATATTAACCAACAAGCTAGTTTAACAAGAGGCTTTACTAGGGACTCTTTTATGTTTACAAATCACACAAGTATTAATGTTTTCGGTTAATACAATTATAGTATGGTATGTAAACATTTATCATAAGCATGAAGATATGATAATAACCTCTTTATTATTGCCTCTTGGGCATATCTCCAACAGTCTCCCACTTGCACTAGAGTCAATAATCTAGTTTCAAACCTTTGTGCATTCAACACCTATGGCTTTCCGGTGTTGTATTTACACGATTGCTAGTGGTCAACTGATCTCCGGATCCGACACTTTCAGGTCCGTGTGTAATTGCATGTCTTTGCGTCTCTACGCATCACTCATTCTCTAATGAGACGACTTTGTATAAATTTGGTCCTTTGGTGAGACCTTTTAGTTCCTTGGGGTTAAAACATGTTGATAATATTGTCATACAATATATCTTCATAGTACCATCCCATTGTGAACAACACCTAGTTTGATAACAAACTACTTAACACAAATGCCCTCTTTTGCTGCTATAATAGCAGTCATATACTTAGCCTTTTGTTGTAGTATCTGTCACAATGTCTTAACTTTGGAACTCATCCAAATCCATTATGGAACTTACTTTCCATTATATTTTGCCACCCTTAGTTTAGATTGAGATAAACTTAATTTGTACTTTGTGACAAAACTAGTATCAATGTAGTACTTTTACAACGAATTAACCATCTATTTGTCACTTCTAAAAATAATATATTCTTAGTTCTTCCAAAAGATCATAAGAATATCCTTACTATCGTCCAATGATCATCTTATGAATCATTCTAGTATATGCTCATAACATTTAGAGCATAGGACATATCTGGATTTATACATATCACAGTATGATTGATATAAATACTCTTTGTGATTTCATACATCAAGTATCAATTTATACTTGAATCTTTGTTTCACTTACCAAGTGTTAATACACTTGAATATATCATCAATATTGAACTCATTCAATCCTTTCTGTGCGACAATAACCTTTCTTGTAGTTTTTATATTGAACTCATTCAATACATTATCTATGTACTTTCGGCACAACCATATTAGCGTCTATTGATGCCAAATATTTGGGTTTTGCCTAAGTCTTTCATCGGGATGAAATTCTTAATATGTGTTAATAAAAGATACATCATTTCCAATCAACAATATGTCTTCCACATAATGTATTAGAAATATGTCTTAGCACTCCCACTTAATTTCTTGCAAATACAAGCATCTTCATCGTCTCTGATGAATTTAAACTCTTTTAACAATTTCATTATGGTGAAGATTCCAACTTCGTGATGCTCACTTCAACCATTGTAGTTTGCATACGTTTTTAGCATCTTTTGAATTAACAAAAAACTTATGGACCGTGTTAAGCACACGTCCTAGGTAACAATTCTATTAGAAGAACTTGTTTTGTTTATTCAACTACCACATAACAAAATCATATGTAGTGGTTGCTACATTAATCCGTCTAGACTAAATATCGCTATGAAAGATCAAATCTTGTCATATACAACCTTTGAACATTGTTGTGAACTCTTTTCCAACATGTCGACTATTTCATAGATGTGAAACATCCATGTCTATTTCTTTATAGATCCAAACACGACTGTAAGGTTTTACACCTTTCTCGAGGGTCCTTCAAGTTCAAAACTTGATTTCTCGTGTATGGAACTATCACGGATTTTATGGCTTCAAACCATTTGCGGAGTTAGGGCTCATCATTACTTCTTTGTATGTAGTCCATTCATTATTCTCAAATAATGATTCAACTCTCAAATCTTGGTATTTGATTGTTTACCCGACCTACTTGGTTCAATAGAAACTTTGACCTCCGTAACCACAACCTTTGAGGCACGTGAGCCATGAGCATTGTTGCTGCCTCCAAAACACTTTTCGGCGCTGCGCAACTTTGCACATACAGCTAAGGTTCTTTTAACCTTATCAAAGTTCTATTGTCCTCCCACTTATCTTTTCACGGAAAATTCTTTCTCAAAGAAACTTGACGTTCTAAGCGACAAACACTTTTGTCTCCGGTGTTATGGAGGAATACTTAACAGTTATTCGAAATAACATACAAAGACAGGTTCATTCGACTTTGGTTGCAAACATCTTTCTTATGCATATCATACCAATGTTTAAGAAAGGACAACTTGGGTTTTATCCCAAACTATAACTTTATATGGTGTCATTTCAACGGATTATGATGGAGCTCTTTTCAGTGGAAAAACGATAGTCCCTAAAGCTTTATTCTTTAAAATATAATGGCAGCTTTATGATTACACATTTGATCTTACCATGTCAAACAAGGTTTAATTACATATCTCGAACGCTCCATACTCTTATGGTGTTTCGGGAAATGCAAATCCACGGAACGATTCCTTAAATCTTAGGTATTATTCTAAAATTGTAACTCAAATATCTTCCTTTATGATATTATCATAAACTATTTATATTCTTGTTACAATGATTTTGCACTTCATCTTGAAAGTCTTTGAACTTTGCAAATGTTTCATACTTCATCCTTATTAAGTAAATATTCATATATTTACTCAAATTTTCGGAGTAAGCATATGGAGTTGAAATCCATCGCTCTTGACTACACATAATGGACTTCATACAACAATATGTACAAGTTCCAATAAGCTAGTCATTCGTTCCCTTTTGGCCTATGAACAAAGTTTTAATTATCTCTAGGAAAGTTTCACAAGCGTCATTTGATCAAAAATCAAAAGACTCCAAAATTCCACCCACATGGAGTTTCTTCATGTTTTCTTTCCAATATAATTTAAACGGAGATGTCACTTCCTAAGTGATCTTTCCATCAATTTGTCTTTCGAAATTTTTAGCACTAGTTTTATGGATGTGATTTCTCCAACGAGATTTGTAAATCATCCATCTTTTATGGATTACGACAATTATTTGAACAACCCCTTTGTTCTCATAATACCTGATAAAACAAATCTTGAAGGAAAGCTTTGATGTTTAACGAGCAACACAACAACCCTTTATTTGTTCTCGATGAACATCATCACATATTCTTTTGCTAGTTACTTAGGACATTGTAGTTCATGAATTGTGTTGTTTCGTATGACGATTCATACCAACAAATTCAGTATTCAATACTTAAGAACCACATTATTTAACAAGCAAAGAATACAGCCATAACTCGTATATCCTCTATATACCTAAACTGAACAATTCTAGTCTTTTCTTTTCTGCCATATATTTATAAGATTCTCTTTCAGTATTTCGTGTTTGGTTTGAAAGAATCTATCAATAGTGGAGTCATACACATGACACATAGTCCAAAACATGTATAGTTAAATACCAATGTCTTTGGACTTGCACTTTGAAGTAGATCACCATCATCAAATGTTTGGTGTTCTTTCAAATTCCATTATTTAGTAATCTTTTAGTGTAGCAAACATTTTACCTGCATCTAATATTCATCCTTATCATGGAACTATTCATGATCAAGCTACTTTAGCTTATTATGGTGAATCGCGAGTATAATGTTGCTCTCCAATACCTTTTTGAGGATTAGGACAACTAGTGTCTCCAACCTTTTGTAAATTCTCATCAAATATGAGAACACAAACTTTACCATATTATACTCTATCATGTTGTAACCAAAACATCATTTCAGATATTGCAATATCTTCCATACATGATGGTTTCTGAAACAACTCTTTCAACTCCTAGATTACCTTGATATTGAAACTATCTTTTGAATATCAAGAATCATGGAGACAAACATGATACTTATATACTAACACTGGAATTGTTACTCTTGATTTAATACCAACTATTAAACTTCACGGAGTAATCATAACTTACTGAAAGTTTGCAATGGGACTTTTAAACTTTAGATTAACACTTCAAAACAATACGATACCATTTCGTAAAGTAACTAACCAGAATTCTATAGTTCTATCATCTCAATTATAACTAAGCGCAAGGTGGTAAATGAATGCCAATGACTACAACAACTATGCAAATTCACTTTGATTTAATTTATGATAAATAGTGTTCAACTTTTAATCATATTGCCGTTGAACTCCCACTCAAAACAATATCCCTCACATTGTTTTAGTGATCACACGAACCAAATTCACTACACCAAGTCCGATCATCACGTGACATGATATAGTTTCAAAGGCGAACAATCATCATGTTCATCATATCATCTATATGACTCATGCTTTACCTTTCGGTGATCCGTGTTCCGAGATCATGTATGTACATGCTAGGCTCGTCAAGATCAAACCTTAGCTTCCGCATGAGCAAATCTGGCCTTCTCATGTTGTATACACTCGCAGAATCTAACACACCCGATCATCACGTGGTGCTTCGAAACAACGAGCTTTAGAAATGGTGCTTACTAAGGATGAACACTTTAAAACTTGAAATTTTGTGCTTTGAGGGATCATCTTATAATGCTACTGTCGCAAACTAAGCAATACAAGATGCATAAAGGATTAACATCACATGCAATTCATAATATGTGATATGATAAGGCCTTTCTTCTTGTGCTTACGATCTCCATCTTCAAGCACGAATATGATCTCCATCATCACCGGTATGGCGTCAAGGTAAATGGCGCCGTTTCATGGTTGTCGTCCACCAGCTTCAACTATTACAACTACTTTGAATAGACACGCATGTATTAATGGAATTTAAAATACAACCATATGGATCCTGCCAGTTGCCAACTTACAATAAGGCACATTGCATACATCATATATAATCACAATCATGGCCATATCACATCACAGCACACCCCTGCAAAACAAAGTTAGACGCCTCTAATTTTCTTTGCATATTTTACGTGGTTTGGGGCTTTCAATAAGTGTCGTTCTAACTTACGAACAAGAACCACAACGTTGATGTTTGAACTATCAAGTGCCCGTTGTAAATTGAATCTATACTATTATGGGAGAGACAGACACCCGCAAAGCCACTTATGCAATACAAGTTGCATGTTGAGCGTGGAGCAAGTCTCATGAATGATGTCATGTAAGGTTAGCCCGAGCCGCTTCATCCCATCATACCGCAAGATGCAAAGTACACAAAAAGCAATTGATAATAAAAGCACCACTGCCCATAATGACCATTGTGCTCTACTCATGCAACAGATCTACATATAGACACGGCTCTGATACCACTGTAGGGGTTCGTAGCATGGAAAACAAAAAAATTCTACCGCATGCACACAAACAAGCCAAGATCTATCTACTAGATTGTAACAACGAGTCGATAGAAGCACTCACCCTCGAAGATTCCAAAGCGGTTAACGAGAGCAGATTCTCGTGGGTGATGTAGTCGTACACTTGCCGATCTCAAGATCGCGTAGACGATCCTTCCAGTATTTGTGTTCAGCGCTTCAGATCGGTCACACGTTATTTTCGATGAAGACCTTCCTCTCCCTTGTTCCAGCAGGCAACGGAGGTTGTAGTTTTCCCCTCGCGATTCCGGCAGCACGATGGCGTGGTGTCGAAAGTAGAGGGAAGATCCCGCAGGGCTTCGCCTTGTTGGAGATATGCCCTAGAGGCAATAATAAATGTAGTTATTATTATATCTTTGTGTTTATGATAAATGTTTACATTCATGCTATAATAGTATTAACAAGGAAACATTAATACTTGTGTGATTTGTAAACTAAAATAGAGTCCCTAGTAAAGCCTCTTTATAATACTAGCTTGTTGGTTAATAAATGATTGTGGTTTCCCTATCATGAACATTGAGATGTTATTAACAACAAGATCATATCGTTAGGAGAATGATATGGTGGACATACTCCTATAGATAAGCGTAGCATAAAGATCAAGTCATTTTAATAGTTCAATTGCTATATGATTTCTGATACATAGTAACCTAATTCCTTCGACCATGAGATCATGCATATCACCTTTACCGGATGGATGCTTTGATGACATCAAACACCACACTGTAACTGGGTGGCTATAAAGGTGGCATTGAGTGTTCGGAAAGTATTGGTTGAGACACATGGATCAAGAGTGGGATTTGTCCATCCATATGACGGATAGATATACTCTGGGCCTCTCGGTGGAATGTCATCCAATTAGCTTGCAAGCATGTGACTGGCTCACAAGGGATCATATATCACGGGAACGAGAAAAGAATAGTTATCAGCGACGAGGTTGAACTAGGTATGCAGAGATACCGACGATCATAACCTTGGATAAGTAAACTATCATGAGACAAAGGGAAATTGGTATCGTATGTAAGTGGTTCATTTGATCGCAAAGTAATCGTAGAAATACGTGGGAGCCATATGAATTTCCAGATTCCTCTATTGGTTATTGTTCGGAGAAGTGTCTCGATCATATCCGCATAATTCACGAACCGTAGGGAGACACACTTAAGGATTCGACATTGTTTGAGTAGTTATGGAATGATGAGTAAGAGACCGAATGTTGTTCGGAGTCTCGGATGGGATCCGGGATATCACGAGGATCTGGAATGTTCCGGAGAATAAGATTCATATAAGGAAAGTCCTGTTTCGGTGTTGTAGAATGGTTCCGGTGTTTTCATCGAGAATGTTCTAGAAGGTTTTGGAATGTACGGCACTCTGGAGGGGAAGGGTACATGAATGTGTTATATCAAGTTGGTATGATTGCATCATGTACTAGGTGTCATCGCTGAACAAAATAAAGGGTTTATTCAAATCCTAGTTTGAAAAAGTCAAACGCCAATTTGAAAAGTCAAACGGCTATTTTGGGAAGTGGAGAGGGAGGTGGAAACCGAGTTGGGGGAGGAGTTCCTCCCCTCCACCGCCGGCCCACCTTGAAGCCGAGTTGGGGAGGGACTCCCCTCCCCTTGGCCGGCGCCTCCCACCTATAAAGGGAGGGGCAGGGCTACCCCTCCTAGCACACAAGTTCCCTACCTCTAAACCCTAACCCTAGCCGCCGCCGCCCTCCATAGCCGCCGCCGGCCTAGGGCATCTCGCCGCCGCCTAGGTCAAACCCTAGCTGCCGGCCTAGCACCCTCCTTGGTGTGTCTAAACCCTAGACCACCGAGGGCTCTCTCATAGTCCACCATACTCGCTCCGGCTTAAGGCGAAGCCCTGCGAGATCTCCCCTCTACTTCCGGTACCACGCCGTTGTGCTGCCGGAATCGCGAGGAGAGTGCTACAACCTCCGCTGCCTGCTGGAACAAGGGAGAGGAAGGTCTTCGTCAAGTACCGAACGTGTGACCGACTGCGGGAGCGCTGCCGAAACGCAGCGCCGGAAGGATCGTCTACGCGATCTTGAGATCGGGAAGAGTACGACTACATCACCCACGAGAATCCACTCTCGTTAAACGCTTTGGAATCTTTGAGGGTGAGTTATTCCATCAACTCGTTGCTACAATCTAGTAGATAGATCTTGGCTTGTTTGTTTGTAAGCGATACAAATTTTTTGTTTTCCATGCTACGAAACCCTACACGCCTAAGCCGGTGCGAGTTATGGTGGATTAGGGTTTCCCGAAGATCTAGGGTTTAGATGACCTGGAGGAGGAGGAGGTGACAACGACGGCTAGGGCGGTGGCGACGGCTTGGGCACGGCGGTGGCGCGGGTGTGGGGTGGGCTTAGCTCTTATGTGTTTGGGGCAGCCCTCCCCCTCTATTTATGAGAGGGAGGGGCAGCCTTGGGAGGGGTGGGTTTGAATCCAAACCCAAACCCAAGTTGGATTGAGAGAAGGACTTGTTTCTTTTCCCACTAGGAAACCATTGTTCCAGTTTCACTTTTCAAACTTTCCGTTTGACTTTCAATTTAGAGCTTTATTTCTCTCTTGCAAATGCCAACACCAAGTGACCTAGGATATGATCCAATCATTCCAAATATCCATGAAACATTCATGGACCATTCCCCTTCCGGTCCGGTGAACCTTCTAGACCCTTCTAGAACCTCTCCGATGAAACCATCAGAAACTTTCCCGAACTCCGAAATCGGACTTTCCTTATATGAATCTTATTCTTCGGACCATTCCGGATCTCCTCGTAATATCCCGGATCCCATCCGAGACTCCGAACAACATTCGGTATCCCTATTAACATTCCATATCTACTAGACAACATCGAATCCTTAAGTGTGTCGCCCTACGGTTCGTGAATTATGTGGACATGATCGAGACACTTCTTCGATCAATAGCCAATAGAGGAATCTGGAAATTTATATGGCTCCCACATATTTCTACGATTACTTTGCGATCGAATGAACCACTTACATACGATACCAATTTCCCTTTGTCTCACGATAGTTTACTTATCCGAGGTTCTGATCGTCGGTATCTCTGCATACCTAGTTCAACCTCGTTACTGATAAGTACTCTTTTCTCGTTCCCGTGATATGTGATCCCTTGTGAGCCAGTCACATGCTTGGAAGCTAATTGGATGACATTCCACCGAGAGGGCCCAGAGTATATCTATCCGTCATATGGATGGGCAAATCCCATTCTTGATCCATGTGTCTCAACCCATACTTTCTGAACACTCAATGCCACCTTTATAGCCACCCAGTTACAGTGTGGCGTTTGATGTCATCAAAGTATCCTTCCGGTGATGGTGATTAGCATGATCTCATGGTCGAAGGAATTAGGTTACTATGCATCAGAAAGCATATAGCAAATGAACTATATTAAATGACTTGATCTTTATGCTACGCTTAACTATAGGAGTATGTCCATCATATCATTCTCCTAATGGTATGACCCTGTTGTTAATAACATCTCTATGTTCATGATCAGGAAACCATGATCATATATTAACCAACAAGCTAGTTTAACAAGAGGATTTACTAGGGACTCTTTTATGTTTATAAATCACACAAGTATTAATGTTTCCGGTTAATACAATTATAGCATGGTATGTAAACATTTTATCATAAGCATGAAGATATGATAATAACCTCTTTATTATTGCCTCTTGGGCATATCTCCAACAAACTGAGGCAGACCGGTCCGTCGTGGCGGGGGCTGGAGCAGTCGTCATGGCCGCGAACTGCTCGGAGGGGACGCCGCCCGCTTCTGCCGCCGCAAATCCGGCAGGTAAGGCTGAGGACATGCCGGGAAACACTATCGGTATTGGAGCGAACCCCAGCAGGAACGACACGTCCTGGCTCGGTGGCATGGCCGTGAAGGCCGACGGCCTCTTCATCTCGCTGCTTGACCCCGGCGCCCCCTTGGTGATGGTCGACGCCCTTAATGCGTCGGCGGAGGTGTCAGGGCCAAAGCGGGTCGGGACGGGGGAAAACCCCAATGAAATCCCATGGATCTCATTGCCCCGACCGCCGCAGCCCTAATGGACGTGTCACGCGGCGTCCTCGAAGTAGGCGACAGCCTCCGTAGAGATGGGAAAACGACGGGTTGACTTGCACGACCGCACTCCTCAAACCCTTCGCCTCATAGTTGCCGACAACGCGCTCGACAGCGTGTTGGAAGACGCACCCGACTTGCTTGTGGGGTGTGTGCTTGACGTGGGGCACAACCTTATCGGCGGGAAGGCTGTCCAGAGGCGGTGACGAATGAGGATATGGGGAGGCCATGGGTCTCTCCGATGGGACGAGACATTGGGGTATGGAGAGTGGGGCAGTGATAGAGTGGGGAAGGACTTATTCACGTTTCCCAGGCTTCCCACACATGCAACCGCTGGGTGGCGACAGCCCAATTTGTATCCAGTCGAGACTGATGTCACGGAAACGACCGACTCGGTCGTTGTCCGTGTGCCTGACTCGACTGCTTTAGACCCATGCTAGATACAACGCGAGGAAATTCAGGTAACCAAACAAGTTGTTTTATGCGCCAACAGGTCTGCCTGTATCTAAGGACATCTCCACCGGGCCGACCCATACGGTCACCCAAACGATCCATTTCTGTCTGTTTGGGTCGGGTCCTGATCGATTTGGGTAGGGGGTCTGGCCTGTCCGGCCAGCTGCACCTAGTGGCGTGACCCATTTGTCCGCACTGGGCGAGGCAACTTTTTTTTAGATTCAAACATAAATAGTTCGCGCTAAAAATAAACAAGATTCGAACTTAATTTACATTGAAAATATATAAAACGGAATTTAAACTACTACTAGCCCTATGTACTGAACTTCGCTCGCCGACGCCGCCTCGTCCATCTATGGGTCAAGGTCGATGTACTCCGGCAGCATCCAGAGTTTGGGCGACGGTAGTGCCGAAGCGGGAGCGGGAGCGGGCGGGTTGACCACATGCCCAGGCCACGACTTCCAAGCGTGCTGGAGGTGTGCCAGCTCCATCCCCACCTATGGCGCGATCGTAGGCGCCCAACCCGGCAGCGGCGACGGTGGAGGCAACCTGTCGTTCGTCTGCGCCACCATGCGGGTGAGCTGGAGGACCTCCTCATAGCCGTGCCACTAGGCCTCCTCCTCGCGCGCGCTGGCCGCGATGGCCTGCTCGGTGAAGGCGTCCTCGTCTTAGCCCCGAGCCAGCACCTCGCGGTACTCCGGGGGCATGTTCGCGGCGACGTCGCCCGACGCCTCCTGTTTGACGACAACGTCGTCGTCCTCCTTGTCATCATTGACGTCCTCGCTGCCGAGGTTGGCGTCGGAGTGGTTGTGGGCGCCCTCGTCGTCCGAGTCGATGTCGAGGACATCGTAGACCTCCCACGGCTACAGGTCGCGATGGATGGTAGTCGCGCGTCGCGCCTTATGCCCCCACTCGAGGAACTTGATCCAGTACGCCTCGGAGTGGTAACCTCTCTCCCATCGTTGGGCCTAGGGGAGGATGCTGATCCACCGACGGATCTCCTCCGCCATCCCTCTGCCCATCTTGGGCAGTGTAGGCACCGGGACACGGTCCCGATTGAAGTGCCAGCCGGTGGGGAGGGAGACATCCCTGCGCTGGATGCCGCGACCCTCCCTCTAAAGGTGCTCGACTCCCCGACGTGATAGTACCGTCGGGTGCGGTGTTCCCGTGATGGCGGGTAGTCCCCCATGGGGTCGCTCCGGAACTCCTCCGGCCGCGACGGAGGCGGCAAGGACATGCCGCAGAGGAAGGTCGGCAGCCGAGAGCCATGGCTGCCAGATGCTTCGTGGTCATTCTTGCTCCGCTTTAGCCACGACAGGGTCTTCATCGTTGATGGTGGTGGTGGCGGCGGCGGGCTAGGTTTTGCGATGGCGAGAGGTGAGGATGACATCACCGACGGGCGCAAGGTAAAATAATCCAGCCGCCCGTGAACGCGCGCAGCTTCCCGCTCCTTCGCCATCAATGCCGGCGCGGGAACACCGGCGGTGTCAGCGTGCCGTCTCGTCGTCATTGATGCGCGCATGCTGCCACCGGTCAGCCTTTCCACGCAGCGCCTCTGAATCGGTGCCGCGGTTGCGTCTGAATCGGTGCCGCTGACCGTCTGAATCAATATCACCGGTAAGCGGTGGCTGACGGGTGGCCAGTGGATGGATCAACGCAACCGAGCCCCAGATTAGATGTATGGATGGGTCGAGCCGGACGCATTTCTCCGAATGGGTCGCTTCGCTGGGGCGCCGCGCACGTCCCGCGCGGATAGTTTTGGACACGCGCGGACCGGATGAGTCGGCCCGATGGAGACATACGCAAGCTACCAAACGCGGCCGTAGTCATCGTGGTAGGGCAAGCAGTTTCTTTTAACGGAGGGGACAATGGAATTGGAAATGAGTAGAGTGTTGATTCGCGTGTCAGCCCCGTAGCCGTAGCTGGCCCAGGCCTTCTCACAGAAGAAGGAAGAAAAAAGCGGACAACCCTCGGTTCATGGCATGTGGTCCCACACGAAATTCTCCGGGCCCACATGAAAGTGAAAGTGATACACAGTTCAAAGTCGCGTGGAGTAACGGGTCAGACAGTATGTACTTCTTCTTTGTGCCAAAGCAGCGTACTCTTTCGTTGGATTGGTAAACCGATGCATGCAGTCTCAGCTGGACAGGGCGACTCTCATCACGGTTCCTGCAACTTGCTGTTGCAAAATCATAAGCTTGCACGTAATAATGAAAGAAAGAGCATATTGTTGATCCAAATGCGTCCTGCGCTTGACAAAGGATGTGGCTAATGATCTCTAGTTCTTACAAAAGTCAGATAGGTAAAGATGGCAAGAAAAGGAAAATGGACACAAAAGGAGAGAGAGAGAGAGAAGGTGAGTAGAAAAAAAGAGGAGAAAGTATACATGCAAAAGCAAAACTTAAAGACCACGAAAGAAAGAAAGAAAGAAAGAAAAAAGGAGTCGGGCTTGCTAGTATAGGACCGAACAGTCTGAATCGCGTGACGTGGAGAAAAAGAAGAGGTCGCATCCCCCATGCAGAAGGCGCAGTGAGGGCAAGGGACAGGGAGGGGCACACTGCCCGCCTGCTACGTACAGGTACAGCACTGCGGCTCTCTGCGCGCAGCAGGTGCCGCTGCCTGCCCTCCGTCATCTTCCCGGTCGCACTGACTCGCTCCTTCAGTCTCCCTCTCGCCTCTTTCGGGCAGACCTGTGGCCGGGGACACGGGCGTGGCACGGCTCCTTGCTGGGCTCCGCTTGGAAAACGAAAACAGAAGACAACTATGGCGGCCGGACGGGGGAATTCATTTCATGGGGATGCGTGGAATTTGTGTTCCGAGACGAGAGCTGTCATGATCGCGCGCGTGTCGCATGGATTGGCGAGCGGAGTGTTTTCGTTTCCGTGTCGGGGCCGGAGCTGCGCGGCCATGCTTCGGTCGCTCTCGCTCCTGACATGGTTGCCGGATCCGACAAAGGTGGGTCGAGGTACTGCGCGTTAATGAAACTGATGATGAAGGAGTAGCATCTTGCTGTCCATACCACACATGATGCGGAGCCGAGTGAATTTGTAGGCACTAGAAGTTCATTTCTGCTGTTCTTGGGTTCGACGGTTCAGATGGACAGAAATGTCTCCAAGCATGGAAGTTTTGTAGGAAGCGTCCCATGAGGGTGGTGCGCATACACACACACACAAAAGAAAAGTTGTGGAATACTGGCATGGGCTGTGAATACGTGACCTGCTACGGAGAAGCTCTAAGCTTGCATTTGGGCTGACGGGCCGGTTCATTTATCCTCAACAGTGAGCATTTTCAAACTTGTCAGAATTTATAATTTTTGGGTAGCCTAGAATACCAAGTACTTCTCCTTGAGATTTTGCATGCTTCTAGTGTGGATCCTTAACTAGAACTAGATGACCCGGTGTGCCACCGACGCCGAGACATTATTTTAGCCATATATTTAATCATCTGAAATTGAACCGTGTTAAGTATTCTGATATGTAGGAGGTAGTAAATAACCGCATTGTTAGTTAGTTTCTCCTAAAAAATGATAAAGACGGGCAATAACACAATCTTGTTATTTTTCTGAAACCACAATTTACACCGAAACTTCTCAATTCCACTTTGCATACTGATAGTTTAAGACAGTCCACAATGAACCAAAAAAAATATGACAGAAGTATTTATGATGCGATCAATGTCATGACCGAAGTTGACTATGTTAGAGAACGTATACGCGTATAAGTTAGAGATAGACTAGGACTTTACATCTTGTACTCCAAGTCTCCACCTATTCCGTATAACTCTATATAAACCTTCAAAAGGGTTAGATCAATACAATACAATATTCTAGGGATCAATATTTTCCACATGGTATCAGAGCGGTTTGCCTCACGACGCTGATCCAAGGTTTTTCCACCACTTCTGCAACACGCCGTCCCCGGGGAGATTACTCCTCGGAGGCGCGGCACCCGATCTAGATCAAAGATCTGATAGCTTTTTTAGACTAGATTAGATCCAATTTCAAGGTTTTCAACTCCATAGATTAGATTCAACTATAGCTAAATAAATCCTAGATCCAAAACCCAAATCATCCGGCGGCGCTTGCCGAATCCAATCTGATCTCACATCCGACGGCATCTCTTGTCTACACTGGAGAAGCATGGCAGTCAAGCCGGCACTATCGCCACGTATCCACGAGCTACACCAGCGGACACGGCGTGTCCAGCCTGCAGCAGCAGCTCATCTCCGACGACGGTCAGATGCCGTGCAATTTCCGATGTACACGGACACGTGAGTCCATACTCATGCAAATTAAGTTCGAAGGCAATGATCTCACATGAGAATCAAGACGAGGCCTATATGAGCATGCATTCGCATTCATGATTTCTTATGAGGCCAGGACATGGCTCACGACGGGTTCTGCTGCTGCTATTCGGATTATGACGGCCAGTACATCGACTAAAAGTCATCTATGTCGAGCCGCACCGATCTACATCGCTCCGAGACACACGGCTACACCAACACCAAGACCTGCACTGCTCCGAGACGCGACTTCACCGACACCAAGATCTACACTGCACCGAGCCAAACTACATCGACCCAAATTACGACGTCAAGTTGTATGACTGCACCAAGATCTTCGTCAAGTTCTACATTGCGAACAAAAATCATCGCCAAGGTCAACATCACGTGCTCCTGCCGCCGCCGTAGCCCGGCGCTCTGCTAGGGCGATCCCACAATCGTCTTGCCCGCCTGGTCAAAAACCTGTCGCCGTCGCCGCCGCTGATCCTATGCGATCTGCCGCCGTCGCTATAAAAAACTTGCCGCCGCCGCTTGCCTTGTGCCCCGGCCGCCGCCTATAAGAACCTACAACCAAAAACCTACCGCCGTCGCAGATCTCTGCCGCCGCAGATCCCTGCCGCCGCCGCACTATGACGAAGAAATCCGCCGCCGCTGTAGATTCATGCCGCCGCCACACAAAAACCTAAAACCCTACGATACAAACCGCGCAAAAAAAAATTTGCGCCTCCGACGCGGCTACAATGATCACGACAACCTCGACCGGCTACCTCAACATCGACATCAAGAACAACGTCTACAACAACTCAAAAACTCCAGTCAATAGCGTCTGTGTCGTCACTTGCGTCCACGCCACTCCCGTTGTGACTGCGGAAGGGAAGAGAGACACTAGAAGGGATCGCAGTTACCACCCCTATGTGTCAGCCATGATCATGTCCGCGTAGGTGATGATGACAAGGAGGTGAAGACGAGGAAAGTGCAAGACTTCAAATCCATTCGCAAGCGTTCGCTTCACTCCCGCTACGACTGATGGGGATGTTAGAGTACGTATACGCATATAGGTTAGAGATAGACTAGGACTTACATCTTATACTCCAAGTCTCCACCTATCCCTGTGTAACTCCATATAAATCCCAAAAAAGGTCAGATCAATACAACATAATATTCTAATGATCAATATTTTCCACAGACTAATCTTTCCTAGGTCATCTTTGGTATAACAAACTAAACAAAAATAGATCGAAGTATGGAGGATCACAATCTTAAAGTAGCATATATGCTACATGCTTCTCCTTGCTGAGTTAGTAAACTAAACATATATATAAGATAAGGATGAAAATTACACGCTTCCAAGGTCATAATAGACTTGGCTCAGTTTGTTTTGTATGAAATTTAGACTACTATCATTGCAACATTGACACCTTAACAATATCTGTATAATCTATCGTGTCTTATGCAAAGTATAAATAGTCGGATAGAAGGTGGAAGGTAACTAGCCTATGCAAATGTACGAAAACAACGAATAGAAGGGTGAAACCAACAAAAACAAATTCACCATGATCATAAATACTACAAATGGCGGAAAGGTACTTGGGGCATGGATCAATTTTTGGTCAACAGATATTTGGACAATTTATACTGCTCATCAGAAATGTATTCCTATTCCCGCAAATTATCTGTGAGATGGAATATGGTCGATGTTGCAGATGTTACCTTCACTGCCAGCATCAACAACGTGGTGCATTGAAGACCAGAGATGACGTGGGCAATGGTAGCTCATGCGTTCACTGGGGAACAACATCATCAATATCATGGTGCATGAAGTGAAGAGGAAGTTTGTATTCACTTTCCTCGTTCCTCTAATAAGCAGAATGAAAGTAACAATTGAAGTAAAAGTATCCATGTACAACAAACATGTAAGAAACACTACAGGAATGGGAAGCTACGCTGACGGCCGGTCGCTACGCCGACGGCCAAACGTCAGGGCCGTCGGCGTAGCCATCGTCTAGGTCAGCCCTGCCAAGCAGCCGTCGGCGTAGAATTGCCCTCGGCATATCCTATGCTACGCTGACGGCTGCCCTCGGCGTAGCATACGCCGACGGCTGCCCTCGGCGTAGCTATTTTTTATTTTATCTCATTAAACTTTGAAAAATCATAACTAAATCATTCTAATTCGGAAAAATACAAATAATATATAAAAATTTGCAGAAAAATAAGACCTATCTATCTACACTCAAATATTACACATTTGTAAATAAAAATTAATTAAAACATAAAATATTATATATAGTTTAAAACCGACATAAAAATTCAAAAATGACCGAAACAATACGAAACCTTCGCGTAGTGTTATATTATATGACATAATTAGAAGGAAAAATATCAAACTTGGTATATTGATTATGTCTAAAAAAACCTTCACAAAATGACCTATCTCATTCGAGGTTTCTTGGCTTTCGGGTCAAATGACCAATGTTATGGCTAGAATCAAGGCATAGTTTGTGATAATATGCCCATATTGTGTATACACATGCATCATAGGATGGCGAACAATGTTGCAGGAGGAAGTTTTCCTTTTCGTCGCACCAAAAAGCTATTTTCTATTTTCCGAGCATAAAAAACGGACGGTTTTGTGAAGCAACCACCAAATGGCTAATTCAAAATACTACCACCACATTTTACAAAAATAATAGACTACCTTATATGGACAATGTCCCAACAGGGGGATCCGAAACCTTTCTGCCCACCTTTGGTGAAAAAGACAAATTCCTGCCGAATCGGTAGGAAGTGGGTCAGATATGAACTACAGGTACATGATCCGATGCTCATGTTTTTTTACAAAAATAATTTTGAGGTTCACAATATGCTATTTTATCAAAGATTCAATGCAAGTTTAGCGAGGTTCGGCCCCGAGCTAAGAATCTTCATGCCCGCCGTTTGACAAAGTTTGACGATAGTTTAAAACGGGCATAAAAAAATTAAAAAACGATCGAAACAATACGAAACCTTCGCGTGGTGTCATATTATGTGACATAGTTATAAGTAAAAATATCAAACTTGATATATTGATTATATCTCAAAAAAAACTTCACAAAATGACCTATCTCATTCGAGGTTTCTTGGCTTTCGGGTCAAATGACCAATGTTATGGCTAGAATCAAGGCATAGTTTGTGATAATGTGCCAATATTATGCATACACATGCATCATGGGATGGCGAACAATGTTGCAGGAGGAAGTTTTCCTTTTCGTCACACCAAAAAGCTATTTTCCATTTTCCGAGCATAAAAAACGGACAGTTTTGTGAAGCAACCACCAAATGGATAATTCAAAATGCTACCACCATATTTTACAAAAATACTATACCACCTTATATGGACAATGTCTCAACAGGGGGATCCGAAACCTTTCCGTCCACCTCTGGTGAAAAAGACAAATTCCTGCCGAATCGGTAGGAAGTGGGTCAGATATAAACTACAGGTACATGATCCGATGCTCATGTTTTTTTTAAAAAATCATTTTTAGGTTCACAATATGCTATTTTATCAAAGATTCAATGTAAGTTTAGCGAGGCTCGGACCCGAGCTAAGAATCTTCATGCCAGCCGTTTGACAAAGTTTGACGATAGTTTAAAACGGGCATAAAAAAATTCAAAAACGATCGAAACAATGCGAAACCTCCGCGTGGTGTCATATTATGTGACATAGTTATAAGTAAAAATATCAAACTTGATATATTGATTATATCTAAAAAACCTTCACAAAATGACCTATCTCATTTGAGGTTTCTTGGCTTTCGGGTCAAATGACCAATGTTATGGCTAGAATCAAGGCATAGTTTGTGATAATATGCCCATATTGTGTATACACATGCATCATAGGATGGCGAACAATGTTGCAGGAGGAAGTTTTCCTTTTCGTCGCACCAAAAATCTATTTTCTATTTTCCGAGCATAAAAAACGGACGGTTTTGTGAAGCAACCACCAAATGGCTAATTCAAAATACTACCACCACATTTTACAAAAATAATAGACTACCTTATATGGACAATGTCCCAACAGGGGGATCCGAAACCTTTCTGCCCACCTTTGGTGAAAAAGACAAATTCCTGCCGAATCGGTAGGAAGTGGGTCAGATATGAACTACAGGTACATGATCCGATCCGATGCTCATGTTTTTTTACAAAAATAATTTTGAGGTTCACAATATGCTATTTTATCAAAGATTCAATGCAAGTTTAGCGAGGTTCGGCCCCGAGCTAAGAATCTTCATGCCCGCCGTTTGACAAAGTTTGACGATAGTTTAAAACGAGCATAAAAAATTAAAAAACGATCGAAACAATACGAAACCTTCGCATGGTGTCATATTATGTGACATAGTTATAAGTAAAAATATCAAACTTGATATATTGATTATATCTCAAAAAAAACTTCACAAAATGACCTATCTCATTCGAGGTTTCTTGGCTTTCGGGTCAAATGACCAATGTTATGGCTAGAATCAAGGCATAGTTTGTGATAATGTGCCAATATTATGCATACACATGCATCATGGAATGGCGAACAATATTGCAGGAGAAAGTTTTCCTTTTCGTCACACTAAAAAGCTATTTTCCATTTTCCGAGCATAAAAAACGGACAGTTTTGTGAAGCAACCACCAAATGGCTAATTCAAAATGCTACCACCATATTTTACAAAAATACTATACCACCTTATATGGACAATGTCTCAACAGGGGGATCCGAAACCTTTCCGTCCACCTCTGGTGAAAAAGACAAATTCCTGCCGAATCGGTAGGAAGTGGGTCAGATATAAACTACAGGTACATGATCCGATGCTCATGTTTTTTTACAAAAATCATTTTTAGGTTCACAATATGCTATTTTATCAAAGATTCAATGTAAGTTTAGCGAGACTTGGACCCGAGCTAAGAATCTTCATGCCAGCCGTTTGACAAAGTTTGACGATAGTTTAAAACGGGCATAAAAAAATTCAAAAACGATCGAAACAATGCGAAACCTCCGCGTGGTGTCATATTATGTGACATAGTTATAAGTAAAAATATCAAACTTGATATATTGATTATATCTAAATTTTTTTCACAAAATGAATTATCTCATTCGAGGTTTCTTGGCTTTCGGGTCAAATGACCAATGTTATGGCTAGAATCAGGGCATAGTTTGTGATAATGTGCCCATATTATACATACACATGCATCATGGGATGGCGAACAATATTGCAGGAGGAAGTTTTCCTTTTCGTCGCACCAAAAAGCCATTTCCCATTTTCCGAGCACAAAAAACGGACGGTTTTGTGAAGCAACCACCAAATGGCTAATTCAAAATGCTACCACCAAATTTTATAAAAATATTATACCACCTTATATGGACAATGTCCCAACAGGGGGATCCAAAACCTTTCCGTCCACCTCTGGTAAAAAAGACAAATTCCTGCCGAATCGGTAGGAAGTGGGTCAGATATGAACTACAGGTACATGATCCGATGCTCATTTTTTTTATAAAAATAATTTTTAGGTTCACAATATGCTATTTTATCAAATATTCAATGCAACTTTAGCGAGGCTCGGCACCGAGCTAAGAATATTCATGCCCGTCGTTCGACAAAGTTTGACGATAGTTTAAAACGGGCATAAAAATTCAAAAACGATCGAAACAATGCGAAACCTTCGCGTGGTGTCATATTATGTGACATAGTTATAAGTAAAAATATCAAACTTTATATATTGATTATGTGTCAAAAAAACCTTCACAAAATGACCTATCTCATTCGAGGTTTCTTGGCTTTCGGATCAAATGACCAATGTTATGGCTAGAATCAAGGCGTAGTTTGTGATAATGTTCCCATATTGTGCATACACATGCATCATGGGATGGCGAAGAATGTTGTAGGAGGAAGTTTTTCTTTTCGTCGCACCAAAAAGCCATTTTCCATTTTCCGAGCACAAAAAACTGACGGTTTTGTGAAGCAACCACCAAATGGCTAATTCAAAATTCTACCACCAAATTTTACAAAAATACTATACCACCTTATATGGAAAATGTCCCAACAGGGGTATCCGAAACCTTTCCGTCCACCTCTGGTGAAAAAGACAAATTCCTGCCGAATCGGTAGAAAGTGGGTCAGATATGAACTACAGGTACATGATCCGATGCTCATGTTTTTTTTACAAAAATCATTTTAGATTCACAATATGCTATTTTATCAAAGATCCAATGCAAGTTTTCCTTTTCATCGCAGCAAAAAGCCATTTTTCATTATCCGAGCGCAAAAGGGAATTTTCTAAAGCAACCACCAAATAGATAATTCAAAAACAGAGGGTTTGCGATTAGTTGATATGGGGATATCATATTTGGAATCCTCTCATTTTTCTGATCAATTTAGATATATTATTTGTTAAATCCGATTTACAGATTTAAAAATATTAATTATTCCATATTAAATAGAAAAATACAAAAAAGTAAAATTATTATATCTTTATTTGAATTCAATAATATTTTTACTTATTCATTAATGTTTACTTAAATAATTGTTTGTAATTTCAAAAAATACAAATATGTGACATGTTGATATAAGGGTTAATAGGATTGATATCATAGTATTGACAACAATGTATGAATTACTTTGCGAAAACAGATTCTGAAGGAACGAGAAAGTTAAGCGTGCTGGAGCTGAAGTAGTATTAGGATGGGTAACCAGCCGGGAAGTTCGACCAAGACTATAATTTAATTAAATATTAAGTGTAATTAGATTTAAAAATGTTCAAATTAAGAAATTAACGAGTCAAACAATTCGAAGATTCAAAAATTGAGAAAAAAAATAAATATTTTTTTTAAAAAAAATGTTTTTTCAACCTGTCGACAAGCTATGCGACGGCCGCTACGCTGAGGGCATTGCCCTCGGCGTAGCATACGCCGACGGTATTTTGATACGCCGACGGCCTATATGTGCTCCGCCGAGGGAGTCCTTTGCCGAGGAGGCTACGCCGAGGGCAGCCGTGCCATCATACGCCATTTTAGCTCACGCTGACGGCTTTATGCCCTCGGGCCGTGGCAGTCCCGTAGTAAAAAGCATTCAAATTACATAATATAATTATAGTTGAATAAGAAATAAATTAAATTATAAAGTGATACACATAACTAATTGAGTCATCTTGTTTGTCTCATAAATGTGAACCGTAAATAAACACACATTCAGAAGCTAGAAAGCCAACATGTATACTATATTTCAGAGGTGCTCCACATACGTGTGCCTGTTAGAAAGTAAACATGTCTACTCTATTTGAGAGGTGCTCCAGATACAGATACGTGTTCCTTCAATGGTGTGCATCGTTAAACACCAAAGCTTCCTATTATTAGTGCAGAAAGGGGATTGTGCAAACATTGGAATTAATTTTATCCTCTAGTAAGAGGTTGCATGTCTGTAAAATACTCCATCTGTCCCAAAATAAGTGAGATGAATTTGTCTAAATTCATATGCACCTAGACACGTTTTAGTATGTAGACACATGTGAATATAGATAAATTCAAGTCAGTTATTTTGGGACAGAGGGAGTAATAATAATCAACGGGGAGAGGAAGCACCAAAAGATCAACCTGACACCTTTGCTTGCAGCCCTCAGTGTGACCAAGAAAGTATAGACATAATGATCAAGGGTGCCTCCACAACTCTTGGGTTCAGGACATCACGGCGTGCTTATAGTGGATGTGGAGGTACAATTTCTTTAGCTGTGGACTGTAGTGCAGTCATGCACCCTCATCGTCGGGCATGACAGACAAAGCTGGCAGCAAATGGCGAGTTTTTAACCAAGTCCATGTATAAGGCATGTTTTGTCGGGCGCATGGCATTGCCAGCTGCGAGGCTCGTTTGGGCCTTCTTTGCCCCGCTCAAGTTTAAGATCTTTGGGAGGCTCACGATTCGCAGAAGATGTTGGACTGCCGATCGGTTGCGTCACAGAGGACTGCCCAACCAGCGTTGATACCCTCTCTACAACAGCCACGATAAGGATCTATACCATCTATTGTTGCAATGCCAACACTCTAGAACTATCTGGCTCAAGGCGTGGAGGTGCCTGGGTTTGCAGTGCTTGCTACCATCCACTGCTTTGGAGCTCCGCGATTGTTGGCCGCCTCGCAACGGCGTTAGATAAACTCGCCATTCTGCTCAGCATGCGTGGCATCTGGCTCGAAAGGAACTCCCGTGTGTTCGATAATCGAGGCTGCAACGCAGCCACCCTCTCGTCGCGCCTAGGGGGTGACTGGGTTAGATGCCGAAGTGGCTAGGTTCAAGGAATATGCTAGGTTTGATAGCTAAATTGTCCGTCCCAAAGTGGACGATGGCATAGGCAGAGTGGCGTGCATTTTTGTTCTCGACAGCCTTGCGGCCATCTGCATCTGCATCTATTTTCTTCTTGAAAATCCATTTGTTCTCGACAACCTTGCTGCCATCCGGTAAGTCTACCAAAGTCCATACTTGATTTTCGTACATGGATCCAATCTCGGATTTCATGGGTGCATACCATTTGTTGGAATCTAGGCTCATCATTGCTTCCTCATACGTCGTAGGGTCGTCGGTGTTGTCCACCAACATGACATTTATAATAGGATCATACCAATCAGGAGTGGTACGAGTCCTTGTCGACCTGCGAGGTTCCATAGTAACTTTGCTCAAAGTTTCATGATCATTATCATTAGCTCCCTCTATTATTGCTGTAGGCGGCACAGGAACATCTTCCGGAGCTACGCTACTCTCAAATCCGAGAGAAGGTTCGACAACCTCGTCGAGTTCTAATTTCCTTCCAGTCACTTCTTTTGTGAGAAATTCCTTCTCTAGGAAGGATCATTCTTGGCAATGAAAACTTTGCCTTCATATCTATTATAGAAGGTATACCCAATTGTTTCTTTAGGGTATCCTATGAAGACGTATTTTTCTGCTCTGGGTTCAAGCTTTTTGGGCTGTAACTTATTTACATAAGCTTCGCATCTCCAAACTTTAAGGAACGACAATTTGGGTTTCTTCCCAAACCACAATTCATACGGTGTCGTTTCAACGGATTTATATGGTGCCCTATTTAAAGTGAATGCGGTTGTTTCTAATGCATAACCCTAAAACGATAACGATAATCATAGACCGAACCATATCTAAGAGAGTTTGATTACGACGTTCGGACACACCATTACATTGTGGTGTTCCCGGCGATGTCAATTGTGAAAGTATTCTGCATTTCTTCAAATGCTCGCCAAACTCATAACTTAGATACTCATCTCCACGATCAGATTATAGAAATTTAATCTTCTTGTTACGTTGATTCTCTACTTCACTTTTAAATTCCTTAAACTTCTCAAAAGTTTTGGACTTATGTTTCATGAAATAGATATACCCATATCTACTCAAGTCATCCGTGAAAGTAAGATCATAACTATAACCACCGCGCGATGCCACACTCATCGAGCCAAACACATCGGTATGTATGATTTCCAATAAGTCCGTAGCTCACTCCATTATGCCAAAGAATGGAGTCTTGGTCATTTTTTCCATCAAACATGCTTCGCATATTTCAAGTGATTCAAAAAGTCCATCGGAATGGAGTTTCTTCATACGCTTCACTACAATGTGACCAAGACGACAGTGCCACATGTATGTAGAATTATCATTCAATTTCAATCGTTTAGCATCTATATTATGAACATGATCACTACTATCGAGATTCAATAAGAATCGACCATCTACCATAGGTGCATGACCATAAAAGATATTACTCATATAAATCGAACAAACATTATTCTCGGACTTAAACAAGTAACCGTCTCGCAATAAACAAGATCCAGATAAAATGTTCATGCTTAACGCACGCACCAAATAACAATTATTTAAGTATAAAACTAATCCTGATGGTAGATAAAGAGGGAGCGTGCCGGCGGCGATCACATCAACCTTGGAGCCATTTCCAACGCGCATCGTCACCTCGTCTCTCGCTAGTCTTCGCTTATTCTACAGCACCTGTTCCGAGTTACAAATATGAGCAATGATGGCTGTGAAATATAGCCATCCATGTCCGCATTTAAACTAGATATTATTCATATATTTGATGAAATATCTCTCTAAACCTTGCCACTAATGCCTAATGATCAAAGGGGTATGCAATCCTTTCTTGCTATTTTTTCATGCGTAGATAATAACATATAATGATGGTAATCACAACATAAATGTCAAAGATACGAGATTTCCAACACGTCAAAGAAACCAGGAGCCGCGAAGTGGATCTAGAAGACTTAACAACCAACTATACGGTGGAAAATTTATTCCGGCCGTATAGTTCCATCCGTATATTTGGCATCGATTCCATTAGGTCAAACAAAACAACTTTCATGAAGGGATCCCTATATAAAGAGGCTTTGGGCGACGAGAAAACAATGCTTCTTTTCGACCTCATCTCTCCCTGCCACCAGAAGCAGCCATGCCGGAGGAATAGATCTAGATCTAATATCCAAACCCTTCTCCACCACCATAGCCATATTCCACCACTTGTAATAGTAGATCTCTTCTCCAATTGGAAACATTGTAAGACTATTTTCTATCAATCTTATGATCTCTATTACAATGTTTTTGATTGTTGATTTCATCTTTATGTGTGATTAATTCGCCTTGGGCTAAGGGCTTCGGCCTAGCCATGTAGCTTTTTTGTGCATGTTATTTATCATAGATGGGATCATGTATTAGTTTGTATGACATGATGATTATTTTATCCTCTCTTGCCTCAATCTAAGGACTTTTCAGGTACCCAAGACCCCAAGGATTGATCCAGGTATAGGGAGTGTGAGTAATGACTGATCTGCAGGTTGGGAACCCCAGTGACAGAAGGGATAGTACGGCTATATGTGAGGGATTTACTTGGGATTAACGGTGACATCACTATGCATATCATTAGTTCTCTTTCTTCCATGGATGAGACTAGTAGGTTATTGCTATAAGCAGTTGCGAAGGAAATAACAATTATGGATGCACTGTCCACATATAATTATCTTGATCTAATGATTACATACATACTTTATTATTATATTTTATTCCCATCAGATGTTTTGCGCAGCTACTAGTGAAACCAAAGACCCTAGGCCCTCTCTCTCCATCGTCACCAACAACAAAAAGATCGCAAACTCTTGGTCCAGTGCAAACACAAACGGAATTCTAAAATGCTCGAAGGTCCATTTAAGTAACTTCACTTTGCGTTCTGCTTCTCGAGGATTCGATAAACCTAGGTCTACTAGAGAAAAATAGCAATACTACATCCGTAATCCGGATCGAAGGTATCAACCTTTTTTCTGGCGCCGTTGCCGGGGAAGCAATAGCTACCCTGGTGAGGTTAGTAGGAACCTTACTAGTTTTCTTGTTTTTAATTTTGTTAGTTTTCTTTTAGTCTTTATTTGAAAAACCAAAAAAAATAGCTAGTCTTTTAATTCTTTTTTTACCATCATTAGTATTCATTTAAGAAAATCTAAAAACATAGGAAGTATGGCTGAAAAGAAGCTGGGGGAGTTTGCAACTCCCAACAATGATTATTTGCGTACTCCTATTACTCAGCCATCAATTGTTGCTGAAGATTATGAAATTAAGCCCCACTATTTAAGTTTGGTTCAACAGGATCAATTTAGAGGCTCTGCTGTTGAAGATGCAGGTATGCACTTAAATACTTTCACTAAAATATGTGATATGATGCGCATTATAGATGTTGACCCTAACGTGGTCAAGTTGCGCTTATTTCCTTTCTCTCTTAGAGGAAGAGCAAAAGAATGGTTGCTATCTTTGCCTAGAAATACTATTGCATCATGGGTGGAATGTACTTCTTTATTTATGACTAAATTATTTCCACCTACAAATACTATGCAACTAAGATATAATATTACTGGTTTTAGACAGGAAGAGCGTGAGCCACTAGCGCTTGCATGGGAGAGAATAAAAGAATGCATGAGAAACTGTCCCAGACATGGGATGGAAGATTGGTTAATTATCCATTTATTTTATAATGGTCTTATCATGTGTCTAAGTGTATGCTTGATACTGCAGCTAGAGGAACATTTATAGGTAAATAAATTACCAAAGCAAAGCAGCTGCTAGACAATATGCAAGACAACCATGCCCAATGGCATGTGGAAAGATCAAACATGAAGAAGGTGAACTCTGTCACACCTCAAGAAAATGAAGAACTCAATGCTAAGTTGGATGAGCTCATATTAGTCGCCAAAGGTAAGAAAACCCAGGTAAGAGCTTCTCCCGAACCAACTGTTGAAGAAATAGACTTCATAGATCATAATGATTATAACCCTGCTTGGAAGAAGAATTATAATCCAAATTTTTAGAAACAATTTCTAGTCCTGTAGGTAACTCTAATAATAATATGGCATCAAGTAATGGTAGTCTCCAAGAAACTCTTAAATATTTTATGGACTCACAAAATGAGCAAAATAATATCCTAGTTAAAATAACGGAGAACCATGATGCTATGCTTGATAAATTATCTAACCAAGCTGTTAGTTTGAGGAATGATTTGTAGGCCCTTCAAGAAAGAACATGGATTGTTGAGGCATAGCTAGGTAAGATAACCGAGAGTCAAACTGTCATTCTAGCTAAATTTGCAGTTAAAGCTGAGCCTGATCCAGTAGAAGACCTCAAGATGATAAGAATCCATAGGAAGGAGCCTGAAGAACTTGATTATAGCAATGCTCCTTCACCAAATTACACAGTTGAAGATCTTGTAAAAAGGATCAATATCAACATTCTGGTAAGTGAAGGAAATGAGGAAGCCATGTACCAACACTTCGTTAATCAGGTAGCAATAAAGGTATGTGAGCTAGAGGAAGAATATAAGAAAGTTGCTGAAAGATTACCTATTAAGCTTGATGATATGTTTGAGCCTACTATTAAGATTAAAATTGGGACTAATGAAATAGTTGCACTTTGTGATCTAGGTGCAAGTGTTTCAACAATTCTAAAGAGTCTTTTTAATAGGTTAAATCTTGGATCTTTTGAAATCACTAAGTTAAAATTGCATCTAGCAGATTCTACCTACAAACAAGCAGTAGGAATTAAAGAGAATACTTTAGTATACATTAAAGATTGTCCCGCTCTTATTGATTTTGTTATTGTTGACATGTCTGAAGATGCTACTGCTCCTATAATATTAGGCCGTCCTTTCTTAAGAACTATTAAGGCTTTGATTAATCTGCATGAAGGGAATGTGAAGCTCCAGTTGCCTTCGCGGGATCCTTTTGTTATCCATTTTCCTAGGAAAAAGAAAGCTAAGCAAGATGAGAAGGAGGCCATCACTTTGAAGGTCAATTATTTCGGAGTGGGTGTTTCACTCATCTGGCCTAAGTGAGCAACATCAAGGTCAAACTATTGACCATAAAAGAGCGCTGCATCGGAGGCAACCCATGTGAAATAAAGGTTTGAGTAAAGTTTTGAAGTCTTAGTTTAAGTTTTATGTTGAATAAAGAGTGCTAGAAAACTCTAGTGAGAAGGAGAGATTCCGTGGTGCTCAAAATTCCTGTTTTATACACGCCAATGTTGATTGACAATTTAGTCTGTCATTTTTCTGTCAAAACAAGGTGTTTCGCTAAGTTTCAGTCTAAAAAGTAATTCTTGAGGAAATAGATTTTTTTGATGTATACAGTACCTTTAACAACCAACTATACAGCAGGAATAAATATTCCAGCCGTATAGTTCTGGTCGTATAGTTATTTGATCCATCGACAATTTTTATTCTCCAGATAGAGAAGGTTTAACGACCAACTATACGGCGGGAACAAAAGTTCCGGCCATATAGTTATAGCCGCCAGTAAAGAAACCCTAGAAACCCTAATTTTTCCCGTCAAACCAACTATATGGCGGGAACAAATTGTATCGTCCATATAGTTGCGATCGTATAGTTGCGTTCGACCACTTAAACGCACGGGAAGGTACCTAAAACACCAAAACATCGATCCTTTTTCTCTCTTCTACCTCCAAACTCTCTCAAAACCTCAAGGGATCTTCACCTCTACTCAATTTCGTTTGATTTCCTCGCACACAAGTGATCTACGGTATGTTTCTCCTCCTATCCTCCAATTACTTTTTGCTAGTCCATCTCTGATCTATTATCATTATCAATCTAGGGTGATACTTATTTTGAACTAGTTGCCATGATTCTCTTGCTTAGACTATTATGTTGAGGAGATTCTTTAGTGTGCAATAATGAGGAATATGCTATGACTATTATTGTTGAATCAAAAAGTTTTATTTATGTCTTTCTTATTTATTTTTATAAGATGAACACGAGGATCCAAACGCGTGCTCTTGCCGCCGCTAGTTCTTCTCGGGCTACAACTCAGGAACACATGGGGATACGCTAGTTCGATAACCTCGGTTTTTTACTGAGGGAAAACTTGCTGATGTGCTCGTCATACCTTCCTCTTGGGGTCTCCCAATGAAGTGTTCACGCACTGCCATGGGTAGGCTTAAGTTGGGGGCCGAATGGACGCTTGAGGTAACTGGGGAGGGAGTGCATGGTCTAGTCGCGCATGATGAACACGATGAACTCTCCAGACTTATGATTTTTATTTCTCCTTGATGTTTACAAGTGCTCCTAGTATTATTCAAGCATAGCTACATGGATCTAGTTCACTACTTGGTCGATCCTAGCTATGCCCCTCCTTATATAGGCGATAGGGTAGCTAGGTTATACTTTGGGCCTTAGGGTTTACTATTTGGATCTTTGTCCTTACTATACAGGTCAGGTTATGGGCTAGCCCTAAGCCCTTGACCCAGTCAGTAAAGTTGTACAGCCAACGGTCCTTCCATATGTACACGCCAGCTCTACGACGTCATACGATGCTTTATACGTCATTCCTTGCTTTTGGCATCACCCGACTCCTTTATTGTCACCCGGCAGCGCCCTTCTATTTTGACCATGCTTTACCATGGTCCCTCCTTGATCCTACTCGGAAAGTAGCCACGCGTCCTTCTTGACCCGGCCTTCCCTCGTGAGACCCGGCTTGTCGCTACCTGCAAGGCATCCATCTTTGTCATGTGCAGGCCGACATACTTCTTATGTCGGCTTTGCATAGGATCCATATCCCAGCCGTTAAGACCCGACTGGTTTCTCTTTGACTCGGCCTAAGCCAAGCTGGGCAACGTTTTACCCCTTATGACCCTACCGGGGGTTATCCCCGTGACATTAGTCCCCAAAGTTGGTGAGGCCTAGTTGTTTTTTTGCAGTTAGGTGTCTCTAGGTTCCTTTAACACACTAGGAACTTCTCTTTTTATGCTGCATTTCTCATGCAGGATGGCCTATTTGGCCTAACCACGATCGTTGCCGAGTCTATCTTGGTATTTCTGAGTCTCATCTTTGACTTGGCGGGGTCTTTTTTATCTCTACCGAGTCATATTTGCCTTAGCCGAGTCACCTTGGGCATTTTATATTTATCTTAGTCACTGACAGGTTGTAATCATGATGGTTTGACTCAAATTTTATCTCAAATCCTGACAAAGATAGTGTGGCGCGATTACTCTCATTATTGTGGCCCCATCGCTCAGCCGTGTCTTCTTGGCGTGACATGGTGTAGCATGACTCGTGTATCGCGCACATGTGGAACTCGCTGATGCGTTTACCCGGCCGCGTACACGGCCACACCGTGGCCACACGATGCACAAGGATCCCATGCTTGGGTTTTTTCCTACCTTAAGTAGGGGCGTGGGGTGAACTTAACCGCCCCCGCCGCTTCAGTTTTCCCCCAAGCCTTCTTCTTCCTCGTGCCGCTCCAATCCGCAACTGCCTCTTAGCTTTTCTTCCCCCTCGTACCATAGGCAAGCGATTCCATCTTCCTCCCTTTGATTCCTCGACGGGTCCTTGGCAATCTTGGCCGCTTCCGACGGAGGAAGGGCCCGAGCCACTGGATTTCATGGACGCCCACGACGGAGGTGAAGAGGTGGAGGAGCATGAGACCACCGGCGAGCGCGGTGCCTAGGAGGGCTCAGAGGTTACTCTCTAGGAGACTGAGTGGTTGCGCTCTACCAGGCGCATCCCTCTTGATGTTGATTGTCGTCTTCCTCTTGGCGAGATTTCTCCCAAGACCGAGCCCGATGAACGGGTAGTATTTCTGTCCCACTTTTGTCCACTTTCCACTTGCAAAATCATCATCTCCCCGCTAATGCTATTGGCTCCCTTTCTTGCTTTATTTCTGCCTGCGAGGGCTATCTTGGTCTCTGGTCCACTATTCTGTTTTGGGCCAAGTACTTTAACTTTCGGATTCAGGTTGTTCCGGATCCCGGTGTTCCCTCCTCTGAGAAGAGGCCTACCCGGTGTGGTGCTGCTAGCATCACGCCCAGGAGGGACTACATTTTTCCTCGCGTTACCGGCATTGATTCTTGTAAGAAATGGCATAGGACCTTTTTCTATGTCAAGAACAGTGGCCAGCATGATTTTATCCACCTTCCCCCCTTCAAAGACGAGGTTCCCAGCAAGGACCTCTGTAAACTTGACCCACGGGACAAGAACCCGGCGGTAAATGAGGCTCACGCTGTCATTGAAAGGCTCCTTGACCCGAAGGAGGGGCTTAACCTTACTGAGGAGGACCTGATGTGCACCTTCATCAGCCACCGAGTCAGCCCCTTGATACGTCCAAAACGTATCTACTTTCCCGAACACTTTTGCTATTGTTTCTCCTCTAAACTTGTGTGATTTGGATACAACTAACACAGACTGACGCTGTTTTCAGCAGAATTACCTTGGTGTCTAGTTTTTGTGCGGAAAATCAACTATCAGGAAAATCCCGGAATATATGCCAAAAATCCTATTTCACCAGAAGATCCACAGAGCCAGAGTACGAGACGGAGTGGACGCATGGAGGGCCCACACCCCTGCCAGCGCGGTGCGCCAAGCCCGCCACGATAGGGGGTTGGCCACCCTGTGCATCCCTCGCCTCCTCTTCGCCTATAAGAAGCCTCTTGACCTAAAAACCGAGGGGGGTTGACATTTTTCTAGAAATAGTTCCACTGCGCTGCCACCACCAGAAACCATGATTCGGATCCAGAAACTCCGTTCTGGAACCCTTCCAGGACGGGGGATTTGGAGAGGATCATCGCCATCGTCATCACCAACGCCTCTCCATCAACCATAAATGTTTCCCTCATCCATGAGTGAGTAATCCCGCGCTGTAGGCTATGGGGATGGTAGGGATTGGATGATATTTATCATGTAATCGAATAAGATTGTTAGGGCATGGTGCCTAGTATCTCTATTAGTGCTATTTGACTTTGTTACAACTTGTTGTGCTTAATGCTTGTCACTAGGGCCCGAGTGCCATGATCTCAGATATGAACTTATTATTGAATCATTATGATAGTATTGTTGTGTACACATATCATTGTTCGGATCCAAAGGCCCCGAAGTGACATAAATTGGGACAACTGGAGGGAATGGCTATGGTGTGAGGATCACATGTGTTCACAGAGTGTTAATGCTTTGCTTTGGTGCTCAATTAAAAGGAGAACCTTAATTTCCAGTAGTTCCCTAGAGGCCCTACTGCCACGGGCTGGTAGGACAAAATATGTTGTGCAAGTTCTCATTGCGAGCACGCATGACTATATATAGAGCACATGCCTATGATTGTTTAGTACTTGGATGCTTATTCTTATTTATCTGCAATGCCCTAGATCTTGAAGTTACATGTTTAGACTCGTCCATGCAACGCCTATCCATCCATCCCTATGCCTACCGCGCTCATATTCCACTGTTTTCTACTACTTTTACTATTGCTCTTGTTTTACTGCTATTGTTGCTTTGCTGTTGCTACTGATAAACTTTTGCGAGCAAGAACTATTTCCAGGTGCAGCTGAATTGACAACTCAGTTGTTAAGGCTTGCAAGTATTCTTTGGCTCCCCTTGTGTCGAATCAATAAATTGGGTAATACTACCCGCGAAGACTGTTGCGATCCCCTATAGTTGTGGGTCATCAATAATATTTTCTGGCGCCGTTGCCAGGGAGCATAGCTTTATTTGTAAGTTCACTTGGATCTACTATTGTTCAGTGCTACTCCTTTCATCATGGGGAAGTCTCGTGATGGAAAGTTTCCTATTTTACCATCCACTACAAGAAGAGGTACAATCCTAAACACCTCTGCTGCTCTTGATTCACCGTCTGTTATAAGTAAGCTTGTTACACCACCACCACATACACATGCTACACACACTGCTACTACTGCTAAGTCCGAAACTGCTTTTGATACTCATGATGTTACTTCTACTATGCTTGATGCGAGTGGTTCATTAGGTCCTTTCCTAGATGCTACTATGGCTAGTCTAGGAAATACTGAAACTCCTAGTGAAGACACTGTGACACCTGTTAGCTCACCCGAGTCTAGAGACAGTTATGATATTAATGATGGTTACATTGAGTTCACCGATGAATTTGTTGAAGAGTGCCGAAACACACATGGTACTAGTGCTATTAAGAGTCTCCTTGCAAGACATACTTTTATTCCTAAGCTGTCCTCTGATCCTAAGTTTGCCACCTCTCTCATAGATATCAAAGATAAATATTATGATTTCTCTCTTGATTTATCCTATTTGGACATTGTTGAGAAAGAACCTTTTTGTGGGACTGAAAATGAGAGTGTTGTGGCTCATATGAATGAGGTTTCTACTACGAGTGCTTTATTCTATGATGATTTTAAAATGCGCAAGTACTTTGTTACTAAGATCTTCCCTTTTTTATTAAAAGGAGAAGCTAGGGCTTGGTTTAATAGATTACCTCCTGGTTCCATTGATAGCCCTGATTGCTTGATTGCTTCTTTCTTCCAAAAATATTTTCCTCCCAGTGCTAGACATGCTGCTTTGTAGAGACTTTTTGATTTTAAACAGGGAGAAGAAGAGAAATTGCCTGAGTCATGGACAAGGTTCTGTGCCTTGATTCATGCACATCTTGGATGTCCATTACCTAAATATGAGCTTCTTGATATTTATTATAATGGACTAACTGATGATTCTAGGACATACCTAGATAGCTTTGCTGATTGTGTTTTCAGGAAAAGAACTCCTATATATGCTGAATAATTAATGGCTAAAATAAGCAAGAATTGTGATGATTGGACTTCAACTGAGCTAAATACACCTGAGCCTATTACCCTGAACCAGTTGTGCTTGAACCACATCCAATACCAACACCAAAGAAGATGAGTTATTGCATTAAATTATGAAGTGATGAAGGAAGCTAAGAAGTGTCTAAAGGAGAAAGGTATTAGAGCTGAAGATGTGAAGAATCTACCTCCTATAGAAGAACTATGTAAGCCAATTCCCCACTCATCCACTATTGAGGTACACTCTCTCCAACACTTTGATGAAGGTGATATTCCTTATGGTAAGCCTCCTGATCAATGTTTAGAGGAACTTGACATTTTTATTGTTAAGCAAGGTAATTTTAATAAACAAGTTCAGAATCATTTATTGGAAAACTCTAGAGCTATTAAAGAGTTGAAATATATTGTGTAAAGAACTTCTAATGATATTAAAATGCTTTGTAAACACTTTCAAATGGTTCAAACCCAACTTGATCAACTTGCTAAGGTACAAAAGGATATGCTAGTTAATGCCTCGGGAGATAAACATGCTTATGGAATTAGAACTAGGAGTGGTATAGCTACTTGAGATCTTTTATATCATGAAGGACACCCTAAAAGAATTGAGAAGGATTCTCAACAAGGTGAAAGTAGTGGTAGTCCTAGTAAAAGAAAGAAAAAGAAACACAAAGTAGTTGAGGAACCACTTGAACTTGTTGTAGATCCTAATAGTATATCTGTCTCTGATGCTGAAACTAAGAGTGGTAATGATAAAAATGATGCTCCTGATAAGGAGGAAGTTGACGAAGAACCTGAGAAGCACACTAAGAATACTAGGTACACTAAGGAAGATTTTATTGCTAAGAAACATGGTAGTGAGAGAGAACCTTGGGTGCAGAAACCTATGCCTTTTCCAGGTAAGAAACACAAGTCAAAGGAGGAAGAACACTACAACAAGTTTTGTGGTGAATGAAACCTTTATTTTTGCAAATTCCTTTGACTGATGCTATTAAGTTGCCTCCTTATTCAAAGTATATGAAGGATATTGTCTCTAATAAAAGGAAGATTCCTAATGAGGAAATTTCTACTTTGCTTGCTAATTATTCCTTCAATGGTAAGATTCCAAAGAAACTTGGTGATCCAGGTATACCAACTATTCCTTGCTCTATTAAAAACAATTATGTTAGAACTGCTTTATGTGATTTGGGAGCTGGAGTTAGTGTTATGCCTTTTTCTCTCTACAAGAGACTCCATGTAGGAAAGTTGATACCAACTGATATATCTTTGCAAATGGCTGATAAGTCAACTACTATTCCTGTTGGTATATGTGAGGATGTTCCTGTTCAAGTGGCTCATAATTGCTTGGTTTTAACTGATTTTGTTGTGCTTGAAATGCCTGAAGATGATAATATGTCTATTATTCTTGGGAGACATTTTGTTAATACTGCAAGTGTTGTCTTCAATTGCAATCAAGGAAAAGTAACATTTAATATTAATGACAAAGAGCATACTATCTATTTCCCCAAGAAGGTTGCTAAGAGCTATTGCCTGAATTCCATTGAAAATATTGAGAGCATCAAGGTTGGAGAAATATATTGTCCCATTCCACAAGAAAAATTTGAAACTATTATGATTGGGACCATTGCTATCAAGTATGAGGTAACATAATCACCTTGTGGAATGCAAAGTTTTGTTTCATATAAGACTTTTTTGGTAACAAGACTTGATCAACCTTGTTAACAAAAGGATTTTAATGAACAAAACAATGTTTTCACTTTGGTTATTCTTGCTTTCTTTTACTTTTCTCCTTCCTAGTCTTTGCCTTTTCTCTTGCTAGCTTTGGTTTTGTTAGTTGTTTGCTTTTTAGAGTGTCTTAGAACTTCTGTAGTTTGGTTTTTGTTTGCTTTTGCTTCTTCTAAAAAAATCTTTTCTGTGAGAAAATCAATTTTCATACCCTGACAATTGGCCAAAAATAAAGTTTCGCGAAAAATCCCAGAAATTTCAAAATAAATTTTCTTCGAAAAAAGGGGCAGAGGGACACTTGGAGTGACCCAGGGGGCCACCCCAGGCCAGCACACCCCTGGTGGGCGCGGCCAACCCCCAGGTGGCGCCTGGCTGGAGTGTGGCCCACCTGGGGCCCTCCAAGGTGCCTCCTCCCAGCCATCTCCTTTCTCTCTCCCGAAAAACACCGGAAAACTTTCTCAAGCTCGAGTTCTTGCTGTTCTTGCTCCCAAATTTTGATCTCCTTGCTCAGCCCATCTTTGTTGCTAATTTTTGGAGGGATTGCTCCTTGGTTTGTGCCTCCTCCACTTGTCCAATTAGATTTGTGATTGGTAGATTGTATCTTGAGTATCTTGCTATTATAGGTGACAGGTTGTGTGAGCTTGCATGCTTGTTCTATGCTTAGAGATTTCATTTTGATGCATGTGTAGTCCTCTAGCAAGTTCCTATAGTAGTTTCTCATCATTTATCAACTTGGAAATCACTTGGTTTGATGTTTGTCTAAAAATTTCAGAAAGGAAGATGAGTGCACACCCACTGAATCAATATGATTTGATGGTACCTGAGCCAATGAAAGTTCATCGTGAGGAAGGAGTCTTCCCTTCCATATATCCATGCCATGAATTTATGAGAGCCGCGGGAATCCTCCAGGATTTCCAAACTATGATTACCAATGTAGGGCTGGAACACTTTGTTGAAGGTGAACCCTTCCAATATGTTAAGCTAACCATGGATGTGGTGTAGGACTTCCGGTTTACTTGGTCTTTATCTAATCCCATGGTCCATTATAAAATATACAAGCTAGCTGTCGACCTGCCTTTTGCTCATTTTTGTGCAGCAATTAGAGTACCTCAGTGGGGATCTTGTGAGAAGATCAAGGAGAGGCCTAAGTCACTTATGGATTTATATGCTGAGATTTGCCAAGGTTTCGACTTCTCAAAGGAAAGTGGTAAAATTCGGAACATTCAGTTCCCATATATTAGATATTTTGCCTATTTCATTACCAAGTGTGTTCTTGCTAGAAAGATTTCTAGAAAGTTATCTTCCTTTGATCTAGCTTTTATCGCAACTGTTTTGAATAGGGATAGATCTTATAACCTGGGTGCTTTGATAGCTTACCGTCTCACCACTAACCGCGAGAAGGGTGGAATTTGTGGAGGTCTCATTGCCTCTAGGTTGCTAGCTTTCCATGGTTTAGGGCCTCACCATTCAGATTACCGGTTCCCCATAGAGAGGCTTGATCTTGAATCCATGATTCAGCATAATTTTGTTTCTTTAGGGGCTATTGTGGGAAGTTTACCGTATGAGCTATCTTTTGCCAAGCGTGGTTGGAGAGGGGGTAGGATTGAGAAAGTAGTTTATTTGCCTGCACCTGCTTTGTTTAATTTTGATAACAGACAAGGATGATCGCTCACGGAGGAGGACTTTGATACATACGTGGCGGACCTCTCCCATCAAGAGGAGAATGTTGGAGAGGATGCCGAAGATGATTCGGTTCAGCCCTCCAACTTGGGAGAGTCTTCATACCAGCAACCCTCCTATGATTGGGGCGCCCCTTCTTATTCATCACAAGCGCCTGACTATGATCATTACTATGATGACCCACCAGCTTGGGGTTACTACCCGTGCTATTGAGCCCCACTTAGGCCAAAAGACTAAGCTTGGGGGGAGGTATACCGACATCACACTCATCTGTATATCATGTTTCGTCGGTTCTTTGTATATCCATTGTTTCGCTTTCTTTTTGGTTTTTTTTTCAGCTTTCTCAAAACACACAAATACCAAAAAAATCGTTGTTTCTCTTGGTTTGTTTCTTTGCTTTTTAGCTTTGGTTTGCCTTAAAGAAAAATCCAAAAATATTTTGCTTTGTTTGCTTGTTTTAAAAAATTCAAAAACACCAAAAATATTTTGTTCTTCTTCTTTGGTTTTGTGAGTTCTTTGCAGGGTTAAGCCATCCTCAGTGGAGTTTGGTTTCATGTTATTATTCAAGTCGCACAAGTGAAGGGCAATAATGAAGATTAAGACAACTTGAGGTGTGGTAAGAGGCTGGTAACAAACTCTATTTGTTTTCATTTTTGTACATATACTCATCATTGTGAGCATGCTTTGCATGTTCATGTAAGGTGTATGTTATTGATGGATGCTTAGTAGTTCTTGCTTTCTTGTGATTAGCCCCAGCTTGCTAATAGTTTATAGCATGTCAAATGAATGTTTGCTTGCATTGTTTTATTCATATTTTGGTATGATATTGTGGTATCCTCCTCTAAAATTTTCATGTGAATCGACTTGTCACATGCTCGCGTAGGCATATGACTAAACAATAGTCAGTAAGCCTCGATGATTTATTTTGCCTCAGAGTTCTTGTATCACTTTCATGCCATAATTAGTCATGTTTTGTTGCAAGCATGATTATGACAATTATTGCTCTCTCGTTTGTCGCTCCCTCTCTATTGCTAGCCTTCACTTGCACTTGTGATTCCAACTCCCCAAAACCAATATTGCCAACTGTGTCCACATACCTACCTATTAGCATCATTTGCTATTTCAGTGCATATTCATTATGCCTTGTTTTCTTCCAAAGAAAATGTTTGACTGCTTTGATAAAGTTAGTTAGTAAAGCTCTCATGAACTTGATGGCACACTTTATTTCTTGCACTTAATAATCTTGAACCATTGTGACCTGTCCATGAAAGTTATATGCTTGCAAATTATAGGCTGGGAGTTAGCAGAACCGTGCTATCATGAGGAACGCTTTCAACACCTATGGATTTATATCCAGTTGATACCTTGTTCTTTTGTGTGCGGATGTCGTCGGTGTGAAATGAAAGGGGAGCTTGTGAGTTCATGGAGTATATATATGTGTTAGAGAAACTCCTGGGCCGCTAGCCTAAGCCATGCCTAATCATGGTGGAAACTTGCATCATTACCATACTGAGCATCTGTGAAGCATCCTCAATAAAAATCTATGCAAATAGTAAATAAAAAGATCGCTGAGATGCTCATTGTCTGCTTGCCTTGTCAATTTGATCACGGGATAGCTCCTATATCATGTGCAAGGGGTACACCGTTGACGGTTCTCTATGATATGCATGTATTTACAATGACAAGAACTTACAGGTGACTAAAGTTGAGTAGCATCCAGAGCGGCCCTCATACTCAAGGGACATGGGATTTCCAGTTTATGGTCTGTCAAGCATATAACTCAGATTGGACCTCACTTTCACCTTAACCATATGAAGATTCCTATGATAGGGGCAATGAGAGCTCAAAGCTAGTGAGTACCTCACTTTCAGCATTTGGAAGCCTTCCAATCTTTTGAAAACCTTTTCACTTCCTTGTTGAGTCACCACTTATTCTATGAGCACCTTCTTGAGAGCATAGTTTTCATTCTTGTGTTTTTCTCAAAACCTGGTTAATTATGTCATGACTTTGATACTTGTATATCTCATATCTTTACTTCTAGTCTTCACTTGAACTTCAGAGGTTCCTTGGAATTTATATTGTGATCTACAAACAAAGGCAAGCGAGATACCACTCTATCATACCTTTTTATGAGCATTGCAATGTTGCTTATGTTTATGTTCCATGCTACTTATTATTATTGAGTTGGTTCTTGCAATGACTATGGAGTATACTTAGTTGCATACTTCTTATTATGAATGGTTTAAGTATCTACTCCTGTGCTGAGAATATATACATCATATTAAGCAAATGTGTTCATGAAAGTTCTTTTATAGCACTCAGTTTTCAACTGAATTACTTGAGGACAAGCAATAAGCTAAGCTTGGGGGAGTTGATACGTCCAAAACGTATCTACTTTCCCGAACACTTTTGCTATTGTTTCTCCTCTAAACTTGTGTGATTTGGATACAACTAACACAGACTGACGCTGTTTTCAGCAGAATTACCTTGGTGTCTAGTTTTCGTGCGGAAAATCAACTATCAGGAAAAATCCCGGAATATATGCCAAAAATCCTATTTCACCAGAAGATCCACGGAGCCAGAGTACGAGATGGAGTGGACGCATGGGGGGGGCACACCCCTGCCAGGCGCGAGCCAGTCCTGGCCGCACCTAGGGGGGTTGCGGCCACCCTAGGCACCCCCTCGGCCTCCCTCTTCGCCTATAAGAATCCTCTTGACCTGAAAACCGAGGGGGGTTTGACGTTTTTACAGAAAGAGTTCCACTGCGCCGCCACCACCAGAAACCATGATTCAGATCCACAAACTCCGTTCTGGCACCCTTCCAGGACGGGGGATTTGGAGAGGATCATCGCCATCGTCATCACCAACGCCTCTCCATCAACCATCAATGTTTCCCTCATCCATGAGTGAGTAATCCCTCGCTGTAGGCTATGGGGATGGTAGGGATTGGATGATTTTTATCATGTAATCGAATAAGATTGTTAGGGCATGGTGCCTAGTATCTCTATTAGTGCTATTTGACTTTGTTGCAACTTGTTGTGCTTAATGCTTGTCACTAGGGTCCGAGTGCCATCATCTCAGATATTGATGGGGATATGCCTACCGGGGTATGCCCAGCAGGACGTTTCCTATTGGCCCAAGCTCCCAGCGAGTGGGCCCACGGGACGGCGACTGGATCAATACTTGGCGAGGACCCAGGCGACTGGAAGCTGGAGGCCCAGAAGCGTAGCTAGGCCCAGTCGGACTAGGTCAAGGACCCTCCGAATCCTTAACCAATTCGGATGTAGATCTGTAAACCCTAGCGAGGTGAGCCTATATAAACCTCCCTAGGGTACGCATAGAGGACACGTTCCATCATACACCCCAGCGACTCGCCGCCTAGTCGTCGAGCTCGCCCTTGTACTCTCTCCATAATAAAATCTAGCAGTAGTAGGTCTTTACCCTCCCGGGGGCCGAACCTAGGTAAACCCTTGCGTCTACGCCCTCATCTCGCACCACAGATGGCAGGCCGCCCTTGCCCCATGTTCTACTACTCGCTGCCGATTGCAGCATCTGCCGTGGCCATTCCCACAACAGTGGCGCCCACCGTGGGGCCTGGCCGGTCAGGCCGGTGTTCTGCGACAAGGTCCAATCTACCCATCAAAGAGATGATCGCCACCGGCCGCATGATCGCGATCGGCGAGATCCTCCAGATCTTGCCGAGCAGCTACGTCCCGGCGGCACGCCCCGTCAAGCACAGCGTGATCATGCCGGTCGGCACGATCAGCCTCTTCATCGGCTTCACCAACACCATCACCTCGGAGGACCCGGCTCGCATCCGCGAGTCACCGCCACGCGACCAGCTCTCGGAGAGCCAGGTCCGCACAATCCACCGCCACGCCTCCGAGTACGACTCGGCCCACAGCAACGTGGCCGAAACTGCCATGGTCATGGACGACGCGACCCTCAACGACGAAGCCGACTCGGCGCCCCGGCGTCGGCTGCCGGATCCATCGTTGCCGCATCACTCGTGGGCTCCATCACCCAGGTCTCCAACATGGGAGACTTTGAGGACCCCTCCATCCTTGGGATCTTCGACTTTGACTCCGGGTCGGAGAACTCCGCTGACCTCCACGACGGGTCTGGTCGCCATATCGCAGCCTACATGGCGAATGGCACCGACCCCCTGCCAGACCCCTTCTCCACGCCGAGCCCACCGAACACAACAGCAACGGAGGTCGAGGAACTCCGCCTGCGGCTGGAGGAGGCGGTCCGCAAATAACAAGACGAGCGCGAAAAATTTCGCCTTGAGCAGGTGACAGCGCAGGAACTCTCACGTTACCACCAACTCCGAATCAGGTCGCGCGTGAACCCCACCATTTAGGGACGCGCCCTGAACTTCGATAACGAGAACGACCCGGCAGGAGGGAGCTCCCGGCCCCCACTAGGCGCAACGGCCAACAACGTACCACCACCACCCAGCCGCGCGCCCCGCTGGGACCAACCAAGAATCATGGTCTCCTCGCGGGAGCGAGACGCAAACGGCCTCCCGCTGTTCTCTACTCCGATGGACAATGTCGTCACGAGCCGAGCAGCGATCGACAACATAAATGTAACCGGGGAAGGCGCCCTGCAGATCCAGTACGCCAAGGCTCTACTTGCCAAGGCAGTCGAGCAACAGAATTCGGGTGCCGATTCACAAGGTCGCATGTATTCACGTTCGTTAGGCAGCAGGGCGGCCTCGAGCGGCCGCCCAATGGTGGTGAACACCCTCAACTGCCCACCACCCGAGCCCCTGCAGCTCCAACATCGACCCGCGCACACGGCACTCTCCACCAATGACTCGTGGCCGGCGAACAACTTCGTCGCGGGCAGCCAGTCAACGCGCGCACCCACATCATCACCAACCAGAGCTGGCGCGCACGCCAGCCCGACGACCTGAGGCATACCATCACCAACCGCCTCGACGGCAAACCAAAGGGATTGCTGAGTCGAGTCGGGCCCTAGTGCTTCGGACCAATGATCCAAGGCGAAAGATACCCGACGAACTTCAAGGCGCCGAAGGAGATCGAGAAGTACGACCCCTCATATGACCCGTCCATGTGGCTGGATACCTACCTTATGGAAATGGGAATCACCGGCCACACCGACCTGCTCGCCGCCCGCTACCTCTCCCTGATGATGGAGGGAGTGTGCAGGCAGTGGATCAACACCCTCCCCACGGACAGCATCGACTCCTAGGAGGAAATGCGCAACGCCTTCGTCAGGCACTTCGAGGGTTCCTACACCCACGCCACCAGCATCGAGGACCTGGAGCGATGCGTCCAGGGACCCCGCGAGTCGACCCGCAGCTGGGTCCAACGGTGGCAAGAACTATGGTATAACACGGCAGGAATCCACCCGGACACCGCGATCCACCATTTCAAGACCTCGTTGCGCTACGAGCCCCTGGTAGCCAAGCTCAAGCGAGTGTACAGAACACTCGACAACATACCATACCTCCTGTATATCGGGAAGCGGTATGCGGAAGAGGACCCAAACCAAGAAACCGACGATGAATCGGGAGGGAATCGCCGCACGAGCGGCCACGACAACGGGAGGCGACCCGAGCTACGCTACAACAACACTCGCCTCACCGGCAAGCGCCGCGGTGATGGGCGAGTCGACTTCGTCGCCAACGCCGGATATGCGCCGCGCGAACCCAAGAGCTTCCGCCATGACGGAGGCCAGCGCTGCGATGGCGGCAACTAGAAGGCGAAGCCGAGGTTCGACCCCACGGCTCTCCTCAATCAACCATGTGTGTTTCACAGCAGGGAAGGGAAGCCCGCTACGCACACGACCGCCGACTGCCACTCCCTAAAGGAGATTGAGAAGGCACGACATGCACGGGAAGACCCCGACAACAACCCGCCAAATGGCGGAAAATTCGGCAGCATCGCCGGCTCGCTCCACACCTTCACAGGCTTCAACACGAAGTGCGAGAAGAAGGTCATCGCCTGTGCCATCGCCGTCAATGCGGTGTCCCAGATAGACATCCCCCAGTTCCTTAACTGGTCCGAGCAACCAATCACCTGGAGCCACGAGGACCACTCGCCACGGATCAAATATCCGGGCTGAGTCGCCTTGGTGGTCAAGCCCAAGGTGGGGGACTATTGGCTCTCCAAGACGCTGATGGACGGTGGCAGCTCCATCAACATTCTATACCTGGACACATTTAGGCGACTGCGGCTCCCGCAGTCGGTGATCGAGACGACCTACACCACCTTCCACGGCATCGTCCCCGGTCGGAAGGCGTACCCAATCAGCAAGGTGACGCTACCAGTCACCTTCGGCACACCAGCAAACTTCCGCACCGAGCGGATCGTCTTCGAGCTGGTGCCGTTCAACAGCCCATACCACTGCGTCCTGGGGCGCCAGGCGTTTGCCAAATTCATGGCAGCGCCCCACTACGCATACAACGCGATGAAGCTCCCCGGGCCGTGTGACATCATCAATATCCATGGAGACCCCGACATGGCCGCTGAATGCGAGGCCAAAGGCGCCAAAGTCGCCGACGTTGTCATTACGGCAGAGGCCAACCATGCTAAGGAGCTCGCCAAGTACGCGAGCAGGGTCAACAACGACGACCCCACCATACTCAAGAAGCCCAACTCAGAGGGTGGCATCTCCACCGCCTTCGAGGCAACAACGCACACCCGCACCATCGAGCTGGTCCCAGGCGACTCCAGCCAGACGGTGACGATCGGGACGGGCATGAGCCTGGCATAGGAAGGAGCGCTCATCGAGTTCCTACGTGAGAATCGCGACATCTTCGCATGGAAGCCATCCGACATGCCTGGTGTCCCGAGGGAACTCGCTGAGCACAAACTCAACACCGACCCCAAAGTGCGACCTGTCAAGCAGTCGCTGCGGCCCTTCAATGAAGAGCGACACCGAGCAATTGCCGAGGAGGTGCATCGTCTACTCGTTGCAGGCTTCATCCGGCCAATCAAATACTCCAAATGGCTGGCAAACCCAGTCCTGGTCGAGAAGAAAAACGGAACCTGGAGAATGTGTATTGACTACACAAACCTCAACAGCGCCTGCCCAAAGGAGCAGTTTGTCCTGCCACGGATCGACCAAATCATCGACCCAACCACGGGTTCGGAGTCGCTATGCTTTCTCGACGCCTACTCTGGGTACAACCAGATCAAAATGGCAGTCGAGGACGAGGAGAAGACGGCATTCATCACGCCATTCGGAGCCTTCTGCTACACCGCCATGACCTTCGTCCTCAAGAACGCCAGAGCAACCTATCAGAGGTGCATGCAGGAGTGCCTTGCGAGCCAAATCGGCCGCAACATTCCCCGTCTACATCAACGACGTGGTGGTAAATTCCACTCGCCAGGGCGACCTACTTGCCGACCTGGCAGAAACCTTCACCAACCTGCGGAGGTACAAGATGAAGCTAAACCCAGTGAAATGCACCTTCGGCGTACCCACTGGACAGTTGCTGGGATACTTCGTTTCCAAGCGAGGAATCGAGGCGAACCCCGCCAAGATCAACACAATCGCCCGGCTCGGCAGACCCGAGTGCCTCCGTGACGTCCAAAAGTTGGTCGAGCGAGTCGCGGCTCTCAGTCGCTTCATCCCCCGGCTAGGCGGGAAGGCGATGCCCCTATACCGCCTAATGCGCAAGAACCCCACTTTCCAGTGGGACAAGGAGGCAGGCGACACGCTCCACGCTCTCAAGGAGGTGCTACTCGCAGCACCGCTACTCGCTGCCCCCGTCGACAAGGAGCCCATGCTCATCTACGTCGCGGCTTCCGAGCGCGTCTTCAGCGCCGTCATGGTCATCGAATGATCAGAGGAAGGAAAGGAGCGCCCGGTGCAGCGACCCGTATACTACATTAGCGAAGTCCTCACCGAGTCGCGCCAGCGCTACCCGCAGTACCAAAAATTGGTATATGCGGTCTTCAGAGCATAGCGGCGACTACCGCACTACTTCCAGGAGCACCCAATAACGGTCGTCTCCTCAGCACCATTGCAGGACATCATCCGCAACCGTGAGGCGACCGGGCGAGTCACCAAGTGGGACGTCGAGATCGGCGTCCACAACATCAGGTACGAGCCGTGCATGGCGATCAAATCGCAGGCTCTCGCAGACTTCCTCGCCGACTGGCAGGAGGCCCAGCAGCCAGAGAAGTTGTCGTACCTCCATTACTGGAGCCTACACTTCGACGGCTCCAAAAACGCAGATGGTGCAGGAGTAGGGATCGTGCTCACATCTCCGAAGGGCGACAAGCTACGCTACGTCCTCTACCTCGACTTCACCCCCTGCACCAACAACATGGCCGAGTATTAGGCGCTACTCCATGGCATGCAGGCAGCCAAGGAGATGAACATCAATCGACTGCGCTGCTACGTCGACTCTGACCTCGTCGCCGGAAAGTCGCCGGTACCTGCGACGCCATCTCCCCCACCATGGTGGCATACCGCCAAGCAGTGGACCAGCTGGGAGGCCACTTCGCAGGCTACTCTGTCGAGTGGATCGACAGGCGGAAGAACGAGGAGGCCGACGCACTCTCCCGCATCAGCTCATCCCGACTCGCACCACCCGCCGGTGTCTTCCTCGACACCATCACCAAGCCTTCCGTCTCTCCCCCAAGGGAGATAGACATCCGAATTCCGCTACAACCAGACGCAACCCTGCTCGCACTGATCGCCGAGCCAAGCGACCGGACCATGCCATACGCCGCGTACCTGGAGGGAGGCACCCTACCCGCAGACGAGACGGAGGCCCGGATGATAGCAGGCCGCTGCAAATCCTTCGTCATCATCAATGGCGAGCTCCACAAGAGCAGCATGACCGGCGTGTTCCAACGTTGCGTCCAACCTGCTGAAGGACGCAAGATCCTCCAGGACATCCACTCCGGCGACTGCGGCCACCATGCTGCCACCCGCTCCCTGGTCGCCAAGGCCATGCGGCATGGCTTCTACTAGCTCACCGCACACGCCGACGCGGTCGACATCGTCCAGCGATGCATCAAAGCCGGCGCGCCAAGACAATCCCCATCACCTGGCCGTTCGCCGTATGGGGCATGGACATGGTAGGCCCCTTCAAGAAGTCCCCCTATGGCTTCACCCACCTCCTAGTCGCAGACAATAAATTCACAAAATGGGTGGAGGCCAAGCCAGTCCGCAAGTGCGACGGGAAGACCGCTACAAAATTCTTACGCGGGCTCATCTATCGCTACGGGTTCCCAAACAGCATCATCATGGACAACGACACCAACTTCGTCAAGGGAGCCATGGCTGAATTCTGCGAGGAGCACAATATCCGACTCGACCTCACCTTAGTCACCCACTCGAAGTCCAATGACCAGGCGGAACGCGCCAACCAGAGCATCCTCCATGGCCTGAAGCCACGACTACAAGTCCCACTCGAGCATCCTCCTAGGTTCTGGGTCGAAGAACTCTCCTCCGTCATCTGGGGCATCCGCACCTGTCAACACCCGGATTTTTAATCCTAGATGCCTGTTATTCCATACATCGCAATCCCAGGATTACCATTTTTGCGAGACATAACAGAATTGGATATCACAGTACATCATCCATTACAACCATATATAAGGTCTTACACAAATAAGGATCTCATGATCCAGTTCTTAATACAACTTCAAGTAGCGGAATACGTAATAATAACGGTAGCATAGGAGAAGCTCCATCTTCGGGGTCACAGGCAATGCTGACGATGGGAGATGATCCTAGTTGTCGTAACCTTCCTGGGGTCCATCCTCCAGGTACTCCTCTTCATAGTCTGGCCATGGGAATAGGCAGGGACAAAGCCATGAGTACTCTTTAAGTACTCGCAAACTAATACTAACAAGTAAAAGGGGGTTTTTGGTAATAGGACACTCGGCTCTAGGGTTGTTTTGCAAAAGCCAGATTTATCTCTACTAAGTTTAGAAGCAACGAAAGCTAGTTGAAGTTTTGTAACACTTAAGTGGGAACTTGTATTTCATATCACAACCCTGTTGTGGTCAAGTCAAAGTCTCAATTCATTTCACAAGTCTTTTGGAAACATCTGACGGGGGAACAGTATGGCCATCTAATCGTCCATAATCATGACGCGGCTATTCGAATAGTTTGACACTCTGCAGAGATTGTACACTTTCATCACAACATTCGATACATCCGTCAGGAACAAATCCTGAATTCACCATACACAGTATGCGGATAATCAATCCTAACCTTTCAATTACACGCCCTAGTATAAGCACCTCTCCTGTGAGTTTGGCCTCCCAACCATGACCAACTGTCATCTTGGGTACTGCACAGGTGGATAATCTTCACAAGGTAGCCTCAGCTCAGACCTTGGCCATGAGGGAACTAATACTAAGGTATATAAGTTTCCAGTCAAGCCCTACCCAATTCTCGGGTATTGTGGTTGTACGATAAAATTGGAATGGTAACGCATCCAAACAACCATCAGTTTTATAAAGGTCTAAGGCTCATGCCTCAACATTTTCATCACCAAAATCATCAGGTGTTCAGAAACACATGTCCAAAACATTTCAATAGAATTATCCATCATTCCAAGGTTTTCATAACCATTTTTCCACCAAGTATTCCCATCTAAAGTTGATCAAGTTTTATGCTTAGCACTAGCATCTACAAGTGGGGGTAAGCACTAATGAGGGGTGGTAAACTAGTGGAGTTTAACTAAGTTTAATCTTATGCCTTAGGATAACATCAAGATTATCTAGCTTAGGCCAAATTTTATGCTCTTTATGCAACCTTCAATTATCCTTCTAGTATCTACCATTTATTCCAGTAACTCTAAGTAAGAGCTTTGATAAAGAAATAAAGTAATAAGCTTGCAAGTAAAACTAGGATTGTGTATCATCCAATGTATCTAACCAAGCATGCTTAGTGCATTGCATAGGTTATTTAACTCTCATGATTGCAAGGGTTAGCTTGCATATTCAACTAGTAGTATTAGGCTTGCAAGGTTAACTTGTATAGTAAGGCTTGCTAAAGTAGAGTATCTTGCAAGTGTTAGCTTGCATATGTATAGTATCAGCTTGCATTGGTCCACTTGGTTAGTAAAGCTTGCCTTGTGCAGAGCAGTGGTTGAAGTTCTCCTTGGCTTCTTCTTCGTAGAATCCTCCTTCCTCCTCGTATCCTTGGTCGGTACTAGCGTCTATGAATAAATACGATGTACACAATCACCAAACAATACTTAATTACTTGCAATAATCACACAAAAAGGGTCCTATAGATGATCTAACATCATCTCTAACATTACAAGATTAAGACTTGGTTTAATTCCTTTTATTTTTAGAAAAGTAATTTGTACTCATTGAAAAACTACTTAAGATTTAATATTCTTCAAACCAAACATGGGATCATGTTGACACATGTCATCACCACATATTTTAGTCCATGGGAATATGATTTAAAGTGGTGTCACAATTTAATAAGGTTTTACCCTTTTATTTTAATGAAATAAAGTGACTAGAAATGCCTATGGGGCATTCTTTTATTACTTGAACATTATTTCTGTAAGTAAACCTATATATTTTTATATATTCTCATAGGTATGGTTAAATGTGATTTTTGAGAGTTGGAATCAACTCAAAAGCTATTATGGTTTTAATTTGAAAAATGTTTGAATGCAGAAAAGCTTCTGCCTTGTTATTTTTACCAAGGATGATCTACAGATCCAAATGACTTGAATCCAACGGGCTTGGATTCAGCACTTATAGACCTTTCTAACAAAATTGGTTTCATTCACTTTGGTTCACTGAATCGACCTGGGTTGATTTTTGAAACTGGGTACAGAACTGTGTTTGAAATAAAATGGAAAAGGTTAAATTCAAATAGCTGGGCTGCGCGGGAAGCAATACTGGGCCGGCCTACTAAGCACAGCGCTTACGCGGGCTGGTTAAGTTGCTATCCCCACACGTCAGTGAGACGAGGGGGTGCAAAGCGGTATGGGGCGATGTGGTACGTTCGATCTGGTTCTAATCCAACTGTTGAGGGTCCTCGTCGACGTTGGGCAACGCCGGCGAAACAGAAACCTAGCGCAACCAGTGGGGGTCGTTGGGGGCTCACCGGGGTTCAGGCGAGGGTCGGTGAGGCGAGCGAACGACGAAGTCAACGACGGCGAACCTCCTTGTACCGACAACTTCTCCTGGGGCGGCTCCAATTGCTGGTTCCCTTCTTCTCTAGTAGCGGCGGGCTCCGATGAAATTCCGGCGATGCGCTGCTCGCCTTGCTCCGAGAACAGGGTGGCACGATCATTGAGGAGAGGGGAGTGAGATGGTGTGGTCAATTCGGCTAGGGGTGGCCTCTATTTATAGTCGAGCAAGGGGACCGACGAGGCGCAAGGTGAGCTCGTCGTGGTCGACGGTACAGACGGCTATCGGCGTGGGCAATGGTAGGGGGCGGTGCGGTGCTCCCTGGCGATGCTCAACGACACGTTGGCGAGACGTGGGGCGGTGTGGTTTGGTCGGAACGCGACGATGCTCGCTGCGTTCGGCAGAAGATTTAATGGCGCGCATGCGTGGTCCACGCTGGGCGTAACGAGCGTGTTCGCGGGTTACTGGGACGGTGGTGATCACGTATGCACACGGCGAGGGCGGAGCGCAGTCTGTGGGCGTCGTTCGAGCGTGGCGCACGGGGCACGCTCTCGGCATGGTTGCTGGCGAGCTTGGCATGGTCCGTGCATGTGGTCCAGGGGTTGGCAAGGTTCGAGCGGTGGACAGGGAGTGGCGGTGGGGTGTTGGCTTGCTCCCAGACATGTTCGCTAGGCTTGGTTCTTCTCCTAGCTTGCTGTCGACATGGGGGTGACAAGTGTGCACTCGGCCTTCTCACCATTGATGGCATTGCCAAGCTTACAGTGATGCTAGAGGTTTGCACTTGAGCTAGATGATCTACTAAAGCCTAGTTGCAACCAGAGAGGGAACAAGTTAGGCTCCAATCACTGCTCACAATAGTGTTTGGATTTTGTTTGATTTGTATCTGCAAGGTGTTTGATGAAATGGCCGCAAGAATTCAAGTTTTGAATTTTGAAAAGATTTTTGGTGGGTGTGCTAGGTTGGTGCTGGTGAGTCTGCAGATGCTTGGGTTTTGAAAGTTGAGCTTGTTTGAGTGGTTTTTGAAAAAGTGGGATCTTCCCATATGATAAAGATTCAATTTTGAACTGTCATTTAAACTATGCATTTAAATGTTTTTGGATGATCACAAAGTGGGCCTTCATACTTTGTTATGAGTAAAATCAATGGGTGCAAAGATCCAGAAAAGTTTCTGTTAAGTTCTGAAAGTTTGGGACAACCAAAGTAGGCATGGGAGTTAAATTGGTCAAAATGACCATTCCCTTATTTTATTTGTTTTGATTTACTTGACTTTGAGAAAAGTTTGGAAATTGTTTAGATGATGTTTATTTCACCTAAGAATCCATTTACAAGCAAAGGAACACACAAACAAGGCAATTCAAAAGAATTCCAAATGAAATGCATACACCATGCATGCTTTCCTATTTTTATTTTATAAAAGTTTTTGTTAACCCTAATTTTGATGATTAGAGTTTGATGATCCAAGTTTAGTATTTTTGGGATGTTACAAACCTTCCCCCCTTAAACAAAATCTCGTCCCGAGATTTGAAAAAGGACGAAAAAGATTACCTAGGATTTTAAGAGATCGGGAAACTCTGTCCTGATGTGATCTTCGCGCTCCCAGGTAGCTTCCTCTTCTGTGTGGTTTCTCCACTGAATCTTGAGAAACTTGATGCTTTGGGTTCGGGTAGTTCTGAAAGATTCTTCCAAAATACGGATGGGTACTTCGGGATAGGTCAGGTCATCGTTGATCTCTATGGCCCGGTGATCGATGTTTTTGAACACTTTGGCCTTCTCTAGGACTTTGAGACACTTGCGAAGTAATGAGATATGGAACACATTGTGCATGGCTGACATCTCTTCGGGTAGTTCCAATTGGTACGACACTTCTCCTCGATGGTTCAGAATCTTGAAAGGTCTGATATATCTGGGAGCTAACTTTCCTTTGAGTTGGAAACGCTGCATTCCCTTCAATGGTGACACCTTCAGATAAACAAAATCTCCTATGTTGAAGGCGAGGTCTCTACGTCTCTTGTCGGCATAACTCTTCTGTCTGGACTGGGCGGTCTTGAGGTGCTCACGAATCTTGTGAACCTTCTCTTCTGCTTCTCGTAGGATGTCGGGTTCGAAAATCTGACTCTCTCCTACTTCCGACCAGTTCAAAGGGGTGCGACACTTCCTTCCGCACATGAATTCAAAAATGGGGACATTTGCAAACTGGCTTGATAACTGTTGTTGTATGAAAATTCTGCGAATGGCAGACAATCTTCCCACTTAGATCCATATTCTAACACACATGCTCTCAGCATATCTTCGATTATTTGATTTACTCGCTCCGTTTGTCCATCGGTCTGAGGGTGATATTCTGTGCTGAAATCTAGGCGGGTTCCTAAACCTTCTTGGACTTCCTTCCAGAATCTCGAGGTAAACTGAGTTCCTCGATCCGATACAATGTTATTGGGGACTCCGCTAGCTTCGAACTCTGATATGTGGTCTGGACGGGCAAGAAATGGGCGACTTTGGACAATCTGTCCACTATGACCCAGATAGAGTCATTTCCTCTACTAGAAGTAGGCAGTCCAGTGATAAAGTCCATTCCAACAGAATCCCATTTCCATTCCGGAATCTGCAAGGGTTGCAACAATCCAGCGGGTCTTTGATGTCCGGCCTTGACTCGCTGACATATATCACACTTGGCGATATAACTTCCGATTTATCTCTTCATCTTATGCCACCAAAATTTCTCTTTTAAATCTTGATACATGTTAGTTCCTCCAGGATGGATAGAATAAAGAGTATCATGAGCCTCCTTCAGAATCACTTCTTTCAACTCAGAATCTGATGGTACACAAAGGCGTCCTTTGTACCACAGAACTCCTTCGTTGTCCTCGGTGAATCTGGGTACTTTGCCTGTACCAATACGACGCTTGATTCCGTCGATACTAGCATTTCCTTTCTGCGCCTCTTTGATCTGACTGATCAAAGTGGGCTGGAGTTCTATGCTAGCAAAAAATCCTTCACTTACTAATTCCATTCGAAAATCTTCCATCTCTTTGTGCAAGCTTGGTTGCTCCTTCAAGATCATGGAGTTCAAGCGACACGGCAATCTGCTAAGGGCATCGACTACCACATTGGCTTTACCAGGGTGATAGTGAATGTCCAGGTCATAATCCTTGATTAGCTCAATCCATCTTCTCTGCCTCATATTCAGCTCCTTCTAAGTGAATATATACTTCAGGCTCTTGTGATCTGAATAAATCTCATAGCGGTTTCCCATTAGGTAATGTCTCCATGTCTTCAGGGCTAGAACTACGGCAGCGAGTTCGAGGTCATGGGTTGAGTAATTTTGCTCATGTTGTTTCAGTTGTCGAGATAGATAAGATATAACTTTGCCTTCTTGCATTAGCACACATCCGAGACCGATCTTGGATGCATCACAATACACATCGAAAGGCTTCGCGATATCCGGCATGATCAATATTGGGGCTGAAATCAATCTCCTCTTGAGTTCTTGAAAACTCGCTTCACATTTGTCGGTCCATTCAAACTTCTTGTCCTTCTTCAGCAATTGGGTGATTGGTCTGGCGATACTCGAGAATCCTTCTACAAACTTGCGGTAATATCCCGCCAATCCGAGAAATGCACGAACTTGGGTTTGAGTGGTTGGGGCTTGCCAATCTTCTACATCTTTCACCTTTGCGGGATCAACGGCAATTCCTCCGGCTGATACAATGTGACCGAGGAATCCTACCTCCTGTAACCAGAATTCACATTTGCTAAACTTTGCATACAGTTGATGCTCTCTAAGGGTTCCAAGAATGGTCCTTAGGTGTAGCTCATGTTCTTCTTCTGATTTGGAATAAATCAGAATGTCATCAATGAAAACAACGACAAACTTATCCAGGAAGTCCATAAAAATCTTATTCATGAGATTCATGAAATAAGTGGGGGCATTGGTTAATCCAAAAGACATGACTGTATACTCATACAATCCATATCTGGTGGTAAAGGCAGTCTTTGGGATATCCACTGCACGAATCTTGAGTTGATGATAGCCTGTTCTAAGATCAATCTTAGAAAACACTTTGGCACCGGTCAACTGATCAAACAAATCTTCTATCTTGGGCAATGGGTATTTGTTCTTGATAGTGACATCATTCAACTTCCGATAATCCGTACACAAACGGTTACCTCCATCCTTCTTGTCCACAAACAAGACAGGTGACCTCCAAGGTGACGCACTTGGTTGAATCAATCCAATTTCCAACATGGAATCCAGTTGCTTCTTCAGTTCCGCTAGCTCAGATGGGTTCATACTATAGGGTCTCTAGGATATGGGTCCGGTTCCGGGGATTAGTTCGATGATAAACTCGATATCCCGATCTGGGGGCATACCGGGCAAAACATCTGGAAATACATCGGGGTATTCACAGACTATCCGAACTTGGTCAATGGTAGGTTGGGCTATACTCTTGTTGCATTTGAATTGGCGAGGTAAGGTTTCAGATATATGCTCGACTGATATTCCAGCTGTACTGGTCATGGTTATGGCTTTCTTGGTACAGTCAATCAATCCTTTATGTTTGGACATCCAATCCATTCCTATTACTACTTCCAAACCTTTAGTTCCGAGTACTATCAGATTTGCATAAAAATCTATTTCATGGATTCGTATAGGGACGGCTTTGCAAATTTGCCTAGCCTTGGTGGTTGATCCGGGAATTTGAACAATCATAACATGCTTCAGTTTGGTTGGTTGAATTTTACTAGTGCATGCAAATTCTTCGGTGACAAATGAGTGCGATGCACCAGAATCAAACAACACTCGTGCAAGTACTGAATTAACAGAAAACATACCCAGCACGACGTCTGGCGCTTCCTGAGCTTCTTCAGCATGCATGAGGAAAAGACGGCCATTGCGGTTGAGCGAATTCCCTGGGGCAAATCTCCTTCCTGGCTGAACATGACGCTATTGCTGAGCTAGGGCATTGGCATTGGGTGCTGCGACATTCTTCTTGTTGGGGCACTCGTTGGAATAGTGGCCTTTATTTCCATAGTCATAACAAGTCACTTGCGACTTGTCCTTTGCTGCTACAGGCACAGCATTGCTTCCAGTCCTCGGGGCATTGTTGGTGTTGGCGGTAGCATTGTTGTTGTTGAACTTGGGTGGGGCACGGTTGAAATTGCTAGAGTTGCTGGGGTTGTTGTGATTTCCTCCGGACCTAGGGTTTCCACGGTTGGGATAGGTCGGACGGTTCATCGGGGGTCTGTTGGTTCTTGGGGCAAATCCGGGAGATGGTTTAGGGCGATACTTTGGGGTCTGATGGGTTCCTAGCTGATGCATCATGCGACGCTTGCGGTTCTCATTGGCTTGATTGATCTTTCCTTCCATCTGGATAGCAGAGTCGACAAGGGCTTCAATATCGGCAAAGGGGATATTGACTAATACCGTCTGCATCTCATCATGCAGAACATTTAGGAATCTTTCTTTCTTCTTGGCTTCGGTGTCGATCTCATCCGGGGCATACCTAGCTAATGACAAAAATTTGTCATGGTATTCCACTACGGTCATTCTCCCTTGCTTCAGTTCTCTGAAATCGTCTCTCATTCTCTTGATCAAACCCGAGGGCACATGGGTTCTGCTAAACTTGACCTTGAATTCCTCCCAGGTCATCATCTGGCCTCCGGTAATTGCGCGAACACTGTTCCACCATGCCTTGGCATCTCCGGCTAGATAGTGGGTGGCGAACAGAACTTTCTCGTTGGCTTCTACTCCGGCGACTTCTAGGTTATTTTCCATGGTTTGCAGCCAATCATCGGCGTCTAGGGGTTCTTCTGACTTAGTGAAAACAGGTGGGTTGGTATTCTGGAAATTCTTGAGTTTAGATCCATGGTTGTCCTGATTTCCATGGCCTTGGTTGTTGTGGGCAAGCTGGGCTATCTGTTGCAGTGTGGCTAGGTTGGCTTGACGTTTCGCTCTTTCAGCTTCGCGGTCAGAAGTCAAGATTTGCGGAATCTGCAACATCGGGTCCGGGGATGAACCACTTCCTCCACGTGGCATCTGAAGATTGAGATAGATCGTGAGAAAAGAGGGGAATTTCTAAGGTTTTGGGTCTTTGAAAAGTTTTTAAAGTTTGATTTTTCTAGCAACTTGCTTTTTCATTCATTCATTCATTCATAGCACACGATACAACACACACCACAACAAAGAAAAACAGATGGTTTTAAGAACCATTCTGAAAACTACGATATAGTGGGACCGAATACTTCTCACTACGCTAGTGCTCAAGTGCTACTACTCCTCGGAATATGTGGCTTCATCATCCTCATCATCACCGATGAAGGTGAAATCATCCTCATCGGTGAAGAAATCCATTGCCTGATCCTCCAGAAAATCATCATCATCGCTGAGGTAGGAGTAGGGGTCTCCACGAAGATCCTCTCCGGCATTCTCCCTTTCCTCTAACTGCATATCTCTCTCGTGGATGGTCTCCTCCAAAGATGAGATACGGTGGCGAAGACGGGCAATAATGCGCTCCTTCTTGTCGAGCTGACGGTGGCGAGACTTGCGATCCTTTGCTAGCATGGCGATGGTTTGGTCCTTCGTCTTGATGATGGCAGACTTGTGGTTGGAGTAGTCACGACAGTTATCCAACTCCTGCCGACGATCGTACATCATGAAGCTAAGGTGGTCCAATTGGGTCTTCAGCTCGGGGTGATATGGGGCTTCCAGTGGTTGTCCATTATCATCACGCCTTGGGCAAAACTCAAAGCGAGTACCCTTGATCTGATTGATACTCTGCCCACAGAGACGGGAAAGAGCTTCCTGCATGGCCCTGGCAAGTCCGTCGAGCCAGTTGCTCTCTCTTAAGGTAAACTGAATTCCTTCCACAGTGGGAGGTTCAATCTTTCCTCGGAGACTTGCAACAATTAGCCACTGCAGATCTTCTCCTCCTTGATCATTGAGCTCAGCTCCGAAGAACTCGGGTGACGCCCGTAAGTTCAAAGCTGGTCCAAATCCCTCTCAAAGATAAGGTCTCCTCCATTCCCCAACTGATAAAACTTAATGTACTTCATGTCCATCTATAAGAATATAGGATGAGTAAGTTAGTAGAGTGATCAAGTGTGTCAAAATTTTATGTATTTTGCAAGAGTTTTTGAGGAACATGAATTTTCATGAAAGAATCAAAGGGATAAGAATGAGAATAAGTTTTTGTAAATATGAATTTTCATGAAAGAATCATGAATTTTCATGTTTTCTTTGGTTTTGAAACTAAGTTGTTGATTCAAACGTCCAGTCTAACTAGGGTCTCCTATGGTCAGGATGGCTCTGATACCAACTTGTCAACACCCGGATTTTTAATCCCAGATGCCTGTTATGCCATACATCGCAATCCCAGGATTACCATTTTTGTGAGACATAACAGAATTGGATACCACAGTACATCATCCATTACAAACCATATATAAGGTCTTACACAAATAAGGATCTCATGATCCAGTTCTTAATACAACTTCAAGCAGCGGAATACGTAATAATAACGGTAGCGTAGGCGAAGCTCCATCTTCGGGGTCATAGGCAATGCTGACGATGGGAGATGATCCTAGTTGTCGTAACCTTCCTGGGGTCCATCCTCCAGGTACTCCTCTTCATAGTCTGGCCATGGGAATAGCCAGGGACAAAGCCATGAGTACTCTTTAAGTACTCGCAAACTAATACTAACAAGTAAAAGGGGTTTTTTGGTATAGGACACTCGGCTCTAGGGTTGTTTTGCAAAAGCCAGATTTATCTCTACTAAGTTTAGAAGCAACGAAAGCTAGTTGAAGTTTTGTAACACCTAAGTGGGAACTTGTATTTCATATCATAACCCTGTTGTGGTCAAGTCAAAGTCTCAATTCATTTCACAAGTCTTTTGAAAACATCTGAAGGGGGAACAGTATGGCCACTCCAACTGTCCATAACCACGGACACGGCTATTCGAATAGTTTGACACTCTGCAGAGATTGTACACTTTCACCACAACATTCGATACATCCGTCAGGAACAAATCCTGAATTCACCATACTCAGTATGCGGATAATCAATCCTAACCTTTCAATTACACGCCCTAATATAAGCACCTCTCCTGTGAGTTTGGCCTCCCAACCATGACCAACTGTCATCTTGGGTACTGCACAGGTGGATAATCTTCACAAGGTAGCCTCATCTTAGACCTTGGTCGTGAGGGAACTAATACTAAGGTATATAAGTTTCCAGTCAAGCCCTACCCAATTCTCGGGTATTGTGGTTGTATGATAAAATTGGAATGGTATCGCATCCAAACAACCATCAGTTTTATAAAGGGCTAAGGCTCATGCCTCAACATTTTCATCACCAAAATCATCAGGTGTTCGGAAACACATGTCCAAAACATTTCAATAGAATGATCCATCATTCCAAGGTTTTCATAACCATTTTTCCACCAAGTATTCCCATCTAAAGTTGATCATGTTTTATGCTTAGCACTAGCATCTACAAGTGGGGGTAAGCACTAATGAGGGGTGGTAAACTAGTGGAGTTTAACTAAGTTTAATCTTATGCCTTAGGATAACATCAAGATTATCTAGCTTAGGCCAAATTTTATGCTCTTTATGCAACCTTCAATTATCCTTCTAGTATCTACCATTTATTCCAGTAACTCTAAGTAAGAGCTTTGATAAAGAAATAAAGTAATAAGGTTGCAAGTAAAACTAGGATTGGGTATCATCCAATGTATCTAACCAAGCATGCTTAGTGCATTGCATAGGTTATTTAACTCTCATGATTGCAAGGGTTAGCTTGCACATTCAACTAGTAGTATTAGGCTTGCAAGGTTAACTTGTATAGTAAGGCTTGCTAAAGTAGAGTATCTTGCAAGTGTTAGCTTGCATAGGTATAGTATCAGCTTGCATTGGTCCACTTGGTTAGTAAAGCTTGCCTTGTGCAGAGCAGTGGTTGAAGTTCTCCTCGGCTTCTTCTTCGTAGAATCCTCCTTCCTCCTTGTATCCTTGGTCGGTACTAGCGTCTATGAATAAATACGATGTACACAATCACCAAACAATACTTAACTACTTGCAATAATCACACAAAAAGGGTCCTATAGATGATCTAACATCATCTCTAACATTACAAGATTAAGGCTTGGTTTAATTTCTTTTATTTTTGGAAAAGTAATTTATACTCATTGAAAAACTACTTAAGATTTAATATTCTCCAAACCAAACATGGGATCATGTTGACATATGTCATCACCACATATTTTAGTCCATGGGAATATGATTTAAAGTGGTGTCACAATTTAATAAGGTATTACCCTTTTATTTTAATTAAATAAAGTGACTACAAATGCCTATGGGGCATTCTTTTATTACTTGAACATTATTTATGTAAGTAAACCTATATATTTTTACATATTCTGAAAGGTATGGTTAAATGTGATTTTTGAGAGTTGGAATCAACTCAAAAGCTATTATGGTTTTAATTTGAAAAATGTTTGAATGCAGAAAAGCTTATGCCTTGTTATTTTTACCAAGGATGATCTACAGATCCAAATGACTTGAATCCAATGGTCTTGGATTCAGCACTTCCTTACCTTTCTAACAAAATTGGTTTCATTCACTTTGGTGCACTGAATCGACCTGGGTTGATTTTTGAAACTGGGTACAGAAATGTGTTTGAAATAAAATGGAAAAGGTTAAATTCAAATAGCTGGGTTGCGCGGGAAGCGATACTGGGCCGGCCTGCTAAGCACAGCGCTTACGCGGGCTGGTTAAGTGGTTGTCCCCACGCGTCAGTGAGACGAGGGGGTGCGAAGCGGTATGGGGCAATGTGGTGCGTTCGATCTGGTTCTAATCCAACGGCTGAGGGTCATCGTCGACGTTATGCAACGCCGGCGAGACAGAAACCTAGCGCGGCCAGTGGGGGTCGTTGGGGGCTCACCGGGGTTCAGGCGAGGGTCGGAGAGGTGGGCGAACGACGAAGTCGACGACGGCGAACCTCCTGGTACCGGCAGCTTCTCCTGGGGCGGCTCCAATCGCTGGCTCCCTTCTTCTCCAGTAGCGGCGGGCTCCGGTGAAATTCCGGTGATGTGCTGCTCGCCTTGCTCCGGGAACGAGGTGGCACGATCTGTGAGGAGAGGGGAGTGATATGGTGTGCTCAATTCGGCTGGGGGTGGCCTCTATTTATAGTCGAGCGAGGGGACCGATGGGGCGCAAGGTGAGCTTGTCGTGGTCGACGGTACAGACGGCTATCGGCGTGGGCGACGGTAGGGGCGGTGTGGTGCTCCCTGGCGATGCTCAACGACACGGTGGCAAGACGTGGGGCGATGTGGTTTGGTTAGAACGCGACGATGCTCTGCCCGTGCCCGACGGAAGATTTAATGGCGCACAGCGCGCGTGGTCCGCGCGGCGGTGAACGAGCGTGTCTGCGGGGTTACTAGGACGATGGTGATCACGTATGCACGCGGCGAGGGCGGCGCGCGGTCTGTGGGCTTCGGTCGAGCGTGGCGCACGGGGCGCGCTCTCGGCATGGTTGCTGGCGAGCTTGGCATGGTCCGTGCGTGTGGTCCAGGGGTTGGCAAGGTTCGAGCGGTGGACATGGAGTGGCGGTGGGGTGTTGGCTTGCTCCCAGACATGTTGGCTAGGCTTGGTTCTTCTCCTAGCTTGTTGTCGACATGGGGGTGACAAGTGTGCACTCGGCCTGCTCACCATTGATGGCATTGCCAAGCTTACAGTGATGCTAGAGGTTTGCACTTGAGCTAGATGATCTAATAAAGCCTAGTTGCAACTAGAGAGGGAACAAGTTAGGCTCCAATCACAACTCACAATAGTGTTTGGATTTTGTTTGATTTGTATCTGCAAGGTGTTTGATGAAATGACCGCAAGAATTCAAGTTTTGAATTTTGAAAAGATTTTTGGTGGGTGTGCTAGGTTGGTGCTGGTGAGTCTGCAGATTCTTGGGTTTTGAAAGTTGAGCTTGTTTGAGTGGTTTTTGAAAAAGTGGGATCTTCCCATATGATATAGATTAAATTTTGAAATGTCATTTAAACTATGCATTTAAATGTTTTTGGATGATCACAAAGTGGGCCTTGATACTTTGTTATGAGTACAATCAAGGGGTGCAAAGATCTAGAAAAGTTTCTGTTAAGTTCTGAAAGTTTGGGACAGCCAAAGTAGGCATGGGAGTTAAATTGGTCAAAATGACCATTCCCTTATTTTATTTGTTTTGATTTACTTGTCTTTGAGAAAAGTTTGGGAATTGTTTAGATGATGTTTATTTCACCTAAGAATCCATTTACAAGCAAAGGAACACACAAACAAGGAAATTCAAAAGAATTCCAAATGAAATGCATACACCATGCATGCTTTCCTATTTTTATTTTAAAAAAGTTTTTGTTAACCCTCATTTTGATGATTAGAGTTTAATGATCCAAGTTTAGTATTTTTGGGATGTTACAACACCTCCGTCAACAGGTCGACGGGGTTCACCCCCTTATTCATGGTGTACGGTGCCGAGGCAGTCATGCCAACCGACCTCGAGCACGAATCACCTCGGGTGGTCAAATACACGGAGGCTGACAACGAGCTCGCACGCCAGGACGGAGTCGACCAACTCAATAAAGCGCGCGACCTAGCTCACTCTCGCACCGCCATCTACCATCAAGGGCTTCGCCGCTACCACAGCCGGCGAGTACGTACTCGCACTTTCCAGGAAGGCGACCTGGTACTACGTCTAATCCAGGACAAGAAAGGCATGCACAAGCTCTCTCTCCCTTGGGAGGGACCATTCGCCATCGGGCGAGTCCTGGGCAACGACGCCTACTACCTCACCGACATCCGAGGCGACGGAAAACTCGATGTCAAGTGGCCATGGAATATAAATCTCCTACGGAAGTTCTACTCCTAGAACTCCAGACATGTACCCCCTACCCGCTATGAAATAAAGCAGATCGATTCACGCAAATTGCGTCTAGTCTCCATGCCTTGTGCCACTCGCACTCGTAATAACAGCGTTACGCTATTCGCAGAAGTCAACCTTTGGTAACGCGTCCGGCACGGCCAAGTAGTGCGGTACGAGGGCACTGGAAAAATCCAGGTCTCGTACCGTCCACGAAAAAAGCTAACCCGGAGCCCCATTGGAGTCACCTAGCTCGACTGGATCCCCAAGCCAAGACGACTGCATTCGCTTCCCACAACGACCCAGTCCTACACATCCTCAGTGCATCGACTCGAACGACAAAGTACCACGCTCGGGGACTGACACCAGCCCAAGGAAGAGCGGCTAGGGAAAAACGCCAACTAAGAGAGCGCGCCCTAGACTCGCCATGCGACTGGTCTCATGGGTCAGGCGGAGTGACGGGCCTAAAATAACACGCATAGTCCTCACCTACCTCGGGCATGCGACTAGAACGGACAATTACCACACTCGGGGACTCAGCGACCCGACCCCGTTCGCGCCCGGGAAAACGGCCAAGTAAAGAGCACCCATGGGAGTCGCCATGCGACTGGCTCCCCGAGCCATGGCGAGTCGATCCTAACTCATTAACAGTTCACACAACATACAAAAACGAGGTTAACCCGATAAAAAGGGCGGACGCGCTCGGGGACTCGTACAACCAACACTCAAACCACAAAAGCAATGACAAAATAACCTGCGCATTCCTTCAAAGCATCAAAACTTGTTCGCATACAAGGAGAATTACATGTTTATCTTACGCTAACGCCGAATGGAAAAACACTCTATTCCGCAGGCTTCGAAGAATAGGCGCCACCATCCTTGCGGTTGCGGATAAAGGGAACCCAAGGATTCGACGCGTACGTCGTGAGCTCACCCGCCATCGCCGCACGAAATGGTTGCTCCACCTTGAAGTCGCAGTGCGCCGGTTCGGGGTCATTGGGGGCGACGACCGTTTCCTGATAGGGAATAAGGTCGCCCATCGCCCACACGCGGTCGGAGTACACCGCGGCTCGCTCCGTCAGCTTTAACACCTCGGCAATCTCGACCGAGCCCGTCGACAAGGGGTACCCGCTCGTGACATCATCAAGGTCGAAATCATCGGGAAAGTGCGCGAGCCCAAGGCTCAGCTCAGTTGCCGCTCCACGACGGAAGGCCGACCGCGTTATGAACTCCATGACCGATGGGGCCTTCTACAGATAGCTCCATACTTCGACGAGGTAGTTGGGGATCACCTCCGTGGGCGAGATCTCCTAAAGATACGCCCGGAGGCAGGTCGCTGACAGCGTGGCTGAATCGACCAGGGTGGTGACGCATTGCCGCATGTTGTACGACTGCGCCTCTTCGGTGTTATCAGTGATCAGGCCTGCAACACACAAGCAAACAGTGAGTGAAGCACTAAAATAACAATGTGGTATGCGCGCTCGGGGAGTGGCTGAAGGAAAACTCACCAATCAGCGGGCGGCAGAGGTCCGTGATGAAATTTTGAAGAGCTGAGAAGTCATTCTGCAACCCGGCGACGAGTGCGTCCGACACCTTCTGCTCCTCAGTAGCAGAAGTAACGGCCGCCTTGGCCCGTCCTTCCGCCGAGCTCGCTTCCGCCTTCGCCTCCTTGAGCTCATGCTCCAGTTCGGCGATTCGCTTCTCCGCGGCGCTCAAGGAAGACTGAGCCGCCGTCAACTCACCAGCCGGAACAAGGCCCTGGCGAGCCTCCTTCACTGCGGCCACACTACCCTATGCTTCCAGAACAAAACGGTCACAAACACAACAAGTTCGCGACAAGCGCCAAACAAGATAAACACTCACCCGCAGTCGCTCGAAGCTTCTCGTTCGTATCCTGAACAGCGAGAAGCTCCTTTTCCACGCAGCACTTGGCAGCAAGCCGCTCGGCCGACTCGCACTGCAAGCCCTATGCAACAATCACAGCGTCAGCAACAAAAATTCCTAAGTGCCTAGCCGCTGAAATTCAGCGACTAGACACTCGGGGACTGGATGACAAAATTCCTAAGTGCCTAGCCGCTGAAATTCAGCGACTAGACACACGGGGACTGGATGACAACATTCCTAAGTGCCTAGCCGCTGAAATTTAGCGACTAGACACTCAAGGACTGGATGGTGAAAAAATAGTAAGGATCCTACCACTGAAATTCAGTGGCCAGATCCTCGGGGACTGGACATACCTGGATGGCGGCACCTAGCATGCCGTGAAGCTCCATCGTGTCCACCGACGAAAGCATGAGAGGAGCGTGCCCGAGACGTTGTTCGACCTCCATACCGGCGGCCCCAGGAAATTGGCTTGATGGCACCGAGGCACTCGCCATGGCGGCCCTTGCTACAAAGCGAGGGAACGTCGCCACCGCGGCCCCCGCGCCACCCGAAGGTGGCCCGGTCGCCTCAATCAAAACCATGGGGCCTGCCTGCTACGACCCTGCATCTTCCTTGGCCTCCAGAGCTACGTCCACCACAATCGGGGTTTCGCTCGGGGCAGCCGCTGGCTTGTCCGAGATCGTGACGACTTCATCGCCTTTGGTTCTCTTGGTGCCTTCAGCGGGAGCCTCAATCTCGTCGCCCTTCCTCTTCTTCGAGGGATCAGCTGGCGCCTCCGCGGCGACCGATGGAACCTTGGCCACCGAAGGGTGACCTATATTCTTTACTCCAGTCCTGCAAAACAACTCTGTCAATAACACTCGCCAATCGAAACACGAATCAAGAAGATAGATGAAAGGTGAAGGAATACTCACTTGGCGACTGGGATAAATCGTAGGCCAGTGCGAATGCTGGCCAGCTTCTCCAGTTCTGGCCCCAGTTTCCGACTGAGGCCCGTCTCGAACATGCTCTGTGCCCAAGACACAGATGGTTTGTTGGAGGATGAGGCCACGACAGGAGGCTCAGTGGTAATCGCCGCAGGAGCTCCTCTCGACGGCGAGGCCCCTACAGCTGGAGCGGACACCAACCCGGTAACTGGGGCGATCAGCGGCGGCAGTGATGCCAGCGGTGTTGGGGATATGCTATATGGGTATACTCAAAGCATGTATCCTATCGATAACCCAGATGGCCCACAGTTGGTAGCATGGCCCATGGCCTGCTGGGCGGCCCAGTTAGATGGATCTAGAAGGGAGGCCCATGCCGGATAAAGGAAGGCTACGGTTGGAGTCACCGACGTACCCGGAGCCTTGGAGTGCAAGATACACAAGACTAGTAATAGGCGGTGTAGGACTCTATAACCTGTCCAGCTAGGACTTTTCCCTGTAACCCTAGGACCTGGCGACTATATAAGTCGGGCCTATGAGAGCCTTTAGGGCATTGATTCATACAACCTCGCACAACGAACCAATCCCTGTAACTCGCCGTATTGCCCTTATAGTGATTTATAGCAGGAGTAGGATTCTGCCACCGTTGTGGGATCTGAACCTGGGTAAGATGTGTTACCTCATACCCGTCAACCATTCGTCTTCCCCCACGTCTCTAAACATGCATTGTGAGGACCCCTCCATGGCGTACTCATCGGCAATACCACGACAGTTGGCGCCCACCGTATAAAGTTCTCGATTAGAATCTTGGGGGCTACAGTATAAAGTTTTTAACTCGGAAATATGCTTAGCTTTTCTTTAAGCATCTAGTTGGAACTAATTCAGTTACAACTAGAGGCCTGGGGGCTACAGTATTGAAATTTATAAACACTGCGTATGCTACTCTTAAAGCATCTAGTCGGAATAATTCATTCCACCTATATGCTTGGGGGCTACAGTGAGAAGTTTTCTAGCTTATTCACTCTTCGAGCATCTAGACGCAAAGACCTATGGTTTTCCGTCTACATCCTCTGGGGCTACAGTGGGATACTCATATGAAATGAAAAAGGCAAATAAAACTTACAAGTGCAATGATCTTGAGGTTTGTAGCACTCTCGGCCAGCAGCTTGCCAAAGGATACGCTGTTTCCTTGCAAGATTTCTGCTTGTCAGAGGAGCTCCTCTAGACCGCACGTCGGATATGTCGGTGTCGCACCTGGAACCAGAGCAGTGCTACCCGATGTAAGCACCGGATAGACTATCTCGGATACTCTATGGTTTTCTTGGGTGCGGGGGCACCGCCTACAGCAGAAGTACCAGCTTCCACCGCCGCCTTACCGCCACCGATAGCATCCTTAGCCGGAGCTTCAGCCATTTGGTGGGCGGCACTCTCCTGCGTCGCCTGCTCGCTGACAACAGCGACCTCGGTAGAGGCACCTGAGTCCACTTCCATGGCGGAAGGGCCAGATGCCTCCTTAGCTTGTGAGCTTGTCGGGGCAGACGAAGGCTTGACGGAGGGAGTGGTAGGGGCGATGGAGGGAGATGCGTCGTGATGCAGCATGTCCTTAATGGTTCTAGAAGCCCCCAATGATTTGGAGGTCTTCTTCAAGCTGGTCGTGGCTTTCTTCCTGAAACATGCAAAATGCATAAGTACAGGAGCAAGACAGATAAATAGACAATGTCGGAGAGAAAGAAGCTTACACAAGTGGGGGTGCTTTGGCAAAGGGGATCCTGGTAACTTTTCTCTTCTCCGCCTCCAGGGCGGCGGTAGTCTTCTTGGAGGCTCCACCCTCCGTCTTCTTCTTCTTGACTCTGTCGGCAGCGTCAGAGGTGGAGCTCTTCTGCTTTCGCGCCAATGGAGCATCGTCGTCAGATACGATGGTGACTTCCTTCATCTTTGGATTATATATTTGAGGAGCCATGTTGTCCTCATCTATGTCGCTAAGCTGTAAGGTGAAGAACCACCGTGTTAAACGGGATGACATTTGCTAGACGGAAGAACTGGAGTATATGTCATACACGGAAAATAAATAACTACCTTTGGGCACTTGCCATCTACGAACATGTCGTAGGTGATGGTGAAGCCACACTTCTTGTCCTTCACCTTGACGATGTCCTTGAGGCGGAGCTTGATGGAGTCACTCGAGAAATTGTCCACGGAGATGCGGAGGCTATCCCTTCTATCGCTGGTATACTCGTGCATGAGCTTCGCGTGGTGCTACAGAGGTTGGATTCGCCTGATGAACTAGCACATGGCTAGGTCCAAGCCGGTCAAACCCGTCTCTACAAACCACTCTATCCGCCTGATGGCGCGGGAAGCGTCGATGTCGGAGGGAAGGGAGGCCTGGGATCTCCATGTCGAAGTTTCGGCAGCGGCTCCGTCTATGAAGTCTGGGTACGTTACTTCTCGGCCAGCCAGAGGGATATCTGGGCCGTAGAAGTAAGTATGTCGCCAGTTTTTGCAGGACTCGTGGCCGACGATGTCGGGGAACCGCCGGCCAGGACGGATCTTGAAGCTTATGGTGCCACAATTCCTAAGTTCGTCCTTACTATCTCCGGCTTCATGCTTGACGGTGAAGAAATACACGAAGAGATCTAGCCTAGGCTTAATCCCTAGGTAACCCTCGCAAAGCGCCACGTAATTGCTGAGCGCTAGGATGCTATTGGGAGAGAGGTTCTGGGGCTGGACTCTATAGTGGTTTAAGACAGAAAGGAAGAAGTTGGAGATGGGCAGGGAGACGCCGCGTACCAGTTGGGCTTCGAGGTACACTTTTTCTCCGGCTTGGGGAGAAGGTGTCACCTCGCCGGCCGGCGCCGCCCGCCAGGCGAGCCCCTCCGTCTCAGGGAGGTAGCCTTCAGCGATCAGCTCCTGGATATCGCGGTTCGTGATATCCGAACCGCGCCAATCGCCCTTGTGGGAGTCGAGCTCCTCCTCCAGTGGCTCCAACGCCGTTGGGTTATGGTCGTCGCCGGTGGACTCAACCACCGCCGAGACGGGGATGACCAAACCCTCTGGGGGCATGACGATGGAGCTCGCCGGCTTCGCCGCAGCTTCGTCCGACGCCGCCATGGAAGGAGTAGTGCTGCTGCTGGCCATTGGATGAGTTTGGAGGTGACTGGCGAGGATTGGAGCTAGGGTTTTTCGTGAATATTGCGCGGAGAGCTCGAGGAGGCACGCGCTGGAGGAATAAGACGATGCGAGGAGGGAATGAGGTGAAAAGTAAAAAATCCCACTGGAGTTACTATTTATGATCTCCAGCATCAAGATTCGTGCAGCTTGATCGGACGGTTGCCGCGTTGACGATGTGTGTGCGAACGTGCGTGGGAATTTCGCCACGTCCCAACCGTTGCCGCCAACGGTTCATATCACTCGCGCGGGAAAATCGGACATGATTACGTTCTCTGCATGTGTGAGTTACGAGGCGTCGCTGACCTACGCCTACGTCGCCCTAGCTGACATAGGCAGATGAGCCGTCACATCGGAAGATTCTGGCATGGACGGATCCAGTCCGACTACGGAGGAGTACGATGGAAGATTCAGCATTTCTCCGACTTACGAATTGAAGACGGAGAAAACATTGCAGGGTTCTTTGGGAGGACTACAAGATATTGCTTGACGATTTACCGATATCCATCTAGACGGAGCATTTAGCGTGAAGAGGCAAGACGGCGCAAGATCTCGGAGTTCTCCCGGGGCTACTGTTGGGGATATGCTATATGGGTATCCTCATAGCATGTCTCCTATCTGGATAACCCGGGTGGCCCACAGTTGGTAGCATGGCCCATGGCCTGCTAGGCGGCCCAGTTATATGGATCCAGAAGGGAGGCCCATGCCGGATAAAGGAAGGCTACGGTTGGAGTCACCGACGTACCCGGAGCCTTGGAGTGCAAGATACACAAGACTAGTAATAGACGGTGTAGGACTCTGTAACCTGTCCGGCTAGGACTTTTCCCTGTAACCCTAGGACCTGGCGACTATATAAGTCGGGCCTATGGGAGCCTTTAGGGCATCGATTCATACAACCTCACACAGCGAACCAATCCCTGTAACTCGGCGTATTGCCCTTATAGTGATTTATAGCAGGAGTAGGATTCCGCCACCGTTGTGGGATCTGAACCTGGGTAAGCTATGTTACCTCGTACCCGTCAACCGTCCGCCTTCCCCCACATCTCTAAACACGCATTGTGAGGACCCCTCCATGGCGTACTCGTTGGCAATACCATGAACAGTTTTTGAGGAACATGAATTTTTATGAAGGAATCAAAGAGATAAGAATGAGAATAAGTTTTTGTAAATATTTGTTTTCTTTGGTTTTGAAACTAAGTTTTTGGTTCAAACGTCCAGTCTAACTAGGGTCTCCTATGGTCAGGATGGCTCTGATAACAACTTGTCAACACCCGGATTTTTAATCCCAGATGCATGTTATGCCATACCTCGCAATCCCAGGATTTCCATTTTGCAGGACATAACAGAATTGGATACCATAGTACATCATCCATTACAAACGATACATAAGTTCTTACACAAATAGGGATCTCATGATCCAGTTCTTAATACAACATCAAGCAGCGGAATACGTAGTAATAACGGTAGCGTAGGCGAAGCTCCATCTTCGGGGTCACAGGCAATGCTGACGATGGGAGATGATCCTAGTTGTCGTAACCTTCCTGGGTTCCATCCTCTAGGTACTCCTCTTCATAGTCTGGCCATGTGAATAGCCAGGGACAAAGCCATGAGTACTCTTTAAGTACTCGCAAACTAATACTAACAGGTAAAGGGTTTTTTGGATAATAGGACACTAGGCTCTAAGGTTGTTTTGCAAATGCCAGATTTATCTCTACTAAGTTCCAAAGCTAGTCACAATTTTATAACTCTTAAGTAGGATCTTGTAACTCATGTCACAACTCTATTGTGATCAAGTCAAAGTCTCAATTCATTTCACAAGTCATTTTTGAAATGTCTGACGGGGGAACAGTATGGCCACTCCAACTGTCCATAACTGCGGACGCGGATATTCAAATAGTTTGACACTCTGCAGAGATTGTACACTTTCACCACAACATTTGATACATCCTTCAGGAACAAATCCTGAATTCACCATACTCAGTATGCGGATAATTAGTCCTAACCTTTCAATTACACGCCCTAGTATAAGCACCTCTCCTGTGAGTTTGGCCTCCCAACCATGACCAACTGTCATCTTGGGTACTGCATAGGTGGACAATCTTCACAAGGTAGCCTCAGCTCAGACCTTGGCCGTGAGCGAACTAATACTAAGGTATATAAGTTTCCAGTCAAGCCCTACCCAATCTTCGGGTATTGTGGTTGTACGATAAAATTGGAATGGTATCGAATCCAGACAACCATCAGTTTTATAAAGGGCTAAGGCTCATGCCTCAACATTTTCATCACCAAAATCATCAGGTGTTTGGAAACACATGTCCAAAACATTTCAATCGAATGATCCATCATTCTAAGGTTTTCATAACCATTTTCTCACCAAGTATTCCCATCTAAAGTTGATCAAGTTTTATGCTTAGCACTAGCATCTACAAGTGGGGGTAAGAAATAATGAGGGGTGGTAAACTAGGGGAGTTTCAACTATGTATAACCTTATATCTTAGGATGATATCAAGGTTTCTAACTTAGGCCAAATTTTATGCTCTTTATGCAACCTTCAGATAACTTTCTAGTATCTACCAAACTCTTAAGTAAACTCTAAGTAAGCTTTGATAAAGAAAATAAGTAAGAAGCTTGCAAATAAAACTAGGATTGGTTTATCAAGTGGGTATGATCATATATGCTTAAAGCATATAGTAGGCATAGTAACAAGTATTGGCTTCCATAGGTAAAGTATCTTGCAAGTGTTAGCTTGCATCAACGTCAATATAAGCTTGCCTTGTGCAGAGCAGTGGTTGAAGTTCTCCTCGGCTTCTTCTTCGTAGTATCCTCCTTCCTCCTCGTATCCTTGGTCGGTACTAGAGTCTATGAATAAATACGAGGTACACAATCACCAAACAATACTTAACTACTTGCAATCATCACACACGAGGGTCCTATAGATGATCTAGCATCATCTCTAACATTACAAGGTTAAGGCTTGGTTTAATTCCTTTTATTTTTAGAAAAGTAATTTCTACTCATTGAAAAACTACTTAAGATTTAATATTCTCCAAACCAAACATGGGATCATGTTGACACATGTCATCACCACATATTGTAGTCCAAGGGAATGTGATTTAAAGTGGTGTCACAATTTAATAAGGTTTTACCCTTTTATTTTATTTAAATATAATGACTAGAAATGCCTATGTAGCATTCTTTTATTACTTGAACATTATTTCTGCAAGTAAACCTATATATTTTTATATATTCTGAAAGGTATGGTTAAATGTGATTTTTGAGAGTTGGAATCAACTCAAAATCTAGTATGGTTTAAATTTGAAAAATGTTTGAATGCAGAAAAGCTTCTGCCTTGTTATTTTTACTAAGGATGATCTACAGATCCAAATGACTTGAATCCAACGGGTTTGGATTCAGCATTCACAGACCTTTCCAAAAAAATTGGTTTCATTCAAATTGGTGCACCGAATCGATCTGGATTGATTTTTGAAAATGGGTACAGAAGTGTGTTTGAATTAAAAAGAAAACAATTTAATTCAAATCACTGGGCTGCGCGGGAAAAGTTACTGGGCCGGCATGCTAAGCGCAGTGCTCCCGCGGGCTGGTTAAGTGGGTGTCCCCACTCGTCAGTGACACGGGGAGGGGCGAAGCGGTACGGGGCAACATGGGTCATTTGATCTGATTCTAATCCAACGGCTGGGAGTCATCGTCGACGCGAGACAACGCCGGCGAGAAAGAAACCTAGCGCGGCCAGTGAGGGTTGCTGGGGGCTCACCGGGGTGCTGGCGAGGGTCGGCGAGGCGGGCGAATGACGAAGTCGACGACGGCGAACTCAGGGGTGGTCGCGGCAGCTCCTGGGGTGGACGAAATTGATGGCTCCCTTCTTCTCCAGAGGCGGCGGGCTCCGGTGAAATTCCGGTGAGGTGGTGCTCGCCATGCTCTGGGAACGGTGTGGCACGATCAGTGAGGAGAGGGGAGTGAGATGGTGTGAAGAAATCGAGCGGGGGTGGCCTCTATTTATAGTCGAGCGACGGAACCGTCGGGGCGCACGGTGAGCTCGTCGGGGGCGATGTTACAGGTGGCTATTGGCATGGGCTATGGTAGGGGACGGTGCGGTGTTCCCTGGCGATGCTCAACGACATGGTTTCGAGGCGTGGGGTGGTGCGGCTTGGTCTAGAACATGCGACGCTCTGCGCGGCAGAGGCGGCGTCTTCGACGGCGAGCGGTGGCTGTGCGTCACGGGGCGGCGAACGGGGATGTCTGGCGGTCTCCTGGGTCGGTGGGGATTGTGTATGCACGCGGCAAGGGCGGCGCGCGGTCTGTGGGCTTCGGTCGAGGGTGGTGCTCGCGACGCCGCATGGTCAGGCGGTCTGGGCGCGCGGTCCGTGTGGTCCATGGTTGGCAAGGTTCGAGCGGTGGATGTGGAGTGGCGGTGGGCGGTTTGCCTCCGGACATGCTGGCTAGGCTTGTGTCTCCTCCTACCTTGCTGTCGACATGGGGGTGACATGGGTGTGCTCGGTTGTTCACCATTGATGGCAATGGCAAGCTCACAGTGGTGGTGCTTGGTTAATCTTGCTAGATGATCTACTGAGCTGGTTGTGAGCTAAATAGGGAACAAGTTAGGCCAATTCTACTGCACACTATAGTTTTTGATGTTTGTTTGATTTGTATCTGCAACCTGTTTGATGAAATGGCCGCATGAATTCATGTTTTGAATTTTGAAAAGATTTTTGGTGGGTTTGCTAGGTTGGTGCTAGTGAGTCTGCAAATGCTTGGGTTTTGAAAGTTGAGCTTGTTTGAGTGGTTTTTGAAAAAGTGGGATCTTCCCATATGATAAAGATTCAATTTTGAATTGTCATTTAAACTATGCATTTGAAAGTTTCTGGATGATCACAAAGTGGGCCTTGATACTTTGTTAGGAGTACATTCAAGGGGTGCAAAGATCCAGAAAAGTTTCTGTTAGGTTCTTAAAGTTTGAGACAGCCAAAGTAGGCATGGGAGTTAAATTGGTCAAAATGACCATTCCTTTAATATATTTGTTTTGATTTACTTGTCTTTAGGAAAAGTGTGGGAAATGTTTTAGATGATGTTTATTTCACCTAAGAAACATTTTACAAGCAATGAAACAATCAAACAAGGTGGTTCCAAAGAATTTCAAAATCCATGCATACACATATGCATGCATTCATAATTTTATTTAGAAAAGTTTTTGTTAACCCTAAATGTTGATGACTAGTGCTTGATGATCCAAGCTTAGTATTTTTGGGATGTTACAAACCTTACCCCCTTAAACAAAATCTCGTCCCGAGATTTGAAAAAGGACGAAAAGATTACCTAGGACTTGAAGAGATCGGGAAACTCCGTCCTGATGTGATCTTCGCGCTCCCAGGTAGCTTCCTCTTCTGTGTGGTTGCTCCACTGAATCTTGAGAAACTTGATGCTTCAAGTTCGGGTAGTTCGAAAAGCTTCTTCCAAAATACGGATGGGTACTTCAGGATAGGTCAGGTCATCGTTGATCTCTATGGTCCGATGGTCGATATTCTTGAATACTTCGGTATTCTCGGGGACTTCGAGACACTTGCGAAGTAACGAGATATGTAACACATTGTGCACGGCTGACATATCTTCGGGTAGCTCCAATTGATACGATACTTCTCCTCGACGGTTTAGAATTTTGAAAGGTCTGATATATCTGGGGGCTAACTTTCCTTTGAGTTGGAAACGCTGCATTCCCTTCAATGGCGACACTTTCAGATAAACAAAATCTCCTATGTTGAAGGCGAGGTCTCTACGTCTCTTGTCGGCGTAACTCTTCTATCGAGATTGGGCGGTCTTGAGGTGCTCACGAATCTTGTGAACCTTCTCTTCTGCTTCTCGTAGGATGTCGGGTCCGAAAATCTGACTCTCTCCTACTTCCGACCAGTTCAAAGGGGTGCGACACTTTCTTCCGTACATGAACTCAAATGGGGCCATTTGCAAACTGGCTTGGTAACTGTTGTTGTAGGAAAATTCTGCAAACGGCAGACAGTCTTCCCACTTGGATCCATATTCTAACACACATGCTCTCAGCATATATTCGAGTATTTGATTTACTCGCTCCGTTTGTCCATCGGTCTGAGGGTGATACGCGGTACTGAAATCTAAGCGGGTTCCTAAACCTTCTTGAACTTTCTTCCAGAATCTCGAGGTAAACTGCGTTCCTCGATCCGATACAATGGTCTTAGGGACTCCGTGCAAACTGACGGTTCTAGCGATGTATAACTCCGCTAGCTTTGAACTCTGATATGTGGTTTTGACGGGCAAGAAATGGGCGACTTTGGACAATCTGTCCACTATGACCCAGATAGAGTCATTTCCCCTACTAGAAGTAGGCAGTCCAGTGATAAAGTCCATTCCTACAGAATCCCATTTCCATTCTGCAATCTGCAAAGGTTGCAACAATCTAGCGGGTCTTTGATGTCCTGCCTTGACTCGCTGACATATATCACACTTGGCGATATAGCTTCCGATTTCTCTCTTCATCTTATGCCACCAAAATTGCTCTTTCAAATCTTGATACATCTTAGTTCCTCCGGGATGGATAGAATAAAGAGTATCATGAGCCTCCTTCAAAATAACTTCTTTCAACTCAGAATCTGTTGGTATACAAAGGCGTCCTTTGTACCACAGAACTCCTTCTTCGTCTTCGGTGAATCCGGGTACTTTGCCTGTACCAATACGACGCTTGATTCCATCGATAGTGGCATTTCCCTTCTGCGCCTCTTTAATCTGACTGATCAAAGTGGGCTGGAGTTCTATGCTAGCCAAAAATCCTTCACTTACTAATTCTATTTGAAAATCTTCCATCTCTTTGTGGAGACTTGATTGCTCCTTCAAAATCATGGAGTTCAAGCGGCAAAGCAATCTGCTAAGGGCATAGGCTACCACATTGGCTTTACCAGGGTGATAGTGAATGTCCAGATCATAATCCTTGATTAGCTCAATCCATCTTCTCTGCCTCATATTCAGTTCCTTCTGAGTGAATATATACTTTAGGCTCTTGTGATCCGAATAAATCTCACAACGATTTCCCATCAGGTAATGTCTCCATGTCTTTAGGGCTAGAACTACGGCTGCGAGTTCGAGGTCATGGGTTGGGTAATTTTGCTCATGTTGCTTCAATTGTCGGGATAGATAAGATATAACTTTTCCTTCTTGCATTAGCACACATCCGAGACCAATCTTGAATGCGTCACAATACACATTGAAGGGCTTCGTGATATCCGGCATGATCAAGATTGGGGCTGAAATCAATCTCCTCTTGAGTTCTTGAAAACTCGCTTCACACTTGTCTGTCCATTCAAACTTCTTGTCTTTCTTCAGCAATTGGGTCATGGGTCGGGCGATACTCGAGAATCCTTCTACGAACTTGCGGTTATATCCCGCCAATCCGAGAAATGCACGAACTTGGGTTTGAGTGGTTGGGGCTTGCCAATCTTCTACATCTTTCACTTTGGCAGGGTCAACGGCAATTCCTCCGGCTGATACAATGTGACCGAGGAATCCTACCTCCTGTAACCAGAATTCACATTTGCTAAACTTGGCATACAACTAATGCTCTCTAAGGGTTCCAAGAATGGTCCTTAGGTGTATCTCATGTTCTTCTTCTGATTTGGAATAAATCAGAATGTCATCGATGAAAACAACGACAAACTTATCTAGGAAGTCCATAAAAATCTTATTCATGAGGTTCATGAAATAAGCGGGGGCATTGGTTAATCTGAAAGACATGACTGTATACTCGTATAGTCCATATCTGGTGGTAAAGGCAGTCTTTGGAATATCCTTTGCACGAATCTTGAGTTGATGATAACCAGTCCTAAGATCAATCTTAGAAAACACTTTGGCACCGGTCAACTGATCAAACAAATCTTCTATTTTGGGCAAGGGGTACTTGTTCCTGATGGTGACATCATTCAATTTTCGATAATCCGTACACAAACGGTTACCTCCATCCTTCTTGTCCACAAACAAGACAGGTGATCTCCATGGGGATGCACTTGGTTGAATTAATCCAATTTCCAACATGGAATCTAGTTGCTTCTTCGGGCGTGCAGCTCGACGGGTTCATACTATAGGGTCTCTGGGCTATGGGTCCTGTTCCGGGGATTAGTTCAATGATAAACTCGATATCCCGATCTGGGGGCATACCGGGCAAAACATCTGGAAATACATCGGGGTATTCACAGACTATCCGGACTTGGTCAATGGTAGGTTGGGATATACTCTTGTTGCATTTGAATTGACGAGGTAAGGTTTCAGATATATGCTCGATTGATATTCCGGTTGTACTGGTCATGGTTATGGCTTTCTTGGCACAGTCAATCAATCCTTTATGTTTGGACATCCAATCCATTCCTAGTACTACTTCCAAACCTTTAGTTCCGAGTACTACAGATTAGCATAAAAATCTATGCCATGGATTCGGATAGGGACGGCTTTGCAAATTTGCCTAGCCTTTGTGGTTGATCCGGGAATTTGCACAATCATCACATGCTTCAATTTGGTTGGTTGAATTTTACTAGTGCATGCAAATTCTTCGGTGACAAATGAATGCGATGCACCAGAGTCAAACAACACTTGTGCAAGTACTGAATTAACAGAAAACATATCCAGCACGACGTCTGGCACTTCCTGAGCTTCTTCAGCATGCATGAGAAAAAGACGGCCATTGCGGTTGAGTGAATTCCCTGGGGCAAATCTTCTTCCTGGCTGAACACGACGCTGCTGCTGAGCTGGGACATTGGCATTGGGGGCTGTAGCATTCTTCTTGTTGGGGCACTCGTTGGAATAGTGGCCTTTATTTCCACAGTCATAACAGGTCACTTGTGACTTGTCCTTTGCTGCTACAGGCACAGCATTGCTTCCAGTCCTAGGGGCAGTGTTGGTGTTGGCGGTAGCATTATTGTTGTTGAACTTGGGTGGGGCACGGTTGAAATTGCTAGAGTTGCCGGGGTTGTTGTGATTTCCTCCGGGCCTAGGGTTTCGACGGTTGGGATAGGTTGGACGGTTCATCGGGGGTCTGTTGGTTCTTGGGGAAAATCCTGGAGATGGGTTGGGGCGATACTTTGGGGTCTGATGGGTTCCTGGTTGATGCATCATGTGATGCTTGCGGTTCTCATTGGCTTGGTTGATCTTTCCTTCCATCTGGAGAGCGGAGTCGACAAGGGCTTCAATATCCGCAAAGGGGATATTGACTAACATTGTTTGCATCTCATCATGCAGACCATTCAGAAATCTTTCTTTCTTCTTGGCTTCGGTGTCTATCTCGTCCGGGGCATACCTAGCTAATGACAAAAATTTGTCACGGTATTCCACTACAGTCATCCTTCCTTGCTTCAGCTCTCTGAACTCGTCTCTCATTCTCTTGATCAAACCCGGTGGCACATGAGTTCTGCTAAACTTGACCTTGAATTCCTCCCAGGTCATCATCTGGCCTCCGGTCATTGCACGAACACTGTTCCACCATGCCCTGGCATCTCCGGCTAGATAATGGGTGGCAAACAGAACTTTCTCGTTGGCTTCCACTCCAGCGACTCCTAGGTTATTTTCCATGGTTTGCAGCCAATCATCGGCGTCTAGGGGCTCTTCCGACTTAGTGAAAACAGGTGGGTTGGTATTCTGGAAATTCTTGAGCTTAGATCCATGGTTGTCCTGATTTCCATGGCCTTGGTTGTTGTGGGCAAGCTGGGCTATCTGCTGCAGAGTGGCTAGGTTGGCTTGACGTTCCGCTCTTTCAGCTTCGCGGTCAGAAGTCAACATTTGCAGAATCTGCAACATCGGGTCCGGGGCTGAACCACTTCCTCCACGTGGCATCTGAAGATTGAGATAGATCATGAGAAAAGAGGGAAATTTCTAAGGTTTCGGGGACTTTGAAAAGTTTTAAAGGTTTGACTCAGATTTTTCTAGCAACTTGCTTTTCCATTCATTCATTCATAGCACACAGTACAACACACACCACAACAAAGAAAAACAGATGGTTTTAAGAACCATTCTGGAAACTACGATACAGTGGGACCGAATACTACTCACTACGCTAGTGCTCAAGTGCTACTACTCCTAGGAGTCTGTGGCTTCATCATCATTGATGAAGGCGAAATCATCCTCATCGTTGAAGAAGTCCATGGCCTGATCCTCCAGAAAATCATCGTCATCGCTGAGATAGGAGTAAGGGTCTCCACGAAGATCCTCTCCGGCATTATCCCTTTCCTCCAACTGCATGTCTCTCTCCTGGATGGTCTCCTCCAAAGATGAGATGCGGTGGCGAAGACGGGCAATGATGCGCTCCTTCTTGTCGAGCTGACGGCGGCGAGACTTGCGATCCTTTGCTAGCATGGCGATGGTCTGGTCCTTCGTCTTGATGATGGCAGACTTGTGGTTGGAGTAGTCACGGCAGTTGTCCAACTCCTGCTGACGATCGTACATCATGAAGCTAAGGTGGTCCAATTGAGTCTTCAGCTCGGGGTGGTATGGGGCTTCCAGGGGTTGTCCATTTGCATCACACCTTGGGCAAAACTCAAAGCGAGTACCCTTGATCTGATTGATGCTCTGCCCACACAGACGGGAAAGAGCTTCCTGCATTGCCCTGGCAAGTCCATCGAGCCAGTTGTTTTCCCTCAAGGTAAACTGAATTCCCTCCGCAAAGGGGAGGTTCAATCTTTCCTGAGACTTGCAACAATTAGCCACGCAGATCTTCTCCTCTTTGATCATTAAGCTGAGCTCAAGAACTCAAAAGTGACGCACCTTAAGTTCAAAGCTGGTCCAAATCCCTCTCAAAGATAAGGTCTCCTCCATTTCCCTGTTGGTAAAACTTGTTGTACTTCACGTCCATCTATAAAAATAGAGGATGAGTAGGTTAGCAGAGTGATCAAGTGTGTCAAAATTTTATGTATTTTGCAAGAGTTTTTGAGGAACATGAATTTTTATGAAGGAATCAAAGAGATAAGAATGAGAATAAGTTTTTGTAAATATTTGTTTTCTTTGGTTTTGAAACTAAGTTTTTGGTTCAAACGTCCAGTCTAACTAGGGTCTCCTATGGTCAGGATGGCTCTGATATCAACTTGTCAACACTCGGATTTTTAATCCCAGATGTCTGTTATGCCATACCTCGCAATCCCAGGATTACCATTTTTGCGAGACATAACAGAATTGGATACCATAGTACATCATCCATTACAAACGATACATAAGTTCTTACACAAATAGGGATCTCATGATCCAGTTCTTAATACAACATCAAGCAGCAGAATACGTAGTAATAACGGTAGCGTAGGCGAAGCTCCATCTTTGGGGTCACAGGCAATGCTGACGATGGGAGATGATCCTAGTTGTCGTAACCTTCCTGGGGTCCATCCTCCAGGTACTCCTCTTCATAGTCTGGCCATGGGAATAGCCAGGGACAAAGCCATGAGTACTCTTTAAGTACTCGCAAACTAATACTAACAGGTAAAGGGGTTTTTGGATAATAGGACACTAGGCGCTAAGGTTGTTTTGCAAATGCCAGATTTATCTCTACTAAGTTCCAAAGCTAGTCACAATTTTATAACTCCTAAGTGGGATCTTGTAACTCATGTCACAACTCTGTTGTGGTCAAGTCAAAGTCTCAATTCATTTCACAAGTCATTTTTGAAAAGTCGACGGGAACAAGATGGCCACTCTAACTGTCCGTAACCATGACGCCGCTATTCGAATAGTTTGACACTCTGCAGAGATTGTACACTTTCACCACAACATTCGATACATCCGTCAGAACAAATCCTGAATTCACCATACCAGATGCGGATAATCAATCCTAACCTTTCAATTACACGCCTAGTATAAGCACCTCTCCTGAGTTTGGCCTCCCAACCATGACCAACTGTCATCTTGGGTAATCGCATGTGGACAATCTTCACAAGGTAGCCTCAGCTCAGACCTTGGTCGTGAGGGAACTAATACTAAGGTATATAAGTTTCCAGTCAAGCCCTACCCAATCTTCGGGTATTGTGGTTGTACGATAAAATTGGAATGGTATCGCATCCAGACAACCATCAGTTTTATAAAGGGCTAAGGCTCATGCCTCAACATTTTCATCACCAAAATCATCAGGTGTTTGGAAACACATGTCCAAAACATTTCAATCGAATGATCCATCATTCTAAGGTTTTCATAACCATTTTCTCACCAAGTATTCCCATCTAAAGTTGATCAAGTTTTATGCTTAGCACTAGCATCTACAAGTGGGGGTAAGCAATAATGAGGGGTGGTAAACTAGGGGAGTTTCAACTATGTATAACCTTATATCTTAGGATGATATCAAGGTTTCTAACTTAGGCCAAATTTTATGCTCTTTATGCAACCTTCAGATAACTTTCTAGTATCTACCAAACTCTTAAGTAAACTCTAAGTAAGCTTTGATAAAGAAAATAAGTAAGAAGCTTGCAAATAAAACTAGGATTGGTTTATCAAGTGGGTATGATCATATATGCTTAAAGCATATAGTAGGCATAGTAACAAGTATTGGCTTGCATAGGTAAAGTATCTTGCAAGTGTTAGCTTGCATCAACGTCAATATAAGCTTGCCTTGTGCAGAGCAGTGGTTGAAGTTCTCCTCGGCTTCTTCTTCGTAGTATCCTCCTTCCTCCTCGTATCCTTGGTCGGTACTAGAGTCTAAGAATAAATACGAGGTACACAATCACCAAACAATACTTAACTACTTGCAATCATCACACACAAGGGTCCTATAGATGATCTAGCATCATCTCTAACATTACAAGGTTAAGGCTTGGTTTAATTCCTTTTATTTTTAGAAAAGTAATTTCTACTCATTGAAAAACTACTTAAGATTTAATATTCTCCAAACCAAACATGGGATCATGTTGACACATGTCATCACCACATATTGTAGTCCAAGGGAATGTGATTTATAATGGTGCCACAATTTAATAAGGTTTTACCCTTTTATTTTTTTTAAATATAATGACTAGAAATGCCTATGTAGCATTCTTTTATTACTTGAACATTATTTCTGCAAGTAAACCTATATATTTTTATATATTCTGAAAGGTATGGTTAAATGTGATTTTTGAGAGTTGGAATCAACTCAAAAGCTAGTATGGTTTAAATTTGAAAAATGTTTGAATGCAGAAATGCTTCTGCCATGTCATTTTTACTAAGGATGATCTACAGATCCAAATGACTTGAATCCAACGGGCTTATATTCATCATTCACAGACCTTTCCAACAAAATTGGTTTCATTCAAATTGGTGCACCGAATCGATCTGGATTGATTTTTGAAAATGGATACACAAGTGTGTTTGAATTAAAAAGAAAAAGATTTAATTCAAATCACTGGGCTGCGCGGGAAAAGTTACTGGGTCGGCCTGCTAAGCGCAGTGCTCCCGCGGGCTGCTTAAGTGGGTGTCCCCACTCAAGCTGACACGGGAGGGCTGACGGGGCAACGTGGGTCATTCAATCTGATTCTAATCCAATGGCTGGGAGTCATCGTCGACGCGAGACAGCCGGCGAGAAAGAAACCTAGCGCCGATGAGGGTTGCTGGGCTCACCGGGTGTCAAGGGTCGGCGAGGCGGGTGAACGACGAAGTCGACGACGGCGAACTCAGGGGTGGTCGCGGCAGCTCCTGGGGTGGACGAAATTGATGGATCCCTTCTTCTCCAGAGGCGGCGGGCTCCGGTGAAATTCCGGTGAGGTGGTGCTCGCCTTGCTTTGGGAACGGTGTGGCACGATCAGTGAGGAGAGGGGAGTGAGATGGTGTGAAGAAATCGAGCGGGGGTGGCCTCTATTTATAGTCGAGCGAGGGAACCGCATGGTGAGCGGCTCGTCGAAGCGATGTTACAGCGGCTATTGGCATGGGCGATGGTAGGGACGGTGCGGTGTTCCTGGTGATGCTCAACGACATGGTTTTCGAGGCGTGGCGGTGCGGCTTGGTCTGAACATGCGACCTTCAGGCTGGCAGAGGCGGCGTCTTCGACGGCGAAGGTGGTATGCGTCCACGGGCGGCGAACGGGGATGTCTGGCGGTCTCCTGGGTCGGTGGGGATTGTGTATGCACGCGGCGAGGGCGGCGCGCGGTCTATGGGCTTCAGTCGAGGGTGGTTCTCTGGCACACGCTCGGCATGGTCGCTGGCGGTCTGGGCGCGGTCCGTGCGTGTGGTCCAGTGGTTGGCAAGGTTCGAAAGGGTGGATGTGGAGTGGCGGTGGGCTGCCTCCCAGACATGCTGGATAGGCTTGTGTCTCCTCCTAGCTTGCTGTCGACATGGGGGTGACATGGGTGTGCTCGATTGTTCACCATTGATGGCAATGGCAAGCTCATAGTGGTGCTAGTGCTTGATTAATCTTGCTAGATGATCTACTGAGCTGGTTGTGAGCTAAATAGGGAACAAGTTAGGCCAATTTTACTGCACACTATAGTGTTTGATGTTTGTTTGATTTGTATCTGCAACCTGTTTGATGAAATGGCCGCATGAATTCAAGTTTTGAATTTTGAAAAGATTTTTGGTGGGTTTGCTAGGTTGGTGCTAGTGAGTCTGCAGATGCTTGGGTTTTGAAAGTTGAGCTTGTTTGAGTGGTTTTTGAAAAAGTGGGATCTTCCCATATGATAAAGATTCAATTTTGAATTGTCATTTAAACTATGCATTTGAAAGTTTCTGGATGATCACAAAGTGGGCCTTGATACTTTGTTAGGAGTACATTCAAGGGGTGCAAAGATCCAGAAAAGTTTCTGTTAGGTTCTAAAAGTTTGAGACAGCCAAAGTAGGCATGGGAGTTAAATTGGTCAAAATGACCATTCCTTTAATATATTTGTTTTGATTTACTTGTCTTTAGTAAAAGTGTGGGAAATGTTTTAGATGATGTTTATTTCACCTAAGAAACATTTTACAAGCAATGAAACAATCAAACAAGGTGGTTCCAAAGAATTTCAAAATCCATGCATACACATATGCATGCATTCATAATTTTATTTAGAAAAGTTTTTGTTAACCCTAAATGTTGATGACAAGTGCTTAATGATCCAAGCTTAGTATTTTTGGGATGTTACACCTTGCGTCTCTGCCCTCATCTCGCACCGCAGATGGCAGGCCGCCCTTGCCCCATGTTCTACTACTCGCTGCCGATTGCAGCATCTGCCGTGGCCATTCCCACGACAGATATGAACTTATTATTAAATCATTATGATAGTATTGTTTTTGATCTTATCTGAAAGTTGTGCACATATATCATTGTCCGGATCCAAAGGCCCCAAAGTGACAGAAATTGGGACAACCGGAGGGGATGGCTATGGTGTGAGGATCACATGTGTTCATGGAGTGTTAATGCTTTGCTCTGGTGCTCTATTAAAAGGAGCACCTTAATTTCCAGTAGTTCCCTAGAGGCCCCGCTACCATGGGCTGGCAGGACAAAATATGTTGTGCATGTTCTCATTGCAAGCACGCATGACTATATATGGAACACATGTCTATGATTGTTTAGTACTTGGATGCTTATTATTATTTATCTGCAATGCCCTAGATCTTGAAGTTACATGTTTAGACTCATCCATGCAACGCCCATCCATCCATCCCTATGCCTACCGCGCTCATATTCCACTGTTTGCTACTACTACTATTACTATTGCTCTTGTTTTACTACTGCTGTTGCTACTACAAACTGTTGCTACTAATAAACTTTTGTGAGCAAGAACTATTTCCAGGTGTAGCTGAATTGACAACTTAGTTGTTAAGGCTTGCAAGTATTCTTTGGCTCCCCTTGTGTCGAATCAATAAATTGGGTAATACTACCCGCGGAGACTATTGCGATCCCCTATACTTGTGGGTCATCACCCTGTTGGGCCACGTGGAGATTGAAACAAAAAAATTCCTCCAATGTGGTGATCCCAAGAACTAGCTGAGGTAGAGGGCCACGAGGTTTACCACTAGACGCGCAGTTGCGGATTACTGATGAAGCGCGTCAGTTGACGCAATGCAGTCCTTTGCGATCCGATCGTCCTGGTGCTGATCGTACAACACCTCCGCTGGTATCCACACGTACAAGGAGGAGCGCCGGCGGCAAACTGCTAGATTCGTATCATCGGCAGGACTGCTATGGAGCTAGGGTTTCCAACACATGGAATGACCTAACCGAACAACGATTAACCTTTCTGGGTAACGGTGCTCCACTATATATAGGGAGTGAACGTGGGCTCTGCTCGCGCGACCCATTCACTAAAGCCCATATAACACTAGTCACCGTGAGTCCAACTCACTAACTCAGCCTAATCCGGTTTAGGTCCAACCCAACCAGATTACAGGTTCAGATCCAATCCGAACTTGCTCTCGCTCTTAAGTGTGTGACCCCGCAGGCTCATGGCTACTTGGACACGATTGGAGTCTGACTCTCAATCGATCAGTCGGTAGCGGCTCCAAGCAGAACGTGCCGACTCCCAAGTACCAAAGAGTCATGACGACTTGCCTTTCCAATGCGACTTATGTCCGAGTCCCTTTTGCCTCACGATATACCTTGTCAGACTATAGGCGAATATATGTCATCCCTTAAATAGTCCGACTCTCTTCTCGATCCGAGATAAGTGATTCACCCGACTAACTCTTAGTCGATCGCCTCGGTTAACACTTAACCGAGTCGTGAATGGCCATGATTTCTGAATCATATCTCACGAGAGGGCCCAGAGAATATCTCTCCAAGTGGAGGGGCAAAATCCCATCTTGGTTATTCACATCATGCAGCTTGATTCTCAGTCGACCCGAACCCTGCCTTTATAACTGCCTAGTTATGGATCAGTGTTTGACAAAACCTAAGTCGGTGATCCTCAACTCGGACTATGCAATAACCTCAGGTCTAAGTATTACATTGATTGAGATATACAAATGACAACTAGTTCGTTGTACCTCAGTATGGGTCAATCCGACTCGCTAAACTCTTTAGCCAAGTCTATGTAAGTTGGAATAGCATCTCCATGCCCATGACAAGTGGAACCGAGTCATCAAGCCAACTTTCACATTGGTCTAATCTGTGTGTCCAGCACAACCTCAATGACCAAGGATATTTAGTACAAACAACATGAATGCATAGTTCCACAACCGAATCACATATTCAATGATACACATCAGATGTTTATACAAGGACTACTTAATATCTTTATGAATACAATGGGAAATATCATCATACATGATTGCCTCTAGGGCATATTCCCAACACACCCCTTACAAGCCAGGTGCCACAAGATCTGCTTCATGAGAGGGTCTCGTGATCCCACTCGCCACTCTACTCTCGAGCTCTTCAACGACTATGTGTCCCACCGAGTTAGCTCCATCTTCAAGTTGAACTTGTGTAAGGTTCCCAACCTTTAATAAGGTAGAGATCCCTGTGTTTACAATGCTAGTCCCTGGATCAATAGCTAGCATCCACAGTTAAGATGTAATATCAATAAACAAAGGTCATAATACAACTTTATAACCAGGAATAAAATAATTTATTAAATCTTACATAGCTCATTTGGCTATCACATTACATTGCAGCAGAATATCTATAAGCATGGGGTCCTTCATCTTCGAAGTGCCTCAGGCAGTCATGTTGGTTGTAGACTTGTAATCCTAATTCCACACACTTCACTAACATCAAACAAACCTGCAACATAATAAGTTGCAGCCACAAGGGTCAATACATTTGAATTGTATTGGCAAGTTTCACAACTAAGTAGAAATATGTGGATCCTATCATTACATGCATATTTGTCTAAGTGGGGCTCAGGCTCATTTGCAGAAAGCAATATAGTTTTATCCTATCTTTTCAAAAAAAGTTTTTGTTCTTTGTCAAATCTTTTTGAACTTCTTGGAAATCTCCAAGTGCTTCAAATCCCTTGTTGTCACCCTCAAGTTTTAACTTTGAGAAATTGGAATATCGAGATCTTCCATAGCTTCAGGCCTTAGTTGCTCAGTATTGTCCATAACCCGGGACACGGCTAAGTACTTAGAATTTTGATCTTCTGCAGAAGTTATACACTTTACCCACATGACACAATCTCATCTTGATGCCACCAGTGGCCGCTGGATAAGTACTGACCAAGATGGAGTACTGGCAGATTGAGAATGTGACAAAGTCTTTCCATAGGAGTCCTCCCAATACACAATGCTAGCTTGTCATCCAGGCACCAATGTAGGGTTTCAAGTTCCCTAGCACAAATCTAGTTAACCTGAAGATGCCAATGCATGGGACTTCCACTATGTAGTTGACTAAGCCAGAGCCCATTTAGCATGTGGCTGTACACGGAAGCCACTGTACAAGAAACATGTTCAATCTCTAAGTCCCTGGGTGGTTTTCTTCTAGTGCACAACAAAAGAGTTAGCCATATAAACATGGTTCCTTTAGTTGCCACCTTGTCCAACCTTGAGTATCGTTGTCCACCCAGGTGGTTAATTGAGTACTTGTTTTATTATACAAAACATATGTCTTTTCAATTCTTCATATATTCATAACATGTATCCCATCCCAATATATAGCAGGGCTAAGCATACTACAACTACAATGTTTCCACTAAGGAATATATAGGGATATCCTATTAGGATTTAGCATAGCATAAAATAGTAGTAGTCTTTATCATGCATGTTTCAAAAATCCACTAAGTGTAATGAAAATAGTAGGACTTGGATGATAGTGTCACTTGAATTTTTGGTAGAGAATGTTGGTTCACTTCTTGATCTTGCTAATATCACACTCTTCTATCTTCACTACAAATCAATCAAGCAAACATAGATTCAACTAGCATTCCAACCAATATTCAAACAATTTATCACACATAAAATAATAGAAACAAAGTCATGCATGCAAGCATGCAAAATATAGTTTTATTTGCAAAGGTGGTTTCTACTAGGCTCTAAACATTATAAGGTTCAAAGTGGTCATTTGCTAAAGTGGTAAGTCCATTTGCAAAAGGTTTTATCTATAAACCATTTTTAAGTCATTTCATTATTTTATGTGGTTGAAAAATGCTTTTAGCAAAGCAATATTCTTATATTGTTCATCAAATAAGTTGTTAATTCACAAAACTTGGTGTTTAGGGTCAGAAGGTTTGAATCAAAACATTTCCCAAAGGTTTTTACTCAAAAATAATTTCCATATCAAAATCAATATTTTATTTGACTAGAAATGAGCTAATTCAAGTATTTATTACTAAACTTCAAAAAATTCATTTTTAAATCCATGAGTTGGTTCCTAAGGTCAGTAGGTTCACAACAAACCATTTTGCAAAGATTTCACATTAAAATTTTATCTAGAACAATTTTTATATTCAAAATAAGCCTATACATGTTTCTGCAATTTCAACCAATTTTCCAGAAGCAAATCATTAAACAAAGTGCATGGTTGCAAAGTACTTGTTCTACTGATTCCATTGATATAAAATTTGCAAAATTTGGCCGTGTAGATTTGAAGTTATGAATTTTACAAAATTTCATACCTAATAGATCATTTTCTGTTTTTAAAACGGAGTCAGTGCCACGCAGCGTGATTCTACTGGCCGGTACCGGTTCGCACGGATCGGCCTCTGCAAACCATTGGATCCAACTTAAATCGCTCGGCTCAGATGCGCTCATACCCCTTCGCCTAGATCTATTTTTAGCCGCAAGATTTACATCTAACGGTCACAGACGCTGGGTCAAAGATTGGCGGCGCTGTGCGGCGGCGAGCGGCAGAGCATGCTCTGGTGGTGGCGTCGCGGTGATTCCAGGAAGCAAGGAAGGCAGAGGAGGGTCTCACTGTGCTCGCGAGGTCGAGGTGAAGCTCAAGGTGGTCGCGAGGAGGCAAGGGGCGCACGGGGGCGGGAGTAATCGCTCGTCGGAGTTGCTGCGGGCGGCGGTGCTCTCGGGTTGTCGTCGCTGGCGTCGTTTAGGACCGCGCTAAGGCAAAGGAGAGGCACGGTTAGGTGTGCACGAGGGTCGCGAGTAAGGGAGCATCACTGAGAGGTGCTGGGGTGGTCTGAGCTTACCAGGGAGAGGTCGCCGGAGAAGGGACAGACGCGGCGACGCGTTGAGCTTGTCCTTGCCGACGCTCTGGGGCAAGCGTGGGTGAACGGAGCACACAGGCAGGTGCGCCTGGAGGTGGAGAACAAGTTCGTGTGCAGAATGAGTCGAGGGGCGGCAAGGTGTGGACGGAATCGACGGAGAACCTCGTCGGAGACAGAGCTGCTCGAGCTTGAAATTTACCCAGCCTAGGGGCAGAGAGGGAGAGGCGAGTGCGGGGAAAGGTAGAGGAGAGGCGTGCGCTTAAGTGTGCAGGGTCACCGGAGGAGTTAAGGCCGCCATCAATCGCGAATTCAACGCCGGAGTTACTGCCAGAAACGGCGAGGAGAAAATGTCGCGGGTTGAAGACGATGTGCTGGTCCACTCGTCAGCGTCTCTGTGGGTGCGAGAATGAGTGAAAAACGTTTCGCTGAGGGGGAAACAAGCTGGGCTGCGACTGGGCCTTGCTGGGCTTGTTGGGTTGGGTTTGATTCTTCTCTTTTTTTATTCTATAAGCTTTTTATTTTTCTATTTGATTTTCTGTTTTGATTTTCAATCAAACAATTCAAACACCAAATGAATTCAAACTTCCACCAAACTTTGTATTGATTTTTAGTTCTGTTTAACAACACAAACCAAAGTACAAAACAAAATAATTTTTATTCTTTTTAGGATCCATTAATAATAAAATAAAAAGACCTTAGTTAATATTTCAAATAGGATTTGATTTATTTTAACACTCTATTTGAAATCTAAAAATAATACCAAAATCAATTCAGTAGGTTTTATTTGAATAAATAAAACACTTGGAAAACTTATTTAAAATAAATTAACAAGTTTTAGTATTTATTTAAAATTGAAAAGTCTTTACTTTAATAAAATTGGATATTAATAAATCCTCATTATTTTATTTAAATAAACCTTTATTCTTTTTATCAAATAGAAATATTTTATTTCAAAACTTGGCCAAGATTTAATTTGGCTCTATAAAACAATCCTTATTTATAATTCTACCTTTTCTTTTGAAAACCAAATCTTTTTATTAAAAGATCCAAAAATAGTGATTCCAATTATTTTAACTTTATTGTTTATTTATCTTTTTAAATCCCTTTAGGATTTTATTTGATCCAAATAGGTTTTGATGTTTCCAATTGGAATCAAAAAGTTTCTTCTCACCCTAAAAATCAACAAAGTTTTATTTTGTTTATTTAATTTTTCACATTTCAAAATTTGGAAAAATTTGGGATGTGACAACTTGGCAGAGGACTGGACTTGGAGTTGTCCCCCTTTCAGCCGAGATAGACTCGTTACATGGGTAAGTCTCCGAGTAACTGAATACCGCTGACATACCTTACTCGGCAGCGACTTGTCATCTGTTTCTTGATTGACTTTGTTTTCTCTTTGTACCACAGAATCTTGTGCACCAGGTTAACGATAGCACCGTTCCTCCCGACGGCTACTTCAGCGATCGCTCTGACGCTGATGAGGATGAGTTTGACTTGGAATGTTTCATGACCATTCCCCATGCTGCTGCTGCTCCGACTTCGGGTAAGAACTCCACCCGAAATCCTTTGCGAGATTGGTCAGATGATGACGATGATGATTGTGAGGTCTTGGAGGTACTTGACTTTTGCCTTGTGGTTTAGGCTTATCCCATCGAATCTTCCATTTACTGATGCAGCTGGTCAGGTACATGAGGATCCTCCCCTCGCTACTGGCGCGCTACGGAAAAATCCCTGCCACCAAGCCGGGTAAGCGGCATGGGGCCTCCTCCAGTACTTAGCCCTCCTAGAAGCGCCGGGTTGAAGCCGCCGCAACCCCCGAAGCCACGACTTCGCAGCCCCACAAGGCTCCATGCCGGGTCGGTCGATGTCTGCCGCGCAACCCCACCGTATCTGGGTAACTTTTGCTGCCTGTTACCTTACGTTTTTGTTCTCTTGCTTTCTTTCCTTATAAGCTTGTGCTTTTTATTTTAGCGCTGCCTTGTCCGCCAATTAGTCTGCCACCTGCATAGCCTCCTCCATATCCAAGCCTGTCTCCACCGCCCGTTCTGCTCCAGATGTATAAAGCCCTGTTCGGGTCTCTGCTCCCATGGTTGAGGCTTCCGAGCCTCATCCTAAGGCCGACCCGGTAGCGCGTTCAGCGGAGGAGACCTGGCCTGTTTCTCCAGTTGCTTCTATGAATGTGGATTTGGGACCCGGTGCCAGCAACATCGGTGTCGAGTCCACCCAGAACATGCCTATAGTATCTCCCCCAGCTAAGGAAATATCTGTCTCTGCTTCCCAGTATGTTCTTGAGCCTGCTCATTTGGCTCCTTTGTCTCAACAAACTAGTACTAGACCTGCTTCGTCAGCTCCAGCGACCAAGACTCAAACCCGGCCTGCTTCTTCTGGCCAGACCCGGACCGCGCCTATCAAGACAACAGGTCCTATTCAGCAGACCTTGGTCTTTGCTCCTGGCTTGGCCCCGTAGATTAAGCCAACCCCATCAACAAAGACACCAGCTTCGGCAGGTCAGTTCGGCAAATCTGTGGTCGCTCCTAGATCCGGCGGCGCTCCCGGAGCCGTTACCTTACATGCCAGCCCCGCTGCCACACGTGTCATTGTAGGAACTGGCTTGAAGAAAGGGCAATTTCTTACTCGAATGCTCAGCAGGCACAGTCTTGGCTCTTCTAAACCCTTTTCCTTGGAGTCGAATGCTGCAGGTGATCATGAGGTTAACTTAGGTGATCCTTCGGGTTCGAGTCAGCAGCTGCAGCTAGGCCCCAAAACGGTGTCCGAGATGACCCGGCAGGCCATCGCACTTATGGCACACGTCGACCGGGTGAACAAGGTATGCCCCTGTTTTACTCTTTCACGTTCCGAGTATCTTTATATTCACGTATTCCCTAGTCCTTGAGGTTACTGCCGAGTAAATAACTTACTCGGTTGTAAGCTCTTAGTTAGGGTATGTCTTTTTTCTTCTTCTTGTTGAAATCTTGTGTCAGAATTCTGCTTCCTATCCCCCGAGGTTACTGCCGAGTAACGCATTTATTCGGTTGTAAGCTTGAGAACTAAGGCATAATCCCCTTATGTTAAAAATCTGATCCCTAGCCCCCGAGGTTACTGTCGAGTAAAGTAGTTACTCGGCTGGAAGCTTAGAAACAAGACTTTTTTTTCCATTTGCCGGGACTAAATTTTGCACCTCTGAGTATTTTCTGTTTATTTCTCTTTTGCAGCTTACGTATAATGAGCGCACCAAGATTCATCAGACCCTGATATTGAAATATCAGAAACTCGCTGCTTCTCATCGCGAGCTGAAGGCTGAACACCAAGGCCAAGGTATATCCTTACTCGGCCTCTCTCCTACCAGTCATCTTTGTCTTCTTATCTTGACTTCCTTTTGTTACTCTTTCCCATAGCTACTGCACAATCCACCATCGATACGCTCCACAAGCAAATCACTAACACTGAAGGTAGTGCTCTTTTCCTTAGACATTTTGTAGCTTCCTAGCTTTAGTGTTTTCTTGCTCATCCTTTTTTATCTCGGAGCAGCCGAGATACTTTTGCCCATGGAACAATTCCAGGATATTATTTCCATGTCGGTACTAATGAAACATCCTTTCGCATAAGCAGGTCAACACCAGATTGAGCTCCAGAAGGAGCGAGACAAGGTGACTCGGCTCAAACAACAGATGGTGGATATGGAGCAGAAGCATAAGTCCGAGGTGGAAGGTCTGCGCCAGGAGCTTGCCGAGAAAGAGGGACAGTTTGCTGCTAGAGCTGAGAAAACGAGTGAGTTGCTCAAGGAGGCCGATTCAGCGATAAACTCGGCTCACCAAGACTTGAACGCCCTTGAGGCTAAGGCAAAGATTTGGCAGAACAAGCTTGGCTCGATCAACTCTTTAATCGGTAGTGAGTTCTTACCCTTTTCGCTGTGTTCTTGTTCTTATTTCTATCTCTTTTGTTGTCATTTGATGATCCCCTCTTTCTTTGTAGGGAACTTCCCTGAGGCCAACATGTTCGCCCTGAAAGCCATGAAGAAGGTGCGGGCCGAGTCAGGTGACTCGGCGGACGGCGAGATTACCATCTATGAGCACTTGGCTGCCCTCTTAGAGCGCGTAACCACCGTGAAGTCATGTGGCGTCGACCTGCTTAAGTTGGCAATCCTTGTCTTTAGGACGCTCTGGCCAGACGAGGATTCCCCTGATCTCATTGAGCCCCTTGCTGCCAAGCTTTTGCTTGCTGAAGAAAGGATGGATGAGTGGCACGAGTCGGCTGGCCGTGTTGCCGCAAACAAGGCCTTGTCTTTCATGCTATCATGGTATGAAGACATCAATCTTGATGTTCTTCAACATATGAGGGACGAGGGCAAGTGGAACCACGATCCGGAGCTCATCAAAAAGCGCCAAGAGCGAGCCTACGCCATGGTGGACTACGCTTTGGTCCATGCTTGGTGCGACGGGCCATGTTTCCTTGACGCTTCAGAGCCAGTTGCCGAGACTGCTGAAGGAAGTGCCGCCGGCAATGAAGCCACTGATGACACACAAGTATAGGGGTGTATCGTAGTACTTTCGATAAATAGGAGTGTCGATCCAAATGAGGAGCAGAAGGTGCTGAACAGTGGTGTGGAGCAGGAACTCTCTGTAAATACTTAGCAAACGGATTTTTAGTGGTTTTCTGATAAGACAACAAAAAAAGTGCAAGTAACAAAAAACAAACATAGCAAGTGGCCCAATCCTTTCTTAGCAAAGGACAAGCCAGTGGAAATACTTATAAGGACCAAACGTTCTTGAGGACACATGGGAATTCTGTCAAGTGCTTTCGCTTCATATAGCTGAGTACTCTTCTCTGGTGTTGTCAGTGTTGTGTGGGTGAACCTATGCTAACATACCGACCTTACTTGGACTAATACATACTTGTGATTAAACCCCCTACAAACATCCGTAACTACAAGAAAGTAATTAAGATATAAATCTTGTAGGGGTTTGTAGCATAGAAAACAAAAAAATTCTACCGCATGCACACAAACAAGCCAAGATCTATCTACTAGATTGTAGCAACGAGTCGATAGAAGCACTCACCCTTAAAGATTCCAAAGCGGTTAACGAGAGCAGATTCTCGTGGGTGATGTAGTCGTACACTTGCCGATCTCAAGATCGCGTAGACGATCCTTCCGGCAGCGCTTCCGCAGTCGGTCACACGACGCAGATTCGATGAAGACCTTCCTCTCCCTTGTTCCAAAGAAAATGGAGGTTGTAGTTCTCCCCTCGCAATTCCGGCAGCACGACGGCGTGGTGTCAGAAGTAGAGGGAAGATCCCGCAGGGCTTCGCCTAAGCCGGTGCGAGTTATGGTGGATTAGGGTTTCCCGGAAATCTAGGGTTTAGAAAACCGGGAGGAGGAGAAGGTGTCGGCGACGGCTAGAGCAGCGGCGGCGGCTCGGGTGGAGAGGGGCTAGGGCTTGTCTCTTGTGCGCTTTGGGGTAGCCCTCCCCCTCTATTTATGAGAGGGGGCAGCCTTGGGAGGGGTGGGTTTGAATCCAAACCCAAACCCAAGTTGGATTGAGAGAAGGACTTGTTTCTTCTCCTACTAGGAAACCATTGTTCCAGTTTAACTTTTCAAACTTCCCGTTTGACTTTCAATTTAGAGCTTTAATTCTCTCTTGTAAATGCACACACCAAGTGACCTAGGATATGACCCAATCATTCCACTTACACATGACACATTCATGGACCATTCTCCTTCCGGACCAGTGATCCTTCTAGAACCTTCTAGAACCTCTTCGATGAAAACATCAGAATCTTTCCCGAACTCCGGAATCGGACTTTCCTTATATGAATCTTATTCGCCAGACCATTCTGGATCTCCCCGTGATATCCAGGATCCCATCCGAGACTCCAAACAACATTCGGTATCCCTACTAACATTCCATATCTACTAAACAACATCGAATCCTTAAGTGTGTCTCCCTACGGTTCGTGAATTATGCGGACATGACCGAGACACTTCTCCGATCAATAACCAATAGAGGAATATGGAAATTCATATGGCTCCCACATATTTCTACGATTACTTTGCGATCGAATGAACCACTTACATACGATACCAATTTCCTTGTGCCTCGCGATAGTTTACTTATCCGAGGTTTTGATCGTCGGTATCTCTGCATACCTAGTTCAACCTCGTTACTGATAAGTACTCTTTTCTCATTCCCGTGATATGTGATCCCTTGTGAGCCAGTCACATGCTTGTAAGCTAATTGGATGACATTCCACCGAGAGGGCCCAGAGTATATCTATCTGTCATATGGATGGACAAATCCCACTCTTGATCCATGTGCCTCAACCCATACTTTCCGAACACTCAATGCCACCTTTATAGCCACCCAGTTATGGTGTGGTGTTTGATGTCATCAAAGCATCCTTCAGGTGATGGTGATTAGCATGATCTCATGGTCGAAGGAATTAGGTTACTATGTATCAGAAAGCTTATAGCAAACGAACTATTGAAATGACTTGATCTTAATGCTATGCTTATCTATAGGAGTATGTCCATCATACCATTCTCCTAATGATATGATCTTGTTGTTAACAACATCTCAATGCTCATGATCGGGAAACCACGATCATCTATTAACCAACAAGCTAGTATTACATAGAGGCTTTACTAGGGACTCTAATTTAGTTTACAAATCACACAAGTATTAATGTTTCTGGTTAATACTGTTATAGCATGAATGTAAACATTTATCATAAACACAAAGATATAATAATAACCACTTTTATTATTGCCTCTAGGGCATATCTCCAATAGTCTCCCACTTGCACTAGAGTCAACTAATCTAGATTACATGGTAATATACCGAACACCCATGGCGGTTTGGTGCTGGTCATGTTTTGCCCTCGGTAGAGGTTTAGTCAATGGATCTGCCACATTCAGATCTGTGTGTACTTTGCAAATCTTTATGTCACCATCTTGGACATGCTCTCGAATAGCGTGAAAACGTAGCTTGATGTGCTTCAGCTTCTTGTGTGACCTTGGTTCTTGCGCATTGGCTATGGCGCACATGTTATCACAGTAGATAGACATTGGGTCCAGCGCACTTGGAACCACACCGAGCTCTATATTGAACTTCTTCATCCATATCGCCTCTTGTGAAGCCTCCGAAGCAGCTATGTATTCTGATTCAGTTGAAGATCTCGCCACAACGCTTTGCTTTGCACTCCTCCAGCTAACTGCTGCACCATTCAAAGTAAATACGTATCCAGATTGCGATTTAGAATCATCCGGATCGGTGTTCCAACTAGCATCGGTGTAACCATTAACAACGAGCTGTTCATCACCTCCATAAGAAAGAACCATATCCTTAGTTCTTCTCAAGTACTTAAGGATGTTTTTGACCGCTGTCCAATGATCTACTACTTGATCACTTTGATATCTGCTAGTCAAACTAACAGCATATGCAATGTCGAGTCTAGTACATAGCATGGCATACATAAGAGATCCTATGGTTGAGGCATAGGGAGTCTTACTCATCCTTTCTCTATCTTCTGCCATTGCAGGACTTTGATTTTACTCAAGGTCGTATTGGGCAACATGGGCAAGAACCCTTTCTTGCTATCTTCCATTCCAAACCTCTTTAGAACTTTGTCCAAATATGTACTCTGTGACAATGATATTAGGTGCCTCAATCTATCTCTATAAATCTTTATGCCTAATATGTAAGCTGCTTCGCCAAGATCTTTCATTGAGAAACTATTATTCAAATAATCCTTGACACTATTAAGAAGGTCTACATCATTCCCAATCAACAATATGTCATCTACATATAGTATTAAGAATGCTACAGAGCTCCCACTCACTTTCTTGTAAATACAAGATTCTCCATAAGTTTGTATAAAACCAAAGCTTTTGATTACCTTATCAAAACGTTGATTCCAACTTCGGGATGCTTGCTTCAATCCATATATGGACCGTTGAAGTTTGCATACCTTGATAGCATCTTTAGGATCGACAAAACCTTTGGGTTGCATCATATACAACTCTTCATCAATGTCTCCATTGAGGAATGCCGTTTTGACATCCATCTTCCATATCTCATAATCATAATATGCAGCGATTGCTAACATAATCCTCACGGACTTTAGCTTTGCTACTGGTGAGAAAGTCTCATCGTAGTCAACACCTTGAATTTGTCGAAACCTTTTGCGACAAGTCGAGCTTTATAGACAGTAACATTACCATCAGCATCTGTTTTCTTCTTGAAAATCCATTTGTTCTCGACAGCCTTCCGGCCATCCGGTAAGTCCACCAAAGTCCATACTTGGTTTTCGTACATGGATACAATCTCGGATTTCATGGCTTCTTGCCATTTATTGGAATCTAGGATCATTATTGCTTCCTCATAAGCCAGTGCAAGTTATGGTGGATTAGGGTTTCCCAGAAATATAGGGTTTAGAAAACCGGGAGGAGGAGAAGGTGTCGGCGGTGGCTAGAGCGGCGGCGACGGACCGGCAGCGGCGGGGCGGCGGGGGCGGCTCGGGTGGAGAGGGGCTAGGGCTTGTCTCTTGTGTGCTTTGGGGTAGCCCTCCCCCTCTATTTATGAGAGGGGGGCAGTCTTGGGAGGGGTGGGTTTGAATCCAAACCCAAACCCAAGTTGGATTGAGAGAAGGACTTGTTTCTTCTCCTACTAGGAAACCATTGTTCTAGTTTGACTTTTCAAACTTCCCGTTTGACTTTCAATTTAGAGCTTTAATTCTCTCTTGTAAATGCACACACCAAGTGACCTAGGATATGATCCAGTCATTCCACTTACACATGACACATTCATGGACCATTCTCCTTCCGGACCGGTGATCCTTCTAGAACCTTCTAGAACCTCTCCGATGAAAACATCGGAATCTTTCCCGAACTCCGGAATTGGACTTTCCTTATATGAATCTTATTCGCCCTGACCATTCCGGATCTCCTCGTGATATCCCGTATTGTTGGAGATATGCCCTAGAGGCAATAATAAATGTAGTTATTATTATTATATCTTTGTGTTTATGATAAATGTTTACATTCATGCTATAATGGTATTAACAAGGAAACATTAATACTTGTGTGATTTGTAAACTAAATTAGAGTCCCTAGTAAAGCCTCTTTATAATACTAGCTTGTTGGTTAATAAAATGATTGTGGTTTCCCTATCATGAACATTGAGATGTTATTAACAACAAGATCATATCGTTAGGAGAATGGTATGATGGACATACTCCTATAGATAAGCGTAGCATAAATATCAAGTCATTTTAATAGTTCAATTGCTATATGCTTTCTGATACATAGTAACCTAATTCCTTCGACCATGAGATCATGCTTATCACCATCACCGGAAGGATGCTTTGATGACATCAAACACCACACCATAACTGGGTGGCTATAAAGGTGGCATTGAGTGTTCTGAAAGTTTTGGTTGAGACACATGGATCAAGAGTGGGATTTGTCCATCCATATGACGGATAGATATACTCTGGGCCCTCTCGGTGGAATGTCATCCAATTGGCTTGCAAGCATGTGAGTGGATCACAAGGGATCACATATCACGGGAACGAGAAAAGAGTACTTATCAGTAACGGGGTTGAACTAGGTATGCAGAGATACCGACGATCAAAACCCCGGATAAGTAAACTATCGTGAGACAAAGGGAAATTGGTATCGTATGTAAGTGGTTCATTCGATCGCAAAGTAATCGTAGAAATATGTGGGAGCCATATGAATTTCCAGATTCCTCTATTGGTTATTGATCGGAGAAGTGCCTCGATCATGTCCGCATAATTCACGAACCATAGGGAGACACACTTAAGGATTCGACGTTGTTGAGTAGTTATGGAATGATGAGTAAGAGACCGAATGTTGTTCGGAGTCTCGGATGGGATCCGGGATATCACGAGGAGATCCGGAATGGTCCGGAGAATAAGATTCATATAAGGAAAGTCTTGTTTCGGGGTTGGAGAATGGTTCCGGTGTTTTCATCGGGAATGTTCTAGAAGGTTCCGGCATGTCAAGACTCGGAGGAAGGGTACATGAATGTGTCATAACAAGTTGGAATGGTTGCATCATGTACTAGGTGTCATCACCGAACAAAATAAAGGGTTAAATCAAATCCTAGTTTGAAAAGTCAAACGCCAATTTGAAAAGTCAAACGGCTATTTTGTTTGGTGGAGGGAGAGTAGGAAACCTACTTCGGGAGGAAGTCCCTCTCCCTCCACCGCCCTTGAAGCCGAAGGTAGGGACTCCTCCCTTGGCCGCCCCCTCCACCTATATAAGGAGGCAGGGTCGCCTCCAAGCACACAACTTGCACCCCGCAAACCCTAGCTCCTAGCCGCCGGCGCCGCCACCTCCTGCTGCCGCCGCCTAGGGCAAACCCTAGCCGCCAACTTGGGCTGCCCCAAGCCCTAGCCGCAGACCTAGCCCTCTCCCCTTGGTGTGTCTAAACCCTAGATCACCGAGGCTCTCTCATAGTCCACCATACTCGCTCCGACTTAAGGCGAAGCCCTGCGAGATCTCCCCTCTACTTCCGGTACCACGTTGTCGTGCTGCCGGAATCGCGAGGAGAGTGCTACAACCTCTGCTGCCTGCTGGAACAAGGGAGAGGAAGGTCTTCGTCGAAAATTTAACGCAGATCGATTACAAGCGCTGCCGGAATGCAGCACCGGAAGGATCGTCTACGCGATCTTGAGATCGGGAAGAGTACGACTACATCACGCACGAGAATCCGCTCTCGTTAAACACTTTGGAATCTTCGAGGGTGAGTTATTCTATCGACTCGTTGCTACAATCTAGTAGATAGATCTTGGCTTGTTTGTTTGTATGCGGTAGAATTTTTTTGTTTTCCATGCAACGAACCCCTACACGGATCCCATCCGAGACTCCGAACAACATTCGGTATCCCTACTAACATTCCATATCTACTAAACAACATCGAATCCTTAAGTGTGTCTCCCTACGGTTCGTGAATTATGCGGACATGACCGAGACACTTCTCCGATCAATAACCAATAGAGGAATATGGAAATTCATATGCCTCCCACATATTTCTACGATTACTTTGCGATCGAATGAACCACTTACATACGATAGCAATTTCCTTTTGCCTCGCGATAGTTTACTTATCCGAGGTTTTGATCGTCGATATCTCTGCATACCTAGTTCAACCTCGATACCGATAAGTACTCTTTTATCGTTCCCGTGATATGTGATCCCTTGTGATCCAGTCACATGCCTGCAAGCTAATTGGATGACATTCCACCGAGAGGGCACAGAGTATATCTATCCGTCATATGGATGGACAAATCCCACTCTTGATCCATGTGCCTCAATCCATACTTTCCGAACACTCAATGCCACCTTTATAGCCACCCATATACGGTGTGGTGTTTGATGTCATCAAAGCATCCTTCTGGTGATGGTGATTAGCATGATCTCATGGTCGAAGTAATTAGGTTACTATGTATCAGAAAGCTTGTAGAAAACGAACTATTGAAATGACTTGATCTTAATGCTACGCTTATCTATAGGAGTATGTCCATCATACCATTCTCCTAATGATATGATCTTGTTGTTAACAACATCTCAATGCTCATGATCGGGAAACCACGATCATCTATTAACCAACAAGCTAGTATTACATAGAGGCTTTACTAGGGACTCTAATTTAGTTTAAAAATCACACAAGTATTAATGTTTCCGGTTAATACTGTTATAGCATGAATGTAAACATTTATCATAAACTCAAAGATATAATAATAACCACTTTTATTATTGCCTCTAGGGCATATCTCCAACAAATCTAACCACAACCTTAAACTCTGATATCCTACGCTCCCTTGTGCAAAGGTGTCCTAACGGGGGTTCAGGTTTCTGTCACTCCGGCAACTCCACAATTAGTAGCCAAATACACAATGCATTCCCCTAGGCCCATAAATGGTGAAGTATCATGTAGTCGACATTCAAATGACATCAGTAGAAGCATAGCACCACAACTTAAATACTAAACCATTGAATAATAACTCAACACAAATCCACTAGTAGCAACATGACTTCTCCCATGTCCTCAAGAACTAAACGAACTACTCACAAGACATCATATGGATCAAGATCAAAGATGATATGATAATGGATAACAATCTGAACATAAACTATAATCCAATGGTTCCACTCACAAGCATCAACTACAATAGTAATAAACACTGGGAAAGTTTCCCCTAAGAACTAAAGCAATATCCAACACAATTGTTACAGCGGGACGGAGTGATGATGATGGTGCTGGTGGATATGATGGTGTGGATGATGATGATGATCCCGATGAAGCCTAGCTTGATGAAGGTGTTGATGGCAACGGTCTCCCCTCTCTGGGAAGGAATTCCCCTGCAGAAATCTGTCTGCCGAAGAGATCTTTCTCTCTCGGTGTTTTCCGCCCCCTAGAGGCGGCGAAAATCTATCTGTGGTCGCTCCCCTGGCCTTAGGGTTTCGTAGGGAAGATATAGGCGAAGGGGCAGAGTCGGGAGCCCGACAGGTGGGCCACACCTGCCCTAGGCGTGGCCCAAGGGAGACCCACGCCTAGGTGGTGTGGGCCCCCTGCAGCCCCTCTTTGCTCCTCCTTCTGGCTTCCTCATTCTTCTGGAAAAATAATATTTTCCCATATTTTTCTGGTATTTTTCTGATCTTCGCGAAATTGCACCGAAACGCCTTCTTTTCCATCAGAATCCAGACTCCAGCACTCCATCCTCCAAGAATCATCTAACATGCATAAACAGATGAAAAGTCATAAGTAATACCTCATAATAAGACATATATCAATGAATAGAGGTAAATTATGATATAGAAAGGTGATGCAAATTGGGCGTATCAACTCCCCCAAGCTTAGACCTTCGCTTGTCCCTGCTTAAAATCGAGCTCAAGAACATGTCCACATGTTTATGGAGTGAAGTGTCGATAAAAGAATACGAACAAGAAGCATCACACTTACCATTGCACAACTCATAGAAGAAAGCAACTCACCATTATAAAACTTAGCTTGCAACCAAGTACATCAGTCACAATAGAGATGCATAAAGATAAACCATAATTGGAATTGGCAAACTTTGTTCCTGGTTAGGGAATAGCTGGCAACAGTTTCACAAATAAAGCTTTGTATAAGTTCAAAACAGGAGCACTCTTTGCTCAAAAAGGTTTTTCACAAGTGAAGGCTTTCAAAGTAATACTCAATAGATAAGAGTTTTGTGCAAATAAGGAAAATAAAGAACATGATTAAATAAATCACCATATGAATGCTTGAAACACAACAACTCAAATGCTTGCTGGAGATAGATAGAGAGGAAGTAGGCTTTACTGACTCAACTTGGAAATGGGAGAAAGGTCCCTTTATAGAGGGAAGCAGGGATTACAAGTCATAAAGAGTTTCCAAAAGATTATGGTACTTACTAGATTTAAGCCCTCATTGCCCCTATCATAGGCATCTTGAGATGATTAAGGTTAAAGTGCACAAAGATGGAGTATATGCTTGACGAAATATAAGTTGGCAATCTCATGTCCCTTGAATATGAGGGCCACTCCTCATGCTACATCAACTTTGGTCCCATGCAAGTTATTTTCATTGTAAGTACTTGCATATCATTGAGAACCGCCAACGGGGTACCCCTTGCACATGGTACAGGAGCATTCCCATAACCAAAATGACAAGGCAAGAAGATAATGAGCATCTCAACGATATTTTTATTTACTATGCGCATAGCTTTTTATTGAGGATGCTTCATAGATAGCCCACTATGGTGGTGCTGCAAGTTTCCACCATGATTAGGCATGACTTAGGCTAGCGGCCCAGGCGTTTCTATAACACAAAATACAAACTCCATGGACTTACAAGTTCCCTCCTTATTTCACACCGTTGGCATCCATAGACAAAAGAGCATGATATCAACTGAGTACAAAGTACATGTCCAATGTCGAAAACGTTCCCCATGACAGCAATTCCAACGTATAGGTGCAAGCATATACAACTTCGATGGCACAATGGTTCAAGTCTATTAGGGGCAAGGAAATAAGGTGTGCCATCAAGTTCATGACAGCTTTACTAACTAGTTTTCACATAACAAAATACTTTTTAATTCGAAAGATAGATAAAGATTGAGAATTTGCTTGGAATAGCAGCAATGCTACTAGGTAGATATGGTGGACACAAATGGAAAGGGTTTTGGTTCAAAGGGATTTGGAAACATGAGAAGTATACCTTCTCAAAATAGGTTTTTGGCTAGCAAGGCTGGGTAGCAAGCAAGAGAGTTGAAAGAAACAAGAAAACATACAAGTAATAAAGCCAAACATGCAATCTTCCTTGAAGACACAAAAGATCTTAAATAAAGAATACTAAGCTTATGAGCCAACAATAAAGAAAATAGATGATACAAAATACCTGTAAGCTTTTTCTCTTTTTCTTTCAAACTTCAAAAAGTATTGCTACTGACCAGAACTTGGTTTTCCAAAACCAATTTAGAGTTACTTGATTCTCCCAAAGTGGTACCAATACTGATAAACAAGATCCATCATATAATATAGATTGCAAACTAAAATAAGAAGTGCAAAAAGTAAAATATGAGACTTCTCATTAATATTCCAATAAAGGCACTCACACCAAGAGATACAAAGATAATCAACTAAAGGAGAGATACTTCCACATGCAAACCAAACTATAAGATAACTTTTCTACCAAAGATATGAATCCACTAAAAAGGTAAAAGATAAAATATAATGGTGGTGATACCGCGGCACTCTCCCAAGGTTGGAACAAGCCAAAGGGATGCCCAACCTGATGATGAATTAATCCTTCGGTGGCGGTGGTGTTTTCTTGATAAGCTCTTCAATAAGTTTCTTCAACTCCTCAAACTCAAAGGTCAGAGCACGAATCAGCTCTGAGTTCTGCTCTATGCAGTTCATGATCATGTCAGACCGAGAATTCCAGTCTTTGTTATTCTTTCCCCATTCTTCTTTCTTAGTGTGTTCCTCCCCTACATGGTTAGACCGAGGCATATCCCACATCGAGGGCAAGTTTCCTTTGGGCACATGTTGAAATTGATGCTCATGTATAAGAGTGTGGAAGGGTTTCTTGGTACTTGGAGGAGGTGAAAGTGGAGAGAGGGTATGACGTCGAGATTTCCCTCCTGTAGACATCCGTGTTTTCCTCTTAAGTTTGATAGGTCATGTCACCAATCCAATACTTTTGACAGTAGCGTGAGTGTCTGGTTGCTTGTCCTCCTCCATGTCACCTTCATACCCTACCGAAATCTGCTCCTCCTTGGGGACTTGAAGTTCTTCTTCCTCGTGCTTCTTGCCTTTATCGTTGGCGGAGACCATGGTGCTCTAAACTTGAGAAGATTTCCTAACAGAAACAGATCAAAATGAAAACACGACGAGAACACGATGCACGAACCTCAGGGATTCGAGGGGTTATATATTACGAAGTTTCAGTGCATAAGGAAGGTTCTGACACGGAAACGAGGCGGAGATTTGAGTTCGGGGTGGCACCCCTTCTCCAGCGCTGGGCAGCCTGGGGTGGGTTTGTCCACCCCGGACTCTGTTTCCTCTTCAGTTCTATCTCGTAGCTTCCCTTATGTATTAAAAATATCAAAAATATAAAAAGATTGGGGTTTCATGAACCTTCTGTTTTCACCACTTTTACCTATTCAAAGGCGAACTCTGCAGATTCCTTTTCTCCTTCTCCTGAAAATTTCCTTCATACAAAACCCTTGCACAAACTTAATGACAACATTAGTGTAAGCAAAAACAATAAACCTTTGGATACACACTTCAACTGAAAACCCATCAAAACAAAAGCTTTTGTAAGAGGCAAATGCAAATGATGGCAGAAATCTGTCAAAACAGACCAGCAGGTAAAGATTGATTTTTTAGAAAACCTTCTGTTGCTCAAATCAAAAAGTGCAGAACTGATGAAAGTTGGGTAACAACTTGGAGAACAAGCTCACAAAAATTCATCTCCATCCGACGTACTGAGCTTCCTCACGAATTTTTACAATGTAACACAAAAATCTGTCCGAGGACAGCCACTTTTCACAACTCCTTTACTTCACAAAAGTAGTTGAACTTGACACAAAAACCAAAACAAAAGGATAAGGAGCGGTTATTACTAAGACTCAACCAAACTCTTGGGTTATCTCCCAAAAAGTACTTTTATTTAATGCCTTTAAGTTATGCTTGAAACTTTCAAAGATGCTCACATAGGACATATATATTTGAAGTGAAAGAGAGCATCAAGAAGCAAATAACCAACACACTTGAGTCTAACCCACTTCCTATGCATGGGGGTATCATGAGAAAACGAATTGTTGAAACAAAAAAGCCACTAGCATAGGAAGACAAAATAGATGCAACTTTAAAGCTTTCAACATAAAACGGGGAAACTTAACATTATTAGGATGCATAAAACCATGTTTCCCTCTCTCAAAATAACTTTCAATAGCACTTTAAATAAAGTTGACAATATAACTATCACTGGAAACAACTTTATCATCAGAATAAGCATGCTTACAGTCACCAAAAAGTGGTCCAAGGTCATAAACCGGATCAATAGAAGCAAGTTGTTCCATCCTGAAATCTTTACTACGCAAGTTGTTTTCACAAGGAGCTTTAGTAAATTTGGAAAAGTTAAACTCATAATAATATCCATTAAACTTAGTTAAAACTTTTTCCTTCTTACAATCAATAATAGCTCCACAAGTGTTAAAGAAAGGTCTACCAAAAATGATAGGACAAGTTTTGCTGGCTGCTGAATTAAGCACTAGAAAATTAGTAGGATACTTAATCTTACCATAGAGAACCTCCACATCTCTTACAATGCCAATGGGGCAAATGGTTTTCTTATTAGCAAGGTGGATAACCACATCAATGTCCTCAAGCTCATAAGGACCAATCTCATGCATAATTTCCCTGCAAAGCTCATAACGAATAGCACTAGAACTAGCACCAATATCACATAAACCATAGTAGCAATGATCACCAATTTTAACATAAAGCACAGGAACACTAGCTTTTCTAGCCTGACTAGGATGAGAGATAATATTAGAAGCATCTTCACAGAAGACAATATGCTCATCCTCTATATTTCTAGTGACAGGGTCTTTCAGAATAGCTACCACATGCTCAATATCAATAAGCCATCAGGCTCCACAGTTTTCATTGTACCTTTGTTATTTGCACTAATAATCATAGAATGCTCCTTTACCTTAGCTGGGAAAGGAACTTTCTCAACATGAGGTTCAGGCACAATATGATTACTTGTACAAACTTGAGTACTTCTAACAGGAACATGACTAACAACATCTTTATAAGGAGCATGGTACTTATTCCACTTCTTTTGGGGAATTTCTATGTAAGAGGCAAAGGCTTTAAAACAGTTGGCAATACTTTGGGAATCAAGACCAAACTCGTTGCTAATATCACGGAAGTCATCAGTTCCCATAAAAGATTTAATGCATTCATAATCATAGTTTATACCTGACTTTCTTCCTTTGTCATTCTCCCAAGCTTCAGTGTTATCTTAAATGCGGTCTAGTAGATCCCATTTAGCTTCTTCCTTCATACGTGTGAATGATCCAGCACAAGAAGCATCCAGTCAATCTTTATCATGAAGAGAAAGCTAGGAGGATAAAATTTAGAGTAAAAGAGAGATGCCATCTCCTCCCATTCCATGGATTGTCCATTCTTCAGCAGCTTATACCATTCTTCAGCTCTCCCTTTTAAGGATATGGAGAGCAACTTCTTCTTCACCTATTCAGTTGTGATACCTACACACTTAAACAACCTGCATAATTCATGGATAAAAACAAGTGATCACCAGGATGGACAGTTCCATCCCCTAAATAATAATTATCCATAACACGATTAACAATACTTTTAGGTATCTTAAAAGGATCTATCTCAACAGGTGGTGGTTCATCTATTACCCTAGCAGTGGTAGTAGTTTTCCCAAATAGAAAACCAAGTGGGTTATCCATATTGGAAACAAAGTAACAAGCAATAACAAAAGAAATACTCACAGTAGAAGTTTCCCTTACCAGTTCCACTCTTCAATAGCACTTCACTCCCCGGCAACGGCGCCAGAAAATAGTCTTGATGACCCACAAGTATAGGGGGTGTATCGTAGTACTTTCGATAAATAGGAGTGTCGATCCCAACGAGGGGCAGAAGGTGTTGAACAGTGGTGTGGAGATTTTTAGTGGTTTTCTTATAAGACAACAAAACAAAGTGCAAGTAACAAAGAACAAACACAACAAGTGGCCAAATCCTTTCTTAGCAAAGGACAAGCCGGTGGAAATACTTATAAGGACCAAACGTTCTCGAGGACACATGGGAATTCTGTCAAGTGCTTTCGCTTCATATAGCTGAGTACTCTTCTTTGGTGTTGTAAGTGTTGTATGGGCAAACCTGTGCTAACATACCGACCTTACTTGGACTAATACATACTTGTGATTAAACCCCCTGCAAACATCCGTACCTATAGGAAAGTAATTAAGATATAAATCTAACCACGGCCTTAAACTCTGAGATCCTACGCTCCCTTGTGCAATTGTGTGCTAACGGGGGTTTAGGTTTCTGTCACTCCGACAACCCCACAATTAGTATCCAAATACACAATGCATTCCCCTAGGACCATAAATGCTGAAGTATCATGTAGTCGATGTTCACATGACACCACTAGAAGAATAGCACCACAACTTAAATACTAAACCATTGAATAATAACTCAACACAAATCCACTACTAGCAACATGACTTCTCCCATGTCCTCAAGAACTAAATGAACTACTCACAAGACATCATATGGATCAATATCAAAGATGATATGATAATGGATAACAATCTAAACATAAACTATAATCCAATGGTTCCACTCACAAGCATCAACTATAATAGAAATCAACACCGGGAAAGTTTCCCCTAAGAACTAAAGCAATATCCAACACAATTGTTACAACAAGACGGAGTGATGATGATGGTGCTGGTGGAGATGATGGTGTGGACGATGATGATGATCCCGATGAAGCCTAGCTTGATGACAGTGTTGATGGTGACGGTCTCCCCTCTCCGGGAAGGAATTCCCCCGGCAGAAATCTGTCTGCCGAAGAGATCTTTCTCTCTTGGTGTTTTCCTCCCCCAGAGGCGGCGGAAATCTATCTGTGGTTGCTCCCCTGGCCTTAGGGTTTCGTAGGGAAGATATAGGCGAAGGGGCGGAGTCGGGAGCCGGGCAGGTGGGCCACACCTGCCCTAGGCGCGGCCCAGGGCGACCCGCGCCTAGGGGGTGCGGGCCCCCTGCGGCCCCTCTTCGCTCCTCCTTCTGGCTTCCTCGTTCTTCTGGAAAAATAACATTTTCCCATATTTTTCTGGTATTTTTTTGATATTCGCGAAATTGCACCGAAACGCCTTCTTTTCCATCATAATCCAGACTTCGGCAGTCCATCCTCCAAGAATCATCCAACATGCATAAACAGATGATAAGTCATTAGTAATACCTCATAATAAGACATATATCAATGAATAGAGGTAAATTATGATATAGAAAGGTGATGCAAATTGGGCGTATCAGCCATCGAGTCATACGTGGCCGCCTCAGCCAACACTCATGACTCGGCCGGACCTGATGACGCGCCAAGCTCCAAGTCCGCTGATGCCCCTCCGATTCCAGCTGCCTCTTAGGCTGGGTAAAAACACTTGAACTTCATGAGATCCCCGGTATGCCGGGTGCAGGTGTAAGAAATACTACATTTCTTTTGGGTGTGTGCCTTTGTGAAGGCTAAAACTTTTATTCTTCTTAAGTGCGAATCACTCAAGGGCAAGTCCCCGAGTTTCATTTGTTGTTTTCCATATCCTTGAATTTGGCTCTTGTCTACCTTTTTTGGCGTTTGACATTAGAGTCTCAAATTTCCAAGGATTAAGTTAGTGGGTATGAAACTAGGCAACTTGACCTAGATTCATTCGACATATAGGCCGACATATCCTACAATGGGTTAGTTATAAATACATATAGGGTCAACTCACGTTTTTTCCTTTGCTTATCTGTTGTTCATGTTTACCCGTCCTTGGCCTTTTTCTCTTGCCTGCCATGAAGCTGTGTTTTCGGACAACAGCATAGTCAAAGAGTTGACCTTATACGAGTATACACTCCTATTCTGAGATAAACTTAGGCGAAAGCGCCAGCCGACATAAGGATAGAAAGGGATAAACATGAGGGAAAGTCCCCGAGTCAATTTTTCGAGTCATACCATTTTATTATTAGCACACAACCGGCATAAGCGTCTGACATATGAGAGTTTGAGATATACATACACTGCTTTCCCTAGGTATAGAAAGGACGAAGCAATGCCACATTCCACGGCCTTTTGGTTTCATCACCGACCTGTCCGCCTTGTTCGTTTGTGCCTCACGAGCATCTATCAGATAATATGAATCATTGTGCAATGCTTTGCTTACAATGAACGGACCCTCCCATGGGGGTGATAACTTGTGCATCCCAGCTATGTGTTGCACTAGGCTGAGCACCAAATCCCCTTCTCGAAAAACACGAGGTTGAACTTTCCGACTATGATAGCGTTGGATGTTTTGTTGGTATATGGCGGATCTGGACAATGCCAGTTCTCAAGCTCCTTCGAGTAAATCAAATCCATCTTCTCGAGCCTATTTTACCTCGGCTTCTGAGTATTGCTTTACTCTTGGCGAGTCATGTTCTATGTCGGCAGGCAAGACTGCTTCTGCCCCATACACAAGGAAGAACGACGTATAGCCTGTTGACCGATTCGGAGTTTTTCTTAAACTCCATAGTACTGAGGGTAATTCCTCTATCAAACCACCAGGTGATCTCTGGAGTGGTTCCATTAGCCGAGGTTTTATCCCGGATAGAACTAGACCATTAGCTTGTTCAACTTGTCCATTTGATTATGGGTGAGCGACTAACGCTATGTCAAGTCTTATTCGATTTTCCCTGCAGAATCGAGCAAAAGCCCCTTCGGCAAAGTTTGTGCCATTGTTTGTGATTACGCTATGCGGATGGCCATATCTTAGGATTATATCCTTCAGGAATGTGATAGCTGTTTTTCGATCAAGCTTCTTGATGGGCTTCACTTCTATCCATTTTGTGAACTTGTCAATCATCACTAGTATGTGGGTCATGCTGCCACGTGCAGGTTTGAATGGTCCTACCATATGTAGGCACCATAACACAAATGTCCAAGTGATTGGTATAGTCTTTAGCTCTGATGCAGGCAAATGTGATTTTGTTGCGTATCATTGGCACCCATTGCATTTTCTTACCAGATCTTATGCCTCCATGAGTGCGCTTGGCCAGTAGAATCCATATCGGAATGCCTTGGCTACCAATGCTCTTGACGAGGCATGCTGCCCACATTCTCCTTGGTGAATATCCAAAAGTATCTCTTGGCCTTGCTCTGAGCTAATACAACGTTGTAGCACACTTGTCACACTCCTCTTGTACAACTCCTTGTTAATTATGGTGTATGCTTTTGCCCTTATTTCTGTTTGTCTTGCTAATATCTCATCATCAGGTAAAGTTCTATCTTTGAGGTAGTTGAAAATTGGTTGTGCCTAGATTGGTATCACTGGCGCTGGATCTGTCTCTCCATCAATTTCCATTGGCTCAGCCGACATAGTTTCTGCCGACATAACCTGAGGAGTCCCCGAGTGAAATTCGACAGTCCCCGGGTTAGGTGGAGTAGTCCCCGGGTTACTCGAACCTGCCTCCGCGTCAATGTCCATTGGTATAGCATCCGACTCCTGACTTGTCGGGATGAAGGTTGACTCGGATTCCGATGATGGCTTCATTGATGGCTTTCTAAGATGTTCCAATGCTACTCCTGGTGGGATTGCTTTGTCGCGATGAGCCTAACTTGGAGAACACATCAGCTGCCTCATTTTCTGCTCTGGGTATGTGATGAAACTCACATCCATCAAAGTATCGCAAAATCTGCTGCACATGGAAACGATACAGTGCCATATTTGCGTCTAGTGCATCCCAGTGCCCAGATACTTGCTGGATAACTAAGTTCAAGTCGCTAAAGCACATGATCCTCTTGATACCAATCTCTTTAGCCACTTTTATCCCATGAACAAGTGCTTCGTATTCGGCAACATTGTTGGATGCAACAAAGTGGATCTGCAGCACATACTTGAGATGATCCTTCTTTGGTGAAGTGAGCACAATCCTAGCACCCAAACCCATCTTCGTCTTGGATCCGTCAAATTGCATCTTCCAGTAGTTCGGGTCTGGCAATGGTGGTTCATATTGCATCTCCATCCAGTCCACGAAAAAATCTTCCACACCTTGAGATTTAATTGCATGTCGCCTATCGTATTGTAGATTATATGGTGCTAGCTCTATGGCCCATTTTGCCACTCGGCCGCTGGCATATTTACTACACAATATGTCTGAGATAGGTGCCTTGCATATTACTCGGATTGGGTGTTCCTGAAAATAATGCTTCAGCTTCTTTGCTGCCATATATACCCCATATGTCATTTTTTGATAGTGGGGGTAATTTTGTTTCGATGTGGAGAGCACTTCGCTCAAGTAATAATCTGGTCTTTGGACTAATATTCCCTCCTCTTCGCGTTCTACCACTATTACCGCACTGACAACTCGATTGGTTGCTGTGACACAGAGAAGCATTGGCTCTTTGGACAGTGGTGAGGCTAGTATTGGTGTTGTTGCCAACATCTTTTTGAGTTCATGGAAAGCGCTATCAGCTTGTTGTGTCCATATGAATTTATGTGATTTTTTCATCAGTTGATATAATGGTAAGGCTTTTTCGCCCAGCCGACTTACAAGCCTGCTCAATGAGGCCAGGCACCCTATGAACTTCCGGACATCATTGGGGGTCTTAGGCAATTCCATTCTTTTGATGGCCCTGATCTTTGTCGGCTTAGCCTCGATTCCTCGGCTAGATACAAGGAATCCGAGTAATTTTCCTGCCGGGACACCAAAGGTGCATTTTTCCGGGTTAAGTTTCATCCAAAATCTTCTTAAGTTTGCAAATGTTTGACGCAAGTCCTCGATTAGAGTATGACTTTGTTTGGTTTTTATTACCACATCATCGACATATACTTGAACATTTTTGTCAAGCTGATCTTGTAAGCATTTTTGCATGCATCTTTGATAGGTTGCACCCACGTTTCTTAACCCGAACGGTATAGTACGATAACAATAAGCCCCATACGGGGCGATAAAGGCTGTCTTTATTTGATCACTCGGATTCAGTGGTATCTGGTGGAAACCAAAATACGCATCTACGAATGACAACAACTCACACCCGACAGTAGAATCAATGACCTGATCAATCCGTGGCAGTGGAAATGGATCTGTTGGACACGCCTTATTAACGTGTAATCAATACACATGCGCCACACCACTTCCATGTTTGGGTCATCCTTCTTTTTCTCGACGAAGACTGGATTTGACAACCAATCTGGATGCAATACTTCCATGATGAACCCAGCAGCCAAGAGCCTGGCTATCTCGGCAGCTATTACTTTCCTCCTATTTTCGGTGAAGCAGGGGAGGGGTTGCTTCACCGGCTTGGAATCTGGCCTTACATGCAGAGAGTGCTCAACCAACTCCCTCGGAACACCTTGCAAATCCTGTGTGGACCATGCAAAAATATCCCGATTCTCACGGAGGAAATTGGTGAGCTCGCTTTCCTATTTGTCAGATAACCCGGCGCCAATAGTCACTGTGTGCTCCGGGGAAGCCTCATCGATCTGTATCTTTTTTGTCTCCTTAGTAGCTTGGAAAGACACACTGCCATGCGGGTTAGTGAGTGTCGGCATAGACATTTGTGCCGCTTTCTCCAATGCTGCAACCTCCATCATTTGCTGCTTTTCCTGTGCTATTACCAGTGACTCAGCCAGCGAAGATCCGGATGAGGCGCATGCGATAGAGCGCTTGTAGTCACCCTCAACTGTGATAACTCCACATGGACCTAGTAGATTCATCTTTAGATAAGCGATGTGAGGAGTGGCCATAAACTTTGCCATAGCTGGTCTGCCGAGTAACGCATGGTACGAGCTGACAAGGTCTACCACATCAAACTCTATGGCCTCAGTGCGACAATTCTCTATGTTGCCGAATAAAACATCAACCCAGATCTTCCCAATTGGCGCACATGACAATCCCGACACAATGCCATGAAAAGTTGTCTTAGTCGGCTCCAGCATGTTCATGGTGATGCCCAGCTTGAGCATAGTATCCTTGTACATGATGTTGATGCTACTGCCATCATCTATCAGTACCTTGGATAACTTCACATTGATATATGGGCCCATGAAAGTTGGATCCAGTACTAGAGCATACCCTCCTGGTGTCGGCATGATCTTGGGGTGATCCTTTATGCTCCATGTTATTTCCTGCTCAGACCAATGCATGTACTTTGGTATCGCTGGCATTGTGGCATTTACTTCCATCATCCGTCTCTGCTGACTTTTCTTATCATTCGGCTCTGTGACAAACACAACATAACTCTGGTGATGCTCTATGTATTCGTTTTTGTTACCATGGACGACATGAGCACCATCGTTCCTTTGATCATGTACTTGGTGCACAGCTTCTCTTCTTTCTTGATTACCGTATCTCAGCTGTTGGTTTTCATACCTATGCTCAGCACCAATAACTTGAGCATTTCCCCCTGTAAGTGGTGGTGGGGGAGGTGGTGGTAGCTGCTGAATTGGCGAGTCTACTCTGTCACCCTTTTGGAACCAAGTACATTATCGAGTTGTGTGGTTTGCCGGCTTACTCGAACTCAGCGTGTGAAACTTGCATGGCTGATCCAACATCATCTCAGAAGTGTACTTTTGCCTTTCTTGATATGGCTTTCTCTGTTCATATGGCTTTTTGCCATCATTTTTTGGTACCCATTGCTGATGCCCACTTGTTCTTTGACGTTGGATGCTTCTAGCATCAGGATGATCATGACTTACGGCTGCAACCTGAGTCGAACCATACCTGTAATATGGCCTCTCATCTCGTCGTTTACTCATGTACTCACATCTCTCATGGCGCCTTTGTGACCCGGTTGCATCATAGATCCGAGTCTCAGTGATCCCGTCTGCCGACATGAGCAAAGGATGAGTCGGATCCCCTGATGCATATGAGTAAGCAATTATTATTGTTTCGGATAAGCTTGCCGGCATATCCCGCTGTAATCTTTGCCATAACACACTTCCGTGCCTACATCCTTGTGCAAACCACGCAATGGCCTGTGATTCAATTACCCCTTCACAGGAGTTGCGCATAGTGCACCATCTAGTGAGGAATTCTCTGTCTGTTTCATTTGGTCTCTGTTTGCACATAGCCAGTTGCTATGGGCGATTTGGCCTCTTGTAGGTGCTTGTGAAATTACTCACAAAAGCTTTTTGAAAGTCAACCCAGCTGTAATTTGTTTACCCTTCATGCCATGTTTTTTATCTAAGGAGGGCACCTCTAGTGAACTATGGACCCCGGTCCAATATTTACCATTGATACATCTTCCACTATTACTTGTTTACTTGCTGCAAACCATTACCTTCCACACCATACGTTTAATCCTTTGTTATAGCAAACTGGTGAGCTTGACAACCTCACTGATTCGTTGGGACAAAGTCTTGAGTTTGTGTTGTGCAGGTTTCCACGTTGCTTGCAACACCTTTGAGACGTTTCCTTCCTCCTTCAGGTTCGATAACCTCGGTCTCTACTGAGGGAAACTTGTTGCTGTGCTTATCACACCTTGCTCTTGGGGTTCCAAAGAAGTGTCCCACGTCAACACTGGGTGCATGCATCAAGATTTCTGGCGCCGTTGCCGGGGGGGGGGGGGGCTAAGGACGTCTTCATAAGGGGAGTCCTCCACTTCCTTTCTCTTTACTTTGTTTTTAGTTTGCTTTGTTTCTTTTTCTTGGTTTTGTTTACCTCTTTTCAAAGAACCAAAAAAAATTAGTCTAGTTTGGTTTGCTTGCTTTATTCAAAAACACACAAAAAATAAGTTCCTAATCTAGTTGCCACCTTGCTCTAGCTCACCATGTTGTTCCCCAAGTTCGCCCTGAAAGATCTTGCAATGGGTGGTGGCTCCATAATTGGGAAAGATAATATTGAAGAATTCTTTAATTATGTTAGCAAGCATGAGGATATTGAGGATAAATCTATAGCAGAGATTGCTCCTAATTATGAAATTGCTTCAGCTTCTTTAGTTCATATGTTGGAGGCTAGGTTTGTTAGCCTTAACCCCATGATGCAAATTTTGTTCTTAAAACTGAAAGAAGAAAAGAATGCTGAAAAGAGATATTTTATTCTTGAAACTTTACTCAAAGAGTTTCATGATGTTGCTAGGGAAGCCAAAAAGGTCTTTGAGCATTTCAATATGCTAGGCTCATGTGTAGATGTTGTGGGTACTTCTGATAAAACAAAGCCTAGAGATGAATTTAAGATACCCATACCCTTTAAGCTTGTTGGGATGCATGAGGCCTTTGAAAAGAATTTTGATTGGGTTGTTCCTGAAAATCCTTTTGATGAAAGTAGTAAACCAAAGAGAGATGATAAAGGATCCTCCAAAACTCATTTGGATGAGATACCTCTCATATTTGAAGACTTTGCAAGTATTGATCTCGATTCTTCATTTGAAAATACTTGATTCTTTTTGCTTCTTGTGCCTAACTTAAAGGAGTTAAAGAAAATGACTTGTTGGGAGATAACCCAAGAGTTTCCTTGAGTCTTGGAAGTTATTACTTCAGTAATGACCTCTCCTTATCCTTTTTGTTTGCTTTTTGTGCCAAGAATGACCTCTAATGAGAGGGAAGTAAGATTTGGGGAGTTGCTGTCGCAAAACAGATTTCTATCCTCCACCAAAAAAACATCGCGAGGAGTCTCTATAACTTGGATTGAGCTCAAAATTTATGAATAAATCCCCCAGTATTTTAGTTAACTTTTGTTAGTTAAACACTTTTTTATTTGAGCAATAGAAGATGTTCGAACAAATCGGTTTCTACCTGCTGGTCTGTTTTGACAGATTTCTGCCATTATTTGCATTTGCTTCTTATTGATTCCTTTTTGAGTTCTCTTTTGGGAAATTGAGATTTTTGAAGGAGTTACTACAGTATCTTGTGTTTTTAGTGAAAAGCCTTGCCGTTCAAAGCTTTGCCAGAGGTCTAATATCTTTTGAATAAACTAATGTTGCTAATGAAGATTGTGTGAAGTTTTGTATGAAGGAAAAATTTTAGGTGTAGAGAGAGAATGATGCAATGAGATGAAGAATGGAAAAAATCTCAAGCTTGGGGATTCCAACATGGTGTCACCCCAAGAAATATCCAATAGGTACAAGCGTCAAAGCTTGGGGATGCCCAAGGCATCCCCTTCTTCATCAATAAAAAGCTCAAGTTTGTCTAGACACTTCGTTTTTATTGTTTCATGCACAGTTATGTTGTTCTTGGAGCGTCTTAGTTTTCATTTGCTTTGCTTAGGTTGTTTAGTTTGCTTAAATAAAGTAGTTTGGACCCCCATTCTCGCTGTGTTGTTTTGCAAATAAGTTTGCTTGGTGTTGGAAAGGGGTAGTAAGTTCTTGCTTGAAGTGCAAGAGGAGCTTGCATTGACTCTGACTTAGACTGTAGCATGACATGCTAGGTGTTGTTTTAGCATTATGCTTAGTGATTATTGCTGTAGTATGTCTTGTTCCAAACAATTGGGATTGCTTAGTGTGCCTTGAAGAAATTATGCGTTGTTTTAGCATGCAAAAGCATAATATTGTGGTATTCTCCTTTGATGCTTTGCTTGGGTTGACTTGGCACATGCTCACAGCATGTTATGACTATGACAAGTCACCATTAGCCTCTATGATCATTTAGTCCTTGACTTGTAGTACCACTCTATGCTTTGTTGCTCTGCATGATTATGGCCATTATGCTCTCTTAGTTGGTTGCTCCCAGTCTTTTGCTAGCCTCCACTTGTATGGGTAAGCTCTACTCAAGCTTCCAACTCCCAAGAAACCAAGTTATTCCAAAGTGTCCACTATAAACTTCTATGCATGGTGTGTTACACCATTCCAAGTATATTCTTGTTTTCAACTATCTTCCAATTAAAAACTATTTTGTTATGTGAAAACTTAGTGATTAAAGCCCTCACAAACTTGATGGCACACTTTATATTTTTTGCCCCTAATAAACTTGAACCATTGTGGCGCTATGTTGTATATGCTTGCACTTATACGTTGGAATTAGCAGAACCATGTTGTCATGGGGAACGTTTTCAACATTGCATTTGTACTTTGTACTCAGTTGATATCATGCTCTTTTGTCTATAGATGTCACCCGTGTGAAATAAAGAGGGAATTTGTAAGTCCATGGAGTTTGTATTCTGTGTTAGAGAAACGCCTGGGACGCTAGCCTAAGCCATGCCTAATCATGGTGGAAACTTACAGCATTACCATAGTGAACTATCTATGAAGCATCCTCCATAAAAACTATGCATATAGTAAATAAAAAGATTGCTGGGATGCTCATTGTCTGCTTGCCTTGTCATTTTGGTTATGGGAAAGCTCCTGTACCATGTGCAAGGGGTACCCCGTTGGCGGTTCTCAATGATATGCAAATACTTACAATGACAAGAACTTACATGGGCCTGAAGTTGAGTAGCATGAGGTGTGGCCCTCATATTCAAGGGACTTGAGATTGTAAGCTTATACTTCGTCAAGCATATACTCCCTAGTTTGTTCACTTTAACCTTAATCACTTCAAGATGCTTATCATAGGGGCAATGAGGGCTGAAAGCTAACAAGTACCATAATTTTTGGAAGCTCGTTTTGAAACTTGAAATCCCTGCTTCCTTTACAAAAAGGCCTTTCTTCCACCACTATTGAGTCTCCACCTTCTACCTTTAGGCACCATTAAGAGAGCATAGTTGTCATTCTGTGTGCAGTGTTCCAAAGCTTATTGATTGATGCATATTGTGATATTACTTGTTCTTGTGTTATTTGTTTCTAGTCACCCTTGTGAACTTTAAGGTGTCCTATGCATCTATATTGCTACTCTATGAGGGACAAGATGATTGCCACTATGCTATGTTTTCTGTATGTGAAACAAACAAACGTTTTTCAATGCATGTTATTCATGATCTTTGTTTGTAGCCTTTCATGTTGCATGCATAGTTACTATGTCCTATTGTTAGAACTCCATCTTTCATGCACATGTTTAGAGTTCTTTGATCCCAGCTTTCAATGCTTGCAAATGGTTGGATATTTATTATGAGGGTGCATGTCACCTAAAAAATTATTCTTTTATCACTTACCTACTCGAGGACGAGCAGGAGTTAAGCTCGGGGATGCTTGATACGTCGGAAACGTATCTATAATTTTTGATGTTCCATGCTTGTTAGTATCTACTTTGCTTTGTCTACACTTTAAGGTGCTTTTTACATGTTTTCTGGTACTAACCTATTAACAAGTTGCCACAGTGTCAGATGCATGTTTTCTGGCGTTTTTGGTTTTAGAAAAGCTAGTAAAGAAATATTCTCGGAATTGGACGTGACAAACGTCAAAGTAAATTAATTTCCATGGGGAACAAGAAGTACAGAGGGGAGACGGAGGAACGAACCAGGGCAGCCAGACCCCCCTAGGCGCGACCAGGAGTGGACCCGCTCCTGGGTAGGGTTTGGCCCCCCTGGTCGCCTCCTCGGCCTCCCCCTTCGCCTATAAGAAGCCCCCGATGCAGAAACCCTAAGCACCCGATCAAATCTCCACGAAACCATTTGTAGCCGTCGCCACCATCGTCCCTAGATCGGGAGGATCTGAAGTTCTTCTCGGCACCCTGCCGGAGTGGAGATCATCCCGGAGGCCTTCTCTCCGGTATGATGCATGAGTAGTTCCACCTTGGACTATGGGTCCATGTAGTAGCTAGATGGTTGTATCTCCTCCTTTGTGCTTTCATGTATAGACCTTGTGAGCTCCGTTCATGATCAAGATCTAATCTATTTGTAATCATGCATGTTGTGTTTACGGGATCCGATGGATATTGAGATTATTATGTTAGTTTGATTAATGGTTTTGTCTTTATGATTCTATCATGTTTGTGTTATTTGTGATCATGCATGCTCTCCGTTGTTAGTAGCTATCTTGGCCAAGTAGTTGCTAGTGACTCCAAGAGGGGGTATTTATGCTCAATAGTGGGTCCATGCCTCTAGTTTCCAAGGGAAGTGACAATAACCTCTTCGGTTGTAGATGTGCTGTTGCTACTAGGGAGAAAACAAAGGTATCTTGTTCATGGAACATGTGGACTATTTACCTTACACACTTTGCTTAAAGCAGTTGTCTGTTGTTTGCAACTTAATACTGGAGGGGGTTCGGATGATAACCTGAAGGTGGACTTCTAGTCATAGATGCAGTTGGATGGTGGTCTATGTATCTTGTTGTATTGCCCAATCGAATCTCATATGATCTTTCTGACTAGTAATTGCATTGTTATGCCTTGCTCGCCTCGCCAATTGCCCTGCTGTAATTTGTTTACCCTTCATGCCATGTTTTTTATCTAAGGAGAGCACCTCTAGTGAACTATGGATCCCGGTCCAATCTTTACCATTGATACATCTTCCACTGTTACTTGTTTACTTGCTGCAAACCATTACCTTCCACACCATATGTTTAATCCTTTGTTACAGCAAACCGGTGAGCTTGACAACCTCACTGATTCATTGGGACAAAGTCTTGAGTTTGTGTTGTGCAGTTTTCCATGTTGCTTGCAACACCTTTGAGATGTTTCCTTCCTCCTTCAGGTTCGATAACCTCGGTCTCTACTGAGGGAAATTTGCTGTTGTTCTCATCACACCTTGCTCTTGGGGTTCCAACGAAGTGTCCCATGTCAACACTGGGTGCACGCATCAGTCGTCCGGTTGGAGGTTTCTGCCTCCTAGCCTTGATCCCATCGCTTGATATATGTGATCCGACATTTCATACCCGTCATTTACCATAGCCGAGTAACTATCATTATACCTGTTGGCATTTGGATCTACGGGTTGTTGCACTACTTTTACCGCACTTTGTTGTCTTCTTTCGGGTTGGGCTGGTGGAGGATTCGGAGTTGGGTTTCCTCCTCCTGCCGAGTGAGTCCCACGCCTAGGCTGAGGTGCATAGTTCTGGCCTCCATTATCATTCCTTTGTCCACCTTGCCTTTCTCGGCTAGCGTTTTCTTAGTTATCATTTCCTTGACCAACATTTCTCCTCGCGCCTTGGGTACGAACTGGGTTACCTTGAGCCACTGCTGGATCATAGGCAACCATATGCTTGTTTTTCCTTGAGTCCACACTTTTCTCTTTTCTCTGTCTTAGCGCATCCCCTGGCGAGGAGGTTGTATGCCCTACAGATCTGGCCGGGATTGGGGTTGCCGAGTGAACGAGCTGTGACCTTCTAGCTATACCTGGATTTGCCCTATAGTATGCTTCATTCAGCGTTCCTGCTGCTCTCACCAACTCGTTTACTCATTCCTGCTGCTTTTTCTTTGCCTCACCCATCAAGTGGGGTAACTCGGCCATTGCCGCTTCTGTGGCTCTTAAGTTTGTTGTTGCTATGTTGTATGTCGGCTGTGTGGCTATTTCGTTGCTGCACTCTGGGATCACTTTGGACGTAGCATCCACCAGCTCTTCATTGAGGTTCCTTTCTCTTATCCTTGTTGCCTCAAGCCGGGTCTTAGTGCCCTTGACTCGGTTCACCGAGTTATACCCTCGGATCGTGATATCCATATCCTGCTGCAACTGGGCTAACTCCTTCGCCTTTTCCAACACTTTTTCCCTAGTTTCCTCTAACTCGGCTTGCGTGCACGCCGGTTCAGCTGCTGGTGCTACTGGCTCTGCTAATTTTTCTATTGCTTCCTGCAACTCCTTGGCTCTTTTACTCCTTGCTATGTTCTCTGGCTTCTCCAGCGGTACCTTCGCAGTTCTCACTGCCCTTGGTGTTGCGTCCGGGTCCTCTCCTTCGGCATTCTCATTCACTACAGGAGCTACTGGAGGTGCTGGGGGACTTGATGGATCAGGTGTAGTCATCATTACCTTGGCAGGGACGAGCCGGCGAAGCCTTCCCGCGACATGGACTGCGGGTGGATCCGGCGCCAAGATGACGTGCTCGGGGTATGCGCGCTCCATGCGCACTCTGACATAGACTTGGTGCTCGCCGAACTTGATGAAGTGACCACCCCTAGGGAATGACTTGGTCCCGAAGTAGCCCGTGTTGTCGCTGACGAAGTTGAACGCTCCAAACCTCTGGACGAGGCCGGAGTATACGCGCTCGCCCGTTGCAGCAATGATGTTGCCCGTCCGGATGAAAACTCCAACAAGCACCTTGATACGTCAAAAACGTATCTACTTTCTCAAACACTTTTGCTATTGTTTCTCTTCTAAACTTGTGTGATTTGGATACAACTAACACGGGCTGCCGCTGTTTTCAGCAAAATTGCTTTGGTGTCTAGTTTTTTGTGCAGAAAATCAACTTTCGGGAAAAATCCTAGAAATATGCCAAAATTCCTATTTTACCAGAAGACTCACGGGGCCAGAAGACGAGATGGAGGAGGGCCACGAGGGGCCTAACCCCCTGGCCACGCGAGCCAGCCTAGGCCGCGCCTGGTAGGGGTGTGGACACCTCGGGCACCCCCTCGGCCTCCCTCTTCTCCTACATAAAGCCTTCTGACCTAAAAACTCACGTGGTTCGACGTTTTTTCAGAAAGAGTTCTGTTGCGCCGTCACCATCAAAAAACATGATTTGGAACCAGAAACTCCGTTCTGGCATCCTGCCGGGACGAGGAATTGGAAGATATCATCGTCATCATCATCACCGACACCTCTCCATCAACCATCCATGTTTCCCCCATCCATGAGTGAGTAATCCTTCCATGTAGGCAATGGAGATGGTAGGGATTGGATGAGATCTATCATGTAATCGAATAACATTGTTAGGGCATGGTGCTTAGTATCTTTATTAGTGATATTTGACTTTGTTGTAACTTGTTGTGCTTAATGCTTGTCACTAGGGCCCGAGTGCCATGATCTCAGATCTAAATTTGTTATTGATTCATGATGATATTATTGTTTGTGATCTTGTCTGCAAGTTGTGTACACATATCATTGTCCAGAACCAAAGACCCTGAAGTGACATAAATTGGGACAACAGGAGGGGATGACTGTAATATGAGGATCACATGTGTTCACGGAGTGTTAATGCTTTGCTCCAGTACTCTATTAAAAGGAATACCTTAATTGTCATTACATTCTCTTAAGGCTCCGCTGCAACGGGCTGGCAGGACAAAAGATGTTATGCAAGTTCTCATTGCGAGCACGTATGACTATATATGAAACACATGCCTACGATTGTTTAGTACTTGGATGCTTTATCTTATTTATCTGCAATTGCCCTAGATCTTTTGAGAAGTTTTGACGACTCCGATCAATGGGGCCACAGAACAAACTACGAAGGTTCTAGATCCCAAACGCTTATCGCTCTTGAAGCAAACATAAAACCTCTTCTAGATGAATGCGAGTCTAGAGAAGGAACTTGATCGCATAAATTAGCTGAGACCAAAATACAAGAGGCTCACGACCCTCCAAGAGGGAAGTGGTGGTGTGCCCGCGAGACCAGTAGCGGAGCCAGGAATGAAGCAAGCCCCGGACTAAAAACTAAGTATACAAAAAATTAGTAATTGTTTTCTTGTAATAATACAGAAAATTGGTAACGATAGCAAAAATAAGCATATTATTTTTAAATCCATCATACGAAAAGATGGGTACGAAATAGAAATAGTATTACGAAATACAAAAGAGTACCAAATCACTTGATTAGTTCATGTGAGCCTTCATAATCTCATCGGTAGTAGAAGAACAAGTACCTTCAAAAATGAAAAATATTTCATAAGAAAAGGCACAACCGAATCAATTGTAATAATTCATTTAATCAACAACTGAGAAGTTTCTTCATTTTGAAGATTTACATTGATTCAGTTCTGAGATGGATAGATAAAATCTCTTCATTCCTGCAACATTAAGTGAATTATAATAAATAAATCCAACAATCCAAATGAGTCAAATTGCAACTCAATACTGAAATTACAAGTGCAGAACGGAAATTACACACAGTCGGTTATCGGTACCCAATTAAATACTCAAATTACCTAGCAGAAGTGCAGATCGGAGGAACCAAAGGGCGGAGGCAGCAGTCAGGCAAGCATCTGGGACTGGCGGCGTCGCGACAGCCGGCGGCGGACAGGAGGGAGGCCGGAGATGGGCAGACGACAACGCAGCTCGAGGTCGCACGAGAGCTGGGGAGGCGGTCGGCTGGGGCTGCCGGGATGGGACTGGGTCGGGGACATGGAGACCGGAGATGTTCTGACGAGCGGGGGTCGCCGCCGGCGTGGCTCCTGGCTCCTTCCCTAGCAGGCTGCTTGCGGTGCCGACGCGCAGTCCTAGGAACGAACGGGACCATGGGAGAGCCAGGAGGTCGTGCGACCTGCGTCGTTGTTTTCCTGGTGTTTTCTCTCTGTCGAGCGAGCAAGGAGGAAGGCCACATGGGCCAGACTTGGGCTGCGCCCGAGCCAAAAAAAATTTTAGTTGATGATAAGAAGAAATTTACGCTGCGCCCCGGGCCATGGCTCAGGTTGCCCTAGGCCTGGCTCCGCCCCTGCGCGAGACGAAACTCAAAAATTCACAAAATGTTGTTCAACAGCGCAAAGAAACCACGAGAATCGTGCACCACTTGTATATAGATAGGAGATTCCCGACTCGATAGCAAAGTAAACCGGATCTACGGTACTACAGTGGAAAACATTGTCGTGCCTCGAGAAGTCCTAAACAACAATCCGACTCTAGCACAAATCAAGCAATGCGCTACCCAATTCGAGAAAGTGTTGGAGCAAGAGAAGATCTCCACATCTTTTAGTGGCAGACTCGAGTCGAAATCCATAAGTGTCGCACAATCATGGACACGCTCTATGCTGACTCACACCCTCGAGACGAACGACATCCGACTCGTGGTGTTGACCCTCAAGAGGACCATTCAGCGGATCTTCGCCCTGAAGGTGCAGAGAAGTGCGAAATTGGATCGACACCATCCCTGTAGCATCGAAAGGTGCATCTTGAGACCTCGTAGAGAAACAAAATCAAAATAAAAATACGAAAACAGAATTCTGTGAAACAAAAATGGAAACATGACAATGTTTTCTGACAAAACTGCCTATTCAGCATTACTTTTGCTCCAAATAGCTTTTCAAGATTTTTTTGGCCTATTTTTACACATACATAACAAAATTCTTCTTACCACAGAACTTTATGTGAAAATATAGAATGCCCGGATGTAAAATGTGGATTTTCAAAAATTTAAAATGCATGTAACCTTTTTTATAATGGGTGCATTTAGAGCTACATGACAAAATATATTTTCTTATTCTTTTAATATATTTCTTAATAAAACACGAATGATTATTAATAAATTGGTGAAATTTTCGCACAAGATCAACCCTCTCCAGTTTTTTTTTAGAACTTCTCAACCCTCTGCAGTGCTCTGCGAGCAAGGAACGGGACCTGTGGGCCCTTGTTAATTTGGCCCGAACAATCTCAATCGGACGGCCACCAATACTGGTTTCTCAAACCCGAACTAAACGGCTAAACCCTTCCCGTCGGTGACGGCACCAAGCGCGAACCGCCGCCGTTTCTTCTTTCGCGTTCCAGTCAGAAGCTAACTAGGGTTCCCTACCTCGCCCCACCCGCCGCCGCCGCCAATACTCAACGGCGCAGGCCTGCCGCGCAGCACCCGATCCGTCGCCTGAGGGATTCGATCTTGCGGGCAAAGATGAAGCCTGTGGTGGGGATCGTGGTCTCGAACAAGATGCAGAAGTCGGTAGTGGTGGCGGTTGACCGCCTCTTCCATAACAAGGTGTACAACCGCTATGTCAAGCGCACCTCCAAGTTCATGGCTCACGACGAGGCCGACGACTGCAACATCGGCGACAGGGTCAGCTCGTCCGACGCCCTCCCTCTTTAACTATGCTGCTGCATTTGATTAGGGCTATTGCATATGAAGCCACCTGATTTTCCTATCGCTACTCATTTCCTTATCACGACACTTGATTTTCCTATCGCTACTCATTTCCTTATCACGACTGCTTTTCGATGTCGCCCGAGTGAGGTTCGCCTTTTTGTTCTGTAGGCCTGTTTGAACGATGTAATGGGTGTTTGAATTCATATTCTTCAAGTCTAAAGTAGTTCAAATTTTTTCCTAGAAAAAAAAGCAGTTCAAATTCAGTGATTGATTATTTAATGGTATAGAAGGTAATTTATTGTGCTCCTGGTTGGACCCATGGTTCATACGTAAAGACGGGCTAAAATATAAAGCAATTTCAGTGTTCGTGTCTGCTCTACTATTATAAATTTTAGAAAATCCTGCCAGTTAAGCTGGCTGGTTCGTAGTTATCAACTACTTCTGGTATGCTCTTGACTGTTATTTGTTTTTTGCTGGATCTATAGCTCATACTTTAGGTTAAAAGTTCACAAGCAGTTTTAGTATTCCTTTCTACTCTGCTATTATAAATTTTGGGTTCATATATAAACAGGATGGAATATGAAAAGCAGTTTAGGGCTTGTGTCGACTCTACTGTTATAAATTTTGGAAAATTCTGCCAGTTAAGCTGGCTGATTAATAGTTGTCAACTATTTTCTGGTATACTCTTGACTCTTATATGCTCTTTGTTGGACCTATGTTTCGTACATAAAGAGGCTGAAATATGCAAGCAGTTTTAGTTTTCGTACCTACTCTACTATTGTAAATTTTTAAAAATCCTGGCAGTAAGCTGGCTGATAAGTAGTTGTCAACTATCTCTAGTATGCTTTTGACCGTTACTAGGCCATTTGGTCCTCAGGCTGTGTGTAATGTTCTTCAGGCTTGGTCATGTATTGGGATGTAAAAACAACTGAAAATCAGGGCTATTGCTATCTGAGGGTTCATGTAGTTATTGTCTGAGTATGGCTGGACATTTGTCTTATACTATGTCATCTGTAGTTCTGTATTCCTCTTTCTAGCTGTTGACAGAGGATTGTCTTGAGATGGCAACCATATTGTTAGTGCAGATTACAGTTGATCCTCTAGAGTTAGGGTATGTTTGGGACAGCTCCACTCCACCAATCTACAGGTGAAGCAGATGAAGCTGCCCCAAACAGCCAAACTCCAGTAAACAGGTGGAGTGGAGCGGTGACATCTCGTAGTGCATTTTGGTGAAGTAGAGAAACAGGTGCTTCACCTGCTTCACTCCACCTCCCGCACCGTATCTGACCCTAGAGCTTTGCCCAAATTACCCGCAAATGCCATCGGACCTAACCAGCGAGTCAACCCTCTCCAACCGTTTTTCTCCTCTCTCCCCCGAGTCCTCCAAATCCCATGGCCTCTGGCGACTAGGATTAGCCGCCTCCACCATCTCCGGCGACCGTACGCCGGCCTCCCGACCGTCCCCGATCCCCTGGCCTCTTCCACTTCAAGCCCCAGATCGATTCCCTTCATCATCTTCTCCCCCGACCCCCAGCCTCCTCCCGTGCGACCCCTGCTCGATCCCGTCGATGTATCGGCCCGACGATGCAAGCTCCTCCTCCGCCGCCGTTGTCCCGGTAAATACCGCTGCCGTCCGCCTGCACCAGACCTTGCAGGTGCTCGTGCTGACCCCGCAACAGACCTTGAACAGGAGTTCAGCGCTGGCTACGTCTGCCTCTACCAGGACATGAACTCACCTTCCTGCAAGATTCAATCATTCACCACGAGTCTGCTGCTGGAAGATTAGATTTCCCATGCCCATATGTGGATTTCTTTGGTATTTCTGCGATGTATTCATACATGTGAATGATGCAACATTATGTTGATATATGATCTGTACATGGTAATGCTTATTTGCGTAGATACACGATCTGAAACATGGTGAACAATGGTAATTGTGTTGACATTTGATCAGTACAAGGTGAATGATGGTAATTGTGTTGTCATATGATTTTTAGACACGGTGAATGATGGTAATTGTGTTGATATATGATCTGTATATGGTGAATAAGAGGGTACATTTTACAACACCCTCATACAAATCTAGATCTGGAGCTAATTTTGCTCCCAAACAGTTTTTTATACTCCAGAGCACGTTAAGTGGAGTGGAGTTTTGAGATGGAGTGAAGTGGAGTGGAGTGGAGCGGAGCCCTCCCAAACACACCCTTAGTATCTGTCCTTCTGCCTGCATGGTTACTTCTGAACATGTTCCATATGGCACAAACCACTTATTGCATGCACTTGTGAATTGTGTTAGAAATCTTTTGTTAATTTAAAATGTTAACAGTATTATTATCTACTTGTGATGTCGACACAACTAGATTGCTAGAATACTATACAGTTGATCTTTCAGTATAACTATTGGATAGTCAAGCAAACAATGTCTATATGTGCTTTTGTAGCTTTGAAATTTTGAGCCCCATTGAGGGAACATGACTGATTTATTACCAGCACATTACTAGCTTCTTTACATATCAATCAATACGGGTTTCGACATGTGATGTGATGGCAGTGCTTTATATTTCTGCGCTTCAATCTGCGAAGTTATCATATAATTATCATCTGAAGTGAGCTAGATTGAGCAGTTTATTTCTTCGCATGTTCAATAAACTAAAAGGTAAAGCTTTTCGGAGCTCCAATTCCAAGTAAAATAATCCTGGTTGACTTTTTTGGCTTGTAAGCTGAAGTTTCAATAAGCTTAATGGAGAAACCCAATCCAGGCTTTGTGATAAGTAAAATAAAGCTTTTCGGAGCTCCAATTCCAAGCTTTTTGTGTTGTGTGTAACTCACATCGGTAAAGGTGGTGACTGTGCAATTTGCTTACAATATGTTTTCTGCTAATTTTTTGCTTTAAGCACCTAAAGATCCACATCACCAAGGAGTTATTTTTATAAAGAAGCTTGTGTGACTTGCTATAAAAAGATATACTGAAATGGCAGACATACAGTTGCTTTATCAATGGGTTAATGAGTTCTCAACGGTTTTTCGTGTGATATATTCTGTTTACCTGCTGCATTCGTTTTGTATACTATGATTCATTTAAGGTGTAAGATAGACTACAACAGCTTTTCTTCTCCTAGGATTCCTCTTTTTTATAATTTCTGGATGACATCTTTTCAGGTTAGGCTGGATCCTTCTAGGCCCCTGAGCAAAAATAAGCATTGGATTGTTGCTGAGGTTCTTCGCAGAGCTAAGATGTATGTTCCGCCACCTGCAGCAACAGCTTCTGCTGCACGTGGTGCCACAACTCAACAAACCACTACCAGCAAGTCATCTTCTTGAAGATCCTCTGAGGCAAACGAACATGTGCCGTTCAAAATGTATGTTCTTTTCCTTGTGGATGCAGTATTTGGTTTGAACTCCAAATGAGGGGGGCGATTAATCCGGTGGCTGTTTTTTTCATTTTGTTTTACGGTAGTTGTTTCATCGAGCATGCGTGCAGCTAGAGGCCAGTGAAGTTGTAATTAGCAGCATCAACAGAACTAGTGGGTTCATGTCAATGATGATACTTCTTCACTTAATTCCTCGTTGGTTGCCCATCTTTTGGCGCTTGTGGTTTCATCTTTGTGCTTTATTGTGTCGTTCAATTTTCATCTTTTTACAGTTTGTTGGTAGTGAAGTTGCTGTAAAATAATTCCATGGCTGCATATCCAAGCACCATCTCACAGAATCGTGAACATATGTTGGACGCTTACATGCTGTGTCTTCAAGTTTGCTGTAGCACATCTTTGACAAAATCTCATACAAGTAACTAACCATTTCCCCATAAGAGATCTCCCATCAAATCAATCTTCATATATGCTGTATATTATTCATCCACGAAATGTACACATATGCCACCTTATTCATCTTTCACCACCTACACACTTATTTATAGGATACAATGTGCATGAAGGTCATCCAAACACATGCTGGAACACAAGCGACTAAACATCACATCATACCATTTCGGTTACATAACATAAACATAGGTACTGTCAGCGAGCGAGCTCACTTGCCATGCCCACTGCCAGCGTATGAGCCAGCCCTGGACCCTGCGTACGAGTCGGCCCCGGACCCTCCATGCGGACCAGCGCCGGACCCAGCGTAGGAGCCAGCATCGGAACCGGCGTACGAGCCCGCGCCAGATCCTCCGTTCCCAGCGTTGGAGCCTGCGTATGAGCCGGCCCTGGAACCGGCGTACGACCCTCCGCCGCCTGATCCTGCGTTGGAGCCGGCACCTGACTCTGCGTGGGAGCCTGCGCTTGATCCTGCCGACGATGAGCCGGAACCTGACCCCGAGCCCGAGTAAGACCCGGATCCTGACCCAGAACCTGAGTAAGACCCCGACCCTGATCCAGAGCCAGAGCCAGCACCAGAACCACCTCCTCCAATGCCGACACCGATCCCCGAGCCGATTCCCACGCCGCCACCGGTGCCGACTCCCAAACCGCCGCCGGTGCCGACTCCGAGGCCGCCACCCCCGCCGAGGTTCAGGCCTAGGCCTAGGTCCTTCCCGGCAGCGCGACCTTCCACCGCAAGAACAGATGCAGCCAGCACGGCAGCGCCAAACACGACGGCCTTCATGAAACAAGCCATCGCGCGCATGTTGCAGTTACAAGACCGAACCAAGCTGTGTATTTTTCGTCAACCTAGCTGTAGCCTGTGGCCTGTGGGTGAGCTAGCTTGTGCACTTCTTGATTGGAATTGGATCGGTGTTTGCCTCCAACACTCTGGGGGTGGTCGATCGATGCGAAGATGACGGGACGCCGCAGCGGTATTTATAGGATCCAGGGGCGTGACACGATAGCGCGGCGCGTTAGTGGGGTTTGGCCCGGTGGCGCTGGCTTGTGGCTGCGGCCGGCTGGGCGAGGCCGTGCGTCCATGCTGCGTTCTAGCTATAAGCTAGTGGAGCAATTCTACCGCGCAGTACATGTTCGGGCCGGGGGTGGTGCCGCTCGACACGTACGTTCGCGCGCCGGCCGCCGGGGTCGTTTAATTAGCTGGCTCTACACGGATGCGCGGCGGTCGTGCCTCGTAGAGCGCACGAAGGCGACGCATGTTTGTGGTGTTTCTGATGAGGCGATCTCCTGTGTTTCGTTTTCGGTGTTGGTTCTGGCTATGCACCAAGGTTGGGCCGACGAGTGCTTGGATTGGATGGTTCGAGAAAGCCGATCTAGTTATTAACCGTGTTTATCTCTTGACTTATCTTAGTATTCACCATGATCGCCTAGCTATTGAGCTAGTGGCTAGTACGCCGGACTGGTTGCAGTGTGGTTGGTCACGACCTAGTGCTCGTCACTTTCTCTTGTCAAATCTCAAATGCATTTTGAGTTCGGATAAAACCAAATGAGTACTCCCTCCATTTCAAAATATAAAATGTTTTAGTTTTGTGAAACAAATGTATCTAGACTTTTTTTAGTATATAGGTTCACTCAGATTTAGAGTAAATCTACACACTAAAAAAAATTTAGATATATTTTCTTCACAAACCTAAAACATCTTATATTTCGAAATGGAGGAAGTAAAATTCAACAAACGGTAGCTAAACTTTAGTGATGCAAGTGGGTCAATGTTAGTGTACCCTCTCTCCTTTTTAGTTCAACAAAATAAACTAACTTTTTGATGACATCACCATTTTTAAAAAGTTAGTTTATTTTTTTTTGAACTAAAGAGGGTAATGGTACCCTAATGGTGACCCACTTACATTTTTACTAAACTTGGCATCTAAATTTGATCAACCTTGGAAATACGAGCATATATGGTACTTGAATATAGTATAACTTGATGTTCATCTAGGTCACTGCCACAATGTAGAGTCCAAATGATGACCCACTTGTATCTTTACTAAACTTGGCATCTAAATTCGGTATATGGTCATCCACCTTAGAAATACGCAATATACGGTATCCGGATACGACTTGTTGTTCATCTAGATCGTACCCGGATACGACTTGTTGTTCATCTACTCCCTCCGTTTGAAAATATAAGATGTTTTAGATTTGTGAATGAGATGTATTTAGACATCTTTTAGTGTCTAGATTCATTTAAACCTATACACTAAAAGATGTCTAGATACATTTTCTTCATAAACCTAAAACATCTTATATTTCTAAACGGAGGGAGTAGATCACTGCCACACCGTAGAGCCCTAATGATGACCCACTTGTATCTTTACTAAACTTGACATCTAAGTTTAGTATGGTCATCCACCTTAGAAATATGTAATATACGATACCAAAGTACGACTTGACGTTTATCTAGGTCACTGCCACATCGTAGAGTCGTATTTGCTGACCGTGGCACTACATGGATCAGTCTCTAACAGCAATTTTGTACATGAGAGTTTAAAATTACTCCATCCATTTTAAAATATAAGATGTTTTAGTTTTTTTTCTTGAGACACATATATCTATACAACTTTTAACATATATCTATATAACTTTTGGTGCGTAGGTTTAGAAGCAAAATGAGTAAATGAAGGAAGTACAATGGAAGAGAATACTTCCTCCGGTTAGAAATATAAGATGTTTTAGGTTTGTGGAGGAGTTGTATCTAGACACGTTTTAATGTGTAGGTTCATTTAGAAATATAAGTTGTTTTAGGCTTGTGAAGGAGATGTATCTAAACACGTTTTAGTATATAGATTTATTTAAACCTACACACTAAAACGTGTGTAGATACATCTTCTTCACAAACCTAAAACAAATGAATCTATACACTAAAACGTGTTTAGATACATCTCATTCACAAACCTAAAACATCTTATATTTCTAAACGGAGGGAGTTTAGATACATCTCATTCACAAACCTAAAACATCTTATATTTCTAAACGGAGAAAGTATTACTGACCGTATGTATGATCAGGGGTCGTGGTTACTATATTTCTTCATTTCTTATTTTATTCCGTGGACGTATTCCCTTCTGTATAATTACCAATCTTGCAAGCCCTGGTCTAATTACTGGTCAGTTTTGACATAACAAACTGCACCACCCACGTCATCTTTTGACTAGAAAATGTCAGCACAACTGAGGATAGATACTGGAAATTATGTGGCCCAAGATCTGTCTCGTGGTTAATGAAATTTAGCACATCGATCCAATGCATACAAGTACTGAACATTCATGGAGTAACAGTGAAAAGGGTACACAGCGCTAAAGCTGCTCAGAATGTTTAAACGGAATTACACAGAGTACTCAGGAGTCTAATCCAGACTGGCACAAGAGTTCGGTAGTAACAAACATCAACCGAACACAAGTTGATGTGGTGGTAACACTAGAGGATCAACACCTTTAGTCTTCATCTCTCTCAGGAGGGAGACCACACGGAAGCAGCATTTTCTGTGATACCAGAAACAATAGTTAAAAAATCCATACCACAGCAATACTGTTTTCAAAATTATATCACAATACCTTGTTAACATAACTGCTTGCTGGAAAAAATGATAAACATGCAAATGCAGCCACTCTTTTATCAACACAAAAAAATAAACTGCGGCACTGCATACAACGATGGAACACTACAAGTGACTACCTAAGATGTACTCCTTTTTTTTTTTAGATCACCTAAGATGTACTTAAGTACATAAATAACGCAAAAACCTAAAAGGACCACAACCTAATAGATTTGATGAAAGGGATCAGTTGCACATGGGCTCAAATAGTAAATTCTGTATTCAAAAGCTTGAAATGTCCTTCAGTTTGAGCACCAGAATCGATTTCAATAGCTATAGCTGTGTTTCTCTTTCTTTTTACCACTAGCTGTGTTCCTCTCTATCCAAATTTATTTGAAACTGCTATTGCAGAGCAAAAACCTCAACTGGGGTAGTAGACTGATTAGGGAAGACCACAGATAAATTGGTAAAGACAACTCCTCTGGAGTCAATTAGATAGCCAGCTAGAACTTCTTGCCCACAAGTCCATACTACAGAATGTAACAATCCTAATAGGCTTCCAGATCGCAATCTACTAAACAGTAGGTGGCGGTATATTAATACCCCAAAATATAGCCTACTAGGCTTGAATCCAAATTAGCATCAGTGTGTGTGTGTCTGTCTTTTACTTCCACAATTCAATAGAAGGACAGAAGATCATTTTACATACTTATTACTCTGGAGTAGTTAGCTCTCTCGAAACCTCTTCAAGCTACATATTTACCTCTTTGATGTGACAAATCTGAATAGTGTTGTGTATATGTATATTAAAGGCCAAACTTCTATTTTTGACCATGCTCAGCACAACTACATATGTTTATGAACAGGGAGTTGACATTATGTGTCTGACAACAGAATACTACTTATGTAGCTCTCGTATAAAAATAAATGAGTGGATTAGGGACAGCAAATTGAGCTACAACTCAATATATGATCATAGTGATGATTATCCTAGAGCATCTCCACTCGCCAGACGCCGAATTTAGGTCCGAACGCCGAAAATCGGCTCAGTCACGTACCCAGGAACCTGTTTTCGTCCGGATTTAGGCGAATTTTGGTCCGGGCTTCCCAGGCCGAACCTAGGTTCCCGGGTACGCCCTAGGAACGCCAGACGAAGCAAACTCGGCGAAAAAAAACGAAACGGCGCTCGGACCCGCCGAGTCAGCGACGGAAGCCGAGTCGTCATCATCCTCGGAACCACACGGCGACCGCCGGACATTAACTGCCGTCGTGTCGGCCACGCGTCGCCGAATTGCGGCGCCACCGCTGCCGCCGCCTAATGGCCGGCACTAAATTCCCGCTTTCCCTTTTGCCGCCGCCACACCCTCCCCTCCCGCCGCCCACCTCGGCCTATATAAGCCGTACCCCTCGTCGGAGTTCCTCACACTCTCTCACAGCTCCCCCAGCCCACCAGCCCAAACTCCGGCGAACACTCTCTCACAGCTCCCCTCCCCAGCCATGGCCGAGCGATACCCCAGCGACGGTGCGGCGGCGAACGGCTTCGGCCGACGCACCCTCCAGGCTTGGGAGGCGCGCCTGCTCTACGAGGCCGGCTATATGGCACCGCCGAACACGCGGAACCCTCCGGGGTGGAAGCTAAGCGCCGGCGGCATCCCTATCCCGCCGACGCCGAAGGAGCTGTCGTACGAGATCAAAGAGTACATCGGCGCCATGGACGACCCCTCTGCCGCCGAGAGCGCCGAGAACCTCCTGTACTGGGAGCAGTTCTTCGCGGATCAACCGCGCCCAGGAGCTGGCACGCCACGAGGGGCCGCCGAACGAGTCGCCAACGAAGTGCAACAACTCGGCTGGCTGCCGGCATTGGTGGAGCGCGCCAGGCCAGACGCTCAAGGAGGTGCTGGAGCACATCAACGCCGGAAACACGCCGCGACTTCGCTTCCCAAGACACCCACGCCGCGCCTGTGTCGGGCGGCGTCTCCGGCGAATCGATGCCGATTAGGTTTTCGCCGGGCTGCGCCCGACAAGGCTGCATCGCTATCGGCGAAGCCACACGCGACGCGCCGCCAATCGCCACTTTTCGCCGCCCGACGACAGCGCCTTGAGGATGGTGCTAGAGCAGTCACTCCGCGACTCGGCGCCGCAGCCACCGTTGGTGGAGCCGTCGTCGCCGGACATCCTGGAATGGTCCAGGAAGGACTAGGAGGAGCAAAGCAGGCCGAGGATCAGGCGGCCCGGAGACGGGCGTTGTCCGAGCGCGAGCTCATCTACCAGGGCGCCCAGCTCTTCGTGCTCGACGACAACGAGGAGGACGGCCCTTCCTATCCTATCACGGCAGTGCGGCGACCTGTGCCGTGGAGCTCCCGAAGACACCGCCACGAGCGACGACGACGACGGCGGCGAGGATGATGGCCGGGCTGACCCCGGCTACACGGCATTTTACAGCAAATTCGGCATGTAGAACAGCGACGGCACCGGCAAAGGCCACGGCGGCGGCCTTTTTTAGTTTATTATGTACTACTTTAGTTTAAATTCGATGTAATCCGCCTATATTCGCCCATCTTAATGATATTCACCCATCTTTAATGAAATTTAGCCGAACGTGGGAACTCGGCCTGGGTACGCGAGTGGGAAACTCGGCGTACCCAGGCCGAAAACTTGTTCCGTCCGGCTGAAAAAAGGTCCGGTTTTCGACCTGGGTTCGCCCAACGAGTGGAGATGCTCTTACCTATTAGAAATCCTTTGTCAGACATAAACAAGGGACAAGTTTGCATTCACAGTTTCTACTAGGTGGGAAATCAATGGCACCTTGCATCTAGAATTGAGGACAATGAAACAGCTAGGAACTAGTTGCATGGTTCTTAATTTTCTAGCAAGTAGGATTAGCTAATGGGAGCAATAAAAAATTCTTATTCAGGATGATTCCGGCAAGATTTTTCTGTAACAAACAAATAATCTTTGGCCACATGAAAATAAAATAATAATTCCCAGCAAGATCCTGACAATAATGTATTATGGTCTAGCACAAAAAATCATGCCCAGCTGCAATTTGCGGCAGAGAGAATGGTATTAGGACTTGGGAGCTTATGTAGGTAAGATACTGTACATGGTACGTTGTCATATTGTCATAATGAAGAAAGCCAATTATGAGGCAAACAAACAATCCATCTGAAACAGTGAAAATGCTGAAGAAACCAAACAAGACTAGCATACCAACGGTAGACGTCTATTGCAACTATGCAAGTAATCAACATAGTTGGATCCATAATGGTTATACTTCGTGTCAATGTCCGTACATCGTTTTAGTTCTACTGAATTTTCAACTAAAGCTCAGTAGACGAGTTAAGATAAATTGCCTTACATACCTGCATAAATTCGTAACGCTCCCTTCCAATTGATTCGTTCTCAGCAATGGAAAAATATGCCAACATTGGATAGTGTCCAATATAAGATGCATAGCTATCCCTTTGGATGTTTACAGCCCATTCACTGTAATAGAATTAAATGTCAATAGTTACTAATATGTTACCAGACAATGCAGACTAACAAAAACATCACAGCTATCTAGACATTTTAATAATATAAAGGAGAGATGCTTACAATCGGGTAAGGTCAGCATGCCCTGTTCCAACATATTTTGCTTGAAGATGTTCAAGTTGAGAATTGATGTTGAACCTGTCGCTAGCCTATAAAATTGACTTGTGTTAGGCACTGGGGGTCAAAATGTAAAGGAGTAACAGTATATGAAAGACTGTGAAGTAGTTTGAACATTAAGATGAAGGAAGCTAGAGAAAAGCAGAAGAGCCCTATGATATTTGCCGATGCTCACAATAATTCCTCAATACCAGTAAATGGAAGAACATCATGATACCAAAAAATCAAAATATACAAAGCAGTTGTACTCTAAGACTCGAATAACAGCTAAAATTATCTACTGGAAGCTAAACAACAATACCAACATTAAGAAGGTCCACCAAACCTCAAATGTTCAGAGAAATTAAGAATACATGTCACATGTTTATTGGTCAGGAAGTGTTTATATCAATTCTGTTAGCAGAAAAAAATCAACTAGATAAAAGACCAAGCAATGAACTACACAGAAAGTAAATTAAGAAATACTATTATGTATGAAGACCCTGTCAGGCTCTACATTTAAGTTTAGTAGTAAAGTCTAGATGCTCTGCGGCACACCTTGAACAATATTATTGTTATTTATCTACATAAAATGACATCTGAATAGTTTGGAATCAACTATTCCTTCCAAACGAATTGATAAGTCAACACATATTCTCTCAACTGTAGCAAACCTATAAAATCCAAAATTATCCCTAAGAAGGCAATCACCTGACCTATACATCTCAGTTTAGTACACGGCATAGCAGCACGGCAGCACATAAATGATACTGAAACAATCAAACCGATAAAATGGACTCAAAGAAAGTTTTTCTTCTAAAGATCTTTGAAAATTTACCAAGATCAGTTTCTTCTTGACAAGGTATACATATAGCCTAGCAGTATGTAAGAAACTACAAACATATCCTCCTCAGTCCTCGTAGCCATCAAGAGAACTTTTGTTAAAAGTACCACTAAAACATAAGAACAACAAGCATTACACTTGAGGCGAATAAAACTGTGAGCTATATGTCCTATTACATTAATTGTGGTACAGAACCCGAAGTCCATCAAGAGAACCATTGACAACAGACTCAACTTAGAGCATTCACGGCTAATTGGGGTGTTCATATTCACGGGTAAAAGATAATTATGAGCACTGAATCTGTTCTCACACGAATCAGTCAATAGATTAATTGAGCCATATGGCACTAAATCCATAACGACCCGAGGAATTTACTTCACCATGTTAAACCTCCTGTATCTAGCAGGGCATTCATGTTTTTGGAAGGATTCCAAGAATACCCTAATTTCCATGTAGGTTGGAAACTAGCAAAGAGCATGTTTGTTTGTTAAACGAAATGTTGCCTAGGTCACAGTATCTATGCTCCTAACACGATGCAGCTCTCGGACGTCTTTTTTAGGGTTCTTTACCGCAGAAAAAAAGCAGTCGCACTCTAGCACACAAGAAACAGTATAAGCGGCAGAGAGAGATTGGTCAGGGAGCACAAACCTGCATGATGGCCGACGAGTTTGGTATGAACCCTGGATGGGAGAGGTGGGAATCCCGGTATCAGATCCAACCTACAATTAAGAGGAAAAAAACTTGTGACTACGGCCAAAGAAGAAATCTTCGGTTTCTATCAGAAGAAAAATAAAATTGACAGGCGATAAACCAGGAAGGGGGCGCTACCTCCTCGCCGGCACCGGGAAGGAGTATCACGGCGACCGTCGGAGAAGCACGCGAAGGCGGCGCGAGGGTTTCTATCCTTGGATTTTTGCCTGCTTCGCTCAATGCCTTTGCCCTTGGCTGCCTGGCTGGGAGCACTGGGGCAGGGCCAGGGAGGATGGGGGACGCTCGCGGCCTCTTAGGATGGGCCCTGTGGGCAGGCGGCACGCGGCAGTGAGAGGCAGCCACGGCTACGAGTCTGTGGGCCTTAGCCCACCAAACTCTCCCTTTGCATCTCATGCCTAATCCTGATGAAGCCCGCGACCGTCCTAAAGTCCAACGAGCAGGTTTAGCCCCAGAGTTCGTCCGACAGATCACCATCCAGAGAGGCACACCGGGAGCCCACGCGTCGAGTTGCAAACGCGCGGAAGTCTCCAGAGCGAGACACGCAAAACCCCCTTTCATCCACCTTCTCTTCCACCGCTTAGCTTCCACCGATCCAAACACCCAAAAAAAACCTCTCCACGAAGGAGCGCCCCTAAACCAAGCCCCTAGAACGAGCGATATCCATGGAGAAGAAGGACCTGCTAGGCGTCCGGACGAAGCCGGTGGCGGCGAAGCGGCGGCGCAAGGTAGCATCTGGTGGTGGTGGTGGTGGTGGCGGCCGACGGCTTGCTAAGGCTATCGCCGACTACCTCGCCTCCGACTCCTATATGTACGCCCCGCTGGTTTCCGATCCTCAGCAGCAGCCGCAGCCGACTCAACCGCCAGCGGCAGCGCCTGCGACAGCTTCTCCTGGTTAGTTGTCGATTCCTCATTTCTAAATCCTTGCTGCCCCTGTACAATATTATGCTAGCATCCTAATAAAAGACAGAAAGGTTATCGCGCTATTTTGTGGGAATTTAGGGCCTCTGCTTTACTTTTCAAGCAAATGCCACGGTGACCCTGATTTACTTAGAAAACAAGGCTAGGTACAATTCAGAGCTTACTCTAGGATGTGTTCGGTTCTGGAACCGCAGGGGATGGAACAGAATGATTCCGTTTGGAATGGTTCTGTTTTTCGTTCGGTTTGGACCAAAACTGAGGAATGAAATGGCAGATTTTTTATTCAGCTCACCTCTTTCATTGATAAGGTGAACATATCTCCCATGTCTAGCAACATACCAATTAAAATTTCAGCAGCACTTTGTATTTACAGTAATTAATCAACAACAAATATATCCTCACAAGTATAACACATATATAGCAGCAAACATGATAGACATTTAAATCCATACAACCATAATAGTCATAGAAATAGTCCGCATTCAACCATATCAAGTTTAATGCCATAGTAGTGATCCAAAAGCACTAAATAGAGTTCATACGGTCCATAGAATAATAATAGTAAAGTTCATTACGTCCATCAAGCCATTTGAAGTGCATACCATCACTTCAAATTATAGAGCACTCCAAAGTTCTTTTCCACATACCTACTCACCCAAACCAACTTGTTGTCGAATTTAAGCTTCATGAATGCTTTTGCAGTCTTTGGATTGTCAACAAGATAAACATAGTAGTGAGCAATATATGCCTCATCGAACCCCTTGATTGCAACCAAAGCATCCCACAAGTTATCAGGTGCAACATCATCATCCCGCCCGCCTGCAATCGCCGCCGCAACGCCGCCTCCTAGCCCGCCTGCTCCCTTCCCCTCGGTTCGATGCCAATTGAAGGCGCAAAGGGAGCGGCGGCGTACCCTGGGAGAAACGCGTACGGGAGGGAGAGACAACGCACGGGGATGGATAGGGCTCGATGAGAATGAGTTTTTTTCTTTTTTCCTCGCGTGGTGATGGTTAGCGAGCGTTCCAGCAAATTCCACCGATTCGGTCGGACCGGGGTGTTCCACATCTTAGGGGTATATTCCCTTCCTAGGAACTACTCGGTTCCGTTCCTTGCCGCGAACCGAACAGAGGAATGGGTGCTAGGTGAGGAACGGACCCATTCCGTTCCACCAAATTCTACAACCGAACACACCCATAGTCATATTGACCTGGTGAATTTTCCATGTGCTGCGTGCCTGCATTCCACAGCCACAGTGAACTGCTTGAGCAACTGAATACTGGCTAGCATCCTAGTACCATAACTGTGTTCTGAGTAATAGGTTTTACTACTTCTTGGCCAAAACCAAATCATACAATAGAGAGAGAGAATGAGAGAAACTATAATTGTACATATGCAACTGTACTATTCACTAGAATTCAGATGTTTTTCGTTGCTTGTAATAATTGACACCGTGCCAACCCCCAAGTCAAACTCCACATGCTTCTGGTAACCCAAACGATGGTCATTCCACTGTTTATTCTACGAGACTTGCTTCGCCCCCTCCCCCCCCCCCCCCCCCACACACACAGACACACACACCTCACGCACTAACCAAAAAAACTTGAATGGGTAAGTTTGCCCCGAACAGTATTTCTGGCCGACGAAACCCGTATCCAGGCCCTATATACCCTCATACCTCATATCGGTATATGGGGTAGAGTTGGGTATACTATGCGTTCCCATATTGGGGCGATGCGGGCGACATAGTTATATACACTCCGACTTTCTTCCCCCTGCAGACATATGCACATCTGCACACGTACACCCATTGTACCGTGCGTATACGTCCAAGCGGGCCGTACGGGCTATGGCTGGGTCCAAGCAGGCCGTACGGGCTATGGCTGGGTTCCTATGGACTTCGCACCGTGACAGTATCGTGCAATCCCGGACGTCACCGTGCGGTTCTGTTTGCTAGAGCTCGGGGGGTGGGGGGTGGGTGGGAGGGGGGACACCGAAGCAAAAGTGTTATTCTACAGATATGGTTGAACTAGATGCCAGTTTAAGAAAAACATAATTGTTAACAGCAATATACCTTGCAATCATATCACGATTCTGTGCAGTCTTCAAGTATTGAGATAAGTTTCAAAGTTGTCAAGATTTTTTTCCCATTTTGTCGTACATCTAGCTTGCATTTTAACGAAAATACACACTGATTCACGCTTAATTTCTATCTACCTTAGTCATGTATGATTTTCTACCTTACAATATATTGTTGTCCAGCTTCTGCAGAGGAAGAAGTATCTCTGGTGCAGAAATACAGAGGCTCTTGGCGAGGTACATTTGCTGCCTGCTAGAAGCATTTGTGGAGGTGTTTGAGCTGTTGATGGAGCTGTAATTTTCTAGCATAAGCCTTTAAGATTTAGCGATGTTGTTTCATTCTCCGTTCTGTTAATGCAGATATGCTGTCTCTAACAATTACCTTTGTTCTGGAGCTGCTGTCTCCGAGAAAGGCTAACAAGTTAGCATATGTAACAATCTGTACCTTGTTTTGTATCTTCACTAATGCAGCCGGATCTCCCAGTTTGTTCAGTATGGTCTGCTTCGTCAGTACAATATTTAGATGAATTGTGATGTAGATCCTTTACTTTCTACTAGTACTAGCTAAATGTCCGTGCGTTGCTACGGTTCCACATATTTATCACAACACATATAGAATAAAATAATATATTTGAATATTCACGTGTATAAAAAACATAACACCTAGTATAAGAATGATAGCATATTAAGATTTCACTTCACTTAAATTATATTTCGTTTAAAAGGTCCAATTTTATGAACTTAAGGATCTAACTAATTTCTACTTTTTGACACGTCTTTAGATATTCTCATATAATTTGCGGAATGTTGTTTTTGGCGTCATTTACTCGGTACTTGAGCAAGTGTATTAAGATTTTCTTCCTCTGCTTGTAACCATCCTACATGAAATTACTTATCATTATCATGAAAATATCACATGAGAATAGAATACTCACCATACAACTTGAATGAACCAAACCTTTTATAACTTGAATGAACCAAACCTTTTATATAATCATATAGAAAGGACGAATTGATGTGGTACTTCTTCTCTCTCATTTTATGATGCGTATATTTTTTTTCACAAATTTTCCATTTTAAGATGCGTATTGTGGAGATGAGTCGAAACAAGTGCGACGTGGACCCTTTTGGGACCCTTTTGCACCGACTACCAGCTGCATGCATTATTCACGGGTCAATCTTTCCATGTTCTTTCTTCCTCGTATTCTCTCCATCCCGTTCGACTCCTCTTCTTATTCTCCCTCTCACTCCTTGGTTTCTTGCTTCCTTGCTTTATTTACAATATTTTTCCAAATTGGTTATAGTTTTATACTTATATTTGTTGCGATTAGAGCTATAAAATATTTCAGGGATTGGTACTCATATTTGTTGCGGTTATAGTAAGACAATTGTTGATTTCATCGTGACCAAGACAGTAGACGATTGGGTCTAAAACATTTTTCTCCCATTTTTTGCCAATCACGTATCCTCCCGTGCAGGCTGATCGACCGAGGGGCTAACGGTGAAAATATCTCTTTGTATGCTTAGTTTTGCATTCTTCCTTGTCAGATTTTCCAATTAACCAATTCTAGCAATTAAAGAGGGCATGCATTGATAGGTTTCCTTTCAAGCGGACCCTCCACCGTGAATTAATCTCTTCATTACATGTAGATCGTGATTGTTACCAACGGTATAAAAAGGGAAAAGGTTGCAGTGGAGAGTAATTAGAGGAGCAACAAAGGAACTAAATAAGCACTGCTTGTAAATTATGCCTTAATCCATGAAACATGCATATGTCGAATTTACTTACACATTAAATTCCCAAGATCTGATTACATGCGGTGTGATTACTTAGAAAATTATTGTTATTATTATCCCCTTTAATTGTGCATGCAATCCAGGATTTTTGTTTATGAGGTGATTTTTTTTTAGATCTTTCCTTATTCGGTTGTGAATCCCGCGAGAGGTCGGATGTAAATCGGATGGTCTAGATGTCTTCAATGTTTGATGTCAAAGTGTCAAAGTGGACGTACCAACACCAACTTCTTTTTAATAGTAAAGATTGTTGTGCCTGTACTTACCTACCTATTTTTGCGTGTGAAGTGCCACTGCATTCTTGACTGTAGTATAGAGTATATCCGATTTGTCAGGTTCGTTGCTTTAGAACTACTAGTACCGTGATACCGTCAGCAAAGTATTTTGTGCAGAGTAAAGTGTACCTGCTCGAAATGAGTCTTAGTGTATCTGGTTTATAGCCGGTGCAAGTCAAGAGTGCATCTGCACAGATTGTATTGTGAGGGTTTGACGAGATGCTTGGTTAGTATGCTATTACAGTGTTCTGTTTTCTTGGTTGGTACATGGCGTTTTCCAAACGGTAAGATGCTTCTCCATTAGATGTAATGTATGTTACGCAACTGGCTATATTACATACACGACAGTTACCTGAAATCCTGAATGACTTCCAGAGCTGACTCTTCTTACTAGAAGACATTATATATATTCGATGGAATTGTAAATTCAGATGTCTGAATAAGTGGTATGCACGATGACAAAGCTGGTAGAGTTGTTAACTGGAGAAGTGGGGAATAGCTGTCGGTATTCCATCTTAACATCGAACTGTTGTTCAAAGGCGACTAGACGTACAGTTTGCCGGCTTCCTCTCCAAGTCTGTCCACTGTACAACTTTTCAACTCCTACAGGTATTAGTCTGCAGACTGCAGTTTTCATAGAGCATTATTGTGCTGTTCATCATGTAGTCCTGTCCTGTGTTATGCTAGAATTTTCATTCTCCCATTGGCAAAACAATCACGCCTCTTCGAATAGTATAAATATGTGAACGAAATGCCCATATGTAGTCCCTGTTGGCAGAGAGAAACTCTGATCGTGCCATAACGAGCCTACGGTAAGCATGATGTCGCTAGCCGGCCAGTGCTTGCTCGGTTCCATCACTATATAGGTCCGGCTGCTATAGCGTGTTTCCAGTAATGCATGCTTTGGCTGAGATAGATGAACTCCTCCCGTCCGGTGCCTTTCTAGAGTGGTTGGTGGCACTAGATTAGAAGAAAAGGACACGGAGCTCTTAGCTGCTGGGCCACTTCTTCCATCATCATTGCTACCGGCCGGCCGGAAGTCGATCGGATATGTGTAATCTTTGTTTGTTTGGGTCTCTCTCTGTCTCTGATAAGGTTAAGCCATCCCACGGGCGGGGGTGGGCATGCATGCATGCACTGCGAACGCGCGTGGACAATCATGAGATTGAGATCTCGTCCGTGTTTAGATGTTGGTGAGTGCGACCGGCGGCCGGCCGTGTGCTCGCGTTGGAGTTGGACGAGCCTTATCAGAGAGAGAGAGAGAGAGAGAGAAGTACATCGGGTGGTGCTAAACTGTATCGGTGATATGGACGTGCGGAGAGGCTCTGATTAGCGGTCCGGCAGGGAGCTGGCCTATCTGGATTAGTTGGAACAGAGAAGAACAGGACCAGCCACATGCGTGCACATGGCCCGGAGCCCCCACGCTTTTGCATGTCGCCTGCCCGGTTGCTGGATTTGGATATTCATGTACCTGCAGCTGCAGCTGCATGCATGCAATGCGAGTCTGGTCATGGTTTGCGTTGCGTATGGTGGATCGGATTGAATGCTTCCCTGTACACTGGAAAAGGAAGTTTGGTTTTAGAGGTAGTAGTAAGTGGTGTTGTTGACATCAACGTTGAGTCGTTGATGCCAATATTGTACCACTAAAACTCCGACTTCTATAAATCAAAGGTCCGCAACTTGGCGTACTCTCTAAAAAAAGGTTTTAGTTAGAGGCGACGTAGTGTCGCTCCAACCTTCTGGGATTTTACGGTTATTAATAACAGCCTTCAGAACCTCATATACACCAAATCATCACCGAGTAAATGCCAAAATCTCTCGTAAAATTCTGCGTGAAGTCCATCGGACTCCGGTGCTTTTAAATCTTTGATATTAAAGAGAGCCTTCTTCACCTCATCAGCAGTGAATGGAGCAAGAAGAACTTGGTTCATCCCTGTAGTAACTCTAGCGTGAACCGTGTTTAGGACACCATCATGTTGTCTTGTGTCCTCTGACGTGAAAAGGCTAGAGAAATAGTCAGTCACATGTTGCTGCAATTCTGCTCCTTTTTTCCACACACCTATGTCATCGAGCAAACGTATGGAATTCCTCTTCTTCCGAGAAGTTGCAGCATTATCAAAGAACAAGGTGTTCCGGTCACCATGCAACAGCCAATTAGCCCTTCCTTGTTGAATCCAATAGATTTCCTCTTGTCCTCTTGCTCTAGCAAGTTCTCAATCAGTATCTCCTTTTGTTTTCCAATTGAATTTACGGATATAGGACCACATTTCAAAGCCTCCAGTTCCTTCCGAAATTTAGTAATGCGTTTCTTCGATCCTTTCAATGTGGTCTGATCCCAGTCATGTAAATCGCTATGGACTGCACTCGTACGACTAGCAAGCGAAGGAGCAATCCCCAATAACTTGGCTTTCTCCCATGTCGTCTTGACAATTTCATTAACCGACTCCTCCGCAACCCAACATGCTTCAAACTTTCTTTCTCCACCTCTACGCATAATAGACTGCACATTGTAATGCACCGTATTGACCACAGTCGGTATATGGTCTGATCGGTGGTGTTTCTGATTGGTAACTGCTGCCATAGGGAATAACTGTTTCCATTCAGCATTGCACACAACGCGATCCAATATCTCCCGCATATCTCCTCGCCGCCAGGTGAATTTATCACCTAAATATATCATATCATGCAAACCACAATAAATAAGACAATCTCAGAAATCTTGCTTCATTCGCTCTGGTCAGGGATTGCCTCCCTCCTTCTCATCTAAATACATGATTTCATTGAAATCACCTAAGACAATCCAAGGCAGCCCATGTGTCAGGGGGATGATCCCTGATAAGGTCATAAGAGGTGAAAATATAAGGTTGACTAAGACTAAAGTTGACTGAGTCATGGGGCCCGACATAGGCCGAGTAACCCAAGACGACATATAACGGCATAGTAAAGCCGACATATAATATATGTCGGCACAAACATATGTGTGATTCTTATTTGCAGGTACATCAAGGCCGAGTCATAAAGGAGGAGGCCAAATCATGGAGTAAGCGTATGCTCATAGAGTGTATGTCGGCTCCTAAGTCAATGGTTCTGCCAAAGTCCGGGAATCGGGGAGATGATAACGAGGCAAGATCACAAGCATGCCCCTAAAACCAGGAAGCCCATCCTGTCGAGGGTTTACTAGAGGGAACAATGTCAGAAACTGTTAGGGGTCAGGCCTACGTCAAGTCACGCCCTGACTAGAACGGTATCTGGGCCCAGTGAAGACTTTTGGTACAACATATTCCTGCTAGGTCAGCCCTAAACATGTAACCCAGGCACCCCTTTATAAGGTGCACCAGGGCCTCGAGGAGAGGGGGTTGATCATTTTTCATCTGTAGAGCTACTTGATATGTCCATTTTGCATACTATTCTATATCATAAATTGCTTCTATTCATTGTATATTTCATATTAAGAGGTGATACTTATGTTTTTGCATGTTGGATGATTCTTGGAGGATGAACTGCCAGAGTCAGGATTCTGATGGAAAAAGCGGTGCTTTGATGCAATTTCGCGAAGATCAGAAAAATACCAGAAAAACTACAGAAAATTATATTTTCCCAGAAGACGAAGGATGCCAGAAGGGGAGGCGGAGTTGGGCCACAGGAGGCCCACACCCCCAGGCGCGGGCCACCCTGGGCCGTGCCTACACGGGTGTGGCCACCTTGGCCCACCTCTGGCTCCGCCCTCTCGCCTATATCTTCTCCTTGAAACTCTAAAGTCGGGAGGAGCGACCACAGAAAGATTCCACCGCCTCTGCGGGGCGGAAACTACAGAGAGAGAAAGAGCTCTCTGGCAGACAGATTTCTGCCGGGAAAATTCCTTCTCGGAGAGGGGAGATCGTCGCCATCAACACCATCATCAAGCTAGACTTCATCGAGATCATCATCATCATCATCCATAACATCATCTCCACCAGCACCATCATCACTACTCCATCCCGCCGTAACATTGTGTTGAATCTTGCATAGTTCTTAGGGGAAACTTTCCCGGTGTTAATTACAATTGTAGTTGATGCTTGTGAGTGGAACCATTGAATTATTGTTTATTTTCAGATAGTTATCCATCATTATATCATCTCTAATATTGATCCATATGATGTCTCGTGAGTAGTTCGTTTAGTTCTTGAGGACATGGGAGAAGTCATGTTGTTAGTAGTGGAATTGTGTTGAGGTATTATTCAATGGTTTAATATTTAAGTTGTGGTGCTATTCTTCTAGTGGTATCATGTGAACGTCGACTACATGATATTTCACCATTTATGGGCCCAGGGGAATGCATTGTGTATTTGGATACTAATTGTGGGGTTGCTGGAGTGACAGAAACCTGAACCCTTGTTAGGAAACCTTTGCACAAGGGAGTGTAGGATCTCATATTTTAAGGCCGTGGTTAGGTTTTTATCTTAATTGCTTTCTTATAGTTGCGAATGCTTGCAAGGAGTTTAATCACAAGTATGTATTTGTCCAAGTAAGGTCGGTACATTAGCATAGGTTCACCCACACAACACTTATAAAACCAAAGAAGATTAATCAACTATATGAAACGAAAGCACTTGACAGTATTCCCATGTGTCCTCGAGAACGTTTGGTCCTCATAAGTATTACCATCGGCTTGTCCTTTGCTAAGAAAGGATTGGGCCACTTTGCTGCAATTGTTTGCTATCTTTATTTACTTACACTTTATTTCCTTGCTTTATCAAAAAAAACCTAAAAATCCGTTTGCTAACTACTACAGAGATTTCCTGCTCCAAACCACTAGTAAACACCTTCTGCTCCTCGTTGGGATCGACACTCCTATTTATCAAAAGTACTACGATACACCCCTATACCTGTTGGTCATCAAGACTATTTTCTGGCGCCGTTGCTGGGGAGTGAAGCGCTATTGAAGAGTGGAATCGGTAAAGGAAATTTCTACTGTGAGTATTTCTTTTTATTTCTGTTTGTTACTTTGTTTATAATATGGATAACCCACTTGGTTTCCTATTTGGGAAAGCTACTATCACTGTTAGGGTAGTAGATGAACCACAACCTGCTGAGATAGATCCTTTTAAGATACCTACAAAAATTGTTGATCGTATTATGGATAATTATTATCTTGGGGATGGAACTGTCCATCCCGGTGATCATTTGATTTTTATCCATGAATTATGCGGGTTGTTTGAATGTGCAGGTATCACAACTGAACAAGTGAAGGAGAAGTTACTCTCTATATCATTGAAAGGAAGAGCTGAAGAATGGACAATCCATGGAATGGGAGGAAATAGTACCTCTCTTTTATTCTAAATTCTATCCTCCCAGTGAGATTCATAAGGATAGGAATCAAATATATAACTTTTGGCCTCGTGATGGAGAGAGTACTGAAGGGTTTCGCAGCATAGTAAATCAAAAAAATTCTACGGATGCGAACGGGAAAGCCAAGATCTAATCTAGGAGATGCAAACACCGAGGGGGAAATAGATGAGATCTTCATACCCTTGAAGATTCGCACAGCGGAACGTTCAACGAACGTGGTTGATGTAGTCATACTCGCTTCTCCTCCTCGCGATCCGATCCGATCCAACACCGCAAGTGGCGATGCCTCCGAGAGATGCACACGTGCGGCACCTCGACGTCTCCTCCTTCCTCGGTCCAGCAAGTGGGGTGGAGAGATAGGTTGGATCTACAACACAACGGCGTGGTGCAAGCGGTGGAGAGTTTCTGCGGCAGGGCTTCGCCTACGCGTAGTCGGGAGGGAGAGAGAGAGAGAGGAGGGCAGCAGGGCGGCTAGGGCTTGAGGAGGAGGTGTGGGGAGGGTGCGCCCCCAGCCCTCTTTATATAGAGGGTTGGGCATCTGGCCCTTGCCCCTCCCCCAGCCCTAGGGCCGGCGGCCAAGGAGGGAGGAGTGGGGGGCAAGTTTCCCCCCTTCTAGAAGCTCCCCTAGGGTTTCCCCTAGGCTTGGCCGGCTGGGCCTATGGGGCCTTGTGCCCCTGGCCCAATGCGGCCAGGGCACTCCCCCGTAGGCCCACGCCCCCTCCCGACAAGTGGGGCCACGTTGGTCCCACTCCGAAAGGTTCTAGAAGCTTCCGGTACAATACCGAACAACCCGAAACAATTCCGAACTCCAAAATCTGCTTTGCCTTATATGAATCTTATTCTCCGGACCATTCCGGAACCTCTCGTGATGTGCTGGATCTCATCCGAGACTCCAAACAAAAACTCATAAACCAATTATCCAATCTATCCTAGCGTCGAGACACGTTAAGTGTGTGACCCTTCGGGTTCGAGAATATGCAGACATGATCTTCTATCAATAATCAACAGCGGGGTCTGGAAACCCATATTAACTCCCACACATTCATCGATGATCATATCGGATGAACCACGATGCCAGGTGACGAGGTTTAATCTCGTCAATGCCCATTGTTATGGACTTGGGTTTTGGAGAAGATGGGGATGCTGGAGATCGTGGCACGGTTAACAGACAAGCAACCAGGGGACACGAGATTTACCTGAGTTCAGCCCCGGAGGAAAACCCTACTCCTGCTTGTCTGCTCTTTGATTACGGCGGAACCGAAAGTTACAGGATGCGCAGATTCGATCTGGCGTGGAGGCGTGTATGAAAAGTATGAATCTCTCCTGCTCGTTGGCCCCTCCTAGCCTTTATATATGAGGAGGCTAGGTCTCAGGTACCGATACGAGTAGGTTACAAGTTGTATTCGAACTCTAGTCTTGCTCTCCAAGGATCCGAAGGCGTCATGGGCCTTGGCCACCCGAAAATCTTCATGGGCCAGCGTATGTCCGCTGTGGGCCTTCCTTGGGCTGGACCAGGTATGTTGAAGTTATGTACCCGTCGGGTATAACCATGTCAGTAGCCCCGAGTGTTCAAATAATCGTAGATTCGGCTGAGGACTCTTCAATCCTTCGAGCGTAACTCTGTCTTTCAAGAGAATGTGTAGGGATTGTTGATGCATGTGCCTGACTCACCCGACGGATCAGGGTCAGTTAATCGTCTTAGGACAAAACAACACGATCTTCTTCAGGTGCGAGTCCCTCGACTCGAACCCGGAACATATGCTGGCGTAATTCGACTCAGGCCGCGGAGGACTTACAAGAGTGGAATTCCAGTGATTTTAAATGATGTACCCAACACGTCCGTCGGGATTTTTCATCACGCCTGTTGGCATGGATTTATACTAGCAGAGCACAGTCAGGTGCGTTGCCAGGCCATAAGATGGTATCTGTAGGTCTTATCTTTGCGTCGCAGACGCAGCATCCGAATGTTTATCACCGCGGAGGTGTTTCGGGTGGCCAAGGAGGATGTTACTCACTTAGCATTAATTGGGGCAGAGTTGCCGAAAAGTTTTTGCATGTGGATCCGGAAGATCGCAGTCGAAGATTTTTTCAACAATTTCCACACTTGTCTTTTCTTCTCGTAAACTTTTGTAATCTTCTTTATCATCTCTATTTGTAGATGAACTCCATCAACGAAGCCATGAGGAAGGGACCACTCATGACCATGACCTTGGAGTGTGAGACTGAATTCCCTAAGGCCCTCAAGAACCTCATGGTTACCATGGGGATACATGGTGCAGCTGTGTACAAAGGATTCCCCGTGATGGATGAAGGAGTAGAGTATTGGTGGGTGCAACTTCACTTGTATAAAAACAAGGAAGACAACCACAAGGAGTCAGGATTCTGCATGGTCACCAACTTAGAAATGCACACAACATTCTTTGACTCTGCAAGAAATGCATCTTGGAATGCCATCAAGGAGCTTGGTGATAGACTCAAGTGCAGGATGCTTAACACCCAAAATGACCTTAGGGAAGAAAATAAGCATACCCAAGAGTTAGAGGCTACTAACCAACGCTTAAGAGAAGACATCATAGACTTAGCAATGGAGTCATGTGATCAAGATCGTCAGATTGCCTCTAGGGATGCCCTGATAGCCAACTTGGCAAGTGAGTGGGAATTGTAACGTACTTCGTTAGTTGGACCACCACACTTGTCGTTTTATTTCCAAAAAAAATTCTAAGTTATGTTGAACCTTTGATGCATGTAATGGATTTATGTATGCCATGACTTGTGTGTTTGTTGCAAAAGATATGCTTGTGATATTTTGTCTTGTGATTTTTCTCTGTTTGATGGTGATTCTAACTTTTCTATATCTTATAAAAATATATGCCTAATGTTATTGTCAACACGACCGATGAGTTCAAGGGAACTCGTTTTGGTACTCATCTCATTGAGCTCACTAGTGTGCTCAACCTTCCACTTCCTAGCATCATGACGCTTCCCCTCACCAAGTTTGAGAGGAAGGACCTTTGGGGCTTCAGAGTCACCCAGCCTGGACGCCAGACAGAGCCAACCACGGAGACCATCACTTTCAAGCTGATGCATGACGACAAGGAAAAAGGCCTAGATGTAGTCATGCAGGAGTTACTTGGGCGCCTGGTAGGGAGACACTCCAGAGAGCTTAGAGGTCTTTACTTGCACCCCTTCGGGAGACGCAACGAGGAGGGTGAGGCTATTGAGTATGAGGATGCTGTTAGAGAGACGATGGAGCCGATTCGTCTGTACCTCCAGGACCTAGAGGGTCTTATTAGGCACTTAGATACTAATAGGACCAACGTCATGCTTAGCAATGACGAGCTCCAGGTTTAGCTCCGAGAGAAGGACAAGCTCTTCGCGGAGCAAGACGAGATAGTCAAGGAAATGGAGGCCAAGTTTGAAAGCCAGGACAAGAAGTTCAAGAGCCAGGAGAAGAGAGTCCAAGACAGGAACAAGAAGATCTGGGAGATGAAGGAAGAGCTAGAGGCCAAGGACTTCGAGCTTGAGCATCAGCAAGGAGTGATCGAGAGGCTTCGCTCACAGAAGAGGGCTCTTAGGGCCAAGATAGAGGCCTTGACTACCAATGTTGAGGAATACAATACCTCTATGGAGAATGCAAGTCTTACCCTTGTTGATGTGGAGATTGATGCGGAGGAGTAGTGTTGGCTACTCATTTATATTTCATCTACCATACTTTTGATTATTGAGTCGCAATGACCATCCAACATGTGGGTGGCTTGCTATGGTGTGTTTTGCATTTCCAAACTTGTTGTTATGACGTTCAAACTCTTTGTTATTTTGATGTTTGGTTATTGTGATTGTCTATGTGATGTATTGTGCATGATAAGCATCTATGGGTATCTCATTCTTATCCTTATGAAAACCACAGATACCTCCTCGACGTGCCAACCCCAACCCAAACAACAACAATGTCACCCCCGAGATGCAGCAGTGGATGACAGCACATGCACAACTGATGCATATGATGACCACTTTTATGCAGAACCAGAATGAGAACAACAACAATAACAACAACAACAACCCGAACAATCCACCAGGATTTGACATGCTCACCAGATTCCTTAGATCGAGGCCTGCAAAGTTCTCAGGAACCACTGATCCAATGGTGGCCAATGATTGGCTATGTTCGGTGAACAAGGATTTGGTAACTATCGGCTGCACCGATGAGGAGAAAGGTCGGGTTTGCTACACATCTGTTGGAAGGACCCGCAGCAACTTGGTGGGATAACTTCCAGATCACCACTCCCAATGAGGATGTGACCTAGGCTATCTTTGAGGATGGATTCCGTACAGCTCACATCTCATCCGGAGTGATGAATTTGAAGAAGGAGTTCCACAACCTGAAACAGCGTCACCGCAGTGTGGCCGAATATATTGAGGAGTTCAACAATCTGGCGCGTTATGCACCGGATGAAGTTGATACTGATGCCAAGAGGAAGGAGAAATTCCTCGAAGGACTGAATGATGAACTGAATCTACAGCTATCTGTTGCCTATGTCCCAACCTACCAATCACTTTGTGACAAGGCTACCATCTTGGAGAACAAGATGAAACAGGTTGAAAGCAGAAAGAGGAAGCATAGCTTTGACAAGCATAGCTCGGGATCGTCTCACAAGCGTTCCCATCATGATGATAGTGGGAGTTCTGGATCCCACAAACATGGAAAGTACAACAACCACCATGGCCACAACCACCATCATGACAATAAGCATCACCGTAGTCATGATAATGACAAGTATAAGAACCACAAGAGTGGATACAAGAGCCACCATAATGGAAGTGGAAGTGGTAGTGGAAGTTAGCCTGTCAAGAAAGATCTTAGTCAGGTTGAATGCTTCAAGTGTAAGAAGATGGGGCACTATGCTAATGAGTGCCCATAAAAGAAAGTTGAAGGAGACAACAAGCCCAACCCTTTCCAGAAGGGACAAGTGAACCACATCAATGTGGAAGAGATTTATGAGGAGTCCGATGCTGTGGCTGGTAAGTTCAAACTCAATTCCATTCCAGCACTTGTTCTTTTTGATACTGGTGCATCACATTCATTCATATCAAAAGCATTTGTTGATATAAATGGGTTTCCAACTGAAAATATTGGGTGTCCAATAAAAGTAAGTTCTCCCAATGGAGATGTGATAGTAAGTCTTGGATGTCGTGATCTTGTGATAGAATTTGGAAAGCATAAGTTTCCAGTTAGTCTGATAATCTTGGATTCCCAAGGACTGGATGTAATTTTGGGAATGGACTGGATGGCCAAGTATGAAGGAGTACTAGATTGTGCAAATCGTACTGTCGCACTCACAACCCCAGATAAGAAACAGATTAGATTCAAGTCTAACTTTGAATCAAAGGGGAGTAAGCTAAATTCTCTTAAGGGGGTTAGCATAGATAGTGTACCAATTGTGAGAGAATATCCGGACGTGTTTCCGGAAGAATTACCGGGAATGCCACCAGATAGAGATGTGGAGTTTTTGATTGACTTGCTGCCAGGATCAGGACCAATAGCAAAGAGACCTTACAAGATGTCAGTCGATGAGTTGAAAGAACTCAAGAAACAACTTGGAGAATAGTTGTAGAAAGGATTTATTCAACCAAGCTCTTCATCTTGGGGAGCACCAGTCTTGTTTGTGGAAAAGAAAGATAGAAGTCAAAGGTTATGCATCGATTATCGTTCACTCAATGAGGTGACTATCAAGAACAAATATCCTTTGCCCAGAATCAATGACTTGTTTGATCAATTAGAAGGAGCTTGTGTGTTCTCAAAGGTTGATCTCCGGTCAGGTTATTTTCAGCTTAAGATAAGGGAACAAGACATACCTAAGACAACTTTCACCACTAGGTATGGATTGTATGAGTACACCGTGATGCCATTTGGTTTGACCAATGCACTAGCTTACTTCATGAATATGATGAACACGGTGTTCATGGAGTTCCTTGACAAGTTTGTTGTCATTTTCATCGATGACATTTTGATCTACTCCAAGAGCAAAGAAGAACATGAAGGACATTTGTGATTGATACTTGAGAAGCTTAGAGAGCATAAGTTGTATGCCAAATTCAGCAAGTGTGAATTCTGGTTGAATGAAGTTGGATTTCTTGCACACCATGTCAGGAGATGGTGTAGCAGTTGATCCCGCAAAAGTGTCAGCTGTAACTGAATGTGAATCTCCTAAGTCAGTGAAAGAATGTAACACCCTCAGAATCGGCCCTATGCAAGTTTCAGCGATTCCCGCGAAACCCGCATAGAAACGATTCAAAGGTGCCCACCAGGCACTTTCGTGCGGGTGGAAATCGAAGTAGTACCATTACACAATAGTCCACGATGGAACCCACAGAACAGATATATACAACAACGACTCAAAGAGTCAAGAATACAGATATACAATACAAAGATCCAAATCACCTTTAAAACGATATAGCGTCCGAGTACGGACAAGATGCAAATTGAGATAAGAGCCCTGAAGAATAACCAATGGCGTCCATAACCCTGCCTAGGCCAAGCCGGAAGGGTAACCCTGCTAACGACGTCGATCTCAAAACCTGCTTAAACAAAAGGGGTGCCGACAAAGGGCAAAGGAAAAGAGAGAGCGGTCAAGATCGAGGCGATTGCAGCGAGACTAGAATTCGGCGGTCCTCGCCTACATAGGTATGGTGGATGAAGCAGCGTCAAGCATGAACTAAACAACCTATAGAGACTCGATATAACCGCCGGCCATCGAGAGGGATAAGAAAGACCTATTCGAACCATCCCGATGCTACCACCAAACATACCCATCTGGTATTTCCCCTCGAGACCAAACGAGGAAGTCAACCGAGAACTCACGGTTGGCTGGCGCTTTATTTATTCCGTTATAGTTGCGGCAATTACTAGTCAAATATAGATAGCATGAGTCATCCTGATATAATAAGCAGTGGGCAGTTTAGTTAACCCTTCAGTTGGGGTTGCAACACTTACTAGTCAGATACGATTAGCATGAGATATCCCAAACCCAGCAGTTGTTGGTACTTTTATTTAGCCATTCCGTTGTAGTGAAGCTGATTACTAGTCATATCGGATACAGGTCAAATTATAACAGTAAACTTTAGTTATAGTTGTCTATGATCGAGAACTGTGCTCCAAGTCATCCATAACCACGGACACGGCTTTTCGAAAAGATTTAACCCTGCAGGGGTGCACCAAAGTATCCACACTTGACCCTTTTGCCGGATCGTTAACATACACCCATCGGTATGTCGGCGGGCCTAAGTCATGACGCGTTCCCGGACCAAAGCAAGTACATGGGGCCACCCACTAAGCTACCCGCAACGAAGTCGGCCGGTCTCGAGACGGACTCGGGGGTTTGTGTGGCAGAATGGAGGAACCCGAAAGTGTGACTGGGCTTGTCGATACAGCGAAAACGTGTCACGGTCCTAAAAAGTACAGGTGCTCCACGCACAATCTTAAATAAAGCAGTAAAGCATGGCATAAGTACATGTTAGTAATAAAGCCCCAAACTACTTGTGGCCCCCGGTATAATACTTTGAAATCAGGTACTAATCGATGGGGGTGCCCACACACCCCACCTGTGGTTAGCGCGCTCGATCTCGGAACAGGTGTCAAGAACTCGGGGTCCTACGGGACACAAGTGGACGGTTAACAACCAAATAACATCTATTGCCCACCTGTGCCTCTGCATTATTTACCTACTTCAATTTTAGTTATTAAACAATAATTAAAGCCATGATCATCTCCAACATTAAACATGCGGCAATACTCCAACAACTGTGGTACTTGACGACACGCAACAGCACTTGGGCAAGCGACTACGACGCGCAAGTCCAACTACCTACCAATCAATAGGTAATATGATGTGTCCAAGGCAATATAAGGCTGCAAGGGATATCACGGATACGAAAAACTAGAGCATCGCAACACAGATAGCAATAGATCAACAGGGGGAATAAATACTATAAAAGTAAGATAGGTAGAAAGGGGGAGGTGCTCGCTTTGAAAACATTGTCAAGGTTCATCCAAGATCGGGTCGACACTGCATCAACTCATCGGCCTAATCCGTGAAGAAGCAAAGCACTAGAAGAAACACCGGATGGACTATTTAATACTACGGTAGAAAATCGGGCATGATGCATGTATGATGTATGACATGGCAAAGGTGCGATGCATTTAGGCCATATTAACGGAACCGGGGTCCCGACAAATATTTAAGTGGTTCAAGTTGTTTAGATACCCCACAATTTAAATGTTGTCTTAACCTGGCAAAAGATAGCACCGGTTCGCTACACAAATTTAAATGGGACCAATATAAGACTAGATTTGCCCGCATATGGATCCCATATTTAATTTAGGTGAATCGGCATAAGGCCCCCAAACCACACACATGTATGCGACATGAATGATTTAATGCAACAAGTTGATATGCAACAATTTATATATAGCATTTATAAAATAGGGGCTCGGAAAAAGGTTCACACATCTGGTTCCGGCAGATCTTGGGTTCCGGGGGTTCGGGCTCAGGGTTCGACGGGGAGAAACGGTTCGACGGAATCGGTCTCGGACAATGGAAGGAGAGCTTGGCGCATCCGAGAAGAAGAACTTGGTTGGCGTCGGGGCACATCGGATCCGCCCTGGTCGGTGCCGATCTTGTCGTCACGAAGATCTTGTCAGGTCATCGTATCGGGTCGGTCTTGGCATTCGGGAAGGAGAACTTGGCGTGCGACGTCGTCGGCATCGGTGCGGGAAGGAGGTCTTGTTGTTCCGTGTCGGTGACCTTGGCATCCGGGTTCTCGGCGAACTTGGCGTCCGGGAAGGAGTACTTGGTGGTCTCGGAGTGGTTTTGGGTTCGGTTCTTGGAGTCCAGGAAACACTCTTCAGGTTCCATGAAGTAGTCCTCGCTGATCTTCTCGGCATTCCTCGGGTTCATCTGCGCGCGTCGGTCTTCGAAATTGAAGTGCTTGGCGCCCATGACGAAATTACTGAGAGACGATGTCGATGATCGGTGAGCTTGGGGTCTAATCAAGCGTGCAGGGGTACCCGAGACATGTGCCTGTAGGGTACACAGAAGAACAAAAGGACGCCCGCGAGTACTACAACACACACACAAGCCCAGCGGCAGACAAGGCGTGACCGCGCTAGCGGCAAGGTGGCCAAGGCGCGTCCCCGATGGGGTCTGAAGGCAGCGCTGCAGGGCTTGGTGGTCTGACAGGAAGGGAGGAGGCGACTCGGCATCGGGAGAGGCATGGGCGGGGACGAGCATAGGGTCACGGCGAGGAGGACACGCGCGACGCCGAAGACCGTTGTGGTCGGGAGGCGCGCCGGCGACCAGGCTCGTCGGAGGTCTCGCGGGGTGTCAGTGATGACGCGGAGGGAGAGCGGGGCCAGCGATGGCGGTGCTTGGTCGCGGCTGAGGCGAGGCGGTCGGAGGGGAAACAGGAAGGCGGCGGAGCTCCTGGGCACGGCCGCGCGCCGCAGGCAGAGGGAGAGGCGGCGGCGGTCGGGCTCGCGAGGGCGGCCGCGGGAGGATCGGAGGGAGGCGGCAGAGCACAGAGCCGCGGGGGGGCCTGCTCGAGGAGGAGGGCGGCAGGGAGGCATGGCCGGACCGGCTCACAGACGGTGGAGAGACGGGTCTTGGCGGAGGGACGCGAGCGGTAGAGGGAGAAGCGACGGCGGCTGGCGGCAGCGATGGCGGGGCTCGGCGGCCTCGGTCTGTGGCGGCTGCATGACGGCGACGCTGTTCGCCGAGGCGACGCTGAGGGACCACGCTGCGTCATGGACGGCACATGCCGGGGAGAGGAGGCGCCAGGGGAGAGGAGCTCAGAGGGGTCCGGCGGTGGTGGCGGAGGAATCCGGCGGAGGGGAAGACGCGGGGAAGGGCGGGGCGCGCGTTGCGGGCGACCGACGGAGAGGTAGGATGCGGGGGAGGCGAGGTGGGGGAGAGGAGCGTCGGGGGAGGCGTGTCTGGGGGCGGTGGGCCACGTGGGGAGAGGCAGGTGGGGTGGGGAGTTTGGTAGTTGGAAGGTGGGGTGTTGGCGACGTGGCAGGGGTGGGAGCGTGGGGTGCGCGTCCAGGAGGCGGTGGTCGGCAAGGTGGGCTGGGCTGCGCCCAGTGTGTGACGCGGGCAGGAACGGTCGGCGGGGTGGGGCCCAGGCTGGCTGATGTGGCGGCAAGGAAGTGGAGGGAGTTGGGGAAGCGGTGAGGTGGCGGGCACCGATTGGGTGGGATGAGGTGGAGGCAGGGTGGGTAGAATAGGGTGGGTAGGAAAAGGTCTGGGTAGCTCTGGTTTTTGTATTGGGGGTGGCCGACTGGGTCGGATCGGCCCGGTACGGCTGCCCCCCGAAAAATAAAATAAATATTTTATTATTTAAAACGGGGCTTTTAAAATCCGTTGATAGACGAAACAAAATAATCCAGAGACCCGGGTTTTAATTTGAATAAAGACGGGAATATTTAGAAAACAAAACTAGGCGTTTTGAAAATAGTTTAGACAAAAACCATGCAGGATGATGACGATGCTCAAATGCAATGTGGCATGATGACATGAGCATGCGGTCATGATGATGCAATGCACAAAAACACCGCGATTTTCTAGTAGTGGTTTTGCGGGATGCCACAATTCGACACCACTAACAATGGATCTCGCCCTCGAGATCCGCCTCATGGTACCGGAAAGAAGGGCGGCGATCCGAATCTTCTCGCATCGTGTAGTTCCTCGCGACACCACTAACAAGGGTTCTTCTCTGTCTTGAAAACGGCGACACCACCAACAAGGGTTGTTGCTCATGCTCGTCGAGACAACACTCCGGAGAAACAAAGGCGAAGGTAGAGGTATCCACAAATAAAGCCACCTCTAGCTTCGTTAGAAAGAGAGAACCGATGCATTCTCATCCACTTCAAAGTACACAAGCGAATAGAGTGAGTAGTCGGCATGGGGGCCAATCCATCACGCACCCAAACTATTACTCTGCACAATCAGTAGAAAAGCATGCAACCATTCTCGGAATCAGACTGAAGATCTCGACAATCGAGGTTCAGAAACAAAGGAGTGATGCAGACCCTGCACCGGATCTGGCGTAGATGATGTCATCGCGTCGGAAAACACCGGAAGGCACGAGAAGGAACAAAGAGAAGTTCACCAGACGAAGGATTCCTCGGATAGCATGAAGACCAGATGTAGCAACACCGTTACCCAAGGAGGAAGCGAAACCCTGAAGGTACGATGGAACCCAACCACGAGAAGTCCTGGACTCGAAGAGAGAGAAGAGAGCGGATTCAAAACACGCAGAGGTGAGAAGAGAGCAGCAGAGGGTAAGGAGTAAAATTAGACCTAATCAGAACTATCCAACCGATTTTGCAAAAATAGTTTTGACACTCTACTTCGGCCGTTAGCTAGGTTATCCTACAGGCTGGACTTGTGGGGTATCGCAACTGCTGGGCTCTGATACCACTCTGTAACACCCTCAGAATCGACCCTATGCAAGTTTCAGCGATTCCCGCCAAACCCGCATAGAAACGATTCAAAGGTGCCCACCAGACACTTTCGTGCGGGTGGAAATCGAAGTAGTACCATTACACAATAGTCCACGATGGAACCCACAGAACAGATATATACAACAACGACTCAAAGAGTCAAGAATACAGATATACAATACAAAGATCCAAATCACCTTTAAAACGATATAGCGTCCGAGTACGGACAAGATGCAAATTGAGCTAAGAGCCCTGAAGAATAACCAATGGCGTCCATAACCCTGCCCAGGCCAAGCCGGAAGGGTAACCCTGCTAACGACGTCGATCTCAAAACCTGCTTAAACAAAAGGGGTGCCGACAAAGGGCAAAGGAAAAGAGAGAGCGGTCAGTACTGAGGCCAGTACACGGCGAGACTAGAATTCGGCGGTCCTCGCCTACATAGGTATGGTGGACTGAAGCGACAGCGCATCATGCACTAAACAACCTATAGAGACTCGATATAACTGTCGGCTATCAGAGAGGGATAAGAAAGACCTATTCGGAACCATCCTGATGCTACCACCAAACATACCCATCCTGGTATTTCCCCCTCGAGACCAAACGAGGAAGTCAACCGAGGAACTCACACAGTTGGCAGTTTTATTTATTCCGTTATAGTTGCGGCAATTACTAGTCAAATATAGATAGCATGAGTCATCCGATATAATAAGCGGGCGCTTTAGTTAACCCTTGATTGGGGTTGCAACACTTACTAGTCGAATCGATTAGCATGAGATATCCCAAACCCAGCAGTTGTTGGTACTTTTATTTAGCCATTCCGTAGTGAAGCTGATTACTAGTCATATCGGATACAGGTCAAATTATAACAAAGAACTTTAGTTATAGTTGTCTATGATCAAGAACTGTGCTCCATGTCGTCCATAACATGACACGGCTTTTGAAAAGATTTAACCTGCAGGGTGCACCAAAGTATCCACACGCACTTGACCCTTTTGCCGATCGGTTAACATACACCCATCGGTATGTCGTGGGGCCTAAGTCATGACGCTTCCTGCACCCAAAGCAAGTACATGGGGCCACCCCACTAAGCTACCCATGAAGTCGGCGGTCTCGAGATGGACTCGGGGTTTGTGTAGGCAGAACGATCGGGAACCGAAAGTGTGACTGGCTTGTCGACACAAAACACGTCACGGTCCTAACAAAGCAGGTGCTCCACGCACAATCTTAAATAAAGCAGTAAAGCATGGCATAAGTACATGTTAGTAATAAAGCCCCAAACTACTTGTGGCCCCCGGTACAATACTTTGAAATCAGGTACTAATCGATGGGGGTGCCCACACACCCCACCTGTGGTTAGCGCGCTCGATCTCGGAACAGGTGTCAAGAACTCAGGGTCCTACGGGACACAAGTGGACGGTTAACAACCAAATAACATCTATTGCCCACCTGTGCCTCTGCATTATTTACCTACTTCAATTTTAGTTATTAAACAATAATTAAAGCCATGATCATCTCCAACATTAAACATGCGGCAATACTCCAACAACTGTGGTACTTGACGACACGCAACAGCACTTGGGCAAGCGACTACGACGCGCAAGTCCAACTACCTACCAATCAACAGGTAATAGGATGTGTCCAAGGCAATATAAGGCTGCAAGGGATATCACGGATACGAAAAACTAGAGCATCGCAACACAGATAGCAATAGATCAACAGGGGGAATAAATACTATAAAAGTAAGATAGGTAGAAAGGGGGAGGTGCTCGCCTGAAAACATTGCCGAAGGTTCATCCGAAGATCGGGTCGACACTCGCATCAACTCATCGGCCTAATCCGTGAAGAAGCAAAGCACTAGAAGAAACACCGGATGGACTATTTAATACTACGGTAGAAAATCGGGCATGATGCATGTATGATGTATGACATGGCAAAGGTGCGATGCATTTAGGCCATATTAACGGAACCGGGGTCCCGGCAAATATTTAAGTGGTTCAAGTTGTTTAGATACCCCACAATTTAAATGTTGTCTTAACCTGGCAAAAGATAGCACCGGTTCGCTACACAAATTTAAATGGGACCAATATAAGACTAGATTTGCCCGCATATGGATCCCATATTTAATTTAGGTGAATCGGCATAAGGCCCCCAAACCACACACATGTATGCGACATGAATGATTTAATGCAACAAGTTGATATGCAACAATTTATATATAGCATTTATAAAATAGGGGCTCGGAAAAAGGTTCACACATCTGGTTCCGGCAGATCTTGGGTTCCGGGGGTTCGGGCTCAGGGTTCAACGGGGAGAAACGGTTCGACGGAATCGGTCTCGGACAACGGAAGGAGAGCTTGGCGCATCCGAGAACAAGAACTTGGTTGGCGTCGGGGCACATCGGATCCGCCCTGGTCGGTGCCGATCTTGTCGTCACGAAGATCTTGTCAGGTCCTCGTATCGGGTCGGTCTTGGCGTTCGGGAAGGAGAACTTGGCGTGCGACGTCGTCGGCATCGGTGCGGGAAGGAGGTCTTGTCGTTCTGTGTCGGTGACCTTGGCATCCGGGTTCTCGGCGAACTTGGTGTCCGGGAAGGAGTACTTGGTGGTCTCGGAGCGGTTTTGGGTTCTGTTCTTGGAGTCCAGGAAACGCTCTTCAGGTTCCATGAAGTAGTCCTCTCTGATCTTCTCGGCATTCCTCGGGTTCATCTGCGCACGTCGGTCTTCGAAATCGAAGTGCTTGGCGCCCATGACGAAATTACTGAGAGACAATGTCGATGATCGGTGAGCTTGGGGTCTAATCAAGCGTGCAGGGGTACTCGAGACGTGTGCCTGTAGGGTACACAGAAGAACAAAAGGACGCCCGCGAGTACTACAACACACACACAAGCCCAGCGGCAGACAAGGCGTGACCGCGCTAGCGGCAAGGTGGCCAAGGCGCGTCCCCGATGGGGTCTGAAGGCGGCGCTGCAGGGATTGGTGGTCTGACAGGAAGGGAGGAGGCGGCTCGGCATCAGGAGAGGCATGGGCGGGGATGAGCATAGGGTCACGGCGAGGAGGACACGCGCGACGCCGGAGACCGTGATGGATGGGAGAGCGGGCCAGGGCCGGCGGTCTGGTGGTCGCGCTGAGGCGAGTGAGGCGAGGGGAATGGAGGCAACAGAAGGCGGAGCCTGGCACGCAGCGCCTGCAGTGAGGGAGAGGCGGCGCGGTCGGGGCCATGGCGAGGCCGCGGGAGGACGCGAGGGAGGCGGCGGAGCACAGAGCCGCGGGGGGGCCTGCTCGAGGAGGAGGGCGGCAGGGAGGCACGGCCGGACCGGCTCGCAGACGGTGGAGAGACGGGTCTTGGCGGAGGGACGCGAGCGGTAGAGGGAGAAGCGGCGGGGCGCGGCTCTGGCGACGGCGCGATGGCGGGGCTCGAGCGGCGGCCTCGGTACGCGGGGCGGCTGCGGACGGCGACGCGGTTCGGCCGGAGGCGGCGCTGCGGGACCGACGCGTCTCGCGGACGGACGGCACATGCCGGGGAGAGGAGGCGCCAGGGGAGAGGAGTGCAGAGGGGTCCGGCGGTGGTGGCAGAGGAATCCGGCGGAGGGGAAGACACGGGGAAGGGCGGGACGCGCGTTGCAGGCGACCGACGGAGAGGTAGGATGCGGGGGAGGCGAGGTGGGGGAGAGGAGCGTCGGGGGAGGCGTGTCTGGGGGCGGTGGGCCACGTGGGGAGAGGCAGGTGGGGGTGGGGAGTTTGGTAGTTGGCAGGTGGGGTGTTGGCGACGTGGCAGGGGTGGGAGCGTGGGGTGCGCGTCCAGGAGCGACGCGGTCGGCGGCAGGTGGGGGTGGGCTGCGGGCGCCAGTGTGTCAGTGTGACGCGGGCAGGAACGGTCGGCGGGGTGGGGCCCAGGCTGGCTGATGTGGCGGCAAGGAAGTGGAGGGAGTTGGGGAAGCGGTGAGGTGGCGGGCACCGATTGGGTGGGATGAGGTGGAGGCAGGGTGGGTAGAATAGGGTGGGTAGGAAAAGGTCTGGGTAGCTCTGGTTTTTGTACTGGGGGTGGCCGACTGGGTCGGATCGGCCCGGTACGGCTGCCCCCCGAAAAATAAAATAAATATTTTATTATTTAAAACGGGGCTTTTAAAATCCGTTGATAGACGAAACAAAATAATCCGGAGACCCGGGTTTTAATTTGAATAAAGACGGGAATATTTAGAAAACAAAACTAGGCGTTTCGAAAATAGTTTAGGCAAAAACCATGCAGGATGATGACGATGCTCAAATGCAATGTGGCATGATGACATGAGCATGCGGTGATGATGATGCAATGCACAAAAACACCGCGATTTTCTAGTAGTGGTTTTGCGGGATGCCACAAAGAAGTTCGTAGTTTCCTTGGCTTGGCAGGATACTATAGAAGATCCATTGAAAATTTCTCCAAGGTAGCTAATCCAATGACGGAGTTACTAAAGAAAGACAAGAAATTTGCTTGGACTGAAGGATGTGAACTCAGTTTCCAAGAATTGAAGAAGAGACTAGTGACAGCACCAGTCATTTGTCTGCCAGATTTGGAGAAGGATTTCCAAGTTTATTGTGATGCATCTCATCATGGATTAGGTGCAGTTCTGATGCAAGAAGGGAAAGTTGTGGCTTATGCCTCGAGACAACTCAAAACTCATGAGGTGAATTATCCTACTCATGATTTAGAGTTAGCCTCTGTTGTCCATGCACTCAAAACATGGAGACATTATCTTTTGGGAAAGCGATGTGAAGTGTTCACATATCACAAAAGTTTGAAGTATATCTTCACTCAGAAAGAAATCAACATGAGACAAAGAAGATGGCTAGAACGCATCAAGGACTACGACTTGAGTTTGCAATACCACCCTGGTAAAGCAAATGTTGTATCGGATGCACTAAGACATAAGGTATTTGTGAATGGCCTTACTAAGGGAGAGTTGCCAGATGATCTGTGTGCCCAATTTAGAGACCTCAGATTGGAGATCGTGCCTGAGGGACATCTCATGTCATTGGATGTTCAGCCCACCTTGTTGGACAAAATCAAGGAAGCCCAAAAGACGGACAAGGAAATTGAAGAGATTAAGGAAAATATTGGCAACGGAAAAGCCAAAGGATTCCATGAAGACGAACAAGGTACTTTACGGTATGGAAAACATATCTGCGTTCCACAAAATCTGGAGCTTCGGAAACTGATTTTACAAGAAGCACACAACTCACCGTATTCCATTCATCCCGGTAACACCAAAATGTACATGGATATGAAGGAAAGATTTTGGTGGAATAATCTCAAAAAGTACATCGCCGAACATATCGCTTTGTGTGATGTGTGTAGTAGAGTGAAAGCGGAACATCTGAAACCAGCATGATTGTTACAACCACTACCTATTCCTGATTGGAAGTGGGACAAGATCGGCATGGATTTCATCATCGGACTACCAAGGACTAGATCAGGATATGATTCAATTTGGGTAGTAGTGGATCGCCTAACTAAAGTGGCTCATTTCATACCCGTGAAGACAACCTATACAAGTGCTAAGTTGGCCAAGATCTATATGAATAGGATTGTGTGTCTGCATGGAGTAACCAAGAGTATTGTGTCTGATAGGGGAACTCAATTCACTTCTCATTTTTGGAGGCAACTGCATGAGTAATTGGGAACGAGATTGGAATTCAAGATCGCTTTTCATCCCTGCATCGATGGATGCAGAGAAAGGACCAACCAGATTCTAGAGGATATGTTGAGGGCATGTGCCCTAGACTATGGAGCTAGTTGGGATGAAAGTCTGCCTTACGCAGAATTCTCTTACAACAACAGCTATCAATCCAGTATTGAGATGGCACCGTTTGAGTTTTCTATGGGAGAAAGTGTACTACCCCATTACTATGGAATGGTGTGGGAGAAAGAAAAATTTTCGAGCCAAAACTAATCAAAGAGGCTGAAGAGAAAGTTAAGTTAGGAAAGGACAGATTGAAGATAACACAGTCCCGACAAAAGAGCTACGCAGATCCTAAGCGTAGAGAAGTCACCTATGAGGTGGGTGATAGAGCTTATCTTAGAGTGTCACCACTTCATGGAGTGAAGAGATTTGGAGTCAAAGAAAAATTGGCCTGAAGATATGTTGACCATTCAAGATTCTGAGTCGTAAAGGAGAAGTAGCTTATGAGATTGAATTGCCGGAATCATTGTCTGCCGTACATAATGTGTTTCATGTGAGCCAGCTAAAGAAAAGCCATCCAGAGATGGAAGAGACTTCTTTGAAGGATACTATACCTTTGGAGGAGGTCCAATTGGAAAGTGATATCACCTATGAGGAAAAACCTATCAAGATTCTTGAGACTGCAGAAAGAGTTACTCGAACAAAGACTATCAAATTCTGCAAAGTTCAGTGGAACCATCATTCCGAAGAAGAAGCAACATGGGAAAGAGAAGATGACCTTCGGAAAGACCACCCTCACCTATTTGCTAGCCAATCCGAATCTCGAGGGAGAGATTCACCTTAAGGGGGTTAGATTTGTAACATCCCAAAAATCATGATATCAAAGTTTGCATATCATTCATGCATTCATAATAATTTTAGGATCATTTCTTCAAAAACAGAAACTTTGAGATCTATTATTTTATGCAAGCAAGGCAATAGCCTTAATGCTACTCTCTAATATAAGAGTATTTGTTTTGACCAGAAAAGAATTGATCATATGATTGATTGATATTCTCCAAAGCTTGGACAAAGATTTTCAAAACAAAATATGAATTTAAAACCATTCATATGTCTTTATTAAATAAGTAATAAAAGCATTGTTTATTTTTAAATTCCAATGGGCCATAGTAATTTGAGTGAGCAACATTGCTCTGTAGCCAAAAAGGTGCAAGATTTACTTTACAAAAATTCAGAACAAGTTTGAATTCAAACCCATGTGAAAAACATTCCTGAAAATCAAATTAGAAAAAGAAAAGGGAAAAGAAAAAAAATAAAAACAGGCGCTACCATTTAAGCCCAGCACCAGAACCGGCCGAGTAAGCCCACCCGGGCCAGTCCCCCTCTACCCCCTCTCTCACCCGCACGAAACTTACCCCGCAGTCACTGACGCTGGGCCCTTCTCCACGTCATCATCGTCTCCCTCGAATAATCGCGCGCAGACGCCGCTCCGCCGTTACCTCCCTGCAGTGACGCCGCGAATAAACCTGACGTAAATCCCATTGATTGGCCACGTGAATGCCGCACCTGCTCCAGCTACAAAACCCCCTCCCCACTCCGCACTTTTCCCCTCACTCCACTCGCTCGCTCCGCCACCAGGCTGGCCCTATTTCGCGTTACACCACCGCAGACTGAGCGAACTCCGGCGAGGTATTCTGGTAAACCTCGTGCTCGCGCCCACTCCTCATTCACTCTAGGATGATCCCCTGTTCCATGCGCACCTGTTGATACCCTTTGTTCATCTGTTTGTGATCCAGAGCGTCGACTTCGACGAGCACCGTGAGCATCTGACGCCGTCTCCAACTCCGGCGAGAGATTTAGGTAAAACCCGACTACCCCATTCCTTCTCCTTGACCCTATCAGGTTCGCTTGAGAATTGTGCACACACTGATATGCTTGGTTGGTGCTAGGGTGGCTAGAAACGTCGCCTTCATCGCTGTCCGAGCAAACCCGACGCTGTCTCCAACTCCGACGAGCCCCAACAACCTCTGCAGCACGCCCCCGCCTACGCCAGCGACACCTTGAGCATCGTCGTGTTCCTACGAGTCTGGTAAGCCACTGCTCAACCCTTAGCCCCCTATGGAATCACCGGAGCATCGCCGGCAGAAGCGCCGCCGCCACCGGCACCGATTGGCGCCGCCAGTCTTTGGTCGCTTGCGTCGTAGCCGTTAGATCTAGATCCAATACGCAGGAATAGATCACTTGAACGAACCGGTATGCGCAGATATGGCCGTGCGCTGCCACTTAAATCCAACGGCTCACGTTGATCGATCCACGCGAAACGGTACACACTAATCAGATAGCGACATGTGGCTAGAGTTTTGATTTAAAATCTGGATTTAGATCTATTAGATGTTCAAACTTGCAAAATTCATAACTTTTGATCCACACGTTCAAATTTTGTAAATTTTATATCATTGGAATCAGGAGAAAGAATTCTATCCAACCATATACTTTGTTCAATGAATTGCTTCTGTAAACTAGGTTGTATTTGCAGAGACATTTGTAAGCTTATTTTGTGTATAAAAATTATATAGAAAATGTTTTAAGGGCCAAATTGATTTTATTTAGTGTATAATTGTTTTGTTTATGATTAAGTACTGTTCCACTTGTCTTTTTTGATTTAGAAAAATCATCACATGGCATTTGCATGCATTCATATATTTTTGCTTGTTTATTTTGATATGTGAATTTGGTGCTATCATTTTATGTGTAGATTTCGGTGCTAGTGGTGATTGTGATTGTGAGGATTGTTGCTACTCCCCCAACTACCAAGGCAAGTGGTGCTTCATATTTTTGTCCCAATATTTTTGACTATGCATTACAAAATATTTTGTGTAGGGCTTGCATGAATATTTTGCTAAGTATCTATATGCTATGCTTGGGAAATCCTAGTAGTTGTAGAATTGTTAGAATTTTCTCTAAGTTAAGATACTTGCTATTGCCATGCTTAGCCTAGCTAGTAGCAACCAATGGTGGATTATATATACATGCTATGGAAAATATTTCTAAGTCTTTGACTTATGTTTTGCTTAATAAAACAACTAAGTGAATGAAACACCTGGGTGGAATGGAAAGAATGGTTTGTGTTGAGTGGTTACACAAGGCCCATTTCTATGGTTTACCTTGTGTATCTCACTTGTGGAATGCCACCTAGGAACAAAGGGATTTGAGATGCCAAATGTTAAGAAGCTTCTAGTGCAGCCACATGGCAATATGGGCTCTGCCTGGATCATATAGGTTGTAATAACTTAGCCAAATGGACAGTTGGTGGTAGGGGATTGATAGGATTGGAGCGCGTCCATTTTGGGCTAAGGGAAGGCTTCTGAAGGGTCCTGTCTTGGTGAAAATCAAGTCTTGTGGGGAAAGTGCACCACCTCTGCAGATGGAAGAAACTAAGTACTTAGCCGTGTCCCCGGTAATGGACAATTTGAGCATCAATACATGGAAGGAATCAAGAATCTCCTCATACCAATTTTCTAAGTTAAAACTTGTGGTTGAATAAGGGTGAAGGTTCACCAATTTCTATAGGTGGTTCCTTGGGAGTTTTTGCCAAACAAAAACTTAGTGTTTTCAACTGATAGGTAAAACCTATTTTGAGAAAAGCAAGCCTAAGCTACACTTAGCCAAATTCATGTAGTAACTAGATGCTAATATTCTACTAAGGTATCACTTGCCAATACTATTCCAATGTATTGACCCACTGTGGATGTAACTTGTGATGTTGCAGGTTACTCTAATGATGATTAGGGGTTATGAGTCTACACTCAACATGCTTGCCTGTGGCACATGAAGATGAAGACTTTTATTTTTATTGCTAAGTTAAACTCTTGTACCAGCCTATGGCTATGGAGTTGTAAAAGACTATGTTATCTCTGGAATGACGATGTAATAATGACCTTTGTTTCTGTGTACTTCATCTTAAACTGTGGATGCTAGCAATTGATCCAGGGACTAGCATTACAATCACAGGGATCTTTACCTTTATAAAGGTGGGATCTTACAAGTGTGCCTAGATATCTCATGACTGATGGAGGTTCTCATTTTATTCATGGTGGTTTTAGAAAGACTATTGCTAAGTATGATGTTAACCATAGAATTGCTTCAGCTTATCACCCCCAAACCAGTGGGAAAGTAGAACTTTCAAATAGAGAAATTAAATCTAACTTGCAAAAGACTATTAATATATCTAGGAAAAATTGGCTAAAAAGTTGAATGACGCTTTATGGGCTTATAGAACTTCTTATAAAAATTCTATGGGAATGTCTCCTTAAAAATGGTTTATGGTAAAGCTTGTCACTTGCCTCTAGAATTAGAACACAAAGCTTATTGGGAAGTGAAAGAACTGAATAGAGATTTTAAACTTGCTGGTGAGAAAAGATTGCTTGACTTAAGTACCTTAGATGAGTGGAGAAGTGAAGCTTATGAAAATTATAGACTCTTTAAGGAAAAGGTAAAAAGATGGCATGATAGGAGAATTCTAAAAAGGGAGTTCCATGTTGGTGAGGAAGTTCTTTTGTATAGGTCTCGTCTCAGATTTTTTGCAGGGAAACTGCTCTCAAAATGGGAAGGACCTTTTGTTATTGAGGAGGAGTATCATTCAGGAGCTATTAAAATATTTTCTTTGGGGGCAACACTACATAGGTGGTGATTGGTCAAAGGCTCAAACATTATATTTTTCGAGATTCTTATAATGAAGATGTTGATATTATTCAAATGGTGACTCCGGAAGAATTTATTAGAAACCAAACTCCAGAATCTGCAGAGTCCGTCTTTGAATAGGTAAAAGTGGTGAAAACAGAAGGTTCGCGAAAAACCTTTCTCTTTATATTTTTGCTATTTTATTCCATATGGAAGGTTATGAGATGAAAAAGAAGAGGAAACGGAGCCCGGGTGGGCCACACCCACTAGTGGTGCGGGCCCCAGCTGGCCGCGCCACCAGGGGTGTGAGCCCCCTAGAGTCCTTCTCCGCCTCGTTTTCGCATAGTACCTTCCTTATGAAGTAAAACTTCATAATATATAACCCCTCGAATCCCCCGAGGTTCGTATATTGTGTTCTCGTCGTGTTTTTGTTTTGATCTGTTTCTGTCAGGTAGATTCTCAGTTTTAGAGCCACAATGTCTTCCTCTAGATCACCCACGGAATATGCCTCCGCGGATGTCATCAACCCGTACATGTATGAGTTGAAGGTTCACCCCAAGGAGTTGTTACTCAAGGATGGGAAGGTGCAGATAAAATAATTACAGGGCCCTAAAGGAGATGTCAGTCTAGAAGATAAGATGGAAGAACTAGAGCAGGAAGTTTTTAGGTACAATAAGATGTCGGAACGCGAAGTGGACGTCATCCATAAGATAAGTTCAGAACTCATTGCCAACCACAATAGGGATACTGCTGAGCTTCGATATGAAATCTTCTCACTCCATCAGACCACCAATCAATTTCAAGCACAACTCTACGACATACAAAAACAAAACTTTGAGTATGAGGCTAGTTTTAAACAAATAAGCTCTGCTACTAGTTTCAGGATATTTGAGACCAAGACATCCTTTGTGGATGGGGAGCCTTTACCTTGGAAGTCTGACAATGACAAGGGAACAACACCACCACCGAAGCAGTAATTCGTCATTATGTTTTGGCATCCCCTTGGCTTGTTCCAAGCTTGGGGGAGTGCCGCGGTATCACATCATTATCTTTTATCTTTTTACCTTTTTAGTAGAGTTATATCTTGAATAGAGAAGTTATCATATAGGATGGTTTGCATTGTGGAAGTATCTCTCCTTTAGTTGGTTATCTATGTATCCCTTGGTGTGAGTGCCTTTGTGGAATATTAATGAGAAGTTTCATCTTTTACTTTTTGCACTTCTTATTTTAGTTTGCAATCTCTATTATATGATTGATCTTGTTGATTAGTATTGGTATCACTTTGGGAGCTTCAAGTAAATCTAAATTAGTTTTGGCAAACCAAGCTCTGGTCAGTAGCAACACTTTTTGAGGTTTGAAAGGAAAAGCACTTACATGTATTTTGTATAATTTATTTTCTTTCTTGATTGGATGATAAGCTTTGTATTCTTGGTTAAGATCTTTTGTGACTTCAAGGAAAATTGCATGTTTGACTTTATCACTTGTATGTTTGCTTGTTTCCTTCAACTCTTTTTCTTGCTACCCAGCCTTGCTAGCCAAAAACCTATACTGAGAGGGAATACTTCTCATGAATCCAATCCTTTAAACCAAAACCTGTGCGATTTGTGTCCACCATATCTAACTATTAGCATCATTTCTATTCCAAGTAAATTCTCAAGCTTCATCTATCTTTCAAATTAAAAATTCTTTTGTTATGTAAAAACTAGTTAGTAAAGATCTCACGAACTTGATGGCACACCTTATTTTCTTGCCCCTAATAAACTTGAACCATTGTGTCATAGAAGTTGTATATGCTTGCACCTATACGTTGAGATTAGCAGAACCGTGCTGTCACGGGGAACACTTTCAACACTTGTAAATATCAACCCAGTTGATATCATGCTCTTTTGTTTGCAGATGTCGTCGGTGTGAAATAAAAGGGGAGCTTGTAAGTCCATGGAGTTATGTATATGTGTTAGAGAAACGCCTGGGCCGCTAGCCTAAGCCATGCCTAATCATGGTGGAAACTTGTAGCATCACCATAATGAGCAATCTATGAAGCTTTCTTCGTATAATAAAGAGAGAATTTGAAAAGAGGAAAGAGAGATAAAAGCACCATTTTCCCATGGTAAATAAGAGATTGCTGAGATGCTTATTGTGTGCTTGCCTTGTCATTTTGATATGGGATAGCTCCTGTATCATGTGCAAGGGGTACCTCGTTGGCGGTTCTCTATGATACACATGTACTTTTTATGACAAGAACTTACCGGTAACTAAAGTTGAGTAGCATGAGGAGCGTCCCTCGTACTCAAGGGACATGAGATTGCCAACTTATATTTCGTCAAGCATATACTCCATCTTTGTTCACTTTAACCTTAATCACCTCAAGTTGCTTATGATAGGGGCAATGAGAGCTCAAAGCTAGTAAGTACCATACTATTTTGAAAGCTCTTTATGAACTTGAAATCCCTGCTTCCCTCTGTGAAGGGCCTTTCTTCTACTTCTTAGTTGAGTCAGTAAACCTATTTTTCTCTATCTCCAGCAAGCATTTGAGTTGTTGTGTTTCAATCATTCATATGGTGATTTATTCAATCATGTTCCTTATCTTCCTTGTTTTGCATAAAGACTCTTATCTGAATGAGTATTACTTTGAAAACCATCATTGTGAAAACCCTTTTATGTTTGAGAAAAAAGTACTCATGTTATAAAACTTCTTTACAAAAAGCTTTTACTTGAAAACTGATTTGCCAACTGTTCTCTGACCAAGAACAAAGTTTGCCATTACCAATTATGATTTATCTTTATGCATCATTATTGTGGCTGCCATACTCGTTGCAAGTTAAATTATATAATGGCGAGTTGCTTTCTACTTTAAGTTATGTATTGGTAAATGTGATGCTTCTTGTCCGTATTCTTTTTATCAACAATTCACTCCATAAACCTATGGACATATTTACTGAGCTCAGTTTTCGCTTGGGGACAAGCGAGGTCTAAGCTTGGGAAAGTTGATACGTCCATTTTCATCACTATTCTATATCATAAATTTCTTATATTCATTAATATATTTCATATTAAGAGGTGATACTTATGTTATTTCATCTGTTTTTGCATGTTGGATGATTCTTGGAGGATGAACTGCCGGAGTCAGGATTCTGATGGAAAAAGCGGTGTTTTGATGCAATTTTGTGAAGATCATAAAAATACCAGAAAAACTATAGAAAATTACATTTTCCCAGAATACGAAGGATGCTAGAAGGGGAGGCGGAGTTGGGCCACAGGGGGCCCACACCCCCCAGGCGCGGGCCACCCTGGGCCCCGCCTACAGGGTGTGTGGCCACCCTGGCCCATCTCTAGCTCCGCCCTCTTGCCTATATCTTCTCCTCAAAACCCTAAATTCGGGGGGAGCGACCACAAAAAGATTCCACCGCCTCTGCGGGGCGGAAACTACAGAGAGAGAAAGAGCTCTCCGGCAGACAAATTTTTGTCGGGGAAATTCCTTCTCGGAGAGGGGAGATCATCGCCATCAACACCATCATCAAGCTATACTTCATCGGGATCATCATCATCATCCATACCATCATCTCCACCAGCACCATCATCACCACTCCATCCCACTATAACAGTTGTGTTGAATCTTGCATAGTTCTTAGGGGAAACTTTCCTGGTGTTAATTACTATTGTAGTTGATGCTTGTGAGTGGAACCATTGAATTATTGTGTATGTTCAGATTGTTATCCATCATTATATCATCTCTGATCTTGATCCATATGATGTCTTGTGAGTAGTTCACTTAGTTCTTAAGGACATGGGAGAAGTCATATTGTTAGTAGTGGAATTGTGTTGAGGTATTATTCAACGGTTTAATATTTAAGTTGTGGTGCTATTCTTCTAGTGGTGTCATGTGAACGTCGACTACATGATACTTCACCATTTATGGGCCTAGGGGAATGCATTGTGTATTTGGATACTAATTGTGGGGTTGCCGGAGTGACAGAAACCTGAACCCCCGTTAGGAAACCTTTGCACAAGGGAGTGTAGGATCTCAGAGTTTAAGGCTGTGGTTAGTTTTTTATCTTAATTGCTTTCTTGTAGCTGCGGATGATTTAAGGGGTTTAATCACAAGTATGTATTAGTCCAAGTAAGGTCGGTACATTAGCACAGGTTCACCCACACAACACTTATAAAACCAAAGAAGATTAATCAACTATATGAAACGAAAGCACTTGACAGTATTCCCATGTGTCCTCGAGAACGTTTGGTCCTCATAAGTATTACCACCGTCTTGTCCTTTGATAAGAAAGTATTGGGCCACTTGCTGCAATTGTTTCCTGTCTTTATTTACTTGAACTTTATTTCCTTGCTTTATCTAAAACCCCTGAAAATCCGTTTGCTAAGTATTTACAGAGATTTCCTACTCCAAACCACTAGTCAACACCTTCTGCTCCTCATTGGGATCGACACTCCTATTTATCAAAAGTACTACGATACACCCCCTATACTTGTGGGTCATCACTACCTTGTAGTAGAAAAAGGAGAGATCAAGAACATCTTCTTCCTCTTCTCAAAAACAGCTCAAGGAGCACTTGTAGCCACATATGATGGGGATTGTGACATCGTGCATGCAGGAGTAGGGGGTTTATCTCATATAGAGAGCACCGAACCTGGGTATATCGTGTGTGCTTGTGTTTGTTTGTTCTCTCATGTGCAGATTTGCCGCGCTCTTGTTGGGGATACTCTATATGGGTATCCTCATAGCATGTCTCTTATCCGGATAACCCGGGTGGCCCACAGTTGGTAGCATGGCCCATGGCCTGCTGGGCGGCCCAGTTAGATGGATCCAGAAGGGAGGCCCATGCTGGATAAAGGAAGGCTGCGGTGGAGTCACCAGGCGTGCAGCCTTGGAGTACAAGACACGCAAGACTAGTAATAGACGGTGTAGGACTCTGTAACCTGTCCGGCTAGGACTTTTCCCTGTAACCCTAGGACTTGGCGACTATATAAGTTGGGCCTATGGGAGCCTTTAGGGCACAACTTCAGACGATAACTTAGACAATCTCAGACAACCTCGCACAACGAACCTATCTCTGTAACTCGGTGTATTGCCATTATAGTGATTTATAGCAGGAGTAGGATTCCGCCATCGTTGTGGGATCTGAACCTGAGTAAGCCGTGTTACCTCGTACCCATCAACTGTTTGCCTTCCCCCACGTCTCTAAACACGCACTGTGAGGACCCCTCCATGGTGTACTTGTCGGCAATACCACGACAACTCTCCCTTCCCAGGTTCCTCAAGCGTACATCTGGCCCCAAACTTAAGCCATCCCATGGTATCTGCCATGAAGCCACCACGATAGTTGGCACCGACCATGGGGCCAGCAGCTGTGCTTGCTCGAGTGTTCATTCAGACGGGAAATCTTGTTGCTTCATCTAGAGAGCACGTCCTCTCTGGCCTTGTCCAGAGGTTCGGCACGCTCAACTTCATCAGCGACAATGCGGGGTGCTTCGGCACGAGGCCGTTCCCTAGGGGCAGTCACTTCCTCAACTTCGGCGGGCATCAAGTCTACGTCGCCCTGCGTGTCAAGCGTGCGTATCTTGAGCGAGTGATCATGACGGCAGATCCTTCCTCTGCTTGCGCTGCTGGAATCTGGCATACCGCTAGCTCGGCAGAGGTGAGGATGACCGCTCCTGCTCCTTCTCGCGCTCCAGTAGCTCCTCCTGTAGCTCCTGTAGTGAATGAGCCAGTGGATGATGATCTTGATGTAAATCTGATGACCCACGAGTATATGGGGTGTATTGTAGAACTTTTGATAAATAGGAGTATCGATCCCAACGAGGAGCAGAAGGTGTTGACTAGTGGTTTGGATCAGGAATTCTCTGTAAATACTTAGCAAACAAATTTTTAGGGTTTTTTGATAAAGCAAAGAAATAAAGTGAAGTAAATAAAGACAAAAAATAGTTGCAGCAAGTGGCCCAATCCTTTATTAGCAAAGGACAAGCCGGTTGTATTACTTATGAGGACCAAACGTTCTCGAGGACACATGAGAATTCTGTCAAGTGCTTTCGCTTCATATAGTTGATTAATCTTCTTTGGTTGGACAAGTGTTGTGTGGGTGAACCTTTGTAATGTACCAACCTTACTTGGACTAATACATACTTATGATTAAACCCCTTGCAAGCATCCACAACTACAAGAAAGTAATTAATATAAAAACCTAACCACGGCATTAAACTTTGAGATCCTACACTCCCTTGTGCAAAGGTTTCCTAACGGGGGTTCAGGTTTCTGTGACTCCGGCAACCCCACGATTAGTAGCCAAATACACAATGCATTCCCATAGGCCCATGAATGGTGAATTATCATGTAGTCGACGTTCACATGACACCACTAGAAGAATAGCACCACGACTTAAATATCAAACCATTGAATATTACTCAACAAAATTCCACTACTAACAACATGAATTCTCCCATGTCCTCAAGAACTAAACGAACTACTCATGAGACATCATATGAATCAAGATAAGAGATGATATGATGATGGATAACAATCTGAACATAGACAATAATTCAATGGTTCCACTAAATAGCATCAACTACAAAAGTAATAAACACCGGGAAAGTTTCCCCTAAGAACTATGCAAGATTCAACCCAATTGTTACAGCGGGATGGAGTGATGGTTCTGGTGCTGGTGGAGATGATGGTGAGGATGATGATGATGATCCTGATGAAGTCTAGCTTGATGATGGCGTTGTTGGAGATGATATCCCCTCTCCAGGAAGGAATTCTGGCGGCAGAAATCTACTTGTCGGAAATCTCTTTCTCTCTCTGTAGTTTCTGCCCCGTAGAGGCGGCATAATCTTTATGTGGTCGCCCCCTTTGTATTATGGTTTCGAGGAGAAGATATAGGCGAAAGGGCGAAGAAGGAGGTGGGCCAGGGTGGCCACGCCCCCCGGTGTCGTGGCCCGGGTTGGCCCGCGTAGGGGGGTGGGTGTGGGCCCCTATGGCCCATCTATGCCTCCCCTTCTGGCTTCCTTCGTCTTCTAGAAAAATAGGATTTTCCATGTATTCTCTGGAATTTTCTGATCTTCGCGAATATTGCATCTAAACACCGCTTTTTCCATCAAAATCCCGACTCCGACAGTTCATCCTCCAAAAGTCATCCAACATGCAAAAATAGATGAAACAACATAAGTATCACCTCTTAATATGAAATATATCAATGAATAAAATTAACTTATGATATAGAATAGTGATGAAAAATGGACGTATGAAACTCCTAGGTCGGCAAGAACTGCTAAGTTGCCCCTAGATAGGAAAGAAAACATACCAGTAATAGGGAGCATGAGCTACAAGAGGCCATAGATGAACTAGCCAAGCCAGTGGCTCCGATAGTAGACCCGTCTTAGGAACAAGCCGAGTTAGAGGCAACCAAGCAAAAGGTTCTCAAGGGAGCCAAAGATATAGCTCGTGCCTAGTAAGAACTGGAAATAACTCTTCGAGAGTATAACTTGGCAAATAGGTTACTCAATTCATTTGTAGTCACACTTGTGTAATGCTTGCTTGTCATGTTCTACAGGTTTACAAGCAATGCCATTATATTTCATATCTAATGGTTTGTCCTAAGCAGCGACATATCTATCCTCTATATATATTTTATTCGTGGTTTGCATTCTTGCTCTACAAGTTCTCTTATGATGCCATTATTATTTCTGTTTGGTTCCTAGCTACGACAGTAACTGCATGCCCATTGTGTAGCTAACCGCAAATTCTAGGTCATCAAACATCTCTTGCATTCCAGGATAAACGACTGCTTCCATATATATATTTGTTGAAATGACCTGGCTAGTTTATATTTTCTGAAATTCTAAGAAAAAAACACTTTGATTGATTGCTCATTTCATTGTAGGCACACTTGTCTAATGCTTGCTTGTCCTCTTCTACAGGTTCACCAGACACGCCATTATACTTCTTATCTGGTGCTGGTTCATCCTAAAGCAACGACATAACTATCCTCTACTTTGTAGTTCATTCGTGGTTTGTGTTCCTGCTCTGCAAGTTCTGGTATGATGCCATTATAATTTCTATCTGGTTCATTCTTAGGTACAATAGTAACTGCATGCCATTGTGTAGATCACCGCAAATTCTGAGTCAATCAATGTCTCTTGCTTTCTAGGATATACTAGTGCTTCCATATATATTTTTTGAAATGACCTGGCTAGTTTATATTTACTGAAATTCTAGGAAACACTCCGTCTGATTGCTCAATTCATCTATAGGCACACTTGTGTAATGCTTGCTTGTCCTGTTCTACAGGTTCACAAGCAATGCCATTATATTTCATGTCTAATGGTTCGTCCGAAGCAGCGACATAGCTATCCTCTATTGTATATATCGTTCATTCGTAGTATGCATTCTTGCTCTACAAGGTCTCTTATGATGCCTTTATAATTTATATTTTGTTCCTAGCTACGACAATAACTGCATGCCCATTGTGTAGCTCACCGTGAATTCTGGGTCACCCAACGTCTCTTGCATTCTAGGATAAATGACTTCTTCCATATATATTTGTTGAAATGACCTGGCTAGTTTATATTGCTGAAATTCTAAGAAACACTTTGATTGATTGCTCATTTTATTGTATGCACACAGGTCTAATGCTTGTCTGTCCTCTTCTACAGGTTCGCAAGAGACGCCATTATATTTCTAATCTGGTGCTGGTTCATCCTAAGCAACAACATAACTATCCTCTACTATGTAATTCATTTGTGGTTTGCGTTCCTGCTCTGCAAGTTCTCGCATGATACCATTATAATTTCTATCTTATTCATTCTTAGCTACAAAAGTAACTAAGTGCCCATTGTGTAGCTCACCCAAATTCTGAGTCACCCAACGTCTCTTGCATTCCAGGATATACTACTTCTTCCATATATATTTGTGTAAATGACCTCGATAGTTTATATTTGCTGAAATTCTAGGAAACACTCTGTTCGATTGCTCAATTCATTTGTAGGCACACTTGTGTAATGCTTGCTTGTCCTATTCTACAGGTTCACAAGCAATGCCATTAAATTTCATATCTAATAGTTCGTCCTAAGCAGCGACATAGCTATCCTCTATATATAGTTCATTCGTGGTTTGTATTCTTTCTCTACAAGTTCTCTTATGATGCCATTATTATTTATGTTCGGTTCCTAGCTACGACAGTAACTGCATGCCCATTGTGTAGCTCACCGCAAATTCTAGGTCACCCAACGTCTCTTGCATTCCAGGATAAACGACTGCTTCCATATATATATATTTGTTGAAATGACCTGGCTAGTTTATATTTGCTGAAATTCTAAGAAACACTTTGATTGATTGCTCATTTAATTGTAGGCACACTTGTCTAATGCTTTCTTGTCCTCTTCTACAGGTTTGCCAGAGACACCATTATATTTGTAATATGGTGCTGGTTCATCCTAAAGCAATGGCATAACTATCCTCTACTATGTAGTTCATTCGTGGTTTGCGTTCCTGCTCTGCAAGTTCTGGTATGATGCCATTATAATTTCTATCTGGTCCATTCTTAGTTATGACAGTAACTGCATGCCATTGTGTAGCTCACCGCAAATTCTGAGTCAACCAACGTCTCTTTCTTTCTAGGATATACAATTGCTTCCATATATATTTGTTGAAATAACCTGGCTAGTTTATTTTTGCTGAAATTCTAAGAAACACTTTGTTTGACTGCTCATTTCATTGTAGACACACTTGCCTAATGCTTGCATGTCCTGTTCTATAGGTTCACAAGAGACGTCATTATATTTCGTATCTGGTTCTGGTTCGTCCTAAGAAAAGACCTAACTATCCTGTACTATATAGTTTATTTGTGGTTTGCATTCCTGCTCTACAAGTTCTCGCATGATGCCGTTATAATTTCTATCTCGTTCATTCATATCTACGACAGTAACTGCTTGCCATTGTCTAGTTTATTCATCTGGTTTATTCTTCTATATATATTTGTTGAAACGACCTGACTAGTTTATATTTGCTGAAATTCTAAGCCACACACATTGTTATATTTCTCGTTTCACGGTAGGCACACTTGTTTGACGTGATGGTCAATATATTTGAACCATTGACCAGTAGTAAACTCTAGTTCATAGTGTAACTACCTCGGTGAATTACGCTCCTAGTACAAGCCTGGATGATCAGAAATGGTTGAAATAGTACGGTGGGGCCCAAATGCCACTCACAGGTAGACCTTTCGGCCGTCCCAACCATTTCCAAACATCGGGACAAGAGCAGGCGTAATCGGCGTGAAAGGATCAACTACATACACAAATGAGTATGTATGCAAGCCACCATACAATAGTACATCAGAGCCATTCCATCTAAAAAGAAAGGAAATATAGCGACGCCATACGGCAAGATCCAAATATCCTAGATAGATATAATAGTTTGGGATATCTCCTCATACATCAATCAACAGAGTATCAAGCGGAAGCGGAAGACAAAATCCGAGTACGGATAAGAAGCAAATCGGCATAAGATGCCCCATAAATAAGCACATCCCGCCCACAGATCTCACGGATCCCCGTTCCCGGAATCTCTACACCGAATGATCGTTGCCCACATCGTCCATCTCTTCCACCCAGTATCCGTCTTGCGAGTGTACTGTTCATACGAACCAATAATTTATCGTGTGAGACCCTAGAAATTTTCGGCAAGTCTTTATGCCTCTAAAGGGGACACAACCTGGGGTGACGCAATTGCAGCAAAAGATAAACCCTAGCAATTCTATAGATACTCGCTAACCATCCGCCTAACCAGAGATAGACGGATGTCCGTGAATTAGTAACAACAGTTATAACAGTTATAATGGTAATCTTAACAGATCCATCCTCCTCCTCGCTTACCGACGAGGAAGCGGACGAACAACCCCCATCCGTTGGCAGTTTTATTATTCATTCCATGAGTGTTGCACTAATTACTAGTCAGGTACCTTGTCTAGTCAAGTTAATAGCGGTACTTTAGTTATGCTTGTCTATGATCGAGAAACTGTGCTCCAAGTCGTCCATAACCGCGGACACGGCTTTCAGAAAGTTTTACCCTGCAGGGGTGCACAAATAGCAACACACACTCGATATGCCTCGGAAAAACCCAATCAAAACCCAACGAGGCAGTCACGACAAAGCAATTACAGGATTCAGAAATATTTCAGGGGGCCACCCCATTGAGCTACCATAACGAAGTTAGCCGACTCGAGACGGACTCAAGGTTTGCGTCAATGGCTATGAACGATGGGAACCCGAAATGTGGCTGGGCTTGTCGACACCGCGAAAACACTCCGCTTTCCTAACAAAGATGCGATAAGACTCGCACAATTTAAATAAAGCAGTAAAGCATGGCATAAGTACAGGATAGTAAATAAAACCTCAAACTAGTTTGTGGCCCCAAGAAATAAGAATGAATCAAGCTCTGGCTCAGGGGGGTCCATAAGGCCTCCCAGATGTGGATAGCGCGAATAATCTTGGAACAGGAATCAAGTACTCGGGGTCTTACGGGGCACAAGTGAGCCTGAAAAACCAAATAGCGAATATGGCTCACCGATGCCACTTTCATTAGTTATCCCATTACTACTCAGGTTAAGTTGTATAGGCACCTCGTTATCCATCAGACACTCACATACCCTACACATGCTGTTCTACGACTCGCATGGCTCAAACAACTCCTGTAGTAATGGCTCATGGGATGGAGGAACAAGCTTCGGTGGGGTTTAAAAGTAAAGGCTATGCAATACTTGGGATTCAATTTAATGCAATCGCGACTCAATGATGCAAGAATAAGATAGAGGCAATAGGTACTATATGTATGCAAGCATGTGGTAGTGCTTGCCTGGCAGCTCAGTTGAAGCAAAGGATGGATCTGGTAGTGTTCTGGTTCTCTTGATATATCCCCCTTTCGTCTCATTAGAAGAAGAACCAAACAAACAAGGGCCAACATAAATAAAGTGCACAAGCATATGAATAAATGCGACAAGCAAACAATCATGTCATGATGAATGATGCACAATTTGCATGGCAATAAGGTAGCATGGCATGGGTGAGGTGTGAAGTACAAGATTAAATCATTTTATTAAGTTTTGGCCCCATTTTATTCACAATTAAGTTGCTGTTCACTTTATATTTATATGATGCATGCTGCAAAACAAACCATGGAATGCATAAACAGAAAGGTCTCGTCGAGCTAATCATTTTAGACATATTATTTGTTAAATTTGGAGTTATAAAACAAAAGTTATTAATTAATTAAGATAAAAGGGCATATTATTGTAATTTAAATAAACTTGGAAAATAAAGTGTCCAACATATATTTTAAAGGTCATATTTGAATTCCTCACATTTTTCTGATTTGAAAACATATATTATTTGGATTAATATTTGAATAGTTATTTAAAACCAGAATTTAATTTGAATTTGAATTAATTTGAAAAAGATTTGACTTAAAACAGATTCCAGAAATACTTTTGTTACTCAGGTTTAGCCGACCTGAGGCCTTCTTGGTGGGCCTCTCTGCTGATCTGGGGATTCCATCACTGTAGAAACATTTTACACCGCGAACGCTAGCTCAAGCGAATAAGTGAGGCAGGGTGCTCATGAGGCCACGTGACAGGACGACCAAGGGGATGCCACGCTTGAGGGGGACTGTGGGTTGAGCCTAGGGTTTTGGAGCTTTTTACAAAAGCGCCACGAGGTGACAGTGGGCCACGAGGCCTTGGGTTAAGCATAAAGAGAGGCGGGGTTTTCCAAAAGAGGCGGCCATGATCGCACTTCTTCTCTCTCGTCGACAAAGCGGTGCTACCGCAGACCTTGTGGCGCATGGGGAATCGAACTGGGGACTGGCATGAGGCGGCAGCCACTGGGCTAAGCGGGGTTCTTTGCGGGAGGCGGCGAGACTAGATAAGGTTCTGCGCCTTGCGGGGGCGAAGATGCAGTGCACTCCAGCGTGAGGCCGTTCGACGCAAAGGCCCGGCGAGACTAGGGGGCTGAGAGGCGGACCGTGTCGGGGGTGGGGTTGCTCACCTTGAGGATCTTGACGGTGTCTGTTCGGGCCGGCTTGGCGATCGCCGATGATGCGAGGCCGGCGATCTAGGGTTTCCGGTGGGCGCTGGCTGGTTACAGCGGCTCCGGCGCTTTCCTCCATGACTGCGTGTCTGGCGGCCTCCCAGTCTCCTCGTTCTCTCGATCACCTCCCGTCGTGCTCGTCTGCAGGAATGGTGTAGCGAGGGCGAGGGTTGCGGCGATAAGCGTGGCCGATGGCGAGAAGAGAGGGGAGAGGCAGGCGCCTTGGGTAGATCTGGGAACCAGAGGAGGCGTGTGGCGGGTAAAGGAGGGGTAGAGGAGAGGGCGTGGGGAGCAGGTGGATGTAAAGGTGGCTGGGTGCCACCTTTCTTCTCCTCCTCGCTCACGTCTTTGGGTCAAGGAGGCAGGCGCATGGGGAGCTGGCAGGTGGGGTAGGGTGGTCTGGGAGGCAGGGGCAGGCTCGGGCTAGGGCCACAAGGCAGAGAGGGAGGGAGCTAGAGAGAGAGGGGGAGCCTCGGTAGGTTAGAGCTAGGCTCGGGTAGAGCTAGGTTTGGAGCTAGGTTAGGGTTTGGGGGTTGGTAGCTAGGCAGGGAGAGGTGGCCAGGGAGAGAGGGTGGCCGGTTGGGCCAGCTAGGTGAGAGAGGGAGGTAGGGAGAGAGGGGGACATGTTAGCTAGGGTTTGGTCATGGCGGGATTTAAGGAGAGAGGGGGGTGGCTTAGGGTTTAGGTGAGAGGGGGGTGTGGTTTAGATTAGAGAGAGAGCTAGAGAGAGAGATGGAGTGGTGAACTTTTGGGCAAGATCAAGCATGATGTGCCAAGCTCCCACAAGATTTTGACAAGGAAAGGGAAGGAGAAGAGGTGGTGAGGATTAAGCAAGATCACACTAGATCAAGCCAAGAGAAGGGGAAGATAGAGGTGCTCCACTCAAAACAAATAAAATCCAAATGACAAGCAAAAAGGTGGTACTTGCATGGCCCATGCAAAATATTTAATACCATGATTATATAGTGAAAACAATTATATTAAACATGGCATTGTTCCTTTGCATTCCCAAAAGTGGAATCAAGCCAAGCCAAAGAAAAGAAAGGATTCCCCATGTGGAGTAGTTGGAGATGGCCATGTTTGAAATACAATGGGACTTGCTAGTGTGTATATGCCACTAGGTAGTTAATAAGCCCACAAAATATCCCAACATGAGCATAAATCCATATTAATCCATATGGGAGCTAGGCAAAAGGGTTCCACTCACAAGGCATGCAAAGGTGGCCATGTGGCTCTCATATATCAATAATGTGAAAACAACATGATGCCAAGATGAGAGCATGTGGAAAAGAATTGGATCCATCCCAACCCACATGAGCTAGAGGCAAACTCAAATAAAATGCAAAGCTCATATTTTAGTTGGATGGTGGAATTATAAGGTGGTGAAAGAAAGGTGGTGGAGTTAATAAGAGATATGCCCCCAACTCAACTTGGGCATTAAACAATATATCAAGAACCAAATACAATATCAAGAGGCAAATACAATTAATAATGCATATGAGATAAGAACCAAATCATAAAGGGTTTTATATGATGCTCAAATGCAAGGAGGCATGATGACATGAGCATAATATGATGATGATGCAACAACTCTATATATATTAAGGTAGCATTATATAGACTAGGCTAGTAGCGTTGCAATTGTTAGACAATTGGGATGCTACACATAGCTCCTATCCTATCAGTTAAATGAGTAGTTTTTCTTGTTTAATGTATTAACTTGTTATTACTTAGTTTTAGACTACAATTATTGCTATCGTCACCAAAGAGGGGGCTACAAGATCATGTCTCAAGTTTGTTTTCCAATGTAGATGTCATACTCAAAAGGGAGATGCAGGTGATAGATGGAGAAAGCAAATTGAGGACTTCTATCAACTCGATTGTCAACTAAAATGCCAATTTTTTCCATTGATTTGATAATATGTAATAATTTTAAGTAGTTTGCATTTGATGTAATATCTAGACTAATTGCATAGGCCATGTAGACATTTATTTGATTTCACCCACACATAGCGGTAGGCGGTACCATACCTGCGCTAGCCAGGTCGATTAGGTACAATATCGTGTTCTGTATTTGCCTGTCTTGTATTAGGCCGACGATGAACAGTAAAAATGCTCACACATTATACACCTTTTATGATACTGAAATGGGCTCCAGAAATGCAGAAACTGTAAAACACCATAAAATTAACGGGGCCGACCCACAGGAGAGATTAGTAACAGTAACAATCCATAACAGTGGTAGGCCGAAATAGTAACAGGCCGAAACAGTAACTGGCCGAAACCATAACAAGCCGAAACTGTAATAGGCCGGAATAGTAACATGCCGGAACAGTAGAGGCCGAAACAGTAACACATGAAACAGTAGGGACCAGAAAAATAACGGGCCAAAAACCTAAAATGTCAAAACAGTAATGGGCTAGAATAGTAGCAGGCCAGAATAGTAAAGGCCGAATTTGCACCAGGCCAGAACAGTAACATGCCGAGGAACTTATCAGGTTAGAACAGTAACGAGCCAGAACATGGCCGGACATTTACGGGCCTAAATAGTAATGGGCCCAAAGTATATGGGTCCATTTCAAACAATGCATAGCTATACAGTAATGGGCCAGAAAGGTTACGGTCCAAAGCGGGCTGACCAAACGGGCCCATTTCAAATAGTGTAGGGCGGAACACTAACGGGCCCGTATATTTATGAGCCATGCAAACGGGACAAATTCAAATAGTGTATGTGGAAACAATAACGGGCCAGAAAGTTTACGGGCCACCCACAGCTGCATTGGTGGGCCCATTTGTAACAGTGCATGGTGAAACAGTAATGGGTCATGATCCTGTTGGGCTTCCTTAATGGGTCGGCCCACTTAATAATTACTAGTCCTTGGTTGGGCCTGGCTTCTACAAAAATTTCATTTACAGTTAACGACGCTCGACATGTGGCAGTTTGCATGACGTCAGCAGTCAACGAGGCTGGCGAACAGATCTACGATGGAACGACTTTTCGTGGCTAAAGGGTGCGATCCACCACGGTCGAAAAAAACCCGTGGTAGAATCATTTCTCATGGGGCTTCTACCATGATGGTCATCCGTCATAGAAAGCTTTTCAACCACGAAAAACGGACCTTCAACCAAAAAAATCGTCCGTTGTAAAAGTATATTTTTCTTGTACTGTCTTGTGGGTCATTATGGAAGGGTTATACCTTTTATGTCATTAAGGGTGTATCCAAAGGCTTCACGCTGTTTGCTAAGGACCTCTAATAATTGTCACATCCCAAATTTTTGCAAATTTTGAAATGTGAAAACTAATCAAACAAAAGAAAATAAATGATGAAATTTAGGGGGAAAATAAACTTTTGTTTCTAAATGGAAACATCAGAACCTTACTTGAATGAAAAAGCAACAAACAAATTTTCAAACTAATCAAATGCATTCATGCATGGAATGTATCTTGATTTTGAACACTTGGAAATGATAAACCTAAACCCTAAACCCTAATAAAAGAAATCATCATCAAGTTCACTCTAAGACTATGGCCTTGTTCCATATAAAAATTTAGCAACAAACATTCCTTAATAAACATTAATGGTAAACAAAAATATTACAAAACCATGGGAATTGATTTCACTCCATTTGGAGCCATGGATAAAAACTTATGATTTTTATAAGATAAAAGAAAGTATCCCGAAGCTAACAAAACCCATAGCTAAAATGAACACTAAATTGTGAACAAAGTAATTCTAAAGGATATAAAAATATAAATGATTATTAAATAAAATTATACAAATTGGAATCACTATTTTTGGAACTATAAACAAAAAGATATGAATTTTATAAGACAAAGAAAGAATTAAATAAATAAGAATAATTGCAAAGACAATTTAAACCATGCTAAATCCATAAGTAAATGGAATAAAAGTTTATTAAATAATATAAAAGGATAAAAGTTTATTTAAATAAAATTTTATGGGCTTATGAACCATATGCAAATTTTATTTAAATAAATACCAATATGCATCACTTAATTTTAAATGAATATTAATTGATAAAAATATTTTTGAATTGGACTAAATAACCAACCTGGTTTTGGTATAAAACCTAGTGAAAAGATTTGAAGAAGTTTTGAAATTAAATTGAGGTTTAAATCATTGGATTTGTTTAAAAACAAAAAATAGAAACAGAAAAACAAAAAGAATTAAGGAGAAAAAAACTTACCTGCCAGCTAAACTAAAACGACCCAACACCCTAGCCCACCAAAAGCCCACCCGGGCCACTCCCTCTCCCCCGCGCACTTTCTTTTGTTACCGCGTAGAACCCCCACCCCCTCACTGACCAGCCGACCCCACCAGTCACGTCATCCTCGTCGTCTTCATCACGCTGAACCCGCCTCCCCTCTCTTTGCCATTTCTGACGATTTGAATTCGAGTAAATAGTGTTGATTCATGCAGTAATCCTCTCCCCCGACCTGGCCTTCTTAACCCTCTCTCCCTCCTCTCCATTTCTGTGAGATCCAAGCACATGACTTAATTGGATTAGTATGATACTTATACCAACAAGTTGCAACTTCTTTTTCGGAGGCTCATTCGAAAAGAACTCTAAAGTTAAGCGTGCTTGGCCTAGATCAATTCTAGGATGGGTGACCGACCAGGAAGTGGGTACCGGGTGCGTATGAGTGAGGACGAAGTGCACAGAAAAGACTAGTGTTGGTCTGTGGGGCCAGTCTAGATATCCTATTAAGCTACCAGGAATGACACCCCAGGCCCAAGTGGATGGGGTGTTACAAGTGGTATCAGAGCCGATCCTCGCGGTTAAACGGGTGTGTTCGGGTCAGTGGCGGGACATGTGGAGCATGACGCGTGTGGCCCAAAGTGGACACAGCATGGCACATATGCCGGCACTGGATGCACATACGCGTGCCGGGTGTGTGCGGGTCAGTGGCGGGACATGTGGAGCATGGCGCATGTGGCCCGGAGTGGACATGATATGGCACATGTGTCAGCACTAGACACACATACGCGTGCCAAGAGGGAACGTTCCTAGGGTGTGCTTGATCGATGAGGGCATCGATCTTCTAAAGGGTGGGTGTATGTGAGATCCAAGCACATGACTTAATAGGATTAATAGGATACTCATACCAACAAGTTATTTTTCGGAAGCTCATTCAAAAAGAACACTAAGGTTAAGCGTGCTTGGCTTAGAGCAATTCTAGGATGGGTGACCGATCGGGAAGTGGGTATCGGGTGCGGATGAGTGAGGACAAAGTGCGCAGAAAAGATTAGTGTTGGTCTGTGGGGCCAGTCTATATATCCTATTAAGCTACCTGGAATGACACCCCCGGGCCAAGTGGACGGGGTGTTACAATTTCCCCTCAACCCTTGAATCCAGAGAGCCCCCAGACTGCTCGGATTTCTGCTCACACCGCCGCAGACCCCGTCGAGCTTCGACAAGAAATCTGGTGAGCACAGACCTCCCCTTGCTCTCTGGTTCATGCTAGCATGCTCGCCATCATTGTGCGCATGTACTGTGTAACATCCCAGCATTTAGGAACCAACGAAGGGTAGATTTAGGAATTTGTGATATTGCATGCATTCATCTGTGAAAATGTGGGTATTTTTTTTGCCAAATAAAAACCTAAAGTGATCAAAGTTTCTTTCATGCTTTGGGATTATGTATAGTCTTAAAGGATGATTGTTATAGACTTTGATATGATCTTTGTGGATTAGAGTGTTTTGGGAAATGAAATTTGAATTTAAAACTTGAGTGTTTGAATTATAATTCAAAAGGATTTAGAATCATGTTTGAGTGATTTGATTTAATCAAGAGTTAACAATTAATGACTCAAACTTTAATTGAAATAAATTAACCAATAGAATGAATATTTATTCCAAAACTTTAATCAATCAATGAGTTACAAAGTGTAACTTATTAGGAATCTTTACAATAGTAAATAAAACAAAAGAAGAATCTTTATTTATTGAATAATAGTACAATCTTTATTACAAAAGAATAAAAATAAAATTAAAAAAGAATAAAATACTACAAGTGACTTTTCTATAAAGAAAAGAAAACCTAAACTAAAGTCTTGATCTTCAAGTCTGGTAACTGCAAAACAAACTCAAACATAAAAGAAAGAAGGTTAAGGATTAGAATTATTTTACTCTCAGACTTGACAGTGAGTTGCACTGTTCAAGGTTCATCATTGATTAAATCTTTAGGGGCAAGTTTCACCAATATGAAATAATTAAATCTTTCATAACCCATAAGCCACAAGTCAAATGGTTTCAATCAGTAAGAGGGGCAAAGTTTCACCAGGCAGATAAATGTAATCAGGTAAAAAGGTAGATCATCCACTGAGCTTATCCATCACTATGCAGCAGACATACAAGCAGCTCAGTCATATAATTGCATGTGTGTGTTGTCGACACAACCCCAACAATCCAAGCAAGTAATAAGGACCAAGCACAGCCGTGGGGAAGCACTAGTGCATCTCTCCACTGCTCACACCACACAAGAACAGCTAGTTTAGCCAGAGCCAAATAAACCAGCAACACAATCTCACATCAGATCAAGCCACACATCACCTGATGGTGACATAAGGAGGGGGAGGATCATGTGAATAGCAAGGCCAAGCTCACAGGAGCTAGGAGGAGCAGAGTTGATCAAGGCCAAGCACAAGCATCAGGGGAACACAAGAACAACATCAAGAGGAGAAGGACTGGATCATACCAGCAACACCACCAGAACATCAAGCAATCACAATCATAGATTTTGTGGTGAGTATCGTAAATAACCACATGATCTATTTATCTTATCCAAGCATAATATATGTGTTGATGCATAAGACAACCTCTCAATAATCACCCAAGTGGGGTGAATCTATCCTAGAGGTTTTAAAAATAAATATCAGAATCGAACTCTATTAAAAACACCAAATTCTTAGACCAGCCTCACAGAATTGATGATACCAAAGGCAACTTCTATATTCTATCATTTCTTCTTACAAAATCTGGGCACATCTCCAAGAAGGAGTAGCACCTCAGATTTTATAAGCCACAAACAAAACCATACACTTAACCAACTAGGATCCAAGATCTAGTAAGCAGCTGATGCCTTAATCAATTTTGAAAATGACAGCAACATAGGAACTTAGTTCCTAGAGCCTTAGACCAGCATCATTGGCTTGATCAAAAAATAAGTTTCCCAACTTATCTATCAACATCCATCAAGTCCCAGAAATGACCATAAGTATAGTCAGCAACAAGATCTACTTATGTACCATTCTAAGAAGGTTTCATAAGCACTGACCTTATCACAAAGACAATCAAATAGTCCAATCTACACAAATCATCTCCCTACGACCAGATACAGGGATCATATCCTAATTATTTATTCATGTTCAAAGAATCATTGGATTCTATTGAATAAAATTCTGACCAAGCATAATCTGGCAAGCCAACAATAACTAGGGCAGTGAATCATCACTGATTAGATCACTATCAGTATCAAGATACTGACAACAAATAAACACATCAAGTCACCAGAGTACCAACCAGAGGCAATACTATGCAACACTAGCATTTAATCCAGCCTTAGTCTCAAACCAACAACAACACCACACAATCAAAGGGGTGACCACAAGCACTAAGGTGCAGAGCACCCAAATTCCCACTAAACATCATAACCAGACCATAGGAGCATCTTACAAGCACCAGAGATGAACCCTAGTAGCAATACAAGAACAAACTAAGACTGGCCACTAGATACACACAGAGGAATTCAAGGTGATAAGATGAACTAGGATCCATAGAGGCACAACTCACAGGGGTCCTCGCTGACCAATTGAAGAGGAAGCAGAATGGCCGACGAGCTCACGGCGGCATGGGGAGCACCCCAGAGGGTGCTGCAACCCGCACCAGCCTCGGTAGTGGCCACAGCAGCACACAAGCACCGCACCTCACCATTGGAGGATCCACGTCGGCGGTAGCAACACCATCCCCAAACCCTAGGGTTCGGGAAGGGGGCTAGCCTGGCCATAGAAGGGCCCCAAGATCAAATCGAACTGGACCAGATGGACGAGCATGGTCGACAACCTCACCCTGCACCACGGCGGCGACCAGGAAGGTCCACGACGGCGCGAATCGCCGGCGGTAGCATCGCTAACCACGGGGTCGGGAGAGAAGAAGAAGAGAGGTGAGATCGAGGGAGAGACAGAGGGTGAGTTGGGCTCGTTGGGCCAAGACCCCTTCGGGGTGTTGTTTTGACTTTGCCCTACTGGGCCACAAAGGGCCCAATAAACCCAAACAGTCAGCCCAAATCACTTAAATCCTGTTTCAATAAATAGGAAAAGACCAAAATGCCCCTAAACTTAAATAAATTCTAGAAAATAAAATATAAGTCCAAAAATTATAGATAAAATATTTTTGGATTCACAATAATCCAAACTATCCAAATAAATTAAGAGATAACATTTTAGACATATAAATTATATTAAGAATTTTGTAATATATATATTCCTTATGGAATTTTACAAAATTATTGAAAGATGATAAAAATAAATAAAAATCACTTTCATTATATATTAATATTGTAGTATTTTAGAAAAATACTAAAAAAATATTTAATATCAATTTTTGGTATTTAATGATAATTCTTAAAGGAATTATTAATTAAATAAAATGCAAATAAATTGAAATAAAATAAAAGAATACAATATTCAATAAATATTAAAAATTAATATTTATAAAATTCTTTATTATCAAAAGAACTTCTATAATTTAAATAAATGGGGGAAGAATACATATAAAGCTAAATGATGCATTACATTACTTTGCATAATCATTTTGCTTCTTTAAATATTGTCCTTACCGGGCAATAATGATGTTTTTGTAGACATAGAAGCTCAAGGTCCAGTGCAAGCATCAGACTTCACTACCTTGCCATCACAAGGCAAGTTCATCACTTGCTCATATCCTTTGAAGAGTCTTTATCAAAGTATTTGCAAATTGTGTGTTATCATATATACTCCAAAGAAAGAAAATAATATTTTCACAAATAAAGAAATCATAGATATCATCCTAAGTGATGATATAGTGGAGCAATAGAACTTAGGGTTCTATTTGCAACAATGATGATCGATTAGGGACTTAATAACCCCTGACATCAGTGATTCTAGCGCTGTATATTACGTGTTAGCCATGAGATTTGGAGTAGGACAGAGAAGTCAGCTGTATCTTCTTCCTCTCGCATGTAGCCGGATGTGCAGGTCGTGGCTGTTATCCTTGTAGTGTCCATATTAATTGGTAATTCATAGAGGATATGAAGCATATGGGTGGGAACCCTCAACGTCCCATAATAGTTCCGACATCTAACGGTATGTATAAACCATTGCCGTAATTCAATATGTGGGCATGGTGTACACCAAGGAGGCATGTGAGATCGCGAAGGGGGAAGTTATTGGCTTGGACCAACTACTGGGCCCCACATCATGTAATTGTGGACGGGAAAGTATGCCCGGTTGTGCAACAAGGAGTTGATCTCTCATGGGTAAAGTAACGCACCTCTGCAGAGTGTAAGAATTGTAACTTGTTACTCCCTGTTCTGGGAAGGAGTTGCGAACGAGGCAGGAAAGGAACTCCATGAAAGTTCTGGTCAACCTATGAAGGCTGAAGGTCATAGATTTTCATAATAAAATCAATCTTTGAAGAAAGATTTACAAAAACTGCATAGTGCCAAGGACTTATAGGCCGAGGTGGTAGTTAGAGCATCAAACTTCCCACCTTGCATATAATGAACTTGTTGGATAACGCTGTTACTCATCCTTTCCTTTGATCCCTTGCTTAGACTCTAAGGATCCCGAGGACGTGCCAATGTATGCAGCCGGATGTCAATAAGATATGTTCTACGAGGAGCCTGACCTGTCAGGAGGTGTTGAAGGAGTGGATTACGAAATCCGCTATGGTGTCGATGATAACGAGTCCAACTAAGCATCCTAGTTAGTAGTAATCGACGGAGCCGAGTAGCATGAACTCTATAGAATAAGCTGTTGAGCTCAACTCCTAGTTGGAGTTGCTACTTTTAAATTCCGCTGGAACACTTTATATTTTGGTTTGTAAGTTGAATCCTTTTGAAGTCTTGAACTTTTGGTATTGTAATAATAATATGTGAATGTTTGTAAAATGGACCCGCAATGTTTCTGTTGTACCACTCCGAGGGATGTGATATTTACAGAACGGTGTTCTGTGGATATCATGTCAACGACTATAGTGTACTACACATGCAGTGGTATGCTGGATCACCGCATACTGACACTTGCCGCTTGCTTTCTCGTGCACTAGACGCTCGGCAACGACATTGCCTGCAAGCGACTGCCGATGGCCACGACTCCGGTGATGAAATTCGGTGAGTACCGTGCGCCCCTTGACCTCCAGTGTGCACTTCCACGTCCGTCATCTTCGTGCGCATGCACTGACCTTCTCTGTTTGTTTGCTCGCGGCCCAGGCGCTCGACCCTGTCTTCATTCGCAACCACCAACACCCGACGCAGCTCGGACAAGGAATCACCGACGAGCCCGTGCGCCCTTGCTCCTCCTACGACCTCCCCTAAGCTCGCCTCGTCCCCATGACCACGGTAACCCCCTCGCACCCTCCCCTGACCCTTAGCCCCCGCTGGTGCACCGCCACCAGAGGCGTCGCCATCGCGCGTCGCTAGCAACGCCGCCCATCCTTGGCCAGCGTGCTCGGATCCGTTGGATCTAGATCTAAAGGCTACAATAGAATCACTTAACAAAAGAGTACGGTTTTATCTGGTCCATGCAACCCCACTTAGATCTAACGGCTCGCATCGCTTGATCCAACCAAAACAGTATCAACCAATCAGAGCCTGCCGCGTGTATAGAGTTTTGATTTAAAATCAAGATTTTACCAATTAGATGTTTAAACTTGTAAAATCAATAACTTTTGATCTGTAATTCCAAAAATTACAAATTAGGTGTATATGGATTCAGAAAAATGAGAACTTTGCATCTATGGCCTTTCTTGGGTCATTTGATTCTGTAAAATTAGGATTTTATGCAGAGACTTGTTTAGGACTACCTTGGCTATAAAAATTGCTCTAATTTTTTTTGAGTGAATCCTTTTGCAAATGGTTTTGTTTTGAACCCTCTGACCATAAACAATAAAATTTGAAATTAAAAATATATTTTGTTAGCACTAGAAAATATTCCTTTGAATAAAAGCTTTTCTAGCAAAAGAAAATATTTTAATTTACCAAATTACACTAAATTGATTCCAATTGGAATTCCACTTTTATAAAAAGACCAGTAGGTGTTTGTATTGTTTAGAACCTTGTTAGAAACAACTTTTTCAATAAAATAACCTTTTGCATGCTTGCATGCATTTCTTTGTTTTCTTGTTTGGTTTTGTTATTTTGTGTGCTAGTGTTGAATGTGTGCTTTGCTTGATTGTGATGTAGTGAACCTTGAGGAGTGTGACATTTGCAAGATAAGGAGAGTACCCAGATTTTCTACTAAAAAGGCAAGTGATACTTTGGTCATCAAAAGTCCTATCTTTTCAATATTGCATTAGTAATATTTTTGTAGTATGCATGAATAGGACTATTATTTTATATTACCATGCTATGATAATCCTATAGTATCTACCTTGGTAGTTTTTCCTAAAGATAGGAGACATAGTAAGTTTAGAATGCTTAGTCTAGCTATATAGAATTATGGGTGGAAATCATGATATGATGTCTTATGAAAATACAAGTATTGTTTTTGGACTAATGAAAACAACTGATGTTAATGAAACACCTGTGTGGAAATGGGACTTGTATGGATTTATGTTGAGTGGTTACCCAGGGCCCATGTCTATGGTTTACCCTATGTATCTCACTTATGGATGGCCACCTAGGAACAAAGAGATTTGGGACATTCTTGTCGTGAAAGCTTCCAGTGCAGCCACATGGCATATGGGCTCTGCCTTGACCAACTAAGTTGCAAGAACACAGACGGACAGACATAAGGTAGTAGTGATGATAGGATGGAACGTGTTGATGTCTACGCACTTCTATTCTTGTAGACAGTTGTTGGGCCTCCAAGTGTATAGGTTTGTAGAACAGTAGCAAGTTTCCCTTAAGTGGATTACCCAAGGTTTATCGAACTGAGGGAGGAAGTGTTCAAAGGTATCCCTCTCAAGCAACCCTGCAATTAAGATACAAGAAGTCTCTTGTATCCCCAACACACCGAATATAGGTGCACTAGTTTGGCGAAGAGATAGTGAAATACAAGTGGTAACGGTGCCAGAAAATAGCTTCTGACTTGTTGTTGACGTGGGGTAACGTTGCCAGAAAAGAGCTAATGGCGTGGAGGAAAGGTAAAAGCCCCAAACCTCCCCGGCAAACGGAACAAAGATGGAAGCAATCAAACATGCAACATATCTATAGTAGCAAATGCTGTTTCAATGCTTAGAAACAAGGCCTACGGATCATACTTTCACTAGTGAACACTCTCTCATATAAATATCCTCTCTGCATGATAGTACTCTTAACTACTCTCCGGTTGGACACTCTAATCATTGGTAGGGCTATAAAAGCACACCTCAAAGTTCGCCTTCCCCAATCTAGATAACCCCACACTGTCACCTTGAGCGCTAGATGGTTCCAACAAACACCACAATTTCATAGAGACATCCAACTCCAAATATAACTCGTAACAAATATTCAATCTAGCCAAAGTGCCACACACGGTATGCACCCTGTCACTTTCACACACGTGGGGAAAAGCATAGATCTATTAAAGCACAAGGAGTATTTATGTAGACTCAAGCCTAAGTGCCACCATGGAACGCACACTGTCACTTTCACACACATGGGGAGAGCAAAGATCTAATGAAGCACTTGAGTAGCAAGGTAGATCTACTTTATTACAAAGCTCATGACCACAAGATCATGCATAGAGAGGATGAACACATAGCTACTGGTAGAGCCCTTAGCCTCGAGGAAGAACTACTCCCTCCTCATCATGGGAATCTGCAATGGTGATGGAGATGGTGGTGGAGATGGCTCCGGGGGAACTTCCCCGTCCCGACAGGGTGCCGGAACAGAGACTTTCTATCCCCCGAATCTCCCTTTCGGTGGCAGCGGCGCTACAGAGGTTTTCATGGATTTTTTCTAGATTCTTTAGGGTTTTTGGGTCGAAGGCTTCTTATAGGCGAAGGGGGAGGCCGAGGAGGCGGCCAGAGGGCCCACACCCTCCCCAGGCATGGGCCAGGCTTGGCCGCGCCTAGGGGGGTCTGGCCACCCTCTGGTGCCTCTCCGTCCCTCCTTCTAGATTCGTGTCCCTCATGAAAAGTTATTGACTTTGGCTTTTGTCCTGTCCAATTTCGAGAATATTGATTTTCTGCCTTTCTGGAACCAAAAACAGAAGAAAACAGGCAGCTGACACTGTGGCAACTTGTTAATAGGTTAGTTCCAGAATAGATATAAAAACACCTCAAAGTGTAGACAAAGCAAAGCAAAGTAGATACACAACAAGCATGGGGCATCAAAAACTATAGATACGTTTCCAACGTATCATGCGTGTGTGGTAATCTGAGGGATTGTTTCTGAAAAGTCTTGTCTTGATGCATGTCGAGTCTTGTGGGGAAAGTGCACCACCTCTCGAGAGGGTAAAACTAAGTACTTAGCCGTGTCCCCGGTTATGGACAATTCTGAGCTTCAAGACAGTGAAGCAGTTCAATAATCTCATCATTCTATTTTCTCTAAGTTAAAACTTGTTGGGTGAACAAGGGTAACACCTGGTGTGTATCCAGTGTGCCCTGTTTAATGAAGTGTTTTTGAAAAAGAGAAAGAATATTTTATAAAGGATAGGGAAAACTTATTTTATGCAAAGGCCAACCAAAACTCCACTTAGCCATATATTCATGTAGATGTTAGATTCTCCATATCAATATGATATCACTTGCCAATACAATTCAAATGTATTGACCCTTGTGGATGTAACTTATCATGTTGCAGGATTACTTGCTGTTAGTGAAGTTTGATGAGTAGGGATTACAAGTCTACAACCAACATGTTTGCCTGTGGCATATGAATATGAAGGACTCCATGACTTATAGATATATCTGCTACTCTGTAATAAGATAGCCATATAAGCTATGTAAGTTGTAAAGAGTTATTTTATTTCCTGGATATGAGTTGTAATATGACCTTTGTTTCTTGATATTACATCTTAAACTATGCGTGCTAGCTATTCGATCCAGGGACTAACACTGTAAACACAGGGACTTGTACCTTATTGGGTTCAGGCCTCTACAATAATTTTGTGTTTTCCTCAGGTGAGAGCTTGTCATCAAAAATCACCGGGCACTTACCTTCCTTATCTAAAAATTCATACCTAAGATTAGGAGGAAGAGGCTTCAAGATGACAGGTGGCGAATCCTCATCTCCTTTTCTTTTAAGTTCTTCAAATTCGTTCCCGAGGAGATTTTCAACCTCGGGTTCAGTATTGAGGATTTCATCCAAATCCTCTTTTGCAGAGTCATTTGGAAGCGAATCATTGGTTCTAAAACTCCTCTTCAACTCAGATTTTGGGGTGCAAAAATAAATTGCTGCCAATTCTTCAATGGTCCCTCCTCTTTAATTTCAACCTTATTCTCATAAGGCAACTTTGTGAATTGGTTATAATTTATTTCTATAGCTTCTTCACCAACCTGCAAAGATGGAGCCTGTTTCTTGTTGTCAATATCAATTCTCATAGAGTTGTAAAAACGGGTACCAAAAATAACAGGACAAGAGGAGTTCAAGGGTATTTTAATAATATGAAAATCAAATAGGTACACAAAATCTCCCACGGAAATGCAGACATTGCGAAGTATCCTGTAAGTAGGATGTATAGTTCGATTAGAAAGCATAAAGGTAACTTCTGATGGCTCAAGGTAAGACTCGTCGAGATGGTCACCTATCTCCTCATAGATTGTGTAAGGAATGATATTAATGGAAAAACTTAAGTCATAGAATCCTACATACGTAGTCCCTCGTAAACAAAAATGGATTTTCTGTTAACTTCTATTTTTACCATCAGACTTGCCCCTTATCATGTTAGAGGATTCTATACTCACCATGATCACTTCATCTTTGAACATTTCAGGTTCTAGAAGTTCTTTTACTATCCCAATGTTTTTTTATGGTTCCTAGATCCTTAGTTAACCTTCCTATCCTTTTATTATTTTCACTTTTACTCTCTATCACTTTAGTTATTATGGTTTCTTCTTCAACTAGCATTTTCTTATACATTAGTAAATATTTATCCTTAGGTCTAGTTTGAGGGGGGTTCTCCTTTTTAGGTGGTTTATAACGTTCCAAATCTTTTGGGATCTGCAGATAGTTGGTGGAGGATTTAATAATTTGAACAATTATGCGGTGGTCAAGATTAAAGTTCCCAAGCAGTTTCTCTACCCTTCCGTAGGCTAGAAATCTTCTTAAGCAATTGTACTCTATGGGATTTTCTTTATTAAACTCCGACTCGCAATAAGCTTTCTCTACCCTATTCACCGTGTCTAAAAAAATTCAGGCTCTATGAACACTATATTAGGTGAAAGACCCATTGGTAAGGGAGTCAAGCTTATTTCTATTATCATCACTCAGACCCGCGTAGAAGGTGTATATCACCAACCAAGGTGGGAAATTATGATGGGGGCAGCGTTCAAGCATCCCGCGAAACCTTGTGTATCCTTCATGAAAGCTTTCTTCAGATTTTCCTTTAAAATTCGTGATCATGCTTCTTGCTCCAAGAGTTATTGTCCTGGGAAAGGAATCAGCTAAAAACAAGGAGGCAAGGCTCTCCCAGGAATTAGTAATCTTTGCAGAACTTTGAATGTATCAAGAATGGGCTTCATCAATAAGAGTTTGAGAAAAATAACAAATTTAACCTCATCCTCGGTTTATATATTAAGGTGGAAAGTCCCACAAATAGCTTCAAAGAACCCTACATGCTCTTATAGATCCTCCGTACCATCTCGTGCAAATCTTTTTGCATGCAAAAGATCTAAAAGCATGGGGTTAATATCGTACCCTCTTGGGTTATTGGATTTTAAACAAGCATCCATGGGCGGACCGGAGTTCCTTACAGCCTCTAGCTGAATTATATGTTGGTACTCGCCCATGATGTATTACCTGAAACTAGTAAGCAACTTTAGTAAAACAATTAGTAAAATAAGAAACTAAGAACAATGACTTTTATCACTTAAAAATATCATATTATAGTATAATATGTCAGCTCAATTGATATGTTCATAATAGACTTCATGATTTGAGATCTGTTGAAATAAAGACAAAAACGTGTGCACGAACGCCATGAAATACAAAGATCCCTACTCTATTTATGCAAAAACAAAAGGTAAATATGCTTCAATTTTGGACTCATCTATGTCTATAGACTGTCCAAGCCCGTTTTTGAAGGACGACCAAAGAAGTGCTGCTTTCTTCCCATGATCAATGACTTCATGGCCTTGTTCATCTTTAAGCATCGCAATGTAGTTGTGTCTATAATTCCTTGTAGCAATGGTGTGGAATTTTTTGTGTGTTTTCATCACCTAACTTGGCCCATATTATGTTGGCTCTCTTCCTCCAATATATTATTTTAGCCTCAAGTATATTCTGTAGGTGTGATTTCAGAGCTCTTCTGAAGTTTTTTTCATGGATTGAGAGAGTTCTCTGTTCTTATAATCCATCAAGGAGTGAGAGGACAAAATTGTAGTTGTCAATAATTAGAAATAAATTAGAGAGGTTCTTGCTCCACTTTTTTATGCCATTTCTCATGGATTTGAATATGGCAGTGATGTCTTGAGCATCATTTTTGTAGACACCCCTGTTGATCCAGTTTTGTTGTACAATGTCACTTAGGCCTTCAAATTCCAGCCAATATTCCTCAAATATGAAAATCTAAGATTTTGGGATCCCTGTTCCAACTTGGATGTTGATGGGAGTGTGATCAGAGCCTAACCTTGCCATTGGGTATGAAGAGGTGTTAGGGAATTCAGCGGTCTAATAGTGAGAGGTGAAGATCAAGTCATGTTTTTCAAGAAGAGGGGTATCTTGCATGTTGGACCAAGTGTAAGCTCTTCCTTTTAGGGGGATTTCTTTCAGATCATGTTCTTGAATATTTGGATTTGAAGACATGAATGTTGTTAATGCTTCCACCAAGTATGTTTGTGTCTTCTACACTTCTGATCATGTTGAAGTCTCCGATAATAATCCAAAGGTTGTATTCAGTGGAGTCTAGTTGCATAAACCATTCAGAAATTTTTTTTCCTGCCATCTGAGGTGCATGAGGCATAGACATTTGTAAGGTACCAGGTTTTTAGAGTCATGTTACAGTTGAACTTTATAGTGATTTGGAAGTGACTCTAACTTTCTATGGTTCCCGTGAAAATGTTAGATTTCGAAATGACAGCTATACCTCCCAAGTTACCAATTGAGGGTTGGAATGCAAAGTGGTTGAGTCTCCTAGAACGAAATTTTCTAAAAAAGGTGCTGTCAAAATTATCTCTTTTAGTTTCTTGCAGACAGACTACATTACAGTTTCTTTGGTTGATTTTATCAGCCATAACATGGCATCTTTCTTGTTAATTAACTCCCATAATATTCTATTCTAGGATGTTTGGGATTCTATCCATTTATCAGTGGGGTGGTTGCTTGGCAAAGTAACAACAGGTACTGTACTCATGGAAACTCATGTGAATTATCACATCAGGTTTAACATTAGTCTGGCATCTAGCACTAGGTTGAATATAGTAGTCAAACATTTGAGTAAGCAGGAAATAAGCAAACCGCAGGGGGTAATCAGAGCACATAGAGTTATTACAGACTAATAAACTAGGTGGAACTAATGGGAATAGTCTGACAGATAAAGGAAATAAAAGTCTGATGCACATGCAATTCTTATTACAGAGAATGTGGCCCAAGACAAAGATAAATGGCATGAGATAAAGGTGATAACTTGAAACTAAGATAGGACGGCAGCAGAGGTCCCTGCCCTTGGACTTGGTGTATGGAGGCTCACACACTATCATAAGAATTGTCATAGTTCATCTTTTCTTCTCATGCCTCACCAGGGGGCATCTGATAAAAGCTGGTGCCAATAGCTTGGATGGTGCTGACAGGCAGTATGGGTGGGGGCTTGCTGAGCATCTAGGATGGTGGCTTCAAACTGGTTGACAAGATTGACCGGGATCACTACATTGGAGTTTTCAGCATGTGCATTTGCACTGTCCTTGTTCTTGATGCCAGCCTTCAGCCCTGCAATTCTTCTGCTCCTTCTAACACAGTTGTCAGTCTTGGCTGTGTGCTTCTTTCCCTTGGATTTGGCAAAGCTAGAGGGCTTGTAAATCATGACAAGGTCACTGTCAGACTATTCTGATAGAGGTATGAAGCTTGGGCCAGCATTACTAAAGGCAGGATCATGGTGATTTGCCTGGTCTACTACAACTAGTGCAGTGTTAATTTCAAGTCTACATCTGATAGTGGTCATCCCATTCACCTCAGCCTCATTAAGTTGGACAGAAGCACCAGTGATCTGGTTACCAGCAATCTTGACAAGACTATCTTGGTTATCATTCCCCATTAGGTTTCACTAAGACTAGTCAGGTTCTAGATAATAGAGTTGGTCTGTGCTGGTTTAGGGTCTTGGTGTTCTTCAGGCTGGAGAGGAGGTGTAGCAGGTGCAACATCATGACCATGAGGTGCAGCAGGTGCAACAGCAGCATTTCCTTCATCCATGTTGAGATCAAGAATGTCATGCCAGAATACATGTTGGAAGATAGCAGGCATAGGGTGTGGGTTACCACCATCAGGTGGGAGAGGATCCTCATCACCTTCCATCCCTCCCAATAAGTTCCTTGTAGAAGGATCATGGGGCATGTCCAAGTGTCTCCATTGCCATCATCGGCTATGTTTTTCCCAACACAACACTAAGGGGCAGCGTGTCCATGTTGTGATCTCTGAATTTTACCAGGATTCTTGCTTTGTCTGAGAGGTATTTGTTCGAAACAAGAAATCAACCAAAGGTAACAAAAGTTTTGACTACAAATTCTGGATTCCAGAGTTGTTGGGGATAGTTGAGCAGGATGCACCATATATCTATCCTCGTTGACAATGCGAAGCACATAATCACTAATAAAATATGTACTGTTCCCAACTACAACATCATGATCTGTGACAGTAGCAAACCGGATCAGACTCGTGCCCATTGCACATCTTGAGGTGCTCCTGACGTGCAGTCCTAGACCATGGAGATGCTCTCTGATGATGGCCACCACAACAAGGTACTCAGCTGTCGGGTGGAAGGTTCCAGGGTGGCAACGACCTAGTCATCTCCGTGCATGGGGAAGTCGCCGCGAAGGAACACATATGATCGCTGGGTGAAGAAGGCCAGGTGGGATGGCTTCCATGACAATAGGTAGGTGGGGTGGGGTCGATAGGGTAGTTCACCATTGGGAGTGGAGATGGTCAAGCTGGGCGAGAGCAATAGCAGATTGGAGATTAGGTTGCAGAGACGTGGCTTGGGGTTCTCTGTAGCAATAGAGAAGGCGAGGAGGCAGAGGAATCTATTTTGATATTTTTTGAAACCACTTGATCTCTAGGTTTTTGGCGATATACTAGAGATTTGTTGGGCTTGGATAAGTAGATGCGCTCAAGGTGGCCATAATTGTAGAATCGGCAGCAACGAACTTGGTTTCGACAAGAACTCACCTGATGTCCTTCTGCTAAATTTTTTGAACATAAGATGGGCCTAAAGATGGGCCTGTCTGCTTGCTGTGACATGTTGTTCAGTAGCCAAGAGTTTTTGTTGGGCTGTGGGATTAGGTATTCAGAGTAACACGATCATGAACGTTGAGGGTTTGAACACGGGGTTTCCCTCCCGTTGGACTGTTGCCGATGATCAGAGGGAATGATCCGAGTTTCACAATCATCAGCGATGTGTGGTTTTTGTGTGAGATCGAACGTCTAGCTACTACAATATAATACATATTCGTGCAAATGGTTATGTCGTTGGCACCGGTCAAGATATTAGCCTGGTGAATATAGTGAGTCACAAAGGCATTGTTACCTCGAGGTGAAGGAACTTTCTAATAGTGACGAGGCTTGAGGATATTCCTTGGCCTAATCATAGTCCATTCCTTGTCTTGTTCTGTTCGCCATAATCTCGCTTCTCCTATCCAATTGGGTCTTCTAATTCCCCATACATCAAATAAACATTTTAACTCCTTGGAATCATAGAATTTCATTTTTTGAATGAGAAACCAGACGACCTTTGAGCAGACATCAAACATGAAAAGACGGTCATGAATGTGTGAGATTCTTATCTTGTTGTGTGCTGCTCCAACACATGATGATAGTGCCAATCAAACATGCTCAATAGATAGATAAAAGGTTGCTCATCCAAAAGATACCACTAGAGAGAAACCAGTGTTGGCCGAGACAACATTAACAGGGATGGAGAATTCTCTATGAACCTTGGATATGAAGGCATGGCTAGGAGTGAAGTCTAGATGGTGGGCAACGGAGGAGGGATCCCTCTCCATTAGATCGCATGTCAGAGATGCCTCTAGAGGTTAATGGTGGGGAGATCGCCATGGGATTCACCAGGTGGGAGGTGGGAGTCACCATCATATTGAAAATTCCTTAAAGGAATTATTGGTTTTAAAAAATCGAATTAAATTTTATCAACCTAAAATACAATTTAGTATTTGTACTGGATAGCTTATATTTTTGTCAACATTTAGAGATATTTTATGTATTTTTAGGATTTTTCTTTATTTTTATAGAGCTTAAATACTGTCATGGGTATTTTAGGGATTTTGCATTTTATGATTTTAACCATTTATTCTTTCAAACCTAGGCCTGGCCCTTGGGCAGACTAGCCCTAGTTCGGCCTAGTGGGTTGTGCTAACCCACTCAGTGATCTACTGGGTTGGTCAACTGATCTAGTCCTTTCCCCCCTCTCTCTCTCTCTGTGTGTCGCTGATGACCCACACGTATAAGGGGTGTATCGTAGTACTTCCGATAAATAGGAGTGTCGATCCCAACGAGGAGCAGAAGGTGTTGACTAGTGGTATGGAGCAGGAAATCTCTGTAAATACTTAGCAAACAGATTTTTAGGGGTTTTCTGATAAAGCAAAGAAATAAAGTGCAAGTAAATGAAACAACAAACAGTTGCAGTAAGTGTCCCAATCCTTTCTTAGCAAAGGACAAGCCAGTGGAAATACTTATGAGGACCAAACGTTCTCGAGGACACATGAGAATTCTGTCAAGTGCTTTCGCTTCATATAGCTGAGTAGTCTTCTTTGGTTTTGTAAGTGTTGTGCAGGTGAACCTGTGCTAATGTACCGACCTTACTTGGACTAATACATACTAGTGATTAAACCCCTTGCAAGCACCCGCAACTACAGGAAAGCAATTAAGATATAAACCCAACCATAGCCTTAAACTCTGAGATCCTACACTCCCTTATGCAATGGTTTCCTAACGGGGGTTCAGGTTTCTGTCACTTCGGCAACCCCACAATTAGTAGCCAAATACAAAATGCATTCTCCTAGGCCCATGAATGGTGAAGTGTCATGTAGTTTATGTTCACATGACACCACTAGAAGAATAGCACCACAACTTAAATACTAAACCATTGAATAATATCTCAACACAAATCCACTACTAACAACATGATTTCTTCCATGTCCTCAAGAACTAAATGAACTACTCACGATACATCATATGGATCAAGATCAAAGATGATATGGTGATGAATAAAAATCTGAACATAAACACTGATCCAAAGGTTCCACTCACAAGCATCAACTACAATAGTAATCAACACCGAGAAAGTTCCCCCTAAGAACTATGTAAGACTCAACACGATTGTTACAGCGGGATGGAGTGATGATGATGGTGCTGGTGGAGATGATGGTGTGGATGATGATGATGATCCCGATGAAGTCTAGATTGATGATGGTGTTGATGGCGATGATGTCCCCTATCCGGGAAGGAATTTCCCCGACAGAAATCTGTCTGCCGGAGAGCTCTTTCTCTCTCGGTGTTTTCCGCCCCATACAGGCGGCGAAATCTTTCTGTGGTCGCTCCCCGTGTATTAGGGTTTCGAGGAGAAGCTATAGGCGAGAGGGTAGAGCCAGAGGTGGGCCACACCCCTGTAGGCGCGACCTAGGTGTGGCCCGCGCCTGGGGGGTATGTGCCCCCTGTGGCCCATCTCCACCTTCCCTTCTGGCATTCTTCGTCTTCTGGGAAAATAGGGTTTTCCGTAGTTTTTTTGGTATTTTTCTGATCTTTGCGAAATTGCATCAAAACACCGCTTTTTTCCATTAGAATCCTGACTACGGCAGTTCATCCTCCAAGAATCATACAACATGCAAAAAACAGATGAAAAGACATAAGTAACACCTCTTAATATGAAATATATCAATGAATAGAGGCAAATTATGATATAGAATGGTGATGCAAATTGGACGTATCAACTCCCCCCAAGCATAGACCTTCGCTTGTCCCCAAGCGAAAACGGAGTTCAGTAAACATGTCCACAGGTTTATGGAGTGAAGTGTTGATAAAAGAATACAGACAAGAAGCATCACACTTACCATTACATAGCTCATAGAAGAAAGCAACTCACCATTATATAACTTAGCTTGTAACAAGTATATGAGTCACAATAGAGATGCATACCGATAAATCATAATTGGAATTGGCAAACTTTGTTCTTGGTCAGAGAATAGCTGGCAAACGGTTTCACAAATAAAGCTTTTGTAAAGAAGTTTCACAACAAGAGTACTCTTTTCTCAAACATAAAAGGTTTTTCACAATGATGGCTTTCAAAGTAATACTCAATAGATAAGAGTCTTGTGCAAACAAGGAAGATAAAGAACATGCTTGAATAAATCATCATATGAATGCTTGAAACACAACAACTCAAATGCTTGCTGGGGATAGAGAGGAAGTAGGTTTACTGACTCAACTTGGAAGTAGAAGAAAGGCCCCTCATAGAGGGAAGCAGGGATTTCAAGTTCTTAAAGAGCTTCCAAAAGATTATGGTAATTACTAGCTTTGAGCCCTCATTGCCCCTATCATAAGCATCTTGAGGTAATTAAGGTTAAAGTGAACAAAGGTGGAGTATATGCTTGACAAAATATAAGTTGGCAATCTCATGTCCCTTGAGTACGAGGGCCACTCTTCATGCTACTCAACTTTAGTTACCCGTAAGTTCTTGTCATAGTAAGTACACGTGTATCATAAAGAATCGCCAACGGGGTACCCCTTGCACATGGTACAAGAGCTATCCCGTAACCAAAATGACAAGGCAAGCAGACAATGAGCATCTCAGCGATCTTTTTATTTGCTATTTGCATAGGTTTTTATTGAGGATGCTTCATAGATTGCTCATTATGGTGATGCTGCAAGTTTCCACCATGATTAGGCATGGCTTAGGCTAGCGGCCCAAGCATTTATCTAACACACATACATAACTCCATGGACTTACAAGCTCCCCTTTTATTTCACATCGACGACATCCGCAAACAAAAGAGCATGATATCAACTGGATATGTATCCATAACTATTGAAAGCATTCCCCGTGACAGCATGGTTCTGCTAATCCTAACGTATAGATGCAAGCATATACAACTTCGATGACACAGTGGTTCAAGTTTATTAGGGGCAGGAAAATAACGTGTGCCATCAAGTTTGTGAGAGCTTTACTAACTAGTTTTCACATAACAAAATAATTTTTAATTGAAAAGATATATAGAACTTGAGAATTTGCTTGGAATAGAAATAATGCTAATGGGTAGATATGGTGGACACAAATGGCACAGGTTTTGGTTCAAAGGAGTTGGATGCATGAGAAGTATTCCTTCTCAAAACAGGTTTTTGGCTAGCAAGGCTAGGTAGCAAGCAAGAGAGTTGAAGGAAACAAGCAAACATACAAGTAATAAAGCCAAACATGCAATCTTCCTTAAAGACACAGAAGATCTTAAATAAAGAATACTAAACTTATGAGCCAATCAAGAAAGAAAATAAATGATACAAAATACCTGTAAGCTTTTTCTGTTTTACTTTCAAACCTCAAAAAGTGTTGCTATTGACCAGAGCTCGGTTTGCCAAAACCAATTTAGATCTACTTGAAGATCCCAAAGTTATGCCAATACTGATCAACAAGATCAATCATATAATAGAGATTGCAAACTAAAATAAGAAGTGCAAAAAGTAAAAGATGAAACTTCTCATTAATATTCCATAAAGGCACTCACACCAAGGGATACATAGATAACAAACTAAGGGAGAGATACTTCCACATGCAAACCAACCTATAAAATAACCTCTCTACCAAAGATATGAATCTACTAAAAAGGTAAAAGATAAAAGATAATGATGTGATACCGCAACACTCCCCCAATCTTGGAACAAGCCAAGGGGATGCCAAACCTGATGACGAATTACTCCTTCGGTGGTGGTGGTGTTATCTTGATAAGATCTTCAATCAGTTCCCTCAAATCCTCAATCTTGAAGGTCAGAGTACGAATAAACTCTGAATTTTGCTCATTGCGGTTCATGATCATGTCGGACCGAGAATCCCAGTCCTTGTTATTCTTTCCCCACTCTTCCTTCTTAGAGTGTTCCTTCCCTGCATGGTTAGAACGAGGCAGATCCCAAACCGAGGGCAAGTTCCCTTTGGGCACCTGTTGGTACTGCCGCTCATTAAGAGAGTATGGAAGGGGTTCTTGGTGAGTGAAGGAGGTGACCGTGGAGCGAGGACATGACATGGGGTTTTCCCTCCTGTAGACATCCGTGCTATCCTTCTAACCTTGGTAGGGTTTTCCACCACTCCAATGCTTATGACGATAGCGCAGGTGTTCGGATACTCGTCCTCCTTCATGTCTTCCTCATCCCCAACCAAGATCTTCTCCTCCTTGGGGTTTTGAGGATCATATTACTCGGGCTTCTTGCCTTTGTCGTTGGCAGAGACCATGGTGCTCTAAACTTTAGAAGATTTCCTGACATAAACAGATCGAAACGAAAACACGATGAGAACAGGATATACGAACCTCGGGGGATCCGGGGGGTTATATATTATGAAGTTTCAATGCATAAGTAAGGTACTGGTGCAAAAACGAGGCGGATAAGGAGCTCAAGGGGCTCACACCCCATCCAGGTGTGGCCATCTAGGGCCCGCGCCTAGGGTGGGTGTGGCCACCCTGGCCTCCGTTTCCTCCTCTTTTTCATCTCGTAACCTCCCATATGCAATAAAAACATAAAAAAATATAAGGTTTTCACGAACCTTATGTTTTCACCACTTTTACCTATTCAAAGACGAACTCTGCAGATTCCTTTTCTCCATCTCCTGAAAATCCCTTTCATACAAGGCCTTACACAAACCTTAATGGCAACATTAGTGTATGCAAAAACCATAAAACTTTAGGTTCAAACTTCAACTGAAATCCATCAAAACAAAAGCTACTTTAGCAACTCCTTTCCAAAAACCCAAAAATAATCGGAAAGGGAATCAATATAAGAGGCAAATGCAAATGATGGCAGAAATCTGTCAAAACAGACTAGCAGGTAAAGATTGACTTTTTCAAAAACCTTCTGTTGCTCAAATCAAAAAGTGCAAAACTAATTGAAGTTGGGTAACAACTTGGAGAACAAGCACAACATATTATAGCTCCATCTGAAGTACTGAGCTCCTTCATGAATTTTTACAAAGTAGCACAAAAATCTGTCCCAGGACAACCACTTTTCACAACTCCTCTACTTCTCAAAAGTAGTTTACCTTGACACAAAAAACCAAAACAAACGGATAAGGAGCGGTCATTACTGAGGTAATAACTTCCAAGACTCAACAAAACTATTGGGTTATCTCCCAAGAAGTACTTTTCTTTATTGCCTTTAAGTTAGGCCTTGGTAATTTCAAAGATGCTCACATAGGAGATATATTTTGAAGTGAAAGAGAGCGTCAAGAAACAAATATCCAACACATTTGAGTCTAACCCACTTCGTATGCAAAGGAGTATCATGAGAAAACAAATTGTTGAAACAAAAGCCACTAGCATAGAAAGACAAAACAGATGCAACTCAAAGCTTTAAACATAAAATAGGGAAACTTAACATTATTGAGATGCATAAAACCATGTTTCCCTCTCTCATAATAACATTCAATAGCAATTTGAATAAAGTTGACAATATAACTGTCATAGGAAATAACTCTATCATCAGAATTAGCATACTTACAATCATCAAAAAGAGGTCGAAGGTCATAAACTGGATCAATAGAAGCAAGTTGTTCCATCCTGAAATCTTCATTAGGCAAGCTATTTTCCCAAGGAGCTTTAGCAAAATTGGAAAAGTTAAACTCATAAGAATCTCCATCAAACTTAGTTAAAACTTTCTCCTTTTTACAATCTATTATAGCTCCACGGGTGTTCAGGAAAGGTCTACCAAAGATGATAGAACAAGTTTTACTAGTTGCTGAATTAAGCACTATAAAATCAGCAGGATATTTAGTCTTACCACAGAGAACCTCCACATCTCTTACAATACCAATAGGGCAAATGGTTTCCTTATTAGCAACGTGAATAACCACATCAATATTCTCAAGCTCACAAGGACCAATTTCATGCATAATTTCCCTGCAAAGCTCATAAGGAATAGCACTAGAACTAGCACCAATATCACATAAACCATAATAGCAATGACCACCAATTCTCATAGAAAGCATAGGGACACTAGCTTTTGTAGGATGAGAGACAATATTAGAAGCGTCTTCACAGAATAAAATGTGCACATCCTCTATATTTTAGTGGCAAGATATTTCACAATAGATACCACGGGTTCAATATTCATTTGCTTATCAGGTTCCCCAGTTTTCTTTGCACTTTTGTTATTCGCACTATATATCATAGAGTACTCCTTTACCTTAGCTGGGAAAGGTGTTTTCTCAACATAAGGTTCAGGCAAAATATGATCAATAGTACAAACTTCAGTGCTTCTAATAGGAACATGACTAACAACATCTTTATAAGGTGCATGCTACTTATTCCACTTCTTTTTAGGAATTTCTATGTAAGAGGCAAAGGCCTTAAAACAATTGTCAATACTTTGAGAATCAAGACCATACTTAGTACTAATATATCACGGAAGTCGTCAGTTCCCATAAAGGATTTAATGCATTCATAATCATAGTTTATACATAACTTTCTTCCTTTGTCATTCTCCCATGCTTCAGTGTTCTCTTGAATACAGTCTAGGAGATCCCATTTAGCTTCTTCCTTCATACGTGTGAATGATCCAGCACAAGAAGCATCTAGTAAATCTTTATCATGAAGAGAAAGCCTAGCATAAAAGTTATTCAGAATAATATTGTTAGGGAGTTCATGAATAGGACATTTAAGCATTAGTAACTTCAATCTCCCCCAAGCTTGAGCTGTACTCTCTCCATCACGAGGCCAAAATTTATATATCAGGTTCCTATCCTTATGGATTTCACTGGGAGGATAAAATTTAGAATAAAAGAGAGATACTATTTCCTCCCATTCCATGGATTGCCCATTCTTCAGCAGCTTATACCATTCTTCATCTCTTCCTTTCAAGGATATAGAGAGTAACTTATTCTTCACCTATTCAGTTGTGATACCTGCACACTTAAACAACCCGCATAATTCATGGATAAAAAGCAAATGATCACCAGGATGGACAGTTCCATCCCCTAAATAATAATTATCCATAACACGATCAATAATACTTGTAGGTATCTTAAAAGGATCTATCTCAACAGGTGGTGGTTCATATACTACCCTAATAGTGGTAGTAGTTTTCCCAAACAGAAAACCAAGTGGGCTTTCCATATTGGAAACAAAGTAGCAGACATAAATAAAAGCAATACTCACAGTAGAAGTTTCCTTTACTAGTTCCACTCTTCAATAGCGCTTCACTCCCCGACAACGGCGCCAGAAAATAGTCTTGATGACCCACAAGTATAGGGGGTGTATCGTAGTACTTTCTATAAATAGGAGTGTCGATCCCAACGAGGAGCAGAAGGTGTTGACTAGTGGTATGGAGAAGGAAATCTCTGTAAATACTTAGCAAACAGATTTTTAGGGGTTTTCTGATAAAGCAAAGAAATAAAGTGCAAGTAAATGAAACAGCAAACAGTTTCAGCAAGTGGACCAATCCTTTCTTAGCAAAGGACAGGCCAGTGGAAATACTTATGAGGACCAAACGTTCTCGAGGACACATGGGAATTCTGTCAAGTGCTTTCGCTTCATATAGCTGAGTAGTCTTCTTTGGTTTTGTAAATGTTGTGTGGGTGAACCTGTGCTAATGTACCGACCTTACTTGGACTAATACATACTTGTGATTAAACCCCCTGCAAGCATCCGCAACTACAGGAAAGCAATTAAGATATAAACCTAACCACAACCTTAAACTCTGAGATTCTACGCTCCCTTGTGCAATGGCTTCCTAACAGGAGTTCAGGTTTCTGTCACTCCGAAAACCCCAAAATTAGTAGCCAAATACACAATGCATTCCCCTAGGACCATGAATGGTGAAGTGCCATGTAGTCGACGTTCACATGACACCACTCGAAGAATAGCACCACAACTTTAATACTAAACCATTGAATAATATCTCAACACAAATCCACTACTAACAACATGACTTCTCCCATGTCCTCAAGAACTAAACGAACTACTCACAAGACATCATATGGATCAAGATCAAAGATGATATGGTGATGAATAACAATCTTAACATAAACAATGATCCAAAGTTTCCACTCACAAGCATCAACTACAATAGTAATCAACACCGGGAAAGTTTCCCCTAAGAACTATGCAACATTCAACACGATTGTTACTGTGGGATGGAGTGATGATGATGGTGCTGGTGGAGATGATGGTGTGGATGATGATGAAGTCTAGCTTGATGATGGTGTGCAAGATTCAACACGTCCAATTTGCATCACCATTCTATATCATAATTTGCCTCTATTCATTGATATATTTCATATTAAGAGGTGATACTTATGTCTTTTCATATGTTTTTGCATGTTGGATGATTCTTGTAGGATGAACTGCCGGAGTCAGGATTCTGATGGAAAAAGAGGTGTTTTGATGCAATTTCGCGAAGATCAGAAAAATGTCAGAAAAACTACAGAAAATCATATTTTTCCAAAAGACGAAGAATGCCAGAAGGGGATGCGAATATGGGCCACAAGGGGCACACACACCCCCAGGCGCGGGCCACCCCTAGGCCGTGCCTATAGGGGTGTGGCCCACCTGGCCCACCTCTGGCTCCGCCCTCTCGCCTATACCTTCTCCTCAAAACCCTAATACACGGGGGGAGCAACCACAAAAAGATTTCGCCGCCTCTGCGGGGCGGAAAACAACGAGAGAGAAAGAGCTCTCCGGCAGACAGATTTTTGCCAGGGAAATTCCTTCCCGGAGAGGGGATATCATCGCCATCAACACCATCATCAAGCTAGACTTCATCGGGATCATCATCATCCACACCATCATCTCCACCATCATCACCACTCCATCCCGCTGTAACAATTGTGTTGAATACTTGCATAGTTCGTAGGGGAAACTTTCCGGGTGTTGATTACTATTGTAGTTGATGCTTGTGAGTGTTAACATTGGATTATTGCTTATGTTCAGATTGTTATCCGTCACCATATCATCTTTGATCTTGATCCATATGATGTCTTGTGAGTAGTTTGTTTAGTTCTTGAGGACATGGGAGAAGTCATGTTGTTAATAGTGGATTTGTGTTGAGATATTATTCAATGGTTTAGTATTTAAGTTGTGGTTCTATTCTTCTAGTGGTGTCATGTGAACGTTGACTACATGATATTTCACCATTTATGGGCCTAGAAGAATGCATTGTGTATTTGGCTACTAATTGTGGGGTTGCCAGAGTGACAGAAACCTGAACCCCGTTAGGACACCATTGCACAAGGGAGCGTAGGATCTCAGAGTTTAAGGCTGTGGTTAGGTTTATACCTTAATTGCTTTCGTGTAGTTGCGGATGCTTGTAGGGGGTTTAATCATAAGTATGTATTAGTCCAAGTAAGGTCGGTACATTAGCACAGGTTCACCGACACAACACTTACAACACCAAAGATGACTACTCAGCTATTTGAAGCGAAAGCACTTGACAGAATTACCATGTGTCCTCGAGAACGTTTGCTCCTTATAAGTATTCCCACCGGCTTGTCCTTTGCTAATAAAGGATTGGGCCACTTGCTGCAATTGATTGCTGTCTTTCTTACTTGCACTTTGTTTCTTTGCTTTATCAGAAAACCCCTAAAAATCTGTTTGCTAAGTATTTACAGAGAATTCCTGCTCCATACCACTTGTCAACACCTTCTGCTCCTTGTTGGGATCAACACTCCTATTTATCAAAAGTACTACGATACACCCCCTATACTTGTGGGTCATCAAGACTATTTTCTAGCGTCGTTGCCGGGGAGTGAATAGCTATTAAAGAGTCGAACTGGTACAGGAAACTTATACTATGAGTATTTCTTTTTATTTCTGTTTTTTACTTTGTTTCCAATATGGATAACCCACTTGGTTTTCTGTTTGGGAAAACTACTACCACTGTTAGGGTAGTAGATGAACCACCACCTGCTGAGATAGATCCTTTTAAGATACCTACAAGTATTGTTGATCGTGTTATGGATAATTATTATTTAGGGGATGGAACTGTCCATCCTGGTGATCACTTGGTTTTTATCCATGAGTTATGCGGGTTGTTTAAGTGTGCAGGTATCACAACTGAACATGTGAAGAAGAAGTTACTCTCTATATCCTTGAAAGGGAGAGCTGAAGAATGGTGTAAGCTACTGGAGAATGGACAATCCATGGAATGGGAGGAAATAGTACCTCTCTTTTATTCTAATTCTATCCTCTGAGTGAAATTCATAAGGATAGGAATCTGATATATAAATTTTGGCCTCGTGATGGAGAGAGTACAGCTCAAGCTTGGGGGATATTGAAGTTACTAATGCTTAAATGTCCTATTCATGAACTCCCTAACAATATTATTATCAATAACTTTTATGCTAGGATTTCTCTTCATGATAAAGATTTACTAGATGCTTCCTGTGCTGGATCATTCACACGTATGAAGGAAGAAGCTAAATGGGATCTCCTAGACCATATTCAAGAGAACACTGAAGCATGGGAGAATGACAAATGAAGAAAGTCAGGTATAAACTATGATTATGAATGCATTAAATCTTTTATGGGAACTGATGACTTCCGTGATATTAGTAATGAGTATGGTCTTGGATCTCAAGTTCTTGCAAAATGTTTTAAGGCTTTGTCTCTTATATTGTAATTCCCAAAAAGGAGTGGGACAAGTACCATGCTCCTTATAAAGACATTGTTACCCATGTTCCTGCTAGCATTGAAGTTTGTACCGTTGATCCTATTTTGCCTGAACCTTATGTTGAGAAAATCCATTTTCCTGCTAAGGTAAGGGAACATTCTATCATAGCTAATGTGGTTAACAAAAGTGCAAAGAAAACTGTGGAACCAGATGAGCAAATAAATATTGAGCCTGTGGTAGCTATTGTGAAAGATCTTGTCACTAAAAATATAGAGGATGAGAACATTGTCTTCTGTGAAGACGCTTCTAATATTGTCTCCCATCCTAGAAAAGCTAGAAAAGCTAGTGTCCCTGTGCTTTCTATTAGAATTGGTTATCATTGCTATTATGGTTTATGTGATATTGGTGCTAGTTCTAGTACTATTCCTTATGAGCTTTACAGGGATATTATGCATGAAATTGGTCCTTGTGAGCTTGAGGATATTGATGTGGTTATTCACCTTGCTAATAGAGAGATAGTCTATCCCATTGGCATTGTAAGAGATGTGGAGGTTCTTTGTGGTAGTACTTGGTTCTGAAGCTAGTAAAACCTATCCTATTATCTTTGGTATACCCTTCTTAAATACTTGTGGGGCTATCATAGATTGTAGGAAGGAAAAAGTTTTGACTAAGTTTGATGGAGAGTCTTATGAGTTTAATTTTTCCAAATTTGCTAAAAATCCTTATGAAAATGAATTGGCCAATGAGGATTTCAGGGTTGAACAACTTTCTGCTATTTCTCTTGCTCCTAACAATGCCTTGCAACAGTTTATGGAAGATCATGAAAGCGAAGTCTTCATTATGGAAAGAAATGAGATTGCCGAGGTTTTCCTTCGTCAGCCTAAGTTACTTAAAGCATAATCTACCTATGGAAGATTTGGGTACCACGCTACCACCTGAAGGGGACCCTGTTTTCGAATTAAAACCTTTACCTGATGATCTTAAGTATGCTTATCTAGATGATAATAAATTATATCCTAATATTATTAGTTCTAAACTTTCAGGAAAGGAAGAAGAATGGTTATTGGAAATACCGAAGAAACACCGAGGAGCTATGGGCTATACTCTTGATGATTTAAAAGGGATTTCTCCTACTATATGTTAGCATGCTATTAATATAGAACCTGATGCAAAACAAGTTGTTGAGCACCAATGCCATCCAAATCCTAAGATGAAGGATGTGGTAAGAAATGAGATATTAAAACTCCTTAATGTTGGTATTATTTACCCTATTGCTGATATCCAATGGGTTTGCCCCGTTCATTGTGTTCCAAAGAAAGGGGGAATTACTGTTGTTACTAAAGAAAATAATGAGCTTATACCCAAAGAGTAGTGGTTGGGTATAGAACGTGCATTGATTTTAGAAAGGTTAATAAAGTTACTAAGAAAGATCATTATCCTTTGCCCTTTATTGATCAAATGCTAGAAAGGTTGTCTAAAAATACCCACTTTTGCTTTCTTGATGGTTATTCTGGGTTCTCTCAAATCGCTGTGAAAGCGCAAGACCAAGAGAAAACCACTTTCACTTGTTCTTATGGCACTTATGCTTATAGGCGTATGTCTTTTGGTTTATGTAATGCTCCTTCTACCTTTCAGACATGTATGTCTTCTATCTTTCATGGTTTTTGTGAAGAAATTGTGGAGGTTTTCATGGACGATTTCTCCGTCTATGGAACTTCTTTTGATAACTGTTTGCACAATGTTGATAAAGTTTTGTAGAGATGTGAAGAAACTAACCTTGTTCTTAATTGGGAGAAATGACATTTCATGGTTAATGAAGGGATTATTCTTGGAACAAAATTTCTGAAATAGGCATTGAAGTTAACAGAGCCAAAATTGAAGAAATTGAGAATATGTCTTGCCCTAGGGATATAAAAGGTATTCGTAGTATCCTTGGTCAAGCTGGTTTTTATAGGAGGTTTATTAAATATTTCTCCAAAATTTCAAAGCCCCTTACTAATCTTCTTCAAAAAGATGTACCTTTTGTTTTTGATGATGATTGTAAGGAAGCTTTTGAAACTTTGAAGAAAGCTTTGACTACTGCTCCTATTGTTCAACCACCTGATTGGAGTTTACCTTTTGAAATTATGTGTGATGCTAGTGATTTTGCTGTGGGTGTTGTCCTTGGGCAACGTGTTGATAAGAAGTTGAATGTTATTCATTATGCTAGCAAGACTCTAGATGCTGCTCAAATGAATTATGCTACTACTGAAAAGGATTAAGGCCCAGTTCTTTTAGGGGCTTCTTTGAAAATCCACCCTCCCCACAACTTCCTCGAGAAGCCAGTCTAAAAAAATTGCAAGGCTTTCAAAATGGTTAAGTCTAAACAAATTTGAAAGCCTTGCAATTTTTTTGAACCGGATTCCCCAGAAAGCTGGGGGTAGGGCAGTTTCTGGGAGAAGCCGCCAAAAGAACTAGGCCTTCTTAGCTGTAATCTTTGCCTGTGATAAGTTTAGACCCTATATTGTTGATTCAAAGGTTACTATTCATACTGATCATGCTGCTATCAAGTACCTTACGACAAAGAAAGACGCTAAGCCTAGGCTTATTAGATGGGTGTTTCTTTTACAAGAGTTTGATCTGCATATTGTAGATAGGAAAGGTGCTGAAAATCCTGTTGCTGACAATTTATCTCGTTTGGAAAACATTTCTTTTGACCCTTTGCCTGTTAATGATAGTTTTCCAAATGAGCAGTTGGCTGCAATAAGGGTAAGCCTGCATGAGAGTCCTTGGTATGTTGATTACGCTAACTTTATTGTTTCCAAGTATTTGCCTCCAACCTTTACAACCCAGCAAAGAAGAAAATTCTTTTATGATCTAAGGCATTACTTTTGGGATGACCCACATTTATATAAATAAGGAGTAGATGGTATTATGCGAAGATGTGTTCCAGAATATGAACAACAAGAGATATTAAGAAAATGTCATGGCAATGCTTATGGAGGACATCTTGCTGGGGATAGGACTGCACAAAAGGTTTTACAATCTAGATTTTATTGGCCTACCCTTTTCAAGGATGCAAGGAAGTTTGTCTTATCATGTGATGAATGTCAAAGAGTTGGTAACATTTCTAGATGCAATGAAATGCCTATGAATTATTCTCTTGTTATTGAACCTTTTGATTGTTGGGGATTCGACTTGATGGGTCCTTTTCCTCCTTCAAAAGGGTATACTCATATTCTTGTTGTTGTTTATTATGTTACAAAGTGGGTAGGTGCCAGACCTACAAATAGTGCTGATGGTAAGACCTCGTTAACAATGCTTAAAGATGTTATTTTCCCTAGGTTTGGTGTGCCTAGATATCTCATGACTGATGGAGGCTCTCATTTTATTCATGGTGGTTTTAGGAAAAATATTGCTAAATATGATGTTAACCATAGAATTGCTTCAGCTTATCACCCCCAAACCAGTGGGCGAGTAGAACTTTCCAATAGGGAAATTAAATCTATCTTGCAGAAGACTGTTAATAGATCTAGGAAAAAATGGGCTAAAAAGTTGAATGATGCTTTGTGGGCTTATAGAACTGCTTATAAAAATCCTATGGGGATGTCTCCTTACAAAATGGTCTATGGAAAAGCTTTTCACCTGCCTTCAGAATTAGAACACAAAGCTTATTGGGCAGTGAAAGAATTGAATAGAGATTTTAAACTTGCTGGTGAGAAAAGATTGCTTGACTTGAGTACCTTAGATGAGTGGAGAAGTGGAGCTTATGAAAATGCTGGACTCTTTAAGGAAAAAGTAAAAAGATGGCATGATAGGAGAATTCTCAAAAGGGAGTTCCATGTTGGTGAGAAAGTTCTTTTGTATAGGTCTCGTCTCAGATTTTTTGCAGGGAAACTACTCTCAAAATGGGAAGGACCTTTTGTTATTGAGGAAGTATATCATTCAGGTGCTATCAAAATATCTTCTTTGAAGGAAGACACCACACAGCTGGTGAATGGTCAAAGACTAAAACATTATATTTCTAGAGATTCTTATAATGAAGATGTTGACATTATTCAAATGGTGACTCCGGAAGAATTTATTAGAAACCAAACACCAGAATCTGCAGAGTCCGTCTTTGAATAGGTAAAAGTGGTGAAAACATAAGGTTCGTGAAAACCATATCTTTTTATATTTTTGATGTTTTTATTACATACGGAAGGTTACAAAACAAAACAGAGGAGGAAACGGAGGCCAGGGTGGCCACACCCACCCTAGGCGTGGGCCCCAGATGGCCACACCTGGATGGGATGTGAGCCCCTTGAGCTCTGTCTCCGCCTCGGTAACCTTAATCATCTCAAGATGCCTATGATAGGGGCAATGAGGTCTCAAAGCTAGTAAGTACCATAATATTTTGGAAGCTCTTTATGACTTGTAATCCCTGCTACCCTCTATGAAGGGACCTTTCTCCTAGTTACCAAGTTGAGTTAGTAAACCTACTTCATCTCTATCTCCAGCAAGCATTTGAGTTGTTGTGTTTCAAGCATTCATATGATGATTTATTCAATCATGTTCTTTATCTTCCTTGTTTGCACATGACTCTTATCTATTGAGTATTACTTTTAAAGACATCATTGTGAAAAACCTTTTATGTTTGAGCAAAGAGTACTCTTGTTGTGAAAATTTCTACAAAAGCTTGTTGTGAAATTGTTTGCCAGTTGTTATCTGACCAAGAACAAAAGTTTGCCAATTCCAATTATGATTTATCTTTATGCATCTCTATTGTGACTCCTCTACTTGTTGCAAGATAAGTTATATAATGGTGAGTTGCTTCCTTCTATGAGTTGTGTAATGGTAAGTGTGATGCTTCTTGTCCGTATTCTTTTTATCGACACTTCACTACATAAACCTGTGGACATGTTTACCGAGCTCAGTTTTCGCTTGGGGACAAGCGAAGGTCGAAGCTTGGGGGGAGTTGATACGTCCAATCGGCATCACCATTCTATATCATAATTTGCCTCTATTCATTGATATATTTCAAATTCAGAGGTGATACTTATGTATTTTCATATGTTTTTGCATGTTGGATGATTCTTGGAGGATGAACTTCCGGAGTCAGGATTCTGATGGAAAAAGAGGTGTTTTGATGCAATTTCATGAAGATCAGAAAAAACTTAGAAAAACTATGGAAAATCATATTTTTCCAGAAGACGAAGAATGCCAGAAGGGTAGGCGAAGATGGGCCACAGGGGTCCCACACCCCCTAGGCGCGGGACACCCGTAGGCCACGCCTATATGGTGTGTGGCCCACCTGGCCCACCTCTGGCTCCGCCCTCTCACCTATATCTTCTCCTCGAAACCCTAATACACGGGGGAGCGACCACAGGAAGATTCCACCGCCTCTGCAGGGCAGAAAACACCGAGAGAGAAAGAGCTCTCTGGCAGACAAATTTTTGCCGGGGAAATTCCTTCCCGGAGAGGGGATATCGTCGCCATCAACACCATAATCAAGCTAGATGATGTCTACGCACTTCTATTCTTGTAGACAGTTGTTGGGCCTCCAAGTGCAGAGGTTTGTAGAACAGCAACAAGTTTCCCTTAAGTGGATTACCCAAGGTTTATCGAACTCAGGGAGGAAGTGGTCAAAGGTATCCCTCTCAAGCAACCCTGCAATCAAAATACAAGAAGTATCTTGTGTCCCCAACACACTCAATACACTTGTTAGGTGTATAGGTGCACTAGTTCAGTGAAGAGATAGTGAAATACAAGTGGTAACGGTGCCAGAAAATAGCATCTGACTTGTTGACATGGGAGAGACTAGAGGCAAACTTAAATAAAGATGGAAGCAAGCAAACATGCAACAGATCTAGATGAAAACAGTGTTTCAACGTTTAGAAACAAGGCCTAGGGATCATACTTTCACTAGTGAACACTCTCAATAAATATATTCTCTTCATGATACTACCCTGAACTACTCTCCGGTTGGACACTCTAATCCATGGTAGGGCTATAACAACACACCTCAAAGTCCGCCTTCCCCATCTAGATAACCCCACACTGTCACCTTGAGCGCTAGATGGTTCCAACAAACACCACAATTTCATAAACATCCAACTCCAAATATAACTCATAACAAATATATATGTAGTCTATCTTAAGTGCCACACACGGCGTGCACGCTGTCACTTTCACACACGTGGGGAAAAGCATAGATCTATTAAAGCACGATGAGTATTTATGTAGACTCTAGCCTAAGTGCCACCATGGTGTGCATGCTGTCACATTCACACACATGGGGTGAGCAGAGATCTACTAAAGCACTTGAGTAACAAGGTAGATCTACTTGATTACAAAGCTCATAACCACAATAATATCATGCATAGAGAGAGAGATGCATACATAGCTACCGGTAGAGCCCTTAGCCTAAAGGAAGAACTACTCCCTCCTCATCATGGGAATCAGCAACGGTGATGGAGATGGTGGTGGAGATCGATGGAGATGCCTCCGGGGGAACTTCCCCATCCTGGCAGGGTGCTGGAACAGAGACTTTCTGTCCCCCGAATCTCCCCTTTGGTGGTGGTGGCGCTGTGGAACTTTTCGTGGCTTTCTAGTCGATTATTTAGGGTTTCTGAGTCGGGGGCTTCTTCTAGGCGAAGGAGGCAAGATCGGTGGAGGGCCAGGGGGCCCACACCCCTATGGTCGCGACCAGGGTGGGCCCGCACCCACCTAGGGTGTGGCCATCCTGGTGTCCTCCTCCGTCTCATCTTCGATTTTCCGTATCGTTCAGGAAAAATATGAACTTTGGCTTTTGTCCCGTCCAATTCCAAAAATATTCCTTTTTAGCTTTCTGAAACCAAAAACAGCAGAAAACACGCAACTGGCACTATGGCATCTTGTCAATAGGTTAGTTCCATAAAGTGTATAAAAATACCTAAAAGTGTAGATAAAACATAAGACAAATGATACTAAACCTAGCATGGAGCATCAAAAATTATAGATACGTTTTCGACGTATCAAGCATCCACAAGCTTAAATCCTGCTCGTCCTCGAGTAGGTAAGTGACAAAAAGAATAATTTTTGAGGTGACATGCACCATCACAATCTTGATCAAAGTAATGCAAAGCATTGATAGCTGGGATCAAAGTACTATAAACATGAGCATGAAAGATGTAGTTCTAACAATAAGACATAGTAACCGTGCTACAACATGAAAAAGGTACAAACAAAGATCATGAATAATAATGCATTGAAAGATGTTTGTTTGTTTCACATATAGAAAACATAGCATAGTGTCATTCATCTTGTCCCTCATGGAGTAGCAAAACATAAATGCATAGGACACCTTCAAAGTTCATAAGGGTGACTAGATACAAATAGTTCAAGAACAAGCAATATCAACAATATGCATCAATCAATAAGTTTTAGGACAATGCACATAGAACTAAGAATGACAACTATGCTCTCTTAATTGGTGCCTAAGGATAGAAGGTGGAGACTCAATATAATGGTGGAAGAAAGGCCCATCACAGAAGGGAAGCAGGGATTTCAAGTTTCAAAAAGAGCTTCCAAAAATTATGGTACTTGTTAGCTTTTAGCTCTCATTGCCCCTATCATAAGCATCTTGAAGTGATTAAGGTTAAAGTGAACAAACTATGGAGTATATGCTTGACAAAGTATAAGTTGTCAATCTCAAGTCCCTTGAATACGAGGGCCGCTCCTCATGCTACTCAACTTTAGTCACCTATAAGTTCTTGTCATAGTAAGTACATGTGTATCATAGAGAACCACCAACGGGGTACCCCTTGCACATGATACAGGAGCTATCCCATAATCAAAATGACAAGGCAAGCAGACAATGAGTATCTCAGCAATCTTCTTATTTACCATGGGAAAATGGTGCTTTTTTTTCTCTCTTTCCTCTTTTCAATATGTCTCTTTTTTTATAAGAAGAAAGCTTCATATATTTCATTATGGTGATGCTGCAAGTTTCCACCATGATTAGGAATGGCTTAGGCTAGCGGCCCATGCGTTTCTCTAACACACATACATAACTCCATGGACTTACAAGCTCCCCTTTCATTTCATACCAACGACATCCATAGACAAAAGAGCATGATATCAACTGTGTACAACGTACAAGTGCAATGTTGAAAGCGTTCCCCGTGACAACGCGGTTCTGCTAATTCCAACGTATAAGTGCAAGCATATACAACATAGATGACACAATGGTTCAATTTTATTAGGGGCAAGAAAAATAAAGTGTGCCATCAAGTTTGTGAGAGCTTTAATTACTAAGTTTTCACATAACAAAATAACTTTTTAGTTGGAAGATAGATAAAACAAGAATATACTTGGAATGGTGTAACACACCATGCATAGGAATTTATAGTGGACACTTTGGAATAACTTGGTTTCTTGGGAGTTAGATGCATGACTAGATCTTACTCAATACAAGTGGAGGCTAGCAAAGACTGGGAGCGACCAACTAAGAGAGTAATAATGGCCATAATCATGCAGAGCGACAAAACATTACTAATCAAAGCATAAAGTGGTACCACAAGTCAAAAAATAAATGCTCATAGAGGCTATGGTGACTGGTTCATGGTCATAACATGGTGTGAGCATGTGCCAAGTCAACCCAAACAAAGCATCAAATGAGAATACCACAATACTATGATTTTGTATGCTAAAACAATGCATGATTCTTTCAAGGCACATTAAGCAATCATAATTGTTTGCAAAAATTCATGCTACAACAATAATCACTAAGAATAAGGTCAAAATAACATCTAGCATGACATGATAAAGTCTAAGTCACAGTATAAACAAGCTCCCTTTTGTACCACTATAAGCATGTTTTAATCTTTTCCAACACCAATCAACTTATTCGAAACAACTCACAAAGATAATAATCAATAAAGATCAGTGAGCATGTCTCACAAATCCACAAAGAAGAACTAAAAAGTTCTAAGCTGAAAGAACAAGAAAACTAAGGCTAAGCACAGTGCTAGCAAAAGAGAACACTCACAAGACAATAAGAGTGAAAACTAGAGTGTTCTAGGCAATGAAAACATAGTGTGTCTCTCTCCAAAAGAAGTGTATTGTGATCAACCAACTTTATTCAAGCAAACTAAGCAAACAAAAACCAAAAATGAAAACTAAGACGCTCCAAGAACAAGACAATTGTGCATGAAACAATAAAAACAAAGTGTCTAGAAAGACCTGAGGTTTTTATTGATGAAGAAGGGGATGCCTTGGGCATACCCAAGCTTTGACGCTTGTACCTCTTGAATATTTCTTTGGGTGACACGGGGTGGCATCTCCAAGCTTGAGCTTTTGTCCATTCTTCATCTTATTACATCATTCTCTCTCTACACCTGAAAATTTTCCTCATACAAAACTTCACACAATCTTCATTAGTAACATTAGTGTATTCAAAAGATAATAGACCTTTGAGTTTAGCTTTAGAACAGAAAAACTTTAACATAAAACACAAGATACTGTAGCAATTCCCTCAAAAAGCTCAATTTCCCAAAAAGAACCCAAAAAGGAATCAATAAGAAGCAAATGCAAATAATGGCAGAAATCTGTGAAAACAGTCCAACAGGTATAAACCGATTTTTTCGAAGACCTTCTGTTGCTCAAATAAAAAAGTGTTGAACTAACTAAAGTTATCTAACATACTGGGGGATTTATCTGTAAAATATCAGATCAATCCAACTTACAAAGATTCTTCACGAATTTTTATGGTGGAGCACAAAAATCTGTTTCGGGACAACAACTCCCCAAATATTACTTCTCTCTCATTAGAGGTCATTCTTGGCACAAAAAGAAAACAAAAAGGATAAGGAGAGGTCATTACAAAAATAATAACTTCCAAGACTCAAGAATACTATTGGGTTATCTCCCAAGAAGTACTTTTCTTTAACGCCTTTAAGTTAGGCATGATAGTTTGAGAAGATGCTCACATAAGAAATATGAATTTAAGTAAAAGAGAGCATCAAGAAGAAAATTCAAAACACATTTAAGTCTAACCCACTTCCTATGCATAAGAATCTTGTAAAGAAACAAGTCATGAAATCACAAAACAATAAGCATAGGAAAGCAAAACAAGTGCAACTTTAAGATTTTCAACATAAAGAGGGGAAACTTAATATTGTTGAGATACATAAGACCATGTTTCCCTCTCTCATAATAACTTTCACTAGCATCATGAATAAAATTAACAATATAACTATCACATAAAACATTCTTACCATGAGCCACATGCATAAAATGATTATTACTCTCCACATAATCATAGTCATTCTTATTAATTATAGTGGGAACAAATTCAACAAAATAGATATCATTATTATTCTCATCACCATAATCATCAAATATAGGAGGCATATTGTAATCACAATTAATTTTATCCTCAATAGTAGGTGGACTGAAAATATCATATTCATCATTGTAATCATCATAAATTGGAGGTTTGGTATCATCATAAGCAATAGAATAGCTATCTTCCAAAGCTGGGGAACTAAAAAGATAATTTTCATAAAAACTAGCTTCCCCAAGCTTAGAATTTTCCATAGCATTAGCAGCAATGGTGTCCAAATAATTCATACTAATAACATTGCTATTAGCATGCAAATAAAGTTCCATAGGTTTTTTAATTTTCTCTTCAAACACTTCATGTCCTAAATCAAGATAAATACTATAAAGCTCTCTAATTTTGTTGTTGTTTTCCATTAAGCCTAACTAGTGAAAACAAGAAACAAAAACACAAAATTGCAGAATCTAAAGGAAATAACTTCGAGCACTCACACCGGAGGATGTGAGTACCTTTTACCTTACCTCCCCGGCAACAGCGCCAGGAAATAGCTTGATGTCTACGCACTTCTATTCTTGTAGATAGTTGTTGGGCCTCCAAGTGCAGATGTATGTAGAACAGCAGCAAGTTTCCCTTAAGTGGATTACCCAAGGTTTATGAACTCAGGGAGGAAGTGGTCAAAGGTATTCCCTCTCAAGCAACCCTGCAATCAAGATACATGAAGTCTCTTGTGTCCCCAACACACCCAATACACTTGTCAGGTCTATAGGTGCACTAGTTCGGTGAAGAGATAGTTAAATACAAGTGGTAATGGTGCCAGAAAAGAGCTTCTGACTTGTTGACCTAGGAGAGACTAAAGGCAAACTAAAATAAATATGGATGCAAGCAAACATGCAACAGATCTAGATGCAAACGGTGTTTCAATGTTTACAAACAAGGACTAGGGATCAAACTTTCACTAGTGAACACTCTCAATAAATATATTCTCTTCATGATACTTCCCTGAACTACTCTCCGGTTGGACACTCTAATCCATGGTAGGGCTATAACATCACACCTCAAAGTCCGCCTTCCCCATCTAGATAACCCCACACTGTCACCTTGAGCGCTAGATGGTTGCAACAAACACCACAATTTCATAAACATATCCAACTCCAAATATAACTCATAACAAATATATATGTAGTCTAGCTTAAGTGCCACATACGGCGTGCACGCTGTCACTTTCACACACGTGGGGAAAATCATAGATCTATTAAAGCACGATGAGTATTTATGTAGACTCTAGCCTAAGTGCCACCATGGCGTGCATGCTGTCACTTTCACACACATAGGGAGAGCAGAGATCTATTAAAGCAATTGAATAGCAAGGTAGATCTACTTGATTACAAAGCTCATGACCACAACAAGATCATGCATAGAGAGATATGAACACAGAGCTACCGGTAGATCCCTTAGCCTCGAGGAAGAACTACTCCCTCCTCATCATGGGAATCAGCAACGGTCATGGAGATGGTGGCGGGGATCGATGGAGATGGCTCCAGGGGCACTTACCTGTCCCGGAAGGGTGCCAGAACAGAGACTTTCTGTCCCTCGAATCTCTCCTTCGGTGGCGGCGGGGCTGTGGAACTTTTCGTGGCTTTCTGGTTGATTATTTAGGGTTTCTGAGTCAGGGGCTTCTTATAGGCGAAGGAGGCAAGGTCGGTGGAGGGCCAGTGTAACACCCTCGCATGATAAGGCTGAGTTCATGTGTATAGTGCCAATCCCTGGATCGGTTCACTGGCACACACAGTACAAAATGAATACCAAATATAACTGTGCATCATAAATACAACGAATATGATCCAAAATTTACATTATATTACACAAGTACACATCGGAAACAATAAAAAGGTAGATATCCATTCTTCAAATGTGCCACATGCAAACAATCGTTGAGTGGAGTCTCTCGACCTATAAATGATCACTCAGAAACGGAACAACCTGCAACATGAAACGTTGCAGCCACGAATGGTCAATACTTTGAATGTATTGGCAAGTAGAACTAATGAGTACAAAGGATCTATCAACTATATGCATATTTGGCTAGGTGGAGTCCAGGCTCATTTGCTAAAAGCAATAAAACTTTTCCCTACTTTTAAATTAGGTTTCTTTCTTCAAAACAATCTTCTAAGGACATACCGGCATACCGAGCTCCTGGAAGCAACAATGGCGGCGGTGGCTCTAGATCGTAATTGATCTCAAAATCGACAACCTGGGGCCAATTCGAGGCGATTTTTGAGGGTTTCAGAGGATGGGGTCGAGGCTATTTTATCTAGCAAGGAATCGTGGAGGAGGGGCAAGAAATAAACGTCGAATCGACATGAATCGGTTTGGTAACGAACAATGCATGCAGGGCTCAGTCTCCGTCGGGAGCTAGGAGACGACAGGGTGGGACCCACTTGTCAACCGAAGAGGGAGGGGTAGAGCGGGCTGCTGCGCTGCTGGGCCGCTCCTGGGCTGGCTTGCTAGCTTGGTCGCGCGCGCGGTAGGTCGCTAGCAGCGACAGGTAGGTGGCTAGGTGGGCTGGGCCGGTCTAGCTCGCGGGTAGGGTTTAGTTAGTTTTTTCTTATTTCTTTTCCTTTTTCTGTTTTAATATTTCTTTTTATAAATTCTTCATTTGAACTCCAAATAGGGTCAAAATTGTTTTCAAATTTTTATAAATTCAAGTAGATCTTAGTAGGCTTATATTTAGCAAAGTTTGCTGCCTTAGCAATAGTGGGTTTTATAAAGCCTATTCAATTCCCTTTAGGAACAAAGTGGCACATAGGATTTTAGGGTTTTAGGTCTTTACTTCTAATTAAATAATGTTCACAATGCCAAATGCAATGCTCATGAATGACATGTAAAAACAATTTTTTTCTAGTCCCAATTTCTAAAATCTTGGGATGTGACAGACTAACCCCCTTAAGATGAATCTCGTCCCGAGATTCGCAATGGCTAACAAGGTTTTGGGTGGTTTCTCGATGATCAAATTACAACCCTTAAGTGGCTTCTCTCACTATGGGTACAATCTCGAAGCTAACCCCCTTAAGAGAACTAAAGTTGACATCTTTTTGGGATAACATAGATGAGTATTGTTAGAAGAGGACTAAGAGAAGTATTTTCCTACCCATACACATCAAAGTCAAACAATAACAAGCACAAACAAGCAAACAAGCAAACAATCCTAATGAATAATATTGATATACCATCAGTTTTGATATGATCAATCGCAAAGTGATATCGATGTCCTAATGAAGAACTAGATGGTAGTCATAATTCTAACTAATCTCATCAATTGCATGATATGGTTCTCTATATTAGAATTGAAGTGATAAGAAGATACTAGAGTGAAGCATATGAAGATAAGAAGATAGAATGAAATATTGTTTATAATTCCTATGGCTTTACTATTCCATTCATAGGTCACAATACTACAGTCAACGCACAACTCTGATACCATCTTGTAACACCCTCGCATGATAAGGCTGAGTTCATGTGTATAGTGCCAATCCCTGGATCGGTTCACTGGCACACACAGTACAAAATGAATACCAAATATAACTGTGCATCATAAATACAATAAATATGATCCAAAATTTACATTATATTACACAAGTACACATCAAAAACAATAACAAGGTAGATCTCCATTCTTCAAATGTTCCACGGGCGAACAATCGTTGAGTGGAGTCTCGCGACCTATAAACGATCACTCAGAAATGGAACAACCTGCAACATGAAACGTTGCAGCCACGAATGGTTAATACTTTGAATATATTGGCAAGTAGAACTAATGAGTACAATGGATCTATCAACTATACGCATATTTGGCTAGGTGGAGTCCAGGATCATTTGCTAAAAGCAAAAAACTTTTCCCTACTTTTAAATTAGTTTTCTTTCTTCAAAACAATCTTCTAAGGACATACCAGCATAAACCCATGTAGAAACAAGACAATTTAGCTTTCGTATGCTCCTAAACCCATGTTCACCCATCATGCTTTAGTAATTAAGAAATTGGGATGAGTGAGATCTTCCAAACAGTTCCAGGCCCAGTTGCTCATAGTTGTACATAACCGGAGACACGACTAAGTACTTAGTTTAGACACCCTGTAGGGGTTGTACACTTTACCCGCACGACCCAGTCAACCCGCTCTTACCATTACACTCATTTTGTGCCATGATAGGGAGAAAACCAAGACGGAACCTTTCAGAAGCAGAACCCTGAGCCCTCAGGACGGACCCATACCAACCTACATCCCCTACATCTGCTAGTGATGTTGGGTCAGGTTCCCACAACTTACTTAGTCAAGACAAATAATGACATGCGGCTGTATTGGAAGCTACTACACAAGAAACTTGTCCAACCTCTTAAGCCTAGGTGTGATTTCCGCAATAAACCATCCAAAAACATCAATCCATTACACCCAGGAGATTCATTAAATTCCAGTTGTTTTCATTATAACAAAACATAACTTTCCATAACATAATCATTCATGATATCCCTTTTGGGTAAATAGTAAGCATGGCTAAGCAACTACAATACGATGGCTCAAAGGAAATCAAGTCATGGAGATATGGAAATCATGCCTGGGTGTCATAGCATAGCATAGTAGTAGAAACACCTACTCATGCATCACTACTAAAAATCATACTACATGCATAAGAAAAATAGTAGGACGTTTATGATAGATCTACTTGCCTTTGTTGTAGACGTAGACGTTCAGATAATCCTCACAATAGAGAATATTGCACTCGTCACAATCACAAACGCTGGACTCCTCGCAATCTATTGATCAAAACAAGTGCACAACAAATACACCATTCAAAACAATGCAATTATGCACAATACAACAAAACAATGATGAACAAATGCATGCATACTGATTTAATATGTCACAATGGTTGTAATTAGTTCTCTACAAAATATTATAATACATGATGCATGCGGGAGATCATTTAATGCAATAGATTACTTATTTATCAATTCTTAATTGCCAATATAGAGGATTGAATAATTCTGTTAAAGCTTCTTCTCTAGTTGGTTGTCGTACTAAATTTGGTTCTAGGGTGTACTGGATAGGGGACATTAATACGAACCATTAGCAATTGGATTCACCTTAATTGGAGTTGTAAATCTTTTTCTATGATTTAATTAGTGTTGAAAAGTATTTAATTCACTTAAATAGTTTGCATGGTCTAAAATTAGAAATAAAATCATATCTGTAATCTACACGAGATTGTGATTCCAGGGACATATTATTCATAATTTTATCACTTATAAATAATTTACTATAGATTTAATACATTAAAAGGCTGTTAAAACTATTTAAATAACTATAGTAATTCTACACCGTAAAAGTTGTATCCAACAGTACATTAATTTTGTATATGAAATTATGAATCTATAGATATCTTATTTGTATTTTTCTGATCTACAGATAATTTACTATGATTTATTTAGTCTAAAATGTCCATTAAACTATTTAATTTATTACAAGTAAATACATACAACGTTAGATCCAATCATATATTATTATTCTATACAATTTTATGAATCTAACCATATATTATTTATAATTTTTGGGCATGTATTATATTTTACATGAATTTTACAAGATTGCATGTTTTTCTGACTATTTTAACTATTCCAGATTTAAAAGAGAATATCCTGGGAATATTCCATGCCACGTGGCCAGTGACAGGGCGCTGACCTGTTGACGCGTACGCTAACTGAGTGCTGAACCCGTGGCTGACTGGGTGACGACGTGGCAAATCATGATTTTTTGATACCTCTTCGCTTTGTCGATTTGATCTGTACCGTTGGTTCAAGATTCGGTGGTGCAAGAACAGATGGTTCCAGGGGAGGGGGTCCATGGCGGTGATGGTGGTCAACAGCGGCGACGGTGAGCTCAGGCGGTGGTCTTGGGCGGCGCTCCAGCGACTTCCCAGCGTGGAGGATTGGTCCACGGTGATCAGAACATCTCGAGGGTTCATCTCGATTTCTTGGCGTCACGGATATCATCACGGAAGTGTAGTGAAGGGCGGCTAGAGGCGATGCTTGTCGGTGAAACTCTGGCGACGTAGGGTGGTCGATTCGGGGCTCTGCGGAAGGGGAAAGTAGGGTGAAACAACATGGTGGAGTACGAGGGAGAGTAGGAGAGGAAAAACAAGGAGGGGGCAACGGAATCGATAGAAGCCCCGAGCTCCTGGAAGCAGCAATGGCGGCGGAGGCTCTAGATCGGAACCGATCTTGAAATAGACAGCCTGGGGACGATTCAAGGCGATTTTGAGGGTTTTGGAGGAGGGGGTCGAGGCTATTTTATCTGGCAAGGAATTGTGGAGGAGGGACAAGAAATAAACGTCGAATCGAGTGGAATCGGTTCGGTAACGAACAATGCGTGCAGGGCTCGGTCTCCGTCGGGAGCTAGGAGACGACAGGGTGGTACCCACTTGTCAGCCGAAGAGGGAGGGGTATAGCGGGCTGCTGCGCTGCTGGGCCGCTCCTGGGCTGGCTTGCTAGCTTGGTCAGTGTGTGATGGTAGGTGGCTAGGTGGGCTGGGCCGGTCTAGCTCGCGGGTAGGGTTTAGTTAGTTTTTTTCTTATTTCTTTTCCTTTTTCTGTTTTAATATTTCTTTTATAACTTTTTCATTTGAACTCTAAATAGGGTCAAATTTGTTTTCAAATTTTTATAAATTCAAGTAGATCTTAGTAGGCTTATATTTGGCAAAGTTTGCTGCCTTAGCAAAAGTGGGTTTTTATAAAGCCTATTCAATTCCCTTTAGGAACAAAGTGGCACATAGGATTTTAGGGTTTTAGGTCTTTACTACAAATTAAATAATGTTCACGATGCCAAATTCAATGCAATGCTCAAGAATGACATGTAAAAACATTTTTTTCTAGTCCTAATTTCTAAAATCTTGGGATGTGACAGACTAACCCCCTTAAGATGAATCTCGTCCCGAGATTCGCAATGGCTAACAAGGTTTTTGGTGGTTTCTCGATGATCAAATTACAACCCTTAAGTGGCTTCTCTCACTATGGGTACAATCTCGAGGCTAACCCCCTTAAGAGAACTAAAGTTGACATCTTTTTGGGATAACATAGATGAGTATTGTTAGAAGAGGACTAAGAGAAGTATTTTCCTACCCATACACATCAAAGTCAAACAATAACAAGCACAAACAAGCAAACAATCAAACAATCCTAATCAATAATATTGATAGACCATCAGTTTTGATATGATCAATCGCAAAGTGATATCGATGTCCTAATGAAGAACTAGATGGTAGGCATAATTCTAACTACTCTCATCAATTGCATGATATGGCTCTCTATATTAGAATTGAAGTGATAAGAAGATACTAGAGTGAAGCATATGAAGATAAGAAGATATAATGAAATATTGTTTATAATTCCTATGGCTTTACTATTCCATTCATAGGCCACGATCCTACAGTCAACGCACAGCTCTGATACCATCTTGTAACACCCTCGCCTGATAAGGCTGAGTTCATGTGTATAGTGCCAATCCCTGGATCGGTTCACTGGCACACACAGTACAAAATGAATACCAAATATAACTGTGCATCATAAATACAAGGAATATAATCTAGAATTTACATTATATTACACAAGTACGCAGCGGAAACAATAACAAGGTAGATCTCCATTCTTCAAATGTGCCACAGGCGAACAATCGTTGAGTGGAGTGTTGCGACCTATAAACGATCACTCAGAAACGGAACAACCTACAACATGAAACGTTGCAGCCATGAATGGTTAATACTTTGAATGTATTGGCAAGTAGAACTAATGAGTACAAAGGATCTATCAACTATATGCATATTTGGCTAGGTGGAGTCCAGGCTCATTTGCTAAAAGCAATAAAACTTTTCCCTACTTTTAAATTAGTTTTCTTTCTTCAAAACAATATTCTAAGGACATACCAGCATAAACCCATGTAGAAACAAGACAGTTTAGCTTTCGTATGCTCCTAAACCCATGTTCACCCATCATGTTTTAGTAATTAAGAAATTGGGATGAGTGAGATCTTCCAAACAGTTCCAGGCCCAGTTGCTCATAGTTGTCCATAACCGGGGACACGACTAAGTACTTAGTTTAGACAACCTGCAAGGGTTGTACACTTTACCCGCACGATCCAGTCAACCCGCTCTTACCATTACACTCATTTTGTGCCATGATAGGGAGAAAACCAAGATGGAACCTTTCAGAAGCAGAACCCTGAGCCCTCAGGACGGACCCATACCAACCTACATTCCCTACATCTGCTAGTCATGTCGGGTCAGGTTCCCACAACTTACTTAGTCAAGACAAATAATGACATGCGGCTGTACTGGAAGCTACTACACAAGAAACCTATCCAATCTCTGAAGCCTAGGTGTGCTTTCCATAATAAACCATCCAAAAACATCAATCCATCACACCTAGGAGATTCATTAAATTCTAGTTGTTTTCATTATAACAAAACATAACTTTCCATAACATAATCATTCATGATATCCCTTTTGCATAAATAGTAAGCATGGCTAAGCAACTACAATACGATGGCTCAGAAGAAATCAAGTCATGGAGATATGGCAATCATTCCTGGGTGTTATAGCATAGCATAGTAGTAAAAACACCTACTCATGCATCACTACTGAAAATCATACTACATGCATAAGAAAAATAGTAGGACATTTATGATAGCTCTACTTGCCTTTGTTGTAGATGTAGTCGTTCGGATAATCCTCACAATAGAGAATATTGCACTCATCACAATCACAAATGCTGCACTCCTCGCAATCTATCGATCAAAACAAGTGCACAACAAATACACCATTCAAAACAATGCAATTATGCACAATACAACAAAACAATGATGAACAAATGCATGCATGATGATTTAATATGTCACAATGGTTGTAATTAGTTCTCTAAACAATATTAGAATACATGACGCATGCAGGAGATCATTTAATGCAATAGATTACTTATTTATCAATTCTTAATTGCCAATATAGAGGATTTAATAGTTCTGTTAAAACGTCTTCTCTAGTTGTCGTATTAAATTTGGTTCTGGGGTGTACTTGATAGGGGACATTAATACGAACCATTACAATTGGATTCACCTTAATTGGAGTTGTAAATCTTTTTATATGATTTAATTAGTGTTTAATAGAATTTAATTCACTTAAATAGTTTGCATGGTCTAAAATTATAAATAAAATCATATCGGTAATCTACAAGAGATTGTGATTCCAGGGACATATTATTCATAATTTTATCACTTATAAATAATTTACTATAGATTTAATACTCTAAAAGGCTGTTAAAACTATTTAAATAACTACAGTAATTTTACAACATAAAAGTTGGATCCAACAGTACATTAGTGTTGTATATGAAACTATGAATCTATAGATATCTTATTTGTATTTTTCTAATCTACAGATAATTTACTATGATTTATTTAGTCTAAAATATCCATTAAACCATTTAATTTATTACAGTAAATACATACTATAAACGTTAGATCCAATCATATATTATTATTCTATACAATTTTATGAATCTAACCATATATTATTTATAATTTTTGGACATGTATTCTATTTTATATGAATTTTAAAAGATTGCATGTTTTTCTGACTATTTTAACTATTCCAGATTTAAAAGAGAATATCCTGGGAATATTCCATGCCACGTGGCCAGTGACAGGGCGCTGACCTGTTGACGTGCACGCTGACTGAGCGCTGACCCCGTGGATGACTGGGTGATGACGTGGCGAATCATGATTTCTCGATACCTCTTCGCGTCGTCGATTTGATCTGTAGCGTTGGTTCAAGATCCAATGGTGCAAGAACAGAAGGTTCCAGGGGAGGGGGTCCATGGAGATGACGGTGGTCAACAACGGGGACGGTGAGCTCAGGCGGTGGTCTTGGGTGGCGCTCCGGCGACTTCCCGGTGTGGCGGATTGGTCCACGGTGATCAGAACATCTCGAGGGTTCATCTCGATTTCTTGGCGTCACGGATCTCGTCACGGAGATGTAGTGAAGGGTGCCTGGAGGCGATGCTCGTCGGTGAAACTCCGGCGATGTAGGGTGGTTGATTCGGGGCTCTGCGGAAGGGGAAAGTAGGGTGAAATGACATGGTGGAGTACGAGGGAGAGTAGGAGAGGAAAAACAGGGAGAGGCGCGATGGAATCGACAGAAGCCCCGAGATCCTGGAAGCAGCAATGGCGGTGGCGGCTCTAGATCGGAACCGATCTCGAAATTGACAGCCTGGGGACGATTTGAGGCGATTTTGAGGGTTTCGGAGGAGGGGGTCGAGGCTATTTTATCTGGCAAGGAATCATGGAGGAGGGTCAAGAAATAAACGTCGAATCGACTGGAATCGGTTCGGTAACGAACAATGCGTGCAGGGCTCGGTCTCCGTTGGGAGCTAGGAGACGACAGAGTGGGACCCACTTGTCAGCCGAAGAGGGAGGGGTAGAGCGGGCTGCTGTGCTGCTGGGCCGCTCGTGGTCTGGCTTGCTAGCTTGGTCGCGCGCGCGGTAGGTCACTAGCAGCAGCAGGTAGGTGGCTAGGTGGGCTGGGCCGGTCTAGCTCGCGGGTAGGGTTTAGTTAGTTTTTTTCTTATTTCTTTTCCTTTTTCTGTTTTATTATTTTTTTTATAACTTTTTCATTTGAACTCCAAATAGGGTTTAATTTGTTTTCAAATTCTTATAAATTCAAGTAGATCTTAGTAGGCTTATATTTAGGAAAGTTTGCTGCCTTAGCAATAGTGGGTTTTTATAAAGCCTATTCAATTCCCTTTAGGAACAAAGTGGCACATAGGATTTTAGGGTTTTAGGTCTTTACTTCAAATTAAATAATGTTCACGATGCCAAATGCAATGCAATGCTCATGAATGACATGTAAAAACAATGTTTTTTTCTAGTCCAAATTTCTAAAATCTTGGGATGGGACAACCAGGGGGCCCACACCCCCTGCGGGCGTGGCCAGGGTGGGACCGCACCCACCTAGGGTGTGGCCACCCTGGTTTCCTCCTCCGTCTCGTCTTCGATTTTCCGTATCGATCAGGAAAAAATATGAACTTTGGCTTTTGTCTCGTCCAATTCCGAGAATATTCATTTTTAGCTTTCTAAAACCAAAAACACCAGAAAAAAGGCAACTGTCACTATGGCATCTTGTCAACAGGTTAGTTCCAGAAAGTGTATAAAAATACCTCAAAGTGTAGACAAAACATAAGGCAAATGAAACTAAACAAGCATGGAGCATAAAAAATTATAGATACGTTTTCGACGTATCACTAGACTTCATCGGGATCATCATCATCATACACACCATCATCTCCACCAGCACCATCATCACCACTCCATCCCGCTGTAACAATTATGTTCAATACTTGCATAGTTCATAGGGGAAACTTTCCTGGTGTTGATTACTATTGTATTTGATGCTTGTGAGTGGAACCATTAGATTATTGTTTATGTTCAGATTGTTATCCATCACCATATCATCTTTGATCTTAATCCATATGATGTCTTGTGAGCGTAGGATCTCAGAGTTTAAGGTTGTGGTTAGGTTTATACCTAAATTGCTTTTCTATAGTTGCGGATGCTTGCAGGGGTTTAATCATAAGTATGTATTAGTCCAAAGTAAGGTCAGTACATTAGCATAGGTTCACCCACACAACACTTACAACACCAAAGAATACTACTCAACTATTTGAAGCGAAAGCACTTGACAGAATTTCCATGTGTCCTCGAGAACGTTTGGTCCTTATAAGTATTCCCACCGGCTTGTCCTTTGCTAAGAAAGGATTGGGCCACTTGCTGCAATTGTTTGCTGTATTTATTACTTGCACTTTGTTTCTTTGCTTTATCAGAAAAGCCTTAAAAATCCGTTAACTAAGTATTTACAGAGATTTCCTGCTCCATACCACTAGTCAACACCTTGTGCTCCTCGTTGGGATCGACACTCCTATTTATCCAAAGTACTACGATACACCCCCTATACTTGTGGGTCATCACGCATCGATTTGTCCACTTTGATTCGTTGTGAGAGCTCTCGCTTGGGCACATCGATCTCTATACTAGCGACTAGGGTTTTGCCCCCTCTCGTCGTGCTGGTCCCTAGTGAGTTCATGGTGCTCTCTTGGTGGTCTGGCAGTGAAATGGTTGCTAGCGCTGCCGTCTCCTTTTATGGCTGCCTTGGTTGCTTCTTGGCGTTGGTTGTAGCGCCACTGGTGCTCCCCGTTCCCTCGCCGCCGGATACCTCCCTCTGCTACATCTACTTGCTGAGTGAGGCCCATAAGTGAGTTATTCCTCTCCCCTCTTCTCTCTATCTTTTCTGGATCTCTCACTGGAATGCCATTGTAACCCTAATTAGGGTTTGTCCCCTATTCTAGGGTTCCTCTCCCTCTCTATTTAATCTCAACCATGGTAGGGATTTGTCTAGTGTATTGCTATTCCTATGGTACTACGGTGAACTTGCTCTATGGATTATTTAGGACTAATGACAATGGTGCTTTGTTATTTGATTTCTGATCAAGCATAAACTTTGCTGATGCTATAATGCCATCTTAGATGTTGATACTATTGATACTTTCTTGTATGCCTGTAAATGGCCGGTAATATTTGGAATATATCCATACTTGAAGAAATTGAGCTGGTATTGATGATGAACTTTGTTGATGATTTATATATGATGATTTCCTTATGGCTTGCTTAAAATAATAATTCTAAGCTATATGAAGATATTAACTTGTTGTCATTGAAGAAAATTACTAGAATGTTTTACTTTACGTATCAAATAAGGATTTATTATATGTGATGATGCTTATGATCAAGATATGCTGATGTGACTATCTGGGATAAGTTATTAAACATGAATGATTCCTAGCTTAAGGTTAGGAAAATGATTTAGTTCATGTGCTTACTGAAGCTTGTAGCTAATGATAACTGGATTGATTTGTTACTCCTTATTTTGGGGATACTTATGAAGCAAGGCTAATACTGTGGTGCTTCTAGTAACTAGAGTGAGCCCAGTAGCAACCAGCCAATAAGTTTGGATACTACTAGTTGCTAGTATTTGATGATATTAGATTAGGTCAGTGATGCACATGTTGAGACCTAATATGTTAATTATATAGAGAACAAATGCTACTTGTGGCTTTTAAAATATCTAGTGATGAGCTTACACCCCACTTGGTTGTAACTCTGAGGATTTATCCTATCTAACAAATCATGTACTTATAAATAATAATAATAGATACAATATATGATCTTGTTTGGGAATACCAACCTACTGTTGATGTTGATGTGGCTATGGTGACTGTGCTGCCCTTGCTCCTGGTGGTGAGCTTGTTGATCTCCTCCTTGTGACAAGCTTGCATTCTCTGCCTCAATTTCCTCCTGGATTGGCCTTATTGCTTCCTGTGAGTGATCTATCCTCCTCTTCCTAGCTCCTTGCTTGCCCTTGCTCTACACCCAGACTTCCTCCTCCTTTAAGTAACAATGCTTGATGATTTAGTTGGTGGGTTGTATGTTGAATTTGATGGTTGATCTTGTGAATACCAGTGCTGAAGCTATGTGTTCTTACTGTGCTTTGTGTGATGAGAATGTGTTCAATAGAGATATATGAACATCCCAAATTTCATCAAATGCAAAATCATGTATTGCATTCATATCATTTTGATCTTGCATAAAAAATTTCAAAGTTTGAAACCAAATAGAACCATATTTATGCCCTTTTTATTATATACATATGGGGCTTGGTTTTATTTTATTTTATAACCTCAGAATGTTTTTGAGTGGATAGATGTGTTTAGCACCCTTTTTTGACACTAGGATCATAGTACAAAAACTTGGTGAAAATTTGAATTCAAAAAGATTTGAATTAGCATTTCAAATCTATCCTAGAAATTCAAAACAGAAAAAGAAAAGGAGAAAGATAAAAATAAACCTGGCGCCACCTAACTAGCCCAGCCCCACTTGCGTCCCAACAAGCCCACCCGGGTTCCCCCTCCCCCTCTCTCTTTCTCACCCGTGTGAGCCGCACCCCCTCGCTGACAGGCAGGCCCCACGCCACGTCGACTCCATTGTCTTCAATCCCATGCTGCTGACCACGCTGTCGCCTGCCATTTCTGCCGCGATTTCAATTCGATTAAATTGCATTGATTCGTTGCGTGATTGCCGCCCCTGCTATGGATACTTAAGCACCACCCCTCTATGGCCATTTCCCCTCAAACCCCATCGCCCGAGCACCCCTAGGATGCCAGTAATTGAGCTCACACCACCGCAGCACCGCATGTCTCCGGTGACCAATCCCGGTGAGCTTCGAATCCCCCTTGCCCTCTGGTTCACCCTATCTTACTCGCCATCTTCGTGCGCACCTACTGACACTTGCTGTTTGCCTGCTCGTGGCCCAGGAGCTCGCCTCCGTCTTCGAATGCATGCACCCGACGGTGAACTCGTCTCCAGCGACCAATCCCGGTGAGCTTCGTCCACCCCTCTCCTGGTCGATACTATCTTGATCGCCGTCCTCATGCGCATCTAATGTCGCCTTCCGTTTGTCCTGTTTTTCTTCAAAGCATCGTCGCCGTCAACCACCGTACGCACCCGATGCCAGCAACATCTCCGACGAGCCCCTACGCCCATGTCCGTGCGCCCCTATCAAAACCAAGTGCATCGCCGGCAGAGTCGTCGCCGCCGCAGTGGCCATTCGTGCCGCTTGTCTATGGCCAGAGCGACCAGATCCGCTGGATCTAGATCCAGCGGCCAGGATTAGATCTAGCGCGAAGGGGTACGGTCCAATCTGGACCGCGCGATCTAACTTAGATCTACGGCCCACGAGCGCGATCCGTGCAAAGCGGTACGGGCCAATCAGATGGCGCCGCGTGTGTGAGTTTTTGTTTTAAAATCAGATTTTGAACCTATTAGATATTCAAACTTGTAAAATTCATAACTTTTGATCTGTTTGTCCAAAATTTACAAATAATATATCAATGGATTCAGAAAATTAATCCCTACACATATATGGCCTTGAATTGGTCATATGATGCAAGAAACAAAGGATTATTTGCAGAAGGATTTGTAGGCCTATTTTGCATATAAAAATTATTTGGAAAATTGTTTTAAAGTAAATTTGAGTTTGTTTAGACTTTAGAAAGTTTACTTTGTGTTCAGTACTGTTTGATTTGACTAGTTTGGTGTGGAAAAATCATTCCATTGCATTTTCATGCATTCATATGTAATTTTGTTTGAATATTGAATGTAAATGTGGTGTTATGATTTTATGTGTAGATTTTGGTGATTGTGGTGATTGTGATTGTGAGGACTGTTGCTACTCTCCTAGCTACCAAGGCAAGTGATGCTTCATATTTTGTCCTACTATTTTATCTATGCACTAGTGATATTTTGAGTAGGATTTGCATTGGAAATTTTTCTAAGTATTTACTATGCTATGCCTTGGGAAATCCTAGTAGATGTTGTCTTAGTAGATTTTCCCTAAGTTAAGGAACTTACTATACTAGTATGCTTAGCCTAGCTAGTAGAATACAAGGGTGGATTATTCATGCTATGAATTATTGCTAAGTCTATGACTTGTATTTTTGACTAATAAAACAACTATGTGAATGAATCACCTGGGTGGAATGGTATGGTTGGTTTATGTTGAGTGGTTACACAAGGCCCATGTCTATGGTTTACCTTGTGTATCACACTTGTGGATTTCCACCCAGGAACAAATATGTTTAGTGTTGAGAAGCTTCTAGTGCAACCACATGGCATATGGGCTCTTCCTTGACCAACTAGGTTGCAAGAACTTAGCCAGATGGACAGTTGGTGGTAGGGTTGATAGGATGGAACGCGTCCATTGTGGTCTAAGGGAATGCTTCTGAAAAGTCTCGCCTCGATGCATGTCGAGTCTTGTGGGGAAAGTGCACCACCTCTCGAGAGGGTAAAACCTAAGTACTTAGCCGTGTCCCCGGCAACGGACAATTTGAGCATCAAAGACATTGAAGCAATCAAGGATCTCCTCATCCCAATTTCTCTAAGTTAAAACTTGTGGTTGAACAAGGGTAAAGGTTTACCAATGTCTATTGGTGGTTCCTTTGGGTGTTTTTGTCAAACAAAAACCAAGTGTTTTCAACTAATAAGAAAAAACTTTATTTTGAGCAAAGCCAGCCTGAACTACACTTAGCCAAATTCATATAGTTATTAGATGTTTCTATACTATAATGGTATCACTTTCCAATACAATTCCAAATGTATTGACCCTCTATGGCTGTAACTTATGATGTTGCAGGTTACTCTGATGGAGACTAGGGTTGTTAGTCTACACTCAACATGTTTGCCTATGGCACATGAAGATGAAGACTTTTATTTATCTACTTATGTATGAACTCTATGTATTAGCCTTGGGCTAATGAGTTGTAAAGACTATATTATCTGTGGAATGACGATGTAATAATGACCTTTGTATCTGTGTACTTCATCTACTAGAAATTAGATCCAGGGACTAGCATTGCAATCATAGGGGCCTTTACCTTAAAAAGGTGGGGTATTACAGATGGTATCAGAGCACTGTGTTGCCTGTAGGATTATGACCCTAAGATGGATTAGACTAAGGAAACCACTAGGAAAAATGCAACTCTTTGCAAATTCCACACTTGTCTCTTTTCTTCTCGGAAACCTCTTCTAATCTTCTTTCTCATCTCTATTTGTAGATGGCCGCCATCAACGAAGCCATCAAGAAAGGACCACTCATGACCATGACCTTAGAATGTGAGATGGAGTTTCCCAAGGCACTCAAAAACCTCATGGTCAGCTTGGGAATACATGGTGAAGCCGTGTACAAAGGATTTCTAGTGATGGATGAAGGAGAAGAATATTGGTGGGTACAACTCCACTTGTACAAAAACAAGGAGGACAACCAAAAAGAGTCGGGATTCTGCATGGTCACTAACTCTGAAATGCATATGTCATTCTTTGACTCTACAAGGAATGCAACTTGGAATGCTATCAAGGAGCTTGGTGAAAGACTCAAGTGTAGAATGCTCAACACTCAAAATGACCTTAGAGAGGAGAAGTATACCCAAGACTTAGAGACCGCCATAAAAAGTCTAAGGGAAGATATCATAGACTTAGAATATGAGTGAGAATTGTGACATACTCCAATAGTTGGACCACCACACTTGTCGTATTCTCGCGTTAATAATTTGATCATACCAACCTATGTGGTATGGCAAGTTTCGTCTAAGTTATGTTGACCCTTAGTACTTGTGATAGATTATTGTATGACATTACTTGTGTGTTTCATTGTTGAATGTATGCTTTGGCTCTTGTTTCACTAACTTATGTTTTTCTCTTTACTTGTGTTGTTTCTAATTTTTCTCTATCCTATGCAATAGATTCCTAGCTTTGTTATCAGCACCGCCGAGGAGTTCAAGGGAACTTGTTTTGGTCCTCGTATCATGGAGCTCACTAGTGTGCTCAGTCTTCCCCTCCCTAGTATTAAGGGACTCCAGCTTACGAAGTTCGAGAGGAAGGATCTATGGGGATTTAGAGTCTCGCAGCCAGGACATCAGTCAGAGCCACCCACCGAGGAGATTCCCTTCAAGTTGATGCATGATGACAAGGAGAAGGGACTCGACATTGTCATGCAGGAGCTACTTGGACGCCATTGTGGACGTCACTCCACCAAGCTCAGGGGCCTCTACTTCCACCCATTCGGGATACGTGACGAGGAGGGAGAGGCTGTAGTGTATGACAATGCCACTAGAGAGACTATTGAGCTAGTGTGTCTCTATCTTTAGGACTTAGAGAGCCTCGTTAGACACATCGACACTGAAAGGACCAACGTCATGCTTAGCAATGACGAGCTACAGGTTCAGTTGAGGGAGAAGGACAAGGCCTTCGCGGAGCATGATGACATCATCAAGGAGATGGAGGCTAGGTTCGAGAAGCAAGACAAGAGGTTCCAGAACCAAGAGAAGAGAGTGCAGGATAGGAACAAAAGGATCAACGAGATGAAGGCCGAGATAGAGATCAAGGATCTTGAGCTAGAGACACAGCAGGGAGTGATAGAGAGGTTGCGCTCATAGAAGAGAGCCCTCAGGGCGAAGGTCGATGCTTTGACCACCACCGTGGAGGAGTACAAGATAGCCATGGAGATAGCAGGACTTACTCTAGTAGACGAGGAGGTCAACATGGTGGAGTAGTGTTGGCTACTTGGCTGCCTATCTGTCACATCCCAAGATTTTCCAAATCTTGTTATGTGAAAAATAATTGAATAAAATAAAACTTTGTTGATTTTCAGGGTGAGAAGAAACTTTTGATTCCAATTGGAAACCTTCAAACCTATTTTGATCAAACAAATCCTAAAGGGATTAGAAAAGATAAACAATTAATAAAGAAAATATTAAATATTTGGAATTACTATTTTTGGATCTTTTAGTAAAAAGATTTAGTTTTCAAATGAAAAGGTAGAAATATAAATAAGGATTATTTTATAGAGACAAATTAAACCTTGGCCAAGCATTTGAAATAAAATGTTTTGTTTTGATAAAAAATAGTAAATGTTTATTTAAATAAAATAATGAGGATTTATTAATATCCAAATTTATTAAAGTAAAGGCTTTGCCATTTTAATTAAACATCAAAACTTGTTAAATTATTTTAAACAAGTTTTCCAAGTATTCTATATTTTCAAATAAAACCTACTGATTTGGTTTTGATAATATTTAGATTTCAAATGGAGTTTTAAATAAATCAAATCCTATTTGATTTAATAACTAAGGACTATTTTATTTAATTAATAAATGGATCCTAAAAAGAATAAAAATATTATTTTGTTTTGGACTTTGATTTGTGTTGTTAAACAGAACTAAACACAATACAAAGTTTGGTGGAATTTTGATTTGATTTGGTTGTTTGAATTGTTGTTTGAAATTCAAAACAGAAAATCAAATAGAAAAAGAAAAAGATTACTGAATTAAAAAAAATGGAATCAGACTCGACCCAACTAAGCAGGCCCAGCAGCCCAGCTCCAGCCCAACTAAACCCCCCCACGCGCGAATCGTTTTCCCACCGAAAGACCCACCCACGCAGTCACTGACCGGTGGACCTCACTCCCTCTTCCTCTCTCTCGCAGACAGCGCGGCCCCACGCCAGCTCAGCGTCGTCTTCCCCGCGTTGAACTCGCCGGCCGTTTCCTGCCGTTGATGCCGCGATTGAATTCGCTTCAATGCCGCGCTTAATCCTCGCCGTGACCCTGCGGTATTAATCGCCACGCTCTCCTCTTCTTTTCCCCTCAGATCCCACTCGACCAGAGCCACTAGGTCGCCCAAATTGCAACCTTGACCCTTTCGCCATCGTCCCGACAAACTCCGGCGATTCGCCAAACCCTGCTGCCTTGCCTCGATCACACAGCTGTGATCTCCTCCAGCGCACCTGCCTGTACTCACTGACGCTGGCCCGTAATAGTCGGCAACGACAACAACCTGAGCGCCACCATCTGTTTGCTACTCCGGCGACTCTTCTGGTAAGCACCTGACCGCCCCTCTCCTTCCCGATGACGCTCCTGCACTCGCCACACTCGGCCGCATCTAACCGTGCCCTTGTTTTTCCTCGGGGTGAACCGCAGCGTCGCCCTCGACGACCTCCAGAGCCGCCCGACGCCGCCACCTACTCCGGCGAGGAATCCCCGTCGCGTCTGAGCGCCCCTTGCCAAGCCGACCACGCGTTGAGCATCACCTCGACCTCTCGAGCACGGTGAGCACCCCCGTTTCCTTCCTTTCTTCCTGTAACTGCCGCTAGCACATTGTCTGACCGCGCACCACCACTCACCGCCGCGCAGCGCCGCCAGGCAATGGTCAAACTCATCGGCACCGTTAGATTTAGATCCGACGCGTAGAAACAGATGACTTAAACGAAGGGGTATAGTTGCCTCTGCGCCACACGATCACACTTAGATCCAACGATCCAGAGAGGCCGATCCGTGCAAACCGGTACCGGCCAGTAGAAACACGCCGCGTGGCAGTAGTTTGATTTAAAACAAAATTCTGAATCTGATTTGTATGCAAACTTGTAACTTGCATAACTTTTGATCCACACGTCCAAAATTTGCAAATTTTATATCAATGGATTCAGCAAGACAATCCCTAGCCAACCATGCACTTTGTTTAGTAAAAAGCTTCTGATAAATTGGTTGAATTTGCAGAAACTTGTGTATGCTTGATTAGGATATAAAATTTATTTCAAAATGATTTTGGGGTTGAAATATTTGCAAAATGGTTTGTTGTGAACCTACTAACCCTAGGAAACAACTTATGGATTCAAAAATTTATTTTGTGAAGATTAGGATTGAATAATTGAATTAACTCATTTCTAGTCAAATAAAAATATTGATTTTAATATGGAAATAATTTTTGAGAAAAACCTTTGGAAAATGTGTTGATTCAAACCTACTGACCCTAAACACCAAGTTTTGTGAATTAACAACTTATTTTATAGACAATATAAAATTGTTGCTTTGCTAAAAACATTTTTCACCACATGAAATAATGATTTGATTTTAAAAATGGTTTATAGATAAAAACCCTTTTGCAAATGGTTTTGCCACTTTAGAAAATGACCACTTTGAGCCTTACAATGTTTAGAGCCTAGTAGAAACCACCTTTGCAAATAAAACTAGCTTTTGCATGCTTGCATGCATGACCTTGTTTCTATTATTTTATGTGTGTTAAATTGTTTGAATATTGGTCGGAATGCTAGTTGAATCTATGTTTGCTTGATTGATTTGTAGTGAAGTTAGAAGAGTGTGATATTAGCAAGATCAAGAAGTGAACCAACATCCTCTACCAAAAAGGCAAGTGACACTATCATCCATGTCCTACTATTTTCATTACACTTAGTGGATTTTGAAACATGCATGATAAGGACTACTATATTTTGCTATGCTAAATCCTAATAGGATACCCTTATACATTCCTTAGTGAAAACAATGTAGTTGTAAAATGCTTAGCCATGCTATATATATTGAGATGAGATACATGTTGAGATTATATGAAGTTGAGAAAAGACTTATGTTTTATATAATAAAACAAGTACTCAATGAACCACCTGGGTGGACAAGGATACTCAAGTTTTGGACAAGGTGGCAACAAAAGGAACCATGTTTATATGGCAATCTTTTTTGGTTGTGCACTAGAAGAAAACCATCCAGGGACTTAGAGATTGAACATGTTTCTCAGATGTTGGCTTCCGTGTACAGCCACATGCTAAATGGGCACTGGCTTAGTCAACTACATTGGGAAGACCCATGCATTGGCCTCTTCAGGTTAACTGGAAATGAGGGAACTAGGAACCCTACATTGGTGCCTGAAGACAAGCTAGCATTGTGTATTGGGAGGACCCTATGGAAAGACTTCGTCACATTCTCAATCTGCCAAGATTACTCCATCTTGGTGAGTACTTATCCAGTGGCCACTGGTGGCAACAAGATGAGAGTGTGTCATGTGGGTAAAGTGTACAACTTCTGCAGAAGATAAAATTCTAAGTACTTAGCCGTGTCCCCGGTTATGGACAATACTGAGCAACTAAGGCCTGAAGCTATGGGTAATCTCGACATTACAATTTCTAAAAGCAAAACTTGAAAATGACAACAAGAGACTTGAAGCACTTGGGGATTTACCAAGGAGACTTGAAGCACTTGGGGATTTACCAAGAAGTTCAGAAAGATTTGACAAAAGATCAAAACTATTTTGAAAAGATAGGATAAATTATTGCTTTCTGCAAATGAGCCTAAAACCCTACTTAGCCAAATATGCATGTAATGATAGGATCCACTTATTTCTACATAGTAGTGAAACTTGCCAATACAATTCAAATGTATTGACCCTTGTGCCTGTAACTTGTAATGTTGTAGGTTTGTTTGGTGTTAGTGAAGTTTAATGATTAGGATTACAAGTCTACAACCAACATGTTGCCTGTGGCACTTTGAAGTTGAAGGACCCCATGCTTATAGATATTCTGCTGCAATGTAATGTAATAGCCAAATGAGCTATGTAAGATGTAATGTATTATTTTATTCCTAGTTATAAAGTTGTATTATGACCTTTGTTTCTTGATAATACATCTTAACTGTGGATGCTAGCTATTGATCAAGGGACTAGCATTGTAAACACAGTGATCTCTACCTTATTAAAGGTTGGGACCTCTACAGATGGTATCAGAGCATTGTGTTTCTAGGATTTGTAAACCTAGGATTGGACAAAACCCTTAGAAAAATAGGAGTTGTAATTGTTCCAAAACTTATTTACAAACAATCTTGTAAACTCTTTCCTCAAACCATTTTTGGTTTTGATTCCACATCTCTTCTATTTCAACTTGATGGATAAAACCTACCCCATGGCCAAAGACTTCACCATGTGCAAAGGACTTCTTCAACTCTAATGACTTCAACATCTTCAACTCTAATGACTTCAACATCTTCAGCATTTTCACCAAGGACTTCAATCTTGGATAACACTAAGGACAAGTGAGACAAGAAACCTTGCTCAAGATTTGGAGACTAAGGAAACACAAGTTAGAAGGAGCCATCATCACCTTTGAAGTTTTGTGACCAAGAATTTTTCCCAAGGAAACCATGATCTCATGCAAGATGAAACAACCAAAAAAGAGGAAGGAAAGTTCTCAAGTGAACCATATAGATGGACCACCATATTAAGTATAGATCAAACACACCAACTTATGTGGTGTAACAAAAATATTTTGTTGCCTAAAAATGTGCTTGAACTTTGTTGTTTGAGTGAAATGTTTGGCTTGTGATTGCTTGCACATTGCTTGAGTGAATTGTAATGTGTGTGATTAGAACTATTTCCTTAGAAATCTTTTGCCTATTCTAATCTCAATTCAACCCAAACAGATGACTACTCCAAGAGACCCCAACATCAAGGTTGATGATACCAACAACAACCAAGAGGATAACATGAGAGAACTTATAGCAACCCAAAACCAGTTGAACCAAATGACAGCTCAATTCATAGCCAACACCAGTGGGGAAGATCCAACCCTGCAATTTTTTTGGAAAACCAAGCCCAATTGTTGCATAAGGTGACAGATCAAATGCTCAACATGGAAAGCAACTTTTCCAAAGGAGTTTGTGACAATAAAGATGACAAAGATGTTATTCTAGAAGGAACCAAAGCTTGCAATATTTGTGGAGACAAGGATCACACTTCCAAGGAGCATGGAGATCAATGCCCCAACTGTGAGGAGAAACACCCAGCTAACCAATGTCCCACATCTCAAGCTACTTGTTACCTATGTGAAGGAAATAACCATGTCCCTATCCAATGCCCCATTTATTCCATAGTTGAATAAAGGAAACAAGGTGGAGTGCAACAACTGATTGCAGACTACCCTACCAAGAAGGACGAGGACAAAGGAAAATCTCCACTTGTACCTCCATGCAATACAACCCAATTTAAAGGACCAAAGAAGAGGCATATGAATTATCCAAGGAGCAATAGAAGGTCAAAGAAACCAGTAGACATTCCTACCTATGAGATAACATATGAAGAACATGAACTAGAAGCGCTCCTAGCTTTGGAGAAACCCAAGAAAAAGAAGGACAAAAGCCATGTGCAATGTAACCATTGTAAAGAAATGGGACACTATTCCAGTGAATGTCCAGAAAGCAAGTATAAGGAGATTGGCCAAGTATGGTGCAACAACGCAAAGAGCTAGGCCATTATGCAGCAACCTGTCCACAAGAGATACGTGAAGAACTCAAACTTATCACATGTTACAATTAGGAAACCAAGGACATTATGCAAGCAACTGTCCAGAAAAGATGAAGCACAAGATAAACAAGCCTATGAAGGATCTCAGCCTTGTCACATGTTTCAAGTGTGGAAACAAAGGACACTATGCAGATGTTTACCCAGAGAATTTTCCCCAAGATCCCAAGCAAGCCAATATGTAATTTAGTTAGAAATTTTTTAAGGGTGGTAGTACCCTAGATGCTTTGAGCCTACTTGTAACCCTAGCCTTCCCAAATCTCGGGACGAGATTTATTTTAAGGGTGGTAGCCTGTCACATCCCAAGATTTTCCAAATCTTGTTATGTGAAAAATAATTGAATAAAATAAAACTTTGTTGATTTTCAGGGTGAGAAGAAACTTTTGATTCCAATTGGAAACCTTCAAACCTATTTTGATCAAACAAATCCTAAAGGGATTAGAAAAGATAAACAATTAATAAAGAAAATATTAAATATTTGGAATTACTATTTTTGGATCTTTTAGTAAAAAGATTTAGTTTCCAAATGAAAAGGTGGAAATATAAATAAGGATTATTTTATAGAGCCAAATTAAACCTTGGCCAAGATTTTGAAATAAAATGTTTTGTTTTGATAAAAAATAGTAAAGGTTTATTTAAATAAAATAATGAGGATTTATTAATATCCAAATTTATTAAAGTAAAGGCTTTGCCATTTTAATTAAACATCAAAACTTGTTAAATTATTTTAAACAAGTTTTCCAAGTATTCTATATTTTCAAATAAATCCTACTGATTTGGTTTTGATAATATTTAGATTTCAAATGGAGTTTTAAATAAATCAAATCCTATTTGATTTAATAACTAAGGACTATTTTATTTAATTAATAAATGGATCCTAAAAAGAATAAAAATATTATTTTGTTTTGGACTTTGATTTGTGTTGTTAAACAGAACTAAACACAATACAAAGTTTGGTGGAAGTTTGATTTGATTTGGTTGTTTGAATTGTTGTTTGAAATTCAAAACAGAAAATCAAATAGAAAAAGAAAAAGATTACTGAATGAAAAAAAAATGAAATCAGACTCGACCCAACTAAGCAGGCCCAGCAGCCCAGCTCCAGCCCAACTAAACCCCCCCACGCGCGAATCATTTTCCCACCGAAAGACCCACCCGTGCAGTCACTGATCGGTGGACCTCACTCCCTCTTCCTCTCTCTCGCAGACAATACATTCACGCCAGCTCAGCGTCGTCTTCCCGCGTTGAACTCGGCCGCTTTCCTGCCGTTGATGCTGATTGAATTCGCTTCAATGCCGCGCTTAATCCTCGCCGTGACCCTGCGGTATTAATCGCCACGCTCTCCTCTTGTTTTCCCCTCAGATCCCACTCGACCAGAGCCACTAGGCTGCCCAAATTGCAACCTTGACTGCCACTGTCCCCGACAAACTCCGGCGACGATTCCGGCCGAACCCTGCCGCCCCTTGCCTCCTCGATCACACAGCTGTGATCTCCCCCTCCAGGCGCACCTGCCCGTGTACTCCACTCGCACGCGCGCGCTCAGAATAGTCGGCAACGACAACAACCTGAGCGCCACCGTCTGTTTGCTACTCCGGCGACTCTTCTGGTAAGCACCTGACCGCCCCTCTCCTTCCCGATGACGCTCCTGCACTCGCCACACTCGGCCGCATCTAACCGTGCCCTTGTTTTTCCTCGGGGTGAACCGCAGCGTCGCCCTCGACGACCTCCAGAGCCGCCCGACGCCGCCACCTACTCCGGCGAGGAATCCCCGTCGCGTCTGAGCGCCTTGCTGCCGACCACGCGTTGAGCATCACCTCGACCTCTCGAGCACGGTGAACACCCCCGTTTCCTTCCTTTCTTCCTGTAACCGCCGCTAGCACATTGTCTGACCGCGCACCGCCGCTCACCGCCGCGCAGCGCCGCTAGGCAATGGTCAAACTTATCTGCACCGTTAGATTTAGATCCGACGCGTAGAAACAGATGACTTAAACGAAGGGGTATGGTTGCCTCTGCGCCACACGATCACACTTAGATCCAACGATCCAGAGAGGCCGATCCGTGCAAACCGGTACCGGCCAGTAGAAACACGCCGCGTGGCAGTAGTTTGATTTAAAACAAAATTCTGAATCTGATTTGTATGCAAACTTGTAACTTGCATAACTTTTGATCCACACGTCCAAAATTTGCAAATTTTATATCAATGGATTCAGCAAGACAATCCCTAGCCAACCATGCACTTTGTTTAGTAAAAAGCTTCTGATAAATTGGTTGAATTTGCAGAAACTTGTGTATGCTTGTTTAGGATATAAAATTTATTTCAAAATGATTTTGGGGTTGAAATATTTGCAAAATGGTTTGTTGTGAACCTACTAACCCTAGTAAACAACTTATGGATTCAAAAATTTATTTTGTGAAGATTAGGATTGAATAATTGAATTAACTCATTTCTAGTCAAATAAAAATATTGATTTTAATATGGAAATAATTTTTGAGAAAAACCTTTGGAAAATGTGTTGATTCAAACCTACTGACCCTAAACACCAAGTTTTGTGAATTAACAACTTATTTTATAGACAATATAAAATTGTTGCTTTGCTAAAAACATTTTTCACCACATGAAATAATGATTTGCTTTTAAAAATGGTTTATAGATAAAAACCCTTTTGCAAATGGTTTTGCCACTTTAGAAAATGACCACTTTGAGCCTTACAATGTTTAGAGCCTAGTAGAAACCACCTTTGCAAATAAAACTAGCTTTTGCATGCTTGCATGCATGACCTTGTTTCTATTATTTTATGTGTGTTAAATTGTTTGAATATTGGTTGAATGCTAGTTGAATCTATGTTTGCTTGATTGATTTGTAGTGAAGTTAGAAGAGTGTGATATTAGCAAGATCAAGAAGTGAACCAACATCCTCTACCAAAAAGGCAAGTGACACTATCATCCATGTCCTACTATTTTCATTACACTTAGTGGATTTTGAAACATGCATGATAAGGACTACTATATTTTGCTATGCTAAATCCTAATAGGATACCCTTATACATTCCTTAGTGAAAACAATGTAGTTGTAAAATGCTTAGCCATGCTATATATATTGAGATGAGATACATGTTGAGATTATATGAAGTTGAGAAAAGACTTATGTTTTATATAATAAAACAAGTACTCAATGAACCACCTGGTGGACAAGGATACTCAAGTTTTGGACAAGGTGGCAACAAAAGGAACCATGTTTATATGGCAATCTCTTTTGGTTGTGCACTAGAAGAAAACCATCCAGGACTTAGAGATTGAACATGTTTCTCAGACAGTGGCTTCGTGTATGACCACATGCTAAATGGGCACTGGCTTAGTCAACTACATTGGGAAGACCCATGCATTGGCCTCTTCAGGTTAACTGGAAATGAGGGAACTAGGAACCCTACATTGGTGCCTGAAGACAATCTAGCATTGTGTATTGGGAGGACCCTATGGAAACACTTCACATTCTCAATCTGCCAAGACTCCATCTTGGTGAGTACTTATCCAGCGGCCACTGGTGGCAACAAGATGAGAGTGTGTCATGTGGGTAAAGTGTACAACTTCTGCAGAAGATAAAATTCTAAGTACTTAGCCGTGTCCCCGGTTATGGACAATACTGAGCAACTAAGGCCTGAAGCTATGGGAAATCTCGACATTACAATTTCTAAAAGCAAAACTTGAAAATGACAACAAGAGACTTGAAGCACTTGGGGATTTACCAAGGAGACTTGAAGCACTTGGGGATTTACCAAGGAGTTCAGAAAGATTTGACAAAAGATCAAAACTATTTTGAAAAGATAGGATAAATTATTGCTTTCTGCAAATGAGCCTAAAACCCTACTTAGCCAAATATGCATGTAATGATAGGATCCACTTATTTCTACATAGTAGTGAAACTTGCCAATACAATTCAAATGTATTGACCCTTGTGCCTGTAACTTGTAATGTTGTAGGTTTGTTTGGTGTTAGTGAAGTTTAATGATTAGGATTACAAGTCTACAACCAACATGTTGCCTGTGGCACTTTGAAGTTGAAGGACCCCATGCTTATAGATATTCTGCAATGTAATGTAATAGCCAAATGAGCTATGTAAGATGTAACGAATTATTTTATTCCTAGTTATAAAGTTGTATTATGACCTTTGTTTCTTGATAATACATCTTAACTGTGGATGCTAGCTATTGATCAAGGGACTAGCATTGTAAACACAGTGATCTCTACCTTATTAAAGGTTGGGACCTCTACAGATGGTATCAGAGCATTGTGTTTCCTGTAGGATTTGTAAACCTAGGATTGGACAAAAAACCCTTAGAAAAATAGGAGTTGTAATTGTTCCAAAACTTATTTACAAACAATCTTGTAAACTCTTTCCTCAAACCATTTTTGGTTTTGATTCCACATCTCTTCTATTTCAACTTGATGGATAAAACCTACCCCATGGCCAAAGACTTCACCATGTGCAAAGGACTTCTTCAACTCTAATGACTTCAACATCTTCAACTCTAATGACTTCAACATCTTCAGCATTTTCACCAAGGACTTCAAACTTGGATAACACTAAGGACAAGTGAGACAAGAAACCTTGCTCAAGATTTGGAGACTAAGGAAACACAAGTTAGAAGGAGCCATCATCACCTTTGAAGTTTTGTGACCAAGAATTTTTCCCAAGGAAACCATGATCTCATGCAAGATGAAACAACCAAAAAAGAGGAAGGAAAGTTCTCAAGTGAACCATATAGATGGACCACCATATTAAGTATAGATCAAACACACCAACTTATGTGGTGTAACAAAAATATTTTGTTGCCTAAAAATGTGCTTGAACTTTGTTGTTTGAGTGAAATGTTTGGCTTGTGATTGCTTGCACATTGCTTGAGTGAATTGTAATGTGTGTGATTAGAACTATTTCCTTAGAAATCTTTTGCCTATTCTAATCTCAATTCAACCCAAACAGATGACTACTCCAAGAGACCCCAACATCAAGGTTGATGATACCAACAACAACCAAGAGGATAACATGAGAGAACTTATAGCAACCCAAAACCAGTTGAACCAAATGACAGCTCAATTCATAGCCAACACTAGTGGGGAAGATCCAACCCTGCAATTTTTTTGGAAAACCAAGCCCAATTGTTGCATAAGGTGACAGATCAAATGCTCAACATGGAAAGCAACTTTTCCAAAGGATTTTGTGACAATAAAGATGACAAAGATGTTATTCTAGAAGGAACCAAAGCTTGCAATATTTGTGGAGACAAGGATAACACTTCCAAGGAGCATGGAGATCAATGCCCCAACTGTGAGGAGAAACACCCAGCTAACCAATGTCCCACATCTCAAGCTACTTGTTACCTATGTGAAGGAAATAACCATGTCCCTATCCAATGCCCCATTTATTCCATAGTTGAACAAAGGAAACAAGGTGGAGTGCAACAACTGATTGCAGACTACCTTACCAAGAAGGATGAGGACAAAGGAAAATCTCCACTTGTACCTCCATGCAATACAACCCAATTTAAAGGACCAAAGAAGAGGCATATGAATTATCCAAGGAGCAATAGAAGGTCAAAGAAACCAGTAGACATTCCTACCTATGAGATAACATATGAAGAACATGAACTAGAAGCGCTCCTAGCTTTGGAGAAACCCAAGAAAAAGAAGGACAAAAGCCATGTGCAATGTAACCATTGTAAAGAAATGGGACACTATTCTAGTGAATGTCCAGAGAAAGAAGTATAAGGAGATTGGCCAAGTATGGTGCAACAACTGCAAATAGCTAGGCCATTATGCAGAACCTGTCCACAAGAGATACGTGAAGAACTCAAACTTATCACATGTTACAATTAGGAAACCAAGGACATTATGCAAGCAACTGTCCAGAAAAGATGAAGCACAAGATAAACAAGCCTATGAAGGATCTCAGCCTTGTCACATGTTTCAAGTGTGGAAACAAAGGACACTATGCAGATGTTTACCTGCAGAAGTTTCCCAAGATCCCAAGCAAGCCAATATGTAATTTAGTTAGAAATTTTTTAAGGGTGGTAGTACCCTAGATGCTTTGAGCCTACTTGTAACCCTAGCCTTCCCAAATCTCGGGACGAGATTTATTTTAAGGGTGGTAGCCTGTCACATCCCAAGATTTTCCAAATCTTGTTATGTGAAAAATAATTGAATAAAATAAAACTTTGTTGATTTTCAGGGTGAGAAGAAACTTTTGATTCCAATTGGAAACCTTCAAACCTATTTTGATCAAACAAATCCTAAAGGGATTAGAAAAGATAAACAATTAATAAAGAAAATATTAAATATTTGGAATTACTATTTTTGGATCTTTTAGTAAAAAGATTTAGTTTCCAAATGAAAAGGTAGAAATATAAATAAGGATTATTTTATAGAGCCAAATTAAACCTTGGCCAAGATTTTGAAATAAAATGTTTTGTTTTGATAAAAAATAGTAAAGGTTTATTTAAATAAAATAATGAGGATTTATTAATATCCAAATTTATTAAAGTAAAGGCTTTGCCATTTTAATTAAACATCAAAACTTGTTAAATTATTTTAAACAAGTTTTCCAAGTATTCTATATTTTCAAATAAATCCTACTGATTTGGTTTTGATAATATTTAGATTTCAAATGGAGTTTTAAATAAATCAAATCCTATTTGATTTAATAACTAAGGACTATTTTATTTAATTAATAAATGGATCCTAAAAAGAATAAAAATATTATTTTGTTTTGGACTTTGATTTGTGTTGTTAAACAGAACTAAACACAATACAAAGTTTGGTGGAAGTTTGATTTGATTTGGTTGTTTGAATTGTTGTTTGAAATTCAAAACAGAAAATCAAATAGAAAAAGAAAAAGATTACTGAATGAAAAAAAAAATGAAATCAGACTCGACCCAACTAAGCAGGCCCAGCAGCCCAGCTCCAGCCCAACTAAACCCCCCCATGCGCGAATCATTTTCCCACCGAAAGACCCACCCGTGCAGTCACTGATCGGTGGACCTCACTCCCTCTTCCTCTCTCTCGCAGATAGCGCGGCCCCACGCCAGCTCAGCGTCGTCTTCCCCGCGTTGAACTCGCCGGCCGTTTCCTGCCGTTGATGCCGCGATTGAATTCGCTTCAATGCCGCGCTTAATCCTCGCCGTGACCCTGCGGTATTAATCGCCACGCTCTCCTCTTCTTTTCCCCTCAGATCCCACTCGACCAGAGCCACTAGGCTGCCCAAATTGCAACCTTGATCGCCATCGTCTCGACAAACTCCGGCGACGATTCCGGCTGAACCCTTCCGCCCCTTGCCTCCTCGATCACACAGCTGTGATCTCCCCCTCCAGGCGCACCTGCCCGTGTACTCCACTCGCACGCGCGCGCTCAGAATAGTCGGCAACGACAACAACCTGAGCGCCACCGCGCTTTGCTACTCGGCGACTCTTCCGGTAAGCACCGACCGCCTCTCCTTCCCGATGACGCCTCCTGCACTCGCCACACTCGGCCGCATCTAACTGCGTGCCCTTGTTTTTCCTCGGTGAACCGCAGGCCGCCTCGACGACCTCCAGAGACGCCCGACGCCGCCACCTACTCCGGTGAGGAATCCCCGTCGCGTCTGAGCGCCCCTTGCCAAGCCGACCACGCGTTGAGCATCACCTCGACCTCGCGAGCACGGTGAACACCCCCGCTTCTTCCTTTCTTCCTGTAAATCGCCGCTAGCACATTGTCGACCACAAGACTGCCACCGCCAGCCGCAGCCGCTTAGGCAATGGTCAAACTTATCTGCACCGTTAGATTTAGATCCGCGAGAAGATGACTTAAACCAAGGGGTATGGTTGCCTCTGCGCCACACGATCACACTTAGATCCAACGATCCAGAGAGGCCGATCCGTGCAAACCGGTACCGGCCAGTAGAAACACGCCGCGTGGCAGTAGTTTGATTTAAAACAAAATTCTGAATCTGATTTATATGCAAACTTGTAACTTGCATAACTTTTGATCCACACGTCCAAAATTTTCAAATTTTATATCAATGGATTCAGCAAGACAATCCCTAGCCAACCATGCACTTTGTTTAGTAAAAAGCTTCTGATAAATTGGTTGAATTTGCAGAAACTTGTGTATGCTTGTTTAGGATATAAAATTTATTTCAAAATGATTTTGGGGTTGAAATATTTGCAAAATGGTTTGTTGTGAACCTACTAACCCTAGTAAACAACTTATGGATTCAAAAATTTATTTTGTGAAGATTAGGATTGAATAATTGAATTAACTCATTTCTAGTCAAATAAAAATATTGATTTTAATATGGAAATAATTTTTGAGAAAAACCTTTGGAAAATGTGTTGATTCAAACCTACTGACCCTAAACACCAAGTTTTGTGAATTAACAACTTATTTTATAGACAATATAAAATTGTTGCTTTGCTAAAAACATTTTTCACCACATGAAATAATGATTTGCTTTTAAAAATGGTTTATAGATAAAAACCCTTTTGCAAATGGTTTTGCCACTTTAGAAAATGACCACTTTGAGCCTTACAATGTTTAGAGCCTAGTAGAAACCACCTTTGCAAATAAAACTAGCTTTTGCATGCTTGCATGCATGACCTTGTTTCTATTATTTTATGTGTGTTAAATTGTTTGAATATTGGTTGGAATGCTAGTTGAATCTATGTTTGCTTGATTGATTTGTAGTGAAGTTAGAAGAGTGTGATATTAGCAAGATCAAGAAGTGAACCAACATCCTCTACCAAAAAGGCAAGTGACACTATCATCCATGTCCTACTATTTTCATTACACTTAGTGGATTTTGAAACATGCATGATAAGGACTACTATATTTTGCTATGCTAAATCCTAATAGGATACCCTTATACATTCCTTAGTGAAAACAATGTAGTTGTAAAATGCTTAGCCATGCTATATATATTGAGATGAGATACATGTTGAGATTATATGAAGTTGAGAAAAGACTTATGTTTTATATAATAAAACAAGTACTCAATGAACCACCTGGGTGGACAAGGATACTCAAGTTTTGGACAAGGTGGCAACAAAAGGAACCATGTTTATATGGCAATCTCTTTTTGGTTGTGCACTAGAAGAAAACCATCCAGGACTTAGAGATTGAACATGTTTCTCGACATGGCTTCCGTGTACAGCCACATGCTAAATGGGCACTGGCTTAGTCAACTACATTGGGAAGACCCATGCATTGGCCTCTTCAGGTTAACTGGAAATGAGGGAACTAGGAACCCTACATTGGTGCCTGAAGACAATCTAGCATTGTGTATTAGGAGGACCCTATGGAAAGACTTCGTCACATTCTCAATCTGCCAGTACTCCATCTTGGTGAGTACTTATCCAGCGGCCACTGGTGGCAACAAGATGAGAGTGTATCATGTGGGTAAAGTGTACAACTTCTGCAGAAGATAAAATTCTAAGTACTTAGCCGTGTCCCCGGTTATGGACAATACTGAGCAACTAAGGCCTGAAGCTATGGGAAATCTCGACATTACAATTTCTAAAAGCAAAACTTGAAAATGACAACAAGAGACTTGAAGCACTTGGGGATTTACCAAGGAGACTTGAAGCACTTGGGGATTTACCAAGGAGTTCAGAAAGATTTGACAAAAGATCAAAACTATTTTGAAAAGATAGGATAAATTATTGCTTTCTGCAAATGAGCCTAAAACCCTACTTAGCCAAATATGCATGTAATGATAGGATCCACTTATTTCTACATAGTAGTGAAACTTGCCAATACAATTCAAATGTATTGACCCTTGTGCCTGTAACTTGTAATGTTGTAGGTTTGTTTGGTGTTAGTGAAGTTTAATGATTAGGATTACAAGTCTACAACCAACATGTTGCCTGTGGCACTTTGAAGTTGAAGGACCCCATGCTTATAGATATTCTGCTGCAATGTAATGTAATAGCCAAATGAGCTATGTAAGATGTAACGAATTATTTTATTCCTAGTTATAAAGTTGTATTATGACCTTTGTTTCTTGATAATACATCTTAACTGTGGATGCTAGCTATTGATCAAGGGACTAGCATTGTAAACACAGTGATCTCTACCTTATTAAAGGTTGGGACCTCTACAGATGGTATCAGAGCATTGTGTTTCCTGTAGGATTTGTAAACCTAGGATTGGACAAAAAACCCTTAGAAAAATAGGAGTTGTAATTGTTCCAAAACTTATTTACAAACAATCTTGTAAACTCTTTCCTCAAACCATTTTTGGTTTTGATTCCACATCTCTTCTATTTCAACTTGATGGATAAAACCTACCCCATGGCCAAAGACTTCACCATGTGCAAAGGACTTCTTCAACTCTAATGACTTCAACATCTTCAACTCTAATGACTTCAACATCTTCAGCATTTTCACCAAGGACTTCAAACTTGGATAACACTAAGGACAAGTGAGACAAGAAACCTTGCTCAAGATTTGGAGACTAAGGAAACACAAGTTAGAAGGAGCCATCATCACCTTTGAAGTTTTGTGACCAAGAATTTTTCCCAAGGAAACCATGATCTCATGCAAGATGAAACAACCAAAAAAGAGGAAGGAAAGTTCTCAAGTGAATCATATAGATGGACCACCATATTAAGTATAGATCAAACACACCAACTTATGTGGTGTAACAAAAATATTTTGTTGCCTAAAAATGTGCTTGAACTTTGTTGTTTGAGTGAAATGTTTGGCTTGTGATTGCTTGCACATTGCTTGAGTGAATTGTAATGTGTGTGATTAGAACTATTTCCTTAGAAATCTTTTGCCTATTCTAATCTCAATTCAACCCAAACAGATGACTACTCCAAGAGACCCCAACATCAAGGTTGATGATACCAACAACAACCAAGAGGATAACATGAGAGAACTTATAGCAACCCAAAACCAGTTGAACCAAATGACAGCTCAATTCATAGCCAACACTAGTGGGGAAGATCCAACCCTGCAATTTTTTTGGAAAACCAAGCCCAATTGTTGCATAAGGTGACAGATCAAATGCTCAACATGGAAAGCAACTTTTCCAAAGGAGTTTGTGACAATAAAGATGACAAAGATGTTATTCTAGAAGGAACCAAAGCTTGCAATATTTGTGGAGACAAGGATAACACTTCCAAGGAGCATGGAGATCAATGCCCCAACTGTGAGGAGAAACACCCAGCTAACCAATGTCCCACATCTCAAGCTACTTGTTACCTATGTGAAGGAAATAACCATGTCCCTATCCAATGCCCCATTTATTCCATAGTTGAACAAAGGAAACAAGGTGGAGTGCAACAACTGATTGCAGACTACCCTACCAAGAAGGATGAGGACAAAGGAAAATCTCCACTTGTACCTCCATGCAATACAACCCAATTTAAAGGACCAAAGAAGAGGCATATGAATTATCCAAGGAGCAATAGAAGGTCAAAGAAACCAGTAGACATTCCTACCTATGAGATAACATATGAAGAACATGAACTAGAAGCGCTCCTAGCTTTGGAGAAACCCAAGAAAAAGAAGGACAAAAGCCATGTGCAATGTAACCATTGTAAAGAAATGGGACACTATTCTAGTGAATGTCCAGAGAAATAGAAGTATAAGGAGATTGGCCAAGTATGGTGCAACAACTGCAAATACCTAGGCCATTATGCAGCAACCTGTCCACAAGAGATACGTGAAGAACTCAAACTTATCACATGTTACAATTGTGGAAACCAAGGACATTATGCAAGCACCTGTCCAGAAAAGATGAAGCACAAGATAAACAAGCCTATGAAGGATCTCAGCCTTGTCACATGTTTCAAGTGTGGAAACAAAGGACACTATGCAGATGTTTACCCAGAGAAGTTTCCCCAAGATCCCAAGCAAGCCAATATGTAATTTAGTTAGAAATTTTTTAAGGGTGGTAGTACCCTAGATGCTTTGAGCCTACTTGTAACCCTAGCCTTCCCAAATCTCGGGACGAGATTTATTTTAAGGGTGGTAGCCTGTCACATCCCAAGATTTTCCAAATCTTGTTATGTGAAAAATAATTGAATAAAATAAAACTTTGTTGATTTTCAGGGTGAGAAGAAACTTTTGATTCCAATTGGAAACCTTCAAACCTATTTTGATCAAACAAATCCTAAAGGGATTAGAAAAGATAAACAATTAATAAAGAAAATATTAAATATTTGGAATTACTATTTTTGGATCTTTTAGTAAAAAGATTTAGTTTCCAAATGAAAAGGTAGAAATATAAATAAGGATTATTTTATAGAGCCAAATTAAACCTTGGCCAAGATTTTGAAATAAAATGTTTTGTTTTGATAAAAAATAGTAAAGGTTTATTTAAATAAAATAATGAGGATTTATTAATATCCAAATTTATTAAAGTAAAGGCTTTGCCATTTTAATTAAACATCAAAACTTGTTAAATTATTTTAAACAAGTTTTCCAAGTATTCTATATTTTCAAATAAATCCTACTGATTTGGTTTTGATAATATTTAGATTTCAAATGGAATTTTAAATAAATCAAATCCTATTAGATTTAATAACTAAGGACTATTTTATTTAATTAATAAATGGATCCTAAAAAGAATAAAAATATTATTTTGTTTTGGACTTTGATTTGTGTTGTTAAACAGAACTAAACACAATACAAAGTTTGGTGGAAGTTTGATTTGATTTGGTTGTTTGAATTGTTGTTTGAAATTCAAAACAGAAAATCAAATAGAAAAAGAAAAAGATTACTGAATGAAAAAAAAATGAAATCAGACTCGACCCAACTAAGCAGGCCCAGCAGCCCAGCTCCAGCCCAACTAAACCCCCCCACGCGCGAATCATTTTCCCACCGAAAGACCCACCCGTGCAGTCACTGATCGGTGGACCTCACTCCCTCTTCCTCTCTCTTCAGACAATGGCGACCCACCATCGTCGTCTTCCCAGCGTGAAACTTCGCCGCCGTTCCTGCCGATTGAATTCGCTTCAATGCCGCGCTTAATCCTCGCCGTGACCCTGCGGTATTAATCGCCACGCTCTCCTCTTCTTTTCCCCTCAGATCCCACTCGACCAGAGCCACTAGGCTGCCCAAATTGCAACCTTGACTGCCACTGTCCCCGACAAACTCCGGCGACGATTCGGCGAACCTGCCGCCTTGCCTCCTCGATCACACAGCTATGATCTCCCCTCAGCGCACCTGCCCGTGTACTCCACTCGCCGCATCGAGAATAATCGGCAACGTCAACAACTGAGCGCCACCGTCATTTGCTACTCGGCGACTCTTCGGTAAGCACCTGACCGCCTCTCCTTCCGATGGCGCTCACACTCGCCACACTCGGCCGCATCTAACGTGCCCTTGTTTGTCCTCGGGGTGAACCGCAGCGTCGCCCTCGACGACCTCCAGAGCCGCCCGACTCCGCCACCTACTCCGGCGAGGAATCCCCGTCGCGTCTGAGCGCCCCTTGCCAAGCCGACCACGCGTTGAGCATCACCGACCTCTCGAGCACGGTGAACACCCGTTTCCTTCCTTTCTTCCTGTAACGCCGCTAGCACATTGTTCGACCGCTCACACCGCCTTGGCCCAGCTAAGCACAATGGTCAAACTTATTCGCACTGTTAGATTTAGATCCGACGGCGAGAAAGCAGATGACTTAAACGAAGGGGTATAGTTGCCTCTGCGCCACGATCACACTTAGATCCAACGATCCAGAGAGGCCGATCCGTGCAAACCGGTACCGGCCAGTAGAAACACGCCGCGTGGCAGTAGTTTGATTTAAAACAAAATTCTGAATCTGATTTGTATGCAAACTTGTAACTTGCATAACTTTTGATCCACACGTCCAAAATTTTCAAATTTTATATCAATGGATTCAGCAAGACAATCCCTAGCCAACCATGCACTTTGTTTAGTAAAAAGCTTCTGATAAATTGGTTGAATTTGCAGAAACTTGTGTATGCTTGTTTAGGATATAAAATTTATTTCAAAATGATTTTGGGGTTGAAATATTTGCAAAATGGTTTGTTGTGAACCTACTAACCTAGTAAACAACTTATGGATTCAAAATTTATTTTGTGAAGATTAGGATTGAATAATTGAATTAACTCATTTCTAGTCAAATAAAAATATTGATTTTAATATGGAAATAATTTTTGAGAAAAACCTTTGGAAAATGTGTTGATTCAAACCTACTGACCCTAAACACCAAGTTTTGTGAATTAACAACTTATTTTATAGACAATATAAAATTGTTGCTTTGCTAAAAACATTTTTCACCACATGAAATAATGATTTGCTTTTAAAAATGGTTTATAGATAAAAACCCTTTTGCAAATGGTTTTGCCACTTTAGAAAATGACCACTTTGAGCCTTACAATGTTTAGAGCCTAGTAGAAACCACCTTTGCAAATAAAACTAGCTTTTGCATGCTTGCATGCATGACCTTGTTTCTATTATTTTATGTGTGTTAAATTGTTTGAATATTGGTTGGAATGCTAGTTGAATCTATGTTTGCTTGATTGATTTGTAGTGAAGTTAGAAGAGTGTGATATTAGCAAGATCAAGAAGTGAACCAACATCCTCTACCAAAAAGGCAAGTGACACTATCATCCATGTCCTACTATTTTCATTACACTTAGTGGATTTTGAAACATGCATGATAAGGACTACTATATTTTGCTATGCTAAATCCTAATAGGATACCCTTATACATTCCTTAGTGAAAACAATGTAGTTGTAAAATGCTTAGCCATGCTATATATATTGAGATGAGATACATGTTGAGATTATATGAAGTTGAGAAAAGACTTATGTTTTATATAATAAAACAAGTACTCAATGAACCACCTGGGTGGACAAGGATACTCAAGTTTTGGACAAGGTGGCAACAAAAGGAACCATGTTTATATGGCAATCTCTTTTTGGTTGTGCACTAGAAGAAAACCATCCAGGGACTTAGAGATTGAACATGTTTCTCGTACAGTGGCTTCCGTGTACAGCCACATGCTAAATGGGCACTGGCTTAGTCAACTACATTGGGAAGACCCATGCATTGGCCTCTTCAGGTTAACTGGAAATGAGGGAACTAGGAACCCTACATTGGTGCCTGAAGACAATCTAGCATTGTGTATTAGGAGGACCCTATGGAAAGACTTCGTCACATTCTCAATCTGCCAGTACTCCATCTTGGTGAGTACTTATCCAGCGGCCACTGGTGGCAACAAGATGAGAGTGTATCATGTGGGTAAAGTGTACAACTTCTGCAGAAGATAAAATTCTAAGTACTTAGCCGTGTCCCCGGTTATGGACAATCTTGAGCAACTAAGGCCTGAAGCTATGGGAAATCTCGACATTACAATTTCTAAAAGCAAAACTTGAAAATGACAACAAGAGACTTGAAGCACTTGGGGATTTACCAAGGAGACTTGAAGCACTTGGGGATTTACCAAGGAGTTCAGAAAGATTTGACAAAAGATCAAAACTATTTTGAAAAGATAGGATAAATTATTGCTTTCTGCAAATGAGCCTAAAACCCTACTTAGCCAAATATGCATGTAATGATAGGATCCACTTATTTCTACATAGTAGTGAAACTTGCCAATACAATTCAAATGTATTGACCCTTGTGCCTGTAACTTGTAATGTTGTAGGTTTGTTTGGTGTTAGTGAAGTTTAATGATTAGGATTACAAGTCTACAACCAACATGTTGCCTGTGGCACTTTGAAGTTGAAGGACCCCATGCTTATAGATATTCTGCTGCAATGTAATGTAATAGCCAAATGAGATATGTAATATGTAGCAATTATTTTATTCCTAGTTATAAAGTTGTATTATGACCTTTGTTTCTTGATAATACATCTTAACTGTGGATGCTAGCTATTGATCAAGGGACTAGCATTGTAAACACAGTGATCTCTACCTTATTAAAGGTTGGGACCTCTACAGATGGTATCAGAGCATTGTGTTTCCTGTAGGATTTGTAAACCTAGGATTGGACAAAAAACCCTTAGAAAAATAGGAGTTGTAATTGTTCCAAAACTTATTTACAAACAATCTTGTAAACTCTTTCCTCAAACCATTTTTGGTTTTGATTCCACATCTCTTCTATTTCAACTTGATGGATAAAACCTACCCCATGGCCAAAGACTTCACCATGTGCAAAGGACTTCTTCAACTCTAATGACTTCAACATCTTCAACTCTAATGACTTCAACATCTTCAGCATTTTCACCAAGGACTTCAAACTTGGATAACACTAAGGACAAGTGAGACAAGAAACCTTGCTCAAGATTTGGAGACTAAGGAAACACAAGTTAGAAGGAGCCATCATCACCTTTGAAGTTTTGTGACCAAGAATTTTTCCCAAGGAAACCATGATCTCATGCAAGATGAAACAACCAAAAAAGAGGAAGGAAAGTTCTCAAGTGAACCATATAGATGGACCACCATATTAAGTATAGATCAAACACACCAACTTATGTGGTGTAACAAAAATATTTTGTTGCCTAAAAATGTGCTTGAACTTTGTTGTTTGAGTGAAATGTTTGGCTTGTGATTGCTTGCACATTGCTTGAGTGAATTGTAATGTGTGTGATTAGAACTATTTCCTTAGAAATCTTTTGCCTATTCTAATCTCAATTCAACCCAAACAGATGACTACTCCAAGAGACCCCAACATCAAGGTTGATGATACCAACAACAACCAAGAGGATAACATGAGAGAACTTATAGCAACCCAAAACCAGTTGAACCAAATGACAGCTCAATTCATAGCCAACACTAGTGGGGAAGATCCAACCCTGCAATTTTTTTGGAAAACCAAGCCCAATTGTTGCATAAGGTGACAGATCAAATGCTCAACATGGAAAGCAACTTTTCCAAAGGAGTTTGTGACAATAAAGATGACAAAGATGTTATTCTAGAAGGAACCAAAGCTTGCAATATTTGTGGAGACAAGGATAACACTTCCAAGGAGCATGGAGATCAATGCCCCAACTGTGAGGAGAAACACCAGCTAACCAATGTCCCACATCTCAAGCTACTTGTTACCTATGTGAAGGAAATAACCATGTCCCTATCCAATGCCCCATTTATTCCATAGTTGAACAAAGGAAACAAGGTGGAGTGCAACAACTGATTGCACTACCCTACCAAGAAGGATGAGGACTAAGGAAACTCTACACTTGTTCCTCCATGCTATACAACCCAATTTAAAGGACCAAAGAAGAGGCATATGAATTATCCAAGGAGCAATAGAAGGTCAAAGAAACTAGTAGACATTCCTACCTATGAGATAACATATGAAGAACATGAACTAGAAGCACTCCTAGCTTTGGAGAAACCCAAGAAAAGAAGGACAAAGCCATGTGCAATGTAACCATTGTAAAGAAATGGGACACTATTCTAGTGAATGTCGGAGAAAGAAGTATAAGGAGATTGGCCAAGTATGGTGCAACAAGCGCAAATAGCTAGGCCATTATGCAGCAACCTGTCCACAAGAGATACGTGAAGAACTCAAACTTATCACATGTTACAATTAGGGAAACCAAGGACATTATGCAAGCAACTGTCCAGAAAAGATGAAGCACAAGATAAACAAGCCTATGAAGGATCTCAGCCTTGTCACATGTTTCAAGTGTGGAAACAAAGGACACTATGCAGATGTTTACCAGAAGTTTCCCAAGATCCCAAGCAAGCCAATATGTAATTTAGTTAGAAATTTTTAAGGGTGGTAGTACCCTAGATGCTTTGAGCCTACTTGTAACCCTAGCCTTCCCAAATCTCGGGATGAGATTTATTTTAAGTGGTAATTTGTCACATCCCAAGATTTTCCAAATCTTGTTATGTGAAAAATAATTGAATAAAATAAAACTTTGTTGATTTTCAGGGTGAGAAGAAACTTTTGATTCCAATTGGAAACCTTCAAACCTATTTTGATCAAACAAATCCTAAAGGGATTAGAAAAGATAAACAATTAATAAAGAAAATATTAAATATTTGGAATTACTATTGTTGGATCTTTTAGTAAAAAGATTTAGTTTCCAAATGAAAAGGTAGAAATATAAATAAGGATTATTTTATAGAGCCAAATTAAACCTTGGCCAAGATTTTGAAATAAAATGTTTTGTTTTGATAAAAAATAGTAAAGGTTTATTTAAATAAAATAATGAGGATTTATTAATATCCAAATTTATTAAAGTAAAGGCTTTGCCATTTTAATTAAACATCAAAACTTGTTAAATTATTTTAAACAAGTTTTCCAAGTATTCTATATTTTCAAATAAATCCTACTGATTTGGTTTTGATAATATTTAGATTTCAAATGGAGTTTTAAATAAATCAAATCCTATTTGATTTAATAACTAAGGACTATTTTATTTAATTAATAAATGGATCCTAAAAAGAATAAAAATATTATTTTGTTTTGGACTTTGATTTGTGTTGTTAAACAGAACTAAACACAATACAAAGTTTGGTGGAAGTTTGATTTGATTTGGTTGTTTGAATTGTTGTTTGAAATTCAAAACAGAAAATCAAATAGAAAAAGAAAAAGATTACTGAATGAAAAAAAAAATGAAATCAGACTCGACCCAACTAAGCAGGCCCAGCTCCAGCCCAACTAAACCCCCCCACGCGCGAATCATTTTCCCACCGAAAGACCCACCCGTGCAGTCACTGATCGGTGGACCTCACTCCCTCTTCCTCTCTCTCGCAGACAGCGCGGCCCCACGCCAGCTCAGCGTCGTCTTCCCCGCGTTGAACTCGCCGGCCGTTTCCTGCCGTTGATGCCGCGATTGAATTCGCTTCAATGCCGCGCTTAATCCTCGCCGTGACCCTGCGGTATTAATCGCCACGCTCTCCTCTTCTTTTCCCCTCAGATCCCACTCGACCAGAGCCACTAGGCTGCCCAAATTGCAACCTTGACTGCCACTGTCCCCGACAAACTCCGGCGACGATTCCGGCTGAACCCTTCCGCCCCTTGCCTCCTCGATCACACAGCTGTGATCTCCCCCTCCAGGCGCACCTGCCCGTGTACTCCACTCGCACGCGCGCGCTCAGAATAGTCGGCAACGACAACAACCTGAGCGCCACCGTCTGTTTGCTACTCCGGCGACTCTTCTGGTAAGCACCTGACCGCCCCTCTCCTTCCCGATGACGCTCCTGCACTCGCCACACTCGGCCGCATCTAACCGTGCCCTTGTTTTTCCTCGGGGTGAACCGCAGCGTCGCCCTCGACGACCTCCAGAGCCGCCCGACGCCGCCACCTACTCCGGCGAGGAATCCCCGTCGCGTCTGAGCGCCCCTTGCCAAGCCGACCACGCGTTGAGCATCACCTCGACCTCTCGAGCACGGTGAACACCCCCGTTTCCTTCCTTTCTTCCTGTAACCGCCGCTAGCACATTGTCTGACCGCTCACCGCCGCGCAGCGCCGCTAGGCAATGGTCAAACTTATCTGCACCGTTAGATTTAGATCCGACGCGTAGAAACAGATGACTTAAACGAAGGGGTATGGTTGCCTCTGCGACACACGATCACACTTAGATCCAACGATCCAGAGAGGCCGATCCGTGCAAACCGGTACCGGCCAGTAGAAACACGCCGCGTGGCAGTAGTTTGATTTAAAACAAAATTCTGAATCTGATTTGTATGCAAACTTGTAACTTGCATAACTTTTGATCCACACGTCCAAAATTTTCAAATTTTATATCAATGGATTCAGCAAGACAATCCCTAGCCAACCATGCACTTTGTTTAGTAAAAAGCTTCTGATAAATTGGTTGAATTTGCAGAAACTTGTGTATGCTTGTTTAGGATATAAAATTTATTTCAAAATGATTTTGGGGTTGAAATATTTGCAAAATGGTTTGTTGTGAACCTACTAACCCTAGTAAACAACTTATGGATTCAAAAATTTATTTTGTGAAGATTAGGATTGAATAATTGAATTAACTCATTTCTAGTCAAATAAAAATATTGATTTTAATATGGAAATAATTTTTGAGAAAAACCTTTGGAAAATGTGTTGATTCAAACCTACTGACCCTAAACACCAAGTTTTGTGAATTAACAACTTATTTTATAGACAATATAAAATTGTTGCTTTGCTAAAAACATTTTTCACCACATGAAATAATGATTTGCTTTTAAAAATGGTTTATAGATAAAAACCCTTTTGCAAATGGTTTTGCCACTTTAGAAAATGACCACTTTGAGCCTTACAATGTTTAGAGCCTAGTAGAAACCACCTTTGCAAATAAAACTAGCTTTTGCATGCTTGCATGCATGACCTTGTTTCTATTATTTTATGTGTGTTAAATTGTTTGAATATTGGTTGGAATGCTAGTTGAATCTATGTTTGCTTGATTGATTTGTAGTGAAGTTAGAAGAGTGTGATATTAGCAAGATCAAGAAGTGAACCAACATCCTCTACCAAAAAGGCAAGTGACACTATCATCCATGTCCTACTATTTTCATTACACTTAGTGGATTTTGAAACATGCATGATAAGGACTACTATATTTTGCTATGCTAAATCCTAATAGGATACCCTTATACATTCCTTAGTGAAAACAATGTAGTTGTAAAATGCTTAGCCATGCTATATATATTGAGATGAGATACATGTTGAGATTATATGAAGTTGAGAAAAGACTTATGTTTTATATAATAAAACAAGTACTCAATGAACCACCTGGGTGGACAAGGATACTCAAGTTTTGGACAAGGTGGCAACAAAAGGAACCATGTTTATATGGCAATCTCTTTTTGGTTGTGCACTAGAAGAAAACCATCCAGGGACTTAGAGATTGAACATGTTTCTCGTACAGTGGCTTCCGTGTACAGCCACATGCTAAATGGGCACTGGCTTAGTCAACTACATTGGGAAGACCCATGCATTGGCCTCTTCAGGTTAACTGAAATGAGGGAACTAGGAACCCTACATTGGTGCCTGAAGACAATCTAGCATTGTGTATTAGGAGGACCCTATGGAAAGACTTCGTCACATTCTCAATCTGCCAGTACTCCATCTTGGTGAGTACTTATCCAGCGGCCACTGGTGGCAACAAGATGAGAGTGTATCATGTGGGTAAAGTGTACAACTTCTGCAGAAGATAAAATTCTAAGTACTTAGCCGTGTCCCCGGTTATGGACAATACTGAGCAACTAAGGCCTGAAGCTATGGGAAATCTCGACATTACAATTTCTAAAAGCAAAACTTGAAAATGACAACAAGAGACTTGAAGCACTTGGGGATTTACCAAGGAGACTTGAAGCACTTGGGGATTTACCAAGGAGTTCAGAAAGATTTGACAAAAGATCAAAACTATTTTGAAAAGATAGGATAAATTATTGCTTTATGCAAATGAGCCTAAAACCCTACTTAGCCAAATATGCATGTAATGATAGGATCCACTTATTTCTACATAGTAGTGAAACTTGCCAATACAATTCAAATGTATTGACCCTTGTGCCTGTAACTTGTAATGTTGTAGGTTTGTTTGGTGTTAGTGAAGTTTAATGATTAGGATTACAAGTCTACAACCAACATGTTGCCTGTGGCACTTTGAAGTTGAAGGACCCCATGCTTATAGATATTCTGCTGCAATGTAATGTAATAGCCAAATGAGCTATGTAAGATGTAACGAATTATTTTATTCCTAGTTATAAAGTTGTATTATGACCTTTGTTTCTTGATAATACATCTTAACTGTGGATGCTAGCTATTGATCAAGGGACTAGCATTGTAAACACAGTGATCTCTACCTTATTAAAGGTTGGGACCTCTGGATGGTATCGAGCATTGTGTTTCCTGTAGGATTTGTAAACCTAGGATTGGACAAAAAACCCTTAGAAAAATAGGAGTTGTAATTGTTCCAAAACTTATTTACAAACAATCTTGTAAACTCTTTCCTCAAACCATTTTTGGTTTTGATTCCACATCTCTTCTATTTCAACTTGATGGATAAAACCTACCCCATGGCCAAAGACTTCACCATGTGCAAAGGACTTCTTCAACTCTAATGACTTCAACATCTTCAACTCTAATGACTTCAACATCTTCAGCATTTTCACCAAGGACTTCAAACTTGGATAACACTAAGGACAAGTGAGACAAGAAACCTTGCTCAAGATTTGGAGACTAAGGAAACACAAGTTAGAAGGAGCCATCATCACCTTTGAAGTTTTGTGACCAAGAATTTTTCCCAAGGAAACCATGATCTCATGCAAGATGAAACAACCAAAAAAGAGGAAGGAAAGTTCTCAAGTGAACCATATAGATGGACCACCATATTAAGTATAGATCAAACACACCAACTTATGTGGTGTAACAAAAATATTTTGTTGCCTAAAAATGTGCTTGAACTTTGTTGTTTGAGTGAAATGTTTGGCTTGTGATTGCTTGCACATTGCTTGAGTGAATTGTAATGTGTGTGATTAGAACTATTTCCTTAGAAATCTTTTGCCTATTCTAATCTCAATTCAACCCAAACAGATGACTACTCCAAGAGACCCCAACATCAAGGTTGATGATACCAACAACAACCAAGAGGATAACATGAGAGAACTTATAGCAACCCAAAACCAGTTGAACCAAATGACAGCTCAATTCATAGCCAACACTAGTGGGGAAGATCCAACCCTGCAATTTTTTTGGAAAACCAAGCCCAATTGTTGCATAAGGTGACAGATCAAATGCTCAACATGGAAAGCAACTTTTCCAAAGGATTTTGTGACAATAAAGATGACAAAGATGTTATTCTAGAAGGAACCAAAGCTTGCAATATTTGTGGAGACAAGGATAACACTTCCAAGGAGCATGGAGATCAATGCCCCAACTGTGAGGAGAAACACCCAGCTAACCAATGTCCCACATCTCAAGCTACTTGTTACCTATGTGAAGGAAATAACCATGTCCCTATCCAATGCCCCATTTATTCCATAGTTGAACAAAGGAAACAAGGTGGAGTGCAACAACTGATTGCAGACTACCCTACCAAGAAGGATGAGGACAAAGGAAAATCTCCACTTGTACCTCCATGCAATACAACCCAATTTAAAGGACCAAAGAAGAGGCATATGAATTATCCAAGGAGCAATAGAAGGTCAAAGAAACCAGTAGACATTCCTACCTATGAGATAACATATGAAGAACATGAACTAGAAGCGCTCCTAGCTTTGGAGAAACCCAAGAAAAAGAAGGACAAAAGCCATGTGCAATGTAACCATTGTAAAGAAATGGGACACTATTCTAGTGAATGTCCAGAGAAACAGAAGTATAAGGAGATTGGCCAAGTATGGTGCAACAACTGCAAATAGCTAGGCCATTATGCAGCAACCTGTCCACAAGAGATACGTGAAGAACTCAAACTTATCACATGTTACAATTGTGGAAACCAAGGACATTATGCAAGCAACTGTCCAGAAAAGATGAAGCACAAGATAAACAAGCCTATGAAGGATCTCAGCCTTGTCACATGTTTCAAGTGTGGAAACAAAGGACACTATGCAGATGTTTACCCAGAGAAGTTTCCCCAAGATCCCAAGCAAGCCAATATGTAATTTAGTTAGAAATTTTTTAAGGGTGGTAGTACCCTAGATGCTTTGAGCCTACTTGTAACCCTAGCCTTCCCAAATCTCGGGACGAGATTTATTTTAAGGGTGGTAGCCTGTCACATCCCAAGATTTTCCAAATCTTGTTATGTGAAAAATAATTGAATAAAATAAAACTTTGTTGATTTTCAGGGTGAGAAGAAACTTTTGATTCCAATTGGAAACCTTCAAACCTATTTTGATCAAACAAATCCTAAAGGGATTAGAAAAGATAAACAATTAATAAAGAAAATATTAAATATTTGGAATTACTATTTTTGGATCTTTTAGTAAAAAGATTTAGTTTCCAAATGAAAAGGTAGAAATATAAATAAGGATTATTTTATAGAGCCAAATTAAACCTTGGCCAAGATTTTGAAATAAAATGTTTTGTTTTGATAAAAAATAGTAAAGGTTTATTTAAATAAAATAATGAGGATTTATTAATATCCAAATTTATTAAAGTAAAGGCTTTGCCATTTTAATTAAACATCAAAACTTGTTAAATTATTTTAAACAAGTTTTCCAAGTATTCTATATTTTCAAATAAATCCTACTGATTTGGTTTTGATAATATTTAGATTTCAAATGGAGTTTTAAATAAATCAAATCCTATTTGATTTAATAACTAAGGACTATTTTATTTAATTAATAAATGGATCCTAAAAAGAATAAAAATATTATTTTGTTTTGGACTTTGATTTGTGTTGTTAAACAGAACTAAACACAATACAAAGTTTGGTGGAAGTTTGATTTGATTTGGTTGTTTGAATTGTTGTTTGAAATTCAAAACAGAAAATCAAATAGAAAAAGAAAAAGATTACTGAATGAAAAAAAAAATGAAATCAGACTCGACCCAACTAAGCAGGCCCAACAGCCCAGCTCCAGCCCAACTAAACCCCCCACGCGCGAATCATTTTCCCACCGAAAGACCCACCCGTGCAGTCACTGATCGGTGGACCTCACTCCCTCTTCCTCTCTCTCGCAGACATTACCCTTGACTCAGCGTCGTCTTCCCCGCGTTGAACTCGCCGGCCGTTTCCTGCCGTTGATGCCGCGATTGAATTCGCTTCAATGCCGCGCTTAATCCTCGCCGTGACCCTGCGGTATTAATCGCCACGCTATCCTCTTCTTTTCCCCTCAGATCCCACTCGACCAGAGCCACTAGGCTGCCCAAATTGCAACCTTGACTGCCACTGTCCCCGACAAACTCCGGCGACGATTCCGGCCGAACCCTGCCGCCCCTTGCCTCCTCGATCACACAGCTGTGATCTCCCCCTCCAGGCGCACCTGCCCGTGTACTCCACTTGCACGCGCGCGCTCAGAATAGTCGGCAACGACAACAACCTGAGCGCCAACGTCTGTTTGCTACTCCGGCGACTCTTCTGGTAAGCACCTGACCGCCCCTCTCCTTCCCGATGACGCTCCTGCACTCGCCACACTCGGCCACATCTAACCGTGCCCTTGTTTTTCCTCGGGGTGAACCGCAGCGTCGCCCTCGACGACCTCCAGAGCCGCCCGACGCCGCCACCTACTCCGACGAGGAATCCCCGTCGCGTATGAGCGCCCCTTGCCAAGCCGACCACGCGTTGAGCATCACCTCGACCTCTCGAGCACGGTGAGCACCCCCGTTTCCTTCCTTTCTTCCTGTAACCGCCGCTAGCACATTGTCTGACCGCGCACCGCCGCTCACCGCCTCGCAGCGCCGCTAGGCAATGGTCAAACTCATCTGCACCGTTAGATTTAGATCCGACGCGTAGAAACAGATGACTTAAACCAAGGGGTATGGTTGCCTCTGCGCCACACGATCACACTTAGATCCAACGATCCAGAGAGGCCGATCCGCAAAACCGGTACCGCCAAGAGAACACGCCGTGGCAGTAGTTTGATTTAAAACAAAATTCTGAATCTGATTTGTATGCAAACTTGTAACTTGCATAACTTTTGATCCACACGTCCAAAATTTGCAAATTTTATATCAATGGATTCAGCAAGACAATCCCTAGCCAACCATGCACTTTGTTTAGTAAAAAGCTTCTGATAAATTGGTTGAATTTGCAGAAACTTGTGTATGCTTGTTTAGGATATAAAATTTATTTCAAAATGATTTTGGGGTTGAAATATTTGAAAAATGGTTTGTTGTGAACCTACTAACCCTAGGAAACAACTTATGGATTCAAAAATTTATTTTGTGAAGATTAGGATTGAATAATTGAATTAACTCATTTCTAGTCAAATAAAAATATTGATTTTAATATGGAAATAATTTTTGGGAAAAACCTTTGGAAAATGTGTTGATTCAAACCTACTGACCCTAAACACCAAGTTTTGTGAATTAACAACTTATTTTATAGACAATATAAAATTGTTGCTTTGCTAAAAACATTTTTCACCACATGAAATAATGATTTGATTTTAAAAATGGTTTATAGATAAAAACCCTTTTGCAAATGGTTTTGCCACTTTAGAAAATGACCACTTTGAGCCTTACAATGTTTAGAGCCTAGTAGAAACCACCTTTGCAAATAAAACTAGCTTTTTCATGCTTGCATGCATGACCTTGTTTCTATTATTTTATGTGTGTTAAATTGTTTGAATATTGGTTGGAATGCTAGTTGAATCTATGTTTGCTTGATTGATTTGTAGTGAAGTTAGAAGAGTGTGATATTAGCAAGATCAAGAAGTGAACCAACATCCTCTACCAAAAAGGCAAGTGACACTATCATCCATGTCCTACTATTTTCATTACACTTAGTGGATTTTGAAACATGCATGATAAGGACTACTATATTTTGCTATGCTAAATCCTAATAGGATACCCTTATACATTCCTTAGTGAAAACAATGTAGTTGTAAATGCTTAGCCATGCTATATATATTGAGATGAGATACATGTTGAGATTATATGAAGTTGAGAAAAGACTTATGTTTTATATAATAAAACAAGTACTCAATGAACCACCTGGGTGGACAAGGATACTCAAGTTTTGGACAAGGTGGCAACAAAAGGAACCATGTTTATATGGCAATCTCTTTTTGGTTGTGCACTAGAAGAAAACCATCCAGGGACTTAGAGATTGAACATGTTTCTCTTACAGTGGCTTCCGTGTACAGCCACATGCTAAATGGGCACTGGCTTAGTCAACTACATTGGGAAGACCCATGCATTGGCCTCTTCAGGTTAACTGGAAATGAGGGAACTAGGAACCCTACATTGGTGCCTGAAGACAAGCTAGCATTGTGTATTGGGAGGACCCTATGGAAAGACTTCGTCACATTCTCAATCTGCCAGTACTCCATCTTGGTGAGTACTTATCCAGCGGCCACTGGTGGCAACAAGATGAGAGTGTGTCATGTGGGTAAAGTGTACAACTTCTGCAGAAGATAAAATTCTAAGTACTTAGCCGTGTCCCCGGTTATGGACAATACTGAGCAACTAAGGCCTGAAGCTATGGGAAATCTCGACATTACAATTTCTAAAAGCAAAACTTGAAAATGACAACAAGAGACTTGAAGCACTTGGGGATTTACCAAGGAGACTTGAAGCACTTGGGGATTTACCAAGGAGTTCAGAAAGATTTGACAAAAGATCAAAACTATTTTGAAAAGATAGGATAAATTATTGCTTTCTGCAAATGAGACTAAAACCCTACTTAGCCAAATATGCATGTAATGATAGGATCCACTTATTTCTACATAGTAGTGAAACTTGCCAATACAATTCAAATGTATTGACCCTTGTGCCTGTAACTTGTAATGTTGTAGGTTTGTTTGGTGTTAGTGAAGTTTAATGATTAGGATTACAAGTCTACAACCAACATGTTGCCTGTGGCACTTTGAAGTTGAAGGACCCCATGCTTATAGATATTCTGCTGCAATGTAATGTAATAGCCAAATGAGCTATGTAAGATGTAATGAATTATTTTATTCCTGGTTATAAAGTTGTATTATGACCTTTGTTTCTTGATAATACATCTTAACTGTGGATGCTAGCTATTGATCAAGGGACTAGCATTGTAAACACAGTGATCTCTACCTTATTAAAGGTTGGGACCTCTACAGATGGTATCAGAGCATTGTGTTTCCTGTAGGATTTGTAAACCTAGGATTGGACAAAAAACCCTTAGAAAAATAGGAGTTGTAATTGTTCCAAAACTTATTTACAAACAATCTTGTAAACTCTTTCCTCAAACCATTTTTGGTTTTGATTCCACATCTCTTCTATTTCAACTTGATGGATAAAACCTACCCCATGGCCAAAGACTTCACCATGTGCAAAGGACTTCTTCAACTCTAATGACTTCAACATCTTCAACTCTAATGACTTCAACATCTTCAGCATTTTCACCAAGGACTTCAATCTTGGATAACACTTAGGACAAGTGAGACAGGAAACCTTGCTCAAGATTTGGAGACTAAGGAAACACAAGTTAGAAGGAGCCATCATCACCTTTGAAGTTTTGTGACCAAGAATTTTTCCCAAGGAAACCATGATCTCATGCAAGATGAAACAACCAAAAAAGAGGAAGGAAAGTTCTCAAGTGAACCATATAGATGGACCACCATATTAAGTATAGATCAAACACACCAACTTATGTGGTGTAACAAAAATATTTTGTTGCCTAAAAATGTGCTTGAACTTTGTTGTTTGAGTGAAATGTTTGGCTTGTGATTGCTTGCACATTGCTTGAGTGAATTGTAATGTGTGTGATTAGAACTATTTCCTTAGAAATCTTTTGCCTATTCTAATCTCAATTCAACCCAAACAGATGACTACTCCAAGAGACCCCAACATCAAGGTTGATGATACCAACAACAACCAAGAGGATAACATGAGAGAACTTATAGCAACCCAAAACCAGTTGAACCAAATGACAGCTCAATTCATAGCCAACACTAGTGGGAAGATCCAACCCTGCAATTTTTTGGAAAACCAAGCCCAATTGTTGCATAAGGTGACAGATCAAATGCTCAACATGGAAAGCAACTTTTCCAAAGGAGTTTGTGACAATAAAGATGACAAAGATGTTATTCTAGAAGGAACCAAAGCTTGCAATATTTGTGGAGACAAGGATCACACTTCCAAGGAGCATGGAGATCAATGCCCCAACTGTGAGGAGAAACACCCAGCTAACAAATGTCCCACATCTCAAGCTACTTGTTACCTATGTGAAGGAAATAACCATGTCCCTATCCAATGCTCCATTTATTCCATAGTTGAACAAAGGAAACAAGGTGGAGTGCAACAACTGATTGCAGACTACCCTACCAAGAAGGATGAGGACAAAGGAAAATCTCCACTTGTACCTCCATGCAATACAACCCAATTTAAAGGACCAAAGAAGAGGCATATGAATTATCCAAGGAGCAATAGAAGGTCAAAGAAACTAGTAGACATTCCTACCTATGAGATAACATATGAAGAACATGAACTAGAAGCACTCCTAGCTTTGGAGAAACCCAAGAAAAAGAAGGACAAAAGCCATGTGCAATGTAACCATTGTAAAGAAATGGGACACTATTCCAGTGAATGTCCAGAGAAACAAAAGTATAAGGAGATTGGCCAAGTATGGTGCAACAACTGCAAAGAGCTAGGCCATTATGCAGCAACCTGTCCACAAGAGATACGTGAAGAACTCAAACTTATCACATGTTACAATTGTGGAAACCAAGGACATTATGCAAGCAACTGTCCAGAAAAGATGAAGCACAAGATAAACAAGCCTATGAAGGATCTCAGCCTTGTCACATGTTTCAAGTGTGGAAACAAAGGACACTATGCAGATATTTGCCCAGAGAAGTTTCCCCAAGATCCCAAGCAAGCCAATATGTAATTTAGTTAGAAATTTTTTAAGGGTGGTAGTACCCTAGATGCTTTGAGCCTACTTGTAACCCTAGCCTTCCCAAATCTCGGGACGAGATTTATTTTAAGGGTGGTAGCCTGTCACATCCCAAGATTTTCCAAATCTTGTTATGTGAAAAATAATTGAATAAAATAAAACTTTGTTGATTTTCAGGGTGAGAAGAAACTTTTGATTCCAATTGGAAACCTTCAAACCTATTTTGATTAAACAAATCCTAAAGGAATTAGAAAAGATAAACAATTAATAAAGAAAATATTAAATATTTGGAATTACTATTTTTGGATCTTTTAGTAAAAAGATTTAGTTTCCAAATGAAAAGGTAGAAATATAAATAAGGATTATTTTATAGAGCCAAATTAAACCTTGGCCAAGATTTTGAAATAAAATGTTTTGTTTTGATAAAAAATAGTAAAGGTTTATTTAAATAAAATAATGAGGATTTATTAATATCCAAATTTATTAAAGTAAAGGCTTTGCCATTTTAATTAAACATCAAAACTTGTTAAATTATTTTAAACAAGTTTTCCAAGTATTCTATATTTTCAAATAAATCCTACTGATTTGGTTTCGATAATATTTAGATTTCAAATGGAGTTTTAAATAAATCAAATCCTATTTGATTTAATAACTAAGGACTATTTTATTTAATTAATAAATGGATCCTAAAAAGAATAAAAACATTATTTTGTTTTGGACTTTGATTTGTGTTGTTAAACAGAACTAAACACAATACAAAGTTTGGTGGAAGTTTGATTTGATTTGGTTGTTTGAATTGTTGTTTGAAATTCAAAACAAAAAATCAAATAGAAAAAGAAAAAGATTACTGAATGAAAAAAAATGGAATCAGACTCGACCCAACTAAGCAGGCCCAGCAGCCCAGCTCTAGCCCAACTAAACCCCCCCACACGCGAATCATTTTCCCACCGAAAGACCCACCCGCGCAGTCACTGATCGGTGGACCTCACTCCCTCTTCCTCTCTCTCGAAGACAGCGCGGCCCCATGCTAGCTCAGCGTCGTCGTCCCCGCGTTGAACTCGCCGGCCGTTTCCTGCCGTTGATGCCGCGATTGAATTCGCTTCAATGCCGCGCTTAATCCTCGCCGTGACCCTGCGGTATTAATCGCCACGCTCTCCTCTTCTTTTCCCCTCAGATCCCACTCGACCAGAGCCACTAGGCTGCCCAAATTGCAACCTTGACTGCCACTGTCCCCGACAAACTCCGGCGACGATTCTGGCCGAACCCTGCCGCCCCTTGCCTCCTCGATCACACAGCTGTGATCTCCCCCTCCAGGCGCACCTTCCCGTGTACTCCACTCGCACGCGCGCGCTCAGAATAGTCTGCGCGACAACCTGGCGCCACCGTCTGCTTGCTACTCCGGCGACTCTTACGTAAGCACCGCCCCTCTCCTTCCCGATGACGCTCCTGCACTCGCCACACTCGGCCGCATCTAACCGTGCCCTTGTTTTTCCTCGGGGTGAACCGCAGCGTCGCCCTCGACGACCTCCAGAGCCGCCCGACGCCGCCACCTACTCCGGCGAGGAATCCCCGTCGCGTCTGAGCGCCCCTTGCCAAGCCGACCACGCGTTGAGCATCACCTCGACCTCTCGAGCACGGTGAGCACTCCTGTTTCCTTCCTTTCTTCCTGTAACCGCCGCTAGCACATTGTCTGACCGCGCACCGCCGCTCACCGCCGCGCAGCGTCGCCAGGCAATGGTCAAACTCATCTGCACCGTTAGATTTAGATCCGACGCGTCGAAACAGATGACTTAAACGAAGGGGTATGGTTGCCTCTGCGCCACATGATCACACTTAGATCCAACGATCCAGAGAGGCCGATCCGTGCAAACCGGTACCGGCCAGTAGAAACACGCCGCGTGGCAGTAGTTTGATTTAAAACAAAATTCTGAATCTGATTTCTATGCAAACTTGTAACTTGCATAACTTTTGATCCACACGTCCAAAATTTGCAAATTTTATATCAATGGATTCAGCAAGACAATCCCTAGCCAACCATGCACTTTGTTTAGTAAAAAGCTTCTGATAAATTGGTTGAATTTGCAGAAACTTGTGTATGCTTGTTTAGGATATAAAATTTATTTCAAAATGATTTTGGGGTTGAAATATTTGCAAAATGGTTTGTTGTGAACCTACTAACCCTAGGAAACAACTTATGGATTCAAAAATGTATTTTGTGAAGATTAGGATTGAATAATTGAATTAACTCATTTCTAGTCAAATAAAAATATTGACTTTAATATGGAAATAATTTTTGAGAAAAACCTTTGGAAAATGTGTTGATTCAAACCTACTGACCCTAAACACCAAGTTTTGTGAATTAACAACTTATTTTATAGACAATATAAAATTGTTGCTTTGCTAAAAACATTTTTCACCACATGAAATAATGATTTGATTTTAAAAATGGTTTATAGATAAAAACCCTTTTGCAAATGGTTTTGCCACTTTAGAAAATGACCACTTTGAGCCTTAAAATGTTTAGAGCCTAGTAGAAACCACCTTTGCAAATAAAACTAGCTTTTGCATGCTTGCATGCATGACCTTGTTTCTATTATTTTATGTGTGTTAAATTGTTTGAATATTGGTTGGAATGCTAGTTGAATCTATGTTTGCTTGATTGATTTGTAGTGAAGTTAGAAGAGTGTGATATTAGCAAGATCAAAAAGTGAACCAACATCCTCTACCAAAAAGGCAAGTGACACTATCATCCATGTCCTACTATTTTCATTACACTTAGTGGATTTTGAAACATGCATGATAAGGACTACTATATTTTGCTATGCTAAATCCTAATAGGATACCCTTATACATTCCTTAGTGAAAACAATGTAGTTGTAAAATGCTTAGCCATGCTATATATATTGAGATGAGATACATGTTGAGATTATATGAAGTTGAGAAAAGACTTATGTTTTATATAATAAAACAAGTACTCAATGAACCACCTGGGTGGACAAGGATACTCAAGTTTTGGACAAGGTGGCAACAAAAGGAACCATGTTTATATGGCAATCTCTTTTTGGTTGTGCACTAGAAGAAAACCATCCAGGGACTTAGAGATTGAACATGTTTCTCGTACAGTGGCTTCCGTGTACAGCCACATGCTAAATGGGCACTGGCTTAGTCTACTACATTGGGAATACCCATGCATTGGCCTCTTAAGGTTAACTGGAAATGAGGGAACTAGGAACCCTACATTGGTGCCTGAAGACAAGCTAGCATTGTGTATTGGGAGGACCCTATGGAAAGACTTCGTCACATTCTCAATCTGCCAGTACTCCATCTTGGTGAGAACTTATCCAGCGGCCACTGGTGGCAACAAGATGAGAGTGTGTCATGTGGGTAAAGTGTACAACTTCTGCAGAAGATAAAATTCTAAGTACTTAGCCGTGTCCCCGGTTATGGACAATACTGAGAAACTAAGGCCTAAAGCTATGGGAAATCTCGACATTCCAATTTCTAAAAGAAAAACTTGAAAATGACAACAAGAGACTTGAAGCACTTGGGGATTTACCAAGGAGACTTGAAGCACTTGGAGATTTACCAAGGAGTTCAGAAAGATTTGACAAAAGATCAAAACTATTTTGAAAAGATAGTATAAATTATTGCTTTCTGCAAATGAGCCTAAAACCCTACTTAGCCAAATATGCATGTAATGATAGGATCCACTTATTTCTACATAGTAGTGAAACTTGCCAATACAATTCAAATGTATTGACCCTTGTGGCTGTAACTTGTAATGTTGTAGGTTTGTTTGGTGTTAATGAAGTTTAATGATTAGGATTACAAGTCTACAACCAACATGTTGCCTGTGGCACTTTGAAGTTGAAGTACCCCATGCTTATAGATATTCTGCTGCAATGTAATGTAATTGCCAAATGAGCTATGTAAGATGTAATGAATTATTTTATTCCTGGTTATAAAGTTGTATTATGACCTTTGTTTCTTGATAATACATCTTAACTGTGGATGCTAGCTATTGATCCAGGGACTAGCATTGTAAACACAGGGATCTTTACCTTATTAAAGGTTGGGACCTCTACACTATCTATCTATCATCCTTTTATTTATCGGGTCGCAATGATCATCCAACATGTGGATGGCTTTGCTAGTATATTTAATTTTCCAAAACGTGTTGTTACGTTGTTTAAACTCTAAGTTTAATTTGTGCTTGTTTATTTGTGATTGTTGCTATGTGATGTATTGTGCATGTTAGTATCTACGGGTTATATATCATTACTTATCTTTATTGAAACCATAGACGCCTCCCCGTCGTGCCAATCCCAACACTAATAACAATAACAACAATGGCAATGAGATGCAGCAGCTGATGACAACTCAGAATCAGTTGATGCAAATGATGACCCAGTTCATGGCGAATCAGAATGAAAACAATAACAACAACAATAACAAAAACAATCAAAAAACCCACCAGCCTTTGATATGCTTACAAGGTTTTGAGGTTGAGGCCTGCAAGGTTCTCGGGAACCACTGATCCTATGGTAGCCAATGAATGGTTATGTTCTGTGAACAAGGACTTGGTCACTGTGGGCTGCACTGATGAGGAAAAGGTCAGATTTGTAGAACATCTGCTTGAAGGACCAGCAACCACATGGTGGGATAATTTCCAAATCACCACTTCTATTGAAGATGTGACTTGGGCAATATTTGAGGATGGATTCTACACTACTCATATCTCATCAGGAGTGATGAGTTTGAATAAGAAAGAGTTCCACGACCTTAAGCAACGTCACCGCAGTGTGGCAGAATATATTGAGGAGTTCAACAATCTAGCACGCTATGCATTGGATGATGTTGACACTGATGCTAAGAGAAAGGAAATATTCCTTGAAGGACTGAATGATGAGATGTGCATGCAACCATCTATTGCATATGTCCCAACTTATCAATCACTGTGTGAAAAAGCCACCATCTTGGAAAGCAAGATGAAACAGGTGGAGAATAGGAAGAGGAAGCATCACTTTGATAAGCATAGTTCTGATCATCACAAGCGTTCCCATGGTGATGATAGTGGAGGTTCTGGATCCCACAAACATGGGAAGTATAACAACCACCACAACAGCAACCGTCACCATGATAACAAGCACCAACGTAGTCATGAAAATGGTGGATATAAGAACCACAAGAGTGGACATGTCATATCCCAAGATTTTCCAAATCTTGTAATGTGAAAAACAAATAAACAAAATAAATAATTGTTGAAATTTATGGTGAAAAGAAACTTTTGTTTCTAAATGGAAACTTAAAATCCCATCTTGAACAAACTTTGACCAATGTTTGATGGATAAAGCCTACCCCATGGCCAAAGACTTCACCATGTGCAAAGGACTTCATCAACTCTAATGACTTCAACATCTTCAAGTGATTTCAACCTTATTCTCAACAAGGACTTCAACCTTGGATATCACTAAGGACTACAAGTGAGACAAGAATTGTTACTCAAGACTTGAAGACTAAGGAAACACAACTTAGAAGGAATCATCATCACCTTTGAAGTTTTGTGACCAAGACACAAGAAATTTTCCCAAGGAAACCATGATCTCATTCAAGAAGAATCCACCAAGAAGGATAGAATGATTTCAAGTAAACCATATAGTTGGACCACCATATTTAGATCAAACCAAATTCACCAACATATGTGGTGTAACAAAATATTTTGTTGCCTAAAAATGTGCTTGAACCTTGTTGTTGGAGTGGAGTGTTTGTTTGTGATTGCTTGCACATTGCTTGAGTGAATTGTGATGTGTGTGATTAGAATTGTTTCCTTAGAAATCTTTTGCCCATTCTAATCCCAATCCAACCCAAACAGATGACTACCCCAGGAAACTCCAACATCAAGGATGGTGACAACAAAAACAACCAAGAGATCAACATGAGAGAACTCATAGTAACCCAAACCCAGTTGAACCAAGTGACAGCTCAATTTTTAGCCAACACCAGTGAGTTAGATCCAACCATGCAAAGGTTTTGGAAACCCAAACCCAATTGTTGCATAAGGTGACAGATCAAATGATCAACATGGGAGACAACTCTTCCCAAGGAAATTATGACAACAAGGATGTCAAGGATGATATTTTAGAAGGAACTCAAGCTTGCAATGTTTGTGGAGACAAGGATCACACTTCCAAGGAGCATGAAGATCAATGCCCCAATTGTGAAGAGAAACATCCAACTAATCAATGCCCCACATCTCAAGCTACTTGTTTCCTATGTGAAGGAATTAATCATGTCCCTATCCAATGCCCCATCTATTCCATAGTTCAACAAAGGAAACAAGGTGGAGTGCAACAACAATTTGTAAACCCTCATGAAGGAACAACTTCTACCAGGAAGGATGAAGGCAAATTCAAAACTATGCATCATAAGGCCAAATCCAAAGTGATCACAAAGTGTTGCTACTCTTGTGGAGAAGAAGGTCATATCTCTAGTAAATGCCCCAAGAAGAGAGAAAGATTTCCCACCTTTGTGGTGAAGTATGAAGAGCATGAACTAGAAGAACTCCTAGCTTTGGAGAAACCCAAGAAGAAGAAGAAGAAATGCCCCAACCCAAGCAAGAAGGATATTACCCAAGAGCAATGTTACACTTGCAAAGAAATGGGACACTATGCCAATGAATGCCCAGAAAAGAAGAAGAACCAAGGAAACAAACAAGAGGCAATAATACCAAAGGAAATGAAAGATATCAGCCAAGTGATGTGTTTCAATTGCAAAGAACCAGGACATTATGCAAGCAATTGTCCAGAAAATATGAAGCACAAGATAAACAAGCCTATGAAGGATCACAACCTTGTCACATGTTTCAAGTGTGGAAACAAAGGACACAATGCAGATGTTTGTCTAGAGAAGTATCATCAAGATTCCAAGCAAACCAAGAAGTAATCTAGTTGGAATTTTTTTAAGGGTGGTAGTACCCTAGTTGCTTTGATCCAACTTGTAACCCCTAGACTTCCCAAATCTCGGGACGAGATTTATTTTAAGGGTGGTAGCCTGTCACATCCCAAGATTTTCCAAATCTTGTAATGTGAAAAACAAATAAACAAAATAAATAATTGTCGAAATTTAGGGTGAAAAGAAACTTTTGTTTCTAAATGGAAACTTAAAATCTCATCTTGAACAAACTTTGACCAATGTTTGAATCTAACTAAAATTCAAATCAAGTGGAATGCATTCTCTTTAAATGCATCTGGAAATATAAACACTTGAGAACTAAACCAAAACCCTAAAACCCTAATGGAAGAAAATCATTTCCAAGTTATCTCCAAGCCTATGGATTTGATCCATATAAAAATTTGTCAACAAACATTTACAAATGATCAAGAATGACAAATACAAATATTATAAAACCATATGAATTGGTTTCACTTAATTTGGAGCCATAGATAAAATATTATGAATTTAGTAAGATAAGGAAATTGAATTTCCAAAGCTAATAAAGCACCTACCTAGAAATCCATACCAAATGGTGAGCAAATAATCTTAAAAGGATTTAAAAAGATAAACAAATAATAAATAAAGTTATAATAGTTGGAATCACTATTTTTGGGTCTTTAAATAAAAAGATATGGTTTTCAAAAGCAAAGGTAGAAATATAAATAAGGATTATTTTATAGAGCCAAATTAAATCTTGGCCAAGCTTTTGAAATAAAATATTTCTATTTGATAAAAAGAGTAAAGGTTTATTTAAATAAAATAATGAGGATTTATTAATATCCAATTTTATTTAAGTAAAGGCTTTTCCATTTTAAATAAGCACTAAAACTTATTAAAGTATTTTTAAATAAGTGATTTCCAAGTGTTTTGTTTTTCAAATGAAACCTACTGAAAACATTTTGATATTATTTAGATTTGAAAAAGAGTTTTAAAATAAATTAAAACCTATTTGAATTAAAGACTATGGTCTATTTATTTAATTATTAATAGATCCTAAATGAATAAAAGAATTATTTTATTTTTGGACTTAGAAATATGTTGGTAAACAGAATTAAAATTCACCCAAAGTTGGTGGTGATTTGAATTCAAATGGAGATTGAAAAATATTAATAAATCTTATTTAATTAATACTAGGGCCAATTTTAAATGATTAAAAGACCCTAAAAAGAATAAGATATTTATTCTAAAAATGATTTCAGAATGTATTATTAATCAGTATTAAAATCTACTCAAGATTTGAGAGAAGTTTGAATTCAAATGGATGTTTAAATTGTTTAATCAAAATCAAAACAGAATAATAAGAATAGAAAAAGGAAAACAAAACAGTACAAAAAAAATATGATCTAGCCAGCCTAGCCCACTAAGCCCATCAGCAGCCCACTCCTTCTACCCCGCAGTGAAACGTTTTTCACTCGCAAACGAACCCACAATGTCACTGACGGTTGGACCCCACCTCCTTCTCTCTCTCACTCGCTGCCAAACGGACCCCACGACCACGTCAGCATCTTCATCCTCACGACCAGTTCGTCCGAGCGTTCCCTGTGTTGATTTCGCGAGTTAAATTCACGAGTAATGGAGCAGTTAATCCTCCCCCTGACCATGCCTTCTTAATCGCCTGCATCCCCTCTCTCTTTCCCCTCACTCGCCAGACCCTCTACGCCCCCAGGCCGCCCTGATTTGTGCTTAGACCACGCTCTGCTCCGACGAGCTCGCAATCAAATTCCGGCCACCACCGTCAGCCCCACTGCCGCCTGAGCACACGAGCTTGCTCGCCATCATCCTCTGCACCTCCCAGCACTTTTCCCTCGCTCGCGCTCGCCCTGCAAGCTCAGCAACGACTCTGCCAGAACAGCGCCACCGTTTGCCGTCATTCCGACGACCTCTCCCCGTAAGTTCCGTCCTCCCCTCCCTCTCCTGATGGAACACGCATAGTTGCCAAACTCTTCCGCATCTAATGGCACTCTTCGCGCATCTTCTCGTGACCTGCAGCTCTTGCCAGCGACGACGAATGGAGAAGCCGTCGTCAGACGCAACTCCGGCGAGAAATTACCTTCGTCTTCGTGCGCCCCCTGCCTCCCCGCGAACACGTTGAGAATCAGCATCGTACAGCGAATCCGGTGAGCCCCCTCTCTTTCTTTCTCACTTCCTGCATCGCCGACGATGCCACAGCCTGGCCACCTCTGCCGCGCGTCAGACTCCAGCGCCGCCAGTTCTAGGTCATTGCACTAGGGACCGTTGGATCTTGATCCCGAGGCTTAGATGGAGTCACTTAAGCGAAGGGGTACGAGAGCCTCTAAGCCGTGTGTTGTAATTAGATCTAACGGCTGTATATGCTGATCCGCGTGAAATGGTACACACCAGTAGGAAAGCGCCACGTGGCCCTGTCTGTTTGAATAAAAACAGATTTGATCTATTTGTTGCTCAATTTTGTAAAATCCATAACTTTCAAACCACACGTCCAAATTTTGCAAATTTTATATCAATGGATTCAGCAAAACAAGTAATTTCTAACCATGCCCTTTGTTTAGTGAATTTCTTCTGATAAAATGATTGTTTTTGCAGAAACTTGTGTAAGCATGTTTAGCATATTAAATTCATTCTAAAATTATTTTGTGGATAAAATATTGGGAAAATGGTTTGTTTTGAACCTACTGATCATAGGAATCAATTTGTGGTTTCAAAAATGTATTTGGTGAAACAAAAGAATAAACCTTTGATTTAAACCATTTCTAGTCAAATAAAAATAATGGTTATTTATTAAAAATGCTTTTGGAGGAAAACCTTTGGGGAATGTTTTGATTAAAACTCTCTGACCTGAAACACCAATTTTTATGATTTGAAAATGTATTTGGTGAACCCTATAAAACTATTACTTTGCTAAAGACATTTTCAACCACATAAAATAATGACTTGGTTTTAAAATGGTTTATGAAGTGAAATCTTTTGCAAATGATTTTGCCACTTTATAAAACGATCATTAGGTATTTTCAAATGTTTATAACCTATTAGAAACCACTTCTCCAAATAAAACAATCTTTAACATGCTTGCATGCATTGTTTTGTTGCTATTATTTTATGTGATGTTGCTTGAATGGTAGATTGAAATTGTGCCCTTGCTTGATTGAAATGTAGTGACTTGAAGAGTGTGATTGTTGCAAGATCAAGGAGTGAACTTATATCCTCTACCAAAAAGGCAAGTGATGCTTCATACTTTTGTCCCGTTATTTTCACTATGCATTAGTGATATTTTAAGTAGGACTTGCATGGAATTTTGCTAAGTGTAAACTATGCCATGGGAAATCCTAGTGGATGAAACCTTAGTAGAAATTTCCTAAGTTAACGTTCCTACTACTATCATGCTTAGCTTAGCTAATAGAAAACAAGGGTGGAATATATATTCATACCATGGAATATTTCTAAGTCAAGGACTTGTGTTTTGTTAATAAAACAACTAAGTGAATGAATCACCTGGGTGGAATGGAAGGAATGGTTTGTTTTGAGTGGTTCACAAGGCCCATTTCTATGGTTTACCTTGTGTATCTCAATTGTGGATGGCCACCCAGGAACAAAGAGATTTGAGATGTCAAATGTTGAGAAGCTTCAAGTGCAGCCACTTGGCATTATGGGCTCTGCCTGGATCATATAGGTTGCAATAACTTAGCCAAATGGACAGTTGGTGGTAGGGGATTGATAGGTTGGAGCGCGTCCATTCTGGTCTAAGGGAAGGCTTCTGAAAGATCTTGTCTTGGTGAAACCAAGTCTTGTGGGGAAAGTGCACCACCTCTGCAGAGTGTAAAATCTAAGTACTTAGCCATGTCCCTGGTAAAGGACAATTTGAGCATCAAGACATGGAAGCTATCAAGAATCTCCTCATCCCAATTTCTATGTAAAATCTTGTGGTTGAACAAGGGTTGAAGGATCACCAATTTCTATTGGGAGATGCCTTGGGTGATTTTGTCAAGCAAAAAATTAGTGTTTTCAAATGATAAGGAAAAATCTATTTTGAGCAAAGTAAGCCTAAGCTCCACTTAGACAAATGCATATAGATGATAGACTCCACTATACTACCATAGTATCACTTGCCAATACAATTCAAATGTATTGACCTTTGTGGCTGTAACTTGTTATGTTGCAGGTTTGTTTGATATTAGTGAAGTTTAATGATTAGGATTACAAGTCTACAACCAACATGTCTGCCGATGGCACTTTGAAGATGAAGGACCTCATGCTATTATTATATTCTGCTGCATTGTAATGAGTTAGCCAAATGAGCTATGTAATATGTAATAAGTTATTTTATTCCTGGTTATAAAGTTGTATTATGACCTTTGTTTCTTGATATTACATCTTAACTGTGGATGCTAGCTATTGTTCCAGGGACTAGCATTGCAATCACAGGGATCCTTTCCTTTACAAAGGAGGGATCTTACAGGACACAAGAGCCATCACAGTGGGAATGGCAATGGAAGTCAGCCTGCTAAGAGAGACATCAGTCAAGTTGAGTGCTTCAAGTGCAAGAAAACTGGGCACTATGCAAATGAATGCCCAGAAAAGAAGACTGATGGAGCCAACAAGCCAAACCCATTTCAGAAGGGTCAAGTGAACCACATCAATGTGGAGGAAATTTATGAGGAATCTGATGTTGTGGCTGGTAACTTCAAGCTTAACTCTTTTCCAGCACTTGTTCTTTTTCATACCGGCGCATCGCATTCATTCATATCAAGAGAATTTGTTGATAAAAATGGACGTCCAACTGAAACTATTGGATGTCCTATTAAAATAAGCTCTCTAGGTGGAGAGATGATAGTAAATTTTGGATGTCATGATGTAGTGATAGAATTTGGAAAGTATAAGTTTCCAGTTAGTCTGATAATCCTAGATTCCCAAGGATTGGATGTAATTTTGGGCATGGATTTGATGACTAAGTATGAAGGAGTAATAGATTGTGCCAATCGTACTGTTACACTCACAACCCTGGATAAGAAACGGATTAGGTTCAAGTCTAACTTTGAATCCAAAGGGAGTAAGCTAAATTCTCTTAAGGGGGTTAGCATAGACAGTGTACCAGTTGTGAAGGAGTATCCGGATGTGTTTTTGGAGGAATTACCAGGAATGCCACCAGATAGAGATGTGGAGTTTCTGATTGACTTACTGCCAGGATCTGGACCAATAGCAAAGAGAACCTACAAGATGTTAGTTGATGAGTTGAAAGAACTCAAGAAACAACTTGGAGAACAGTTGCAGAAAGGATTTATCCAACCAAGTTCTTCGTCTTGGGGTACACCAGTTCTGTTTGTTGAGAAGAAGGACAGAAGTCAAAGGTTATGCATAGATTATTGTTCACTCAATGAGGTGACTATAAAGAACAAGTACCTTTGCCTAGAATCAATGATCTATTTGATCAGCTAGAAGGAGCCCGTGTGTTCTCAAAAAATGATTTCCGATCAGGCTACTTTTAGCTAAAGATTAGAGAGAAAGAAATACCTAAGATTGCTTTTACCACTAGGTATGGATTGTATGAGTATACTGTAATGCCATTTGGATTGACAAATGCACCAGCTTATTTCATGAACATGATGAACAAGGTGTTTATGGAGTTTCTTGACAAGTTTGATGTCGTGTTCATCGATGACATTTTGATATATTCCAAGAGCAAAGAAGAGCAAGAAGAACATTTGTGTTTGATACTTGAGAAACTCAGGGAGCATAAGTTGTATGTCCAAGTTCAGTAACTGTGAATTTTGGTTGAATGAAGTTTGATTTCTTGGACATATTGTGTCAGGAGATGGTATAGCTGTCGATCCTGCAAAGGTATCATCTATAACTAAGTGGGAATCTCCAAAGTCAGTTAAAGAAGTTTGAAGTTTCCTAGGCTTGGTAGGATACTATAGAAGATTCATTGAGAATTTCTCAAAAGTAGCTAAGCCAATGACAGAGTTACTTAAGAAAGAGAAGAAGTTTGATTGGACTGAAGGATGTGAAATCAGTTTCCTGTAATTGAAGAAGAGACTAGTGTCAGCACCAGTCTTATGTCTGCCATATTTGGAGAAAGATTTTCAAGTCTATTGTGATGCATCTCACCAAGGATTGGGTGGAGTTTCGATGCAAGAAAGAAAAGTTGTGGCTTATGCCTCGAGACAACTCAAAAGTCATGAAGTGAATTATCCTACTCATGACTTAGAGTTAGCCTCTATTTTCTATGCACTCAAAACATGGAGACACTACCTTTTGGGAAAGCGTTGTGAAGTGTTCACTGATCACAAGAGTTTGAAATATATTTTCACCCAGAAGGAACTCAATATGAGACAAAGAAGGTGTCTAGAGCTCATTAAGTACTATGACTTGAGTTTTCAATACCATCCTGGTAAAGCAAATGTTGTAGCGGATGCTTTAAGCCGTAAGGTTTATGTGAATGGACTTACTAAAGGAGAATTGCCAGATGATTTTTGTGCTCAATTCAAAGAGCTAAGATTGGAGATAGTGCCTGAAGGATATCTCATGTCATTGGAACTTCAACCAACATTGTGGGACAAGATCAAAGAAGCCCAAAAGTTATACAACGAAATAGAGGAGATTAAAGGTAAAATTAGTAAAGGAAAGGCTAAAGGATTCCATGAAGATGAACAAGGTATGGAAAGCGTATCTGCATTCCGCAAGATCCGGAGCTTAGGAAATTGATTCTGCAAGAAGCACACAATTCACCATATTCTATTCATCCAGGTAACACCAAGATGTACATGGATGTGAAGGAAAGATTTTGGAGGAACAACCTCAATAAAGATATTGCGAAACATATTTCCTTGTGTGATGTGTGTAGTCGAGTAAAGTCAGAACATCAAAAACCGGCAGGGTTATTGCAACCACTACCTATACCTGATTGGAAGTGGGATAAGATTGGTATGGATTTTATCACCGGACTGCCAAGGACCAGATCTGGATATGATTCTATTTGGGTTGTTGTGAATCGCCTAACTAAAGTGGATCATTTCATACTCGTGAAAACTACCTATACAAGTGCTAAATTGTCTAAGATCTATATGAATAGGATTGTATGTCTACATGGAGTACCAAAGAGTATTGTGTCTGATAGAGGAACTCAGTTCACTTCGCATTTTTGGTGACAACTGCATGAATCATTGGGAACAAGGATAGAATTCAGCACAACTTTTCACCCTCAGACTGATGGACAGACAGAAAGGACTAATCAGATTTTGGAAGATATGTTGAGAGCTTGTGCATTAGACTATGGTGCTAGCTGGGATGAAAGTCTGCCATACGCAGAATTATCTTACAATAACAGCTATCAAACAAGCATAGAGATGGCTCCGTTTGAATTTCTTTATGGAAGGAAGTGTACTACGCCATTACTATGGAGTGGAGTAGGAGAAAGAAATTTGTTCGGACCAGAACTGATCAAGGAAGCTGAAGAGAAAGTCAAATTGGTAAAGGACAGATTGAAGATAGCCCAGTCCCGACAAAAGAGTTATGCAGATCCAAAGCATAGGGAAGTCACCTATGATGTAGGTGATAGATCCTATCTTAGAGTCTCACCACTCCATGGTGTGAAGAGATTTGGAGTCAAAGGAAAATTGGCACCTCGATATGTTGGACCATTCAAGATTTTGAGCCGCAAAGGAGAAGTGGCTTATGAGATTGAATTGCCTGTATCACTATCAGCAGTTCACAATGTGTTTCATGTGAGCCAGTTGAAGAAGCGTCATCCGGAGATGGAAGAAACTTCATTGAAGGACACTATATCTTTTGAAGAGGTACAGTTGGAGAGTGATCTCACTTACGAAGAGAAGCCTATAAAGATTCTCGAGACTGTAGAAAGAATTACTCGTACTAATACTATCAAATTCTGCAAAGTACAGTGGAACCATCATACCGAAGAAGAAGCAACTTGGGAAGGAGAAAATGACCTTCGGAAAGATCACCCACACCTATTTGCTAGCAAAGCCTAATATCGAGGGCGAAAATTTCATCTTAAGGGGGTTAGATTTGTAACATCCCAAATTTCATCAAATGCAAAATCATTTATTGCACTCATATCATCATAGCATTTTGATCTTGCACAAAAATTTCAAAGTTTGAAACCAAATAGAACCATATTTATGCCCTTTTATTATATACATATGGGGCTTGGTTTTATTTTATTTTATAACCTCAAAATGTTTTTGAGTGGATAGATGTGTTTAGCACCCTTTTTTGACACTAGGATCCAAGTACAAAAACTTGGTGAAAATTTGAATTCAAACATATTTGAATTAGCATTTCAAATCTATCCTAGAAATTCAAAACAGAAAAAGAAAAGGAGAAAGAAAAAAATAAACCTAGCGCCACCTAACTAGCCCAGCCCCACTTGCGGCCCAACATGCCCACCCGGGTTCCCCCTCCCCCTCTCTCTTTCTCACCCACGCGAGCCGCACCCCCCTCGCTGACAGGCAGGCCCCATGCCACGTCGACTCTGTCGTCTTCAATCCCGCGCCGCTGACCACACCGTCGCCTGCCATTTCTGCCGGGATTTCAATTCGATTAATGTTAACACCCAGATTTTTAATCCCAGATGCCTGTTATGCCATACCTCGCAATCCCAGGATTACCATTTTTGCGAGACATAATAGAATTGGATACCACAGTACATCATCCATTACAAACGATTCATAAGTTCTTACACAAATATGGATCTCATGATCCAGTTCTTAATACAACATCAAGCAGCGGAATACGTAGTAATAACGGTAGCGTAGGCGAAGCTCCATCTTTGGGTTCACAGGCAATGCTGACGATGGGAGATGATCCTAGTTGTCGTAACCTTCCTGGGGTCCATCCTCCATGTCGAGGGAATGGTCACGGCAGATGCTGCAATCGGCAGCGAGTAGTAGAACAAGGGGCAAGGGCGGCCAGCCATCTGCGGTGCGAGATGAGGGCGGAGACACAGGGTTTACCCAGGTTCGGCCCCCGGAGGGTAAAGACCTACTCCTGCTAGATTGTATTATGAAGGTGGTACAATGGGCGAGCTCGGCGGCTAGGCGGCGAGTCGCTCGGGTGTATGATGGAACGTATCTCTACACGCCCTGCAGGGAGGTTTATATAGGCTCACCTCCCCTAGGGTTTACATATCTCAACCGAATCAGTTAAGGCTTCGGTACTCGTTTAACCTAATCCGACTGGGCCTATCTAGTCGCTTGGGCCTTCAGCTTCCAGTCGCTTGGATCCACACCGGGCCTTGATCCAGTCGCCGTCTTGCAGGCCCACTCGCCGGTTTCTAGGCCAGTCGGAAACGTCCTGCTGGGTATACCCCGGTAGGCGCATCCCCATTAGTAGTCCCCGAGGCCGTCGTCGATTGGGCGTGGGTGGATGCTGGTAGTCGGAATATACGGCTTCAAAGTAGACATCCAGTCGAATCGTCGGCGGGCTCCTGTATAAAGGAGAAAACTAGTCATCCTGATCGCAGCTTTGGCGAGTCGAGTCGGCGAAACACTGTCGTAGTGATCGGGTCGGCGAGCCGAGTGGATGAAGTTGGACCATTAAGTGTGGTCAAACTAGCCATTGGGGTAATCCAACGGTAACTTTTGGCGTAATCACTATGTTGTAACGGCTTCCTGATTTGGCAGGTAACAACCGCTATATAAGGGGAATGGCAGGCGATCTGAAAACCATCTTCTCGCCATTTCCTCCGATTGCACGTACTCTCGCCTTCCCTCGCATCGCGATCCGGCCGACCCGAAATCCTCCGACCCCCCACAAATCCTTTCGCCATGGCCCTCTCCACCAAGCCTTGGGGTAGATCTAAGTGCACGAGGGTGCAGCTGGCGTCCTTCGAGGAGGCTGGGATCCTGCGCGCCGGCTGTTGGCGCATCCCCGCGGCCGGAGAGGTGACCCCGAACCCGCGCGAGGGGGAATTCATCTGTTTCACCAGCCACCTGGAACGGGGGCTAGGATTCCCTACGTCCCTGTTCTTCTGGCGCTTCTGCGCCTATTACGGGATCCAGCCATCGGACCTGGGTCCTCACAGCATCGAACAGCTCGCAATCTTCGTGGCGTTCTGCGAGTGCTACTTGGGCTGCCAGCCCTATTTCCCTCTATGGCAAGATCTGTTCCACGGACGGATCAGCCGCGAGGAAGCGGGCGGCCCAATGCTTGCCGCGGGCGGCCTAACATTCTAGCTGAAGTCGAAGGCTTCATTCTTTGACTTGATGCTACCCGCCAAGGCAATGACGTGGAAGAAGTCTTGGTTCTATGTTGCCGGCGACTTCGGAGGCAAACAGCGATCCCACGATACTCCGCCAACCGGTCCGAACCGCGCCGTCTTCAAGTCGGCAAGCTCCCCAGCGACTAGCGGATGGTCGTGGACGAAATGCTCCAAACCATCCGCGGTTTGAAGAAGAAGGGCCTCCAGTCGATCAACTTATATAACTGCTGGCTCAGGCGGCGGCTCGTCCCTCTGGCTCGGCGCGACCACTACATGTACCAATACATGGGCTGGGAGGACTCGGCGAAGTCCAGCCTAGTCGAGTGGAAGCTCGAGGACTACACCGCAGCACTGAAGAAGATCACCCAGACGGTGTACCTGGATGCACAGGCTGGGGTCGCCCCCTACACCGCAAAGCATCCAGCCCCAACGGTAATCACCTCGCATCATTCGCAGTCGCAGTTTTTGCAGTCGCGGTCATTCTAATTTCATCTTGCGTTTATTGCAGCTATTCCAAGTGGTGGAAGGATGGCTCCCGCCTTCAGATGACGAGAATTCGATCTCGTCCGTCCAGGACATGGTGAGCGATGGGCGAAGGCGCCTCGCCAAGGGCGACGAAATGGCTAACGTGAGCTTGAGGCGAGCAAAAGCCTCGAGCGTCATGATGACGATGACGAACTTCCGGAGACCACCTCGCGCCGCCAGGCTACTCCGTCGAAGAAGAAGAAGAAGAAGGAGAAGGAGAAGAAGGAGAAGGAGGCGAAGGCCCCTCCGAAGAAGAAGACGAAGCCGATGAGGCCGGCCTCGCCACCGCACTCGGCGAGCACCTCCGACGCCCCCAGCCCGGCCAAGGACGAGGCGCCACCGACGGCAGCCGCGCTGGACACGGCCACTGCCGAGGTGCCACTATCCTCGATGCCTCCGCCATTTGCCCCAGTATCTAGGCTGGGGGATGCTCCGGCTGCGGCGTCTTTGCCTCGCAGGGAAGCTCCTGCCAAAGATGTCCCAGAGGCTCCTGTTGCGGCCTCGACGACGAAGAAGCCGTCCGTGTCTTGGGCACGCGACGTCCTGGAGATGGGGCTCAGCCGCCGACTAGGCCCTGAACTAGAGAAGCCGGCCGGCATCCGCACCGGGCTACGCTTCATTCCAGTCGCCAAGTGAGTTCACTCGCCTACCTTTGTCTTTCATAGCAGCTTGAATTATCTTGCTGACGCGATCGATTTGTAGGACCGGAGCGAAGAAGATAGGCCATCCGACCGTGGCTAAGGTTCCACCCGTCGTCGGCGAAGAGGATCCCTCCCGGAAGAGGAAGGCGGATGAGGTCGTCGTCCCAGCGGATGGCGCCAAGAAGGCCAAGGGTGACGATGTCGTCACAATCTCCGATGACACGGCGGTCGCGCCGAATGAACCCGCAATGGAGGCGGCTGTACCCACAAAGGAGGGTGCTCCTTCGCCTAGAGTGACCGAGCCGGTTTCCTTTGGTGTCGGGGCCTCAATCGCCATGTTCCCACGCTTCATGGCCAGATCGGCTACAGCGAGTGGGACTTCTCCCTCGAGCCGTGCACCTAGGGTCGCCGATGCGGAGGTCGAGCAGCGTCGTGGGCACACGCCGGCACTCCTTGCGTCCGTGGATGCGATACAACTTCACGGCATGCTTGGCGCAGCTATCCAGGTATGTCCAGTCCCCGAGGATCAGGCTGGTGTGCTGCAGCAGTCTGATTCTTTTAGTGTCTTGTTATTATTTTTCGCCTCCAGTCCCCGAGTGCGCACTCGCTGAATTTCAGCGGGTGGGCACTTAGGATTTCTTGATTGCCAGCTCCCGAGTGCGCACTCCCTGAATTTCAGCGGGTGGGCGCTTAGGATTTCTTGATTGTCAGTCCCCGAGTGCGCACTCGCTGAATTTCAGCGGGTGGGCACTTAGGATTTCTTGATTGCCAGTCCCCGAGTGCGCACTCGCTGAATTTCAGCGGGTGGGCACTTAGGATTTCGCCTTGATTAACTGTTTGATTTGTGTGCAGGGTCTGCAACATGAGTCAGCTGACCGATTGGCAGCGAAACACCGCGCAGAGAAAGAACTGGCCGCCGTCCAAGAAGCGAATAAGGGACTTCAGGCAGCTGCCGTGAAGGCGGAGGAGGCTCGCCAGGGACTTGTCCCCGCGGTTGAGTTGGCGACGGCGCAGTCGGCGTTGAGCTCGGCTGAGAAGCAGATCGCCGATCTCGAGCGCGAGCTGAGGGAGGCGAAGGAGGAAGCAAGCTCGGCGAATGGGAGAGCCAAGGCTGCCGTTACGACCGCCGCAGAGGAACGTAAAGTGTCCGACGCCCTTGTAGCTGGGCTTCAGGACGACTATACTTCGCTTCAATGCTTCATCACGGTCCTCTCCCGCCCCTTGATTGGTAAGTGTATCTGTCCCTGCATGTGCCTTTTTGCGATATCCAACATACTCACTATTATCTTATATTCGCAGGTCGCATCCTTGATAGCGCGGAAGAGGCGACCTTGTTCGACGCGCGGCAATGTGTGGCCACGCTTGTCGACTCGATGACGTTGTCGGTGACATGCATCCGAGCCTACCTCCAAGAGATATCGCCCACGGAAGTAATTCCTAGCGACCTCGTCGAGGTGTGGAAGTACTTGGAGAAAGCGCCCTCGGTCGTTGAGTTCATGACGTGATCGGCGTTCCGGCGCGGGGCGGCGACGGCGCTTAGCCTTGGGCTTGCTCATTTCCCAGAGGACTTCGACCTTGATGAAGTGACGAGTGGCTACCCATCGTCGACTGGCACAGTGGAGCTCTCCGAGGTGCTCAAGTTGACGGACCGCGCCACGATGTTCTCCGAGCGTGTCTGGGCAATGGGCGACCTCCTTCCGTACCAGGAGATGGTCGTCGCACCTAACGACCCCGAGCCGCAGCACCGGGACTTCAAGGTCGAGCAGCCCTTCCGCGCGGCGATGGCGGGTGAGCTGACGACGTACCCGTCAAACCTGTACACGCCATTCATCCGCAATCGCCGGGGTGCTGGCGAGTCGTCGTCGAAGCCTGCAGAATAGGATAGTTTGCCCTGGGGCGTTAGTAGCAGGTCTGCCGTTTAGGCATATTTTGTAATTTGAGACACTGCGACATGCTATTGAATGAGACATCGTGTCTGTTTTGGGATTTGTCATGTGTTTTGTGATTGAGGTTTGAACGAGTCCCCGAGCGCGTCCGCCCTTTTGTGGGGTTTACCTCGTGTGTGATTTGTTTGTGGTTTTTGGATATTTTGTTATTGTGGTCGACTCGCCCGGACTCGAAGAGCCAGTCGCAAGGTGACTCCCTTGAGCGCTCTGTACTTCACCGTTTTCCCTTGCGAACGGGGGTCGGTGAGTCCCCGAGCATGGTACTTGGTTGTTCTAGGCGCGAATCGAGGGTGGGTGAGGACTTGGCGCGTTGGTTCTGGCGCGTCACTCCAGCCTGGCCCGTTGGGTCAGTCGCGTGGCAAGTCCTGGGCATGCTCTCATACTTAGCGTTTTCCCGAGCCGTTCGTGCTGAACTGGTCGTCAGTCCCCGAGCGTGGTACTTGGCCGTTCGAGTCGCTATGTCGAGGATGCGGAGGATCATGGTCGCTGTAAGAAGCGAAGGCAGTTGTCTTGGCTCGTAGAGCCGGGCTAAGGCGACTCAATGGGGCTCCAGGTAGGCGTTTTTCGTGGACGGTGCAAGACCTGAGGTGACTCAGTGCTCTTGCACCGCACTACTTAGCCGTGCCGATCGCTGTACCAAAGGTTGACTTCTGTGGTTAGCTTGACGCTGTTATTACGAGTGCGCGTGGCACAAGAAACGGAGATTAGGCGCAATTTGCGGTAACCGATTCTTTTTATTTCATAGCGACTGGAGACTACATATGTGGGGTTCTAGGGGTAGAACTTCCGTAGGAGGTTTACATTCCATGGTCGCTTGACGTCGAGTTCGCCGTCCCCGCGGATGTCGATGAGGTAGTAGGCGTCGTTGCCGAGTACTCGCCCGATGGCGAATGGTCCCTCCCACGGAGGGGAGAGCTTGTGCATGCCCTTCTTGTCCTGGATAAGGCACAACACCAGGTCGCCTTCTTGGAAGGTGCGAGTTTTCACCCGCCGGCTGTGGTAGCAGCGGAGTCCCTGATGGTAGATGGCGGTGCGTGACCGAGTGAGGTCACGTGCGGATCGACTCCGTCTTGGCGAGCGAGTTTGTTTGCAGCCTCCGTGTAGTGGACGATCCGCGGCGAGTCGTGCTCGAGGTCGGTGGGCATGACTGCCTCGGCGCCATACACCATGAAGAAGGGGGTGAATCCTGTCGACCTGTTGACCGAGGTGTGGATCCCCCAGATGATGAAGGGCAGCTCCTCGACCCAACACCCAGCGGTGCGCTCGAGTGGTACTTGGAGTCGCAGCTTCAGGCCGTGGAGGATGCTTTGATTGGCCCGTTCCGCCTGGCCGTTGGATTCCGGGTGGGCGACCGACACGAGGTCAAGCCAGATGTGCTGCTCTTCGCAGAATTCGGCCATGGCTCCTTTGGCGAAGTTGGTGCCGTTGTCCGTGATGATGCTGTTTGGGAACCCATAGCGATATATGAGCTCGCGTAGGAATTTAGTGGCGGTCTTCCCGTCGCACTTCCGGACTGGCTTGGCCTCCACCCACTTTGTGAATTTTTCGACCGCGACCAGGAGGTGGGTGTAGCCGAAGGGAGCCTTCTTGAAGGGGCCTACCATGTCCATGCCCCATACGGCGAATGGCCAGGTGATGGGGATTGTCTTGAGCGCTGAGCTCGGCACGTGCGTCTGATTGGCGTACGTCTGGCACCCGGCGCACCGCTGGACAATGTCGACGGCATCGGCGTGTGCGGTGGGCCAGTAAAAGCCATGCCGCATAGCCTTGGCGACCAGAGAGCGGGCGCCGGCGTGGTGGCCGCAGTCACCGGAGTGGATGTCATGGAGGATCTTGCGTCCTTCGGCGGGTTGGACGCAGCGTTGGAACACGCAGGTGACGCTGCGCTTGTGGAGCTCGTCGTCGATGATGGTGTAGGACTTGCATCGGAGTGCGATCATCCGAGCGTCCGTCTCGTCTGTCGGCAAGGTGCCGGTCTCCAGGTAGGCGATGTAGGGCTTGGTCCAGTCGTCTGGCTCGGTGACGAGTGAGACCAGGGCTGCCTCCGATTGTAATGGGACTCCGATGTCGATCTCCCTCGGGGGAGAGACTGATGGCTTGGTGATTGTGTTCAGGAAGACACCGACGGGTGGTGCGAGTCGAGCCGACCCAATGCGAGAGAGTGCGTCGGCCTCCTCGTTCTTCCGCCTGTCGATCCACTCGACGGAGTAGCCTGCGAAGTGTCCGCCCAGCTTGTCCACTGCTTGGCGGTACGCCGCCATGGTGGGGGAGACGGCGTCGCAGGTGCCAGCGACTTGCCCAGCGACGAGGTCGGAGTCTCCGTAGCAGCGTAGGCGGTTGACATTCATCTCCCTGGCAGCTCGCATGCCGTGGAGTAAGGCCTCGTACTCGGCCATGTTGTTGGTGCAGGGTGTGAAGTCGAGGCAGAGGACGTAGCGGAGCTTGTCGCCCTTCGGTGAAGTTAGCACGATCCCTGCGCCTGCGCCGTCCGCGTTCTTGGAGCCGTCGAAGTGCAGGCTCCAGTAATGGAGGTATGGCAGCTTCTCTGGCTGTTGGGCCTCCTCCCAGTCGGCGATGAAGTCTGCTAGGGCCTGCGACTTGATTGATTTTCGTGGCTCGTATTTGATGTTGTGGACGCCGATCTCGACGGCCCACTTGGCGACCCGCCCGGTCGCCTCGCGGTTGCGGATGATGTCCTGCAATGGTGCTGAGGAGACGACCGTGATCGGGTGCTCCTGGAAGTAGTGCGGCAGGCGCCGCTGAGCTCTGAAGACCGCGTATACCAGCTTCTGGTACTGCGGGTATCGCTGGCGCGACTCGGTGAGGACCTCGCTGATGTAGTACACCGGTCGCTGTACTAGGCTCTCCTTCCCTTCCTCCGGTCGCTCGACGACCATGACGGCGCTGACGACGCGCTCGGAAGCCGCGACGTAAACCAGCATGGGTTCTTTGTCGGCGGGGCGGCGAGTAACGGTGCAGCGAGTAGCACATTCTTGAGGTCGCGAAGCGCGTCATCCGCCTCCTTGTCCCACTGGAAGGTGTTGTTCTTGCGCATCAGGCGGTATAGGGGCATCGCCTTTTCACCCAGGCGGGGGATGAAGCGACTAAGAGCCGCTACTCGCCCGACCAGCTTCTGGACGTCGCATAGGCACTCGGGTTTGCCGAGTTGGGCGATTGTTTCGATCTTGGTGGGGTTCGCCTCGATCCCTCGCTTGGAGACGACGTACCCCAGTAGTTGTCCTGCTGGTACACCGAATGTGCATTTGCCTGGGTTAAGCTTTATCTTGTATTTTCTCAAGTTGGCGAACGTTTCCGCCAGGTCGGCGAGTAGGTCACCCTGGCGGGCGGACTTTACGACCACGTCATCGATGTAGACGTGGATGTTGCGGCCAATTTGGCTCGCGAGGCACTCTTGCATGCACCGCTGGTAGGTCGCCCCGGCGTTCTTGAGGCCGAAGGTCATGGCGGTGTAGCAGAAGGCTCCGAATGGCGTGATGAACGCCGTCTTCTCCTCGTCCTCGAAAGCCATTTTGATCTGGTTATACCCAGAGTAGGCGTCGAGGAAACATAGCGACTCTGAGCCCGCGGTGGAATCGATTATTTGGTCGATCCGCGGGAGAACGAACTTCTCCTTTGGGCAGGCACTGTTCAAGTTTGTGTAGTCGATACACATCCTCCAGGTCCCGTTCTTCTTCTCGACCAGGACTGGGTTTGCCAGCCACTTGGAGTACTTGATTGGCCGGATGAAGCCTGCAGTGAGTAGACGCTGCACCTCCTCGGCGATGGCTCGGCGGCGCTCTTCATTGAAGGGCCCCAGCGACTGTTTGACGGGTCGCACTTTGGGGTCGGCGTTTAGCTTGTGCTCAGCGAGCTCCCTAGGGACACCAGGCATGTCAGAGGGCTTCCATGCAAAGATGTCCCTGTTCTCACGGAGGAACTCAATGAGCGCGCCTTCCTAGGCTGGGCTCATGCCCATCCCGATCGTCACCGTCTGGCTGGAGTCGCCTGGGACCAGCTCGACGGTGCGGGTGTGCGTCGTTGCCTCGAAGGTTGAGGTGTTTGCGCCCTCCGAGTTAGACTTCTTGAGTATGGTGGGGTCGTCGTTGTTGACCCTGCTCGCGTACTTGGCAAGCTCATCGGCGTGATTGGTTTCTGCCGCGATAACGGCATCAGCGAGCTCGGCTCCTTTGGCCTCACACTCGGCAGCCATGTCGGGGTCGCCGTTGATGGTGATGACGCCGCACGGCCCGGGGAGCTTCATCGCGTTGTACGCGTAGTGTGGCGCTGCCATGAACTTGGCGAATGCCTGGCGCCCCAGGACGCAGTGGTAGGGGCTGTCGAAGGGCACCAGCTCGAAGACGATCCGCTCGGTGCGGAAGTTTGCTGGTGTGCCGAAGGTGACTGGCAGCATGACCTTGCCGATCGGGTACGCCTTCCGGCCAGGGACGATGCCATGGAACGTGGTGTGGGTTGTCTCGATCATCGACTGCGGGAGCCGCAACCGCCTGAAGGTGTCCAGGTACAGGATGTTGATGGAGCTGCCGCCGTCCATCAATGTCTTGGGGAGCCAGTAGTCGCCGACCTTGGGCTTGACCACCAGGGCGACTCGGCCTGGGTACTCGATGCATGGCGAGTGGTCCTGGCGGCTCCAGGTGATGGGCTGCTCCGACCAGTTGAGGAACTGGGGAATGTCCACCTGAGCCACCACGTTGACGGCGCGGGCGATGACCTTCTTCTCGCACTTCGTGTTGAAGCCTGTGAAGGTATGGAGCGAGCCGGCCACTTTGCCGAACTTTCCGCCGTTTGGCGGGTCATTGTCGGGGTCCTCCCGTTCTCGCCGTGCCTTCTCGATTTCCCTGAGGGTGTGGCAGTCGGCGGTTGTGTGTGTTGCGGGCTTCCCTTCCCTGCTATGAAACGCAAAAGGTTGGTTAAGGAGGGCCGCGGGGTCGAACCTTGGCTTGGCCTTGTAGTTGCAGCCGTCGCGGCGGAAGCTCTTGGGCTCGCGTTGTGCGTGCCCGGCATTAGCGACGAAGTCGACTCGCCCGTCACTGCGGCGCTTTCCGGTGAGGCGAGTGTTGCTGTAGCGTAGGTCGGACCGTCGTCCCCTGTCGTTGCCGCTCGTGCGGCGTTGACCTCCCGACTCGTCGTCGGTTTCCTGGTTTGGATCTTCCTCCGCGTACCGTTTGGCGATCTCGAGGAGGTCCGGTATGTTGTCGAGTGTGCGAGAGTGTCGCTTGAGCTTGGCGACCAGCGGCTCGTAGCGGCACGAGGTCTTGAAGCAATGGATCGCGGTGTCCGGGTGGATGCCGACCGCGTTGTACCAGAGTTCCTGCCACCATTGGACCCAGTTGCGGGTCGACTCGCGGGGTCCCTGGACGCATCGCTCCAGGTCCTCGATGGTGGTGGCGCGGGTGTAGGAGACCTCGAAGTGCCTGACGAAGGCGTCGCGCATCTCCTCCCAGGAGTCGATACTATCCTGGGGGAGGGTGTTGATCCACTGCCTGCACGTCCCCTCCATCATCAGGGGGAGGTAACGGGCGGCTAGCAGGTCGGTGTGGCCTGCGATCCCCATCGCCATGAGGTATGTATCGAGCCAGACGGCGGGGTCGTACGAGGGGTCGTACTTTTCTATCTCCTTCGGCGCTTTGAAGTTTGGCGGGTACTTCTTGCCTCGGATCATTGGTCCGAAGCACTTGGGGCCGAGTCGACTGAGCGACCCCATGGGCTCGCCATCACGGCGATTGGTTAGGGTATGTCGCAGGTCATCGGGCTGGCGTGCGCGCCAGCTTTGGTTGTTGATGATGTGGGTGCGGGCGTCGATGGGTTGACCGTTGGCAGCGACGAAGTTGGTCGCTGGCCTGGGGTCGTTGGTGGAGAGTGCCGCGTTCGCGGGTCGGTGTTGGAGCTGCAGTGGCTCTGGTGGGCGATTGAGGTGTTTGCTGCCATTGGGCGGCCGCTGAGGCCGCTCGCTTCAAGAACGCGAGTACACTCGACCGCGAGTCGGCGCCGCGTTTTGCTGCTCGACGGCCTTTGCGAGCAGGGCCGACGCATCGGATCTGTAGGGCGCCACGTGGCCGTGATGTTGTCGGCTGCTACTCGGCCTGCCATGAGGTTGTCCATCGGGGTGGAGAACGGTGGGAGGCCGTTTGCGTCTCGCTCCCGTGAGGAGACTACTATCCGCGGCTGGTCCCTGGGAGGTGTGCGGTTGGGTGGAGGTGGGGCGCCCATCGCCGTCGACCCTGGTGGGGGCCGGGCGCTTCCTCCCCGCCACGCGGGCCGGGTCGTTTTCGTCGTCGAAGTTCAGGGCGCGCCCCTGAACGGTGGGGTTCAGGCGCGACCTGATCCGCTGCTGGTGGTAGCGCGATAGCTCCTGCGCCGTCACCTGCTCGAGGCGAAATTTTTCACGCTCGGCTTGCTCCTTGCGCACTGCCTCCGCCAGTTTCAGGCGGAGTTCCTCGACCTCCGTCGCCGTGGCGTTAGGAGGGATTGGGGTGGAGAAGGGGTCCTCCGGCGGCTCGGTGCCGGTCGCCATGTAGGTCGCGGCGTGGCGACCGGTACCGTCGCGGAGGTCGGCCGAGTTTTCCGACCCGGAGTCGAAGTCGAAGATCCCGAGGATAGAGGGGTCTTCGAAGTCTCCCACGTTGGAGACCTGGGTGATGGAGCCCGCGGGTGAAGCCGCGGTGATGGATCCGGCGAGTGACGCTGGGGTCGCCGAGTCGGCGTCGTCGTTGAGGGCCGCGTCTTCTGCGGCCGCTGAGTTTTCGGCCATGTTGCTGTGGGCCGAGTTGTACTCGGAGGCAAGGCGATGGATCGTGCGGATCTGGCTCTCGGAGAGCCGATCGCGTGGCGGCGATTCGCGGATGCGAGCCAAGTCCTCCGAGACGATGACGTCGGTGAGGCCAACGAAGAGGCTGATCGTGCCGACCGGCAGGATCACGCTGTGCATGACGGGTCGCGCCGCCGGGACGTAGCTGCTCGGCAAGATTTGGAGCATCTCGCCGATCGCTATCATGCGGCCGGTGGAGACCGTCTCGTTGATGGGCAGATTGGATCTCGCCGCAGAACACCGGCCAGACCGGCCAGGCCCCATGGTGGGCGCCACTGTCGAGGGAATGGTCACGACAGATGCTGCAATCGGCAACGAGTAGTAGAACAAGGGGCAAGGGCGGCTAGCCATCTGCGGTGCGAGATGAGGGCGGAGACACAGGGTTTACCCAGGTTCGGCCCCCGGAGGGTAAAGACCTACTCCTGCTAGATTGTATTATGAAGGTGGTATAATGGGCGAGCTCGGCGGCTAGGCGGCGAGTCGCTCGGGTGTATGATGGAACGTATCTCTACACGCCCTGCATGGAGGTTTATATAGGCTCATCTCCCCTAGGGTTTACATATCTCAACCGAATCAGTTAAGGCTTCGGTACTCGTTTAACCTAATCCGACTGGGCCTATCTAGTCGCTTGGGCCTTCAGCTTCCAGTCGCTTGGATCCACACCGGGCCTTGATCCAGTCGCCGTCTTGCAGGCCCACTCGCCGGTTTCTGGGCCAGTCGGAAACGTCCTGCTGGGTATACCCCGGTAGGCACATCCCCATCACTCCAGGTACTCCTCTTCATAGTCTGGCCATGGGAATAGCCAGGGACAAAGCCATGAGTACTCTTTAAGTACTCGCAAACTAATACTAACAGGAAAAGGGGTTTTTGGATAATAGGACACTAGGCTCTAGGGTTGTTTTGCAAAAGCCAGATTTATCTCTACTAAGTTCCAAAGCTAGTCAAAATTTTATAACTCCTAAATGGGATCTTGTAACTCATGTCACAACTCTGTTGTGGTCAAGTCAAAGTCTCAATTCATTTCACAAGTCATTTTTGAAAAGTCTGACGGGGAAAGATGGCCTCCAATCTGTCCATGATCATGACGCTATTAGAATAGTTTGACACTCTGCAGAGATTGTACACTTTCACCACAACATTCGATACATCCGTCAGGAACAAATCCTGAATTCACCATACTCAGTATGCGGATAATCAATCCTAACCTTTCAATTACACGCCCTAGTATAAGCACCTCTCCTGTGAGTTTGGCCTCCCAACCATGACCAACTGTCATCTTGGGTGCACATGTGGACAATCTTCACAAGGTAGCCTCAGCTCAGACCTTGGCCGTGAGGGAACTAATACTAAGGTATGTAAGTTTCCAGTCAGGCCCTACCCAATCTTCGGGTATTGTGGTTGTACGATAAAATTGGAATGGTATCGCATCCAGACAACCATCAGTTTTATAAAGGGCTAAGGCTCATGCCTCAACATTTTCATCACCAAAATCATCAGGTGTTTGGAAACACATGTCCGAAACATTTCAATAGAATGATCCATCATTCCAAGGTTTTCATAACCATTTTTCCACCAAGTATTCCCATCTAAAGTTGATCAAGTTTTATGCTTAGCACTAGCATCTACAGGTGGGGGTAAGCACTGATGAGGGGTGGTAAACTAGTGGGGTTTTAACTAAGTTCAATCTCATGCCTTGGGATGACATCAAGATTATCTAGCTTAGGACAAATTTTATGCTCTTTATGCAACCTTCACATATCTTTCTAGTATCTACCAATCTCTTAAGTAAACTCTAAGCAAGCTTTGATAAAGAAATAAAGTAAGAAGCTTGCAAGTAAAGCTAGGATTGGTTTATCAAGTGGGTATGATCACATATTCTTAAGGCATATAGTAGGGATAGTAACAAGCATTAGCTTGCATAGGTATAGTCTCAGCTTGCATTAGTGTCAATATAAGCTTGCCTTGTGCAGAGCAGTGGTTGAAGTTCTCCTCGGCTTCTTCTTCGTAGTATCCTCCTTCCCCCTTGTATCCTTGGTCGGTACTAGCGTCTATGAATAAATACGAGGTACACAATCACCAAACAATACTTAACTACTTGCATTCATCACACACAAGGGTCCTATAGATGATCTAGCATCATCACTAACCTTACAAGATTAAAGCTTGGTTTAATTCCTTTTATTTTTAGAAAAGTAATTTCTACTCATTGAAAAACGACTTAAGATTTAATATTCTCCAAACCAAACATGGGATCATGTTGACACATGTCATCACCACATATTGTAGTCCAAGGGAATGTGTTTTAAAGTGGTGTCACAATTTAATAAGGTTTTACCCTTTTATTCTAATTAATTAAAGTGGCTAGAAATTCCTATGTAGAATTCTTTTGTTACTTGAACATTATTTCTGCAAGTAAACCTATATATTTTTATATATTCTGAAAGGTATGGTTAAATGTGATTTTTGAGAGTTGGAATCAACTCAAAAGCTATTATGGTTTAAATTTGAAAAATGTTTGAACGCAGAAAAGCTTCTGCCTTGTTATTTTTACCATGGGTGATCTATAGATCCAAATGACTTGAATTCAATGGGCTTGGATTCAGCATTTCCAGACCTTTCTAACAAAATTGGTTTCATTCAATTTGATGAACTGAATCGATCTGGGTTGATTTTTGAAGTTGGGTACAGAAGTGTGTTTGAATTAAAAAGAAAAAGGTTTAATTTGAATAACTGGGCTGCGCGGGAAAAGTTAACGGGCCGGCCTGCTAAGCGCAGTGCTCCCGCGGGCTGCTTAAGTGGGTGTCCCCACTTGCCAGTGAGACAGGGAGGGGCGAAGCGGTACGGGGCAACGTGGGTCGTTCGATCTGATTCTAATCCAACGGCTGGGAGTCATCGTCGATGCGAGACAACACCGGCGAGAAAGAAACCTAGCGCGACCAGTAAGGGGTGTTGGGGGCTCACTGGGGTGCAGGCGAGGGTCGGCGAGGCGGGCGAACGATGAAGTCGACAACAGCGAACTCAGTGGTGGTCGCGGCAGCTCCTGGGGTGGACGAAATCGATGGCGCCCTTCTTCTCCAGAGGCGGCGGGCTCCGGTGAAATTCCGGCGAGGTGGTGCTCGCCTTGCTCCAGGCACGGTGTGGCACGATAAGTGATGAGAGGGGAGTGAGATGGTGTGAAGAAATCGACTGGGGGTGGCCTCTATTTATAGTCGAGCGAGGGGACCGACGGGGTGCACGGTGAGCTCGTCGGGGCGATGTTACAGGCGGCTATGAGCATGGGCGACGGTAGGGGACGGTGCGGTGTTCCCTGGCGATGCTCAACGACATGGTTTCGAGGCGTGGGGCGGTGCGGCTTGGTCTGGAACATGCGACGCTCTGCGCGGCAAAGGCGGCGTCTTCGACGGCGAGCGGTGGTTGTGCGTCGGGCGGCGTGACGAGGATGTCTGGCGGTCTCTGGGTGGTGGGGATTGTGTATGCCTTGGCAGGGTGGCGTGCGGTTTGTGGGCTTCGGTCGAGGGTGGCGCTCTGGCGCACGCTTCATGGTCGCTAATCGACATGTGTGTGGTCACCACCATTGTTCACCATTGATGACAATGGCAAGCTCACAGTGGTGCTAGTGCTTGGTTAATCTTGCTAGATGATCTACTGAGCTAGTTGTGAGCTAGATAGGGAACCAGTTAGGCAAGAATCAATGCTCACAATAGTGTTTAGGATTTGGATGATTTGTGTCTGCAACCTGTTTGATGAAATGGCCGCATGAAATCAAGTTTTGAATTTTGAAATGATTTTTGGTGGGTTTTCTAGATTGGTGCTGGTGAGTCTGCAGATGCTTGGGTTTTGAAAGTTGAGCTTGTTTGAGTGGTTTTTGAAGAAGTGGGATCTTCCCATATGATAAAGATTCAATTTTGAATTGTCATTTAAACTATGCATTTGAAAGTTGCTGGATGATCACAAAGTGGGCCTTGATACTTTGTTATGAGTACATTCAAGGGGTGCAAAGATCCAGAAAAGTTTCCATTAGGTTCTGGAAGTTTGAGACAGCCAAAGTAGGCATGGGAGTTAAATTGGTCAAAATGACCTTTCCTTTAATATATTTGTTTTGATTTACTTGTCTTTATGAAAAGTGTGGGAAATGTTTTAGATGATGTTTATTTCACCTAAGAAACATTTTACAAGCAATGAAACAATCAAACAAGGTGGTTCCAAAGAATTTCAAAATCCATGCATACACATATGCATGTCTTCAAAGTTTTATTTAGCAAAGTTTTTGTTAACCCTAAATGTTGATGATTAGTGTTTGATGATCCAAGCTTAGTATTTTTTTGGGATGTTACAAACCTTCCCCCCTTAAACAAAATCTCGTCCCGAGATTTGAAAAAGGATGAAAAGATTACCTAGGATTTGAAGAGATCGGGAAACTCCGTCCTGATGTGATCTTCGCCCTCCCAGGTAGCTTCCTCTTCTGTGTGGTTGCTCCACTGAATCTTGAGAAACTTGATGCTTCGGGTTCGGGTAGTTTGAAAAGCTTCTTCCAAAATGCGGATGGGTACTTCGGTCTTCTTGAACACTTCGGTCTTCTCAGGGACTTCGAGACACTTGCGAAGTAATGAGATATGGAACACATTGTGCACGGCTGACATCTGTTCAGGTAGTTCCAATTGGTATGACACTTCTCCTCGATGGTTCAGAATCTTGAAAGTTCCGATATATCTAGGGGCTAACTTTCCTTTGAGTTAGAAATGCTGCATTCCCTTCAATGGCGACACTTTCAGATAAAAAAAATCTCCTATGTTGAAAGCGAGATTTCTACGTCTCTTGTCGGCGTAACTCTTCTGTCTGGATTGGGCGGTCTTGAGGTGCTCACGAATCTTGTGAACCTTCTCTTCTGCTTCTCGTAGGATGTCGGGTCCAAAAATCTGACTCTCTCCTACTTCCGACCAGTTCAAAGGGGTGCGACACTTTCTTCCGTACATAAATTCAAATAGGGCCATTTGCAAGCTGGCTTGATAACTGTTATTGTATGAAATTCTGCAAATGGCAGACAGTCTTCCCACTTGGATCCATATTCTAACACACACGCTCTCATCATATCTTCGAGTATTTGATTTACTCGCTCCATTTGTCCATCGGTCTGAGGGTGATACGCGGTACTGAAATCTAAGCGGGTTCCTAAACCTTCTTGGACTTTCTTCCAGAATCTCGAGGTAAACTGAGTTCCTCGATCTGATACAATGTTCTTGGGGACTCCATACAAACTAACGATTCTAGCGATGTATAACTCCGCTAGTTTCGAACTCTGATATGTGGTCTTGACGGGCAAGAAATGGGCGACTTTGGACAATCTGTCCACTATGACCCAGATAGAGTCATTTCCCCTACTAGAAGTAGGTAGTCCAGTGATAAAGTCCATTCCTACAGAATACCATTTCCATTCCGGAATCTGCAAGGATTGCAACAATCCAGCGGGTCTTTGATGTCCTGCCTTGACTCGCTGACAGATATCACACTTGGCGATATAGCTTCCGATTTCTCTCTTCATCTTATGCCACCAAAATTGCTCTTTCAAATCTTGATACATCTTAGTTCCTCCGGGATGGATAGAATAAAGAGTATCATGAGCCTCCTTCAAAATAACTTCTTTCAACTCAGAATCTGATGGTACACAAAGGCGTCCTTTGTACCACAGAACTCCTTCGTCTTCGGTGAATCCGGGTACCTTGCCTGTACCGATACGACGCTTGACTCCTTCAATACTAGCATTTTCCTTCTGCGCCTCTTTAATCTGACTGATCAAAGTGGGCTGAAGTTCTATGCTAGCCAAAAATCCTGCACTTACTAATTCCATTCGAAAATCTTCCATCTCTTTGTGCAAACTTGGTTGCTCCTTCAAAATCATGGGAGTTCAAGCGGCACGGCAATCTGCTATGGGCATCGGCTACTACATTGTCTTTACCAGGGTGATAGTGAATGTCCAGATCGTAATCCTTGATTAGCTCAATCCATTTTCTCTGCCTCATATTCAGCTCCTTCTGAGTGAATATATACTTTAGGCTCTTGTGGTCCGAATATATCTCACAACGGTTTCCCATCAAGTAATGTCTCCATGTCTTCAGGGCTAGAACTACGGCTGCGAGTTCGAGGTCATGGGTTGGGTAGTTTTGCTCATGTTGCTTCAATTGTCGAGATAGATAAGATATAACTTTGCCTTCTTGCATTAGCACACATCTGAGACCAATCTTGGATGCATCACAATACACATCGAAGGGCTTCGTGATATCCGGCATGATCAAGATTGGGGCTGAAATCAATCTCCTCTTGAGTTCTTGAAAACTCGCTTCACATTTATCGGTCCATTCAAACTTCTTGTCCTTCTTCAGCAATTGGGTCATGGGTCTGGTGATACTCGAGAATCTTTCTACGAACTTGCGGTAATATCCCGCCAATCCGAGAAATGCATGAACTTGGGTTTGAGTGGTCGGGGCTTGCCAATCTTGTACATCTTTCACTTTGGCAGGGTCAACAGCAATTCCTCCGGCTGATACAATGTGATCGAGGAATCCTACCTCCTGTAACCAGAATTCACATTTGCTAAACTTTGCATACAACTGATGCTCTCTAAGGGTTCCAAGAATGGTCCTTAGGTGTAGCTCATGTTCTTCTTCTGATTTGGAATAAATCAGAATGTCATCAATGAAAACAACGACAAACTTATCCAGGAAGTCCATAAAAATCTTATTCATGAGATTCATGAAATAAGCGGGGGCATTGGTTAATCCGAAAGACATGACCGTATACTCATACAATCCATAAATCCATATCTGGTGGTAAAGGCAGTCTTTGGAATATCCTCTGCACGAATTTTGAGTTGATGATAGCCAGTTCTAAGATCAATCTTAGAAAACACTTTGGCACCGGTCAACTGGTCAAACAAATCTTCTATCTTGGGCAAGGGGTACTTGTTCTTGATGGTGACATCATTCAATTTCCGATAATCCGTACACAAACGGTTGCCTCCATCCTTCTTGTCCAGAAACAAGACAGGTGATATCCATGGTGACACACTTGGTTGAATTAATCCTATTTCCAACATGGAATCCAGTTGCTTCTTCAGTTCTGCGAGCTCTGAGGGGTTCATACTATATGAGCTCTGAGGGGTTCATACTATACATCGGGGTATTCATAGACTATCCGGACTTGGTCAATGGTAGGTTGGGCTATACTCTTGTTACACTTGAATTGACGAGGTAAGGTTTCAGATATATGCTCGACTGATATTTCGGCGGTACTAGTCATAGTTATGGATTTCTTGGCACAGTCAATCAATCCTTTATGTTTGGACATCCAATCCATTCCTAGTACTACTTCCAAACCTCTAGTTCCGAGTACTATCAGATTTGCATAAAAATCTATGCCATGGATTCGGATAGGGACGGCTTTGCAAATTTGCCTAGCCTTGGTGGTGGATCCGGGAATTTGCACAATCATAACCTGCTTCAGTTTGGTTGGTTGAATTTTACTAGTGCATGCAAATTATTCGGTGACAAATCAATGCGATGCACCAGAATCAAACAACACTCTTGCAAGTACTGAATTAACAGAAAACATACCCAGCACGACGTCTGGCGCTTCCTGAGCTTCTTCAGCATGCATGAGAAAAAGACGGCCATTGCGGTTGAGCGAATTCCCTGGGGCAAATCTTCTCCCTGGCTGAACACGACATTGCTGCTGAGCTGGGACATTGGCGTTTGGGGCTGTAGCATTCTTGATAGGACAAAGGTGTCCGATCTTTCGATGAGATGATGATAATCGATTTGGTGGAGTTCGGGCTTGACGATCCGACTACACGTGCGAACACGAGCGCCAATGCAATCGCTAGGCCAATCTCCTGGAGGTTACCGATCCTGCGGGAACACGATCAGCCTGACCAGCGAGGGTCTTAGTTCCTACCTGAAATCGAGAACAAGTAAGAACCAATATTGCAATCAAGATATTGCGGATTAAGAGGAAAGCTTTATTGAAGAAGTGGGATCCTGAATAGGTGCGAAGTACAAGAGGCCTCTGCGACGCTCGAGCCTTGGCAAGGTTGCGACTATGGCTAACTTAATGTCTAAACAAAATCCAAGTCTAGGGGGACGGCTATGGGGAGTATTTAAGGGCGAAAAGGTGGGGTTTCGGCCAGCCATGGAAGTGGAGGCCGAATCCAACCCTAAAAGTCCTTTTCCCCTCAAATACGGACTCTAAAAAGTGGCTAATTAAAATCCTGCGAAAATTACATGGGCCTGGCTCAAAATAAAGGTGTCGCAGCACCATATTAAGCTATGGACGAATTCGTAAAGTATTGATCTTGAATATTTCGTCCAAGCCTTCTTTCTTCATTATGGTGGCCTCAAAGTTCTGAAATCTTCATTCGTGGCCTTCTCTTGGATCATCACATGCTTGCTGCCATCTCCATGCATGGCCATGCTCCAATGCTTGTCCCTCTCATTCATGCTTGGTCCATCATTCCTAAGAGTAAGAAATACATCTGATTTAGGCAGCATCATATTCTCATGTATGTGAGGAATAGTTCCAAGAAACGAAAGTACTTGATAGTTAAGTTGTTTGGCACAAGATCTTGTGATGGGTCCTTGTATGTGTGTTGTTGTAGGTACAACAGTTGTATCAATAGAAGGGATGTCCACATCATGCTCCCCTTCTTGAATTGAAGTCGTCCTCGGCGCAATCTCATCTTCCTCACCAAAGTAAGGCTTCATATCTGCAATGTTAAACGTAGGACTAACCGTACCAAAGTCTGCAGGCAACTCAAGTTTATATGCATTATCATTTATTTTCTCTAACACCTTAAAGGGACCAGCAGCACGTGGCATTAACTTAGACTTGCGTAAATCGGGAAAACGATCTTTACGCAAATGTAACCAAACAAGATCGCCAACATCAAACACAACATGCTTTCTCCCTTTATCCCCAGCAAGTTTATACTTAGCATTCATGTGTTCAATGTTATCTTTAGTAGTCTTATGCAAGTTTAATATCATTTCAGCACGTTGTGTAGCATCCAAATTATGTTGCACCGAAGAAGGTAAAGGCAATAAATCAATAGGTGCACGAGGACCAAAACCATACACAATCTCAAATGGGCACATCTTTGTGGTAGAATGTAGTGAACGATTATAAGCAAATTCTATATGAGGTAAACACTCTTCCCACAATTTTAAGTTCTTCTTTAAAACATCCCGCAACATAGTAGACAAAGTTCTATTTACTACTTCAGTTTGACCATCAGTTTGGGGATGACATGTAGTACTAAAGAGCAATTTAGTCCCCAACTTAGCCCATAAACATCTCCAAAAGTGGCTAAGAAATTTAGTATCACGATCAGAGACAATAGTATTTGGCACACCATGCAAACGAACTATTTCACGAAAGAACAAATCAGCAATATGCGCAGCATCATCCGTTTTATGAAAAGGAATAAAGTGTGTCATCTTAGAAAACCGATCCACAACAACAAAAATACTATCCCTCCCCTTCTGTGTTCGTGGAAATCCCAAAACAAAGTCCATAGAAATATCCTCCCAAGGAACACTAGGAACAGGAAGAGGCATATATAAACCATGTGGATTAAGGCGAGACTTAGCTTTTTGACAAGTAGTGCAGCGTGCCACAAATCTCTCAACATCTCGACGCATACGTGGCCAAAAGAAGTGTGCAGCAAGAACATCCTCCGTCTTCTTGACACCAAAGTGTCCCATCAATCCTCCTCCATGCGCCTCCTGTAACAACAAAAGACGAACAGAACTATCTGGAATGCATAGTTTGTTAGCACGGAACACAAATCCATCATTGAAGACGAACTTGTTCCAAGTTCTACCATCTCTACAATTCTGCAACACATCTTTAAATTCAGCATCATGTACATATTGTTCCTTAATAGTTTCCAATCCAAATATTTTGAAGTCAAGTTGAGATAACAAAGCATAACAACGCGACAAAGCATCAGCAATAATATTATCTTTACCCTTTTTGTGTTTGATAACATAAGGAAAAGACTCAATAAATTCAACCCACTTTGCATGACGATGATTCAACTTAGCTTGACTACGAATATGCTTCAAAGATTCATGATCAGAATGTATAACAAATTCTTTAGGCCATAGATAATGTTGCCAAGTTTCTAATGTCCGAACCAACGCATATAATTATTTATCATAAGTAGAATAGTTCAGACTAGCCCCACTCAATTTCTCACTAAAATATGCAACAGGTTTTCCCTCTTGTAATAACACCCCTTCCAAACCAATTCCACTAGCATCACATTCAAGCTCAAAAGTCTTAGTAAAATCAGGAAGTTGGAGTAAGGGAGCATGTGTTAGCTTATCTTTCAATATGACGAAGGCCTATTGTTGTGCATCGCCCCAAACAAAGGGCACATCCTTCTTGGTAAGCTCATTCAGCGGCACGGAAATTGATCCAAAGTCTTTGACAAAGCGCCTATAAAAACCAGCGAGGCCAAGAAAACTCCTCACTTGTGTGACCGTCTTGAAAGTGCCAATTCTCAATAGCTTCAATCTTGGCTGGATCCACTTCAATACCCTGTGATGTAACAACATAGACAAGAAACGCAACTCGATTGGTGCAAAAGGTGCACTTCTCAAGGTTACCAAACAAACGTGCATCACGTAAAGCATTAAAAACAGCACGTAAATGGTCCAAATGATCCTCTAAAGATTTGCTATAAATCAGAATATCATCAAAGTAGACTACCACAAAATGTCCAATGAAAGCACGTAAAACTTTGTTCATTAATCTCATGAAAGTGCTAGGTGCATTAGTTAAACCAAACGGTATTACTAACCACTCATATAAACCGAACTTAGTTTTAAATGCTGTTTTCCATTCATCTCCTAATTTTATACGAATCTGGTGGTAACCACTACGCAAATCAACTTTAGAAAACATGGTAGAGCCACTCAATTCATCAAGCATGTCATCTAAACGTGGAATAGGATGACGATATCAAATAGTAATATTATTGATAACTCTACAATCAGTACACATGCGCGAAGAACCATCTTTCTTAGGTACCAAAATAATAGGAACAACACAGGGGCTAAGGGACTCACAAATATGATCTCTGTCGAGTAGTTCCTGAATTTGGCGTTATATCTCCTTTGTCTCCTCTGGATTGGTTCTATATGGCACGCGGTTGGGTAACGTGGCACCAGGAAGTAGATCAATTTGGTGCTCAATTCCTCTAATAGGAGGTAGTCCTGGTGGCAGCTCAGCGGGAAAGACGTCCACATATTCCTGCAAAAGGTTAGCAATAGCGGGTGGCAAAGAAGGAGGCATATCCTCAAATGAAAACAAAACCTCTTTGCAGACAATTGCATAACATTGAGTATTGTTTACATCTAGTTCAGCAATATCAATTTTATTTGCAAGCATACATGGACTCTTCAAACGAATTTCAGTAGCATGTGTAGAATCAGATTTAGTGTTCTTTGGTGGTATAAAATCTGCAGCAACAATCTGATTCTCACTTTTATTTTTCTCCTCGGTTTTAGCTCTACTAGCTCTAGCAAGACCATCTTTTAAAATCTGTTCGGGAGTCATAGGTTTTAGACCAATTTTCTTTCCATCATGCATAAGAGAATAGTGATTAGTTTTGCCATTATGAACAGATTCTCTATCAAATTGCCATGGTCTACCAAGTAACAAAGAACAAGCTTGCATAGGTACAACATCACAATCAACAAAATCAGAATATGTACCAATAGTAAAATGCACGTGCACCGTTCTTGTTACCTTGATCTTGCGAGAACTCTCAAACCATTGGATGTAATATGAATGTGGGCGTTGTCTTGTTGGAAGCGCAAGCTTCTCTACCATGTCAACACTGGCCAGATTATTACAACTCCCTCCATCAATGATAATCCGTATAGCTCTGTCCTTGACAACACCATGTGTTTGGAACAGGTTGTGGCGTTGATCTTGCTCAGACTTACTCAATTGCACACTCAACACACGTTGTGTAATTAAGCTCTTGTATTGATCAGTAGCTTCAGCTCCCATTACCTCTGTCTCTTCATCAGCATCAGAATTGTCTCCAGCTCGAGCAGAAATAAGGGCTAGTGTCTCTTCATCAAAGTCACTCGCTGAATCGTATTGACCATCTTCTCGCACCATCATCACACGTTGTGTTGTGCACTGTCTCTCAATATGACCAAAACCCCAGCACTTGCGGCATTGTATATCCTTTGTCTTACCCGTGGAAGTCATAGAAGATGCACTACGAGCAGGAGCATTGGATGATGGTGGAGGAGCAGCTGGAAATCTTGTGGTGGCCTTGGATGTGGTAGTAGCTGGTGGCGAATCACGAGGAGGCGCTGATTGTCGGGATGTCCAAGTGGATGTGCAACCTGCAGAATTATTAGTCCTCCTCCATGGTGTTTGGCGATCCTGCACTTCACGTTCAGCTTTGCAAGCAAGATGAAACAAACGAGTGATAGAATTATATTCCTTATAATCTAAGATGTGCTGAATGTCCTTGTTTAATCCACCAATGAAACGTGCAAGCATTTGTTCATTAGATTGAACAAGACCACACCGAACCATCCCCGTTTGCAATTCATGATAATACTCTTCTACAGAATTTTTCCCTTGCTCTAAACATGTCAGATTCTTTAGTAAATCACGTTGATAAGTGGGAGGTACAAAACAAACACGCATAGCAGTTTTTAAAGTAGTCCAAGTACTAGGAATAGTAGTAGGATTTAAACGACAATACTCAGACCACCAAAGGGAAGCAAATTTAGTAAATTCACATGTAGCAGCACTAACACGCATATTCTTAGGATATTTTAAGCATTCAAAACGCTGTTCTACTTCCATCTCCCATGTAAGATATGCATCAGGATTATATTTATCCTCAAAAGATGGAATATTTAATTTAAGCTTTGCAACATGATCATCATCACGTACCGGTGGTCGAGCGTTGTGGTAGTAATGTCGGGGACGGCCAGCAGGTACCTGTGGAGGTTGTTCAACCTCCTCATCAAACAGATCGTCGGGGTCGTAGTAGTACCCGTCGTCTGTCCCCAATGTCGCAGCAGCAGCCGCGGCGGAAGTCTGAGGTGCGTCAGCCGCAGCGGTAGCCGCCGGGGGTGCGGCGGCAGCCGAACCAGCAGTCCGACCCATGATCGGAATGCGCCGTGCGCCATGTGTGGGTGCGGGTGCGGGTGCGGGCAATCTGTTCAAAAGCTCCTTGAACCGAACGTCAAGCTTGGCATTGAAGGATTTCTCGAGTCCATCGATCTTGTCCACGGCGTTGGTGAGCTTGGTGTCAAACTCCCCTAGGCGCCAGATCCATGTCTTCGCCAGCGATGACCAAGAGCGCGGAGAAGTGGGCATGTAGTTCTTCGTTCGTCATTGTGGCAGGGTTCCGCGAAGTATCTGTCATGGTTAGTCCTTAAAAAGCACAGGTATATACTACGGAAATATGGTGGAAGGCACGCGTAATCCGTCAAGCAATATACGAAGCTCTTACAAGTTCTTACCAAATAGCAGGAAAAGGCGATGTGCAACCGCGAGGATCAGTGGGTCCAGAGATTGAACCAAGCGATTACCAGGAGTCGAAACACCGCACGTGGAGAGTATCTGTGGAGCTCTGGGAAGGCTTAGCAAAGGGGGTTAGCAATTATTAAAACAGCAATGCAAAAGTTGAAAGAATGCTCAACGACGGTACTGTGCTGGTCCTAGGCTAGACCGTACTAGAGACGCGAGCCTAGATCACCAATGATGTCACGACGCGACACAACAAGCAATGTATGATAATATGGCACCCTGAAAAGCGAACCGAGAGGTGGAAAATCACTATGATGGCGAGTGTCTAGAACTGATCTACGGGGTCTAAAAATAGGTTAGCCCCAAAAAAAATATTTCGAAATTTTTTATTTTGCTCCGGAAAGCGCGCAGGCGCCAAAAAAATATCGCTATAACGGCCGATGGAGAAAAGTGATCCCCGGGGTCGAAAAACAGTATAGCCAGAAAAAATTCCGGAGGCGGTTCCAGACTTTTTTTTGCTCTCCTTCTGGACTTACGACCGAACTCGGAGCTCGACTCGGACTTTAGCTGAACACGGAAACAACAAAGAAGGAAAGTAAAAAGAAATAACTAGGAAACAATAACTCAACTCAGACTAGTGCTGCGGCAGGATAGGTGATCGGATCCGTGTCGCGGTAGGAAGGCGGTGGCGGAATGTTTAGGGTTTATGGTGGCTGGATATATGGCGGCAGAATATGGTGGCGGAATATGGTGGCGGTGATCGACGAGTGTGGTGGTGACTAGTATGATCAGAACTCGAAACTCTAAGGGACGAGACACTAAGACCAGCAATTCGACGCGACGATGTAGACACAAATTCAACAATGCAAAAACTAAAAAGATAATGCGAGGCGTAGATTGGTTATGGGATGGATCTAAACTCTAACTGTGTTTTTGGCTTTTTCGTGGGTTATAGGTAAAAACAGATCTAATCTACGAAAACAGTAAAATCTCACCGAGCAACCTGAAATCTGATACCACTTGATAGGGCAAAGGTGTCCGATCTTTCGATGAGATGATGATAATTGATTTGGTGGAGTTCGGGCTTGACGATCCGACTACACGTGCAAACACGAGCGCCAATGCAAACGCTAGGCCAATCTCCTGGAGGTTACCGATCCTGCGGGAACATGATTAGCCTGACCAGCGAGGGTCTTAATTCCTACCTGAAATCGAGAACAAGTAAGAACCAATATTGCAATCAAGATATTGCGGATTAAGAGGAAAGCTTTATTGAAGAAGTGGGATCCTGAATAGGTGCGAAGTACAAGAGGCCTCTGCGACGCTCGAGCCTTGGCGAAGTTGTGACTATGGCTAACTTAATGTCTAAACAAAATCCGAGTCTAGGGGGACGGCTATGGGGAGTATTTAAGGGCAAAAAGGTGGGGTTTCGGCCAGCCATGGAAGTGGTGGCCGAATCCAACCCTAAAAGTCCTTTCCCCCTCAAATATGGACTCTAAAAAGTGGCTAATTAAAATCCTGCGAAAATTACATGGGCCTGGCCCAAAATAAAGGTGTCGCATCACCATATTAAGCTATGGACGAATTCGTAAAGTATTGATCTTGAATATTTCGTCCAAGCCTTCTTTCTTCATTATGGTGGCCTCAAAGTTCTGAAATCTTCATCCGTGGCCTTCTCTTGGATCATCACATGCTTGCTGCCATCTCCATGCATGGCCATGCTCCAATGCTTGTCCCTCTCATCCATGCTTGGTCCATCATTCCTAAGAGTAAGAAATACATCTGATTTAGGCAGCATCATATTCTCATGTATGTGAGGAATAGTTCCAAGAAACGAAAGTACCTGATAGTTAAGTTGTTTGGCACGAGATCTTGTGATGGGTCCTTGTATGTGTGTTGCTGTAGGTACAACGGTTGTATCAATAGAAGGGATGTCCACATCAATTCTTCTTGTTGGGGCACTCGTTGGAATAATGGCCTTTATTTCCACAGTCATAACAGGTCACTTGCGACTTGTCCTTGGCTGCTACAGGCACAACATTGCTTCCAGGCCACGGGGCAGTGTTGGTGTTGGCGGTAACATTGTTGTTGTTGAACTTGGGTCGGGCACGATTGAAATTGCTAGATTTGCCGGGGTTGTTGTGATTTCCTCCGGGTCTAGGGTTTCCACGGTTGGGATAGGTCGGACGGTTCATCAGGGGTCTGTTGGTTCTTGGGGCAAATCCTGGAGATGGGTTAGGGCGATACTTTGGGGTCTGATGGGTTCCTGGCTGATGCACCATACGACGCTTGCGGTTCTCATTGGCTTGGTTGATCTTTCCTTCCACCTGTATAGCTGAGTCGACAAGGGCTTCAATATCCGCAAAGGGGATATTGACTAATACTGTCTGCATCTCATCATGCAGACCATTCAGGAATCTTTCTTTCTTCTTGGCTTCAGTATCTATTTCATCCGGGGCATACCTAGCTAATGACAAAAATTTGTCACGGTATTCCACTACAGTCATCCTTCCTTGCTTCAGCTCTCTGAACTTGTCTCTCATTCTCTTGATCAAACCCGGTGGCACATGGGTTCTGCTAAACTTGACCTTGAATTCTTCCCAGGTCATCATCTGGCCTCCGGTCATTGCGCGAACACTGTTCCACCATGCTCTGGCATCTCCGGCTAGATAGTGGGTGGCGAACAGGACTTTCTCGTTGGCTTCCACTCCGGCTACTTCTAAGTTATTTTCCATGGTTTGCAACCAATCATCGGCGTCTAGGGGTTCTTCGGAGTTAGTGAACACAGGTGGGTTGGTATTCTGGAAATTCTTGAGCTTAGATCCATGGTTGTCCTGATTTCCGTGGCCTTGGTTGTTGTGGGCTAGATGGGCTATCTGCTGAAGGGTGGCTAGGTTGGCTTGACGTTCCGCTCTTTCAGCTTCACGGTCATAAGTCAACATTTGCAATATCTGCAACATCGGGTCCTGGCATGAACCACTTCCTCCGCGTGGCATCTGAAGATTGAGGTAGATCATGAGAAAAGAGGGAAATTTCTAAGGTTCTGGGACTTTGAAAAGTTTTTAAAGTTTGACTCAGATTTTCTAGCAACTTGCTTTTTCATTCATTCATTCATTGACCCAGTACAACACACACCACAACAAAGAAAAACAGATGGTTTTAGGAACCATTCTGGAAACTACGATACATTGGGACCGAATACTACTCACTATGCTAGTGCTCAAGTGCTACTACTCCTCGGAATCTGTGGCTTCACCATCCTCATCATCATCGATGAAGGCGAAATCATCCTCATCGGTGAAGAAATCCATAGCCTGATCCTCCAGAAAATCATCGTCATCGCTGAGATAGGAGTAGGGGTCTCCACGAAGATCCTCTCCGGCATTCTCCCTTTCCTCCAACTGCATGTCTCTCATGGATGGTATCCTCCAGAGATGAGATGCGGTGGCGAAGACGGGCAATGATGCGCTCCTTCTTGTCGAGCTGACGACGGCGAGACTTGTGATCCTTGGCTAGCATGGCAATGGTCTGCTCCTTCGTCTTGATGATGGCAGACTTGTGGTTGCAGTAGTCACGGCAGTTGTCCAACTCCTGCTGACGATCGTACATCATGAAGCTAAGGTGGTCCAATTGGGTCTTCAGCTCGGGGTGGTATGGGGCTTCCAGGGGTTGTCCATTAGCATCACGCCTTGGGCAAAACTCAAAGCGAGTACCCTTGATCTGATTGATGCTCTGCCCACACAGACGGGAAAGAGCTTCTTGCATGGCCCTGGCAAGTCCATCGAGCCAGTTGTTCTCTCTCAAGGTAAACTGAATTCCTTCCGCAGTGTGAGGTTCAATCTTTCCTCCGAGACTTGCAACAATTAGCCACTACAGATCTTCTCCTCCTTGATCATTGAGTTGAGCTCAAAGAACTAAAGTGCGGACGCTCCAGAAGTTCCGAAAGCTGGTCCAAATCCCTCTCAAAGATAAGGTCTCCTCCATTCCCCAACTGATAAAACTTGTTGTACTTCACGTCCATCTATAAGAATAGAGGATGAGTAGGTTAGCAGAGTGATCAAGTGTGTCAAAATTTTATGTATTTTGCAAGAGTTTTTGAGGAATATGAATTTTCATAAAAGAATCAAAGGGATAAGAATGAGAATAAGTTTTTGTAAATATTTGTTTTCTTTGGTTTTGAAACTAAGTTTTTGGTTCAAACGTCCAGTCTAACTAGGGTCTCCTATGGTCAGGATGGCTCTGATACCAACTTGTCAACACCCGGATTTTTAATCCTAGATGCCTGTTATGCCATACCTCGCAATCCCAGGATTACCATTTTTGCGAGACATAACAGAATTGGTACCACAGTACATCATCCATTACAAACAATTCATAAGTTCTTACACAAATAGGGATCTCATGATCCAGTTCTTAATACAACATCAAGCAGCGGAATACGTAGTAATAACTGTAGCATAGGCGAAGCTCCATCTTCGGGTTCACAGGCAATGCTGACGATGGGAGATGATCCTAGTTGTCGTAACCTTCCTGGGGTCCATCCTCCAGGTACTCCTCTTCATAGTCTGGCCATGGGAATAGCCAGGGACAAAGCCATGAGTACTCTTTAAGTACTCGCAAACTAATACTAACAGGAAAAGGGGTTTTTGGATAATAGGACACTAGGCTCTAGGGTTGTTTTGCAAAAGCCAGATTTATCTCTACTAAGTTCCAAAGCTAGTCAAAATTTTATAACTCCTAAATGGGATCTTGTAACTCATGTCACAACTCTGTTGTGGTCAAGTCAAAGTCTCAATTCATTTCACAAGTCATTTTTGAAAAGTCTGACGGGGGAACAGTATGGCCACTCCAACTGTCCATGACCGCGGACGCGGCTATTAGAATAGTTTGACACTCTGCAGAGATTGTACACTTTCACCACAACATTCGATACATCCGTCAGGAACAAATCCTGAATTCACCATACTCAGTATGCGGATAATCAATCCTAACCTTTCAATTACACGCCCTAGTATAAGCACCTCTCCTGTGAGTTTGGCCTCCCAACCATGACCAACTGTCATCTTGGGTACTGCACAGGTGGACAATCTTCACAAGGTAGCCTCAGCTCAGACCTTGGCCGTGAGGGAACTAATACTAAGGTATGTAAGTTTCCAGTCAGGCCCTACCCAATCTTCGGGTATTGTGGTTGTACGATAAAATTGGAATGGTATCGCATCCAGACAACCATCAGTTTTATAAAGGGCTAAGGCTCATGCCTCAACATTTTCATCACCAAAATCATCAGGTGTTCGGAAACACATGTCCGAAACATTTCAATAGAATGATCCATCATTCCAAGGTTTTCATAACCATTTTTCCACCAAGTATTCCCATCTAAAGTTGATCAAGTTTTATGCTTAGCACTAGCATCTACAGGTGGGGGTAAGCACTGATGAGGGGTGGTAAACTAGTGGGGTTTTAACTAAGTTCAATCTCATGCCTTGGGATGACATCAAGATTATCTAGCTTAGGACAAATTTTATGCTCTTTATGCAACCTTCACATATCTTTCTAGTATCTACCAATCTCTTAAGGAAACTCTAAGCAAGCTTTGATAAAGAAATAAAGTAAGAAGCTTGCAAGTAAAGCTAGGATTGGTTTATCAAGTGGGTATGATCACATATGCTTAAGGCATATAGTAGGCATAGTAACAAGTATTTGCTTGCATAGGTATAGTCTCAGCTTGCATTAGTGTAAATATAAGCTTGCCTTGTGCAGAGCAGTGGTTGAAGTTCAACTCGGCTTCTTCTTCGTAGTATCCTCCTTCCTCCTCGTATCCTTGGTCGGTACTAGCGTCTATGAATAAATACGAGGTACACAATCACCAAACAATACTTAACTACTTGCATTCATCACACACAAGGGTCCTATACATGATCTAGCATCATCACTAACCTTACAAGATTAAAGCTTGGTTTAATTCCTTTTATTTTTAGAAAAGTAATTTCTACTCATTGAAAAACTACTTAAGATTTAATATTCTCCAAACCAAACATGGGATCATGTTGACACATGTCATCACCACATATTGTAGTCCAAGGGAATGTGTTTTAAAGTGGTGTCACAATTTAATAAGGTTTTACCCTTTTATTCTAATTAATTAAAGTGGCTAGAAATGCCTATGTAGAATTCTTTTATTACTTGAACATTATTTCTGCAAGTAAACCTATATATTTTTATATATTCTGAAAGGTATGATTAAATGTGATTTTTGAGAGTTGGAATCAACTCAAAAGCTCTTATGGTTTAAATTTGAAAAATGTTTGAATGCAGAAAAGCTTCTGCCTTGTTATTTTTACCATGGGTGATCTATAGATGCAAATGACTTGAATCCAACGGGCTTGGATTCAGCATTCCCAGACCTTTCTAACAAAATTGGTTTCATTCAATTTGATGAACTGAATCGATCTGGGTTGATTTTTGAAGTTGGGTACAGAAGTGTGTTTGAATTAAAAAGAAAAAGGTTTAATTTGAATAACTGGGCTGTGCGGGAAAAGTTAACGGGCCGGCCTGCTAAGCACAGTGCTCCCGCGGGCTGCTTAAGTGGGTGTCCCCACTTGCCAGTGAGACAGGGAGGGGCGAAGCGGTACGGGGCAACGTGGGTCGTTCGATCTGATTCTAATCCAACGGCTAGGAGTCATCGTCGACGCGAGACAACGTCGGCGAGAAAGAAACCTAGCGCGGCCAGTGAGGGGTGCTGGGGGCTCACCAAGGTGCAGGCGAGGGTCGGCGAGGTGGGCGAACGATGAAGTCGATGACGGCGAACTTAGGGGAGGCTCCTGGGGTGGACGAAATCAATGGCGCCCTTCTTCTCTAGAGGCGGCGGGCTCCGGTGAAATTCCGGCGAGGTGGTGCTCGCCTTGCTCCGGGCACGGTGTGGCACGATAAGTGATGAGAGGGGAGTGAGATGGTGTGAAGAAATCGACTAGGGGTGGCCTCTATTTATAGTCGAGCGAGGGGACCGACGGGGTGCACGGTGAGCTCGTCGGGGGCGATGTTACAGGCGGCTATGGGCATGGGCGAAGGTAGGGGACGATGCGGTGTTCCCTGGCGATGCTCAATGACATGGTTTCGAGGCATGGGGCGGTGCGGCTTGGTCTGGAACATGCGACGCTCTGCACGGCAGAGGCGGCGTCTTCGACGGTGAGCGGTGGCTGTGCGTCACGGGGCGGCGAACGAGGATGTCTGGCGGTCTCCTGGGTCGGTGGGGATTGTGTATGCACGCGGTGAGGGCGGCGTGCGGTCTGTGGGCTTCGGTCGAGGGTGGCGCTCTGGCGCACGCTCGGCATGGTCGCTGGCGGTCTGGGCGCGGTCTGTGCGTGTGGTCCATGGCTTGGCAATGCTCGCGGCTGGGACGGTGAGTGGCGGTGTACGGTGGGCTGCCTCCCAGACATGCTGGCTAGGCTTGCTTCACTTCCTAGCTTGCTGTCGACATGGGGGTGACATGGGTGTGCTCGGCTGTTCACCATTGATGACAATGGCAAGCTCACATTGGTGCTAGTGCTTGGTTAATCTTGCTAGATGATCTACTGAGCTGGTTGTGAGCTAGATAGGGAACCAGTTAGGCAAGAATCACTGCTCACAATAGTGTTTAGGATTTGGATGATTTGTGTCTGCAACCTGTTTGATGAAATGGCCGCATGAAATCAAGTTTTGAATTTTGAAATGATTTTTGGTGGGTTTGCTAGATTGGTGCTGGTGAGTCTGCAGATGCTTGGGTTTTGAAAGTTGAGCTTGTTTGAGTGGTTTTTGAAAAAGTGGGATCTTCCCATATGATAAAGATTCAATTTTGAATTGTCATTTAAACTATGCATTTGAAAGTTGCTGGATGATCACAAAGTGGGCCTTGATACTTTTTTATGAGTACATTCAAGGGGTGCAAAGATCCAGAAAAGTTTCCATTAGGTTCTGAAAGTTTGAGACAGACAAAGTAGGCATGGGAGTTAAATTGGTCAAAATGACCATTCCTTTAATATATTTGTTTTGATTTACTTGTCTTTATGAAAAGTGTGGGAAATGTTTTAGATGATGTTTATTTCACCTAAGAAACATTTTACAAGCAATTAAACAATCAAACAAGGTGGTTCCAAATAATTTCAAAATCCATGCATACACATATGCATGTCTTCAAAGTTTTATTTAGCAAAGTTTTTGTTAACCCTAAATGTTGATGATTAGTGTTTGATGATCCAAGCTTAGTATTTTTTTGGGATGTTACAATTAAATTGCGTTGATTTGCTGCGTGATTGCCGCCCTTGCTCTGGCTACTTAAGCACCACTCCCCTGTGGCCATTTCCCCTCAAACCCCATCGCCCGAGCGCCCCTAGGCTGCCAGTAATTGAGCTCACACCGCTGCAGCATCACACGTCTCCGGCGACCAATCCTGGTGAGCTTCAACTCCCCTTGCCCTCTGGTTTACCCTATCTTACTCGCCATCTTCGTGCGCACCTAATGACGCTTGCTGTTTGCCTGCTCGTGTCCCAAGAGATCGCCTCCGTCTTCGACTGCACGCCCCGACGGTGAACTCGTCTCCAGCGACCAGTCCCGGTGAGCTTCGTCCACCCCTCTCCCTCTGGTCGATACTATGTTGATCGCTGTCCTCGCGCGCATCTAATGTCGCCTTCCTTTTGTCCTGTTTTTCTTCATAGCACCATCACCGTCAACCACCGTACGCACCCGGCGCCAGTAGCATCTTCGACGAGCCCCTACACCCATGTCCGTGCGCCCCTGTCAAAACCAAGTGCACGTCGAGCTTCACCGCATCCATGTAACTCTGGTAAGCCTCGCCACCACCCCTCTTACCCCCTAGCGCCGCCAGTGCATCGCCAGTAGAGCCGTCGCCGCCGCAGTGGCCATACGCGCCGCCTGTCTATGGCCAGAGCAACCAGATCCGCTGGATCTAGATCCAGTGGCCAGGATTAGATCTAGCGTGAAGGGGTACGGTCCAATCTGTACCGCGGGATCTAACTTAGATATATGGCCCACGAGCGCGATCCGCGTAAAGTGGTATGGGCCAATCAGATGGCGCCGCTTGTGTTAGTTTTTGTTTTAAAATCAGATTTTAAATCTATTAGATATTCAAACTTGTAAAATTCATAACTTTTGATCACTTTGTCTAAAATTTACAAATAATATATCATTGAGTTCAGAATTTAATCCCTACACATCTATGATTTTATGTGTAGATTTTGGTGATTGTGGTGATTGTGATTATGAGGAATGTTGCTACTCTCCTAGCTACCAAGGCAAGTGATGCTTCACATTTTGTCCTCCTATTTTATCTATGCACTAGTGATATTTTGAGTTGGATTTGTATTGGAAATTTTTCTAAGTATTTACTATGCTATGCCTTGGGAAATCCTAGTAGATGTTGTCTTAGTAGATTTTCCCTAAGTTAAGGAACTTGCTATACTAGTATGCTTATCCTAGCTAGTATAATACAAGAGTGGATTATTCATGATATGAATTATTGGTAAGTCTATGACTTGTATTTTTGATTAATAAAACAACTATGTGAATGAATCACCTGGGTGGAATGGTATGGTTGGTTTATGTTGAGTGGTTACACAAGACCCATGTCTATGGTTTACCTTATGTATCACACTTGTGGATTGCCACCCAGGAACAAAGGGATTTGAGATGTTTAGTGTTGAGAAGCTTCTAATGCAACCACATGGCATATGGGCTCTGCCTTGACCAACTAGGTTGCAAGATCTTAGCCAAATGGAAAGTTGGTGGTAGGGTTGATAGGATGGAACGCTTCCATGGTGGTCTAAGGGAATGCTTCTAAAATGTCTGGTCTCTATGCATATTGATTCTTGGGGGGAAAGTGCACCACCTCTTGAGAGGGTAAAACCTAAGTACTTAGCCCTGTCCCTAACAACGGATAATTTGAGCATCAAAGACATTGAAGAAATCAAGGATCTCCTCATCCCAATTTCTCTAAGTTAAAACTTATGGTTGAACAAGGGTAAAGGTTCACCAATGTGTATTGGTGGTTCCTTGGGTGTTTTTGTCAAACAAAAACTTAGTGTTTTCAACTAATAAAAAAACTTTATTTTGAGAAAAGCCAGCCTAAACGACACTTAGCCAAATTCATATAGTTATTAGATGTTTTTATACTACAATGCTATCACTTGCCAATACAATTCCAAATGTATTGACCCTCTGTGGCTGAAACTTATGATGTTGCAGGTTACTCTGATGGAGACTAGGGCTGTGAGTCTACACTCAGCATGTTTGCCTATGGCACATGAAGATGAAGACTTTTATTTATCTACTTATGTATGAACTCTACGTATTAGCCTTGGGCTAATGAGTTATAAAGACTATATTATCTCTGGAATGACGATGTAATAATGACCTTTATATCTATGTACTTCATCTTAAACTTTGAATGCTAGCAATTCGATCCAGGGAATAGCATTGCAATCATAGGGGCCTTTACGTTAAAAAGGTGGGGTCTTACAATATATCTCTCTGCTTTGACTGATACTTATGTCCTCCCCTGGTGCCTCCTATGTCGATAGCACCACATACTTGCATATATGTGTGAGCTGCTTGCACTATTTCAGATTAGTTCAAGTAAAAATATCCTGATTTACCTCTTTCACTTCTACTTTTCTGGTGAAACTTTCCTCTCTTTTATAATGTCAATGATGTTGGTCTGAGACAAGATTGAATTAAGAACAAATATTTTTTTGGTGAAACTTTCCCCATTCAGAATATGTGAAGTGATGAAACACTAATAGTCCATTACACTGTTTATTCTAAGAGCATAATACTAACATTAAATATTCTTGTTTTCTCTTTTATTCTTGTTTTATCTATTTGCATGTAGGTACAAAATTTTACAAGAAAGGATAAGATGATGAAGATTAGATTAGGAAAATAGTATAGGGTTTTCTTTTACTATTCTGTAATTTTATTTTATTATTTTGTAAGAACAATGTAATATATGTATTATTCAATAAAGCATTACCTTTCTTTACTTGTACATATTACTATTATAATTAATTCTTATTCATTTGTATTCTTTATATCTTTGGAATATTGAATAAGAAAGAAATAAGAATTTTATTTATTTGTATTTATTTAAATAACTTTAATATCTAGAATTTCCTTTTATGGAATTGTTGTTATATAAATTAATAACACCTCACATTAAAACACTCTAATGTGTGTTGAAAGCAATTAACTCTTAAATGCCTTTGGTTTAAAATATTCCAAAAGTATACTCAAATTTAAAAGTCAATTTAAATTATCATTCCAAAAATAATTTAAAATACCTAGAGATCATGTCTGAATTCATAGCATTCACCAATATGAGCTAAATCCTAACTCAACATAGTGAAAGAAACTCTGATCTCTCTAGAATTTTAGTTTGCAAAAAATTTACCCGAATTTTATAGATGAATGCATGCACATGCACATATTCTTATTTCTACCCTTTGTTGGTTACTAAAAGCTAGGATGTTACACACATATGACTAGCTCATGTGTTGTTATCATGTCATGTTGATCATGGTATCTTTGATGTAACATGGATACAAAACAACAATGACATCACATTGTTACGAGAACATGGATGTTGAACCGATCCAACATTTGATTTACTATGATGCCATATCGCTGCAAGTTTTTAGTTTATCTATATAGTGGTGCATATATTTTAGTCCTTAGACCATGAGAATATCAAATATCCACATGCTATAAAATATAGTTTGATTGTCACTGAAAAGTCATATGTAAAATGATGGTTATAAAAGATAACCTTGGGTGTATTGGATAGTCTCAATGGGGATTTGGAGAGTTCAAGAATGGGATCTTGCTCCTCCTGGTGGTGTAGATATACACTTTGGAGACCTCTAGATATTACGATGTCAACCTGTCACATGCGCATATAATTTATAAAAATGATCATAAGGACATCGGAATATGTTAACGAGTAAAGAAAATGAAATCGAAACGATTATAAGGGTATAGTTGTCATGAGATGAATCGCAACAACACCGAAGTCTCACCTCAGGTTTTCATATATATCATGAAGCAAACAGATTAGCATTTGTATAATGAATGATTTCACTCGATTTTATTTGTGTAATACATGGTAGCCATCATGATGTCCATGGTCCCGCTGTTGGTTATTGATATAGGCTTTTTTAGAGTCATGTCCATATATTATCGAACCTGTTGGGTCACATGCTTAAGGATTTTAAATCTAGTTGTGAGTAGTTTCATTTGGGGTATGTGGTTGAGAGAGTCGTCTAGAACAAGTTTCAGAGACATCAAAATAAATTTCGGAGTATCAAAATAGTTTCAAAGAGAAATCAGAATTGGTCCAGCGATATAACTTATATTCCAATGTGTTTCCAAAGTTGTCAAAAGTGTTTTGGAGATATGATGGAAGTGTTCTAAAGTTATAATTATGTCAAAGAGATTTTGAAAAGGTTTTAGAAAATATACAGGATTGATACTTTGATGTATCAGGCTTTATTCGAAAGCATCAGAGAGATCAAATACTTTCCAAAAATATTTTGGAAAGAATCAATCAAGGATTGGAAAAAATTAAGGATTTAACTTTGAGGATAGTGTTGTATATTTTTGTTCATTGAAGGAAAGGATCGTTCATCTAAGGAAAGAGGCACCAGGGCCACCAAACCTTCTTAGAAAAGGGTTGGCCACATAGCTACTTGGGCAGCCCACAAGGGCATTTGCTGAGGCCCTCTAAGCCCCTTAGGTTGCCACCGAACCCATCTAGGGTTTTGGGGAGCCCCAAGACTTCCCCTTAGGGGTGTTGGCTACTCCAAGGGAGCCCTTCCTCAAAGTTATCCTTTCCTCCTCCAACTATATAAAGTGAGGCAACCCCTCTCTCATTAGAAACAAGTTTCTCTCCATGTTGAGGCACAACTTCTCTCTCTCTCACTCTCGTAGATTCTTCTCATACGTCAAAATGCTAAGATACTCCCCATTGGCGTGATGTCCTGGATAGTGTGATGCTGATGGATTAGTGAGCTGTGTGTGTGGATACTAGCGGAGGCATTACACTTGTGATCCTCACACGATACCTGGTTGAGTGGTCATCGCGTTCTTCATCAACAATCATCACCAAGTTCTTCTTCCACGGCAAACGTCGGCATGATATCTAGATCCAAACTATCATGTGTTTTCTCCATAAATCAATCTTAATATTTTCCGTAGGACAGGTTGTTTTGTTTTCCCTATGTGAATATCTTCAACTGTAGGAGATGATTATGACTTGTTCTCACTAGAAATTGAACATGATGATTTTTTGTGTGGAACAAGTGTTAACATGTCTTACATTGGTGCCACCATTGGCACGTTTGACAATTACAATACTAGTTGGTCAGTGCTATGGATATTGAATTTCTGAAGTAGCTAGGTTATATAATGGATGAGAAGTTTCATGTGTCTCGATGCTTGCTAGGTAAAACATTTTTTATGGTTTAGCATGCATAGAGAGGGATTCTAAAATTTCAGCAACGGTCATAGCTACTAAAAATCACAAGACACTTGTTCCTCTGGTTGATCATGTAAATTTCTTGGGAACACTTAGGGATGATATTATGAAAAATGGAGGTCCAAGGTTGCCACATGTTATTAGAAAAGTGCCCAAAGACAGTGGCATCCATTTTTTAAGGCACGTTATCTAGTAAAGTTGCAACATGTGATGATTTTGAAGCATTTTACTCTAAATTTTGCCAATGAGGAGATGGTCAAAACACCGACCAGACTTTGTGGACAATGGTTATGGTGTACGAGATGGAGATGATGGTATTTTTTTTGAATTATGTGGACAAAGAGGTCAATGATCATAATGAGCAGAATCTAGGAGCTCCATGAGTTTGAGGATGGTGATGAAGATCTGAATCTCACAAACGAACAAGAGGAAAAGCTTAAGTACACGAGCAATGTTTTCAATCCTGAGGTGGACTTGGACAAAACAATCTTCAAAGTTGGCCTCGTTTCTGTGGTGTGAAAGAATTATGGCATGCTTTGAATGTATAATGCATCATTAAAAGGGTCAAGGTGAGTGTAACATCCCAAAATTCATGCATTACAAAAGCTTGCATTTCATACTTGCATTCATAGCATTCCTTGCTTGCACAAAAAGTTTCAAATCAAAATTCAAATAAAACCAATTATATGCCTATTACAGATATATTATTAAGGCATGGTTTTATTTTAATTTCAAAGGTTCAAAGTATATTTGAATAGACAGTGGTGTTTCGCACACATTTGAGCACAAGGTTCACTGTTTAAAAATCCATAGAAAATGATTCCTGAAAATCCAAATAGAAATAGAAAAAGAGAAAAGAAATAGAAAAGGGCCACCGCCACCAATTCAGCCTAGTGCCAGACCCAGTCCAACAAGCCCACCCCGGCTGTTTCCCCTCTCCCCTCTCTCTCACCCGCACCTTCCCTACCCCGCAGTCACTGCCCAGTGGCCCCACTGCCACCTCATCTTCTTCCCCAAACATCGCGCCCGCAACCAGCTCCACGGCCGTTTCCTCCCCCGTCACTGCCGATGAATGCGCGAGTAAATTTCCGTTGATTTGCCAAATAACTCCTCTCCCAGCTCAGGCTATTTAACCCCCTCCTCCTCGCGACCATTTCCCCCAACACAGCAAGCCCCAAGCGCCGCCAGGCTCCGCGAATTTTTTCTTGCACCGCCGCAGCACCGAACGACTCTGGCGACGTATTCCGGTGAGCCACGTGCTCCCCTTCACCTCTCGTTCATACGAGCTTGCTTGTCAGACCCTTGCGCATCTTCTCACACCTTTAGTTTTCTCTGAACCGCCCCAGGTCGTTGTCTCCGTCAATCCCCGCGAACGACCGAAGCGCCGCTCGACTCCGGCGAACAATCACGGTAAATTCCGATCGCCCCTTGACCCCTAATCCATACGACTGTGTTCGTCATGCCTTTGTGCATCTTCTAATGCCTTTCATTTATCCTATTGCACCGTAGAACGTCGACTTCGTCTCCGGCAGTGAACACCCGACGCGGGTACGAACTCCGACGAGGTTTTCCGGCTGTGTCAGTGCGCCCCTGTCCAAGAAAAGACCATGTTGAGCTTCACCATCGTCACATGAGCTCGGTAAGCATCTACATGTTCTCCCTAACCCCCTAGCCTCACCGGAGCGCCACCGCCAGTAGCACCACTGACGCTGTAGCCACGCGCGCCGCCAGTTCCTGGTCAAAGCGTCGTGAGCCGTTAGATCCAGATCCAGTGGCTAGGATAGATCACTTAAGTACAGAGTCACTTAGATCCAACGCTCCACATTAGTCGATCCGCGCGAAGCGGTATCGACAAATCAGCCACAACCACGTGTCTGGGGTTTTGATTTAAAATCTGTTTTTATATCTATTAGAGATTCAAACTTGTAAAATTCATAACTTTTGTTCTGGTTATCCAAAAAAATGCAAATAAGATATCATTAGAATCAGAAAAATAATTCCTACACTACCGTGGTCTTGTTTTTGTAAAAATGGAATTTTGTACAGAGACAAATTTAGGCTCATTTTGACTATATAAATTATATAGAAAGTGTTTTTAAAGCAAAATTAAATTTATTTATACTTTAAATAGTTAAATTTGTGTTCAGTACTGTTGGGTTTGAATAGTTTAGTGTAGAAAATTCATCTCATTGCATTTGCATGCATTCATATATTTTTGCTTGATTATTTGGAATGTGAATTTGGTGCAATTATTTTATGTGTAGATTTTGGTGCTAGTGGTGATTGTGATTGTGAAGATTGTTGCTACTCCCCCAAATACCAAGGCAAGTGGTGCTACATGATTTTGTCCTATTATTTTGACTATGCACTAGTGATATTTTGAATAGGGCTTGCATGAAATTTTGCTAAGTATCTATATGCTATGCCATGGGAAATTGTAAGATCCCTCCTTTATAAAGGAAAAGGATCCCTGTGATTGCAATGCTAGTCCCTGGATCATTGCTAGCATCCACAGTTTAAGATGAAGTACGCAGATACAAAGGTCATTTATTACATCCATTCCAGAGATAAAACATAGTCTTTACAACTCAAGGCCACACGCCTAATACAAGAGTTTGGAATAAGTAAATAATTATAAGTCTTCATCTTCATGTGCCACAGGCAAACATGTTGAGTGTAGACTCATGACTCCTAATCCTCATCGGAGTAACCTGCAACATCACAAGTTACAGCCACAGTGGGTCAATACTTTGGAATAGTATTGGCAAGTGATACCTTGGTAAAATTTAGGTGGACTATATTACTATATGCATTTTGGCTAAGTGTAGCTTGGCTTGCTTTGCTCAAAATAGGTTTTTCCTATTAGTTGAAATCACTAAGTTTTTCTTTGTCAAAACTTTCCCAAGAAACCATCAATAGACATTGAGGTCCTTCACCCTTGTTCACCCACAAGTTTTTACTTAGAAGTTGGAGTGATGAGATTCTTGATAGCTTCCATGCCTTGATGCTCAAGTTGTCCATTGCCATGGACTTGGCTAAGTACTTAGATTTTTCCATCGGCAGAGGTTGTGCACTTTCCCCACCAGACTTGGTTTCCCAAGACATGACCTTTCAGAAGCCTTCCCTTAGCCTAATGGACGCGTTCCAACCTATCATCCCACTACCACCAACTGTCCAAATGACTAAGTTCTAGCAACCTATGTGATCCAGGCAGAGCCCATATTGCCAAGTGGCTGCACTATAAGCTTCTCAACACTTGGCCTCTAAAATCCCTTTATTCCTGGGTGGCTTTCCACAAGTGAGATACACAAGGTAAACCATATCCATGGGCCTTGTGTAACCACTCAACCAAAAACCACCAATCAAGTCCCTTTCCACCCAGGTGATTCATTGACTTAGTTGTTTTATTAAGAAAACATAAGTCCAAAGACTTAGAAATATTTTCACCATAGCATGTATATTTTACCAACCCTTGTTTGCTACTAGCTAGGCTAAGCATGGCATGGATAGTAACTTAACTTAGAAATTTCCTAGCAATTCTACAACTACTTAGGATTTCCCAACATGGCATTTGGCAAAATAGTAACATGCAAGACTTAGCAAAATATTTCTAATGCTTGTATAAAATATGGGGATGGAAATATTCATGAAGTACCACTTGCCTTGGTAGTGGGGAGAGTAGCACTCTTCACAATCACAATCACTAGCACCAAAATCTACACATAAAATATAATCACAATCACATACAAAACATATACAAACAAAAATATATATATGCATGCATGCAAGATGCTAAGGAATGATTTTTAAAAACCAACCAAGCAAGTGCATGATACTGAATCATAACCAAGTCAAAAACTTTGCTAAACCAAGTTTATTTGACACTAAAATAATTTCCTAAACAATTTCTATACTCAAAATAGTCCTAAACAAGTTTCTGCAAATAAATTCATTTTAACAGAAACTAAACACTAAACACATTGCATAAACATAAAGGGCTTGTCTCCCTGATTCCAACGGTATAAAATTTGCAAAAATCTAACGTGGGAATCAAAAGTTATAGCTATTTCAAAATTGGATCTAAATCTGATTCAAATTCTGTTTCTAAACTAAACCCTAGCCACGCGTCATGCTCTGATTCGTCGGTACCGCTTCGTATGGATCGACCAGCGTGGACCGTCAGATCAAACATAAAGCGCACGGCCCAGATTGTCACTTACCCCTTTGATGCAGATCTAATCTAGAGCGCTGGATCTAGATCCTACGGCTGCTAAGCGTGCGACCAAGGATGGGCGGCGCAAATGGTTGCTGGCGGTGGCGGCGCTACTGGCGGTGATGGTCCGGCGAATACAGGAAGGGCTGGGGTGTGTGGCATGGCTTACCAGACTCGCACGGTCACGAGGAAGCTCAACGTGGTCTTTGCTTGGATAGGGGCGTACTGGCACGGCCGGAAATCCTCGTCGGAGTTGAGCACGGCGTCGGGTGGTTGCTGTCGAGTTGGTTGCCAAGGTTTCGCGTCGCCCTAGCACGAACCAGAGGGATTAGAAGACGCACAAGACGAAGGCAAACAACCTAGTATGCAAGGGGGGCAAGGGGCGCGCTCTGCTTACCGTAATTGGTCGCCGGAGTTGAGCGGCGGCTCGGTCGGTTGCGGGCACGAACGGGGACGGCGTCCCGGTCACGAGCAAAGCGGCGGTGTCGAAGATGCACGAGCTCATGCTGAGCATAATCGTTTGAATCAGGGGCAGGTGGTCGAGACTCACGGAATTGCTGCGGAGTTCGTCGGACAGCGGCGGCGTCTGGCGAGTTCGAGCCTGGTGGCATGGAGAGGAATTGGTTGAGGGAAATGGCCGAGAGAGGGATTAAATAGGCAGAGGCTCGACAAGAAACGCTCAGTGATTCAATGCCAATTACCTCGCGGAATCAAAGCAGCAACGGGTAGCGGCGGAGTTCATGCGCGGAATTTTGGGGAAGACGATGACGTCGTGGACGGGGCCCTCTTGTCAACGAATAGAGCAAAGGGGAAGTGGGGTCCGAGTGTCAGCGACTTGCTGGGTGTGTCTGCGCGTGCGAGAGAGAGAGAGGTGGCCCGGGTGGGTTAGTTGGGCTGTGTCTGTTGCTGGGCCAAATTCCTGGCGCCGACCCTTTTCCAATTCTTTTCTCTTTTCTTTTTCTAAATTGATTTTCAGGAATGGTTTTCAAATGATTTCAAAAGCTATTTGATTTCAAATCTTTTTGGGATTTTTGCAGTGTGCAACAGTCACAAAACTTAGCATAAAACCATGTGGTCACTTTGAGTTGGCTTGGTTATTTTTGGATAACCAAAATAACAGGGACATTGCACTTGTTTTGCAAATGTTTGAAAATGGTTTTTGAAACCATTTCTATTTTGTAAAATTTTGTTCAAACTCTACACTCAAGCCAAACAATATAGAAGCAACCAAACTTGGTTTTTAAAACACTAAGCTCTCAAGAGAGGATGGGCATTTGATTTAAGTTTGCTCACATAAAATGATAGCACTATGTGCTTCTGTTTTCTTGAAATGAGTTTGAAATTGATCTCAATTCTATATGCATGCATGAATGATATGCAATCTTTAAAATCATGATTTTAGGGATGTTACAGAAATCCTCGTAGATGTAATCTTAGTAGAATTTCTCTAAGTTAAGGTACTTGCCATATTATCATGCTTAGCCTATCTAGTAGCAAACAAGGGTGGAATATACTCATGCTATGGATTTTTTTTGCTAAGTCTTTGACTTATGTTTTTGCTTAATAAAACAACTCAGTGAATGAATCACCTGGGTGGAATGACATGATTAGGTTATGTTGAGTGGTTACACAAGGCCCATGTCTATGGTCTACCTTGTGTATCACACTTGTGGAAAGCCACCCAGGAACAAAGGGATTTGAGATACTTAGGGTTTAGAAGCTTCTAGTGCAACCACATGGCATATGGGCTCTGCCTTGATCATATAGGTTGCAATAACTTAGCTAGATGGACAGATGGTGGTAGGGTGATAGGATGGAACACATCCATTTGGTCTAAGGGAAGGCTTCTGAAAGATCTCGTCTCGATGCATGTCGAGTCTTGTAGGAAAAGTGCACCACCTCTCGAGAAGGAAAAACCGAAGTACTTAGCCGTGTCCTCGGCAATGGAAAATTTGAGCATCAAGACATTGAAGCTATCAAGGATCTCCTCATCCTAATTTCTAAGTTAAAACTTGTGGTTAAAGAAGGGTTAAGGTTCACCAATGTCTATTGGTGGTTCCTTTGGAGTGTTTGACAAACAAAAACTTGGTGTTTTTCAACTGATAGGAAAAAACCCTATTTGAGCCAAGCAAGCCTAAGCTACACATAGACAAATTCATATAGATGTTAGATGCTACTATTATATTATGGTATCACTTGCCAATACAATTCCAAATGTATTGACCCACTGTAGCTGTAACTTATGATGTTACAGGTTACTCTGATGAGGATTAGGGTTATGAGTCTACACTCAACATGCTTGCCTATGGCACATGAAGATGAAGACTTTACTTTAATTATTCGTGTTATGAACTCTTGTACCAGCCTTTGGCTATGGAGTTGTAAAAGACTATGTTTATCTCTGGAATGACGATGTAATAAAGACCGTTGTATCTATGTACTTCATCTTAAACTGTGGATGCTAGCATTTGATCTAGGGACTAGCATTGCAATCACAGGGGCCTTTACCTTTATATAGGTGGGGTCTTACAGATGGTATCAGAGCACTGTGTTGCCTATAGGATTATGACCCTAGGATGGTTTAGACTAATAAAACCACTAAGGAAAAATGCAACTCTTTGCAAATTCTACACTTGCCTTCTTCTTCTTATTGTAAACCTTTCTAATCTTCTTTCTCATCTCAATTTGTAGATAGCCACCATCAACGAAGCCGTCAAGAAGGGACCACTCATGACCATGACTTTAGAATGTGAGACGGAGTTTCCCAAAGCACTCAAAACCCTTATGGTTTGTTTGGGAATACATGGTGAGGCCGTGTACAAAGGATTTCCAGTGATGGATGAAGGAGAAGAGTATTGGTGGGTGCAACTTCACTTGTACAAAAACAAGGGAGACAACCACAAAGAGTCGGGATTCTACATGGGCACCAACTCAGAAATGTATACAACATTCTTTGACTCTGCAAGGAATGCAGCTTGGAATGCTATCAAAGAGCTTGGTGAAAGACCCAAGTGTAGAATGCTCAACACTAAAAATGACCTTGAAGAGGAGAAGAAGTATACCCAAGACTTAGAGACCGCCATAAAACGTCTAAGGGAGGATATCATAGACTTAGAATATGAGTGAGAATTGTAACGTACTCCACTAGTTGGACCACCACACTTGTCATATTTTCACAAAAAATTGTCTAAGTTATGTTGAACCTTAGTGTTTGTGGTAGACTTTGTATGCCATGACTTGTATGTTTTATGGGTGATGTATGCTTTTACTATCATTTTACTGTCTTTTTTTTTGCCTTACTTGTGTTGTCCTAATATTTCTCTATCTTACATTAGATGCCTAGCTTTGTGATCAGCACTGCCGAGGAGTTCAATGGAACTTGTTTTGGTTCGCATCGTGCAGTTTACTAGTGTGCTCAACCTTCCACTTCCTAGTATCAACGCACTTCAGCTCACCAAGTTTGAGAGGAAGGACCTTTGGGGCTTTAGAGTCACATATCCAGGACGCCAGACGGAGCCACTCATGGAGGAGATTTCCTTCAAGCTGATGCATAATGACAAAGATAAGGGTCTAGATGTAGTCAAGCAGGAGCTACTCGGACGCCTCTGCGGATGCCACTCCACCGATCTTAGAGGCCTCTACTTCCACCCGTTCGGTAGACGTGACGAGGAGGGAGAGGCATTGGTGTATTAGGGCACTACTAGAGAGATGATTGAGCCAGTTCGTCTGTATCTCTAGGACCTCGAGGTCCTTATTAGACACCTCGACACAGATAGGACCAACGTCATGCTTAGCAATGACGAGCTCCAGGTTCAGTTGAGAGAGAAGGACAAGCTCTTCACGGAGCAAGACGAGATCGTCAAGGATATGGAGGATAAATTCGAGAGCCAGGACAAGAAGTTCAAGAATCAGGAGAAAAGAGTCCAAGACAGAAACAAGAAGATCAAGGACATGAAGGCCGAGATAGAGGCCAAGGACTTCGAGCTCGAGACCCAGCAGGGAGTGATTGAGAGGCTGCGCTCACAGAAGAGAGCTCTCCATGCGAAAAGGTCGAGGCCTTGACCACTAGTGTCTAGGAGTACAAGATAGCCATGGAGACAACCGGACTTACACTTGTTGACGTGGATGTCGACATGGAGGAGTAGTATAGACTACTCGACTATCTTTTATCTATCATACTTTGATTATTGAGTTGCAATGACCATCTAACATGTGGATGCCTTGCTATGGTGTGTTTACTTTTTCCAAAACTTATTGTTTACATTGTTCAAACTCTATGTTTTTATCTTGTGATTGTTTATTGTGATGGTTGTTTTGTGATGTATTATGCATGTTAAGCATCTATGGGCTATATCTCATTCCTTATCCTTATTGAAACCACAGATGCCTCCCCGTCGTGCCAACCCCAACCCAAACAACAACAATAACGTCACCCCCGAGATGCAGCACTTGATGACAGCTCAAGCTCAATTGATGCAGATGATGACTCAGTTCATTCAAAATCAGAATCAGAACAACAACAACAACAACAACAACAATCCCAACAATCCACCAGCATTTGACATGCTTACCAGATTTTTGAGGTTGAGGCCAGCCAAGTTCTCAGGAACAACTGATCTAATGGTAGCCAATGACTGGTTACGTTCCGTGAACAAGGACTTAGTCACTATTGGCTGCACCGATGAGGAAAAGTTCAGATTCGCAACACATCTACTCGAAGGACCAGCAACAACCTGGTGGGATAACTTTTAGATCACCACTCGCCTCGAGGATGTGACATGGGCTATCTTTGAGGATGGTTTCCGCACTGCCCACATCTCATCAGGAGTGATGAACTTAAAGAAGAAAGAGTTCCACAATCTGAAATAGCGTCACCGCAGTGTGGCTGAGTACATTGAGGAGTTCAACAATCTGGCGCACTATGCACCAGATGAGGTTGATACTGATGCCAAGAGGAAGGAGAAGTTCCTCGAAGGATTGAATGATGAATTGAACCTGTAGCTATCTGTTGCTTATGTCCCAACATATCAATCACTTTGTGACAAGGCCACCATTTGGAAAACAAGATGAAACAGGTTGAGGGCAGGAAGAGGAAGCATAACTTTGATAAGAACAACTCGGGATCGTCTCACAAGCGTTACCATAATGATGATAGTGGAGGTTCTGGATTTCACAAGAACGGGAAGTATAACAGCCACCACAACCACAACCGTCATCATGACAACAAGCACCATCGCAGTCATGATAATGATAAGTATAAGAACCACAAGAGTGGACACAAGAGCCACCACATTGGAAGTGGAAATGGAAGTCAGCCTGCAAAGAAAGATCTCAGTCAGGTTGAGTGTTTCAAGTGTAAGAAGATGGGGCACTATGCAAATGAATGCACAGAAAAGAAAGTTGAAGGAGCCAACAAACCCAACCCTTTCCAGAAGGGACAAGTTAACCACATCAATGTGGAAGAAATATATGAAGAGTCTGATGCTATGGCTGGTAAGTTCAAGCTCAATTATTTTCCAGCACTTGTTCTTTTTGATAATGGCACATCGCATTCATTCATATCAAGAGCATTTGTTGCTAAAAATGGACTTCCAACTGAAACTATTGGATGTCCTATAAAAGTAAGCTCTCCCGGTGGAGAGATGATAGTGAACTTTGGGTCTCATGATCTAGTGATTGAATTTGGAAAGTATAAGTTTCTAGTTAGTCTGATAATCCTAGATTCCCAAGGGTTGGATGTAATTTTGGGAATGGATTGGATGACTAAGTATGAAGGAGTACTAGATTGTGCCAATCGTACTGTCACACTCACAACCCCGGATAAGAAATAGATTAGGTTCAAGTCTAACTTTGAATCTAAAGGGAGTAAGTTAAATTCTCTTAAGGGGGTTAGCATAAACAGTGTGCTAATTGTGAGGGAGTATCCAGATGTGTTTCCAAAAGAATTGCCTGGAATGCCACCAGATAGAGATGTAGAGTTTCTCATTGACTTGCTGCCAGGATCTGGACCAATAGAAAAGAGACCCTACAAGATGTCAGTTGATGAGTTGAAAGAACTCAAGAAATAGCTTGGAGAACAGTCGCAGAAAGGATTTATTTAACCAAGTTCTTCATCTTGGGGTGCACCAGTTCTGTTTGTTGAGAAGAAGGATAGAAGCCAAAAGTTATGCATAGATTACCGTTCACTAAATGAGGTGACTATCAAGAACAAATATCCTTTGCGTAGAATCAACAATCTATTTGATCAGCTCGAAGGAGCCCGTGTGTTCTCAAAGATTGATCTCCGATCAGGCTATTTTCAGCTTAAGATTAGAGAGCAAGATATACCTAAGACTGCTTTCACCACTAGGTATGGATTGTATGAGTACACAGTGATGCCATTTGGTTTCACCAATGCACTGTCCTATTTCATGAACATGATGAACAAGGTGTTCATGGAATTTCTTGACAAGTTTGTTGTCGTATTCATCAACGACATTTTGATCTATTCCAAGACAAAAGAAGAGCATGAAGAGAATTTGCATTTGATACTTGTGAAGCTCAAGGAGCACAAGTTGTATGCCAAATTCAGCAAGTGTGAATTCTGGTTGAATGAAGTGGGATTTCTCGGACATATTGTGTCGGGAGATGGTATAGATGTCGATCCCGCAAAGGTGTCAGCTATGATTGAGTGGGAATCCCCCAAGTCAGTAAAAGAAGTTCGTAGTTTCCTTGGCTTGGCAGGATACTATAGAAGATTCATTGAGAATTTCTCAAAGGTAGCTAAGCCAATGATGGAGTTACTCAAGAAAGATAAGAAGTTTGATTAGACTGAATGATGTGAACTCAGTTTCCAGGAATTGAAGAAGAGACTAGTGACAACACTGGTCTTATGTCTACCAGATTTGGAGAAGGATTTCCAATTTTATTGTGATGCATCTCACCAAGGATTAGGTGGAGTTCTAATGCAAGAAGGGAAAGTTGTGTCTTATGCCTCGAGACAACTCAAAACTCATGAAGTGAATTATCCTACTCATGACTTAGAGTTAGCTTCTGTTGTCCATGCACTCAAAACATGGAGACATTATCTTTTGGGAAAGCGTTGTGAAGTGTTCACATATCACAAAAGTTTGAATTATATCTTCACTCAAAATGAAATCAATATGAGACAAAGAAGATGGCTAGAGATCATCAAGGACTATGACTTGAATTTGCAATACCATCCCAGTAAAGCAAATGTTGTAGCGGATGCTTTAAGCCGTAAGGTTTATGTGAATGATCTTACTAAAGTATAATTGCCAGATGATCTGTGTGCCCAATTCAAAGATCTCAGATTGGAGATAGTATCGGAAGGACATCTTATGTCATTGGATGTTCAACACACATTGTTAAACAAGATCAAAGAATCTCAAAAGTTGCACAAGGAAATTGAAGAGATTAAAGGAAAAATCAGCAAAGGGAAAGCTAAAGGATTCCATGAAGACGAACATGGTACTTTATGGTATGGAAAACGTATCTGCATTCCGCAAGATCCGGAGCTTCGGAAACTGATTCTGCAATAAGCACACAACTCACCATATTCCATTCATCCAGGTAACACCAAAATGTACATGGATGTGAAGGAAAGATTTTGGTGGAACAACCTCAAGAAAGATATTGCGGAGCATATTGCCTTGTGTGATGTATGTAGTCGAGTAAAGGCGGAACATCAGTAACTAGCAGGGTTATTACAACCTCTACCCATTCCTGATTGGAAGTGGGATAAGATTGGTATGGATTTCATCACCGGACTGCCAAGGACTAGATCGGGATATGATTCCATTTGGGTTGTGGTAGATCGCCTAACTAAAGTGGCTCATTTCATACTTGTGAAGACAACCTATACAAGTGCTAAGTTAGCCAAAATCTATATGAACAGGATTGTATGCCTGCATGGAGTACCTAAGAGTATTGTGTCTGATAGAGGAACTCAATTCACCTCGCATTTTTGGCGACAATTACATGATTCATTGGAAACAAGATTGGAATTCAGCACAACTTTTCACCCCCGGACTGATGGACAGACAGAAAGAACCAATCAGATTTTAGAGGATATGTTGAGGGCATGTGCCCTAGACTATGGAGCTAGATGGGATGAAAGTCCGCCTTACGCAGAATTCTCTTATAATAACAGCTATCAAGCCAGTATTGAGATGGCACCATTTGAATTTCTCTATGGAAGAAAGTGTACTACACCATTGCTATGGAGTGGTTTTGGAGAAAGAAATTTTTTCGGAACAGAACTGATCAAGGAAGCTGAAGAGAAAGTCAAATTGGTAAGGGACAGATTGAAGATAGCACAGTCCTGACAGAAGAGCTACGCAGATCCAAAGCGTAGAGAAGTCACCTATGAGGTAGGTGATAGAGCTTATCTTAGAGTTCGTGGTGTGAAGAGATTTGGAGTTAAAGGAAAATTGGCACCAAGATATGTTGGACCATTCAAGATCTTGAGTCGAAAGGGATAAGTAGCTTATGAGATTGAATTGCCCAAGTCTCTGTCTACTATTCACAATGTGTTTCATGTGAGTCCGTTGAAGAAATGCCATCCGGAAATGGAAGAAACTTCTTTGAAGGATACTATACCCTTGGAAGAGGTTCAGTTGGAGAGTGATCTCACTTATGAGGAGAAACCTATCAAGATTCTTGAGACTGCAGAAAGAGTTACTCGTACCAAGACTACTAAATTCTGCAAAGTTCAGTGGAACCATCACTCCGAAGAAGAAGCAACTTGGGAAAGAGAAGACGACCTTCGGAAAGACCACCCTCACCTATTTGCTAGCCAATCCGAATCTCGAGGGCGAGATTCATCTTAACATCCCAAAATTCATGAATTACAAAAGCTTGAATTTCATACTTGCATTACAAAATTCAAATAAAACCAATTATATGCCTATTACATATATATTATTAAGGCATGGTTTTATTTTAATTTCAAAGGTTCAGAGTATATTTGAATAGACAGTGGTGTTAGGCACACATTTGAGCACAAGGTTCACTTTTTAAAAATCTAGAGAAAAATTGAATTCAAACTCATTTGATTTGGGTTTGAAAATGATTCCTGAAAATCCAAATAGAAATAGAAAAAGAGAAAAGAAATAGAAAAGGGCCACCGCCACTAATTCAGCCTAGTGCTAGACCCAGTCCAACAAGCCCACCCCGGCTGTTTCCCCTCTCCCCTCTCTCTCACCCGCACCTTCCCTACCCTCATGATCACGCCAAAGGGCCCCACTGCCACCTCATCTTCTTCCCCAAACATCACTCAGCCTTCCACGGCCTGCTTTCCTCCCCGTCACACCGATGAATGCGCGAGTAAATTTCCGTTGATTTGCCAAATAACTCCTCTCCTAGCTCAGACTATTTAACCCCCTCCTCCTCACGACCATTTCCCCCAACACAGCAAGCCCCAAGCGCCGCCAGGCTCCGCGAATTTTTTCTTGCACCGCCACAGCACCGAACGACTCTGGCGACGTATTCCGGTGAGCCCCGTGCTCCCCTTCACCTCTCGTTCATACGAGCTTCCTTGTCAGACCCTTGCGCATCTTCTCGCACCTTTGGTTTGCTCTGAACCGCCCCAGGTCGTCGTCTCTGTCAAACCCCGCGAACGACCAAAGCGCCGCTCGACTCCGGCGAACAATCATGGTAAATTCCGACCGCTCCTTGACCCCTAATCCGTACGACTGTGTTCGCCGTGCATTTGTGCATCTTCTAATGCCTTCTGTTTATCCTATTGCGCCGTAGAACGTCGACTTCGTCTCCCGCAGTGAACACCCGACGCGGGTACGAACTCCGACGAGGTTTTCCGGCCTTGCCAGTGCGCCCCTGTCCAAGCAAAGACCACGTTGAGCTTCACCATCGTCATGTGAGCTCGGTAAGCATCTGCACGTTCTCGCCGGAGCGCCACCGCCAGTAGCGCTGGCACCGCTATATCCACGCACGCCGCCAGTTCCTGGTCAAAACATCGTGAGCCGTTAGATCCAGATCCAGTGGCTATGATAGATCATTTAAGCGAATCGTTTTTGTTTGATATGAACCATACAAAGTCACTTAGATCCAACGCTCCATGTTAGCCGATCCGCACGAAGCGGTATCGACCAATCAGACACAACCACGTGTATGGGGTTTTGATTTAAAATCTGTTTTTATATCTATTAGAGATTCAAACTTATAAAATTCATACCTTTTGTTCTGGTTATCAAAAAATGCAAATAATATATCATTAGAATCAGAAAAATAAATCCTACACTACTACAGGCTTGTTTTTGTATTCTGTTTCTATAAAAATGGAATTTTGTGCAGAGACAAATTTAGGCTCATTTTGACTATATAAATTATATAGAAAATGTTTTTAAAGCAAAATTAAATTTATTTAGACTTTAAGTAGTTACTTTTGTGTTCAGTACTGTTGGGTTTGAATAGTTTAGTGTAGAAAATTCATCTCATTGCATTTGCATGCATTCATATATTTTTGCTTGATTATTTGGAATGTGAATTTGGTGCCATTATTTTCTGTGTAGATTTTGGTGCTAGTGGTGATTGTGATTGTGAAGATTGTTGCTACTCCCCCAACTATCAAGGAAAGTGGTGCTACATGCTTTTTTCCTATTATTTTGACTATGCACTAGTGATATTTTGAATAGGGCTTGCATGAAATTTTGCTAAGTATCTATATGCTATGCCATGGGAAATCCTAGTAGATGTAATCTTAGTAGAATTTCTCTAAGTTAAGATACTTGCCATGTTATCATGCTTAGCCTAGCTAGTAGCAAATAAGGGTGGAATATACTCATGATATGGAATTTTTTTGCTAAGTCTTTGACTTACGTTTTTGCTTAATAAAACAACTAAGTGAATGAATCACCTAGGTGGAATGGTATGATTGGGTTATGTTGAGTGGTTACACAAGGCCCATGTCTATGGTCTACCTTGTGTATCACACTTGTGGAAAGCCACCCAGGAACAAAGGGATTTTAGATACTTAGTGTTTAGAAGCTTCTAGTGCAACCACATGGCATATGGGCTCTGCCTTAATCATATAGGTTGCAATAACTTAGCCAGATGGACAGATGGTGGTAGGGTGATAGGATGGAACGCGTCCATTTGGTCTAAGGGAAGGCTTCTGAAAGATCTCGTCTCGATGCATGTCGAGTCTTGTGGGAAAAGTGCACCACCTCTCGAGAAGAAAAAACCTAAGTACTTAGCCGTGTCCTCGACAATGGACAATTTGATCATCAAGACATTGAAGCTATCAAGGATCTCCTCATCCCAATTTCTAAGTTAAAACTTGTGGTTAAAGAAGGGTTAAGGTTCACCAATGTCTATTGGTGGTTCCTTGGGAGTTTTTGACAAACAAAAACTTGGTGTTTTTCAACTGATAGGAAAAAAACCCTATTTGAGCAAAGCAAGCCTAAGCTACACTTAGCCAAATTCATATAGATGTTAGATACTACTATTCTATTATGGTATCACTTGCCAATACAATTCCAAATGTATTGACCCACTGTGGCTGTAACTTATGATGTTGCAGGTTACTCTGATGAGGATTAGGGTTATGAGTCTACACTCAACATGCTTGCCTGTGGCACATGAAGATGAAGACTTTAATTTAATTATTCGTGTTATGAACTCTTGTACCAGCCTTTGGCCATGGAATTGTAACATACTATCTTTATCTGTGGAATGACGATGTAATAAAGACCGTTGTATCTGTGTACTTCATCTTAAACTATGGATGCTAGCATTTGATCCAGGGACTAGCATTGCAATCATAGGGGCCCTTACCTTTATAAAGTTGGGGTCTTACACTGAGGAAGATTAGGAATTAATCTGAGCCTAGAGGAAATTTTCACGCATAGGTTTCCATGGGTTGCAAAAGCTCTAAAGATGGCAGTTCAAGTGCTCTAGTAATGAGAACATATGCAGGAATTCACATCTTCCATAAAGTGTGGGAGCTCAAGGCATTGGCTACAACTTTCATGATTGGGAAATTTCATACATGAATGTAGATATAACCATAAGATGGATATAAAAACTTTTTCTACTAAAGTTTACAGGGAATTGAACATGTTTCATAATTAAGTCAAAGATAATGGAGATGAACGCCCCAAAAAACACTTCTTAACTTTATGTTGGTCATATGATGCATGTAAGAGGTTGCATTGACTTGTTTGTCATATCAAAAGTAGATACAAAAGACATTTTAAAACTACAAATGATACATCTACACAATTTCTATGGGTTTAGTTGAGGTGGAGTCCATAAGTTATTGGGAGTGGTTTAACAACTCTGAGAGATTATCCTAACACTACAAACACTACTATATATTTTAGGATATTTCCTCTTATCTTGTAATTTTATCATGCCAAGGCCTCATTAATGAAAACAGAAAGTTTCTACACATAGAAAACACATATTTTGTGCCAGGGTTTGTACCAAAACTCCCATAAATTTCACAAAGTAGAAACAATAAAAGGATTTGTTGGTTATTGTGTGATCAACAAACATTCCAAAATGGGTGAAAATATGGATAAAGCGGAAAAATTGGTGCGTATGAGTGGGTTGACCATATTCCACTAAACACATGGATTAAACCATTTTGAATGATTTTGCTAACTGTGATATGTTTCTTAACAATCACTCAGAAGTGTTCAACATGTATGTTACCATCTTATCATGACTATGACTTATTATTATTATCTTATTTGTTTCTTTCAAAAGAAACTATATATACTGGGGAGATTCCAATATTTTCCATGTGAGAAACTACTTTTAATAAGATATTTTAGAGGACATAGACCAATAATAGAGAGAATCACATAACTAGACTAGCAATATGTCTAAAGATTAAGCGGAAGTTTGAGGAACTGCCCGAATAATCATGTAGTTGTTCTGTTTTCTTATTGTTGGTGGGGAATATTTCATGTTATATCTAGATCGATGGACATGGGGTACAATCTTGACTTAATCACTATCACATGTGACTGTAAAACATCACAACTTTCTAGTATATTGTTTCATCATGCAATTGCATGTATAGAGGATTGGCCATGGTTGTATTTGAAGGGGGCACACAACCAAGGAACCCCAAGCCCCGGTCACAACCCTCATGGTTCCCGCTTATCCCACCTATCTCTAGAATGGTTCTAGATCATAGCTATAAGCGCTCTACTACTCCATTGCGTATATCCTAGGTTCTCCTGATGTGCTAGTCCACACGTTGCCATAGTGTCGCTGATCTGGTACACACGTGGATACCTCGAAGACATCGTACTCTTGGGTGTTCGTTCGGGCGATCCTTTGCGAGAAGAACACTCTAGAAGCTAGGATATAACATACTCGTTGGAGTGCAGAGGACTTCATCGACATTGTCTACTTCTCCGCTGTGTTGACAAGGTCATCAAGAGATAATATTGTTACCTGCACGTCGATAGTAGATCTTGATTTTCTTCTTGCGCGGTAAAATTTTGTTTTGTGTACATGTTCCCCAACACAGAAAAAATTTAGACCCCACTAATAATTATACAATGGCACATCGAGCAACTAAAATTACATATCCTAGTTCATTCTTACCCTTATTATCATCTCTTCCTTGTGATTCCTTGCCCTGATTTTCCTCTGTTATTTTGATCTGTTTATGATAGATTCCATATAATCCAATTTCTTCTATAACATCACATTATCTTCTCCTAACTATCTGGTAATGCTTCTCGCCCTACATATCTTCTTCAAAATAAAGTTGCACTGGCCATGATCACCATGCGCCTCACATTATCCTAAGCATAGTAAGAAAACTTCACATTGGCCTAAATGCATTGATTTCCATTAGACCTCCAACAAGCGGGGGGTAGTTCGTATTTTTGTGGAGATGTTTGATACAAAGGTTTTTCGGAAGCTGCATGATTATTTGGGTCACTACATTATGTCTAATGCTATGGTCGACCATAAGGTATATGAGTTTCGTTTTCGGATTGAACCTGAGGGTTATATTCCGGAACCAGAGTTTGTTCCTTTCTTGTGGAGAAAAGGGGATGATGATGCAGATGATGATGCCAATGGGAAGTCTATGGAGGATGCTATGGATATTTCTGATCCAGATACTGCCGCTCAGGGGGCGGGTTCTGGTTCTTCCTCGGACGCGCATGCACAGGGTACCTCGGCGCCTTCATATTCTAGTCAGGGGTGCAGAGGGTGATTGCTATCACTCCTCGGGGACGACAAATTCTGGATGCACTTCCTATGGATTCCCCCTTCTTGGAAAGGGCTCTCCTTCGGCGACTCGTGTTTCTCCAGCTCAGCTACATGAGGCTCTTATTTCTGCCTCTGTGGCAGTTCATCGGACATGTTTTGTTTCACCGGCGAGGTCCAGGACGCATGTTATGGGTAGATCCATTCCCGTCGATGGTTCTCGGCCGGTCCTTGAGGAGTTAGTTCCCTCGGAGTGCTCACGGAAGCTGACCCAGGAGGGGCTGGCTGACCGCGCCGTTCGTGATCCATTCGAGGATGATGTTCTTGTGGGGCCGACCTAGGAGGGGTTGGCCGACCGCGACGTGGTGGATGACCGCGTGAGTCCGGCCAGGGAGGACCATGTGGCTCTGGTCAGGGAGGACCTGGAGCTTCCTCGGGATGGGATGCCACTGTCCCCATCTCGGGTTTCTTCTCCTGCCATTGCTACGCCACTTGCTACACAGGAGAGTGGTACTCCATTCAGGAGGAGCTCGCGCCATGGAGTCGATGCCTCTGGGGCATCGTCTACTGATGAGGATTCCATGGTCAAGGCCATGCATCGTAAGGCGGAGAAGAACTTAGACTCGTCAAGTATAATGAGTTCTTCGAAATCCTTTTTGTCTTTTTCTACTATTTTTATTTCTTCTAAACTAGCAAATGTTGGCATTAGTTTGGGTAGCTCTGTACAGGATGTACTTTTTTCTTCTAATGTTTTGCGACACATGGAGGTTCACCGTCTAACGGTTACTCCTAAGGTCGGCGTTGTTCCTGATGCTTCACTAACCGAGGAGGAGGAGTTGCATTTCCACAGTAGATGGTCAACTCCTTTATCAATTAGTTGGTGAAGTGTTGGAAGTGGACTTTGATGAGACTGGTCTTGCCTCTATGTATGAGTTAAAATCTTCTAGTCGGAAATCAAAAGGTTAGCGGTCGCACAGGAGATCCTATGTATCCAAATCTCCTATAGTTTCTCAATGAATGGAATGTTTTCAAATAGCAGAGGTCTTCGGGACTTTGCTAAACATTTATTCTTTGATGATTGTGTGAGAGACCATAAGTTGGATTGTCTGGGTATCTCTGAGACTGGTAGACGAGATTTTTCACAAGCCCTACTCAATCGCCTTTCTGGTGGAGTAGACTTTATGTGGATATCACGTCCGCAGCGTGGTCGATCTGGGGGATCCTGTTAGGCGTTCTAGATGAGACAATGGAAGTGTTAGCTAGTTCAACGGGAGTTTTTTTATAAAACTCCATATCCGTAACAAGGCTGACAATTTTACATGGTCTTTAGTCGTCGTTTATGGGGCTGCCTAGGATGTTTATAAAACTCTTTTTTACATGAGCTTGTGAATCTGGAAAAGGACAATCCATACCCTATTCTTATAGGAGGAGATTTTAATTTGCTGAGATTCCCTCACGAGAAAAGTCGAGGTAGGTTCGATGAGCATTGGCCATTTTTGTTTAATGCTTTTATAGAAAGTTTGGACTTAAGGGAGGTTACAATGTTAGGAAGACAATATACCTGGGCTAATAATCTTCCGGAGCCAACATACGAGAAACTAGATAGAGTGCTTATGGATGCCGACTGGGTACATAAGTTCCCTATGGTTACCGTTCGTGCTCTAGAGCGTATTGAGGCTTTGTCGGATCATGCTCCTTTACTTTTGTCTTTTGGATCGCCGCCACGGAAGTCCATGAATGAGTTTAAATTTGAACTCGGATGGATGATCCGTGATGGTTTCTACGAGATGGTTAAGGCTATTTGGGAGAAACCGGTTGGTGGCCAAAAACCTATCCTACGATGGAATAACAAAATGCGTATTTTACGCAAGTTCCTTCGTGGTTGGGCCAGAAACACAACTAGAATCCTCAAAAACGAAAAAATACGCCTAACATCTATTATTGATGACTTAGAGGCTTCCGTGGAGGTCAGGCCGTTAACTGCACAAGAAATTGAGCTTAAAAGCCAATCGAATGCAGAGATAGCCCGACTCCTACGCGAAGAGGAACTCAAATGGTACCAACACTCTAAGGAGAAGTTTATTCTGGAAGGAGATGCGAATACTAGATACTTCCATGTTGTTGCCAATGGCAAGCATAAGAAGAAACTTATTCACTCTCAGATCCAGGATGATGGTATGATTGAGGGACATGAGCAACTGAAGTCGTATATTATAGCTTATTATAAATCTTTGTTTGGGGCCCCACTAGAAAATTCATTCTCTCTAGATGAGTCTCAAACGACCGACATTCCTCAGGTTTCTAATGAGGAGAACAACTTTATAACTACCTCATATACCGAGGATGAAGTTAAGAGAGCGGTTTTCCAAATGGAACATAACAAAGCGCTAGGGCCTGATGGCTTCCCAGCGGAATTTTATCAGAAATTCTGGGACGTTATCAAGGAGGACCTGATGAATTTGTTTGGATTTCTACAATTCGGCCAGTTAGATCTTTTTCTTCTAAACTTTGGCAACATAATTGTACTGCCTAAGGTTAACAATGCAGAACGTATACAACAATACCGCTCAATCTGCTTGCTTAACATTAGCTTTAAGATTTTTACTAAAGTTGCCAGGATTAGACTTAACTTAGTTTCTGATCATGTTGTTAGTCCTTCTCAAACTGCGTTCATGCAAGGAAGAAATATCCTTGATGGTGTGGTAATTCTGCATGAAACAATCCATGAACTATACTCAAAAAATTAAATGGTGTATTGTTTAAGATTGACTTTGAGAAGGCATACGACAAAGTTAATTGGTCTTTTCTATAGCAAACACTTTGCATGAAAGGTTTTTCTGAGGAGTGGCGTGCTCTTATTCAGTCATTTGTGTCTGGGGATAGTGTTGCCATTAAAGTAAATGAGGATACTGGCAAATACTTCCAGACAAAGAAAGGACTGAGACAAGGATATCCATTATCGCCTTTACTATTTAATATAGTGGCTGATATGTTGGCTATTATTATTGAGAGAGCTAAGGCTTATGGTCAAATTGAAGGATTAGTTCCACATCTTATTGATGGTGGTCTTTCTATTCTTCAGTATGCTGACGATACAATTCTTTTATGGAACATGATCTAGAAAAGGCTAAGAATCTGAAATTAATTTTATCAGCATTCGAACTGCTATCTGGACTTAAAATTAACTTCCATAAGAGTAGTTTGTATTGTTTTGACGAGGCCCAAGAAGAGGCCCATCTTTATGCTGAACTTTTCGGCTGTAGTCAGGGGCAATTTCCAATTAACTAGCTGGGAATACCGATTCATTATCGGCGGCTCACAATAGCTGAATGGAAACTTGTAGAGGAAATGCTATAAAAGCGTCTTAATAGTTGGAAGGGCAAATTGCTATCCCTTGATGGAAGACTAGTACTCATAAATTATGTACTTACTAACATGGTACTGTATATGATCTCGTTTTTTCAAATACCAAAAGGTTTCTTGAACAAAGTGGATTATTTCCACTCAAGATTTTTTTTGGCAAGGGGATAGTAAGAAAAAAAGTATCGATTGGCCAGATAGAATGTGGTTTGCCACCCGAAGGAGTATGGTGGACTAGGCATATATGATTTGCAAGTCAAAAACACCGCGCTTATGGGAAAATGCCTTTTTAAACTACTTAGTGAAGATAGCGTTTGGCAAACCATATTATGGAGGAAATATGTAGGGTCCAAAGCTGTGTCTCAAGTGGTTTGGAAACCCGTTGATTCACATTTTTGGGCAGGGCTCATGGCCACCAAAATACATTTCTTTTGTTTTGGTGCTTTCGAGATTAAGGATGGATTACATATTAGGTTTTGGGAAGATAAGTGACTTGGCCAAACTACTCTTTGCAAATAATATCTAACTCTATATTCGATTATTAGACACAAAGGAGATACTATTTCCATAGTGTTGGAGAACATCCCTCCTAATGTGTCTTTCAAAAGAAGTCTCATTGGTCCTAGACTGTTATCTTGGAACAACCTACTTTTACGATTATCCATGATACAACTGTCGTACGGTGTGGAGGTGTTCAAATGAAAATTACTAAAAAGTGGTAAATTTTCCGTTGGCTCACTTTATAGAGCTTTGGTCCAACATGATATCCCGGTCGATGACAATAGTAAGATTTGGAAAATAAAAATACCTCTTAAGACGAATTTTTTGCATGGTATTTACGTAAAGGTGTAATTCTAACAAAAGATAATCTTGCAAAAAGGAATTGGCATGGAAGTATACGGTGAGTTTTTTGTCATAACGATGAGAAAATTTGCCCTTTATTCTTCCAGTGTAAATTCGCTCGCTCTATATGGTGATTCATCCAAATAGCTTCTGGGTTATCTCCTCCAATCTCAGTAACCAATGTTTTTTGGTTGCATGGAATTGTTGATAAGTACAAAACTTTATTTAGGGTGAAAGCGCTTGTCATTATATGGTCACTATGGCTTGGTAGAAATGACAAGATTTTTAATAATATTCTCTCTTCACCTCTATAGGTTATTTATTGAGCCACGGCTTTTATCCGACCATGAACTATTCTCCAACGTATAGAGTTTTGCGACTTATTTGTGAAGGGATGTACGCGATTGAAGGATATGGCGAGGGATATTTTCTCCTGACATGGATAACCGTGTGACTTGAGGATTGATCTGCCTTAGATTTAAGATTCTTTTCGATAGTAATTTTGTGTAATGCTTGTCTACTCTTTATTCCCTTGCTCTGTCGTTTGTGTGACTGTGTGCATCCTAGTTATGCAGAGTCCGGATATAAACATTAAATGTTTTTGTTAATATATGCGCCCATTTCCAAAAACAAATGCATTAATTTCGGCCAATATATAATCATCCAAATGCCATACACAAAATTAGAAAAAAGTCAATCTTTCACATGGGAAGATGACCATGGGTACCATACACGACCTTGGTGACCTTATTCCAGGCCTCACTGTTAACCGTGTTGTCAGTGCCGCGATAACCAGCGCTAAGTTGGCCCTCCAAACTATGCTCCTCAGTCGACCCCATGCCACGACTTATTTAGTCGCGGCAACCAATCGTCGCCGTTGGGATCACGATTTTCTGAACTAGGGTTAGAGGGGTGTGTGTGTGGCGGGGGATTAGGGAATAAAATTGTGGATTTCGTTTTTAAAGATACCGATGATCAATTCCGTGATTTTCTTTGACAGGGTGTGTCTGCAAAAAAAGAATTACCATTGCATGCCTCTTGACAGTGTGGTATGCCATGTGTCATTCGATATTTCCTTATTGAGTACTTTCTAGACCACTTTGTCACATGTTACAAATTGAACTACTACCTCTGTCCGGTAAAACATGACACATACATTTTTTTCGAGAGTCAAACAAAACTTCCAGAAAAATCTATTCAAAACCATGGAGTATCTAGATATAATATAAAAATATATGTCATGATGTATCTCGTGGCATTGATTTGGCATGATGATATTTAAGAGAAAAACCTGGTCAAAGTTACATGGTTTTATTTTTGGAAAAAAATTATACGGGTTATTGTACGGGACATATGGAGTACTAGCATGCGCCCACATCACAAGTTCTTGTATTAGCGGTGCAATTACTTCTACATGCATTGGTAAGTTGTTAAGTAGCCGGTACCAACTGAGCTAGTTTATAGGATGAGTGAATTTCACTTCTCTATTTTTCTATTTGTAACACTAACTATCCCGCCGAGCAAAAATTTGCCTAGATTACTCATTTTAGAAGTTTTGGACCCACATTTTTTGATGCGTGCCCATTGGGCAAGGTGTAAGGTGATGAATGAGGGTTCAAAAATGTTAGGACGACGGCGACGATGAATGGAACAAATAAATAAGAAAAGTTTTTAGACATGATTGATGATGCCCTCTGATCTTTACACAATTTTTTTGCAACATTGACATAACATGCGGGTCCTATCAACAAAAACTGGAGCAAAATTATGCTTAAAAGTCTCATAGATAGGATACGTTGGTAAAATTTCTACAAAATGGAGTAATATGTGTTACAATGCAAAACTGTAGGGTAAAAAGTGAAACTCACTGAAGTGATGCCGGAAAAGTTTGGTGTGTTTTCGGCTTCTTTTCTGTTACTCCCTCTGATCCATATTAATTAACTCAAATTTGCCTAGATTTAAGTGAATCTGACACTATTTAGTATATAGATTTATCTAAATTTTAATAAATCAAAGTCAATTAATATGGACCGGAGGAAATAACCTTTTCGATCTGGTAAGTGGCGGTCACATCAGAAGTTCAGTGAGGTCAATCATTGGAAGCTACCTCTTGAATTAGTTGCGCCGAAACGAGGCATGTTAACTTTGTTCTCCACGGATCAATCTACCGTTTGGTCAAACCGCTGAAGACGCAGGAATAGTGTCCTGTCATGCTTGTTCGCTTTTGCTTTCTGCTGGCAAAGCGTCATTACCTTGACCCAGAAAGCCGAGCTGCCCTTCATTATGTGATACATTGTGATCAAGGATGGGAGCTGTGACTTGTTTGGGTCATCGTATAGGTGTAAAACCTCTATTCAATCTTAGGTGTTTGGACGTGGTCTCTGCTCCGAGGGACATGTGGTTTGCGAGGGTGTGTGACAGTGTGCTAAGGTGCTTGTCGTGCATAGGTGTGACTGCCGTTGTTAAGATTTTCGTTTTGTTTTTGGAGCAGTTGATCTTTTTAACCGTTTTCTATCTATTTAATGGATTTAGCAGTTTTCCTGATTCTAAAAAAACTTAGACTTCAAATATTTACTTTTATATCTCGAAACAGGCTTCCGTCCCGCTTTATAAATAAAGCAACAACCGTTCAGACGGTACAACAACACAGCCGGCCGCAGCCAAAGGGACAAAGAACGAAAAATAGTACAACAATGCTGGGGCAACGGCACACAAGCGCCCAAGAGAAAAAGCAAAACACGGGCCGGAGGCCAGAGCAGACGCTAGCGACCACCAAGAGGCCCAAGCGGCAGCGGAGGGGGGGACGCCGAGAAGGGGAGCGATGCCGACCGCAGAGCCCGAAGAGCGGTGTCAAAGTCGGCCCGATCACGCTGGCGCACCAGAGGGGACCACTGCTGGATGAAAGCAAGGAAAGCAAAAATCGAGTCAGAGGCGCGCGTGGGGTAAACCTTCTCAATCACCATCTTGTTCCGGACATTCCAGAGAGTCCAGGCCATGGCCGCAAACACAATCCAAAAGAGGCGACGGCCTCGCCCAGCCCTAGTGGCCTGGGACTGGAGGAAGCCCCCCAGATCCTGCGCCAGCCAGGCCGGGCCAAGGGCCTCCCTGACAAAGGACCAAAGAAACTGGGCCGCCGAACACGAGAAGAAGATGTGGGCGCACGTCTCCGGTGTCCCACATAGGGGGCACCGGCCTGTGCCGGGGCCATTGCGCTTGGCCACCTCCACACCGGAAGGCAGCCTGTCGCGCAGCAACTGCCAGACGAAGATGCGAATACTAAGAGGGAGGGGAGCTTTCCAGAAGGGGGCCGTCCACCTCAGCTCCGGGCCCTGGAAGAGGGCCCGGTAAGCCGAGCCGACCGAGAATTCACCGGAGGGGAGGAGCCTCCAGGAGACTGCATCGGGGGTACCAGCCAGAGACGAGGGGAGAGCAGCCATAAGCTGCCGCAACTCCGCTGTCTCAAGCACGCTGAAGGCACGGCGGAAGGGGAGGTTCCAGCGATCCCCGCAGAACGCCTCGGCAGTGAGGGCTGATGGGGCAGCGGAAATAGCAAAAATGGCAGGAAACCGGACCCCCAGGGGGATCTGGGATAGCCACGGGTCCAGCCAGAAGCGACAACCCTGACCGTTCCCCACCGAGAAGTCAATACCCAAACCAATGAGATGCTTGATCTCCTGGATGGCACGCCAGAATTGGGAGCCCTCCCGGCGATCGCACGCCAAGAGTGGACGGCCTCCGAGGTACTTCGCCTTAATGAGCTGCAGCCAAAGGCCTCCCTCGTCCCTAAGAATGCGCCAGACCCATTTTAGCATCAGGGCGAGATTGAAGCGGCGAGAATCAAGAATACCAAGGCCCCCAATGGATTTGGGGGTGCAAACGTCCGCCCATTTCACCATATGGTACTTCTGGTGGCCATCCCTAGCTGCCCAAAAGAACCTAGACAACTCCTTGTCGAAGTCGGCATGGGTCCCCTCGGGTAGCAAGTATAGCCCCATCTGGTACATAGGTAGGCTCGAGATACAGGAGTTGATTAGGACCGTCTTGCTACCCTTAGACGTGAGTCGCGCTCGCCAGGGTTCCGCCCTCGAACGCACCCTTGTGACCAAGGGTGACAGGTCCCGGATCAGGACTCTTGTCTCCCGAACGGGCATCCCCAAATAAGAGATGGGGAAATCGGCCAGCCTGCAGTTGAGGTTGTCAGCAATGCGTTGCCGCTCCTCCTCCGAGTACCCAAGCACCACCACTTTACTCTTGTCAAAATTGATCTTTAGTCCTGACATGTCTTCAAAGCAGAGGAGGAGGAATTTCAGGTTGATGATGTCCAGATCAGAGCCCTGTACCATGATCATCGTGTCGTCCGCATATTGGAGATGGGAGACGCCCCCTCCAGGAATAAGGTGTCCTACCACGCCAGAGATGTGGCCAGCGGACTGGGCTCTATCCAAGATCTCCGCCAGGGCATCCACAGCAGCATTAAATAGGAGGGGGGAGATCGGGTCCCCTTGACGAACCCCGCAAGAGGGAACAAAAAAGGGACCAATCTCGCCATTGATGTTGATTGCTGTCCGCCCGCTCATCACGAATTGCATGATCCAGCAAATCATGCGGTCATCAAAGCCCCTCCTCTCCAAAACTAACCTCAGGAAAGCCCAATCCAGACGGTCATAGGCTTTCTGGAAGTCCAACTTCAGGAAGACCCCTTTCTGACGTCGTGCTTTAACCTCATGAATGATCTCATGAAGTGCGAGCACATCGTCATGAATGAGCCGTCCCTTCAGGAACGCAAACTGGAGGGGGTGCGTGAGCCTCTCCATGACCGGGGCCAGCCGAATGGCACAGACCTTCGCAAAGAGCCGCTGGATGACATTGATGACCGTGATCGAGCAAAATTGGCGAATATTCGTGGCCCCCTCCACCTTGGGAATCAGGGTAATAACCCCAAAGTTCAGCCATGACATGACTAACGTCCCGATGAAGAATTCCTGGAACATCGGCAGGATGACCGGCTGGAGCTGTTCCCAGAAGGTCTGGAAGAAGCTCACCGGCAGCCCATCAGGACCAGGAGCCGAACCAGCCTTCATGGCCTTCAGGGCCTCAGCCACTTCCCCGGGTTGAAATTGGCGGGTGAGATCCGCATTCTCCTCAGGGGTGACTAAGGCCCCACCCGACCAAAAGTCGGCAGCCAAGGAAAGGCCCGACGAGGGGGAGGCAGAGAAGAGATCCTTGTAGAAAGCATAAATATGGGAGGACAGCGCCTGGGGGGACTCCAGGAGGGAGTCCCCCTCCCAGAGGCAGGGGATCGAGCATCGCCTCCTCCTACCATTAGCGATGGCATGGAAGTAGGCGGTGTTCGACTCCCCCTGGACAGTCCAGTTCTGGCGACTCCGTTTTCGCTAGAAAGCCTCCTCTCCCTTATAGATCTCCATGATGGAGGTCTCAAGGGAGTACCTATGAGACCAGGCCTCGGCCGAAAGGCCTAAGAGATCAGCTTCCCGGTCCAAGGCCTGGATCTCGCTCAAGAAGGCGTCCTTTTGCGCCCTGAGGGCAGCCCCCGCGTTGGCCCCCCAGCCCCTCATGAATTGGCGTGACAATCTAACACAGTGGTGCCAGACATCCACCACGCAATAAGCACGAGGGGGGGTGGCCGCCGCGGCCAACCATTTGGCTCGGACCGCTTCCACGAATCCCTATTTCTGCAGCCAGAAGGACTCAAAGTGGAAGCGGTTAAGCCTAGGAGGGCGGCCCCCACCGGAAGAGAGAAGGAGGGGCGTGTGGTCAGAGCCAATCCGCGTGACCGCCTTCAATGAACAGAGGGGAAAGGCGACCTCCCAGTCGACCGACACAAAAACCCTATCCAGGACGCAGCGGACCGGATCCAGCTGCTTGTTGGTCCAAGTGAACCTAGCCCCACCCGAGCAATCTCGCGGAGGGCGAGGTCAGCGATACAGCCATTGAAGAGTCGCATCCTAGGGAGATCCACATTTGCCGAGCTCTTGTCGTCAGCGTAACGGATAAGGTTTAAATCCCCGGCAATCACCACGGTAACCCTGACCGTTCCACTTTCGACTTGAGCTCCTGCAAGAAGACCGCGGATCTCCGATGGTCCGCAGGGCCATAGACAATAATCATCTCCCAGCGGAAACGAGATTGTCTATGGGTGAGTGTCATGCTCACAAAGAATTCCCCACGGTCCATATCCTCGACCTCAAAGGTATCCTCCTTAACGCCCAGGAGGATACCCCCAGAGTGGCCCGAGGCCGGCAGCCACGACCACGAGAATTTGCAGCGACTCAGAGCTTCCAACTCAGCGATGGAAAAGTCCTGGCGAATCGTTTCCTGCAGACCGACAATATCCGGTGCTTCCAGGCGGATGTATTCCTTGATCTGGCGGCGGTGTCCCTCGTGCCCGAACCCCCGGATGTTCCAGATGAACACCCGGAAGGCCCTCAGGAGGTCCATAGTGGACCTTAAGCCCGGGGGGTCCCCAAAGCGGGGACCGAACGCGCGCGACTGGCAGAGGAGCGGAGTGGAGCAGCCTTTGGGGGTCGCCCCCGGGACCTAACCGAGGAGTCAGATCCCAGAGGAACCGCCTGCACACCAGGCACCGGAGGGGGGGTCCTCACCGGAGCCGGGTCCCGCGGACCTAGCCTCAGTAAGGATCTGGGCGCGCTCCCGCTCCCGGGCGTCACGCGCCCGGGCCGCAGCGATCGCACCCGCATACCCCTCCCGTGCCTTAATGGCCGCAAGCTGCTCAAGGCGCGGCCCCTTCTCGCTGCGGAAGACTATCCCACAATCATCCGCAACCTCCCCCAGGTGGGCGAGGAAGACCTCTGAAAGAACACAGAAAGCGGAACTAGGAAAACCGGACGGACCGGGGTCAGAAGGGGTGGAAGAGGCAGGAGTGGAGGAGGTACCTGAGAGCTCATCCCTGGCCACGACACGACGAGCGGCACGCTCAGCCACCGTCGACTCCGGCCCCGCCATGCCTGTCCTGGCCTCAGCCAGCCGGGAGCTGTGACGGGATGGCGGGGGCCTCTGGCGCGACGGAGCTTGGAGAAGGGGGCCGGGGAGTCGGAGTCAGAGGTAGCACCCACCACGGCCATCGGGTCAGGAGTGTCAGGGGCGAGGGAGTAGCACACCACCCCCGGCGAGCGCGGGGAGGGAGGAGCGCAGACGACCAGCCCCACGCTCCCCGAGGTCTCGGAGGCGGGGGACCGAGAGGGAAGGACCGGAGACGGTGCCATACCCAGAGAGAGGTTGGAGCCGTATTGGGCGATGTCGACCCCGAGCGGCGCTGGGAGGTCAGGACGGAGGCAACGGGGGAGGTCCACCGGGGCCACCTTGGCCGGAGCACTCAGCGACAGATGACGACGATCCTGGCTGTCGAACACCAGGGAGCGAGCCACAGGTCCCCCGGAGGTCCCACCCTGGGGGGGTGGCAGAGGTGGCAGGGAGGCATCGGTGGCCAGAGGAGAATCCGGGTCCGTCCCGGTGTCGCTGTCGTCCGAGCCCCGGGCCTCAGGGTCCCTACCACCATCGCCCTCGTCAGCTGGGGACCCCGGGGGAGGGGGAGGGGGACTCGACGCAGAGGTGCCCCCCTCGTCCAGCTCCACCAACAGGTCTCGGCCCACCCGGCCGAAGAAGACCCGGGGCAGGAAGACCGGGAAGACCGAGGGGTCGGGGCAGAGCAGACGCAGACGGATCGGGGCGAGGCCGGACAGGGAGCCCACATCCACCTCGGTGAGCTTGCCCACCGTCTGCGCCACCAGGGCCACCACAGCAGGGGTCCTGGCCTCAGACGGTAGGTCGTGGAGACGCACCCACACCTCCGAGAGCGTGGCAACCGTCTCAGGAGCGGCCGACGAGGGCTGGATGGAGACCTGCAGCTGGTGCAGAGGGAGGGTGAAGGAGGTGCCACACGCGCACATGCGAAGGATCACCACCGAGGGGAAGGAGACCGCGAACTCGGACTTGGAGATGCGATGAACCGGCCATTCGTGGCCGGGGAGGACCTCCCGCAGCTCCTCCTGGATGAGGCCCTCCGTGACCTCAACCGAGACCGGGGGGTCTTGCGCCGGGAGGATCCTCACCATGGCCAGGGTCTCAGGGACGGTCATGGAGACGCCCCCCATGTCGATGAAGTAGAATCCACCGTCCACACCATGGCCGTAGTACTCCAGGGTCTCCTGACGGCGGGCGGGGGTGCCCGCAATGGCCAAGGGGGCCCTAGGACGGGCACCCAGGAGGCCAGGAGCGGGTTCCACCGCGGGTGGAACGGCCGGGGCCTTACGCTTCTTCTTACTCTTGCGCTTCTTCTTCTTGGTGGCCGTAGGGTCGTCGATCTCGCCGGACAACCGCTGTCCCGCAGTCGGAGCCGCCACCGGAGGGAGCTGCGGGATGTCCCTATCCGCGCGCCAGGACGGAGCGTCCGCCTGACTATGGGGGATGCGGGCGGGAGGCAGCCCGTCCCTGGACTGCATGGCCAACATAGCCTCCTCGCGGAGGCGGGCCTCCCGCGACGAGTCCGGGGCAGGAGGAGGAGACCGAGGCGCGTCCTCCAGACGGCGCCGCGCGCGGGGCGGGGATCGGGACCCCTGGCGGGAGCCGTGAGCACGGGATGGAGGCGGTGAGCGACGAGACAGGGGAGGAGAGCAGCGGCCCTGGGGCGGGGATCGTCGGACCGGGGGACGGTATGCCGAGCCGGCCTCGCTGGAGGCGCCAGCTGGGTCCCTTGGCGGCGCCTTGGCGAAGCGAAGGCGGCGGTGAGGAGAGCCTCCGCGCGATGGGGGCGAGGGGCTCCGGGGGCGGCGCGGCGCCATGAGGACGTCCAGGAAAGTCCGGGGAGGTGGCGTGGACCGGAGCAGGCGGGGTGGGGAGCAGGGCGCGTCGGGGCCGAGCACGGAGGGAGAGGCGGCTGGAGAGGTGGGCGAGGAGGACGCGGTACCAGGCGCTAGGGCACGTCCCGCGGCAGGGTCAGAGGAAGCCGGACGGGGTCCGCTGGTCCTGGTCCCACGGGCCGGCACGGAGCAGGCCAGTCCGGAGGGGGTCGACCCGGCCAGATGTCCTGTGGGCCGCGGCCCACGAGCCATCCGGGGGGGCCCCCACCAACGGCCCACTCTGCTCCAGCGGGAGCCCGCCTAGCACCCCGACCCCAACCTCCCACGCCCTGCTGTGGCGCCGCCGGGGGCCGCCGCGGCTGGGCCACGCCCCTCTGGCGAGGTCGCGAGGACGCCGCCCGCGCCAGAGGTAGGAAATCCACCAGGGAAGGGCGCTGGAGCGAGGAGGGGCACCTCGGAGTTGGCACCCCGCGCTCCCCGTCGGATCTCTCGCCGGCGGCGCGGACCCCAAAGATGGTCGGGCCCTGCACTGCCTCGTCCTCGACGTCGCCCCAGGCCTGGCCGTGGAGGTCGGCCAGCGCCGCCACCACCGTCGGGTCCAACGGCCGGGGGGCGGGACGGGGGCCCTCACGGGAGGAGGGGACGCCGGCCGTCGCACCGCCGCCGGCGGCAGGGACCCGGCAACCGACCCGCACCGCGTGGGCAGGGAAGGCAAGCGCGGACCCCTGGCGGATGAACTCGGCGCGGCGGCGGTCCCGAGCGTCGATGACCACGCCGGCTTTGGAGAGGAGGACGAGGCGGCCCTCCGCCGGCCGGAGCACCACCGTCGCCTCCGACCAGCCGGGGCGGCACCCCGCAAAGACGGAGGACGACGATTTACACGCCACAGCGTGTGGGGCTCAGGAGCAGACGGCCACGGCATGGCGGCAAGGGCGGCGAAGGCGAAACGCCCCAGCGGAGGAAATTCAAATCGCCAGCGCGCGGAGTTCGCCGTTCTCTCGCCACAAGTGGAAACACCTTACTTTTATATCTAAACCTATGAATGTGTCGTCTGACGATTATTGCATGGGTAGATGCCTACGTCGGTACCAATCCATTCTGACGATAAGTTGCAGTCTTAAGATTGTTTTAATCATCGGAAAAAAATAAATAAGTCGAAGTAGAGGTAGTTGCTTTTCAGAATGCAACTGCGTGTGATTAGGCTGATCGATGCATGCAACGAAAAGTTGGAAATGCACGTCGTCCCTATATATTAGGCTTCAGTCATGGCCTCTCTTTAACGTTATTTTTTCTTCTCTTCTCTTTTTCTTTTGTCTCGCGGGGCATCCGCATCTTATCAAGGCGCACGCACCGTCTGTCGCCAATTGCATGCCATATCTCTTCTTTGATGATTGCCACACTTCTCTTCTTTGATGATTGCCGAACGCCGATTGCTTTGACAGGACATCATTTGTCTTTGGTTCTTAAGAGACTAGCTTAAACTATATTGTTAGACAGGTCCACAACTTCATCGGTTTGTACCAACCTGCAACTCGGTTGGAATGGATACTTTGCTGCAGTATTATGCATTCTGAATATAACTTCTTTGGATCCTGTCTCGTTTGATAACTGAAGCAGTTAACTTCATAAAAACATATACAAATCAAGCATAAATAAATGAAGTGCATGCAACAGTCGTAAGTATTTTTTAAAAAGAGGTAAAACCCTGACCTCTGCATAGGTTGATGGATACGGTCTTTTATTAAAAGTTTGACATCCAAAGTCTAAAAATCCAGGAGGCGGGCAACAAGGAGCACTCGTGGCTGCCATCAAGGCAACCACGCGCAGTTTGGATAATACGAAGATGCCCTTACTATGTCTTGATTTGTCCAAGTTCTGGCTGGAATTTCTTCTTTCGGGGGAATTGAAGAATCTTCTTTCAAGAAAAGCTAACTGAAGACCTTTTAGCAATGTTGCTGTCTGCATTGTACTTATTCTAGTGGGTGCTAGTTCTAGATAATGCTGATGAGCTGCTTCTAAATTATCAATGAATTAAGATTACACAGTTCTTACTAGACCCCGTGTGGTGTACAGCATGTGGTGGCGTTCTACTTTTCGCAAAGAGAAAATATTGTTATGTGCGTGTCCTAGCTCACGCAGAATTGCGTGTGTCTAGGTTGTGCACATGTTGATGCTCTTCAATTGTCATGTCATTCTTTTGTCTTTGGTGAATATTCCGAGACATGCCATCGAAAAGTCTGACCCATTGGACCACATCCTTGTCATCTCCGGCTCCTTGGCCCTAATCCACCATTGTCGCTATTAGGAATGGCTGTCTTATTGCAGGCTACTGCTACTGCTAGGCACAACATGCTGCGCCGGCTTCGCGGCTTGTCTGCGAACTACGGTGAATACAGTCCAAAAGGGCAACACCGCTGACACATGCTCACACATGGATGGGCTCCAGGTGCTGCAACAAGCCACGCATCGCCATAGATCGAATTGTATCATTGAGGTGTGGGCCAGTTCGTTCTGTTGAAATTTCCAAAAAAAAAAAATATTTGTAATTTTAGAGTGAATTGAAAAGAGAACATGGTTATTAAGGACTCGCCTCTCTCCGTGAGGGAATCATCTCTAACAGATGCCAGATGGCAGGAGCTAAAATACTCACATGCGTCGCTCCCACGAGGAGGAGAGAGGGGAGGGGGATTGGCGGAACCCTAGACACTGTCACCCCTTAGCCTCCGCCTCTGGTCCCCCTGCCGTTGTCGAAGGATGCCACCGGCCTGATGGCGGTGGCGGGGTCTCTGGACGCAATCTCGCGCCGGCCCTAGATGACGCGGCTCGTTTGGCGGAGATGGACGCTTTGGCGACGCCCCAGACTTCTTCTGCGACTTTGGCGGCCACCATGGTTCTAACTTCCCAAAGAATAGGTTCTAAGAAGTGTAGATGTTAGAATTGTGCATATGCATCGCATGCATCTAAAATTGAGTGTAAATACAAAGTTTTTGCTTTGAAATTACAAAAGGGCGAAAATAAACTCTAATGTTGAGTTTGACTTACGTCAACAGTCAACACCCAGAATTGAACTCAAAGTCAAAAACAACCTTTTGTATACTCAAATTTCGGGTTTCAATTTTTTACATAACACAATCATGTAAGTCAAAAGACTCATAATACAACAATATACAAGGATTTATCTAAGACAAACATGTGAATTCAAATTGAGGTTTGAAGTATTCAAATTTGTGTTCAAATTCAAACATTCACAATTAAATAAATAAATTTTAGAATAATACAAGAAAAATATGAGAGTGGTCAGAATGAAATTATCATTAATAATAAATGAGCACGGTTTTGATTACAAGATTATTCAAGAATGAGAATACAAACTTGGATTTGATCCAATTACAAACCACAAAAGAAAAGGAAAATTTCCTATCTAAACCTATCCAGACTTCTTATCTAGCTTCTTGATCTTCTTGACCTTACACAAAACAAAGACAAAGACATACCACTTGTTAAGGTTAAAATGTAGGATCCACCGGTAGGTGAACCCATTTGTTGTACAATCCAAGCACAAGATTCAAGAACTAGTCTTAAACCTTGTAGTTGAGGTATAGGGAAATGAGAGAAAGATCAACAGCAGCAGCAAGGCAGTAGACAATGGTAAATACTAAAGATAACAACAGCAGTAAGTAGTGGAAAGTGAACCCAGGAAAGCATTAGCAAAAGGATAGTATTGTTCTTGAGAAATGATCATCAACGAGTAAGCTAGGAAAAGTTACTATAGACAATAGAACAGTAATCAAACCAAACTTAGGAGAACAAATAAGTAAATAGGACAATAAAGTAAATTATAGTAGATAAAAACTACCTCAACTTCATGGATTTTGTAAAGAATCGGAATCCATGAAAAGTGCAAACTGAGTAGTTCACATATATCATGATATATTAAGCTCGCTAGTAAACAAATATATCCCAAGATAAAGGTCAAAAATTTGAACAAGCTAACATAAATAATATAAAGGTTATTTCACATGTCAGAATCCAAAATAAGCTAGTAAAATACAAAATTAACCCTTAACACGACATGACTGATTAGGAAAATGACATAAGCAAACTCTAAGCCCATACTGATACATAAATACACACTAGAAACAACATAGAGAGGCGGTATAAGCAGGTTAGCCACCTTTGCATGTGTTTGAGGTGTTACCACCACAACCAACTTAGAACATTATAAATAGAGGACTAAACTCACCCTAAAACTCATAATTCTCAGAGAAAAGCTCATATGAAATACACTCGGGCTAGAAGATGAGTGAGAGGAAGCAAACATAAACCACCCACTCACTATGAGGAGAGGGTTCTGAGAGAGAAGAGGAAGCAAGAACAGGAGGATCAGGATCAAGTACTGCACCAGATCTTCAATAATCAAACTTTGAAAAATAAAAAGATTGTTGACTAGAAACCTTGGAGTAGAAATAGTAGTAGTTAAGGATCATCTATAGGCTTGTTACTTTGCGTCCCGAAAGTTCAGAGGACATGGCATCATGGGGTCCAAGTTGCTTGTAATCACCATGATTCGAAAATTTGGGAGGATAATTGCCGAGAGGGGTACTTCGAGTGAATGTGGTAACACGAAACTGCGCCCCTCCGGAGGGCTGCAGCACGAGGCGGCGCATGGAGTGTCCAGACATGAAGTTATGAGTTGAGCCCATGTCCAGGAGTGCGAGGATCCGTTCGCCATTGATCGTGACCGGTAGCAGCATGGTCTTCTCCGTTCGGAGGCCGGCAAGTGCATGGAGGAGACAACGAAGGCCGCTGCTTGTGTTGTTCCAGCAGGGACCACATCGGCCGCAGGTTGTTCCAAGTCGTCCAGCGGGGCGACGACGACCTCGTCCTCAAGGTAGTCCACGGCCTCCAAATAGAACAAGCGTGAGCAAACATGGCCCGACACGTAGGGCTCATCGCAGTTGAAGAAGAGCCCCTTGCGACGTCGCTCGAGCTGCTTGGCCATTGTCAAGTGGTGGAACGGCCTGGTTGCAGGCGCGTTAGGGGCCGCTACCTGGGACTGAGCTGGGCGACCTGGATCCGGCAGTGGCGGTGTAGGGCGGGCAGGGGACGGGTGGCCCTGGCCGGGAACACCTGCTGCATGGCGGTCGCACTGTGCTTGAAAGCGCGGGCGTAGTACATGGCCGTCTGGATGTCCTATGGGTCACGCAGCTCTACGTCCACGCGGATGTGGTCCGGGAGGCCTCCTACGAAGAGCTCGGCGTGCTGGCGAGCCGTGACACCGGGCGCGTGGCAATCTAGGGCCTGAAAGCGGTCAACGAAGTCCTGCACGGAGGAGGTGAATGGTAGGCGGCCCAACTCCGCTAATCTGCTCCCTAGGATCGGCGACCCGAAGCGTAGGAGGCAAAGCTCGATGAACTGCTCCCACGGGAGCATGCCTCCCGTGTCCTGCTCGAGGGCGTAGTACCACGTCTGTGCCGCGTCGCAGAGGTGATAAGACAGGAGCCACGTGCGATCCGACGCAAGCGTGCATTGGCCATGAAAGAACTGGTCGCACTGATTGAGCCAGTTCAGAGGATCGCCCGTGCTGTCATAGGTGGAGAACTCCACCTTGTAGTAGCGTGGCAGTTCCTGACCGTGGCCGGCGGCAGGATACGCCCCCTCAGTGCGGTCCAGCGGGAACGAGAAGGAGTCGTTGAAGGTCCCGGTCGAGGGCAATATTGAGGGAACTGGCACGCTCGACTGTTCCGAGGCCATCGTGTACCCCGACGCCGAGACCCAGACCGACAGCGGAGACGGTGATGGGGGAAACTGAACCTGGGTCGGTGCTTGGGACTAGGCGGTCGGTGAAGAAGCTGGTGGCCACATCGGTGGTGTCGGCGGGGCGGGCGCGAAGGAGCTCAGCGGTGGCGGTAGTGGCGGAGTTGGCACGGAGGAGACCGACGGTGGTGGCCCATAGGAGTTGGCGAGGAACGTGTGGATGCCCGTCACCGCCAATGTGAGGTCCTGATGTCTCAGATATGTAGAGCTCATTGGGAACCCCAAGAGGAAGGTATGATGAGCACAACAACAAGTTTTCCTCAGTAATGAACCAAGGTTATCGAACCAGTATAGTAAGGAAACAACTCCAAGGTGTTGCTAGCAACTTGGAACCTGCACAACACAACCACATTACTTTTCCCCAACTTACAGTGAGGTTGTCAATCTCACTAGTTTGCTGAAAAAAAGGATTAAACGTATAGTGAGGAAGATAGTATTTGCTTGTAGTAAGTAAACAGTAAACGGTAAACAGTAGATGGTATATCAATGATAAGGATAGACCGGGGTCCACAGTTCACTAGAGGTGTTTTCCATAAGATAGATAACATACTGGGTGAACAAATTACAGCGGGGCAATTGACAGATTGAGAATGCATAACAGTGCATACACTAGACATCTTGATCTCTACAAGATTTGATTGGGCATTACAACATAATACATAGACCATAATCCAACTATATCTATGACTAATAATCCACCTTTAGGTTATCATCCGAACCCCTTTCAGTATTAAGTTGCAAGCAACAGATAATTGCATTAAGCAAAGTGTGTAAAGTAAACAATACAATTGTCCTTGGGCAAAGGATTGTTGCTTTCTCCCTAGTAGGAACAGCACATCTACAACCTTAGAAGTTTCTGTCACTCTTCCAGATCACTAGAGGCATGAACCTACTATCAAGCATAAATACTCCCTCTTGGAGTTACAAGCATCTACTTGGCCAAAGTATCTACTAGCAACGGAGAGCATGCAAGATCACAAATAACATAGACATGATAGAATCAATAATCAATCTAACATAGTATCTCAATATCCATCGGATCCCCACAAGCATAACATGTAGGATTACAAATAGATGATCTTGATCATGAATGAAACTCACAAGATCTAAACATGATAGCACAAAGGAGGAGAAACAACCATCTAACTACTGCATGGACCCATAGTCCAAGGGTGAACTACTCACGCATCACTCCGGAGGCTGGCTTGGTGATGAAGAAGGCTTCCGGGATGACCTCTCCCCTCTGGCAGGGTGCCGGGAATAGCTTCAGATCCCCCGATCTAGGGACGATGGTGGCGGTGGCTATGGACTATTTCGTGGATTTCTGATCGGGTGTCTAGGGTTTCTGTCATGGGGGGCTTAAATAGGCGAAGGGGAAAGATCGGTTGAGGGCCAGGGGGCCCAAACCATGCCCTGGCTTGGCCTAGGGTGGACCTGCGCCAGGGGGTGGTGCGGCCGCCATGTGGAGCCTCTTCGTCCGCCCTCTGGACTCCGTATTCGCTTCTATAAAATATTGACTTTGGATTTTGTTCTGTCCAATTCCGAGAATATTTCTTTACTAACTTTTTTGAAAACAAAAACATCAGAAAACAGGCAACTGACACTGCGACATCTTGTCAATAGGTTAGTTCCAGAAAATGTATAAAAATACCTGAAAGTGTAGACAAAACATAAGAAAGTTGATAGAAAACAAGCATGGAGCATAAAAAATTATAGATACGTTTACGACATATCAAGCATCCCCAAGCTTAACTCCTTCTCGTCCTCAAGTAGGTAAGTGATAAAAAGAATAATTTTTGAGGTGACACGCACCATCACAATCTTGATCAAAATATTTTAAAGCATTGATAGCTACGATCAAAGTACTCTAAACATGAGCATGAAAGATGTAGTTCTAACAATAAGACAAAGCAACTATGTTGTAACATGAAAAGGTACAAACAAAAGATCATGAATAACAATGCATTGAAATACATTTGTTTGTTTCACATATAGAAAACATAGCAAGAGTGGTATTCAGCTTGTCCCTCATGGAATAGCAAAACATAAATGCATAGGACACCTTCAAAGTTCATAAGGGTGACTAGATACAAATAATTTAAGAACATGCAATACCAACATTATGAATAAATCAATAAGTTTTGGGACAATACACATTAAACTAAGAATGACAACTATACTCTCTTAATTGGTGCATAAAGATAGAAGATGGAGACTCAACAAAAAGTAAAAACAAAGGCCCTTCACAGAGGGAAGCAGGGATTTCAAGTTTCATAAAGAGCTTCCAAAAATTATGGTACTTATTAGCTTTCAGCTCTCATTGCCCTTATCATTGGCATCTTGAAGTGATTAAGGTTAAAGTGACACAAATATGAGTATATGCTTGACAAGTTATAAGTTGAAGATCTCATGCCCCTTGCGTACGAGTATCGAACCTCATGCTACTCAACTTTGGTCACAAGCAAGTTCTTGTCATTGTAAGTATATGTGTATCATAGAGAACCGCCAAAGGGGTACCCCTTGCCCCATGACACAGGATATATCCCATATCAAAATGACAAGGCAACAGACAATGAGCATCTCATCGATCTTTTTATTTGCTATTTGCATAGGTTTTTATTGAGGATGCTTCACAGAATGCTCATTATGGTTACGTTGTAAGTTTCAACCATGATTAGGCATGGCTTAGGCTAGCCTCCCAGGCATTTATCTAACACATATACAAACTCCATGAGCTTACAAGCTCCCCTTTTATTTTACACTGCCGGGATCCATAAACAAAAGAACATGATATCAACTGAATACAATAAGTGCAATGTTGAAAGCGTTCCCCATGACAACATGGTTCTGCTAATTCACAACTTATAATTTTCAAGCATATAGGCAACATAGGTGGGCACAACGGTTCAAGTTTATTAAGTGCAAGAAAGTAAATTGTGCCATCAAGTTTGTGAGAGCTTTAATCACTAATTTTCACATAACAAGTTTAATTTGGAATATAGATAAACACATGAATATACTTGGAATGGTGTAACACACCATGCATAGGAATTTATAGTGGAATCTTTGGAATAACTTAGTTTCTTGGGAGTTGGATGCACGAGTAGAGCTCATACTCAGTACAAGTGGAGGCTAGCAAAAGACTGGGAGCGACCAACTAAGAGAGCAATAATGGCCATAATCATGCAAAGCGACAAAACATTATTAATTAAAGAATAAAGTGATATCACATGTCAAAAAATAAATGATCATAGAGGCTAGGGTGACTGGTTCATAGTCATAACATGGTGTAAGCATGTGCCAAGTCAACCCAAATAAAGCATCAAAGGAGAATACCACAATATTATGCTTTTGTATGCTAAAACAACGCATGATTCTTTCAAGGCACATTAAGCAATCTCAATTGTTTGAAACAAGTCATGCTAAAGAAATAATTACTAAGCATATGGTCAAAGCCACATATAACATGACATGATAAAGTCTAGGCGACAGTCAAAACAAACTTCCTTTTGTACCACTATCAGCATGAAACTTTCTACTCTTTTCCAACACCAATAAACTTATTTGAAACAAAATGAGAATGCGGGGGTCCACATAATTTATTGCAGCAAACCAAGCAAAAGAAAACTAAAAACAAAGACAAATACGCTCCAAGAACAACATATAGTGCGTGAAGCGAATAAAAATGAAGTGTTTTGAAAGAAGACCTGAGATTTTTATTGATGAAGAAGGGGATGCCTTGGGCATCCCCAAGCTTTGACGCTTGTACCTATTAAATATTTCTTGGGTTGACACGGGTGGCATCCCCAAGCTTGAGCTTTTGTCTACTCTTCATCTCATCATATCATTCTTCCCCTATACTTTGAAGATTTCCTTCATACAAAAATTCACACAATCTCATTAGCAACATTAGTGTATTCAAGATAATAAGCCTTTGGATTCAGTTTCAACTCAAGTAAAACTTCCATTAAAAAAAGCTACTGTAGTAATTCCTTTTAAAAGCTCAAGTGATCAAAGAGAACTCAAGAAGAAACCGATTAAGAGGCAAATGCAAATAATGGCAAAAATTTGTCAAAATAGACCAAGGTAAATACCAATTTTTTGGAAAACCTTCTATTGCTCAAATTGAAAAGTGCAAAACTAACGAAAGTTGGGTAAATAAGAGGGGCATGCACTTAAAAAATTACATCTCAATACGACATACTGGGATTTTTCACGATTGTTTACAGTGACGCACAGAAATCTGTTTCGGGACAGCAATTTCCCCAAATCTTACTTCTCTCTTGTTAAAGGTTATTTTTGGCACAAAAACCACACAAAACGGATAAGGAGAGGTTATTACAGAGCAATAACTTCCAAGACTCAACAAAAGAAAAACTTACTGAATAAAAATTCCCAAGAGTGCTTTTATTTAATGCCTTTTAGCTAGGCAAAGGAAGCAAGAATCAAGTATTTTCGAATGAAGAAGCATTAAGATTAACTTTTGTTTTAATAGGAGAAGCAAAAGGTATATTCTCCCTCTTTCTAGGTAAGTGTTCTATAACTTTCTTGAGTGGGAATTGATATTTAATGGTGTCTTCCTTCATATCAATAATGACACCAACAGTTCTAAGAAAAGGTCTTCCCAAATTAATATGACAAGAAGCATTGCATTCAACATCCAAAACATAGAAATCAACGGGTACAAAGGCATTGTTAACCATTATAAGAAAATTATTAATGCTCCCCATAAGTTTCTTTTTAGCATTATCATCAACATGGACATCCAAATAACAATCTTTCAATGGTGGAAAATCAATCATTTCATAAATTTTTCTAGGCATAATAGAGACACTAGAACCAAGATCACATAAAGCTTTGAGATCAAAATCATTCACTTTCATATTAATGATGGGTTCCCAACCATCTTCTAATTTCCTAGGAATAGAAGCTTTGTGTTTTAGCTTCTCTTCCTTAATTTTCATGAGAGCATTTGTAATGTGTTTTGTAACAACCATATTCATAGCACTAGCATTAGGACTTCTAGCTAGCTTTTGTAAGAACATAATTACTTCAGAAATATTGCAATCATCAAGATCAAAATCAAAATTAGCATCTAAGGTAGTAGAATTATTGTTTCCCATATTTCAAAAAAATTCAGCATTTTTATTGGAAAAAGGAATAGGGGCTTTAGGTGGTTTGCTAGCATCAATATTAATAGTTGTGGTAATCGTACAAATACTATTTCTAGCAATTACATCTTCTCTTTCCCACCTAGCATGCAATTCAGCTAACAACCTAACATTCTCATTAATTCTAACTTGTATGGCATTAGTAGTAGCAAAGGGATTTTCCACAGTTTCTGGTTTAGCAGCCATTTTATTAATCAAAGAAGATTATGCTTCAGACAAAGATGGAATATTTTTCTCAGCATTCAAAAACTTTTCCTCAACAGTTTTATTGAAGGCAGTTTGTTTACCAATAAAATCCTTAAGCATGACCTCAAGTTCAGAGGGTGCACTTCTATTATTGTTGTAGGAATTTCCATAATCATTACAATTATTGGGAGGATATGGCCTATAATTATTATTACCAAAATTATTCCTATATGCAATTTTGCTAAAATTGTTATTTCTATTGGATTTCACATCAACTTGCTCTTCTTGAGCAACCAAATGTTCATTTTGCCAATCTTGCTCACTAGGTCACTTTGAGTGTTTCTAGTCCAAGATTTCAAACAGAAATTTTTCCAATTCTTTTCACCCCTTGCAAGACCAAGTAAAAGTGAATCAAAGCCCACCTTTCAAACTTACAGAAACATTTGGCAACCCCATTCAAATGACAATTCAAAATTAAATCTTTAACATATGTGAAGATCACACCTATTCAAAACCCAACCAAACCAGTGCCCCTTGACCAATCCAACTAACCCAATACTCCCTAGTATGTTCCTAGCAAACCCACCAAGTTTGAATCCAAAATTCAAATTTGAATTTCTTTCGGCCATTTCATCAAACACCTTGTGATCAGCAAACAACAAAACATTAAACACTATTGGCAGCAGTGAATTTGGCCAACCTTGTCCCCTCTCTAGTTTGTAGCAAGCTCTCAGTAGATCCTCTAGCCTCTTTAACAATCCTTAGCACCACTGTGAGCAAGCCTAGCCTTCAATGGTGACCATGCCGAGAGAAAATTTGCCACCCCCATGTCGCCAACGAGCTAGAGGAAGCACTAGCCTCGCCAACCTTGTCTGGAGCACTGACCATCATCCACCGCCACCCTCTGTCCCAGCCCCGAGCATTTCCAGCCCCTGGACCACCTGCCAAGAACGCGCCCAGTCTCTCTGCGTGCGAGCCGAGAGCGCGCTAGAGCGCCGCACGCGACACCAGCCCATAGACCACGCGCCATCGTCGCCGCTTGCAGACGTGATTGCCAACACCCCAGAAACCCGCTAGACAATCCCGTTCGCCGCCGCGCAACCGATATCACTTGTGCGCCATTAAAACAACCTTCAGACCCGCTCACAGCACCACGGCGTTCCAACCGTTCAGCACCGCCCCACGCCGCATGCCTGTGCCGTTGAGGTTTGCCAGGGAGCATAGCACCGCCCCCTACCTTTGCCCATCCCAATAGCACATTGTGCCGATGACCACGACGAGCTCCACCCGCGCCATTCGGTCCCCTCGTTGCACTATAAATAGAGGCCCTCTTAGCTCAAACCCTTCACACCATCTCACTCCCCACCTCTCACTGATACCACGGACTCACTCCCGAAGCAAGGCGAGCACCAGGTGGCCGGAATTTCACCGGAGTTTGCCGCTGCAGAGGAGGAGAGGCGCCGTCGATTGGAGCCTCCCAGGAGGAGCCACCTGTACTAGGAGAATCGTCGTTGTCCACTTTGTAGTTCGCCCCCATCGCCGACCATCGCCGGAACCCCGGTGAGCCCCCACTAACCCCCACTGGCCGTGCTAGGGTTCTGTCTCGTCGGCGCTTCCCGACGTGGACGATGAACCGTAGCCGTTGGATTAGAGTTAGATCGTGCGGCCCTAATCGCCCCGTACCGCTTCGCCCCTCGTTGTCTCACTGACGAGTAGGGTCGCTCACTTAACCAGCCTGCGCGCGCGCTGTGCATAGTGGGCCGGCCCAGGAAAACATCCCGCGCGACCCATTAGTTCAAACTTAGGTTTATTCATTTAATTTCAAACTCAGTTCTGTACCTAGATTCAAAAATCAACCTATCTCGATTCACTAAAGCAAAATGCATGAAACCAATTTTGTTAGAAAGGTACTGGAGTGCTTAATCCAAGCCCGTTGTATTCAAACCAATTGGAGTTGTAGATCACCCATGGTAAAAATAATAAGGCAAACGCTTTTCTTCATTCAAACATTTTTCAAAATTCAACCATGAAAGCTTTTGAGTCGATTCCAACTCTCAAAAATCACATTTAACCATACCTTTCAGAATATATAAAAATATATAGGGTTACTTGCAGAAATAATGATCAAGTAATAAAATAATGCCTCATAGGCATTTCTAGTCACTTTAATTAATTAAAATAAAAAAGGTTAAACCTTATTAAATTGTGACACCACTTTAAATCACATTCCCAAGTGCTGAAATATGTGGTGATGACATGTGTCAACATGATCCCATGTTTTAGTTGGAGAATATTAAATTAAGTAGTTTATCAATGAGTAGAAATTACTTTTCTAAAATAAAACAAATAAGATAAGTGCTTTAATCCTTGTGATAATAGTGATGACGCTAGATCATCTAGTGTGAACCTTTGTGTGAAAATAGAAGTAATTAAGTATTGTGTGGTGATTATGTACCTCATATTTATTTATAGATGCTAGTACCGACCAAGGATACGAGGAGGAAGGAGGATACTACGAGGAAGAAGCCGAGGAGAACTTCAACCACTACTCTGCACAAGGCGAGCCTAATACTACTAGTTGAATTAGCAAGCTATTACCTGAGGAAGCTAACACTTGCAACTATGAAAGTTAGATAACCTATGCAATGCATTAAGAATGCTTTGTTAGATACATATGATGATACCCAATCCTAGTTTTACTTACATGCTTAGTATTTTATTTCTTTATCAAAGATTTTATTTGAGTTTACTTGGTGACTTGTAGATATTAGAAGGATATTTGAAGGTAGCATAAAGATCATAAAACTTGACCTTGGTTAGATAATCTTGATGTCATCCTGAGGCATGAGATTGAACTTAGCTAATTCCCACTTGTTTATTACCCATCATTAGTATTTACCCCCACCTATAGATGCTAGTGCTAAGCATAAAACTTGATCAACTTTAGATGGGAATACTTGGTGAATGGTTATGAAAACCTTAGAATGATGAGTCATTCTACTGAAATGTTTTGACATGTGTTATCGAACACCAGATGATTTTGATGATGAAAATGTTAAGGCATGAGCCTTAGCCCTTTACAAAACTGATGGTTGTCTAGATGCGATACCATTCCAATTTTACCGTACAACCACAATACCTGAAATTTGGGTAGGGCTTGACTGGAAATTTATATACCTTAGTATGGGTTCCCTTGTAGCCAAGGTCTGAGCTGAGGCTACCTTGTGAAGATTGTCCACCTGTGAAGTACCCAAGATGACAGTTGGTCATGGTTGGGAGGCCAAACTCACAGGAGAGGTGCCTATACTAGGGCATGTAATTGAAAGGTTAGGATTGATTATCCGCATACTGAGTATGGTGAATTCAAGATTGTTCCTGACGGATGTATTGAATGTTGTGGTGAAAGTGTATAATATCTGCAGAGTGTCAAACTATTCGAATAGCCGCGTCCGCGGTTATGGACGGTTGGAGTGGCCATACTGTTCCCTCGTCAGATGTTTTCAAAATGAATTGTGAAATGACTTATGACTTTGACTTGACCACAACAGAGTTGTGACATGAAATTAAAGTTCCCACTTAGGTGTTATAAAACTTTCAACTAGCTCTCTTTGCTTCTGAACTTAGTAGAGGTAAATCTGGCTTTTTGCAAAACAACCTAGAGCCTAGTATATCCTACTCAAAAACCCCTTCACTTGTTAGTATTAGTTTGCGAGTACTTAAAGAGTACTCATGGCTTTGTCCCTGGCTATTCCCGTGGCCAGACTATGAAAAGGAGTATCAGGAAGGCGAACAACAAGAAGGTTACGACAACTAGGATCATCTCACATCGTTAGCATTGCCTGTGACCATGAAGATGGAGATTCGCCCACGCTATCGTTATTATTACGTTATTCCGCTGCTTGATTTGTATTAAGACTAGATCATGAGATCCTTATCTGTCTAAGACCTTATGTATGGTTTGTAATGGATGATGTACTGTGATATCCAATCTATTATGTCTCAGAAAAATGGTCATCCTGGGATTGCGATGTATGGCATAATAGGCATTTGGTATTAAAAATCCGGGTGTTGACAAGTTGGTATCAGATCCGTCCTGACCATAGGAGACCCTAGTTTAGAATGGACGTTTGAATCAAAAAAAACTTAGTTTCAAAACCAAATAAGTGATTATTTATGAAAACTTATTCTCATTCTTATCACTTAGACTCTTTCATGAAAATTCATGTTCCTCAAAAATTCTTGCAAAATTACATAAAATTTGACACACTTGATCACTCTACTAACTTACTCTTCCTATATTCTTATAGATGGACATGCAGTATAACAAGTTTTATCAGTTGGGGAATGGAGGAGACCTCATCTTTGAGTGTGATTTGGACCAGCTTTCAAAGATGCTGGAGCGTCCACACCCCGAGTTTTTCGGAGCTCATCTCAATGATCAGGAAGGAGAGGATTTGCAGTGGCTAGTTTTTGCAAGTATCCGGGGAAGAGTGAACCCCCCACTGCAGAGGGAATTCAGTTCACCTTAAGTGAGAACAACTGGCTCGATGGACTCGCCAGGGCCATGCAGGAAGCTCTTGCCCGTCTGTGTGGGCAGAGTATCAATCAGATCAAGGGAACCCGCTTTGAGTTCTACCCAAGGCGTGATGTTATGGGACAGCCACTAGAAGCCCCATACCACCACGAGCTGAAGAGTCAATTGGACCACCTCAGCTTCATGATGTATGACTGTCAGAAGGAGTTGGACAATGCCCGCTCCTACGCCAACCACATGTACGCCATCACCGCCAAGAAGGATCAGACTATTGCCATGCTAGTAAAAGATCGCCAGTTTCGTCGCCGTCATCTCGACAAGAAGGAGCACATCATTGCCTGTGTTCGCCATCGGATCACGAGTTTGGAGGAGACCATCAACGAGAGAGATATGTTGTTGGAGGAGAGGGAGAATGCAGGGGAAGACCTTCGCGGAGACCCCTACTCCTATCTCAGCGATCATGATGATTTTCTAGAGGATCAGGCCATGGACTTCTTCACCGATGAGGAGGACTTTGCCTTCATTGATGATAATGATGAGGACGAGGGGGACACCGACTCCGAGGAGTAGTAGCACCTGAGCACTAGCGTTAGTGAGTTGTAGTCGGTCCCACTGTATCGTAGTTTCCCTGAATGGTTCTTAAAACCATCTGTTTTCTTTTGTTGTGGTGTGTGTTTGTATTGTGTGCTATGAATGAAAAACAAGTTGCTATAAAAACCTGAGTCAAACTTTGAAAACTTTTCAAACCCAAAACCCTGAACCTTAGAAATTTCCCTCTTTTCTCATGATCTATCCCAATCTTCAGATGCCTCGTGGAGGAAGCACTTCAGCCCCGGACCCAATGCTGCAACTCTTGCAAATGTTGGTTTCTGACCGCGAAGCTGAAAGAGCCAAATGCCAAGCCAATTTAGCTACCCTTCAACATATAGCTCAGATGGAAAACAACAATCAAGGCCATGGAAATCAGGACAACCATGGATCCAAGCTCAAGAATTTCCAGAACACCAATCCACCCGTTTTCACTGAGTCTGAAGATCCCCTCGATGCAGATGATTGGCTGCAAACCATGGAGAACAACCTGGAAGTTGCAGGAGTAGAATCTAATGAGAAAGTTCTGTTCGCCACCCACTACCTGGCAGGAGATGCAAGAGCATGGTGGAACAGCGTTCGTGCCATGACTATAGGACATATGATGACTTGGGAAGAGTTCAAAGTCAAGTTCAGCAGAACCGATGTGCCACCGAGTTTAATCAAGAGGATGAGAGATGAATTCAGGGAATTGAAGCAAGGCAGGATGATCGTAGTGGAATACCGTGACAAATTCTTGTCATTGGCTAGGTATGCACCTGATGAGATAGATACTGAAGCCAAGAAGAAGGAAACATTCCTGAATGGTCTGCATGATGAGATGCAGACAGTGTTAGTCAATATCCCCTTTGCTGATATTGAAGCTTTAGTTGACTCCGCCATTCAGATGGAAGGAAAGATCAACCAAGCTAATGAGAACCGCAAGAGTCGCATGATGCATCAACCAGGAACCCACCATACACCAAAGTATTGCCCCAACCGATCTCCAGGATTTTCCCTAAGGACCAACAGACCCCCGATGAACCGTCCGACCTATCCCAACCGTGGAAACCAAAGGCCCGGAGGAAATCACAACAACCCCGGCAACCCAAACAATTTCAACCGTGCACCACCTAAGTTCAACAACAACAATGTTGCCACCAACACCAACACTCCCCCAAGGACTGGAAGCAATGATGTGCCTGTTGCAGCAAAGGACAAGTTGCAAGTGACTTGTTATGAATGTGGAACCAAGGGTCACTACTACAATGAGTGCCCCAAGAGGATTGCCGCAGCGCCCAATGCAAATGTCCCAGCTCAGCAGCAGCGTAGTGTTCAGCCTGGAAGAAGGTTTTCCCTAGGGAATTCGCTCAACCGCACGGTCGTCTCTTTCTCATGCATGCTAAACAAGCCCAAGAAGCGCCAGATGTCGTGCTGGGTATGTTTTCTATTAACTCAGTACTTGCAAGAGTGTTGTTTGATTTTGGAGCATCGCACTCATTTGTCACTAAAGAATTTGCATGCACTAGTAAGATTCAACCGACCAAATTGAAGCATGTTATGATTGTTCAAATACTTGGTTCAACCACCAAAGCTAGACAGATTTGCAAAGCCGTACCTATCCAAATCCATGGCATAGATTTTTATGCTAATCTAATAGTACTCGGAACTAAAGGTTTGGAAGTAGTACTAGGAATGGATTGGATGTCCAAACATAAAGGATTAATCGACTATGCCAAGAAATCCATAACCATGAACAGTACAACTGGAATATCAGTGGAGCATGTATCTGAAACCTTGCCCCGTCAATTAAAATGCAACAAGAGTGTAGCCCAGCCAAACATTGACCAAGTACGGATAGTCTGTGAATACCCTGATGTATTTCCAGATGTTTTTCCCGGTATGCCCCCAGATCAGGATATCGAGTTTATCATTGAACTAATCCCTGGAACCAGACCCGTAGCCTAGAGACCATATAGTATGAACCCGTCTGAACTAGTGGAGCTGAAGAAGCAACTTGATGCTATTCTAGAAATTGGATTGATTCAATCAAGTGCATCGCCATGGAGATCACCTATTTTATTTGTGGATAAGAAAGATGGAGGTAACCATTTGTGTACGGATTATCGGAAGTTGAATGATGTCACCATCAAGAACAAGTACATGTTGCCAAAGATGGAAGATCTGTTTGACCAGTTGACTGGTGCCAAAGTGTTTTCTAAGATTGATCTTAGAACTGGCTATCATCAACTCAAGATTCGTGCAGAGGATATTCCAAAGACTTCCTTTACCACCAGATATGGATTGTATGAGTATACTGTCATGTCTATTGGATTAACCAATGCCCCTGCTTACTTCATGAACCTCATGAATAAGATTTTTACGGACTTCCTGGATAAGTTTGTCGTTGTTTTCATCGATGACATTCTGATTTATTCCAAATCAGAAGAAGAACATGAGCTACACCTAAGGATCGTCCTTGGAACCCTTAGAGAGCATCAGCTGTATGCCAAGTTTAGAAAATGTGAATTCTGGTTACAGGAGGTAGGATTCCTCGGACATATTGCATCAGCCGGAGCAATTGCCGTTGACCCTGCAAAGGTGAAGGATGTTGAAGATTGGCAAGCCCCAACCACTCAAACCCAATTTCGTGCATTTCTCGGATTAGCATGATATTACCACAAGTTCATAGAAGTATTCTCGAGTATCGCTAGACCGATGACCCAATTGCTGAAGAAGGACAGAAAGTTCGAATGGACGGACAAATGTGAAGCGAGTTTTTAGGAACTCAAGAGGAGATTGATTTCAGCCCCAATCTTGATCATGCCGGATATAACGAAGCCCTTTGATGTGTATTGTGACGCATCCAAGATCGGTCTTGGATGTGTGTTAATGCAAGTAGGCAAAGTTATATCTTATCCATCTCGACAGCTGAAGCAACATGAATAGAATTATCCAACCCATGACCTTGAACTAGAAGCCGTAGTTCTAGCCTTGACGATATGGAGGCACTATCTTATGGGTAATCATTGTGAGATTTATTCAGATCACAAGAGCCTAAAGTATATATTCACTCAGAAGGAGCTGAATATGAGGCAGATAAGATGGATTGAGCTAATCAAGGACTATGACCTGGACATTCACTATCACCCCGGTAAAGCCAATGTGGTAGCAGATGCCCTTAGGAGATTGCCGTGCCGCCTGAACTCCAAGATTCTAAAGGAGCAACCAAGTTTGCACAAAGAGATGGAGGATTTTAGAATGGAATTAGTAAGTGAAGGATTTTTGGCTAGCATAGAACTTCAACCCACTTTGATCAATTAGATCAAGGAGGCGCAGAAAGGAAATGCTAGTATTGACGGAATCAAACGTCGTATCGGTACAAGCAAAGTACCCGGATTCACCGAAGATGAAGGAGTGTTGTGGTACAAAGGACGTCTTTGTGTACTAGCAGATTCAGAGTTGAAAGAAGTTATTTTGAAGGAGGTCCATGATACTATTTATTCTATCCACCCTGGAGGAACGAAGATGAATCAGGATCTGAAGGAGCAATTTTGGTGGCATAAGATGAAGAGAGAAATCAGAAGCTATATCGCCAAGTGTGATATTTGTCAGAGAGTCAAGGCGGGAAATCAGAGACCCGCAGGACTGTTGCAACCATTGCAGATTCCGTAATGGAAATGGGATTCAGTTGGAATGGACTTTATCACCGGATTACCTACTTCGAGTAGGGGAAATGACTCTATTTGGGTCATAGTTGACAGATTGTCCAAGGTAGCCCATTTATTACCAGTCAAGACCACCTATCAGAGTTATACATCGCTAGGATCTTCAGTTTGCACGGAGTCCCCAAGAACATCGTATCAGATCGAGGAACCCAGTTTACCTCGAGATTCTAGAAGAAAGTCCAAGAAGGTTTAGGAACCCGACTAGATTTTAGCACAACTTATCACCCTCAGACTGATGGACAAACGTAGCGAGTAAATCAAATACTCGAAGATATGTTGAGAGCATGTGTTCTATAATATGGATCTAAATGGGAAGACTGTCAGCCGTTCGCAGATTTTTCGTACAACAACAGTTATCAAGCTAGTTTGCAAATGGCCCCATTTGAGTTCATGTACGGAAGGAAGTGTCGTACCCCTTTGAATTGGTCAGATGTAGGAGAGAGTCAGATCTTCGGACCCGACATCCTATGAGAAGCAGAAGAGAAAGTGCACAAGATTCGTGAGCACCTCAAGACCGTCCAGTCAAAACAGAAGAGTTACGCCAACAAGAGACGTCGAGACCTCGCTTTTAATATCAGAGATTTTGTGTATCTAAAAGTGTCGCCTTTGAAGGGAATGCAGCGTTTCCAGCTCAAAGGAAAGTTAGCCCCTAGATATATCGGACCTTTCAAGATTCTGAATCGTCGAGGAGAAGTATCGTATCAGTTGGTACTACCAGAGGAGATGTCAGCAGTGCACAATGTGTTCCACATATCGTTACTTCGCAAATGCCTCGAAGTCCCGGAGAAGACTAAAGTTTTCAAGAACATTGATCACCGGACCATAGAGATCAACGATGATCTGACGTATCCTGAAGTACCCATCCGTATTTTGGAGGAAGCTTTCAGAACCACCAGAACCCAAAGCATCAAGTTTCTCAAGATTCAGTGGAGGAACTTTAGGGGTTCGTAGCATGGAAAACAAAAAATTTCTACCGCATGCACACAAAAAAGCCAAGATCTATCTACTAGATTATAGCAACGAGTCGATAGAGGAACTCACAAACAAGCGTTCCGGCAGCGCTTTCGCAGTCGGTCACACGTTCGGTACTTGATGAAGACCTTCCTCTCCCTTGTTCCAGCATGCAACGGAGGTTGTAGTACTCTCCTCGCGATTCCGGCAGCATGACGGCGTGGTGTCGGAAGTAGAGGGGAGATCTCGCAGGGCTTCGCCTTAAGCCGGAGCGAGTATGGTGGAGTATGAGAGAGGCCTTGGCGATCTAGGGTTTAGAGGCTCCAAGGGGGGGTGTGGCCGGTGGCTAGGGTTTGGGGAAACCCTAACTCGGCGAGTTGGGAGAAGGCCTAGGCAGCGACAGCACTTGGAGGTGGTGGCGCTTGGGGCTAGGGTTTGGGTGTGAGGGGTAGGGGGGCGCCCTACCCCCTCCTTATATAGGTGGAGGGTGACGGTTTGGGAGGAGGGACTCCTCCTCCAACTCCTCCTCATGGCCGGCGGGTGGAGGGAGTGGGACTTCCTCCCCAAGTAGGTTTCCTACTCTCCCTCCACCAAGCAAAACTTCGGATTTGACTTTTTCAAATTGACGTTTGACTTTCAAACTTGGATTTGATTTCTCACTCCATATTGCCTAGCCAAGTGACCTAGTACATGATGCAACCATTCCACATTGTCATGACACATCCATGTACCCTTCCCCTCTGGAGTGCCAGACCTTCTAGACCCTTCTAGAACATTCCTGGTGAAAACACCGGAATCATTTCCGAACTCCGAAACAGGACTTTCCTTGTATGAATCTTATTCTCCCGACCATTCCGGATCTCCTCGTGATATCCCGAATCCCATCCGAGACTCCGAACAACATTCGGTCTCTTACTCATCATTCCATAACTACACAACAACATCGAATCCTTAAGTGTGTCTCCCTACGGTTTGTGAATTATACAGACATGATCGAGACACTTCTCCGATCAATAACCAATAGAGGAATCTGGAAATTCATATGGCTCCCACATATTTCTATGATTACTTTGCGATCGAATGAACCACTTACATACGATACCAATTTCCCTTTTTCTCACGATAGTTTACTTATCCGAGGTTTTGATCGTCGGTATCTCTGCATACCTAGTTCAACCTCGTTACTGATAAGTACTCTTTTCTCGTTCCCGTGATATGTGATCCCTTGTGAGCTAGTCACATGCTTGCAAGCTAATTGGATGACATTCCACCAAGAGGGCCCAGAGTATATCTATCTGTCATATGGATGGACAAATCCCACTCTATCCATGTGCCTCAACCCATACTTTCCGAACACTCAATGCCACCTTTATAGCCATGCAGTTACGGTGTGGTTTTTGATGTCATCAAAGCATCCTTCCGGTGATGGTGATTAACATGATCTCATGGTCGAAGGAATTAGGTTACTATGTATCAGAAAGCTTATAGCAAAGGAACTATTAAAATGACTTGATGTTTATGCTACGCTTATCTATAGGAGTATGTCCATCATACCATTCTCCTAATGATATGATCTTGTTGTTAACAACATATCAATGTTCATGATCGGGAAACCACGATCATCTATCAACCAACAAGCTAGTATTACAAAGAGGCTTTACTAGGGACTCTAATTTAGTTTACAAATCTCAAAAGTATTAATGTTTCTGGTTAATACTATTATAGCATGAATGTAAACATTTATCATAAACACAAAGATATAATAATAACCACTTTTATTATTGCCTCTAGGGCATATCTCCAACAACAACCACACTGAAGAATAAGCTACCTAGGAGCGAGATCACATCAGGAAGGAGTTTCCTGATCTCTTTAAATCCTAGGTAATCTTTTTTCCTTTTCAAATCTCGGGACGAGATTTTGTTTAAGGAGGGAAGGTTTGTAACATCCCAAAACTATTGAACAATGCCTATCAAACTCTAATCACTAAAATTAGGGTTAATAAAAACTTTGATTAAATAAAAACCAAATGAATGCATGTGTGTATGTGATGATTTGATGAATGCATGAATAGACTTGTGTGATTAACCTAAATAGCAAGGAATGGTTTAAGGATGAAAATAACATCATCTAAAAAATTTCCAAGCAGGAACAAATCAAGAGAAAATCAAAAACAAAACAAATAAAGCAAATGGTCATTTTTGCCAATCTTGCTCACTAGGTCACTTTGAGTGCTTCTAGTCCAAGATTTCACCCCTTGCAAGACCAAGTAAAATTGAACCAAAGCCCACCTTTCAAACTTACAGAAACATTTGGCAACCCCATTAAAATGACAATTCAAAATTTAATCTTTAACATATGTGAAGATCACACCTATTCAAAATCCAACCAAACTAGTGCCCCTTGACCAATCCAACTAACCCAATACTCCCTAGTATGTTCCTAGCGAACCCACCAAGTTTGAATCCAAAATTCAAATTTTAATTTCTTTCGGCCATTTCATCAAACACCATGTGATCAGCAAACAACAAAACATTAAACACTATTGGCAGCAGTGAATTTGACCAACCTTGTCCCCTCTCTAGTTTGCAGCAAGCTCTCAGTAGATCCTCTAGCCTCTTTAACAATCCGTAGCACCACTGTGAGCAAGCCTAGCCATTAATGGTGACCATGACTTGAGCAAACTTTCCACCCCCATGTCGCCAGCGAGCTAGAGGAAGCACTAGCCTCTCCAACCTTGTCTGGAGCTCTGACCACAGTCCAACACCACCCTCTGTCCTAGCCCCGAGCATTGCCAGCCCCTGGACCACCCGCCAAGCACACGCCCAGTCTCTCTGCGTGTGATCCAAGAGCGTGCCAGAGCGCCGCACGTGACACCAGCCCACAGACCACGCGCCGCCCTGGCCGCTTGCAGACGTGATCGCCAACATCCCAGCAACTCGCCAAACAACCCTGTTCGCTGCTGCGCTACCTGTATCACATGTGCGCCATTAAAATAACCGTCGGACCCGCTCAGAGCACCGCGACGTTCCGACCGTTCAGCATCGTCCCATGCCGCGTGACCGTGCCATTGAGCTTCGCCAGGGAGCACAGCACCGCCCCTACCTTTGCCCATGCGAATAGCACGCTGTGCCGATGAGCACGACGAGCTCCACCTGCGCCATTCGGTTCCCTCGTCGCACTATAAATAGAGGCCCTCTCAGCTCAAACCCTTCACACCATCTCACTCCCCACCTCTCACTGATACCACCCACTCACTCCTGGAGCAAGGCGAGCACCAGGTGGCCGGAATTTCACCGGAGTTCGCCGCTACAGAGGAGGAGAGGCGCCGTCGATTGGAGCCGCCCCAGGAGGAGCCACCAGTCGTTGTCGTCGACTTCGTCGTTCGCCCCCATCGCCGACCATCGCCGGAGCCCCGGTGAGTCCCCACTGACCCCCAATGGCCACACTAGGGCTCTGTCTCGCTGGCGCTGACCAACGTGGACGATGAACCATAGCTATTGGATTAGAGTTAGATCGTGCGGCCCTAATCGCCCTGTACCGCTTTGCCCCTCGTTGTCTCACTAACGAGTGGGGTCACTGACTTAACCAGCCCCCGCACGCGCCGTGCATAGTGGGCCAGCCCTGTTAAACATACTACGCGACCCATTAATTCAAACTTAGGTTTATTCATTTAATTTCAAACTTAGTTCTGTACCGAGATTCAAAAATCAACCTAGCTCGATTCACTGAAACAAAATGCATGAAACCAATTTTCTTAGAAAGGTACTGAAATGCGTGTTTTTTTAGGTTGGCCCGGTGTGTAGAGCGGTAGAGTGGGTGGATCTTGAGTGGCGAACCACACTTAAGAAATGTTTGGACCAGTTATGGGATATGTATGAGCTCGAAAGGTTAGGGAGATTTACTGATGCTTTTGATGTAGCTGAAAAAATTACAAGCTCTCAATAGGAAATAAGGAGCTAGAACAGGAAATTGATAATTTGTAGTGAGAACTAAATGACACAATAAATGTGATCTTGGTGGTGGGAACTGCACGGAAGCTTCAGAAGGTAGTAATGGAGAGGGATCAGCTCATGGAAGATAAGAAAAAGCTAGAGTACTGCATTGCGGATCTGTTGAAGGACCTGAAGAAGGAGCGCGAGGTGAACATGGACAAGCTACAGAGGATGAAGAAAATTTTAGATGAATAATTTATGCCGTGATAGGATCTGAAACTAGTTAGCTGTAAGACTTTCTATTGTGATATCTTAACTAATCCAAACTCAATCCTTGAGAAAATTAATTTTATAAGAATGTATAGTTTTCATAGAGTAAGGTCCACGTTTACAAAATCACTACTACATGGATAAAACACGCTTGGTTCGTTAGAACATAGAGTTTGCAAATTAATTTTAGAAGAACACATAGTTTGCATAGAGTAAGTTCCACGTCTACAAAATCACTACTACATGGATAAAACACGGTTGGTTCGTTAGATCTCATAGTTTGCAAGTTAATTTCAGAAGAACGCATAGTTTGCATTGAGCCTGGCCCGGAGATCTTCGTTGTCCTTTCTAAGATCCTCCAGTTGGAGGGTTCATTCGATCAGGTCCGATTTGGTGTTTACCTTCTCCCTTGGTACTTGGATGTGTGCCTCCCGTAGGTTTAAGCTCTCTGTATGGGATGCGAAAGCTTAAGATTATCCTCCATGAGCTCCTTGATGATATCCTCCTTCACATGCGTCGAGGCGAGACCTTTCTTGTGATGTTCCGCCTAGCCGGCGATGTCCACCTTCAGATTATGGCACTTGTCATAAAGGACCACTACTTCCTCTCTTAGGAGGTCAAAGGCCAGTTTCTGAAAATTCCGCTTCTCCATTTGGATGGCCATCTTATCATTTATCCAGGTCGGAGGTTCTGGGTTGAGGTTTCGCCTCTTTTGCTGCAACAAAATATGTGGTTAGTTTCCATAATTAAACAAATCAACTACTGGGTCATGCATAATTTCAAAAATGAAGCAACGTAGGACAGATCATCATTTTTCTGAATTAACTAGTATCAAATTCATAATTTGAAGGACAAAGCGATATAGGATTGTTAAAATTTTAATAGACTCAACTCGTGGCATGGTCCTTATTTCAATATCAGAGCACGGTAGGATTTTTCCTAATTCAACTGGAACAACTAGTGGAACAGTCCTAATTTCAATTGCAAAGAAACTTAGGATTATCTCCAACTAAGGGTGATGTGGGTTTTTCCAATGTAACCAAATAGTAGTGGCATAGTCATGATCTAAAAGCAAGATCAAATACATAATGGAAAGAAAAGATGATGTCCATTCATGAGAACACAAACCCATAAATTAGTTTATGGGCAAATAAGATAAATAGAGAAAGAAGGAGTTGCTCCAAGATTCCTTAATTGCATGACATATATAAATTACAATAGCAGTGGAGCATGAACTGAGATTTCTACACCCTCTACTCGGAATCTGACTTGGGCATTGCCCGATATGCCTCCAGCTTGTCCCTTAGATCCTCGTTCTCCTTATGTAGACCCTCGAGTATGGTGATCCCTTGGCTCATGTACTCCTTCATCCGTCTCACTATATCCAGGCAACATTCCCTACCATGGTAGGCTTTGATGGCAGCCTTTAATTCATTGATGTGTTCTCTGAGTGCCTTGGTGGCTTCCTCCAGTTGGAGGGTGCATCTATTTTGGAGATTATTCTTGTCACCCATGAGCTTCCTGATTAACCTGATGGCCATGTCTTGCTTGGTCAAGCTGCATGCGATCAACTTCTGCAGCTCGTCGATCACCCTCTACAGATCGTCATGCTCTGCTTCAAGCCTCTTGATGTCAAGTGAAAAATCTAGCGTGATCTTCTTCGGTAGACACAAGCACCTTCAAAGGCGCTCATTTGCCTAGGTTAGGGAGCGTGCACCCTGTAGTTGGTTGTCGATCTTGGCATTGATCGTGGCCACCTTGTCAGGACACTCGTCCGTCACTTGCTGCATCGCTCATGTTATTTACAATAGATACTCTATAATTCTACTACAAGTTCTAGGGAAATACTAATCCAAATTAAAAAACCAATGTGTCTATGAAGAACAATATTGAAAAAAATGATTGAGTGTGTCCCTACTTGCGGGCGGACACGATCTAATAATTCCACGTTATTTAGAATCTTAAAAATAAAAACAAATGCATGTCAGTGTTATTATGAGTAGTAAAAAGTGTGGAGATTTCCTACCTCGCTGAGCCGAGGAACGGGGCCGAACGGGTCCTGCAACATCGCCGCCATCGTGCTGGTTTCTAGATCCACGGCCGCCCTGGAATATGTAGCAGAATATCAAGAAGAAGAATAAGAAGTAGACAGAGAAGAAGAAGAAGAAGTAGACAAAGAAGAAGAAGACCATAATGGGAGGTGCCCTCACCTGCTAGAGCATTCAGCGCCAATTATAGGAGAGAGATTGGGCCTCTGTGGTAGGGCGAGAATTAGCAGCTGGTAAAGCAAGAAGTGTCTGGCGGAGAGCTCTCTTGTTTCTCTCCACATGCACGGTCGATCGGCCTATCCTCCGGGGAGCCATGGCTAATGCTGATGGAGGGAAGTGGGGGGCAGGAGGAAGAAAAAAGTGATTAGTGCGGGAGAATGGTCAAAGAGTCTAGACCGTGGTCTAATATTATACAAGACCACCATATACTCCGATGCTATCTCAACCTACACCCACCGTTCATTCGTTAATCGATCGCCTATATTTCTTATTTATCAATGAAGGGAGACTGGCAGAACCAGGGAATAAAACCCCATAGTATGCATGATGGGACTCAATTGGACTAGCTTTAATGCGATGGACGGTTCAGTGAGATTTGGCGTGCGCTGCCTAAAATCCTGTGGATAAAAGGGCCAGGGTGGGACCATGAGGAAGTAATTACGGGAAACGGTGTGCACGTCCAGCGTGCGTGCTTTCGAACATCCATCATGTGTTCAAGAGTTGGAATGATGCACGCAACTGCTGCACGGACACAACATGATGATATGTTGAACTCCACGTCGACATGCACACACTAGACACTTCTCGACGCTGCCAGAGGGCGCATTTTGTGATTGTTACGTGGATACACTCCCAGTACATAGATATTTTAGATATAGTTAAATTTTTACGTGACTAAACTTAGAGTTTTCTCCATGTTCCCCTGATAGAATCGACACCTAACTCTGCATACCCGCCAACGCGCATTCCAAACAACTTCCTCGCACAGGATGGAACCGCGTCATGACAGTGGAAGATCCTTGCCGGTGGCTGACTGTCCTGCCTCACCTGCTTGTCGCAGGATCGTTCATGCCCGTCGGTAGCCATTTGAGGCATCATGACGTCTCGAACTGTGACTGGATCTATCGACTTTGGCGCTCGAGGACACCACCATGAAGAAGGCCAGGAGGAATAGAGGAGACGGTTATGAGGACAACTTTGACTCGACCAAAGAGGAATTCATAGATCAGTTAGATGCAAAATCAGAGGAGAGTGACGTCGACCCGTGGGACTCTGATGAGGAGAGAGCGTAGATCTATGAGGAGGGAGTTATTGGCAAGTCATCGGAGGACACCGACGGCTGCGATGGAGAGGACTATGACGATGATGATGACGACGAAGACAACGAGTAGAGTATAATGTTCTGTTGTAAGTATTTTTCTAACTACCACGTCCTTCATTGTGATTGTTGTAAATACCATGTCTTACTATAATATCGGGTTGTTGGTACTATAAATATTTCGTCGAAATATTATTGCGACAAGCACGGGGCATGCCCAGAGCGCGCACTCGACATTGGTTGGCAACTCATCGAGCACGAAGTGGTCATGCTCACTGCCAAAACCATGCATCTTTCCATAGATAGAGGGTGGGGCAGAGATAAAGGTGGTTGTCCTGGACGTTAGATCATAGAGGATCTAAGGTTGACGAGCATGATCTGCGTGACAACTGTCTCAACCAATCAAGACATACCAGACAAAGTGAGCTATAGTAAGGGCTTTTCTGAGAGTTCATGACTAACATACATGGCAAAACTGAGTAGGAGTTAACATAGCTTTCAACCCTAGATCCCCCCCCCTCGCTGCATAGAACATGAAATCACTCCATGGATAGAGCCTAAACCCGACACATAGATCCCTCTCGGCATTATAAGCAACTTCTACAACTAGAGATTTCTTGGTACTTTGGAGAAATCTTGACTTCCCGTTTTCTGAACCTAAAAAACTGGTGTTTTCCAAAGGAGGTGCAAGATTTGGGCGTGCCCAAGGCCCCGAGGTAATTTCCACACATGCTACATCATGGTGCATGGCCATTCCCGGGAGGTGGGTATTTATCTCGTGGTGCAAGCATATACTGTATTTTTCATGAGTTATGGCCCGATAAAGGCGGTTTCTAACTTTAAGTACCCTAGAAGACAATCTCAATAATTAGAAAAAAATGATTTGGGGTGCCCTATAGGGTACCTAGGCTGGATACATGCCTAGGTCCAAGATTGCACCGACCCTTGTGTTGCCGCGGCCGTCGGCGGGTTTGTCCATTTTTTTGAACAGCACCAAACAAAATCTAAAAAAATCAAAAAATTGTGAAAACAGATCTTGGATCCCTTGCATGTTACTCACTACCCTCATAAATTCACAAGCAAGGCATACTAGGTCTTTTGGAACCCAAGGCACCACCCGGATATCTATCGAGTGGGAGTTAACATGGCTTTCAACCCTAGATCCTCCCCTCGCCGCCTAGAACATGGAACCACTCCATGGATTGAGCCCAAACCGGCACCTTGCTCCCTCTCGGCATTACAAGCAACATCTCCAACTAGAGATTTCTTGCTCATTTGGAGAAATCTTGACTTCCCATTTTCTGAACCCGAAAAACCGATGTTTTCCAAAGGAGGTGCAAGATTTGGCTGCGCCCAAGGCCTCGAGGCAATTTTCATGCATGATACATCATGGTGTATGGACATTCCCGGGAGATGGGTATTTATCTCGTGGTGCAAGCATATACTGTATTTTTCTTGAGTTACGGCCCAGTAAAGGCGGTTTGTAACTATAGGTACCCTAGAAGACAATCTTAATTTTCTAGAAAAATGGTTTGGGGGTTCCCCATCGGGTACCTAGGTTGGATACATTCCTAGGTACAAGATTGCACCATCCCTTGCGTTGTTGCGGCATCCGGCGGGTTTGGCCATTTTTCTAAACATCATCAAACAAAATATAAAAAATAGGAAAATGTGAAAACAGCTCTTGGAGCCCTTGCATGTGACCCACTACCCGCATAAAATCATAAGAAAGGCATACCAAGTCTTTTATCACCCAAGGCACCACCCAGATGTCAATCGAGTGGGAGTTAACATTGCTTTCAACCCTAGATCGTCCCCTCGCAGCCCAGAACATGAAACCACTCCATGGATTGATCCCAAACCGACACCTTGCTCCATCTCGGCATTACAAGAAACTTCTCCAACTAGAGATTTCCTGGTCATTTGGAGAAATCTTGACTTTCCATTTTTTGAACCTGAAAAACTGGTGTTTTTCCAAAGGAGGTGCAAGATTTGGGAGCGCCCAAGGCCCCAAGGCAATTTTCACGCATCCTACATCATGGTGCATGGCAATTCTCGGAAGGTGGGTATTTATCTCGTGGTGCAAGCATATACTGTATTTTCCTTGAGTTATGGCCCGATAAAGACGGTTTATAACTGTAGGTACCCTAGAAGGCACTCTTAATTTTCAGTAAAAATGGTTTGGGGTACCCCATATGGTACCTAGGCTGGATACATTCCTAGGTACAAGATTGCACCGACCCTTGCGTTGCCATGGCCACCGGTCGGTTCGGCATTTTTTTGAACAACACCAAACAAAATCTAAAAAAATCATAAAAATATGAAAACAACACCTTGCTCCCTCTCAGCATTACAAGTAACTTCTCCAACCAGAACATGGAACCACTCCATGGATTGAGCCCAAACCGACACCTTGCTCCCTCTCAGCATTACAAGTAACTTCTCCAACTAGAGATTTCCTGGTGATTTGGAGAAATCTTGACTTTCCATTTTCTTAACCCAAAAAACCGGTGTTTTTCCAATGGACATGCAAGATTTGGGTGCGCCCAAGGCACCGAGAAAATTTTCACGGATGCCACATCATGGTGTATGGCCATTCCCGCGAGGTGGATATTTATATCGTGGTGCAAGCATATACTGTATTTTTCTTGAGTTACGGCCCGGTAAAGGCGGTTTCTAACTGTAGGTACCCTAGAAGACACTCTCAATTTTCAGGAAAAATGGTTTGGGGTTCCCCATAGGGTACCTAGGCTGGGTACATGCCTAGGTCCAAGATTGCACCGACCCTTGCGTTGCTGCGGCCTCCGGCGGGTTTGGACAATTTTTTGAACAACACCAAAAAAAGTTAAAAAAATTAGAAAAATGTGAAAACAGCTCTTGGAGCCCTTGCATGTGGCCCACTACCCACATAAAATCACAAGCAAGGTGTTGGGGATATGATATATGGGTATCCTCATAGCATGTCTCCTATCAGGATAACCCGGGTGGCCCACAGTTGGTAGAATGGCCCATGGCCTGCTGGGCGGCCTAGTTAGATGGATCCAGAAGGGAGGCCCATGCCGGATAAAGGAAGGCTACGGTTGGAGTCACCGACGTAGCCGGAGCCTTGGAGTGCAAGATACACAAGACTAGTAATAGACGGTGTAGGACTCTGTAACCTGTCCGGCTAGAACTTTTCCCTGTAACCCTAGGACCTGGCGACTATATAAGTCGGGCCTATGAGAGCCTTTACGGCACAACTGTAGACAACCTCGCACAGCGAACCTATCTCTGTAACTCGGCGTATTGCCCTTAAAGTGATTTATAGCAGGAGTAGGATTCCGCCACCGTCGTGGGATCTGAACCTGGGTAAGCTGTGTTACCTCGTACCCGTCAACCGTCAGCCTTCCCCCACGTCTCTAAACACGCACTGTGAGGACCCCTCCATGGCGTACTCGTCGGCAATACCACGACAGTTGGCGCCCACCGTGGGGCAAGAGGCGCTTCAGGCTCTTCAGTGGGCGAGGACTAAGATCTTCGCGGGAATCGGCGAAACCGTAGTCATCGGTCGCGTTGTCTTCTCCAGCAACGTTCCGATCGTGCCCCCTGACGTGTTTTGTATCCCGGCGAAGACGAACCCTACGCGGTGTTTGATCGTTCCTATCGAAGACATCCATCTCTTCATTGGCGAAACCAACTCGGTCACTAGTTCCCTGGGAGTCAGAGGAGCATCAAGGCCCGCCCGGACCGCCTACGGGCAGGATACATTCGCGGAAGGATCGATGTCGGATCTCTCTTTGGAGTTTGCCAGCAAAGATCGGAAAAATTCAAGGCCCACCCAAACTGCCCCTATGCAGGATATAAAGGTGGAAGATCACGGCAAATCCGCCGGCTTCGCCCGTGTGTCTGGACAGCAGAAATCCAAGTTCGTCGGCATGGTTACCATCTTCGATCTGGCGTGTTGCGTTCAGAGAGAGGGCAAAAACCCCCGTGATTATCTTGCCAGGTGGCTCCATGTACGAGCCGATCTGGCCCACTACCCCGATGATAATGCTATATATCACTTCGTGGAAGGACTGGACCGTGGCACGCTTCTCCGGCATTCTCTAAGACGGCAGCAGGCGTCAGGACGCCTTACCCTCAAAGGCATGGTGAGCACCATCAACAACTACGCGGAGGCTGACGCGGTAGCTAAGACAGCGCTTGCGCTCATTGACGGAAATCCTCAGATTCAGCCACCGCCACCACCGCCTCTGGCCGCCATCGTCGCACCTGCGTCGCCCCCTCTAGTCATCATCGCTGCTGTTGCACCTCCACCGCCCGTCATCGAGGAAGTCCTGGCACCCTCCGACTCTGTTATTGACGCACTTTATGCTGACTTCAGTGCAGATTCAGAGGAGATAGATTTCAGTCCAGAAGAACTAGACTCCGACATGCAGGAGATGGAGGAGGAATACACGCGCGACGAGCAAGCCAACAATACCGTCACGTCTCGAGGAGTGTTCGTCACCATTGGGACGGTGATGGATGAAGATCAACCCGGACGAGATCCGCCTACCGCGCTTGAAAAGGGGAAGGGGCCACTTATTGATGCTGATGATGATCGTGCAAAGTTCATGCCTCCTCCGCCTAACCCAGTACAGCAGCCGCAGGAACTCGGCACCGGCCCGAGCAACAACAACACCGCAAACCTGTCGCCTCCGGCATCTACGTCTGCAGCAGCCCAAGTTACTCCAGCTGATAGAGTGATGTATGATAATCTCCTCGTTGAACCACTGACCGTAGCTCATATCCGGAACGTGACTCACCTTGACGAGAAGCGCCAGCAGTTGCTGAAGGAAGCGCATGCCATCGCGGAGCAAGGCGCTAAGCTAGATAGAGACCTGGTCAACGCGCAGAAGTCCATAGAGAAAGCTAGAGCAATGGAGGCCGAATACAAGACCCTGCTGCAGCAGCAGAAGGCAAAGAAAGCTCCGGCTCGCGTCATCAATGATCCTGGTGTAAGGCGAAACCTAGGATGGGCTCCCTCGAAGCCGGCACAGGCCAAGCCATACATGGATAGTGAAGACAAGCAGGTGATGCCCACCCCACTCCTTAACCTTGCCGTCGCCAAGACCCTTCTGGAGCAGGATAGATCGCCCGAGGCAGTGGAACATGTCTATGACCTAGTGGCCAAGGCGGTGAAGCAGCAGGAAAAGGCCACCTCTCAGAGGCTTGAGTCCAACCCAGCTCTTTGCCAATCTAGCCAGTATAAGCCGCCAAGGGACAGATCTCCTCTTGATGTTGGGTCCCAGACGGGTTCATTAGAACGAAGACGGAGGGATGCGCGCAACAGGAAGGATGCTATTCCCATATCCTCCAACCACGGAGAAAAGGCCCGACCTCCTCGCCCATCGCCACCGCCCCGGTCCCCCGACATCGCGAAGATCACAAGGCTCACCATCGTACGGATATGCCCCCACCAAAGCAATGCGGCATTGTCATCCGCGACAACATGGAGGAGACCCGTCATGATGGAGAGAGCAACCAAGGACCCAAGAGCAGGTCACGCCATGAGCCTACGCGTCCGACAAGTAACCGTGATAAGCGTGAGGCGTCACAGGAGGGTAACAGCAAGAAGGATAACCCACCGCCACCTCCGCCTCCGGCACCACCAAGGAGTCACCATGGCGGAGGAGGCCCGCGTCGTTCACGCAGTCCATCCCCTGTTGACAAAAGAAGAACCCAGAGCCATACGATGCACGTTCACAGATCGATAAGATCCATGAGGCCCGGGAAGGACCATACCTGGGACCATGTTGCTTTGGACCTTTAATACGGTCTGCAACTTACCCCAAAGGTTTCCGGATTGACAAGACCATCAAGCCCTATGACGGCACCGCTAAGCCAGCCACATGGTTGCAGGATTACGGCAAAGCGGTGGAGATTGCCGGAGGCAACCCCAACGTCGCTGTCAATTACCTCCAGTTAATGTTGGCGGGCACGGCCCGTCAATGGATCGACGACTTGCAAGATAAATCTATCTACAATTGGCTGGACATGCAAGAAGCGTTCACCAAGAAATTTGAGGGTACATACAAGCATCCCTGCACTGTGGGCGATCTACAGTGATGCGTGCAAGAGAAAGACGAGACATCTCGCGCCTACCTCTCCCGCTGGCTGGACATGAAGAATTCCTGCGCAGGAGTGCATGCTCAGACCGCCATGGCTGCCTTCATCGATGGGTTGGAAAGGGGCACGTTGCTCCGACATAAGCTGAAGCGCTTGCAGGACAATCACCAGCTTGACTTGAATCAGATGATCCAGTTGGCCAGTGAGTTCGCAGCAGCCGATGACGATGCTCGCGGCTCTTTGCCGGCAACGGCCGTTCCAACTCAAGATCGTAGGAACATCAGTACAAAGCGGAAAACCACTCCATAAGAAAAGAAATATACCGACATGGTTGCTATGACTTTTGCAGGACGAGGTGATGACGGACAACGTGGCCGAGGATGGGGAGCTGGTCGTGGGCAGCAACGAGGAAGTGAAACTACCTCGGCGCCGCTCCGCGTTCCCCAAACCTACGAGGAGTACCACGATATGCCATGCCTCGTGCACCTCGACGTCAACGGCAAGGGCACCCATACCAATCGACACTGCAAGTTCGTCAACGACCTCAAGGAAGACCCGGAGTCCGACTACAAGCAAATTCAGAAGAACAGATCACGAGGCAAGGGCAAGGGGAAGAAGAAGGAGGAGGTGTCCAAGGATTCAAGTGACATGGATGAGGACGTTGACCCCAAGCACGCCGCCAAGAGCAACGACAAGGGAAAGAACCCCTTCGGGAAGAAGGCGCCAGTCTACCACACTTTCCTTGGGACCCCCACCGTCCGACAACAGAAGACCTACTTGAGGATCCTGATGGATACTCTCCCCCCAGTTCCCCGGTACCTGTGCTGGTCGGAGGTTCCAATTACTTGGGGCAGGACGGACCACCCAGACCTTATCCCTACAAAGAACCAGTAGGCCATGGTCATCAACCCCTTGATTGACGGCGTGGAGTTCACCAAGTATATGGTGGATAGTGGAAGCAGCATCAGCATCATGTACCTGGATATACTTCAGAAGATGAACTTGACAGAGGCAAACCTAAGGCGGACCAACACCATCTTCCACGACGTAGTTCCTGGTAGGGAGGCTCGGTCCCTTGGGTGCGTTACACTTCAGGTTGCCTTTGGCGATGTTAATAATTACTGCCAAGAGCACATGACCTTCGAGGTGGTCCCCTTCAAGATCGTGTACCACGTCATATTCGGCCGTGACATCTTCCACATGTTCATGGCCAAGCCATGCTTCGTCTACAACAAACTCAAGATACCCGGACCAAATGGTGTCATCACCGTATCTGGAAGCTTTACCAAGGCAAGGGACTGCGAGATCAATGAAGCAGCCATTGCGGAAGCTGTCCTCTACAGCGAAGAATTCAAAGAGATCCAGAGCAAGGTCGATGACTCAGAGATGCCCGCGTCGAAGAAGCAGATCTCCGACTCCGCTCCTGTATTCAAGGCCGCCATCGAGACCAAGCCGGTCGAACTTGTGGTAGGCGATGCCTCCAAGGTCACCGCCATTGGGACGAACCTAGATCCCAAATAGGAAAGCGCGCTCGTCGAGTTCCTCCATGAGAATAGGGACATCTTTGCCTGGCAACCTGCCGACATGAAAGGTGTACCTAGGGAACTTGCCAAGCATTGCTTAAACATTGATCCAAAATCCAAACCAGTGAAACAACCTCTACGACGCTTTGGAGATGAGAAGAGACGCGCCATTGGCAAAGAGATAGCTAGGTTACTTAAGGCTAGATTCATCCGAGAAGTCCTTCACACCCAATGGGTGGCCAATCCTATACTTGTCCCCAAAAAGGGAACCAATGAATTAAGAATGTGCGTTGATTACACCGGCTTGAACAAATCATGTCCCAAAGATCCGTTTGCTTTGCCTCGCATTGACCAAGTCATTGACTCGATGGCTGGCTCAGAACTTTTGTGTTTTCTCGATGCATACTCAGGATACCACCAGATCAAGATGAGGAAGTCGAACCAATTGGCCACTTCGTTCACTACCCCATATGGCACGTTTTGCTATGTTATGATGTCCTTTGGGCTAAAAAACGCAGGTGCTATGTACCAGCGGACAATGCAACATTGCCTTCACGACCAAATTGGTTGGAACGTTCACGCCTATGTGGACGATATCACGGTGATGTCTAAAAAGTCAAACGACTTAATCTCCGACTTAAAAGAAACCTTTGATAATCTCCGGAAATACAACATGATGCTTAACCCTAAGAAGTGCGTCTTCGGGGTACCAGCCGGCAAAATGTTGGGTTTCATTGTTTCCCATCGCGGAATCAAGGTCAACCCAGAGAAAATCAAGGCCATCTTAAACATAAACCATCCGACATGTCTAAAGGACATTCAACGACTAACATGTTGTGTTGCAGCAGTTAGTCGGTTCGTCATCCGACTTGGAGAGAAGGCTCTGCTGCTGTAGAAGTTGCTGAAGAAGGCGGACAAATTCACATGGATGGACGAAGCAGATGCAGCATTGAAGCAGCTCAAGGAGATTCTTTGCTCAGCGCCTATCCTTGTAGCACCCGAGCCTGGCGAGCCCCTATTAATCTACATGGCGGCAACCAACCGGGTAATCAGCATCGTCGTCGTGGTAGCGCGGAAGGAACCAGGCTACAAGCACGGAGTTCAACGACCAGTTTACTATGTGAGCAGGGTCTTGACAGAGTCCAAGCAGCGTTACTTGCACTACCAGAAGATAGCTTATGGAGTATTCCTTGCTTCTCGGAAGCTGAGGCACTACTTTGAGGAGCACCCAATCACAGTGGTGAGCAAAACTGCACTGTCACGACATAATCAACAACAGCAATGCTACAGGAAGGGTCGCGAAGTGGGGCATTAAACCTGCCACCTTCGAGATCACTTACAAGAGACGCGACGCTATCAAGTCACAAGCCTTGGCGGATTTTGTTGCAGATTGGACGGAGATGCCAGACGCTACTCCATTATCGGAACCAGAGTACTGGGTGATGCACTTTGACGGATCAAAGGTGCTCAATGGCTCGGGGGCTGGTGTATTGCTACAATCACCAACAGGAGACAAGCTACACTACGTTCTGCAGATCCACTTCAAGGCTACAAACAACATGGCGGAGTATGAAGCACTCATTCACGGACTACGTGTAGCCAAGGATATTGGCACCAAGAGCATAGTTTGCTGTGGAGATTCCGACTTAGTTGCCCAGCAGGTGGCTGGCACCTGGAATGCGCGGAACCCTATGATGGTGGCATATCGAGATGAAGTGGGCGAGATAGCCAAGAGCTTCTTGGGCTACGAAGTCAAGTATGTACCTAGGGAGCAAAACGAGGCGGCTGATCTGCTGTCTAAGCTTGGATCAGGGCGCAAGCAAATTCCGCCAGGAGTTTTCCTAGAACACCTGCGCACACCATCCGTGAAGGGAGCCGACATCGACAACCCGGATAGAGCTGACTCTTTCGTCAACATGGTGACCAAGGTCCCTCCGGCTTGGACAAAACCGTTCATGGAATATCTCGAACACAGAACTTTGCCCGACGACGAGGTCGAAAGATGGAAAATAGTACGATGAGCAAAGGGTTATACCATAATCAATGGAAAACTCTACAAGAGGAGCACTACGGGTGTATACCTAAAGTGTGTTTCCCAGCTAGAAGGTATGGAAATCCTACGCGAAATCCATCTCGGAGATTGGGAGCATCACGCCGCTCCTCGATCGTTGGTCGCGAAAGCCTTCCGGCAAGGATTCTACCGGCTGACCGCGAAGGAGGACGCCGACAAGCTGGTTGGGACATGCATGGGATGCCAGTATTATGCCCAACAACCACATGTTCCTGCTGAAGAATTGCGAACAATACCATTAACTTGGCCGTTCTCAGTCTGGGGGCTAGACATGGTAGGACCGTTACAGACGGCACCTTGTGGGTTTATGCATCTGCTTGTAGCAGTTGATAAATTCACTAAATGGATAGAAGCTAAACCCATTAGAAAGCTTGATGGGGCAACTGCCCTCAGGTTTGTCCGGGATCTAGTGGTGAGATTTGGTCTCCACATAGCATTATCACCGACAACGGCAGCAATTTGTCACTCGGAGAAGTGGAGGCTTATTGTTGGGAGAAAGGCATCAGACTTGACCTTGCATCTGTGGCACACCCACAATCCAATGGTCAGGTTGAGCGAGCCAATGGATTAATTCTGCAGGGAATCAAGCCACGTCTTGAGGCACCGCTACATAGAGCAGCTGGAGCCTGGGCAGAAGAATTGCCATCTGTGCTGTGGAGTTTACGAACTACACCCAACAGATCCACCGGCTACACCCCTTACTTCATGGTATATGGAGCATAAGACATCCTGCCTTCCGACATACTTCACGATGCACCAAGGGTTGCCGCCTACGACAAAGATGACACTGAAGAATCCAGACGCCTAGATGTGGACCTTCTCGAGGAGGAGGGCGTTTTGGCATGCCAAAGATCCGCCATCTACCAGCAGAAGCTACACAGCTACCATAGTCGCCGCGTTCGGCATCGCTCATTTAAAGAGGGGGATTTGGTGCTCCGACTTAAGCAGAAGAAATCACACAAATTATTCCCGCCATGGGAAGGACCGTTCATCATAAGCAAGGCGCTACTCAATGGGTCTTACTACCTCGTTGACAATCGTGAACTGAAGGATAGACCCAACGAGGATCATAAGTGTAAGCGACGTGACCCGCATGATGACTACCCGGAGCTTGATCGTCCATGGAACATAGCACAGCTACGTCCCTTTTACTCTTTGCATTTTTTATCTAATTGTGTACCTCTTATATTATCAATGAAATAAAGCTCTCTGGTCCACTCATATTTCTTAGTCTTTTACCTCCTTTAATGTTCATTTTTGGATCATGTAAAACCTTTATGCACAAGTTTTGCGATTGCACTTGTGAAAATTCCGCCTATGGGCGTTAGCTTAAGTTTTCTGGTATACACGTTCTTTGTCGTTTTTATGTGGATTCTGGAATAGTGATTTTCGGCACTTATTTTCGGCGATTTTGTGCTTAGGTTATTGACGGTGCCATTGGGCATCATCACCTAAGCGCATGGTTCCGACAACGAGTCTTCCGACTCACGAAAAGTCAAGCATAAGAACCAAAGTAATGGGTAAGCCAGCACTTGCTTAAAAAATATATATATACATGTTGGTAACTAGTTCTTGAGTAGCAGGAAATAACAACCACTGTTTTCCTCCTTAAGTTACATCAATAAGTTTTTTCCGCACATGCACCAAAGGTGAAACAAATATTACAAAGTTGTTCTTCATTCCTTTCGCGCGGGAGACTTAGAAGCAGCGTCATCACCAATAGAAGAGTCACCCTCGAAGTCGGCGGTGTGAAGAGACTCGGAGGAGCTTTTGTTGCCGCCATCAATGGTGTTCATCGGCACGAAGACGTTGATGTCGACCAAGTCAGCAACTCTGGTGTCATAACCCGGGAGCAACGGCAAGATGGATTCATGGTTAATATCTTTGCCATCGTCGTCTACGTCGGGAATGCCAGAGGTCACCGTGTTGATGTAGGCATCTTCATAGTGTTCCTTCACCATTGACAACGCCATCCTTGCGCTAGCCCGTGCACATGAAGCCTTCCAGCTTGTGATACGCTCGGGGGCTCGACGCAGAATCTCCGAGTACTTCGCCATGGAGTCCGATTCCTTGATATTTACCTGGAGGGGCTTGGCGATCTCCTTAGCTTGCGTGATGGTGGTGTTGATGAAGTTGCCGGCAAGAAACATGCATTCCGACAAGGAGAGCATGATTTCAACAATTCAGAGTACCCAGACTACAGAAATCCAAGAAGGAGAAAACTTACTGAAGATGCTGGCCTCAGCTTGCCAGAGGTTGTCCGCCAAGGATTCTTTCTCTTGTTGGAGGAGCTTATACGCCTCGCTATGGCGTTGATTCTGCTCATCGGAGCTTGCTTCTGATCTCTTAAGATAGAGATCTCCTCCTTCAAGCGATTGATTTCCTCGGTGGCGGAGTCCTGCAGGGCCTCCATTGACTCCTCATGCATTTTCAGCATGTCCTTCCTCTCCTGCTTAAGAATTTTGTTCTCGCTATCCAGCTCTTGAATGTGCTTGGATTGCTCGACAATATTCTTGGCCTTGGCAATGGTTTCTGCAAGTCGGAGAAAGCAAAGTACAAAGTGAGTACTCGGAGAATATGGGCACAAAATCAAGTCGGAATGCGAAAAATAAAATAGACGCTTGCTCTTGGTGATATGTTCCTTCAAGAAGGCAGTTTTACCCTTTTCAGCTTCCAAATCTGCGCATCTTCTGGTACTTGTCGTTGGCCATGCCCCTCCGAGCACTCTCGTTCTATGGAAAAAATTTCAAAGTTAAAACGTTATTTGGTCTGCTTGGAGCATCTAGCCGGAAATTTTCCACCTAGACGCTCGGGGGCTACAGCGGGAAATTTTGACTTAGCATTATGCTTAGCTTTTCTTTAAGCATCTAGTCGGAACTAATTCAGTTTTCAACTAGAGGCTTGGGGGCTAAAGTATTGAAATTTATAAAACACTGCATATGCTACTCTTAAAAGCATCTAGCCAGAATAATTCATTCCACCTACATGCTTGGGGGCTACAGTGAGAGGTTTTCTAACTTAGTCACTCTTAGAGCATGTAGATGCAAAGACCTATGGTTTTCCGTCTCATCCTCGGGGGCTATAGTGGGATACTCATATGAAATGCAAAAGGCAAATAAAACTTACAAGTGCAATGATCTTGAGGTTTGTAGCACTCTCGGCCAGCAGCTTGCCAAAGGATTCACTATTTCCTTGCAAGATTTCTGCTTGTTGGCGGAGCTCCTCTAGACTGCACGTCGGAGATGTCGGCGCCGCACCAGGGATCAGAGCAGTGCTACCCGGTGTAAGTACCGGATAGACTATCTTTGGATAGGTTATGGTTTTCTTAGGTGCGGGGGCGCCGCCAACGACAGAAGTACCTGCTTCCACCACCGCCTTACCGCCACCGATGGCATCCTTAGCCGGAGCTTCAGCCATTTGGTGGGCGGCACTCTCCTGCGTCGCTTTGCTTGACAATGACAACCTCGGTAGAGGCACCTGAGTCCACTTCCATGGCGGAAGGGCCAGATGCCTCCTTAGCTTGTGAGCTTGTCGGGGCAGACGAGGTCTTGACGGAGGGAGTGGCAGGGGCGATGGCGGGAGATGCGTTGTGATGCAGCATGTCCTTGATGGTTCTAGAAGCCCCCAATTTGGAGGTCTTCTTCAGGCTGGTCGTGGCTTTCTTCCTGAAACGTGCAAAAATGCATAAGTACAGGAGCAAGACAAATAAATAGACAATGTCAGAAAGAAAGAAGCTTACACAAGTGGGGGTGCTTTGGCAAAGGGGATCCCGATAACTTTTCTCTTTTCCGCCTCCAGGGCGACGGTAGTCTTCTTGGAGGCTCCACCCTCCGTCTTCTTCTTCTTGACTCCGTCGGCAGCTTCAGAGGTGGAGCTCTTCCGCTTTCGTGCCAATGGAGCATCGTCGTCGGACACGACGGTGACTTATTTCATCTTTGGATCATAGATTTGAGGAGCCATGATGTCCTCATATATGTTGCTAAGCTGTTAAGTGAGAAGTCACCGTGTTAGATGAGATGACATTTGCAAGACGGAAGAACTGGAGTATATGTCATACACGGAAAATAACTACCTTTGGGCACTTGCCGTCTATTAACATGTCGTAGGTGATGGTGAAGCCACGCTTCTTGTCCTTCACCTTGACGATGTCCTTAAGGCGGAGCTTGACGGAGTCACTCGAGAAGTTGTCCACGGAGATGTGGAGGCTATCCCTTCTATCGCTGGTATACTCGTGCATGAGCTTCGCGCGGTGCTGCAGAGGTTGGATTCGCCTGATGAACCAGCACATGGCTAGGTCCAAGCCGGTTAAACCCGTCTCTACGAACCATTCTATCCGCCTTATGGCGCGGGAAGCATCAAGGTCGGAGGGAAGGGAGGCCTAGGATCTCCATGATGAGGCTTCAGCGGCGGCTCCGTCAACAAAGTCTAGGTACGTTACTTGTCGGCCGGCCAGAGGGATATCTGGGCCGTAGAAGTAAATACGCTGCCAGTTTTTGCAGGACTCGTGACCGACGATGTCGGGGAACCGCTGGCCAGGACGGATCTTGAAGCTTATGGTGCCGCAATTCCTAAGTTCTTCCTTATTGGCTCCGGCTTGACGTTTGACGGTGAAGAAGTACAGAAAGAGGTCTAGCCTAGGCTTTATCCCTAAGTAACCCTCGCAGAGCGCCGCGTAGTTGCTAAGCGCTAAGATACTGTTGGGAGAAAGGTTCTAGGGCTGTACTCTATAGTGATTTAAGACAGAGAGGAAGAAGTTGGAGATGGGCAGGGAGACGCCGCGTACCAGTTGGGATTTGAGGTACACTTTTTCTCCTGCTTGGGGAGAAGGTGTCACCTCGCCGGCCGGCGCCGCCCGCCAGGCGAGCCCCTCCGTCGCAGAGAGGTAGCCTTCGGCGATAAGCTCCTGGATATCACGGTTGGTGATGTCTGAGCCGCGCCAGTCGCCCTTGTGTGAATCCAGTTCCTCCTCCAACGGCTCCAGCGCCGCTGGATTATGGTCGCCACCGGTAGACTCAATCACCGTCGAGGCGGGGATGACTAAGCCCTCTGGGGGCAGGACGATCGAGCTTGCCGGCTTCGCTCGACGCCGCCATGGAAGGAGAGGTGCTGCTGCTGGCCATGGAGAGAGGTTGGAGGTGACTGGTGCGGATTGAGGCTAGGGTTTTCAGCGAGTTTTGCGCGGAGAGCTCGAGGAGGCACGCGCTGGAGGAAGAAGACGATGCGAGGAGATAATGAGGTAAAAGGTAGAAATTCCACCCCGGTTACTATTGATCATCTCCAGTGTCAAGATTCGTGCAGCTTGATCGGATGGTTGCCACGTAGACGACGTGTTCGCGAACGTGCGCGGAAATTTCGCCACGTCTCCAACCGTTCCCGCCAACAGTTCGTATCGCTCGCGCGGGAAAATCGGACATGATTGCGTTCTCTGCATGTTTGAGTTACGAGGCGTCGCTGACCTAAGCCTACGTCGCCCTAGCTGACATAGGCAGATGAACTGTTACATCAGAAGATTCCGGCATGGACGGATCCAGTCCGGCTACGGAAGAGTACGATTGAAGATTCAGTATTTCTCTGACTTACGTGTTGAAGACGGAGAAAACCTTGCAGGGTTCTTTGGGAGGACTACAATATATTGCTTGACGATTTGCCGACATCCATCTATATGGAGCATTCCACACGAAGAGGCAAGACGGCGCAAGATCTCGGAGTTCTCCGGGGCTACTGTTGGGGATATGCTATATGGGTATCCTCATAGCATGTCTCCTATCCGGATAACCCGGGTGGCCCACAGTTGGTAGCATGGCCCATGGCCTGCTGGGTGGCCCAGTTAGATGGGTCCAGAAGGGAGGCCCATGCCAGATAAAGTAAGGCTACGGTTGGAGTCACAGACATAGCCAGAGCCTTGGAGTGCAAGATACATAAGACTAGTAATAGACGGTGTAGGACTCTATAACCTGTCCGGCTAGGACTTTTCCTTGTAACCCTAGGACCTGGCGACTATATAAGTCGGACCTATGGGAGCCTTTAGGGCACAACTGCAGACAACCTCGCACAGCAAACCTATCTCTATAACTCAGCGTATTGCCCTTATAGTGATTTATAGCAGGAGTAGGATTCCGCCACCGTCGTGGGATCTGAACCTGGGTAAGCTGTGTTACCTCCTACCCGTCAACCGTCCGCCTTCCCCCATGTCTCTAAACACGCACTGTGAGGACCCCTCCATGGTGTACTTGTCGGCAATACCACGACACAAGGCATACCAGGTGTTTTGGCACCCAAGGCACCACTTTCATGTCTATCGAATGGAACTTAACATGGCTTTCAACCCTAGATCCCCCATGCCACCCAAAACATGGAGCCACTCCATGGATTGACCTCAAGCCCAGCACTTAGCTCTGTCTAAGCATTACAAGCAACTTCTTCAACTAGAGATTTCCGGGTCATTTGCGGAAATTTTGAATTTCCATTTTCTGAAACCAAAAAACCGGTATTTTTCCAAAGGAGGTGCAAGATTTGGCGTGCCCAAGGCCCCGAGGCAATTTCACAGATGCTAGATCATGGTGTATGGCCATTCTAGATAGGTGGGTATTTATCTCGTGATACAAGCATATACTGTATTTTTTTGAGTTAAAGCCCGGTAAATGCAGTTTCTAACTGTAGGTACCCTAGAAGACACTCCCAATTTTCAGGAAAAAATGGTTTGGGGTGCCCCATAGGGTACCTAGGCTATATGCATGCCTAGGTCCAAGATTGCACCGATGCTTGCGATGCCGCGGCCGTCGGCGAGTTTGGCCATTGTTTTGAACAGCACCAAACAAAAATCTAAAAAAATCATAAAAATGTGAAAACAACTCTTGGAGCCCTTGCATGTGACCCACTACCCTCATAAAATCATAAGAAAGGATAACAGGTATTTTCATACCCAGGGCACCAGCTGGAAGTCTATCGAGTGGGAGTTAACATGGCATTCAATCCTAGATCCCCCCTCGCTGCCTTGAACATGGAACCACTCCATGTATTAAGCCCAAACCTTGCACCTAGCTCCCTATCAGTATTACAAGCAACTTCTCCAACTATATATTTCCTAGTCATTTGGAGAAATCTTGACTTTCCATTTTCTGAACTAGAAAACCCGGTGTTTTTCCAAAGAATGTGCAAGGTTTGGGTGCGCCCAAGGCCCTGAGGCAATTTTCACGCATGCTACATCATGGTGTATGGCCATTCCCTGGAGGTGGATATTATCTCGTGGTGCAAGCATATACTGTATTTTTCTTGATTTATGGCCCGGTAAAGGCGGTTTCTAACTGTAGGTACCTTAGAAGACACTCTCAATTTTTAGGAAAAAATGGTTTGGGGTGCGCCATAGGGTACCTAGGCTGGGTACATGCCTAGGTCCAAGATTGCACCGACCCTTGCATTGCCAGGGCTGCCAGCGGGTTTGCCATTTTTTTAAGAACACCAAACAAAATCTAAAAAAATCATAAAAATGTGAAAACAGCTCTTGAAGCCCTTGCATGTGCCCCACTACCCACATAAAATCGTAAGCAAGGCATATCAGGTATTTTGGCACCCAAGGCACCACCCGGACGTCTATCAAATGGGAGTTCACATGACTTTCAACCCTAGATCCCTCTTTCCGCTGATGCATGTAAAATGCATCCATGAACTTTGTAGTTTATTGTGCTAAAATGCTTATTATTTTGCAACTTTATTATATTTATTGGATAAAGTACATGAACCTAATAATATTTGCAAAAGTGCACAAATTCTTGTTTTACACTTTGTTGTGTAGGAGAAATATAAATATGGAAGGAAATCTCTCAATATGGCAATATTTGGGGTTTCCTGAAATCTTTTCCGCTGAACTTTTTTCAAAGATTGACACAAAAGAGCTGAAAGATGACGTCAAATGAAAAAGTGATCAACATAAAAGTTGTAGGTAATTACAATACATACTATTTAGAGTCAAACATATTCCAAAACAAAGTCCTGACGCTCCAAGAAAGCTCCAAATACTGAAGGGTAGAGAAGCGATTTTGGGATTCCAAAAGTTGGTGACGTGGTTGACTCAAATTATTTCCATATGAGATCAATTCGACCAAGACACGAATTTGAAGACTTGTGGGGCTTTTTAGGAGTCACCATGAAGGTTCTATAGGTTCTCAAGAGATCTTGGATCCAATGGTTTTGATCCGATGGCCTCGGTGAATCCTCCTGATGCAACGCTGAGTTGATGTAGGAGGGCTTCGTTGGGAACCCCAAGAGCAAGGTGTGAAGTAGCACAACAGCAAGTTTTCCCTCAGTAAGAAACCAAGGTTATCGAACTAGTAGGAGGAAGGAAACGTCACATAGGTGTCTCTATCAACACGGAGACCTGCACAACACAAACTCAAGACTTTACCCCAACGAATCAGTGAGGTTGTCAAGATCACCGGTTTGCTATAACAAAGGATTAAACGTATGGTATGGAAGGTAATATTTTGCAGCAAGTAAACGAGTAAAAGTGGAAGGTGTATCAATGGTAAAGATTGGACCGGGGTCCATATTTCACTAGAGGTGCTCTCCTTAGATAAACAACATGGCATGAAGGGTAAACAAATTACAGCAAGGCAATTGACAGGAATTGAGCAAGGCATAACAATGCAATTACTAGTCAGCAATATCCTATGAGATTCGATTGGGCAATACAACAATATACAAAGACCGCCATCCAACTGCATCTATGACTAGAAGTCCACCTTCAGGTTATCATCTGAACCCCCTCTAGTATTAAGTTGCAAGCAACAGACAACTGCTTTAAGCAAAGTGTGTAAGGTAAACAGTCCACATGTTCCATGAAAAAGATACCGTTGTTTTCTCCCTAGTAGCAACGGCACATCTACAACCTAAGAGGTTATTGTCACTTACCTTGGAAACTAGAGGCATGAACCCACTATCGAGCATAAATACCCCCTCTTGGAGTCACTAGCAACTACTTGGCCAAGATAGCTACTAACAACGGAGAGAATGCAAGATCACAAACAACATAGACATGATAGAATCATAAAGACAAAACCATTAATCAAACCAACATAATAATCTCAATATCCATCGGATCTCCGCAAACACAACATGCATGATTAGAAATAGATTAGATCTTGATCATGAACGGAGCTCACAAGATATATACATGAAAGCACAAGGAGGAGATACAACCATCTAGCTACTACATGGACCCATAGTCCAAGGTGGAACTACTCACACATCATACCGGAGAGAAGGCCTCCGGGATGATCTCCCCTACGGCAGGGTGCCGGGAAGAACTTCAGATCCCCCCGATCTAGGGATGAGTGGCGGCGGCTACAGACGATTTCGTGCAATTTTGATTGGGTGATTAGGGTTTTTGCATCAGGGGCTTCTTATAGGCAAAGGGGGAGGCCGACGCGGTGGCCAGGGGCCCCACATCATGCCTAGGCGCGGGACAGGGCCCACCCGTGCCTTGGGGGGTCTAGGCGCCCTATCTCGCCTCTCCGGCTCCCCTCTAGACTTCTTGTTCCCCACGGAAAGTAATTGACTTTGGCTTTTGGCCCGTCCAATTCCGAGAATATTTCTTTACTAACTTTTCTGAAACCAAAAATAGCAGAAAACATGCAACTGTCACTATGGCAACTTGTTAATAGGTTAGTACCAGAAAACATGTAAAAAGCACCTCAAAGTGTAGACAAAATAAAGCAAATTAGATACTAAACAAGCATGGAGCACCAAAAATTATAGATACGTTTCCGACGTATCAAGCATCCCCAAGCTTAACTCCTGCTCGTCCTCGAGTAGGTAAGTGATAAAAATAATAAATTTTTAGGTGACATGCACCCTCACAATAAATATCCAACCATTTGCAAGCATTGAAAGCTTGGATCAAAGAACTCTAAACATGTGCATGAAAGATGGAGTTCTAACAATAGGACATAGTAACTATGCATGCAACATGACAAGCTACAAAACAAAAATCATGAATAACATGCATTGAAAAACGTTTGTCTGTTTCACATACAGAAAACATAGCATAGTGGCAATCAACTTGTCCCTCATAGAGTAGAAAATAGATGCATATGACACCTTCAAAGTTCATAAGGGTGACTAGAAACAAATAGCACAAGAGCAAGTAATATCACAATATGCATCAGTCAATAAGCTTTGGAACACTGCACATAGAATGACAACTATGCTCTCTTAATGGTGCCTAAAGTTAGAAGGTGGAGACTCAATAGTGGTGGAAGAAAGGCCTTTTTTAAAGGAAGCAGGGGTTTCAAGTTTCAAAAAGAGCTTACAAAAATTATGGTACTTGTTAGCTTTCAGCCCTCATTGCCCCTATCATAAGCATCTTGAAGTGATTAAGGTTAAAGTAAATAAATATGGTGTATATGCTTGATGAAGTATAAGTTGGCAATCTCAAGTCCCTTGAATACAAGGGACAAACCTCATGCTACTCAACTTTAGTCACCTGTAAGTTCTTGTCATTGTAAGTATTTGCATATCATTGAGAACCGCCAACGGGGTACCCCTTGCACATGGTACAGGAGCTATCCCATAACCAAAATGACAAGGCAAGCAGACAATGAACATCTCAACAATCTTCTTATTTACAATGGGAATATGGTGCTTTTTTCTCTCTTTCCTCTTTTCTCAATGTGTCTCTTTTTTATAAGAAGAATGCTTCATAGATGTCACTATGGTGATGCTACAAGTTTCCACAATGATTAGGCATGGCTTAGGCTAGCGGCCCAGGCGTTTATCTAACATAGGATACAAACTCCATGGACTTTCAAGTTCCCTCTTTATTTCACACCGGTGACATCCATAGACAAAAGAGCATGATATCAACTGAGTACAAAGTACAAGTGCAATGTTGAAAACATTCCCCGTGACAGCACGGTTCTGCTAATTCCAACGTATAAGTGCAAGCATATACAACATAGATGACACAATGGTTCAAGTTTATTAGGGGCAAAGAATATAAAGTGTGCCATCAAGTTCGTGAGGGCTTTAATCACTAAGTTTTCACATAACAAAATAGATTTTAATTGGAAGATAGCTGAAAACAAGAATATACTTGGAATGGTGTAACACACCATGTATAGAAGTTTATAGTGGACACTTTGTAATAACTTGGTTTCTTGGGAGTTGAAAGCATGAGTAGAGCTTACTTATACAAGTGGAGGCTAGCAAAAGACTGGGAGCAACCAACTAAGAGAGAAATAATGGCCATAATCATGCATTGCAACAAAGCATTACTAATCAAAGCATAGAGTGGTACTACAAGTCAAGTACTAAATGATCATAGAGGCTATGGTAACTTGTTATAGTCATAACATGGTGTGGGAATGTGCCAAGTCAACCCAAGCAAAGCGTCAAAGGAGAATACCACAATACTATGCTTTTGCATGATAAAACAACGCATAATTTCTTCAAGGCACACTAAGCAATCCCAATTGTTTGGAATAAGACATGCTACAACAATAATCACTAAGCATAAGGTCAAAACAACACCTATCATGTCATGCTAAAGTCTAAGTCACAGTCAATGCAAGCTCCTCTTGCACATACAAGCAAGAACTTACTACTCCTTTCCAACACCAAGCAACTTATTTGCAAAACAACACAGCGAGAACAGGGTCCAAACTACTTTACCAAACTAAACAAACTAAGCAAATAGAATGAAAACTAAGACTCTCCAAGAACAACACAATTGTGCATGAAACAATAAAAAACGAAGTGTCTAGACATACCTGAGCTTTTTAATGATGAAGAAGGGGATGCCTTGGGCATCCCTAAGCTTTGAAGCTTGTACCTCTTGGATATTTATTTGGGTGACACCGGGGTGGCATCCCCAAGCTTTACCTTTTGTCCATTCTTCATCTCATTGCATCATTCTTTCTCTACACCTGAATTTTTTTCCTTCATACAAACTTCACACAATCTTCATTAGCAACATTAGTGTATTCAAAAAATATTAGACTTCTGGCAAAGCTTTGGAACAAAAAGGCTTTTCACTAAAAACACAAGCTACAGTAGTAACTCCTTCAAAAAGCTCAATTTCCCAAAAAGAACCCAAAAAGGAATCAATAAGAAGCAAATGCAAATAATGACAGAAATCTGTAAAAATAGACCAGCAGGTAGAAACTGATTTTTTAGAACATCTTCTGTTGCTCAAATCAAAAAGTGTTGAACTAATGAAAGTTAGCTAACATACTGGGCGATTTATTCGTAAATGTTGATCTCAATCCGAGTTACAGAGACTCCTCACGAATTTATTTGGTGGAGGACAGAAATCTGTTTCGGGACAGCAACTCCCCAAATCTTACTTCCCTCTCATTAGAGGTCATTCTTGGCCCAAAAAGCAAACAAAAAGGATAAGAAGAGGTCATTACTGAAGTAATAACTTGCAAGACTCAAGGAAACTCTTGGTTTATCTCCCAACAAGTACTTTTCTTTAACGCCTTTAAGTTAGGCACAAGAAGCAAGAAGAATCAAGTATTTTCAAATGAAGAAGCATTAACATCAAACCTTGCTTTCAAAGGAGGAGCAAAAAGCAACTTGTTTCTCCTCATAGGGAAGTGTTCAATACCTTTCTTGAATGGAAAATGATATTTAATGGTGCCTTCTTTCATATCAATGATGGCACCAACTGTTCTAACAAAAGGACTTCCCAAAGTAATACGACAAGAAGGATTGTATTAAACATCCAAAACATAGAAATAAACAGGGACATAAGCATTGTTAACCATAATGAGAACATCATTAATACTCCCCATGAGTTTCTTCTTAGCATTATCATTGAGTGGGGCATCCAAATAACAATCTTCCAATGGTGGCAAATCAAACATCTCATAAATCTTCCTAGGCATAATAGAGATGCTAGAACCAAGATCACATGAAGCTTTGAGATCAAAGTCATTCACTTGTATATTAATAATGGGCTCCCAACTATCTTCTACTTTCCTAGGAATAGAAGCTTTGTGTTTTAGCTTCTCTTCCTTAATCTTAACAAGAGCATCTGTAATCTGTTTGGTGAAAGCAACATGCATATGGCTAGCATCAGGACTTCTAGCAAGCTTTTGTAGGAACATAATCACTTCAGAAATATTGCAACCATCGATATCAAAATAAAACTTATCATCACTAGTAGTATGCTCAATAGGCTTAGGTATAGTAGGAGGAGGAACATGGAATACTTGTGGTTTAGTGGTAATAGTGCACACACTATTATTTTTATCAATTTCAGCTTCCCTTTCCCACTTAGCATGAAGTTGAGCTAACAGCCTAACATTTTCATCAATAGTAACTTGTATGGCATGAGCCGTAGCAAAGGTATTTTCCATAGTTTCAGGTTTAGCAGCCATTTTATTAACCAAGGAAGTTTGAGCTTTAGACAAAGACGATATATTTTTCTCAACATTTAAAAGCTTTTCCTCTATAGCCTTATTGAAGGTGGTTTGTTTAATAATAAAGTCTTTGACCATGACTTCAAGTTCAGAGGGTGCACTTCTAGCATTATTGTAAGAGTTTCCATAGGAATTGCCATTATTAGGAGGATAAGGCCTATAATTATTGTTACCACCAAAATTATTCCTATAGGCGTTGTTGTTGAAATTGTTGTTTCTAATGAAGTTCACATCAACTTTCTCTTCTTGAGCAACCAAGGAGGCTAAGGGAACACTATTAGGGTCTAGAGGAGCTTGCCCATTAACAATCATAGCCATAATAACATCAATCTTTTCACTCAAAGAGGAAGTTTCCTCAACAGAATTTACCTTCTTACCCTGTGGAGCTCTCTCAACATGCCATTCAGAGTAGTTAATGTAAGATCCCTCCTTTATAAAGGAAAAAGGATTCCTGTGATTGCAATGCTAGTCCCTGGATCATTGCTAGCATCCACAGTTTAAGGTGAAGTACACAGATACAAAGGTCATTTATTACATCCATTCCAGAGATAACCATAGTTTTTACAACTCCAAGGCCACATGCCTAATACAAGAGTTTGGAATAAGTAAATAAACAAAAGTCTTCATCTTCATGTGCCACAGGCAAACATGTTGAGTGTAGACTCATGACACCTAATCCTCATCAGAGTAACCTGCAACATCACAAGTTACAGCCACAGTGGGTTAATACATTGGAATAGTATTGACAAGTGATACCTTAGTATAATTTAGGTGGACTATATTACTATATGCAATTTGGCTAAGTGTAGCTTGGCTTGCTTTGCTCAAAATGGTTTTTGCCTATTAGTTGAAATCACTAAGTTTTTCTTTGTCATAACTTTTCCCAAGGAACCACCAATAGACGTTGAGGTCCTTCACCCTTGTTCACCCACAAATTTTTACTTAGAAATTGGGATGAGGAGATTCTTGATAGCTTCCATGTCTTGATGCTCAAGTTGTCCATTGCCATGGACTTGGCTAAGTACTTAGATTTTTCCATCTGCAGAGGTTATGCACTTTCCCCACCAGACTTGGTTTCACCAAGACAGGACCTTTCAGAAGCCTTCCCTTAGACCAAATGGACGCGTTCCAACCTATCATCCCACTACCTCCAACTGTCCAAATGGCTAAGTTCTAGCAACCTATGTGATCCAGGCAGAGCCCATATTGCCAAGTGGCTGCACTAGAAGCTTCTTAACACTTGGCCTCTAAAATCTCTTTGTTCCTGGGTGGCTTACCACAAGTGAGATACACAAGGTAAACCATAAAAATAGGCCTTGTGTAACCACTCAACATAAACCAAACCTTCCATTCCACCCAGGTGTTTCATTAACTTAGTTGTTTTATTAGGTAAAATACAAGTCCAAAGACTTAGAAATATTTTCATCATAGCATGTATATTTCACCAACCCTTGTTTGCTACTAGTTAGGCTAAGCATGGAATAGATAGTAACTTAACTTAGAAATTTCCTAGCATTTATATAACTACTAGGATTTCCCAACATGGCATATAAGCAAAATAATAGCATGCAAGTCTATCAAAATATTTCTAATGCTTAGTAGAAAACATGGATAAAAATATTCATGAGTACCACTTGCCTTGGTAGTTGGGAGAGTAGCACTCCTCACAATCACAATCACTAGCACCAAAATCTACACAAAGAATGGTAGCAACAAATTACACACAAAACTTATACAATCAAAAATATATGCATGCATGCAAGATGATATGTGATGATTTTCAAAACTCAACCAAGCAAGTGCATAGTACTGAATCCTAAACAAGTCAAAAACTTGCCAAACAATATTTATTTAATCCTTAAAACAATTCCTAAACATTTCATATACTCAATTTAGTCCTACACAAGTTTCTGCAAATAAAACCTTTTTAACAGAAGCAAAACTTTAAACACATTGCATAATCAGAAAGAGCTTGCTCTCCTGATTCCAACGGTATAAAATTTGTCAAATTCTAACGTGGGGATCAAAAGTTATAGCCAAATCAAATTTGAATAACAATCAGATTCAAAATCCAGTTTTAAATCTAAACCTAGCCACGCGTCTGTTTCTGATTGGCCCGTACCGGTTCGGGCGGATCGATCTCTGCGAGCCAAAGGATTTAAGTTAGATCTAGTGGCTCAGATGCACTCGTACCTCTTCGTTTAAGTTCTAATCTAAACCGCAAGATCTACATCTAACGGCCACGATCCAGTCGACCATAGACAGGCGGCGCTGGCGGCGGCAGCGAGCGCCTGTCGATGAGCCGGCGAACTAGGTCGCCTGGGGAGGGGAGAGGATGCTCACCAGAACCGCCGTGACGAGGTGAAGCTCAACGTGTCCCTGGTTGGCGAAGGGGCGCTCGAAGTTGTCAGGGATTGCTCGCCGGAGTTTGCGAACGCGTCGGGTACGGCTGCTCGTCGACGTTGGCAAAGATACAGATCATGCCAGGGCAAAATAAGCAGTGCGTCAGATGCGCGGAGTGATGCTGGTCATGCGAGTGTCAAAGAGAGAGCAAGGCGTGGTCTGAACTAACCAGGGAGGCTTGCCGGAGTTGATGGGGTCGTCTGACTCGTGCTGTCGCCGATGTTGCCGAGGCTCTGGACGATCCTAGCATGCACCAGAGGGGTCAGGAGATGCACATGGTTGCGGAGATTGTACTAGCAAACTTAGACAGCAAGGGGCGACGGGGTCTTACCGGAATACCTCGCCGGAGTTGGCTCTGACTGCGGCGGTGCAATGCGAATTAGAGGCAGCCTGGTGGCGAGAAGAGTGTGTAGTGTGGGGGGAAATGACCGCGAGGGGGAGAGGTTTATGTAGCCGGAGCTGGGCGTGGAGTTACTCGCGGAATCAATGGGAATCAACGCGGCGATGATCATGGCGAGTAACGGCGGCGTGGTCAGCTATTGCGAAATTTACGACGACGACATGGTCACAGGTCCACTTGTCAGCGAATAAAATAGAGTGGGGGTGGGGTCCTGGCGTCAGGGACTCTGTGGGTGCATCTGCGAGTGAAAGAGAGAGAGAGGGGACCCGGGTGGGCTAAATGGGCTGGTTTCTCTGTTGGGCTAGAATAGTAGCGCCGGCCCTTTTCCTTTTCTTTATTCCTTTTCTATTTCTGTTTTGATTTTCTGGAATGATTTTCAAATGATTTCAAACTCTATTTGAATTCAAATCTTTTCAGGATTTTTGCAGTGTGCAATAGTCACAAATCTGGGCATAAAACCAAGTGGTCACTTTGAATTGGCTTGGTCATTTGAAATAAAATAGAATAGACAGTGACATAGCACTTGTTTTACATTGGTTTTGAAATTGGTTTTCAAATTGTATTTGCTTTGAAATTTTAGTTTAAACCTTAGCAATCTAGCAAAACAACCTGAGAGCAATAAGACAACAAGGTTTGGTTTCATGAACAACAATCTCTCATTAGAGAGTAGCATTTGTTTCAAATGCTGATCACATAAAATAATGAGCTCATATGCTCCTGTTTTGAAATGGTTTTCTGAAAAATGAATCCCTAAATGATTATGGATGCATGGATGATATCCATGAATTTGAAATATGATTCTGAGGATGTTACAAATCTAACCCCCTTAAGGTGAATCTCGCCCTCGAGATTCGGATTGGCTAGCAAATAGGTGAGGGTGGTCTTTCCGAAGATCATCTTCTCTTTCCCATGTTGCTTCCTCTTCGGAATGATGATTCCACTGCACTTTGCAGAACTTGATAGTCTTAGTTCGTGTGACTCTTTCTGCAGTCTCAAGAATCTTGATAGGTTTCTCTTCATAAGTGAGATCACTTTCTAGTTGAACCTCCTCCAAAGGTATAATATCCTTCAAAGAAGTTTCTTCCATTTCTAGATGACATTTCTTAAGTTGACTCACATGAAACACATTATGAACAGCTGACAGAGATTCTGGTAGTTCTATTTCATAGGCAACTTCTCCTTTACGACTCAGAATCTTGAATGGCCTAACATATCTTGGTGCCAATTTTCCCTTGACCACGAATCTCTTCACTCCACGAAGTGGTGACACTCTAAGATAGGCTCTATCACCAACTTCGTAGGTGACTTCTCTACGCTAAGGATCTGCGTAGCTTTTCTATCGGGACTGTGCTATCTTCAATCTGTCCTTAACCAACTTGACCTTCTCTTCGGATTCTTTGATGAGATCTGGTCCGAATAAACTTCTTTCTCCCACACCATTCCATAACAACGGGGTGGTACACTTTCTTCCGTAGAGAAATTCAAATGGTGCCATCTCAATGCTGGCTTGATAGCTGTTGTTATAAGAAAATTCTGCATAAGGCAGACTTTCATCCCAACTGGCTCCATAGTCTAGGGAACATGCCCTTAACATGTCTTCGAGAATCTGATTAGTCCTTTCTATTTGTCCATCAGTTTGAGGATGAAAAGCGGTACTGAATTCCAACCTCGTTCCCAATGACTCGTGTAACTGTCTCCAAAAATGGGAAGTGAATTGAGTTCCCCTATCAGACACAATACTCTTGGGCACTCCATGTAGACATACAATTCTACTCATATAGATTTTTGCCAACTTAGCACTTGTATATGTTGTCTTCACGGGTATGAAATGAGCCACTTTAGTTAGGCGATCCACTACTACCCAAATAGAATCGTATCCTGACCGGGTCCTTGGTAATCCGGTAATGAAATCCATACCAATCTTGTCCCACTTCCAATCAGGAATGGGTAGTGGTTGAAGTAAACCTGCTGGTTTCTGATGTTCCGCCTTCACTCTACTACACACATCACACAAAGCAATATGCTCGGCGATGTCCTTCTTGAGATTATTCCACCAAAATCTTTCTTTCATGTCCATGTACATTTTGGTGTTGCCCGGATGAATGGAATACGGTGAGTTGTGTGCTTCTTGCAAAATCAGTTTCCGAAGCTCCGGATCTTGTGGAACACAGATACGTTTCCCATGCCATAAAGTACCCTGTTCGTCTTCATGGAATCCTTTGGCTTTTCCTTTGCCAATCTTTTCTTTAATCTCTTCGATTTCCTTATCAATCTTCTGGGCTTCTTTAATCTTTTCCAACAAAGTGGGTTGAACATCCAAAGACATGAGATGTCCTTCAGGCACAATCTCCAATCTGAGTTTTCTGAATTGGGCACACAAGTCATCTGGCAATTCTCCTTTGGTAAGGCCATTCACAAAAACCTTACGACTTAAAGCATCTGCTACAACATTTGCTTTACCGGGGTGGTATTGCAAACTTAAGTCGTAGTCCTTAATAAGTTCTAGCCATCTTCTTTGCCTCATATTAATTTCCTTCTGGGTGAATATATACTTCAAACTTTTGTGATATGTAAACACTTCACAACGTTTTCCCAAAAGATAGTGTCTCCATGTTTTTAGTGCATGGACAACAGAGGCTAACTCTAAATCATGAGTAGGATAGTTCACTTCATGAGTTTTGAGTTGTCTCGAGGCATAAGCCACAACTTTACCATCTTGCATAAGTACTGCACCCAAACCCTGATGAGATGCATCACAATATACTTGGAAATCTTTTTACAAATCTGGCAGACACAAGACTGGTGCTGTTACAAGTCTCTTCTTCAATTCCTGAAAGCTAAGTTCACAACCTTCAGACCAAGCAAACTTCTTGTCTTTCTTTAGCAATTCAGTCATGGGCTTAGCTACCTTTGAGAAATTTTCAATGAACCTTCTGTAGTAACCTGCTAAGCCAAGGAAACTACGAACTTCTTTCACGGACTTGGGAGATTCCCATTCAATTACAGCTGAAACTTTAGCAGGATCAACTGCTACACCATCCTTTGTCATAACATGTCCTAGAAAACCAACTTCATCCAACCAGAACTCACACTTGCTGAATTTGGCATAAAGTTTATGTTCTCTTAACTTCTCAAGTATCAAACGCAAATGTCCTTCATGCTCTTCTTTGCTCTTGGAGTAGACTAAGATGTCGTCTATGAAAACGACAACAAACTTGTCAAGGAATTCCATGAACACCTAGTTCATCATATTCATGAAGTATGCTGGAGCATTAGTCAAACCAAAAGGCATTACGGTATACTCATACAATCCATACCTTGTAGTGAACGTTGTCTTAGGTATGTATTGTTCCCTTATCTTGAGTTGAAAATAGCCTGACCGGAGATCAATCTTTGAGAATACACAAGCTCCTTCTAGTTGATCAAACAAGTCATTGATTCTAGGCAAAGGGTATTTATTCTTGATAGTTACCTTGTTGAGTGAATGGTAATCTATGCATAACCTTTGACTTCTATCTTTCTTCTCCACGAACAAAACTGGGGATCCCCAAGATGAAGAACTATGTTGAATAAATCCTTTCTGCAACTGTTCTCCAAGTTGTTTCTTGAGTTCTTTCAGTTCATCAACTGACATTTTATAAGGTCTCTTTGCTATTGGTCCAGATCCTGGTACCAAATCTATAAGAAACTCCACATCTCTATTTGGTGGCATTCCCAGCAATTCTTCCGGAAACACATTCGGATACTCACTCACAATTGGCACACTTTCCATGCTAACCCCCTTAAGAGAATTTAGCTTACTTCCTTTTGATTCAAAGTTGGACTTGAATTTAATCCGTTTTCTTTCCGGGGTTGTGAGTGCAACAGTACGATTAGCACAATCTAGTACTCCTTCATACTTAGCCATCCAATCCATTCCCAATATTACGTCCAGTCCTTGGGAATCTAAGATTATCAGACTCACTGGAAATTTATGCTTTCCAAACTCTATTACTAGATCCTGGCATCCAAGACTTACTATCATATCTCCACCCAGAGAACTAACTTTTATTGGACACCCAATGTTTTCAGTTGGAAACCCATTTCTATCAACAAATGCTTTTGATATGAATGAATGCGATGCTCCAGTATCAAAAAGAACAAATGCTGGAATAGAATTGAGTCTGAACTTACCAGCAACAACATCAGGCTCCTCATAGACTTCCTCCACACTGATGTGGTTCACCTGTCCCTTCTGAAAAGGGTTGGGCTTGTTGGGTCCTTCAACTTTCTTTTCTGGCCATTCATTTGCATAATGCCCCATCTTCTTGCACTTGAAGCATTCAACCTGACTTATGTCTTTCTTGACAGGCTGGCTTCCACTTCCACTTCCATTACCACTATGGTGGCTATTGTATCCACCCTTGTGGTTCTTGTACCTGTCATTGTCATGACTACGGTGATGCTTGTTGTCATGATGGTTGTGGTTGTGGTGCTTGTTGAATTTCCCATGCTTGTGGGATCCTGAGCTTCCACTGTCATCATAGTGGGAACGTTTGTGAGACGATCCCGAGCTGTGCTTGTCTGAGTGCTTTCTCTTTCTGCTTTCAACTTGCTTTATTTTGTTCTCCAGAATAGCAGCCTTGTCACAGAGAGACTGATAAGTGGGAACATAGGCCACTGCTAACTGCAGGTTTAGTTCATCATTTAACCCTTCGAGGAACTTTTCTTTCCTCTTAGCATCAGTGTCAACTTCATCCGGTGCATATCGCGCCAGATTGTTGAACTCCTCAATATATTCAGCCACGCTGCGGTGGCGCTGCTTCAGGTTATGGAACTCCTTCTTTTTCAGACTCATCACTCCAGATGAGATATCAGCAGTACGAAAGCCATCCTCGAAGATAGCCCATGTCACATCTTCTATGGGAGTGGTGATCTGGAAGTAATCCCACCAAGTGGCGGCTGGTCCTTCCAACAAGTGTGCTGCAAATCTGACTTTTTCTACATCAGTGTAGCCCACAGTTACCAAGTCCTTGTTCACGGAGCGTAGCCAATCATTGGCCACCATGGGATCAGTCGTTCCTGAGAACTTTGCTGGCCTCAATCTCAAGAACCTGGTAAGCATGTCAAAGCCCGGTGGGTTGTTGTTGTTGTTATTGTTGTTGTTGTTATTGTTGTTATTGTTGTTGTTTTTGTTCTGGATGAACGTCGTCATCATCTGCATTAGCTGAGTTTGAGCGGTCATCATTTGCTGCATTTCTGGAGTGATGGTGTTGTTGTTATTGTTGGGGTTGGGGTTTGCACGACGAGGAGGCATCTGTGGTTTGTTCAATAGAGATAAGAATGAGATACCCATATATGTTTTCATGCACAATACAACACATAATCAATCACAAAGCATGCAACAAAAAGATAAAGGTTCAACAACAAGATAACAAGTTCGCAAAGAAAAACACACACAAATAACAAGCCATCCACATGTCGGATGGTCAATAACAAGTTCTCAAGCAACAAGTATGATAATAAAAGATAAATGAGTAGTCAAATCTACTCCTCGGCATCAACCTCCTCCTCGACGAAGGTAAGACCTGCGTTCTCCATCGCGGTCTTGTATTCCTCGACACTAGTGGTCAAGGTCTCTATCTTGGCTTTGAGAGCCCTCTTCTGGGAACGAAGCCTCTCAATCACCGTCACGCTGCTTTCGAGCTCGAAGTCCTTGGTCTGCAGTTCTTCAGTCATGTCCCGGATCTTCTTGTTCCTATCCTGGACTTGCTTCTCCTGACTCTTGAACTTCCTGTCCTGGCTCTCGAACTTCGCCTCCATCTCCTTGACTATCTCATCTTTCTCCGCGAAGAGCTTGTCCTTCTCGCGAAGCTGCACCTGGAGCTCGTCATTGTTGAGCATGACGTTGGTCCTGTCAGTGTCCACGTGCCTAATGAGAGACTCTATGTCCTGGAGGTATAGACGAATCGGCTCTGATGTGTCCCTCGAATCGTCCTCGAAGTCGATGGACTCTCCATCCTCATCACGTCTACCGAAGACGTGGAAGTGAGTAACTCTAACCTGTCAGGAGTGTCTCCCTAGCAGACGTCCTATCAGATCTTGCATAACTACCTCAAGGCCTCTCTCCTTGTCATCATGCATGAGCTTGAAGACGATTGCCTCCGTGGTAGGCCAGCGTCCAGGCTGGTTGACCTTGAAGCCCCAAAGGTCTTTCCTCTCAAACTTGGTGAGGGGAAGCACCATGATGGTAGGAAGAGGGAGATTGAGCAAAGTAGTAATCTCAACGATACGAGGACCAAAGCGGGTAACCTGGAACTCCTCAACAGTGCTGATGGTAACAGTAGGCATCTATTTATAAGATAGAAAAGTTAGAACAACACGAATCAAGATAAACAAAAGACAAAACATCACATACATATCCTTGGAAAGCAAAACACACAAGTCATGCATACATGAAACCATTACAACAACCAAGTTTCAATCTTATTTTAAAGCAACATTTGGAAAATAAGGTGATAAGTGGTGGTCCAACTAACGAAGTACGCTTACAATCCTATCTCACTGGATCTGTTGGCTAACACAATGTTTCTAGAAGCAATCAATCTATCTTGCTCACATGACTCCATCACTAAGTCTATAATGTCTCCTCTTAAGGTTTGGTTGGTAGCTTCCAACTCTTGGGTATGTTCCTTCTCTTTATTTAGATCATTTTGGAGGTTGAGCATTCTGCACTTGACTCTATCACCAAGTTCTTTGATGGTCTTCCAAGCTGCATCCCTTGCTAATTCAAAGAATGTAGTGTGCACCACGGAATTGGTGAACATGCAGAATCCCTTTTCCTGGTGGTTGTCTTCCTTGTTTTTATACAAGTGAAGTTGCACCCACCAGTGTTCAACTCCTTCATCCATCACAGGAAAACCTTTGTACACAGCTGCACCTTGTATCTCTAATGCAACCATGAGGTCCTTGAGAGCCTTGGGAAATTCTGTCTCACACTCCAAAGTCATTGTCATGAGTGGTCCTTTCCTTACGGCTTCGTTGATGGAGTTCATCTACAAATAGAGATGAGAAAGAAGATTAGAAAAGTTTACGAGAAGAATAGACAAGTGTAGAAGTTGCTAAAAAAAATTTCCTTCGTGGTTTCCAATCCTAGGGTCATAATCCTACAGGCAACACAGTGCTCTGATACCATCTGTAAGATCCCTCCTTTATAAAGGAAAAAGGATCCCTGTGATTGCAATGCTAGTCCCTGGATCATTGCTAGCATCCACAGTTTAAGATGAAGTACACAAATACAAAGGTCATTTATTACATCCATTCCAGAGATAAACATAGTTTTTACAACTCCAAGGCCACAGGCCTAATACAAGAGTTTGGAATAAGTAAATAAACAAAAGTCTTCATCTTCATGTGCCACAGGCAAACATGTTGAGTGTAGACTCATGACACCTAATCCTCATCAGAGTAACCTGCTGAAGGGAATATGCCCGAGAGGCAATAATAAAGTGGTTATTATCGTATTCCTTATTTATGATAAATGTTTATTTTGCATGCTATAATTGTATTAATACGGAAACGTTAATACATGTGTGTTTAATAAACAAAAGGGAACTTCCTAGTTATGCCTCTCTTATAAACTAGCTCGCTGATTAACAAGATGATCAAAGGTTTCCTGATCATGGACATTGGATGTTGTTAATAACGAGGTCACAGCATTAGTGTAATGATGTGATGAACATTCATCCAAAGTATAGCATTACAATCAAATTCATTGAGTTTATATTGCTATAACAACTTACGAAGTGATCCTAATCCTTAGACCATGAGATCATGTCAATCACTAACACCGGAAGAGTTTCTTGATGACATCAAACGTCACACCGTAACTAGGTGATTATAAAGATGGATTCAGAACTACTAAAGTGTTATGTTGAGACCCATGGATCGAGAGTGGAATTTTTTCATCCCGATGACGGATAGATATGCTCTGGGCCCTCTCGGTGATATCACATTGATTAGCTTGCAAGCAAGTGATTTGATCACTAGAATGTTATATCACGGGAATGAGAAAAGAGTGCATGTCGGTAACGAGATCAAACTAGGTATGGAGATACCGATGATCGAATCTCGGACATGTAATATATCGTGAAACAAAGGGATTAATATACTAGCATAAAAGGTTCACACGATCACAGAAGTCGTCGTTGAATGTGTGGGAGTCAGTACGGATCTCCAGGTCCTGCTGCTGATTATTGATCGGAGAGGGGTCTCGATCATGTCTGCATTATTCGCGAGCCATAGGGTGACACACTTAAGGGATACCGACACCATTCGGAGCAAATGATATGCCAGAGAAAGAAAAAGGAAAGCGCAGGAATTTATTTCACTAGACACCGAAACTGTTTCGGTTGAAATTGCTGAAACTGGTTCTGCATGTGAAATTGAAATGTTCTAAGGGGTTTTATGTGAATGTTTGTTAATTAAAGTAATTAACAAAATTCTGAATAAATAAATAAAAGATTTTTTTTAAATGAGAGCTTGCATTAAATTTGGTGGAAATTTAATGCATGTGAGTGGATTTTTGAGTGGAGGCTTTTTAATGGGAGTGGAGGCTTTTCATTTTGAGTGGGAGCTCCACCCACATGAATGTGGAAGAGGTGGGGGCAGCCCCATGGCTGGGCGCCATTCCCCTTGGGTTCCCCCCTCTCCCCTATAAAAGGCCTCCCTCTCCTCCTCTCAAAACACACCTCCTCGCGAAGGATCTCTCTCCCCCTTTAGAATTCCCGATGGTCTCGGATCAGCAAGATACATGTTCCAGGTGGATTTTTCTAGAAGGATTTGTTGCTTCCGCTGCTTCGCTGGAGCGAGGGCGTGGAGGTTGTCGGGGTACCCGTACGTGTGTGCGATCACGGATGCACCACTGCTTTGAGGTGCTGGACTTGATCGTCTTTGGACCGCTGGACCAGACGGACTTCATCACGATCTTGAGATCGGCAAGCGTTCGTCTACATCATCCACGAGTACAACCTCGTTAATGCTATTCGGTCTTCGAGGGTATTTATTCTATGGATGTATATCCACCCGTTGCTTGTATCTAGTAAATAGATCTTGGTACTTAAATGTTCCCATCGTAGGAAATTTTTTGTTTTCTATGCTGTGAACCCTACAGTGGTATCAGAGCTGGATCTATGCGTAGATGCTTTGCACGGGTAGTACACATATGAGTATGTGGGCGATGATGATCATTTTATTGCTTCTTAGTTGTACTTTGGATATTGGTGGCATAGTGGGATGAAGCGGCCCGGACAAACTTTACATGTCCTCGCACATGAGACCTGTTCCACGCTTGACATGCAACTAGTTTTGCATAAGTGGCTAGCGGGTGTCTGTCTCTCCTACTATAGTCAATATCTAATTTGCAACGAGTTGTCAACAATTTGGTTATCCTCGTTGTGGTTCATGTTCGTAGGTAAGAACGGTTCTATCTTCGAAAGCCCTAAGCCACGTAAAACTTGCAATGGATAAATTAGAGGCGTCTAGTTTAGATTGTTGCTGGGATAGTGTTATGATATGGTGATGTTGTAAGTAGAAGTATAAGATGATACTCTTACAACACACATAACGTGTAGGTTCCATAGACCTTGGCCTTACACATAAAGGTATGATAGACATCATACCACGGTGCACATGATGGAGATCATATGCAGGAACCATATCACTTCACTTACAAACATGTGATGTTTGATTGCATCTTATATTGCTTGTTTGGCGTTTTATTAGCATAATAAGATGATCCCTCATTTAGATATCAAGATAAAAATGTTTTCTTCCTTAAGTATGCACCGACAATGTTTCGTCGCTTCAAGACATCACGTGATGATTGGGTGTACTTGAATCCACGAGCACATCTCGGGTGTAAGACAGTTACACACGCGAATACTAAGGTTCTTACTTGGCGAGCCTATCATGTACAGACATGGCCTCGGAACACGGACCGAAAGGTTAAGCATGAGTCATATAGTAGATATGATGCCCATTTGATGCTCGCCTTTGAAGCTACACCGACTCACGTGATGATCGGACTTGGTGTAGTGGATTTGGTTCATGTAATCACCAAAAAGGCACGAGGGATGTCGTTTTTGAGTGGGAGTTCATTTCTAATTTGGATTAGTAGAACTCAATTTATCATAAATTAAATCAAAGTGAATTTGCATAATTTGTTGTAGTCATTGGCATTCGTTCACCACCTTATGCATAGTTGTAATTGAGATAATAGAACTATAGAATTCTGGATATATACTTTACGAACTGGTATCGTATTGTGTTGAGTGTCAATCTAAAGTTTAAAGTCCTATTGCAAACTTTCAGCAAACTCTATTTACTCTGTGAAATTTAATAGTTGGTATTAAATCGAGAGTAACAATTCCAGTGTTAGTATCTTAAGTATCATGTTTGCCTCCATGATTCTTGATTGTTTTAATATCAAGTTTATCTAGGAGATGAAAGAATTGTTTCAGAAACCATCATGTGTGGCAGATATAACGATATCTGAAACAATGTTTTGGTTGCAATATGATAGAGTATAATATATGTTCTCATATTGGATGAGAATTTACGAAGGTTGGAGATGCTAGACATCCTAATCATCCAAAAGGGTTTTGGAAAGTAATGTTATACTCACGATTCGTCTTTATAAGGTACATTAGATTGATCATTAAAGTCATCATGATAAGGATGAATAGAATATGTATGTAAAGTGTTTACTACACTAAAAGATTACTAAAGAATGGATTTTGAAAGAATACCGATCATTTTGATGATGGTGATCTACTTCAAAGTGCAAGTCCAAAGGTATTATTATTTGAATATACACGCTTTGGACTATGTGTCATGTACATGGCGCCACTGTTGATGTTGATAAATTCTTTTAAAAAGGAAAATAAAATGCTGAAAGAGAATCTATAAAATATATTTGGCAGAAAAGAAAAGATTGGAAATATCCAATTTAGGTATATAGATGATATACATGTTATGGTTGTATTCTTTGCTTGTTAAATAATGTGGTTCTTGGGTATTGGATACCGAATTGGTTGGTATGAAATTTCATACGGAACGACACAATTCATGAACCACAATGGCCTAAGTAACTAGCAAGAGAATATGTGATGATGTTCATCGAAAACAAACAAGCCGTTGTTTGTATTTCTCGTTGACATCAAAGCTTGACTTCAAGATTTGTTTTAATAATTGTTATTTAAATCAGGTATTATGAGAACAAAGGTTTTTTCAAATAATTACCATATTCCATATAAGATGGATGATTTACAAATCTAGTTGGAGAAATCACACCCATAAAGCCTAATGCTAAAATGTCGCAAGACAAATGATTGAAAGATCACTTACGAAGTGACATCGCTGTTTAAATTATATAGGAAAGAAAACATGAAGAATCTCCATATTCATGGATTTTTGGAGTCTTTGATTTGATCAAGTGACGCTTGTGAGACTTTCCACGTGATAATTAAAACTTCCTTCAAAGGCCAAAGAAGAACGAACGACTAAATTATTGGAATTTATACATATGGATGTATGTAGTCCATTATGTGTAGTCATAAGCGATGGGTTTCAACTTCATATACTTTCTCCAGAAATTTGAGTGAATATTCACTTAATGAGAAAGAAGTATGAAATATTTGAAAATGTTCAAAGACTTTCAAGATGAAGTGAAAATCATTGTAACAAGAAAATAAATGGTTTATGATTTTATCATAAGGGATTTGTTTGAGTTACAAGTGTAACAAGAAAATAAATGAATTATGATTTTATCATAAAGGGATTTATTTGAGTTACAAGTTTAGCAAAACACCTAGATTTACATATCCCGAAACACCATAGGAATATGGAGTGTTTGAGATTTGTAATGAAACCTTGTTTGACATGGTTGGATCAAAGGTGTTATTTATAAAACTGCCATTATGTTTTAAAAAAGATTAAAGCTTTAGAGACTTCCGCTTTTTACACTGAAAAGAGCTCCATCTTGATCCGTTGAAATGACACCATATGAGTTATGGTTTGGGGTAAAACCCAAGTTGTCATTTCTTAAATTTTGGTATGCTAAACATAAGTAAGATGTTTACAACCGAAGTCAGATGAGCATGTCTTTGTAGGTTATTTCGAATAAGAATTGGTTATTCCTCCATAACATCAAGGACAAAAGGGTTTGTCGCTTGAAACATGAAGTTTCTTGAAGAAGGAATTTTTCATAAAAGTTAAGTGGGAGGACAATATAACTTTGATAAGGTTAACGAACCTTAGCTAAATGTGCTGAGTTGCGCAGCGCCAGAAATCGTTCCGAAGGCTGCCATAATGCTCATAGCTTATGTGCCTCAAAGGTTGTGGTCACGGAGATCTAAGTTCTTATTGAACCAAGTCGGTCGGATAAACAATCAAATACTAAGATTTGAGAGTAAATCATTATTGTTTGACAATGATGAACCGACTATATGCAAATAAGCGATGATGGGCCCTGACTCCGTCAAATGGCTTGAAGCCATAAAATCCGTGATAGTTCCATACACGAGAAATCAAGTTTTGAACTTGGAAGACCCTTCAGAAAGGTGTAAAAACCTATCGGTCGTATTTGGATCTATAAAGAAACAGACATGGATGTTTTACATCTATGAAATAGTCGACATATCGATAAAGTATTTTACGACAATGTTCAAGGAGTTGACTATGACAAGATTTGATCTTTCATAGCAATATTTAGTCTGGACGGATTAAAGTAGCAACCACTACATATAATTTGTTATATGGTAGATGAATAAACAAAACAAAGTTCTTCTAATAGAATGGTTAACTAGGACATGTACATGACATGATCCAAAGGGTTTTGTTAAATTCAAAGGATGCTAAAAGGGCATGCAAACTTCAATGGTTGAAGTAAGCATCGCGGAGTTGGAATCTTCACCATGATGAAAAATGAGTTTTTCATCAGGAGCCGATGAAGATGCTTGCATTTGCAAGAAATTAAGTGGGAGTGCTGAGACATATTTCTAATACATTATGTGGAGGACATCTTGTTGATTAGAAATGATGTATCTTTTATTGACAAAGGTTAAGAATTTCATTTCGATGAAAGACTTAGGAAAAACCCGAATATTTAGCATGAATGTCTATAGTGGATAGACTGGACGCTAATATGGTTGTGCCAAACGTACATATATGAGATATTGAAGGAGTTCAATATAGAAACGACTAGAAACGGTTCTTGTCGCATGGAAAAGGAATTGAATCAAGATTCAAGTGTATCGACACTTGATAAGTGAAACAAGATTCAAGTGCTTTGACACTTGATGAGTGAAATCACGAGAATGTTTTGATCAATCATACCATGATATGTACACATCCAGATATGTCCTATGCTCTAAGTGTTATGAGCATATACCAGAATGAATCATAAAATGATCATTGGACTATAGTAAGGATATTCTTATGATCTTTTGGAAGAACTAAGAATATATTTGTGTAGAGGTGACAAACAATTACAAATAGTTCATTGTCAAGAGTTACATTGATACTAGTTTTGTCACAAGATACAAACTAAGTTTATCTCAATTTAAACTATGGGTGGCACAATGAAATGGAAAGGAGTTTTCATGATGGATTTGGATGTATTCCAAAGTTAAGACATTGTGACGAATACTACAACAAAAGGCTAAGTATATGACTGCTAGAGTAGCAGCAAAGGAGGGAATTTGTGTCAAGTAGTTTGTTATCAAACTAAGGTGTGGTTCGCAACGGGCTAACACTAAATATATATTGTACGACAATAGTATCGACATGTTTTAACCCCAAGGAACTAAAGGTCTCACCGAAAGACCAAATTTATACAATGCCATCTCATTGGAGAATGAGTGATGAGTGAAGACGCAAAGACATGCAAATACACACGGACCTGAAAGCATCAGATCCGTAGATTATGTTAACCACTTGCAATTGCGTATATGGAACACCAGAAAGCCATAAGTTTTCAATACGCAAAGTTTTCAAACTAGATTATTGTCTCTAGTGCAAGTGGGAGACTGAAGGGAATATGCCCGAGAGGCAATAATAAAGTGGTTATTATCGTATTCCTTATTTATGATAAATGTTTATTTTGCATGCTATAATTGTATTAATACGGAAACGTTAATACATGTGTGTTTAATAAACAAAAGGGAAGTTCCTAGTTATGCCTCTCTTATAAACTAGCTCGTTGATTAACAAGATGATCAAAGGTTTCCTGATCATGGACATTGGATGTTGTTAATAACGAGGTCACAACATTAGTGTAATGATGTGATGAACATTCATTCGAAGTATAGCATTACGATCAAAGTCATTGAGTTTATATTGCTATAACAACTTACGAAGTGATCCTAATCCTTAGACCATGAGATCATGTCAATCACTAACACCGGAAGAGTTTCTCGATGACATCAAACGTCACACCGTAACTGGGTGATTATAAAGATGGCTTCAGAACTACTAAAGTGTTATGTTGAGACCCATGGATCGAGAGTGGAATTTGTTCATCCCGATGACGGATAGATATACTCTGGGCCCTCTCGGTGATATCACATTGATTAGCTTGCAAGCATGTGATTTGATCACTAGAATGTTATATCACGGGAACGAGAAAAGAGTGCATGTTAGTAACGATATCAAACTAGGTGTGGAGATACCGATGATCGAATCTCGGACATGTAATATATCGCAAAACAAAGGGATTAAGATACTAGCGTAAAAGGTTCCGACGATCACAAGAAAGTCATCGTTGAATGTGTGGGAGTCAGTATGGGTCTCCAGATCCGGCTTCTGATTATTGATCGAGAGGGGTCTTGATCATGTCCGCATTATTCGCGAACCGTAGGGTGACACACTTAAGAGACACCGACATCCAATTGGAGCAAAAGTTTCATGCCGAAAATAATAACAAGCGTAGGAATTTATTTCACTAGATACCGAAAGAGGTTTTCGGGTGAAATTGCAGAAAGTGTTTCTGCATGTGAAATGAAATACTAGCAAGGGGTTTTATGTGAATTTTTGTTAATTAAAGTAATTAACAAAATTCTGAATAAATAAATAAAAGAGTTTTATTTAAATGAGAGCTTGCATTAAATTTGGTGGAAATTTAATGCATGTGAGTGGATTTTTGAGTGGAGGCTTTTTAATGGGAGTGGAGGATTTTCATTTTGAGTGGGAGCTCCACCCACATGAATGTGGAAGAGGTGGGGGCAGCCCCCATGGCTGGGCTCCATGCCCCTTGGGTGCCCCCCCTCTCCCCTATAAAAGGCCCCCCTCTCCTCCTCTCAACTCACACCTCCTCGTGAAGGATCTCTCTCTCCCTCTAGAATTTATCCCCCATGGTCTCGGACTAGCGAGATACATGTTCCTGGTGGCTATTCGGCAAGAAAGAGTTGTGCTTCCGCTGCATCGCTGGAGCGAGGAGGCGGAGGTTGCTCGGTGCCTCGAACGTGTGTGCGAGCACGGATGCGCTGCTGTTCTGCGGCGCTAGGACTTCCTCTCGATCTTGAGATCGGCAAGAGATCGTCTACATCAACCACGAGTTTGGACTCGTTAAGCTTTGTCGGTCTTCAAGGGTATGTTCTCTACGGATATACATCCGCCCGTTGTTTGTATCTAGTAGATAGATCTTGGTACATAGTTGTTCCCATCGTAGGAAATTTTTTATTTTCTATGCTGCGAACCCTACAGTAATGGAAAGAATGGTTTGTGTTGAGTGGTTACACAAGGCCCATTTCTATGGTTTACCTTGTGTATCTCACTTGTGGGAAGCCACCCAGGAACAAAGGGATTTGAGATGCCAAATGTTTAGAAGCTTCTAGTGTAGCCATATGGCAATATGGGCTCTGCCTAGATCATATAGGTTGCAATAACTTAGCCATTTGGACAGTTGGTGGTAGTGGGATGATAGGTTGGAACGCGTCCATTTGGTCTAAGGGAAGGCTTCTAAAAGGTCTTGTCTTGGTGAAAATCAAGTCTTGTGGGGAAAGTGCACAACCTCTGCAGATGGAAGAATCTAAGTACTTAGCCATGTCCCTGGTATTGGACAACTTGATCATCAAGACATGGAAGCTATCAATAATCTCCTCATCCCAATTTTCTAAGTTAAAACTTTTGGTTGAACAAGGGTGAAGGATCACCAATTTCCATTGGTGATTCCTTGGGAAAATTTTATCAAAGAAAAACTTAGTGTTTTCAACTGATAGGTAAAACCTATTTTGACCAAAGCAAGCCTAAGATACACTTAGCCATATTCATGTAGTAACTAGATGATAACATTCTACTAAGGTATCACTTTCCAATACTATTCCAATGTATTGACCCACTGTGGCTGTAATTTGTGATGTTGCAGGTTACTCTGATGATGATTAGGGGTTATGAGTCTACACTCAACATGATTGCCTGTGGCACATGAAGATGAAGACTTATTTATATTGTTATGGTTAAACTCTTGTATTAGGCCTATGGCCATGGAGTTGTAAAAGACTATGTTTGTCTCTAGAATGATATGTAATAATGACCTTTGTTCCTATGTACTTCATCTTAAACTGTGGATGCTAGCATTGATCCAGGGACTAGCATTGCAATCACAGGGATCCTTACCTTTATAAGGGAGGGATCTTACAGATGGTATCAGAGCACTGTGTTGCCTGTAGGATTATGACCCTAGGAATGGATTAAAAACCACTAAGGAAAAAATTTCAACAACTTTCACACTTGTCTTTTTCTTCTCGTAAGCTTTTCTAATCTTCTTTCTCATCTCTATTTGTAGATGAACTCCATCAACGAAGCCATGAGGAAAGGACCACTTATGACTATGACCTTGGAGTGTGAGACAGAATTCCCCAAGGCTCTCAAGGACCTCATGGTTGCCATGGGAATACATGGTGCAGCTGTGTACAAAGGTTTCCCCGTGATGGATGAAGGAGTGGAGTACTGGTGGGTGCAACTTCACTTGTATAAAAACAAGGAAGACAATCACAAGGAATCAGGATTCTGCATGGTCACCAACTCAGTGATGCACACCAAATTCTTTGACTCTGCAAGAGATGCAGCTTGGAAGGCCATCAAGGAGCTTGGTGATAGACTCAAGTGCAGAATTTTATACTAATTGATTTCTCCACTTATCTTGGTATTTTTTAATACTCATAATTTTATTCAAAATTATTTATTAAGTAGTATAATTAAGAACTAGGTTTTTAGAATTTTGTTTAAAACCTTAAAACTTTTCTATAACATTGTTTTCACTTTTATTTGGAGTAATAAAGTTTTAAAATGTTTACTGATAGCCATAGAGTTTATCTATATGAATTTTAATCACATAATAAGGTATATATTCGACTATAACTAATATTGGAGTGAGGGTTTGAATTGTAAGCGTTTACCATGAGTTTTAGGGTTTTTAATATTCTTGTACATCCTTTTATTTATATGAATAAATATTATTGATTAAGACATATTGTTTTTATGTTGGTGATCAAGAATGATATCACCTTTTAAAATAAAAAGTTATTTTCTGGAATGTCTTATGGAAAGGAAATTATAAAGATGACTCCTAAGCACATATGATGATAGTTGGGAAAAACAAAGATGTGCATAAGTAATTGCTATAGGAAGATATTCCTATAATTTATTGTGGAAGTCAGATGATAGATCAATCAGATGAAATGGATATTATGTTTAGTTAAAGATTTAGGTTTTAGTGTTTACCAAGAATTCATATCTTCCATAATTCACAATCCTGGACTTCTAATTAAGGAAATCCTTTCCTAGATATACTACTTCTTCATATCCATCATCATGAGCTTTACTTCACAAAAATATCCTTATCCACCTTTTATTCTTCTAAATCTATTTATAAATCCAATGAGCTTGACACTAAAGCTTTTCATAATCTTCTCATATCCATACTTGGTTATATCAACCACTCTACTGCTGATAACCTCCATTCCCACAAGTAGTTACTTCTAACTCCATTCATACTCTTCCATAATCATCCACCACTAATATTACTCCAGTAGATGTATACATCAAATCCTACTTCACCTCAAGTTCTTAGTATTTCCAAAGAGGAAAATACTACTTCTTTAATCCAATGTTGCTCTAACATCATCTTAATCATACTATCTTGTCTCCACTTAACTCCAGTAACTAATACTCCAACCTCACATTATATTAATGTGACATGTCATGACCTAGAATAACATATCTATACTAGGGTTCAATCATGTTCTATCCACCAATATCACTTATACATGATATAAGCATTCAATCTTAGTGACTAAAGCATGATCATTATAATCCTTTGATCCTTTATGGTTTAGGTTTCTAGTTGGCTAATCAAGGATTTCATCCATACAACATTATAGTTTTATTATAATTATCTTCTGTTTATCCCTATTGGACTAGGAGATATTATTCATTGACTATACCTACTTGATCCAATAGGATTACTCCAGGTAACTATCTTTAGAATTCCTCCCTATGATCTTCTTTGTTACCATATGATTATATCTTCCATATAACTCTTCTATCATTACAAGAGTGAGTTAACTCCATCAATTATCATATTGATCTAATTCGCTTCCAACACTCCCATCCTATAAATGATATTTGAATCTAGCATTACCACCTACCTCCTCTTACTTCTTTCTCTAAGGCTTTAAAGTGACTACTATGAATAGGACAAGAGTTGATAGATCAAGAATTGATAGGTTAAGAATTGGTGAATCAATAGTTGATTACTCAACATTGATGAACAAAAGTTATTAGAATATGATTCCAATAGGAATGGTAAAGATTGATATGGATAGAAATATACATGGTGAATGATCTTGACTTGATTTCCTTGCTACTTAATCTCACTAAAGGGTCGAGGTTAGGTATTACCCTGATACTCATGGTATAAGTAGATGAGATTAAGATAGATCAATATTTAGTTGTTACATTCTTGTTACTTAAGTTGTATTCATAGCTTGGTAGTCATGAGTTATTGTAATGAATACTATGTGATAATCACTTAAGCATCAAATATTAATCATTAAGCAATGTATTATGGTTTAATTTTTATTACATTTGATCTCCTTTACCCAAAATAAGGTTTTAGCAAAGGTCATATTGAAACTTATCGCAGTCAACTTGATGATCTACTTCAGTTCCATCAAGTTGAGAGAAGCTTCAATCACTTTGACAAGTTTTGTTCAAAAGCGCGAAAATTATTCGGATTTTCTATGTTTGAATGCAATGCACACATCTGATTTCAGTTTATTTCTAAGCTCTAATGCTGGGATGTTACACAAAGATTCATTAATAGGGACGAGATCCTCCATAATCCCTTACATTCGTGATAAATGGTTAGCGCGGGATTATCTTTTCCTCTCCTATCCACTATTTGCAAGTTATATTCTTCTAGAATCAAGACCCATTTAATTAATTGGGGCTTGGCGCCCTTTTTAGCTAGAAGGTGTCTTAGAAAGCTTGATGATCAGTATGAAATATCACTTTTGAATTGATAATGTAATGTCTAAATTTATCACAAGCGAAACAATAGCTAAAAATTCCATTTTGGTTGTTGCATAATTCTTTTGATCTTCATTAAAAATTCGACTAGCATGCTGGATGAAATTAAGATTTGACCCATCTCTTTGTCCTAAAACAGCCCCAAAAGCATAGTCACTAGCATCACACATAATTTCAAATGGTTCATTCCAATTTGGTGGTTGAATAACTGGTGCAGAAATCAGTGCTTTCTTTAACTCCTCAAAAGAATCATTACAATCTCTATCAAAAGAAAAAAGGGTGTCTTTATCTAATAGACGAGTTAAAGAGGCATCTAATTTAGCAAAATCTTTAATAAAGTGTCTATAAAAACCAACATGCCCAAGAAAATTCTTTACCGCCTTTATATCTTGTGGTATTGGAAGTTTTTCTAAAGTGATCAAATTTGATTTATCTATCTCAATGTTCTTCTCAGAAATTTTATGCCCCAAAACTATACCTTCCCTTACCATGAAGTGGCAATGCTCCCAATTGAGAGCCATGTTTGTTTGCCTGCATTGCTGCAAAACTCTACTAAGATTATAGAGGCATTGCTCAAAGGTAGTCCCATAAACAACAAAGTTTTCCATAAGAACTTCCATGGAACTTTCTACAAAACTATCGAATATTTTCAAAACACACTCTTGAAAAGTAGCAATTGTATTATATAAACCAGAAGGCATCAGTCGATAAGCATAGGTTCCATACGGACTTGTAAAAGTGGTTTTTTATTGATGTTTAGGCTGCATAGCTAATTGGGAATATCCAGAATATCCATCAAGTAAACAGAAATAAGAATTGGCATACATTCTTTCCATAATATCATTAATGAGGGGCAATTGCGTATGATTTTTTATGGTTTCTTTGTTTAGCTTCCAGAAATCAATACACATCCTATAACCTGCTATGGTTCTAGCAGGGATTAATTCATATTTATCATTGTTAATTATGGTTATACATCCTTCCCTAGGTATGCAATGAGTTGGACTTACCCATTATTATCTGAGATTGGGTATATGATACCACTATCTAACATACGTATAACTTCTTTTCTTACTACATCTTACATTTTGGGATTTAATCTCTTTTGTTTGTCGACAAATGGTTTAGAATCTTCAATAGCGGGTATATTGCGCATCGTTATGGAAGGGTCTATTCCTTTAGTGTCATTTAGAGTATGTCCAAAAGCTTCACGTTGTTTTCCAAGTACATCTAATAATTTTGTGTTTTCCTCAGGTGAGAGTTTTTCATTGATAATCATCGGGCTTTTACCTTCATTATCTAGGAATTCATACCTGTGGTTCGGAGGAAGAGGCTTCAAAATGAGAGGTGTGTGTGTGGGGGGGGGGGTGCTTATCCTCTTTTTCTTTCAAGTTCTTCAAATTCATTCATGAGGTAAGTTTCCACCTTGCGTGCATTATTGAGGATCTCATACAAATCTTCCTTTGCAGAGTCGTTTGGAAGTGAATCATTGCTTGTCAAACTTTTCTTTAACTTAGATTATGGAGTGCAAAAATAAATTGCTGCCAATTCTTCAATAGTCCTTTCCTCTTTAATCCCAACTTTCTTCTCATAAGGCAACTTGGTGAATTGGTTATAATTTATTTCTATAGCTTCTTCACCAACCTGTAAAGACAGAGTTTGTTTCTTGTTGTCAATATTAATGCTTGTACAGTTGTAAAAACGACTACCAAAAATAACGGGACAAGAAGAGTTCAAGGGTATTTTAATAATGTGAAAATCAACTAGGTACACAAAAGCTCCAATAGAAATACATACATTACGAAGTATCCCGTAAGTAGGATGCTTAGTTCTATTAGAGAGTATAAAAGTAACTTATGATGTCTCAAGGTAAGACTCATCGATATGGTCACGCATTTCCTCATAGATTATGTATGTCATGATATTAATGGAAGAACTTAATTCACAGAATCCTATATAAGTAGTTCCTCCTAAGCAAAAAAGAGATTTTCTATTAACTTCTATTTTTACCATCAAACCTGCCCCCCACCATGTAAGAGGATTGTTTCCTCACCATGAACACTTATCTTTAAACATCTTGGGTTCTAGAAGTTCTTTTACTATCCCAATGTTTTGTTTGATGGTCCCTAGATGTAGGGTTCGCAGCATGGAAAACAAAAAAATTCTATCGCATGAACACACAAAACCAAGATCTAATCTATGGAAAAGCCAAGACTAATCTACGAGATTGGTGCAACGAGATTGTAGAGAACTAACCCTCGAAGATCCAAAGCGCTTAACGAGATTCGGATCTCGTGGTTGATGTAGTCGATCACTTGCCGATCTCAAGATCACGTAGAAGATCCTTCTGGCGCCATGTTCCGGTAGCGCTTCCGCAGTCGGTCACACGTATGGTAGTTGATGAAGAACTTCATCTCCCTTGTTCCAGCAGGATAGTGGAGGTTGTAGATCTCGTTGGAATCCCAACAGCACAACGGTGTGTTGGTGGTGGTGGAGGAGGAGGAGGAGTGATTTCTGTAGGGCTTCGCCTAAGCCAGAGCAGGACGATGGACGAGAGAGAGGGGTGCGGCGGCTAGGGTTTAGGCGCTAGGGGACAAGGTGCCAATGGGGGGCGCCCCACCCCTCCTTATATGGGAGAGGGCCGGCGGCCTGGGGCCTCCCTACCCTAGCCGAGTTTCCTCCCAACTCGTCTAGCAAGGGGAGAGTCCCTCCCAAACTCAGCTAGGAAGAGGAGAGGTGGAAACTTGCCTTTCAAGTTTTCCCTTTCCTTCCCAAACTAGGATTTGACTTTTCAAACTAGGGTTTAACCCCTTCTCCTAGTCCTTGGCCGAGTTGCCCTTGGGCTTGGTGCGGCTAGCCCCTTAGGGCATGCCGCATCCCAAGTGACCCCTCCCGGGGTGGTGGACCTTTCAGAACATTCTAGAAGCTTCCGGTCAAAACACCAAAAACATTTTCGAACCCCGGAAATTGACCTTCCTTATATGAATCTTAATCTCCAAACCTTTCTGGATCTCCTCGTGATGTCCTGGATCCAATCCGAGACTCCGAACAACATTCGGTCTCCAACTCACATTCCATATCTACTTAAACAACATCGAATCCTGAAGTGTGTCTCCCTACGGTTCATGAACTATGCAGACATGATCGAGACACCTCTCCGATCAATAACCAATAGAGGGATCTAGAAATCCATATAGCTCCCTCATATTTCTATGATGACTTCATGATCGAATGAACCATTTACATACGACACTGATTCCCTTTGTCACGCGATACTTTACTTATCCAAGGTTAGATCATCGATATCTCTATACCTAGTTCAACCTTGTTATCGATACGTACTCTTTACTCATTCCGTGATATGACATCCCTTGTGACCTAGTCACATGCTTGCAAGCCAATTGGATGACTCCACCGAGAGGTCCCAAAGTATATCTATCCATCATATGGATGGACAAATCTCACTCATGATCCATGTTCTTCAACACATACTTTCATAATATCTTATGCCACCTTTATAACCACCCAGTTATGGAAGTGGTGTTTGATGCTATCAAAGCATCCATCCGGTGATGGTGATTAACATGATCTCATGGTCGAAGTATTAGGTTACTATGTATTTGAAAGCTTGTAGCAACGAACTCTAAATGACTTGATCTTATGCTATGCTAACTATATGAGTGTGTCCATCACATCATTCTCCTAATGAAATGATCTTGTTATTAATAACATCTAATGTCCATGATCATCTATTAATCAACAAGTTAGTTTAGCAAGAGTCTTACTAGGGACTCTTTTATGTTAACAAAACACACAAGTATTAGTGTTTCCGGTTAATACAATTATAGCATGTTATGCAAACATTCATCATAAACACAAAGATATAATAATAACCATTTTTATTATTGCCTCTTGGGAATATCTCCAACACTAGATCCTTAGTTAACCTTCCTATCCTTTTAATTTTTCACTTTTACTCTCTAACACTTTAGTTATTATGGTTTCTTTCACGACTAGCATTTTCTTTTGCATTTGTAAATATTTATCCTTATGGCTAGTTTGAGGGGGTGTCTCTTTTGTAGGTGGTGTATAACGTTCCCAGTCTCTTAGGATTTTCAAATATTTGACATAGGATTTAATAATTTGAATGATCATGCGGGGTCTAAATTAAAATTCCCAAGCAGTTTCTCTACCTTTCAAGAGGCTAGAAATCTTTTTAAGCAATCGTATTCTATGGGGTTTTCTTTATTAAACTTAGACTCAAAATAAGCTTTCTCTATTTTTTTCACCATGTCTAACAAATTCCAAGCTCTTTCAACACTAAATTCGGTGAAAAAACCAATAGTAAGGGAGTCAAGTTCATTTCTATTGTTAACACTACCTGCATAGAAGGTGTGTATCACCAACCAAGGTGGAAAATTATGACGGGGGCAGCGGTCGAGAAGCCCATGGAACCTTGTATATCCTTCATGCAAGCTTTCTTCAGATTTTCCTTTAAAATTCGTGATCATGCGCCTTGCGCCACGAGTTTTTGTCCTGGAAAAAAATCAGCTAAAAACAAGGAGGCAAGGCTCTCCTAGGAATTAGCAATCTTTGCAGAACTTTGAATGTACCAAGAATGGGCCTCATCAATAAGAGTTTGGACAAATAGAATAAATTTAACCTCAGCCTCGGTTTGTATATTAAGGTGGAAAGTCCCACAAATATATTCAAAAGAGCCTACATGCTCGTATGGGTATTCCATACCATCTCCTAAAAATATTTTTGCATGCAAAAGATCTAAAAGCATGGGGTTAATATCTGTAGAGGTCCCAACCTGATAAGGTAGAGATCTCTGTGTTTACAATGCTAGTCCCTGGATCAATAGCTAGCATCCATAGTTTAAGATGTAATATCAAGAAACAAAGGTCATAATACAACTTTATAACCAGGAATAAAATAATTCATTACATCTTACATAGCTCATTTGGCTTTCACATTACAATGCAGCAGAAATAACTATATAGCATGGAGTCCTTCATCTTCAAAGTGCCACAGGCAATCATGTTGGTTGTAGACTTGTAATCCTATTCAACACACTTCACTAATATCAAACAAACCTGCAACATAAAAGTTACAGCCACAAGGGTCAATACATTTGAATTGTATTGGCAAGTGATACTATGGTAGTATAGTGGAGTCTATCATCTATATGCATTTGGCTAAGTGTAGCTTATGCTTGCTTTGCTCAAAATAGGTTTTACCTGTCAGTTGAAAACACTAAGTTTTTGTTTGGCAAAATCTCCCAAGGAACCACCAATAGACATTGGTGAACCTTTACCCTTGTTTAACCACAAGTTTTTAACTTAGAAATTGGGATGAGGAGATCCTTGATAGCTTCCATGTCTTGATGCTCAAATTGTCCATTGCCCGGGATACGGCTAAGTACTTAGATTTTACTCTCTCGAGAGGTGGTGCACTTTCCCCACAAGACTCGACATGCATCGAGACAAGATCTTTCAGAAGCCTTCCCTTATACCAAAATGGAAGTGCTTCAAACCTATCACCCCTACCACCAACTGTCCATCTAGCTAAGTTATTGCAACCTATATGATCCAGGCAGAGCCCATATTGCCATGTGGATGCACTTGAAGCTTCTCAACATTTGACATCTCAAATCTCTTTGTTCCTAGGTGGCATTCCACAAGTGAGATACACTAGGGTAGGCCATAAATATGGGGCCCTTTGTAACCACTCAACATAACCCATTCACAACCATTCCACCAAGGTGATTCATTCACATAGTTGTTTTATTAAACAAAACACAAGTCATTGACTTAGAACTATTTCATAGCATGAATATAATCCACCCATGTTTTCTACTAGCTAGGCTAAGCATAATAGTAGCAAGAATCCTAACTTAGGGAAAATTCTACTAAGGCATCATCTACTAGGATTTCCCAAGGCATAGCATACTTAGTAAAAATTCCATGCAAGTCCTACTTAGAAATATCACTAATTCATAGTGAAAATAATGGGACAAAAGTATGAAGCACCACTTGCCTTTTTAGTAGAGAATATAGGTTCACTCCTTGATCTTGCAATAGTCACACTCTTCAAAGTTCACTACAATTCAATCAAGGCACAAATTCAAAATAGCATTCAAACAATTCATCACATAAAATAAGGATATCAAAACAATGCATGCAAGCATGGAAAAAATTGTTTTCTTTGGAAAGGTGGTTTTTAATAGGCTATAAAAATTATAAAACACCTACTGGTCATTTATAAATGTGGCAAAACCATTTGATAACAAGTTAGTGAAAATGGCCACTTTAAATCATTTTTGTTTTGTTAGAAATGATTTAAATCAAAGTAATAATTTCTAGTGTTTTAAAAATATATTTTTAAACACAATTGTTAGTGTTTATGGTCAAAGTTTTTTAAAAACAAAATCATTTACAAAAAATTTCACTCAAAAACCATTTTTAAATCAAGCACCATTTTTATTTTACCAGAAATGCTTTTATTCAAAGGAATAATTCCTAAGTGTCACAAAATATAGTTTTAAATCCAAAGTTTGGTTTTTATGGCCAGTAGGTTCAAAACAAAGCATTTGCAAAAGATTTTACTCAAAAATATTTTCTAGAAAAAATTTTATACTCAAAATAGGCCTAGAAATGTTTCTGCAAAAACAACTAATTTTCCAGAAGCAAATCACTAAACAAAGGGCATGGTTGGAAAGTATTCTTTTTCCTGATTCCAATGATATAATGTTTGCAAAATTTGGACGTGTGGATTTAAAGTTATGAAATTTTCAAATCTAAACATCTAATAGACAAGTTTATTTTTTAAAATTAAAACACATGCCACGTGTCTGAATCTTATTCGCTGATACCATTTCGTTTGGATCGAGCGATACAGTGCGTTGGATCTAATGGAAATCATGCGGCTCAGAGTGCTTGATACCGTTTTAGTTAAGTCATCTATCTATGCCATGCGATCGTGATCTAACGGCTGATGAGCGAGTGACCAAAGATGGCCGGCGCTAGTGGCGGCTGTGCGGCGGTGGCGGTCAGGCGATGGCGTACTGGCAACTCTAGGAAGCGAGAGGAGGAGTGGGATGGATCACCAGATTCGCCGAAGTGTGTAGATGCTCAAGGTGGTCGTTGCAGGTGAAGGGGTTCTCGAGGCTGCTGGCGATTCCTCGCCGGATTCGTCATTGGTGTCAGGCATGCTCTGGTGTCGTCGGTGGCGAGGTTACGGTGCACGCCAAAGAAAACAAAGGGCACTGATATATGCACAATACGATGGCGGTTGAACGAGTGTCATCTAGCAAGACAGGAGGGACATAACCTACCTGGAATGGTCGTCAGAGTCGAAGCCGACAGCGGCGGCGTTCAAACGAAGACGGAGCTGAGCTTTGGGGACGCGCGCGTGCGAGCTAGGGTTTCTGGAAAATGCGCCTGGTGCTGGGGCACAATCTAGTGGGTGCCAAGGAGTTAGGGAAGGCTGGCTGTCACCGGAATCAGGGAAAGGAGCTCGTCGGGGCAGCGAGGTTGCAAACGAAATCAGGGGCAGTCTAGGGGATCCGGTGGTGTGATGACTGGGGGGAAAGGGAGAGGGGCGGGAGGCAGTTAAGCGAGAGTAATCGTGGGACTGTTTAATCGTGGCGTTACTGCGAATTTTACACCGGCAATCAATCGGCAGTAAATGGCCGGGGAGGGGCGTGGTCAGCGGCGGGTGAGGACGATGCTTGCGTGGCGTGGGCCTGCGTCGTCAGCGAAGGAGAGGGGGTGCACGTGGGGTCAGCAAGTCAGCGAGGGTGCGGGTAAGAAAACGGTTCGCCACGGGGAGAGAGAGGTGGGCTGCGAGTTGGGCCTGGGGCTTTGCTGGGCTAGGCTGGTTCGTTTCATTTCTTTCTTTTCTGTTTCTTTTTATTTTTCTATTTCTATTATTCTGTTTTGAATTTATTCATATGTTTTCAAACTCAAATTGATTTCAGATTTTTACCAAACTTTCAGTAAGTTTTTAATATTGTTTATTACTGTATTTTAAAGACCATTTTGGAATAATTCTTTTATTCATTTATGGTTTATTATTTATTTAAAATGTGCACTTGCCTCTATTCAAATAAGATTTTAATTGTATTTTAAAACTCTTATTTGAATCCTAATTTTCACCAAACCTTTTTTAGTAGGTTTTATTTATTTAAAAGGGTGTTAAATAATTCACTTTGAATTATTTGAAATATTTTTAATATGATTTATTAATCATTTTAAATTGCGCATTTGTCTATATCCAAATAAAATCAAATATGGTTTTGATTCCATATAAATTTTATTCAAATGATTCTTTTATTCCATTTAAGTTAATTAAATAACTTTTATATCCACCTTGGGAAATTTCTATTTATTATTTTCTCATGATTTAATTATCCATTTACATTAGGGATTTTGTCTTCATTCAAATGGAATTGAATTTGGTTAATGCCATATAATTTTATTTGAATATTCTTTATCCATTTATTTCATTTGGATTTGGATTATCTTTGTTCCATTTGCTTATGGATTTAATTCAAGGTTTAAATTGCATCCTAAATAATTTTATTAGGATTTATTATTTAGTTTAGGCATATTATCTTTATTTAAATAAAATTGGATATTGTTCAATCCTTATGATTTTATTTAAATAATCTTTTATTCCTTTTTATTATTCCATAATCTTTCATTTCATTTCTTTGGCCAAGATTTAATTTGGCTTTTAAATATTCCTTATTTATTTCTTTCTTTCTTTCTTTCTTTCTTTCTTTGTCTGATAAAATCGATATCTTTTTATTTATAGATCCAAAATTGGTGATTCCAATTTGTATAATTTTATTTAATATTTGTTTATCTTTTTAAATCCTTTTAGGATTTATTTTCTCAATATTTTGGTATGGATTTTAGTTAGGAGCTTATTAGCTTTGGAAATTATTTCCTTTTTCCATATTAAACTCATAAGTTTTTATCTATGGCTCCAAATTAAATGAAACCAATTTCTATGGTTTTATGATGTTTTTGTTTATCATTTTTTATCATTTATAAATGTTTGTTGATGAATTTTTATATGGGTCAAATCCATAGTCTTAGAGAGACCTTGGAAATGATTTATTCCATTAGGATTTTAGGGTTTTGGTTTATTTTCCCAAGTGTTTAAATTTCAAGATACATTCATTGATGAATGCATTTCACTTGATTGAATTTTGTTGGATTCCCTTCTATTCAAATTTGTTCAAGATGGGTTTTGATGTTTCCATTTTGAATTAAAAAGTTTCTTTTCACCCTAAATTTGAACAATTATTTATTTTTCACATTTCAAAATTTGGAAAATTTTGGGATGTGACAATATCATACCCTCTTGGGTTATTGGATTTTAAATAAGCGTCCATGGGTGGACCGGAGTTCCTTATAACTTCAATATGAATTATATGTTGGTACTCACCCATGGTGTATTACCTGAAATTAGTAAACAACTTTAGTAAAACAAATATAAAATAAGCAACTAAGAACAAAGACCAAAAGCGCTTAGCTCCCCAACAATGCCACCAGAAAATAGCTTGTTGACTGCAAGTGCACATATCAATTTTAGCCAATTTTGAAGTAAAATATCGAACCCACAGAGAGCTATTGGTAAAGGTCTTTATGCCCCTCATCACTATCTACCAAAGGATACTTGTAAGTCGCCTTTGATCTCAAGAAAAGAGTGTTTGAAAGGTTTATGGTTGTCTGCAGAAATATAATTAAAACAATTAAAAGAAAGCAAGTAACAAGTTCGTATAAAAGCGTGGTGGAATGCAATAGGACTAAAACGTTCTCGGGGATGTAGGATACTCCTCTAGCATGGTGTTAACATTATTAATAATTTAAGATAATAGACTTCTTGTATCATGAGATGTGTGGATAGAGCTCCATAATAAGATGTTCACTACAAGGCTCATAGGAAGCTACTTTGTTGAGCCAAGAGTGAGGTCACCTCTAAATAACGAGTATGATGCCTGAGAGCAGTCGCCCATACAGACCACCACAATTAAGGGTTTCCCCGTGGATATCGTAATTATCTTAGAGAGTCCCTCTTTATTCCTCCTTTGACCATGAGTTCACGAGCCGGCGCCAATCTATCATGGGGCTATTCCGGGTACGATCCCAAAGCACGCCCAAAGGATTTCTCCCTCCATTTAGTTCCGAGGGAAAATGGTATGTGGTCTACATTCACATACCATCTAAAGAGAGAGATCAAACACAAATCATAAATCCATCATAGACTAGCAAGTCATACGGACACAAGAATATATCATCTTTATTACAAATTCATAATAGTGCTAGGGTTTCTCCATCTCCCCAAGAAAAAAGGAACTACTCACACATGGAAGCAATCAACAACATGATCATGATCAAATAGATGGATGCAAGTAATGAAATAGATCTAGTGCAAACCACAATTGAGTCTAGAATAACAACAAGATCTAATGGATGAAGGATGAGAGTAATTGTGGTGATGTAGATGCAGCGGTTGATGATGAAGGGGATGATGCATTATCCTCCAATGATCTGTGGATCAGCAGGGATTTCTCCCTAGCCAAGTTCCTCCTTCAAATCCATTTCAGATGTGGTTTTTCATGGTTTCTAGTGGCTGTGAATGTCGGATCTGTCTACCGTCTTCGCCAAGAGAAAGTATTTGACGAGATGGACCTAGTGGCACATGGTATGGTCGAACGGTATGTGCGGGCCCCTCCCGTACCGCTGTTCGTTAGGGGCACTGGTTACCTCTGCTCGCTTGGTATTTTCCCAGGTGCGAAGGTAATTCCTCAAAATGACTTTTATCACTTAAAAATATCATATTATAGTATAATATGATGGATTTAATTGATATTATCAAATAGACTTAGTGATTTGGGATCCTATTGAAATAAAGACAAAAGGTGTGCGCGAATGCAGTGAAATACAAAGATCCCTACTCTATTTATGTAAAAACAATAGGTAAAAATGCTTAAATTTTGGACTCATCACACCCCGAGAAACATCAAATAGTAGCCCCAAATTCTTGTATTGGATCAATCTAAAATTCTTGTGCATTTCGAGAGTATGTGTGGAGCACTCGTCCTCATGGAACTAGTTCCTTGCATGATGTGGTTTCCCTACCTCTTATGCCGAGGGGTAACCTTGGCAATTACCATGGTTATGGACTTAGGGTTTCATGGAAAAGAGAATGCTAGGGATTTTGTCGGCTGATCAGACAAACAAGGGAGTTGATGTAGCCTGACTATGGTGGAAAAACTATTACAAAGTCGCCGGTTCGCTAGTTGTGATCAAGCTCACGGCAGATTACAGGAAAAACTAAGGTGATCTCTCCGTCGGGTCATTGCAGCCTTTATATGAGAGGCTGGGTCCTGATGCAATATCCGGAGAGGTTACAAGTTTACAATTACAATACAAACTTTATGTCGGTTCGTATTCCTTTCTTGGTTAGCAAGACAAGCTTCTATCCGTAGGATGCTCCTTGGACTTCTTTGGGCTTCGTGGGCCATAGTCCTTTATGCACCTAGGGTAACTAATCATAGGGAACCAATAGGTCATACCCATGTTAGCTTCCATTTTGTCACGACGATGATGGGATTGGGATGCGCTGAAGGGTTGTCCATAGCAGGAGATGCTAGAGCTAGGGAGGCACTGACTAAGCATGACCCCGGAGCAGAGGGCGGGTGACTAGGTTGCTTCATGATGGAAAATGGGCAGCGTGGCGAGGCTAGAAGGGAATTGTTAGGTATGACAGGTTAGCGGTAAGGCGCAAGATGAAATGCCCCTCCTACCAACTGTAACGAGTGGATGAGGGAGCGGGAATCCAACTGGAAGGCCCGACTATATCTAGAATCCGGCGCGCAATATTCACCTCCCCTGAAAAAATTCAGGCAGGGCTATTTACTAGAATCTTATGTTGGTCTTTTGTTTGCCCAAAAACCACAAAATGAAGATTATTTTTGCAGGCCAAATGTTTCTCTGGGATCTATTTTCGACAAAGGGAATATATTAATATCGCAGACATACCAATTACACCTAGCCTCTGAAATGAAATGTCTTAAAGACATTATGAATACACAAAACCCAACAACAAAGAATTAGAAGAGAAAACCAAATATCCATTTATAGAGATCAAAACCTTGTAGCTGCAAGCCAAACCCCTGCCAAAACAATACCCGGGGTCCAAATTTCCAAAATTGACATCTCCAAGAAGGAAACAGTACTAAAGTTCCATCACCACTCAATTATAGATCTTAGGGTTTCACCCTACAAAATGTCTGCGCTCTCAAAACAATGCCTTAACAAGGAAATTGCTAGACACAACCAATTAAAGTCAGACCTTGGATTTTCATCCCGAAAGATAAGACTATATACTCCTATTGTGTTGTAGTCCCTCGACTGTTGATGCCATTTCTACAAGTAAATAATCACCAAGCAAAGTCATCACCGTCTCGAAGACTTGGTCTGCCATTACTAGACCTCAGGCCGTAGCCACCATGACATTGTCCACCGATGTCTTCACCATGGAAATCGAAACACCAATAGGTCCCATGATGAAAACAGACAATGAAGCTTCGCATTCCACCCTCCTAAATCTGCATGGCCAGAAATAGGGGTGCACAGGAACAAACCCTATGCAATCCAGCAATCTACAGGCATGAAGTGCTCAATGTAGATCTTTGGCAAAGCCTTCTAGAACTTATAACAAACTAGATCAATGAGGCTAGTGATCGCTCCAAATTTCATCACTTTTTACTATTGATTTTCCTCTTGTTTACTGCCGGATTTCACTAAAATTACCCCTTTCCACTAACGTTAATGTCGCAAGTAGTGAATCCTTCGTTTCTTGTGATGGTTTTCAGGTAATGAACATATATTAAAGATCTAATGACATTTATGAGCTAATTACACCTAAAGAAGAAAATCCCCAATTGGAGCCCCTTTCATTGGAGGCGCACATTGCGCATAAGGACCAACGGTATGGTTGGCATGCGCCCATACCATCCGCCCGTACTGCACGCCATCAGTCCCGCTATATCAATAGAATCAACTTTCGTAAAGGGGAGACGATCAAAAAGAGAACACAGCCGCCACAAAACTCATCCAGAGAGAAGAGATCAGATCTGGGGTAGGAGAAGAACATCCCCTCATTCCTCGACGATCTTCACCTCTTCAAGCACAAACTCCATCATTATCCCCATCACCACTTAGAGAGAGAGAGAGATTGGCAATTGTATGATTAGGGTTTGATTCTTTGATCTACCTTTGGTTTGTATTCGATTTGATCTTCAAACATTATTGTGGTTTGCTACGATAAATTTTAGATGATTTCTATTTGCAATACAATTATGCCTTTTATTTGTATCCCTATCTACGATAACGTAGATAGGCATTGGAGATGTAGGGAATTTGTGAGATGTGTCGTGCCTCCTTTATATCCATCCATTTGTGATTGTTGTAGTGTTTATTAATTTGTGAGAATGATTATCTATGTTTCCCTAATGCTTGTTATCTAATTTAAGGGCCTAGTTAACATGATCAAAATATCTCATAGGTATGAACTTGGATGCTAGCAAATCGGCGACCCCCGAATGACACATTCGATATCAATGAGGAGCTAGCACTACTCGAGGACCACAAGAAACCATCAAGATTAAAGCCTTGATCTGGTTGTAAGAACTTAATTAATGTGTTGACCATTTCCGTGGTAACAGACATATGGATCATTGGGACTAGGAAGAATTGTCCACGAGGACTCCTAGTCGGTATATGGGTTGCTTTCCTACTCAATAAGAAATATCACAATCACTTATTCCACTTTATCCATTTGGCACTTTCACGGTCAATATGAACCGTTTCTCTCTGCGCCTAACTTCTCATCTGCAGGACCTCCAAACACCCTTCTCATCTTTGCTTTTATGCAATGTACTCTTTATTTATTGCCTATGCAAGTTTCCTCTATCTTTTACTCACAACCCTCAACCATAAGCAATCGCAGTCAATTCATCAAGAATGGTGACACCTTGAGTGCGACAGAAACACTGCCTAAAACACTTGTTAAAGCTCCTTGTTGGGATTGATATAAAAACTGGAATTAATACTTACGCGAAAACATTCTCTAAAGAACTTGTGCACTTGCAGGCCATCAAGATATTTTTTGGCACCATTGCCGAGGAGCTAAGCGCTAAGTGTTGTTTCTTGACAACGCAGTTGTTAACACCATTCACAATCTCCGTTGGAGATAGAGGTACCACTCGACCAGGAAAAACTTATTTACCTCCATATATTGACCGTGTTCCGATTGAGAGACACCTAGAGTTTATTAAAAGATTTTCTAACTCAAGTACTATAGACGTGAACAGCTTGATTCCATTAATGGCACACTTGACCATCACCCGAGGGATGAACCTGAGTTACCATTGGGAGAATATGGTAATCCATCTAGGCACTTAAGGTAGATGCCTATTTTTTGTCCTGAACTTGAAGGTTAGGAATTTGAAATATATCCCGAGCTAATTTATATGATGAAAGAAATTTCTTTTGCAGAAAAAGAAGAGGAAGATCCTAGTGACCACTTGACAAGGGTCCACGAACTTTACGCTACTCTTAAACCAGCAAATTTACCAATAGAGTTTATACTCCTTAAACTCTTTCGTTGGTCATAGAAATATAATTCTTTTGCTTTCTTATAATCATTACCTAATCATACTTTAAAAAGCTGGGAAGATTGCATCCGAGAATTCATGCATAAATATTGTTCATTCAAAAAATCATGCAAATTAAACGTAGCATAACAAAATTCCTCCAAACAGTTGGAGAAAACTTTTATCAAGCATGGAATAGATTTTATGTAGTGATTATGGAAATCCCAAATCATGGTTTCCATGATCATTTAATTATCCAGTATTTTTAGAATGGGCTTAATGATGAAACAAAAGAGATGATTGATCTATCTGTAGGGGGAGCTATATGTAACCTAACATTGCCAGAATGTGTAAAGATTTTCAAGGTAAGATCCTTTAATGATGAACAATACAATCCAGACGAGGATGTTGAACCATGAAAAGGTATGATTCACATACCCTTAGACCTTATCCCCGAAGTTAAAAAGTCCATGGAATAAAGAGGTATAGCCTCAGAACTTGTTAAAGAAACTAAAGTTGACATTCTTCAAGCTTATGTAATGGAAGATGATATAAATTTTTTCATGCAAAAGTTTAGATATCAACAAAATCAGTTTGCTGAGAAAAGTTACAAACTTCTTATGACACAAGAAAAGAATATAAGAGACCTAACCGAACTCTTTGTGACTTGGGTCATGCTACAAAACATTTAGATAGATATCTAAGTATGGTCAAAACACAATGTGATTAAATAATTGAAAACCAAAATTTTATTTTAAACCAAGGAAGTTTCAATGCTGTTTCTACTAACATTGTTACTAGACATGGTACAGAAACACAGGAACCACAAGGACCACCTTGGCATCCATAAGAACAAGCCCGCAAGGCAAAATAGACTCAAGAGATGAGTCATGGAGAAGAGGACCTAGTGGATCCTCAAGATGACATCAACTATGAATCCCATAAAAGAGAACATGAGGCTTCTAAGACAAGACAAGAAGAATAAGAAAGAGATAAACATAAACTATATGATTCAAATGTTGAGACCGTCGACTCAAGGGAAGAAGCTGATCTCAGAAGGGATCAAGAAGAGCAAGTCATCACCCCACATGAAGAGCATGCCGATAAGAAAAAGGCAGCAACAAGGAAAACTAAGAAAAATGCTCCACCAGTGCCAAAGGTAAAAGAGAAGGTAATACCCACCAAAAAGAAAATTCATTATCCTAATCAAGTTCAATATGAACCGGATAAAGCTATTTATGATCCTAATCAACTTCCTTTAACCGATGCTATTCAAGTTCCTAATTATAAAAAGTTTATGTGAGATATTCTTAATAAAAAAAGAAGGTAGCTAAGACTATAGCGGTAATGACAAGCTTTGGATATAAGCTGCCCGCTAAGCTTGGGGACCCATCTATACCAACTATCTCCTGGGCAATTGGAAAGGCTATTATATTTAATGCTCTTTGTGATTTAGAAGCATGTGTTAGTTTCATGCCTTATTACTTATTTAAGAAATTGAACTAAGGAGAGTATTCTCCCACTTCAATCACTTTACAACCTATCAGTATGATCAAAGATGTTCTACTTAGAATCGACCAACATGTTATACCCACTGATTTTATTATACTTGACATTCCTTAGGATGAAAAACTTTCTATCATCCTTGGAAGACCTTTTCTTAGCACAACTTTAGCTAATGTAGACTGCTCTAGCAATAAGATTGTCTTCAATATTTATGATGATCAGATTGTTCGATACTTTCTGAAGAAACCAGAGCATAATGGAAAATGTGTTCCGCTACCTAAATGTGTTCAAGCAGCAAAAACAAAAGATGAAGAACAACTTGAAGTAAATGCCGATGGTATGGAGATTGGCTAAAACCTAAAACTCCAGAATAAAATACTTGATGGGAGTTAACCCATTCTCAATAAATTAAGTTTATGTTTTATCATATTCTTGTTATTATTATCTTGTGTGTACTAATAAATTTGTTTCAAGTCTTGAATTATTCAGAGAACTTACCTTAGAAGATTTTAAGAAGCAAGAGAAAAATGAAGGGAGGAATTAAAATTGGACTCAGACATGGTAACGAGCAACGGTATGGTCATACACGCCCGTACTGAACCTCGACAAAATTGACGAAGCTCGCACTACCGATAATGACCAACAGTATGGCCGAGACCCGCCCGTATCGTCTGCCTGTACCAGACCCTCTAGGTTTGTTCTTGAACCCTAACCTTGATCCAATGGTGATGACCACCGGTACGGGAGGGATGAGCCCGTACCACCCGCACGTACCGACCGTGTCGCGAGGTAAAGGGCGATGGAGGCTGCCTCCCAGCCACCCTACCTTTTCTTCTTCCTCTTTCTTTATTGTTCTTTCTCTCTCCATCTCAAACCCTAGCCTCCTAGAACCTCTGATTTTTCATCGATTTCGTCTTTTTGAGTGGGGGAATCTTCACATCGGTATGTTTATCATCCGATCTACGCTTTATTTTCTGAAATCCATGGTTGAATTCCTCACATTGGCTATCTAGATGAGTTCATCATATTTTGAGATAACTATTAACTCCTCATGTTAGGATTTATAACTTCTGCCTGTAATCGTTTGTTTATGTGATAGAAGCTTGATACCTGTCGTGGTGGTGTCACGACAGATGCCATGGATAGGCTTAAGTTGGGGGCCGAATGGGTGCTTGTGGTCACCGGGGAGGGAGTACACGGTCTTGCCATGCATGAAGAACAAGATGAACTCTCCACGCTTAGGAATTTTATTGCTGCTCGAGGTTACAAGTGCTCCTTGAGCTGTATGAACTAGTGTTCTATGCACTAGTTCCCTACTTGGTCCAACCTCCCTCTACTACAGCTATGCCCTTTCTTATATAGGCGCAGCCAGCAAGGTTATACCCCTTTGGGTTCTAGGGTTACTGTTTGGATCTTGCTCCCTACTATATGGGTCGGGTCATGGGCTTGCCCTAAGCCCAATGGCCGAGTCCACAAAGCTAGATAGCTAACAGTCTTCTGGTATGTCGCCTTCATGTTCCTTTTGGCGCCACACAGTAACTTTGTATGTTAGCCTTTGCTTTGGGTGTCACCCGGCTCCTTTCGCGTCACCCTTCTCTTTTGACCACACTTTACCATGGTCCCTCCCGAACCTCACTCGGAAAGGTGTCATGCGTCCTATCTGACTCGGCCCCTCCTCAGGAGACTCGGCTTGTTGGTTCCTGCAAGGTTAACATCTTGGTCCTGTTCTGGCCGACATAGAGCATATGTTGGCCGCATACGATCCTCTTACCCGGCCGTACTTATTCTGCCTGGTTCTTTCTTTACTCGGCATAAGCCAAGCTGGGCTATGTTTTACCCCTTGTGACCCTACCTAGGGTTATCCCCCCGACATTAGTCCCCGAAGCTGGTGAGGTCTATCAGTTCTAGCTGTTAGGCGTCTCCAGGTTCCTTTAATATAATTGAAACTTTCTTCCTTTGTCTTTATTTGTGGCTTAGGGCGCACTGTTTAGCGCAATCGCACATCTTGCTGAGTCTGTCTGAAAATTTCCGGGTATGTTCTTTGACTTTTTGGCTCGTTTTCGCCTCGTGCCGAGTCATTTTGGTCAATTCCGAGTCATTTTCGGTGTGCCTCAGTCGCTGACAGCTGGTAATCAAGGTAACTTGCCTCAAATTCTGTTGAAGCCTCGACAAGGATTGGCCTGCGTGATTATTCCCGTCACTTTGGCAGTCCCATCGATCTGCGCCCCTTGTCCTTCCTTTCGTGACGTGGCACGGGATTTTTCGTGTATTGTTGTCACGTGGCGCCCGCTGATTGGCTCACTCGGCCGGGTAGACGGACACACGCTGCCCGCATGGCGCAGGGGGATCCCACGATTGGGGTTTTTACTGCCCTTAAGTAGGGGTGAGGGGGTCACAACTTCCCTCGCCCGTTCTGTTTCCCCGTTCCTCTTCTTCTTCCTTACGCCTCCAAAATCAAACTTCCCCCTCTACCATTCTTCGTGCTTTTTGTTCTTGCCTTGCGATTGCTCTTTTCCTCTTCTCATTCCACTACGGGTCCTTGTTCTTCCAAACCTCTTCCAACGGCGGAGGAGATCGAATCTAGGAGGATCATGGACGCACGCGACGGCGCTGAAGGGGCTGAAGAGCAGGAGGTTCCCGTCGGCGAGCGCGGCGGCTGGGAGGGTTCGGAGGTTTCCATCGAGGAGCTTGAATGGCTTCGCTCCACCAGGCGCATCCCGCTCCAGGTTGACTGCCGTCTTCCCGCCGGTGAGATCTCCCCCAAACCCGATGCCAATGAGTGGGTGGTTTTCCTCTCTCATTTTAAGCAAGGTTTCGCTCTGCCAGTGAGCAATTTATTTTCTTCGTTTCTTTCCACTTTCCATCTCCAGACCCATCATCTGCCTGCCAACGCGATTGGCTCCCTTTCCTGCTTCATTTCCGCTTGCGAGGCCTATTTTGGCATTTGGCCTACAGTTCTTCTGTGGGCCAAATATTTTAGTTTTAGGGTGCAAGTTGTCCCTCAGCCTAGCGCTCCCCGAGCCGAGAAGAAACCGACTCGGTGCAGTGCCCCTAGCATCACACCCAGGAGAGACTCCATCTTTCCTCGGGTCACTGGCCTTGACTCTTGCAAGAAATGGCATAGGACTTTCTTCTATGTCAAAAACAGCGGGGCCACCGATTACATCCGACTCCCCCCTTTCTCGGACGAGGTCCCTAGTAAGAAGTTCTGGCATCTTGACCCGCGCGACCAAGACGCTGCGGTGAATGAGGCCAATGTGATCTTGGAAAGGTTGCTGTCGCCGGATGAGAACTGTCATCTCGCCGACACGGACCTCATGTGCACCTTCATCTCACGCCGAGTAAGCCCTATCCAAGCTAGGAGCCACAAGATCTGCTTCATGAGTGGCTCCCATGACCCCACTCGGCACTCCATGAAGGTGCTTACCCACAATTACGTGGCTCGCAGAGTAAGTTCAATCTTCAAGATGAACTTGGCGGAGGATTGGGCTTGGAGCTGCCCTCCGTTTAGCCGGGTCAAGACTGTCCCCTGGGTAAGTTTCCGAGTCACTTTTACTGCCGAGTCAGCTTTAGCTTGTTTCCTACTCTTAGTCTTGTTTTCGATACTTATTCTGTTTGTCTTTCGCAGAACCTTGTTCGCCAGGTTTATGATAGTACTATCCCTCCTAGCACTTACAACGACGATCGCTCCGACTCCGACGAAGTCGAGTATGATTTGGAGTGCTTCATGCCCATTCCGCATGCAGCTGCTGCTTCAACTTCGGGTAAGAGTCAATCTCGAAACCCCTTACAAGATTGGTCTGACGATGATGAGGATGATGATTGTAAGATTTTGGAGGTACTTGCCTTGTGACCTTAGCCCTCTAACTTATTCGAGTAAGCCTGTCATTTTACTTATGCAGCTGGCCAGGTACATGACACTCCACCTATCTCCGTGGGTGGAGTCGGAAAAATCCTCGTCGCCAAGCCGAATAAGCGATGCGGGGTCTCCTCCAGTACTCAGCCAGCCAAAAAGAGCAAGGCTATTCCCGCTGCTCCTGCTGCTGCCACGCTGGCTGAGACTCGCAAAGCTGCTGGGCGCCGAGTCAAACGTCGCCCACCGCGCGATCCAGTTGTCACCGGGTAAGCTTTTGTGTTCTGCTTACATTACATTTTTCCTTCTTATGCGTTGCTACTGTTTTCTTATGTGTGTATTGTTGTTTTCAGCGCTGCGCCTCTATCGGCTAACCAGGCTACTCCTAGCATCGCCTCGCTGCTAAGGCCTGCATCGGCTCCGACTGATTCTACGGTGCAGAACCCCATCCGAGTCGAGGCTCCCACTGTTGAGGCTCATGCTTCTCAGTGTCAGTCAGACCCGGTGGCACACCCGGCGAAGGAGACTCGGCCCAGCACCCCTGGTGCTGGCCAGGAACAACTTCCTGATCTTGGTGCCAGCGATTCTGGAGCCGAGAAAACCTTCGCCACCAGTTCCTCTAGCACCAGCCCTCAAGCTGGTGTGCATGAACAACTTCCTGATCTTGGTGCCAGCAATATTGCTGAGCCCACTCAGTCGGCTCCCCTTTCTTCTCCCAACAAATCTGCTCACTCTCCTCTTATGTCAAAGAATTAGACCTGGCCTACGACTCCTAGTCCGGCTCGCACCTCATCCGGCAAGACCACCTCCACCAAACAAACAACTTTGGTTTGTGCTCCGGGTACAGCTCCTCACATCCGGCCCACAACATTAGCAACAATGCTCGTGCCAACGGGCAAACCGAGCGGATCTACGGCTGTCGGGTCGGGTGATGGCTCTAAAGCTTTTACCCTTCACACTAGCATCACCGCAACCCGCGCCAATGTGGGAACTACCCTGAAGAAGGGGCCAGTTCTCACTTGGATGCTCAGTGGGAATGGCCTTGGTTCCGCTGAGCCCTATGCTGTGGCGTGGAACGTAGCTGGCGAGCAAGAGGTTAGCACCCGCGCTAGAAAGAAGCTGAAGCAGGGCCCCAATGCCGTTTCCTATATGACCCAGCAGGCTATCACCTTAATGGCTCACGCGGATGAAGTGACCAAGGTAAATAACCTTTTTACTCTTTTGTGTTATTGAGTATTTCTGTTATATATATCACCTAGTCCCCGAGGTTACTGCCGAGTAAGGAACTTACTCGGCTGTAAGCTCTAAGCAATAACTTAGCTTTTATTTCCTCATGCCAAGTTCACATGGTAGACTTTCGATCCTTAGTCCCCGAGGTTACTGCCGAATGAGAAACTTATTCGGCTGTAAGCTCTAAGATAGGATTCACTCGTTATCCGGCTTTGAGCTTGACTCTTCCATTTATTCACTGTCCTTTTCCTCCTGGAGCATCGCAAGCTCGAAGTTGCTTATGAGAAGCTGCAAATCGAGAGTCAAGGCCAAGGTAATATTCTTGGTCGCCATATCTTTATCTGGTGTATCTTTATTTGCTTCATTTTCTTAGTCTTTTCTCGTTGTTTTCCCACAGCTTCTGCCTAGTCCACCATCGACGCTCTCCACTCGCAGATCAGCGAGACGGAGAGTAAGTTCTTAGCCTTTTTTGTGTTCATGCCATTCTCTTGCTTTGTTATCCTGACAGGTCAAGATAGTTTTGTTGCTTCTGACGAGTCATTTGTTTCGAATAAGCAGAGAAGCACCAAGTCGACTCCAGAAGGAGCGAGACGAGGTGACCCGGCTGAAAAAGCTGATGGCCGACATGGGGCAGAAACATTTAGCCGAGGTGAAGGGGCTGAAGGAGGAGCTTTCCGATAAAGACGGCCAACACGCCGCCAGCGCCGAGAAAACCAGGGCGCTTCTCAAGGAGGCCGAGTGGGCATTTGAGTCGGCGAACATGGACCTGGACGCGCTCCAAACCAAGGCCAAGGCTTGGCAAAGCAAACTCGGCACCATCAACTCTTTTCTCGGTAGTGAGTTGTTACCCTTTTTTGCACTGTGCTTTCCGTTCTTGACTTTGTCATCCTTTTTGTTACTTTGCTAATATTCTCTTTTGCTTGCAGAGAATTTTCCCGAGGCTAATTTGTTTGCCATTCGGGCCATGAAGAGAGTGAGAGCCGAGTCTGGTGCTCCAGCTGATGGCAAGGTGACTAACAAGGAGCATCTCGAAGCGTTGTGGGAGCGCGTCAAGACCCTCAAGTCCTGCGGTGTGGACTTGCTCAAATTGGCCATTCATGCGTTCTGCATGCTCTAGCCGGATGAAGATGCACCCACACTCATCGAGCCCCTTGCTAAAAGGCTGCTTCACACCGAAGACAGGCTGGATCAGTGTCATGAGTCGGCCGACCGATCTGTAGTGGATAAGGCCCTTTCCTTCGTTCTCTCATGGTACGAGGATAACAATCTTATGTGCTTGCATGCATAAGGGGGACAGGAAGTGGCTGAATGATCCTGAATTGATCAAGAGACGCCAGGAGCGAGCCTACGCCATGATCGAGTATACTATGGTGCACGCTTGGTGCGATGGGACCAGCTTCCTTGACCTTGGTGGACCACTTGTCGAAGTTGCTGATGAAGAGGGTGCTGACAGCAAGGCCACCGAGTTGGACAACCCTGAAGACTCGGCGGATGATGCCCCTGGCTCGGCAGATGCTCCAAGCGATGCTCCTAGCCCTAAGACTGCTCCTCCGAGTCCTGCTGCTTCTTAGACTGAATAGGAAAAATACTTGAACTTTGATGAGATCCCCGGTATTGCCGGGTACAAATGTAATATACATTGCACTTATGTTTGGTTGTGTGCCTTTTGATAAGGCTTTAAACATCTTGTTATATTTTGAGTGTGAATCATCCAAAGGCAAGTCCCCGAGTCTCATTTTGCCGTTTCACCTTTCCTTGACTTTGGCTCTTTTCTACCTTTATTGGCGTTCGACATTAGAGTCTCAAAGTACTAAGGATATAGTTAGCGGGTATGAAACTTAGATCACTTGGCCGAGGATCATTCAACACACAATGCGATATAACCTGCAGTGGGTTAGGCAAAAGACATGGGGTCGACTCACGTTTCTCCTTGTACTTATCTGGCGTTCATGTTTACTTGTCATGCATCTTTTCCTCTTGCTTGCCATGAAGCCATGTTTTCGAACAACAGCATAGTCGAAGAGTTGATTTTTTCCGAGTAAACACTACTTGTTCCGAGATAAGCTTTGGGTGTTACGCCAGCCGACATAAAATAATTGAAAGGATAAACATAAGGGGCAGTCCCCGAGTCAGTTTTTTCGAGTCATACCATTTTATAAGCACATAGCTGGCACAAATGTCCGACATATGAGAGTTCGAGTGATACATGCACTGCTTCTCCTAAGTGTACAAGGGGCAAAGCAGTGCCACATTCCATGGCATTTTGGTCTCATCACCTGATCTGTCCGCCTTGTTCTTTTGTGCTTCACGAGCATCTATGAGATAATATGAATCATTGTGCAATGCTTTTCTTATAATGAATGGACCTTCCCATGGGGGTGATAACTTATGCATTCCAGCTGTGTGCTGCACTAGTCTTAGCACCATATCCCCTTCTCGAAAAACATGAGGTTGAACTTTCCGGCTATGGTAGCGTCGGAGATTTTGCTGATATATAGCGGATCTGGGTAATGCCAGTTCCCTTGCTTCTTCGAGTAAGTTAACTCCATCTTCTCGGGCCTCTTTTACCTCGGCTTCCGAGTATTGCCTTACTCTTGGCGAGTCATACTCTATGTCGACAGGCAAAACTGCTTCTTCCCCATACACAAGGAAGAATGGCATAGCATGTTGATCGATTCAGAGTTGTACTTAGACTCCATAGTACTGAAGGTAGTTCCTCTATCCAACAGCCAGGTGATCTCTGGAGTGGTTCCATAAAGCGGGGTTTTATCCCAGATAGAACTAAGCCATTAGCTCATTCAACTTGTCCATTTGATTGTGGATGAGCGACTGATGCTACATCGAGTCTTGTTCAGTTTTTTCCAAAGAATCGAGCAAAAGCTCCTTCAGCAAAGTTTGTGCCATTATCTGTGATTACACTGTGTGGGTAACCATATCTCAGGATTATGTCCCTTAAGAATGTGATAGCTGTTTTGCCGTCCAATTTTTTGATGGGCTTCACTTCTATCCATTTGGTGAACTTATCAATCATTACCAATATATGAGTCATGCCTCCCCTTGCTGGCTTGAATGGTCCTACCGTATCTAGACACCATACTGCGAATGGCCAAGTGATTGGTATAGTCTTTAATTCAGACGCTGGTAAGTGTGACTTGGATGCATAATGCTGGCAACCATTGCATTTTCCGACTAGCTCTTGTGCCTCTGCCAGTGCACTTGGCCAACAAAACCCATGTCGGAATGCCTTGGCCACCACTTGCCCTTGATGATGCATGGTGCCCACATTCTCCTTGGTGAATATCCAATAAAATCACTTGGCCTTTCTATGAACTAATGCAACACTGCAATACACTCGTCACACTTTTCTTGTACAACTCCTTGCTGATTATAGTGTATGCTTTTGCTCTTCTTTCTATTTGCCTTGCCAATACCTCATCATCCAGCAAAGTTTCATATTTCAAGTAGTTGAATATTGGTTGCGCCCATGTTGGTATTAGTGGTTCCGGATATGTTTCCCCATCAATTTCCATTGGCTCAGCCGACATATGTTCTGCCGACATGACCTGAGGAGTCCCCGAGTGTGATTCGGCTATCCCTGAGGTGAGTGGATCAGTCCCCAAGTGACTCAAACCTACCCCTGAGTCAATGTCCATTGGCACAACGTCTGACTCCTGATTCGCTGGGGTGAGCCCGATTGACTCGGATTCTGGTGACAGCTTGATTGATGGTTGCCTAAGGTGTTCCAATGCTATTCCTGGTGGTATTGCTTGCCGATATGAACCTAATTTGGATAGTACATCTGCTGCTTCATTCTCTGCTCTTGGGACGTGGTGGAATTCACACCCGTCAAAGTATCCCGAAATTTGTTGCACATGAAAACGATATAGTGCCATGTTTGTGTCCAACGCGTCCCAATGCCCCGACACTTTCTGAATCACCAAATCCGAATCACCAAAACACATGATCCTTTTGATGCCAATCTCTTTGGCCACTTTGATGCCGTGGACAAGTGCTTCGTACTCGGCAACGTTGTTGGAAGCAGCAAAATGGATCTATAACACATACTTGAGCTGATCCCTCTTTGGCGATGTGAGCACTATCCTGGCACCCAAACCCATTTTTGTCTTGGACCCGTCAAAATGCATCTTCCAGTAATTCAGATCTCGCAGTGGTGGTTCGTATTGCATCTCCATCCATTCTACGAAGAAATCTGCAACAGCTTGAGATTTAATTGTATCTCGCCTATCATACTTTAGAGTATATGGTGCTAGCTATATGGCCCATTTTGCGACTCGGACATTGGCATCTTTGCTGCCTAATATATCCGAGATAAGCGCCTCACATATTACCTGGATTGGGTGTTCTTGATAATAATGTTTCAGCTTCTTTGCTGCCATATATACCCCATATGTCATTTTCTGATAATGAGGGTAATTCTGCTTTGATATAGAGAGCACTTCACTCAAGTAATAAACTGGCTTTGGACTAATTTGCCCTCTTCTTCGCGTTCAACCACTATTACTGCACTTACAACTCTGTTGGTTGCGGCGACATAGAGCAACATTGGCTCTTTGGATAGTGGTGATGCTAATATTGGTGCTATTGCCAACATTTTCTTTAGTTCATGGAAAGCGCTATCAGCTTGCTGTGTACATGTGAATTTGTCTGATTTTTTCATCAGTTGATATAGTGGTAGGGATTTTTCACCTAGCCGACTAATAAACCTACTCAACGAGGCCAGGCATCCTATGAAGTTCTGGACATCGTTGAGGGTTTTGGCAATTCTATTCTTTAGATGGCCCTGATCTTTGTTGGGTTAGCCTCAATTCCTCAGCTGGATACAAGAAATCTGAGTAACTTGCCAGCCGGGACACCAAATGTGCATTTTTCCAGGTTAAGTTTCATCCAAAATCTTCTTAAGTTTGCGAATGTTTGACGCAGGTCCTCAATTAGAGTATGACTTTGCTTGGTTTTTATCACCACATCATCGACGTATACTTGAACATTTTTGTCCAATTCATCTTGCAAGCATTTTTGCATGCATCTTTGATATGTTGCACCTGCATTTCTCAATCCGAATGGCATGGTACGATAGCAATAAGCCCCATACGGGGTGATAAAACCTGTCTTTATTTGATCATTCGGATTCAATGGTATCTGATGGAATCCAGAATACGCGTCCACAAACAACAACAACAACTCAACCCAACAGTAGAATCTATGACTTGGTCGATCCGTGGCAGGTGAAATGGATCTTTTGGACACGCCTTATTGAGGTTTGTGTAATCAATACACATGCGCCACACCACTGCCACGTTCAGGTCATCCTTTTTCTTCTCGACCAAGACTAGATTTGATAACCAATCCGGGTGCAGTACTTCCATGATGAATCTAGCAGCTAAGAGCCTGGCAATCTCGGTAGCTATCACTTTCCTCCTATCTTTGGTGAAGCGGCAGAGGGGTTGCTTCATCGGCTTGGCATCTGTCCTTACATGAAGAGAGTGCTCAGCCAGCTCCCTCAGAACTCCTTGCAAATCTTGTGTGGACCATGCAAAGATATCCCGATTCTCACGGAGGAAGCTGGTGAGCTCGCTTTCCTATTTGTCAGTGAAACTAGCCCCAATGGTAACTGTATGCTCCAGGAAAGTCTCATCCACTTGTACCTTCTTGGTCTCTTTGGTAGCTTGAAATGATACATTGCCACGCGGATTAGTGAGTGCCGGCATGGACATTTGTGTTGCTTTGGCCAATACTGCCACCTCCAACATTTGATGCTTTTCCTATGCTATGACCAGTGACTCGTCCAATGAAGATATGGTTGAGGCACAAGCAATGGACCTTTTGTAATATCCTTCAACTATGATCACCCCATATGGGCCTGGCAGCTTCATCTTTAAGTAAGCAATGTGAGGAGTAGCCATAGATTTCGCCATAGCCGGCCTGCCAAGTAAGGCATGATACAAGCTGACTAAATCGACCACCTCGAACTCTATGGCTTCAGTGCGACAATTCTCTCTTTTGCCGAATAAGACGTCGACCCAAATTTTGCTAATTGGCTCATAGGACAATCCCATCACAATGCCATAAAAGTTGTCTTAGTCGGATCCAACATGTTCATGGTAATGCCTAACTTGAGCATGGTATCCTTGTACATGATTTTGATGCTACTGCCATCATCGATCAGTACCTTGGAAAACTTTACATTGATATCAGGGCCCATGAAAGTTGGATCTAAGACTAGAGCATAACCTCCTGGGGTTGGCATGATCTTGGGGTGATCCTTTATGCTCCAAGTTATTTCTTGCTCAGTGCATGTAATTAGGAATTGCCGGCATTGTGGCATTCACCTCCATCATCCATCTCTGCTGACTCTTTTTGTCATTCGGCTCTATGAGGAAGACGACATAGCTCTGGTGATGTTCTTTGTACTCATTTCAAGTTCTGTGACCGACGTGAGCGTCGTCACCTCTTGGATTGTGCACCTGGTGCACAGCTTCTCTTCTCTCTTGATTATGATACCTTGGCTGCCTGTTTTCATATCTATTATCAGGTCCCACAGCTTGAGCATTTCCTCCTGTGAGTGGAGGAGGGGGTGGTAGCTGCTTACTCGGTGAATCCACTCTATCTCCTTTCTGAAACCAAGTGCATTGTCTTGTTGTGTGATTTGCTGGCTTACTCGGACTAGGCGTGTGAAATTTACACGGCTGGTCCAGCATCATCTCATAGGTATACTTTTGTCGGTCCTGATACTGCTTCCTTTGTTCATATGGATTTTTGCCATCATTCTTTGGTACCCACCATTGTTGTCCACTTGTCCTTTTATGTTGGCTACTTCCAGCATCTGGATGATCCTGACTCACGGCCGTAACCTGGGTCGAACCATACCTGTAGTCTGGACTTTCATCTCTTCTTTTGCTTCTATATTCAGATATATCCTGACGCCTTTGCGACCCGGCAACGTCATAGATTTGAGTCTCAGTCATCCCATATGCACCATCTTGTGAGGAACTCTCTGTCTGTCTCATTCGGCCTTTGCTTGCACATTGCTAGTTGTTGTGGGCGATTCGGCCTCTTGTAGGTGCTCATGAAATTTCTCACAAAAGCGTCCTGAAAATCGATCCAACTGTTGATGCTTCTAGGTGGCAAATTATTCAGCCATACCCGTGCTGGTCCTTCTAACATTTGCGGTACATATTGTACTGCCCATCTCAAATTTCCCTGCGCTATTTTCACAACAGCTCCATAATCTATGAGCCAGTCTTCTGGCTTCGTGCTTCCATCGTAAGTTTTCGTCCCTCTGGCTAGCCGGAAATTTGGTACAGGTGGCTCTTTCATGATCCTTGGGCCAAAGCATGGGGACCCTATGGACCTTGCGACTCGATCAGCTCTACCATATTTATTCGGTCAAGCTTTAGACTTGCATCATCCGGCTGGAGGTTCCTGCCTCCGAGTCTGGCTCCCATTGCTTGATATGCGTGATCCGGCAATTTATACCCGTCGTTCACCATCGCCGAGTAACCATCATTGTATCTGTTTGCATTCGGGTCAGCAGGCCGTTGTGCTGCTTTTCCCGCGCTTTGCTGTCTTCTTTCGGGTTGAGATGGAGCATTATTCGGTGTTGGATTTCCTCCTCCTGTCGAGTGAGATCCACGCCTAGGTTGAGGCGCAAAATTTTGCCCTCCATTGTCATTCCTTTGCCCTGCTTGCCTTTCTCGGCCTGCATTTTCCTGGTTCTCATTTCCTTGGAAATTACTCCTTCTCATTCCCTGTGCATGCGCTGGGTTTTCCTGAGCCATTGCCAGGTCATAAGTGATCATTTGCTTGTTCCTCCCTGAATCCACACTCTTTTCTTTTCTCGGTCTTGGTGACGCTCCAGGTGAGTATGCCGTATGACCTGCTGATCGTGCGAGGGCAGGAGTTGCCGAATGAACTAACTGTGACCTCCCTGATATACCCAGATTCGCCCTGTAGTAGGCTTCGTTCAGCATGCTAGCTGCTCTTACCAGCTCGTTTCTTCTCTCTTGTTGTCTTCTCTTTGATTCACCCGTCAAATGGGGTAGCTCTGCCATTGCTACTTCTGCGGCTCGCAGGTTAGCTGCTGTTGTATTGTATGTCGGCCGCATAGCTGTTTCATTGCTGTTCTCTGGTGTTATTTTTGACATCGCATCCGCCATCTCCTCATTGAGGTTTTTTCCTCTTAATCTGGTCGCATCAAGCCGGGTCTTTGTGCCCTTGACTCGATTTTCTGAGTTGAGCTCTCGGATTGTGATATCCACATCTTGCTGTAAATGGGCTAATTCCTTTGCTTTCTCCAGAACCTTTATCCTGACCTCCTCTAACTCAGCTTGCACGCGTGCCGGATCAGTTGCTTGCCCTACTAGCTCTGCCAACTTGTCTATAGCATCTTGCATCTCTTTAGCCCTCTTGCTCCTAGCTATGTTGTCTGGCTTTTCTAGCGGTGCCTTTGCTATCCTCGTAGCCCTTGGTGTCTCCTCATGATTTCCTCCCTCAGCATTCTCATTCACTACTAGAGCTACTGGTGGAGCTGCCGGGTTAGGAGTTGTCATCATTACCTCAACGGAGACGAGTTGGTGAAGCTTCCCAGTGACAGGAACCATTGGTGGATCCGGTGCCAGGACGATGCGCTTCGGATACGCGTGCTCCACGTGCAAGGCAACGTAGAACTGGTGCTCACCGAACTTGATGAAGCGACCGCCCCTACGGAACGTCTTGGTCCCGAAGCACCCTGCGTTGTCACTGACAAAGTTGACAGCTCCAAACCTCTGGATGAGGCCGGAGTAGACGCGCTCGCCGGTCTTGGCGATGATGTTGCCCGTCCGGATGAAGACTACATCAAGCACTTGCTTCTGCCCCATGGTGGGCGCCAACTGTCGTGGTGGTGTCACGGCAGATGCCATGGATTGGCTTAAGTTGGGGGCCGAATGGGTGCTTGTGGTCACCACGGAGGAAGTGCACGGTCTTGCCATGCACGAAGAACAAGATGAACTCTCCATGCTTAGGAATTTTATTGCTGCTCGAGGTTACAAGTCCTCTTTGAGCTATATGAACTAGTGTTCTATGCACTAGTTCCCTACTTGGTCCAACCTTCCTCTACTACAGCTATGCTCTTTCTCATATAGGCGCAGCCAGCAAGGTTTTACCCCTTTCGGTTGTAGGATTACTGTTTGCATATTGGTCCCTACTATACGGGCCAGGTCATGGGCTTTCCCTAAGCCCAATGACCTAGTTCACAAAGCTAGACAGCTAACGGTCTTTGGGTACGTCGCCTTCCTATTCCTTTTGGCGTCACGCAGTAACTTTGTACGCCAGCCCTTGCTTTGGGCGTCACCCGGCTCCTTTCGCGTCACCCGGCGCCGCCCTTCTCTTTTGAGCACGCTTTACCATGGTCCCTCCTGAGGCAAAAAACACAGAATTAACCTAATGACAAAAAGAAAACACAAAATAACCTGCTTTTAGAAAGATTTCATAATCTAACCTATTTTTTTTGCGTCCTACCAGACGGCTCCATGGTCAGTAGGACGACGCCGTCCGAAACAGCGCCATGGTGCCCATGACGCTCCAATCAACGGAACCATATATCAGTCCGACGTGGCGGTCATCGTGAGGCTCAGGTCCACCTCGATAGGATGGCTCCATGGTAGACTGCGCCATGCTATCAAGCATGGCTCCTCAGCCGACGGCGCCATACCACTTTGCATTCAATCCAGCCATGGTAGTACTACTTTGTACATATTCCTTGGAACGGACTACGGCAGTTTGCTTTGCACTACTGTACGTACATACCAAGGTCTCGCCCTAGCTCTGCCATGCATGCAGAGATGACCGATGGACTTCATATTAATCTAGCTTCAAGGTGGAGATACCATACCTGTACAGTCGTAGATGTGGCAACATATAAATAATCGTAACTGTATTAAATGGATTGCAGTATGTTATGTATAGTACTCCTTGGCTCCGTCCAAAAATAACTAATATGGGTTTTTCTAGATTTGAATGTATTTAAATGTATTTTAATATATAGATACATTCAAAAATAGGTATTAAAGTTCAAGTAACCCTCCTGTGGCGACCCCCAGGCGCCGTCAGAGGGCCCCTAGATTCCGCCGCCGCCGACCTCCCTCCTCTAGATCCCATCTCTCCGCCATTGCTGCCGACGTCGGCCGCGGTGGCGGTGCCCCCCTAGTACCTATGGTGATAGGGGTGGCGGCTGTGGCATTCTTCTTCGAATGGCCAGTTGCGGCGATGTCGATGGAGCGGGTCGGGGGCGGAGGTCCGGGTGGCGACCTCGGCCAGGCGACGATGGGTGCTCCTGCAGTTTCTCCAGGCGGTGGCATCACGTCGTGGGCCTAGGGCGTCCGTCTAGGCCCATCATCTTCCGGATGGCACAGATCGAGGTCTTGGGGAGAAGGAGGTGTCGTGGTGGCAGCATTAGAGGCGATCTTGCGAGGACTTTTTCGGCGGCGCTAACATGCGGCCGCCATGGTGCGCGGCGGTTGCATATATTAATCGATCATGACCGAGTAGTAGTTCTTAGCAGATTAGTACACTACACAGTTATATATATACTCGATCATGACCGAGTGATGTGCAACGAATTAATCAAGAATTGCATTCGGTTTGTATTGATGGATCGTACCATGTGATTCATGCATAGAGTACAGTACCATATGCATGCATGCATCTCATCCGCCAGACCAGGCTTGAGCTGGTTCTACGTGATTCTAAGTAAGCGAGCAGTATAGGTACAGTGCTTTCGCGTGAAACTCTAGCGCATGGCTTAATAAAATTGATAGTATAATTACCGTGTATACACAAGTCAGGACAAAGTGCGCATAAAAGACTAGTGGTGGTCTGTGGGGTTAGTCTAGAGATCATATTGAGTTTTCAGGAGTGACAGCCGCTGGTCCGGAGAAGCCGGAGTGTTACATTCCGTTCATGTAGTCACAACGCCATATATAGGTGAGCATGCACCGAAATAGGATCAAAATACACTAATATCGACAGGGCTGATAATGTGATACATGCATGGCAGGGTTGAATGCAAAGTGGTATGGCGTCGTCGGCCGAGGAGCCATGCCTGATAGCATGGCGCCGTCTACCATGGAGCCAACCTATCGACGCGGGCCTGAGCCTCACGACCACCGCCACGTCGGACTGATATATGGCGTTGTTGATTGGAGCGTCATGGGTACCATGGCGCCGTTTCGGACGACGTCGTCCTACTGACCATGGATCCGTCTGGTAGGGCACCAAGCTTATAGGTTATATTGTGAAATCTTTCTAAAAGCAGGTTATTTTGTGTTTCTTTTCGACTTTAGGTTAATTCTATGTTTTTTGCCCCTCCTGAACCTCACTCGGAAAGGTGCTACGCGTCCGATCTAACTCGGCCCCTCCTCGGGAGACTCGGCTTGTTGGTTCTTGCAAGGTTAACATCTTTGTCCTATTCGGGCCAACATAGAGCATATGTCGGCCGCATACGATCCTCTTACCCGGCCATACTTATTCGGCTTGGTTCTTTCTTTACTTGGCGTAAGCCGCTGGGCTGTGTTTTACCCCTTGTGACCCTACCTGGGGTTATCCCCTCGACAATACCCATATTTTTGTTTATGAATTTTGCAGCACAATGCATAACATTGGAAGAATCCTCCTAAAGGCAAGGGACGACAGGGGCCTTAGGATCCTCGTTGCCGCCGGGATCGAAGAAAAGGCATTAGAAGGCGGATAACTTGAGGGCCGACATGAGTCAAGACTTTGAGAGGGTGAGAAAATGGAAGGTTATACCTACCTAGTGGCTAAACTACAAGTTCCTCTCTCGCCAAGGGCTCTTGGACGACTTCGAGCAGATGACTAAGCATGCAGGCATGGTACCCTTCTCCTACTAATCCGTCGACACCTACAAGCTCGCCATGTTCAATTTCCTGTCATCATTCCATGATGATCTCGAAGCCCAGGAGAGAAATTGCACTGTAAGTTTTATGCTCAATGGAAAGCTCTACAACATATACTTTTATGAGTTTTGTGATTGTTTCAGGTTCTCCCATGAGGGGGAGCTTGATATTAATGACAATGTGCATGTGGAGGCAATGCAACTTGGGAGAAGATTTCTGTCCACGGGAACACCGATTATTTGCGCAAGAAGAGCGCAACCATCCAGAATCCCACTATCCGTTATTTTCACACTTTATTAGTGAATTCTATTTTGGGAAAGGAGATGTTGGGGAAATGGAAGGCCCCAAAATAAGCGTAATTCATATGGCTTTGCACCCTGAGTTGGAGCACCAGGTAAACTTAGGTGCTTTACTCATCCAACACTTTTGCCGCCAAAGGGCTACATCTTCTAGTGACATCCGCTGCGGAGTCTTGATCACATAGATCGCGTACGGAGTGGTTTTGTCCTGCCACAGGAAAGAGCTGTGGCTAGTAGTAAGGCTCTGGATGATATCCACATGGCTAGCACCAAATTCATGGGGGGTCTATAGACCCTAACACTCCCTTCGTGCCTACGAGTGTTATTTTGAGCCTAACGGTGATCTCCACCAAGTTTTTCTTCCTTTTGTCCAAGCTTTTGGTTTGCCAGGTAAACAGGGTTGGGTCCTCATAGAGGAAAAGTTCCAGCAGGCGCTGATCCTCTCTAGGAGGATTGCACCGCAAGGAGGTCATCCCAACTAGGAAGACACAGCAGTCGGCAAATACTAACAAGGGAAAGGAGGGAAAGATTGGAACACAGGAGGCTGGGATGACTATGGTCAATAGCACCATCACAATCAGCTTTTCCCTCAGTACTAGCAACAAGGTATGCCTCCACCACAGCTAGGATTCAACTATGTCCCAAGAAGTGATTTCGACCAGGTTGTACATCGTATCGACAACATTGAAAATATGTTGCAAGATGCGAACGCCAACATAGTCGACCTCACTCAGAACTTCACATCTTTTATGACTGATTTTTCAAGCCACTACTTGAACTACCCACACCAGCAGCCACCACCTAAAGGTAGTGGCAACTTTTGATTCTAGATAGGCCAAGAGCCTAAGCTTGGGGAGGTTAAACTCCTCCCATCTTTTCCATCCATATTTTTTCATCCTTCTTTTGATTTATTTTATTTTCTATCTCAGTGCATGTTTACTTTCAGTTTTGCATTGATAAAAATAATATCCAAAAAATTAGATTATCTTTTATCTTCACGTGTGCGAATTTCTCTCTACTCTTGCTGAATTTTCTGTAGGTTGCTCGCCTCTAGTGATTTGGCTATAAAGATGAACACAAAGGGTTGTCTCAAGCAAGAGATAATCAAGCAAGAGGTATCACATTTTTGTTTCCCCTCTTCCTATAAGTTTATTCATGAACATTTTATGTTTGTTCGGTTGCACTTGAGTTCTACTCCGCATGTAACTCGTTATCTTTTAAGGCTTGATCTCAAAGGTTTTTGTAAGTACTTTGGTGAAGACTTGCGAAAATTATTATTAGTTTGAAAACAACCTTTTGGATTAAATTCCAAAAATTTTAAGAAGAGAAAGTGTCTATCGACAACCTTGGTGCCATGTTTTTGTCTTAAGGGCTTAATCTTAGTAGTAAACCCCACATACTGATCGTTGACTTGATGACACCTTCTGAAAAAGAATTGTTTGATAGAATGAAATTTTTACATTGGGAGAGGGAGATGCTAAAACCTGTTTTACCTAGCTGAAAAATAGAGAGAGGAAAAAATTCTATGTTTCTCCTACACACCTTTGGGATGCTAATAACTCTGGTGGCCTCTGAACGATCTATGGTATAACTCCAGATTTCGGCTATGAGTTGATGACATGAGCGACATATGTGTCGCTATATGGGAAAAAGTATTAATACTCTCAAAGGATGTGTAAGAATTTATAAAAATAAACAATCATTGATCCTTGAAAGAGGAAGAAAAAAGAGGATAAAAGCTGAAAACATTGTGTACTTTTTTTGAGAGCATTGGTATCACCTCACTACCTAAATTGAATAATTAGAGTTCTTGAAAAACAAGGAAAAGAAGAGGTGTTTGATAGACGGGATTGTCGAAGTGGGTGTTAATGAAAAAGCTCTAAGTTTATCTTTCTTTCGACATCTACTTGTGCACCCTTAACTTTGACTCAAGCGGCCTCGCTCATTTTTACTCTCATAATAAGAGAGGCTCTGAAAAGAAATTGATTTGTAAGCCCAGCCAAAATTTTGGCAATCTCATTTGAGTTTCAAGAATTATTAGCTATCAAGTTATTTGCGTCTAGGAATTAAACTTAAGTGCTACTGTTCAGATATATTATGCCCATGTTCAAGATTGAAGGATTTGAGACAATGGATTATGATACAACCTCGAAATTGTAAGTATTTTACCTTGACTCAATTCCTTGCTATTACACATTATAGCTTTTTCACTCGAAGGTGAGTAACAGCTAAGCTTGGGGAAGTTGATAGCTCCAAATTTCATCACTTTTACTATTGATTTTCCTCTTATTTATTGCCGGATTTCACTGAAGATTACCCCTTTCCACTAACATTAATGTCGCAATTAGTGAATCCTTGGTTTATTGTGATGGTTTTTAGGTAATGAACATTTATTAAATATCTAATGGCATTTAAGAGCTAATTACACCTAAAGAAGCAAATCCCCAATTGGAGTCCCTTTCATTGGAGGCGTACAGTGCACATAACGACCAACGGTACGGTCGGGATGCGCCCATACCATCCACCCGTACTGCATGCCATCGGCTCTGCTATCAACAGAAGCAACTTTCATAAAGGAGAGACAACAAAAAAGAGAACACGGCTGCCGCAAAACACATCCATAGAGAAGAGATCAGATCTAGGAGAGGAGAAGAACATCCCATCATTCCTCAACGATCTTCACCTCTTCAACCACACACTCCATCATCATACCTATCACCACTTAGAGAGAGAGATTGGCAATTGTAAGATTAGGGTTTGATACTTTGATCTACCTTTGGTTTGTATTCAATTTTATCTTCAAAAACTATTATGGTTTGCTACGATAACTTTGAGATGATTTATGTTTGCAATACAATTATACCTTTGATTTGTCTCCCTTTCATGTCTGAGTAAATACCCATAGGCACGGGAGATGTTGGGAATTGGTGAGATGTGTCGTGCCTCCTTTATATCCATCCATTTGTGATTGTTGTAGTGTTTATTAATTTGTGAGAATGATTATATATGTTCGCCTAATTCTTGTTATCTAATTTAAGGGCCTAGGTAACATGATCCAAAGATCTCATAGGTATGAACTTGTATGCTAGCGAATCGGCGACCCCCGAGTGACACGGCCGATATCAATGAGGAGCTAGCACTACTCGAGAACCACAAGGAACCATCAAGATTAAAGCCTTGATCTAGTCGCAAGACCTGAATTAATATGCTGACCATTGTCGTTGTAATAGATAGATGGATCATTGGGACTAGAAAGAATTGTCCATGAGGACTCATAGTCGGTATATGGGTTTCTTTCCTATTCATTTACAAATAATAAATATCATAATCACTTATTCCACTTTATTCATTTGGCACTTTCACTATCACCATAAGCTATTTCTCTCCGTGCCTAACTTCTCATCTTCAGGACCTCCAAACACCTTTCTCGTGTTTAATTTTATGCAATTTACTCTTTATTTATTTTCTATGCAAGTTTGCTCTATCTTTTACTCATAACCCTCCACCATAAGCAATTGTAGTCAATTCACTCAAGACCGGTGACACCTTGAGTGCGACAGAAACGCCGCCTAAAACACTTGCCAAAGCTCCTTGTTGGGATCGGTATAAAAACTAGAATTAATACTTCCACGAAAACATTCTCTGACGAACCTATGCACTTGAAGGCCATCAAGATATATTCTAGCATCGTTGTTGGGGAGCTAAGCACTAAGTGTTGTTTCTTGGCAACGCACTTGTTGACACCATTCATGATCTCCATTGAAGACAGAGGTACCACTCGATCAGGAAAAACTAATTTAAATCCACTCGATCAAGCCATAGGCTAGGCATCAAGAAAAAAAATATTAACACGAGAAGAACCCTAGGATCGCCTCCTTTATTAGGCCAACCAGCATCTCTCACTCAATCTCCCACCGACTTCCAATAGCAAGCCAGAGATCTTAGTAGGCAACGCTACCAACGCCTGCACCACATGATGATGTGGGATCTTGAAACGTCGGAAACGTATCTATAATTTTTTATGCTCCATGCTTGTTTAGTACCTACTTTGCTTTGCTTGTATACACTTTGAGGTGCTTTTTACATGTTTTCTGGTACTAAGCTACTAACAAGCTGCAATAGTGTCAGTTGTATGTTTTCTGCTGTTTTGGTTTCAGAAAAGTTAGTAAAGAAATATTCTCGGAATTGTACGGGACAATTGTACGGGAATTGTGGGGAACAAGAAGTCCAGAGGGGAGACGAGGAAGCGTGCCAGGGCGGCCAAACCCCCCTAGGCACGGCCAGGGGTGGGCTCGCGCCTGGGTAGGGTTTGACCCCCCTGGTCTCCTCCTCGGCCTTCCCCTTCGCCTATAAGAATCCCCTGATGCAGAAACCCTAAGCACCCGATCAAAATTCCACGAAACCTTCTGTAGCCACCGCCACCATCGTCCCTAGATCGGGGGGATCTGAAGTTCTTCCCGGCACCCTGCCGGAGGGGAGATCATCCCGCGGGCCTTCTCTCCGGTATGATGCGTGAGTAGTTCCACCTTGGACTATGGGTCCATGTAGTAGCTAGATGGTTGCATCTCCTCCTTTGTGCTTTCATGTATAGATCTTGTGAGCTCCGTTCCTGATCAAGATCTAATCTATTTGTAATCATGCATGTTGTATTTGCGGGGATCCGATGGATATTGAGATTATTATGTTTGTTTGATTAATGGTTTTGTCTTTATGATTCTATCATGTCTGTGTTATTTGTGATCTTGCATGCTCTCCGTTGTTAGTAGCTATCTTGGCCAAGTAGTTTCTAGTGACTCCAAGAGGGGGTATTTATGCTCGATAGTGGGTTCATGCCTCTAGTTTCCAAGGGAAGTGAAAATAATCTCTTCGGTTGTAGATGTGTTGTTGCTACTAGGGAGAAAACAACGGTCTCTTGTTCATGGAACATGTGGACTGTTTATCTTACACACTTTGCTTAAAGCAGTTATCTATTGCTTGCAACTTAATACTGGAGGGGGTTTGGATGATAACCTGAAGGTGGACTTCTAATCATAGATGCAGTTGGATGGCGGTCTATGTATCTTGTTGTATTGCACAATCGAATCTCATAGGATTTTTTTGACTAGTAATTGCATTGTTATGCCTTGCTCAGTTCCTGTCAATTGCCCTACTGTAATTTATTTATCCTTCATGCCATGTTGTTTATCTAAGGAGAGCACCTCTAGTGAACTATGGACCCCAGTCCAATCTTTACTATTGATACATCTTCCACTGTTACTTGTTTACTTGCTACAAACCATTACCTTCCACACCATACGTTTAATCCTTTGTTACAGCAAACCGGTGAGCTTGACAACCTCACTGATTCGTTGGGGCAAAGTCTTGAGTTTGTGTTGTGCAGGTCTCCGCGTTGCTTGCAACACCTGTGTGACATTTCCTTCCTCCTTCTGGTTCAATAACCTCGGTCTCAACTGAGGGAAAACTTGTTGATTGCTCTTCACACCCTACGCTTGGGGTTACCAACGAAGTGCCACGTCGAGCATCATAAGATCTAACCGCACCGAGCCCCTAGAACGAGCCATAGTGCCACCCTCACGGCCACTACGGTGAAATAACACACCTACATATTGTAGTGCACAAGCCGTTGATATAATACTTAGGAAGTCCTTATTTGTAAATATTACATCTCTCATAGTGGTACAACAAAAATATTGCAGGTCCACAACTTTTACATGTTCATTATTAACAACCAAAAATATATAAATGTTTCGAAATCCTCCTTGCCCTAATGGGGATTCTTGAGAAAATGAAAATTCAAACTAGCTATTTGAATATGAATTGTATCACTAATCTAAGTATAATTTGAGTTGAGTGACTTTATTTGTACTATTATATTTTATTTCGCTTGTCGAATCTTATTTAATACTATCCATAGACTATACTGTAGTATACACCTTCAATTTATCTTGAAAGATCTGGCTACTCGTAATAGATTTTGCCTTTGTCTTCAGTTCTCTCAGTAGTCCCGTCATCGTAACTCCCAAATTCTAAGCTATGGTTTTAAGAAAATATATTAAGTGCGAGTTTATTTAGAAAATTTAGTATGTTTTTGAAATCATTTTTTGAAAAAGTAAGTTTTAGTTTTTAAAAATCATGTATGTACTGTAACATCCTTCAAATCATGTTTTCAAAGCTTTGCATATCATCCATGCATGCATAATCATTTAGGGATCAATTTCAAAGTCATTACAAAAACAGAAGCATTTGGGTGCTTATTATTTTGTGTAAGTAAGCATTGATCCAATGCTACATTCTAGAGAGACAATATTTGTTTTAAACCAAGGATTGTTTGTTCCTGAGATGGTGTGGTTGAGTTCAAAGCTTGGACAAAATTTTCCAAACAAATAATGGTTTTTAAACCATTTTCAATTCTTTATCAAATCTTGTTCTAAGGCACTGTTTATTTTAAAATTTTCAAAGGAACCAAACTAGTCCAGTGAGACGGCATGGTTTTATACTCAAAATTATGCAGGTTTCACTTTATAAAAGTCCAGAAAGATTTGGAATTCAAATGCTTTTGAATTTATTTGAAAAGGATTCCTGAAAATCGATTTGGAAAAAGAAAAAGGATTAGAAAACAGAATTGGGACTGGCGCCACTCTTTCGGCCCAACAGACAAAGCAGCCCACCCGGGGTTTTCTTTTCCCTCTGTTTCTCACCACAGCCGCGTGCACCCACCTGCTGACAGCTTGACCCCACCATGCCCTGTCAACTTCGTCCTCAATCAACGTGCAGCCGCTCCGTCGTTACCTCGCCGCAGTCACTGCTCGCTTAAATCCCATTGATGCAGGGAGTAATCACCGCCCCGCTCCTGGCTATTTAATCTCCTCTTCACCACGGCCATTTCCCCTCACACCACACGCTCGCTCTGCCACCAGGCTGCCACAATTTCGCGTTGCAACGCCGCTGTCCCGACAAACTCCGATGTTTGATTCCGGTGAGTACCGAGCGCCCCTCGTCTTCTACTTGACGCTATCAAGTTCTCCGTGTCTCTGTGCTTCTTCTGATACTTTTGTTTTGCCAACGCATGACCCAGGTCGCCGTCCCCGACCACCTCAGCGAACGACATAACCACCGCCTCAACTCCGACGAGCAATAGCGGTATAAATCGAACGCCCCTTGACCTCGCATGCATACTGTCAGATTCGCCTTGTCTTTGCGCAGCTACTAACACCCCTGACTCGTGCTAGGGCGACCCAGAACACCAGCAACGATCACGTCTGCAAACTCCCGAAGCAGCCAGCAACTCCGACGAGCCCTAGTGACCTCCACAGCACGCCCCCGTCCACACCAGCAAGAGGTTGAGCATCAGCACGACCTCGCGGGCTCGGTAAGCCTCTCCATTGACCCCAGCCGCCTCTGTAGCCGCCGGAGCATCGCTAACAGAGCGTCGCCGCCGCGCCATCGTTGCCAGCGCCGCCAGACTTTGGTTGTTTGATCGGTAGCCGTTAGATCTAGATCTAACGCATACGATAGATCCACTTAGCGAAGGGGTACGAGTTAGATCTGGTCGTGCGATTTCATTTAGATCGTGCGGTCCACGCTGGTCGATCCGTGTGAAGTGGTACCGACGAATCAGAGAGCGCCGCATGGCCTGAGTTTAGATTTAAAATAGAAATTTGATCTATTAGTTAATCAAACTTGTAAAATTCATAACTTTTGATCCACACGTTTAAATTTTACAAATTTTATATCATTGGAATCAGGAGAGAAAATCCTATCTGTTTATGCAATGTGTTTAATGTTTTGCCTCTGTAAAAATGGTTATTTTTGAAGGGACATTTATAGGCATAATTTGAGTATAGTAATTATTTGAAAAATGATTTGAAGATCAAATAAAGTTTATTTGGTGTGTTTTGGACTTTTTTATGATTCAGTACTGTATACTTGTCTTGTTTGTTGTAGAAAAACATCACATGGAATTTGCATGCATTCATATATTTTTGTTTGTATATTTTTGATATGTGATTTTGGTGCCATTATTTTATGTGTAGATTTTGGTGCTAATAGTGATTGTGGTTGTGAAGATTGTTGCTACTACCCAAAATACCAAGGCAAGTGGTGCTTCATGTTTTTGTCCCTATATTTTTACCTATGCATTAGAAATATTTTGTATAGGACTTGCATGAATATTTTGCTAAGTATCTATATGCTATGCTTGGGAAATCCTAGTAGTTGTAGAATTGTTCCTCTAAGTTAAAATGGTTACTATTGCCATGCTTAGCCTAGCTAGTAGCAACCAAGGGTGGATTATATATTCATGCTATGTGAAAAATTTCTAAGTCATTGACTTGTGTTTTTGCTTAATAAAACAACTAAGTGAATGAAACACCTGGGTGGAATGGAAAGAACGGTTTATGTTGTGTGGTTACACAAGGCCCATTTATATGGTTTACCTTGTGTATCTCACTTATCGAAAGCCACCCAGGAACAAAGGGATTGGAGATGCGAAATGTTTAGAAGCTTCTAGTGCAGCCACATGGCATTATGGGCTCTGCCTGGATCATATAAGTTGCAATAACTTAGCCATTTGGACAGTTGGTGGTAGTGGGATGATAGGTTTGGAGCGCGTCCATTTGGTCTAAGGGAAGGCTTCTGAAAGGTCCTGTCTTGGTGAAAATCAAGTCTTGTGGGGAAAGTGCACAACCTCTACAGATGGAAGAATCTAAGTACTTAGCCATGTCCCTGGTATTGGACAACTTGAGAATTAAGACATGGAAGCTATCAAGAATCTCCTCATCCCAATTTTCTAAGTTAAAACTTGTGGTTGAACAAGGGTGAAGGTTCACCAATTTCTATTGGTGATTCCTTGGGAAATTTTTGTCAAAGAAAAACTTAGTGTTTTCAACTGATAGGTAAAACCTATTTTGAGAAAATCAAGCCTAAGCTACACTTCGCCAAATTCATGTAGTATCTAGATGCTAATATTCTACTAAGGTATCACTTGCCAATACTATTCCAATGTATTGACCCACTATGGCTGTAACTTGTGATGTTGCAGGTTATTCTGATGATGATTAGGGGTTATGAGTCTACACTCAACATGATTGCCTGTGGCACATGAAGACTTATTTATATTGTTATGGTTAAACTCTTGTATTAGGCCTATGGCCATGGAGTTGTAAAATACTATGTTTGTCTCTGGAATGATATGTAATAATGACCTTTGTTTCTGTGTACTTCATCTGAAACTATGGATGATAGCATTGATCCAGGGACTAGCATTGCAATCATCCTTACCTTTATAAAGGGAGGGATCTTACAGATGGTATCAGATCACTGTGTTGCCTATAGGATTATGACCCTAGGAATGGATTAGAAACCACTAAGGAAAAATTTCAACAACTTCCACACTTGTCTTTTTCTTCTCGTAAGCTTTTCTAATCTTCTTTCTCATCTCTATTTGTAGATGAACTCCATCAACGAAGCCATGAGGAAGGGACCACTCATGACTATGACTTTGGAGTGTGAGACAGAATTCCCCAAGGCTCTCAAGGACCTCATGGTTTCCATGGGAATACATGGTGCAGCTGTGTACAAAGGTTTCCCCGTGATGGATGAAGGAGTGGAGTACTGGTGGGTGCAACTTCACTTGTATAAAAACAAGGAAGACAACCACAAGGAATCAGGATTCTGCATGGTCACCAACTCAGTGATGCACACCACATTCTTTGACTCTGCAAGAGATGCAGCTTGGAAGGCCATCAAGGAGCTTGGTGATAGACTCAAGTGCAGAATGCTTAACACCCAAAATGACCTTAGAGAAGAAAAGAAGCATACCCAAGAGTTAGAGGCTACCAACCAACGTTTCAGAGAGGACATCATAGACTTAGCAATGGAGTCATGTGATCAGGATCGACAGATTTCCTCTAGGGATGCCCTGTTAGCTAACTTGGCAAGTGAGATGGGATTGTAATGTACTTCATTAGTTGGACCACAACACTTATCATTTCCTTTCCAAAAAATTTGTCTAAGTTATGTTGAACCTTGGATGCTTGTAATTGATTTATGTATTCCATGACTTGTGTGTTTGATTTCCAATAATATGCTTGTGATGCTTTGTCTTGTGATTTTCTCTATCTATGTTGATTCTAACTTTTTCTATCTTATAAAAATAGATGTCTAATGTTACTATCAGCACGGCTGAAGAGTTCAAGGGAACTCGTTTTGGCACTCATCTTATTGAGCTCACTAGTGTGCTCAATCTTCCGCTTCCTAGCATCATGATGTTTCCCCTCACCAAGTTTGAGAGGAAGGACCTTTGGGGCTTCAATGTTACTCAGCCAGGACGCCAGACGGAGCCAGCCACGGAGGCTATCACCTTCAAGCTCATGCATGACGACAAGAAGAGTGTCACATCCCAAGATTTTCCAAATCTTGTTATGTGAAAAATAAATTAATAAAAGAAAACTTTGTTGATTTTCAGGGTGAGAAGAAACTTTTTGAATCCAATTGGAAACTTTCAAAAACTATTTGGATCAAATAAAATCCTAAAGGGATTTAAAAAGTTAAATAAATAATAAAGTTAAAAATATTTGGAATTACTATTTTTGGATCTTTTAATAAAAGATTTGGTTTCAAATGAAAAGGTAGAAATATAAATAAAGACTATTTTTATAGAGCCAAATTAAACCTTGGCCAATCTTTTGAAATAAAATGTTTTGCTTGGATTAAAAGAGTAAAGGTTTATTTAAACAAAATAATGAGAATTTATTAATAAACCAATTTTATTAAAATAAAGGTTTTACTATTTTAATAAAACACTAAAACCTATTAATTTATTTTAAACAAGTTTTCGAAGTATTCTATATTTTCAAATAAAACCTACTGTTTTGGTTTTGATAATATTTAGATTTCAAATGGAGATTTGAAATAAATCAAACCCTATTTGATTTAATAACTAAGGTCCATTTTATTTAATTAATAAATGGATCCTAAAAAGATTAAAAATATTATTTTGTTTTGGACTTTGATTTGTGTTGATAAACAGAGCTAAACTCAATATAAAGTTTAGTGGAAGTTTATTTGATTTGGTTGTTTGAATTGTGATTTGAATTTCAAAACATAAATTGAATTGGAAAAAAGAAAGAGTTTCAGAACAGAAAAAAAATAGAATCAAACCAACCCAACCCAGCAAGCCCACTAGGCCCAGTTAGCCCACTCCCTCTCACCCCGCAGAAAAACGTTTCGCACTCCGCAACTCACCCACTCAGCGACTGACCGGTGGACCCCGTTCCCTTTCCTTCTCTCTCGCTGCCAGAGGACCCCACAGCCACGCGGTCATCTTCCCCACCTGCGACCTATTCTTCCCCAGACACCGCTGCCATTCATGCCGTTAAACGCTCGGTTGATTACGCCTTAATGTCGCGTTAATCCCTCGCCGTGACCATGCAGTGATAAACGCCAGCACCTCCTCTTTCTTTCCCCTCTGTCGCCCCACCTTAGCACGCCCCCAGGCCGCCCTAATTCCTCTCCAAGCACCTCTGTCTCCGACGACTCTCCCTGCCGATTCCGGCCGGACCTTGCCGCCCCTTACCTCGCCGAGCACACGTGCAAGTTCCCCAGGCCCTGGCGCATCTTTCTGCATCCGCAGCTCGCTCACGCGCGCCTCTGAGCCTCGACAACAACGACTCCAAGCGCCGCCACCGTCTGTTTCAACTCCGACAAGTGCCCAGGTAGCATCCGTCCGCCCCTTCCCCTCTCGTTGACGCACGCAAGTTCTACTCTCCCTCGCGCGTCTAACAGACCCCTTGTCTCGCACTTCTGTACATTGTAGCACCCGCCCCAACATCGACCAGAGCGTGCTCGACGCCGAGCGAACTCCGGTGAGCAATCCAGGGCAACCACGAGCGCCCCTCGACCCAAGAAGACTACGTTGAGCATCAGCACGAACCTGCGAACACGGTGAGCATACTCCCTTCCTTCCTCGCTTCCTGCATCGCCAGCTTCGCCGTCGTCTGACCATCGCCGCCGCCAGCGACGCCCCTCCCTGGTCGCACACTTTGCAACCGTTAGATCTTGATCAGACGCGTGAGAATAGATTTAACCCGAAGGGGTATGTATCCACCCGAGCCGCACGATTAAACTTTAATCCAACGCGCCAGAGCAGCTGATCCAGGCGAAATGGTATGGACGAATAGAATTAAGACGCGTGTCCTAGTGTTTGTTTTAAAAACAGAATTTGATCTATTAGATGATCAAATTTGTAAATTGCATAACTTTAGTTCTACACATCCAAATTTTGGAAATTTTATATCAATGGAATCAGTGGAACAAGCCCTAGCCAACCATGCCATTTGTTTAGTAAAAAGTTTCTGTTTAAATGTTTGTTTTGTAGAAATTTGTGTATGCTTGTTTAGATTATAAAAATTGTTCAAAATTGATTTTAGGGATAAAATCTTTTGCAAATGGTGTGTTTTGAACCTACTGACCCTAGGAAACACTTTGTGGTTTCAAAAATATATTTGGTGAAGGAAAATAATGATTCTTTGATTTAAAACCAATTCTAGTCAAATAAAAATATAGTTTATTTAGTAAAAATGGTTTTGAAAGAAAACCTTTGGGAAATGTTTTGTTTTAAACTCTCTGACCTTAAACACAAGGTTTTATGGTTTGAAAACATATTTTGTGAACCCTATTGATTATGCCTTACTAAAAACATTTTTACACCACATAAAATGATATCTTGTTTTAAAAATGATTTATAAAGTGAAACCTTTTTGCAAATGACTTTGCCACTTTATAAAATGACCATTAGGTATATCCAAATGTTTATGACCCATTAGGAACCACTTTTTCAAAAAAAACAAGGCTTGGCATGATTGCATGCATTACTTTGACTTTATCATTTTATGTGATGTTTTGCTTGATTGGTAGATTGAGATTGTGCCTTGCTTGATTGAATTGTAGTGACTTGAAGAGTGTGATTGTTGCAAGGACAAGGAGTGAACTTATACTCTCTACCAAAAAGGCAAGTGATGCTTCATACTTTTGTCCCATTATTTTCACTATGCATTAGTGATATTTCTAAGTAAGACTTGCATGGAATTTTGCTAAGTATAAACCATGCTATGGGAAAACCTAGTAGATGAAAACCTTAGTGGAATTTCCTAAGTTAAGATTCCTACTACTATCATGCTTAGCTTAGCTAATAGAAAACAAGGGTGGAATATATACATTCATACTATGGAAAAATTTCTAAGTCTGAGGACTTGTGTTTTTGCTTAATAAAACAACTAAATTAATGAATCACCTGGGTGGAATGGTAATTGCTTGGTGGTTTTTTGTTGAGTGGTTACACAGGGCCCATTTTTATGGTTTACCTTGTGTATCACACTTGTGGATTTCCACCTAGGAACAAAGAGATTTGATATGTTAAATGTTGAGAAGCTTCAAGTGCAACCACTTGGCATTATGGGCTCTGCCTGGATCACATAGGTTGCTAGAACTTAGCCATTTGGACAGTTGGTGGTAGTGGGATGATAGGTTGGAACGCGTCCATTTGGTCTAAGGAAAGGCTTCTGAAAGATCTTGTCTTGGTGAAACCAAGTCTTGTGAGGAAAGTGCACCACCTCTGCAGAGTGTAAAATCTAAGTACTTAGCCATGTCCCTGGCAAAGGACAATTTGAGCATCAAGACATGGAAGCTATCAAGAATCTCATCATCCAAATTTCTAAGTTAAAAACTTGTGGTTGAACAAGGGTTAAAGGATCTTCAATCTTTGATTGGGAGATGCCTTGGGAAATATTTTGTCAAGCAAAAACTTAGTGTTTTCAAATGATAAGGAAAAATCTATTTTGAGCAATGCAAGCCTCAACTCCACTTAGACAAAAGCATATAGATGATAGACTCCAATATACAACCATAGTATCACTTGCCAATACAATTCAAATGTATTGACCCTTGTGGCTGTAACTTGTTATGTTGCAGGTTTGATTGATATTAGTGAAGTTTAATGATTAGGATTACAAGTCTACAACCAACATGTCTTCCTGTGGCACTTTGAAGATGAAGGACCCCATGCTTATAGATATTCTGCTGCAATGTAATGTAATAGCCAAATGAGCTATGTAAGATGTAATAAAATTATGTTATTCCTGGTTATAACATTGTATTATGACCTTTGTTTCTTGATATTACATCTTAACTGTGGATGCTAGCTATTAATCCAGGGACTAGCATTGTAAACACAGGGGACTCTACCTTATTAAAGGTTGGGACCCTTACAGATGGTATCAGAGCATTGTGTTGCCTGTAGGATTTGTAACCCTAGGATTGGACAAAACCCCTTAGAAAAATAGGAGTTGTATTTGTTCCAAAACTTATTTACAAACAATCTTGTAAACTCTTTCCTCAACCATTTTGGTTTTGATTCTACATCTCATCTATTTCAACTTGATGGAAAAACCTACCCCATGGCCAAAGACTTCACCATGTGCAAAGGACTTCTTCAACTCTAATGACCTCAACTTCTTCAACTCTAATGACTTCAACATCTTCAGCATTTTCACAAAGGACTTCAACCTTAGATATCACTAAGGACAAGTGAGATAAGGAATCTTGCTCAAGATTTGGAGACTAAGGAAATACAATTTAGAAGGAACCATGATCACTTTTGAAGTTTTGTGACCAAGAGTTTTCCCAAGGAAACCATGATCTCATACAAGAAGAATCAACCAAGAAAGATGGAAAGATCTCAAGTGAACCATATAGATGGACCACCATATTAAGTATAGATCAAACACACCAATTTATGTGGTGTAACAAAAATATTTTTGTTGCCTAAAAATGTGCTTGAACTTTGTTGTATGAGTGAAATGTTTGTTTGTGATTGCTTGCACATTGCTTGAGTGAATTGTGATGTGTGTGATTAGAATTATTTCCTTAGAAAATCTTTTGCCTATTCTAATCTCTATTCAACCCAAACAGATGACTACTCCAAGAGACTCCAACATCAAGGTTGATGACAATAACAACAACCAAGAGAACAACATGAGAGAACTTATAGCAACCCAAAACCAGTTGAGCCAAGAGACAACTCAGCTTTTAGCCAACAACAATGGACTAGACCCAGCCATACAAAGGATTTTGAAACTTCAATCCCAATTGTTGCAAGGATTGCTTACTCAAATGATCAACATGGGAGAAAACTTTTCCCAAAGAGCTAATGACAACAAGGATGACAAAGATGTTATTCTAGAAGGAACCCAAGCTTGCAATATTTGTGGAGAAAAGGATCATACATCCAAGGAGCATGAAGATCAATGCCCCAGGAAGAGATAAAGATTTCCCACCTATGAAGAACATGAACTAGAAGAACTCCTAGCTTTTGAGAGACCCAAAAAGAAAAAGAAGGACAAAAGCCAGTTGCAATGTTACAATTGCAAAGAGATGGGACACTATGCCAATGGATGCCTAGAAAAGAAGAAAAACCAAGGAAACAAACAAGAGGAAATGATACCAAAGGAAAAGAAAGATATTAGCCAAGTGTGGTGCAACAACTGCAAAGAGCTAGGACATTATGCAAGCAACTGTCCAGGAAAGATGAAACACAAGATAAACAAGCCTATGAGGGATATCAGCCTTGTTACATGTTTCAAATGCAAGGAGCTAGGCCACTATGCAAACTTCTGTCCAGGAAAGTTACATCAAGATCCCAAGCAAGCCAATATGTAATCTAGTTTGGAAATTTTTAAGGGTGCTAGTACCCTAGATACTTTGAGCCTACTTGTAACCCTAGCCTCCCCAAATCTCGGGACGAGATTTATTTTAAGGGTGGTAGCCTGTCACATCCCAAGATTTTCCAAATCTTGTTATGTGAAAAATAAATGAATAAAATAAAACTTTGTTGATTTTCAGGGTGAGAAGAAACTTTTTGAATCCAATTGGAAACTTTCAAAAACTATTTGGATCAAATAAAATCCTAAATGGATTTAAAAAGTTAAATAAACAATAAAGTTAAAAATATCTGGAATTACTATTTTTGGATCTTTTGATAAAAGATTTGGTTTCAAATGAAAAGGTAGAAATATAAATAAAGACTATTTTTATAGAGCCAAATTAAACCTTGGCCAATCTTTTGAAATAAAATGTTTTGCTTGGATTAAAAGAGTAAAGGTTTATTTAAACAAAATAATTAGAATTTATTAATAAACCAATTTTATTAAAATAAAGGTTTTACTATTTTAATAAAACACTAAAACTTATTAATTTATTTTAAACAAGTTTTCCAAGTATTCTATATTTTCAAATAAAACCTACTGTTTTGGTTTTGATAATATTTAGATTTCAAATGGAGATTTCAAATAAATCAAACCCTATTTGATTTAATAACTAAGGTCCATTTTATTTAATTAATAAATGGATCCTAAAAGATTAAAAATATTATTTTGTTTTGGACTTTGATTTGTGTTGATAAACAGAGCTAAACTCAATATAAAGTTTAGTGGAAGTTTATTTGGTTTGGTTGTTTGAATTGTGATTTGAATTTCAAAACAGAAATTGAATTGGAAAAAAGAAAAAGTTTCAGAACAGAAAAAAATAGAATCAAACCAACCCAACCCTGCAAGCCCACTACGCCCAGTTAGCCCACTCCCTCTCACCCCGCAGAAAAACGTTTCGCACTCCGCAACTCACCCACTCAGCGACTGACCGATGGACCACGTTCCCTTTCCTTCTCTCTCGCTGCCAGAGGACCCCACAGCCACGCGGTCATCTTCCCCACCCGCGACCTATTCTTCCCCAGACACCGCTGCCGTTCATGCCGTTAAACGCTCGCTTGATTACGCCTTAATGTCGCGTTAATCCCTCGCCGTGACCACGCAGTGATAAACGCCAGCACCTCCTCTTTCTTTCCCCTCTGTCGCCCCACCTTAGCACGCCCCCAGGCCGCCCTAATTCCTCTCCAAGCACCTCTGTCTCCGACGACTCTCCCTGCCGATTCCGGCCGGACCTTGCCGCCCCTTACCTCCCTGAGCACACGGGAAAGTTCCCCAGGCCCTGGCGCATCTTTATGCATCCGCAGCTCGCTCGCGCGCGCCTCTGAGCCTCGACAACAACGACTCCAAGCGCCTCCACCGTCTGTATCAACTCCGGCAAGTGCCCAGGTAGCATCCGTCCGCCCCTTCCCCTCTCGTTGATGCACGCAAGTTCTACTCTCCCTCACGCGTCTAATAGACACCTTGTCTCGCACTTCTGTACCTTGTAGCACCCGCCCCAACGTCGACCAGAGCGTGCCCGACGCCGAGCGAACTCCGGTGAGCAATCCAGGGCAACCACGAGCGCCCCTCGACCCAAGAAGACTATCTTGAGCATCAGCACGAACCTGCGAACACGGTGAGCATACTCCCTTCCTTCCTCGCTTCCTACATCGCCAGCTTCGCCGTCGTCTGACCGTCGCCGCCGCTAGCGCCGCCCCTCCCTGGTCGCACACTTTGCAACCGTTAGATCTTGATCAGATGCGTGAGAATAGAATTAACCCGAAGGGGTATGTATCCATCCACGAGCATACGATTGCACTTTAATCCAGCGTGCGAGCAGCTGATCCAGTGAAACGGTATGACCGAATAAATTTAAAGGCAGCGTGTGCCAGTGTTTGTTTTAAAAACAGAATTTGATCTATTAGATGATAAAATTTGTAAATTGTATAACTTTAGTTCTACACGTCCAAATTTTGCAAATTTTATATCAATGGAATTAGTGGAACAAGCCCTAGCCAACCATGCCATTTGTTTAGTAAAAAGTTTCTGTTTAAATGTTTTTTTTGCAGAAACTTGTGTATTCTTGTTTAGATTATAAAAATTGTTCAAAATTGCTTTTAGGAATGTATCCAGACTATATACACTATGGGGCACCCCAAACCATTTTTCATGAAAATTGAGATTGTCTTCAAGGGTATCTACAGTTAGAAACCGCCTTTACCGGGTCGTAACTCATGAAAATATAGTATATGCTTGCACCACGAGATAAATACCCACCTCTAGGGAATGGCCATACACTATGATGTAGCATGCGTAAAAATTGCCTCGGAATTTGGGCACGCCCAAATCTTGCACCTCCTTTGGAAAAACACTAGTTTTTCGGGTTCAGAAAATGGAAAGTCAAGATTTCTCCAAATGACTAGGAAATCTCTAGTTGGAGAAGTTGCTTGTAATTCCGAGAGGGAGCTAGGTGCTGGGTCTGGGCCCAATTCACAGAGTGGTTCCATGTTCTGGGGGGCGAGGGGGATGTAGGGTTAAAATCCATGTTAACTCCCACTCGTTAGACATCCGGGTCGTGCCTTGGGTGCCAAAATACCTGGTATGCCTTGCTTATGATTTTATGCGAGTAGTTGGTCACATGCAAGGGCTTCAAGAGGTGTTTTTACATTTTTCTGATTTTTTTATATTTTGTTTGGTGCTGTTCAAAAAAATGGCCAAACCCGCCGCCGACCGTGGCAACGCAAGGGTCGATGCAATCTTAGACCAAGCCATGTACCTAGCCTAGGTACCCTATGGGGCGCCGCAAACCATTTTTTCCTGAAAAATTGAGAGTGTCTTCTTGGGTACCTATAGTTAGAAACTGCCTTTATCGGGTCGTAACTTAAGGAAAATACAGTATATACTTACAACACGAGATAAATACCCACCTCCCGGGAATGGCCATACCATGATGTAGCATGCGTGAAAATTTCCTCGGGACCTTGGGTGCTCCTATATCTTGCACCTCCTTTGGAAAAACACCGGTTTTTTGGGTTCAGAAAATGGAAAGTCAAGATTTCTCCAAATTACCAGTAAATATCTAGTTGGAGAAGTTGATTGTAATGCTGATAGGGATCTAGGTGTTGGGTTTGGGATCAATCCATGGAGTGGTTCCATGTTCAGGGTGGCGAGGGGGGATCTAGGGTTGAATGCCATGTTAACTCCCACTCGATAGACATCCGGGTGATGCCTTGGGTGTCAAAACACCTCGTATGCCTTGCTTATGATTTTATGCGGGTAGTGGGTCACATGCAAGGGCTCCAAGAGCTTTTTCGTATTTTTCTGAATTTTTCCAGATTTTGTTTGGTGCTATTCAAAAAAAGGCCAAACCCGCCGGCGGCCGCAACATCGCAAGGGTCGGTGAAATATTGGACCTGGGGCACCTCAAACCATTTTTTCCTTAAAATTGATAGTGTCTTCTAGGGTACCTATAATTAGAAACCACCTTTACTGAGCCATAACTCAATAAAATACAGTATATGCTTGCACCATGAGATACATACCTACCTCCCAGGAATGGCCATACGCCATGATGTAGCATGCGTGAAAATTTCCTCGAGGCCTTGGGTGTGCCTAAATCTTGCACCTCCTTTGGAAAAACACCAGTTCTTCGGGTTCTGAAAATGGAAAGTCAAGATTTTTTCAAATGACCAGGAAATCTCTAGTTCAAGAAGTTGCTTGTAATGCTGAGAGGGAGCTAGGTGCCGGGTTTGGATCAATCCATGGAGTGGTTCCATGTTCTAGGCGGATAATAACCCCAAGTGTAGGGGATCAATGTAGTACGACTCGATAAGTATTTGAGTGTCGAACTCACGAGGAGCTTAAGGTAAACTATCTATTCTCTAAAGCCCTATAACCCACTTACATGGCCTTCTATGCAAATCTTGGATCTAGAGAGTTTGTGTGTTTGGTTGTTTTTACTATTAACTAGAACGTGATAAATTGTTGATGGTAATTACTATGAATAAACAAGGGCAAGTAAAATAGATCTAGTGAAGTGGGGTGATGGCAAGTTTTCTCAAGGGAGTAAATGTTTAGCCAAATTTTTATTTCATTCATTTGGTTGACACAATTAGTGAAGCACATAGATAGTATTTTTATTGTTTCTTCTAGGAGGAGCCATAACTAGGTGTAGCCATAGATATGAACAAATACACCACTAGTGATTAATTCCAAGGCCAATTAATTACAAACAAGGGAATTATTAAGACATAAAGTCCAACCACCGCATTTAGATCTAAGGTCCCTATGATAATACCCTCATTTATTAACCATGAATTAATATAACATGCATATCTAAGAATTAGGATTCGGTTTCTGTCAAATTCCGGCTATCCCTCCTCCTATCATCATACAACGGTGAAAACCTTGTGTATAACCCAACATATGTGTGCACTCATGTGCTAGTACATCAAGATCATCATGGAAGATAACATAAACTTGTATGTAACCAAAACAAACTAGATCACAATTGCCATGACAAATCACTACTCAAACAACAACATAGGTACAATAGATCATGGAAAATAATAGATTGTACCACACATCATATTTTTCCAAGATATTACAGTAGGGATGATGAAGATGTGATGTATATGATGATGTAGAGGTGCCTACCCAAGGAGGAGAGGCGGCGGCCCAGCCAAAGGAGGCGGCGATGAAGGGCAGGGCGCCCTGGCGACGACCGGCCATAGGGGATCACCGCCCCCTTGTCCTCCTTCTTCCTTAGATCTTATTGGTGTTGCAGATGAGCCCTCCCCCTTGGAGATGGCCTCCAAGAGGGAGGAAAATTCGCAGCTATGGATGGATGCCTTTAAAAATAGGGTTTCCACTCAATATATAGTAGTGGAGGCTTTACCGGAACCATCGGATCAAAACCCTTGGATCCAAGGGCTCTTGGGAACCACTAAAACCATCATGGTGACTCCTAGAAAGGCCGAAAAGAATTAAAATTCATGAATTGGCCGAATTGATCTTATATGGCAAGAGTTTGATTCAACTACATCACCAACTTTCAAAATCCCGAAACTACTTGTGTACCCTTCAGTAATCAGGGCTTTCTCGGAGCGTTAGGACTCTGTTTTGGACGTTTTTTGACTCTAAATCATATGGCTTGAAAGTTCCCACAACTTCTTAATGTTGATCACTTTTTCATTTTACATTATCTTCAAGATATTTCGAGTCAATCTTTGAAAAGGGTTCAGCAGGACAGATTTCTGGAAACTCCAAATATTGCCATATTGAGCGTTTTCCTTCCATATTCATCTTTTTTACTACACAACAAAGTGTAAAAAAAGAACTTGTGCACTTTTTCAACTATTAGTAGGTTAGTACCAATAAATATAATAAAGTTGCAAAATAATAAGAATTTTAGCATAATAAACTACAAAGTTCATGTATGCATTTTACATGCATCAACATCCCCAAGCTTAACCCATGCTCGTCCTTGAGTATAAAGGTGATAAAACTAAACATGTACTTTGGAGTTTATTGTTTTGATTATTTTTCATTGCCACCCAAAGTTCACTAGGTTCAATCTTTAAGGAATAACAAAAAGCAAGTGAGCTATAAAGTGATATCTTTCGCAATATATAAACATGCTCAATAATAAGTAGACTTGTGTTCAAACAAATGAGAGGTAAAACAAACCTTCAAGCATACTTAGATGAACCTATAGAATTGTTGGAAGACACTTTCCTATCATTGGCATGGGTTTTTTACGCCTTTCTACTTTGGGCTACTTCTTAGTTTTATGTCTTCTCTTAAAATATTTTTATATCTCATACCGAAAGTAAGAATGGATTAAACATGTGCAAAGGACTATTTTGCTTCCAAACTCTATTTCATTAAGTTTATGGTTGAAGCATAGTTCATCATTTGTGTTTGGTTCCATTGCCCCTCATTACCTGATTCTTTTTGGCATTCTTGTTTTTGGCACTTTTTTATTCTTTCCTCTCTTTGCTTTTTTCTTTATATTTCTGTTTTTGCTTATTTGCTTTTTTGGGAAGGCCTAGCCTTTGCATAATCTCTCTTCTCACGTTTGATATTATAATTTTATGGAGGATTTTCCCTCACATTAGCGGTGGTACCCCTTCTATGGAGGGTTTTTGCCCCCATATTTTAATATATGCATCCTCTTATTGCTTTTTGAGAAGGGGTACTCTATGCCTAATGAGTTCGTGGTCACCCCACAACTAACTTCTCTATGGCCACCATAACCATAAGAGCAATATTATTTGGAAGCTAAATAAAACAAGGAACATGATAAATATACTTGGAATAGCATTGATGCTATATAGGTATGTATGGTGTACGCTATGGGAACTGGTTTTAAGGGTATTTGGATAAACAAGCTTTGCTTGTATAGGAATTTTTGGGCTAGCAAAAAGATCTACAAGTATGCCACTGGATCCATAGTGCCCAACATTTATTATCACACAATGCTCCTTAGTATTAAAAATTAATGTATATGAGAAAAATGTATCACTAAATAAGGCACTATAAAATTATCATTCATTAAAGTATTTGAGCTAGCAACACTAAGCATGAATTTAAATTTCAGCTTTCTTGCTTTCAATCCCTTTTCTGTTGATAGCACACAACTCATTCTCATCAAGGAATTTAATCATGGGATAGATCGTTTCAGTAGATATTTCCAAAGCATGCAAAACATCTATCATGGTTGTTTCATTTATTCTCAATGCAACATGCAAAACTATACAAAGACGCTCCAAGTTTCTATGATAGTTCTATGTTGCTCAAAAAACAAAGTTTAGAGGTTTGTAAACCGAGAATTTGATAGGTCCAGTGGGGTGCCTTGAGAATCCCCAAGCTTATGGTCTTCACCATTCTTGGATAACTCTTAGTGTGGTGTTTGTTGGGCCACGTAGAGACAAAACAAAACTTTTTCCTTTGACGTGGTGATCCCAATATCTAGCTGAGGTAGAAGGCCATGAGGATTACCACTAGATGTCCAGTTGCGAATTACTGATGTAGCACGTCTGTTGATGTAGTGCAGTCCTTGCGATCTCGATCCATTCACCTATCGCCCAAGCGCTGATTGTGCAGCGCCTCTGCTGGTGTCCACACGTACGAGGAGGAGCGCCCGCGGTGAACTTCTAGGTTCGTTACGACCGCGTGACTGCTGTGGAGTTAGGGTTTCCAATGCATGGAATGACCTAACCATTAACCCTCCTGGGTTTCTGCGCCCCACTATATATAAGGAGTAAAAGTGGGCTCCACTCACTCATGGCCCATTCACTAAAGCCCATATAATATTAGTCACTATGAGTCCGACTCACTGACTCAGTCCAAAATCTGGCTCAGGTCTAACCCAACCAGATTTCCCGTTCAGATCCAATCCGAACTTGCTCCCACTCTTAAGTGTTTGACCCCACAAGCTCATGGATAGTTGGACACGATTGGAGTCCGACTCTCAATCGATCATTCGGTAGAAGCTCCTAGCAGAACGTGCTGAATCCCAAGTACCAAAAAGTCATGACGACATGCCTTTCCAATGCGACTTGCGTTCGAGTCCCTTTTGCCTCACGATATACCTTGTCAGACTATAGGCGAATATTTTTCATCCCTTAAATAGTCCGACTCTCTTCTCAATCCGAGATAAGTGATTCATCCGACTAACTCTTAGTCGATCGCCTCGATTAACACTTAACCGAGTCGTGCATGGCCATGCTTTCTGGATCATATCATCCGAGAGGGCCCAGAGAATATCTCTCCATGTAGAGGGAAAAAATGCCATCTTTGTTACTCACGTCACGCAGCTTGATTCTCAGTCAACACGAACTCTGCTCTTATAACTGCCTAGTTATGGATCAGCGTTTGACAGAACCTAAGTCGGTGATCCTCAACTCGGACTGTGCAACAACCTCATGTCTAAGGATTACATTGATTGAGATATACAAATGACAACTTGTTTGTTGTACCTCAATATGGGTCAATCCGACTCGCTAAACTCTTTAGCTGAATCTGTGTAAGTCAGAATAGCATCTCCATGCCCATGATAAGTGGAACCGAGTCATCGGCCGACTTTCACATTGGTCTAAGTTGTGTGTCCAGCACAACCTCGATGACCAACAATATTTAGTACAAACAACATGAATGTATAGTTCCACAACTAAATCACATATTCAATGATACACATCAGATATTTATACAAGGAGAACTTAATAACTTTATGAATACAATGGGAAATATCATCATACATGATTGCCTCTAGGGAATATTTCCAACAGTCTCCCACTTGTACTAGAGTCAATCTTCCGACATCACATGTCTAGGCATCTAATGCCCATAGATATTAGGTGGGCCTCATGCTTCGGCTATGGTAATGACTTTGTCAACAGATCCGCAATATTTGCATTCGTGTGTACCTTGCATAACTTGATATCACCCTGATCCACAAACTGTTGAATTAGGTGGTACTGCATGAATATGTGCTTGTTCTTCTAGTGTTGTCTAGGTTCCTTGGCTTGTGCAATAGCACCATAATTATCACAATACACGTTTAACGGATTGGACGAGCCCTGAACCACACCAATATATATGAGGAAATTCCTCATACAAACAACTTCCTTTGCTGCCTCCGAGGCGGCAATATACCCAGCCTCTGTTATAGATACAAACACAGTCTCTTGCTTGGAACTCTTCGTCTCACAACTCCTCAGTTTATCACAAACACATACTTGGATTGCGAACGGGAATCATCAGAGTTGGTAAGATAACACACATCTGTGTAACCATTTACAGTGAGTTCATATTCACCTCCATAAACCAAAAACATATCCTTAGTACTTCTCAAGTACTTTAGGATATTTCTACCCGTTGTCTAGTGGATTTCTCCAGGATCAGCCTGGTATCTGCTGATGCAGCGCTGTGTTGATGTAGGAGCACTTCGTTGGGAACCCCAAGAGCAAGGTGTGAAGCAGCACATCGGCAAGTTCTCCTTTAGTAAGAAACCGAGGTTATCGAACCAGTAGGAGGAAGGAAACGTCACACAAGTGTTGCTAGCAACGCGGAGACCTACACAACACAAACTCAAGACCTTGGCCCAACGAATCAGTGAGGTTATCAAGCTCACCGGTTTATTGTAACAAAGGGTTAAACGTATGGTGTGGAAGGTAATGGTTTGCAACAAGTAAACAAGTAACAGTGGAAGGTGTATCAATGCTAAAGATTGGACCAGTGTCCATAGTTCACTAGAGGTGCTCTCCTTAGATAAACAACGTGGCATGAAGGGTAAACAAATTACATCAGGGCAATTGATAGGAACTGATCAAGGCATAACAATGCAATTACTAGTCAGAAAGATTCTATGAGATTCGATTGGGCAATACAACAATATACATAGACCGCCATCCAACTGCATCTATGACTAGAAGTCCACCTTCAGGTTATCATCCGAACCCCCTCCAGTATTAAGTTGCAAGCAACAGACAACTGCTTTAAGCAAAGTGTGTAAGGTAAACAGTCCACATGTTCCATGAACAAGAGACTGTTGTTTTAGTAGCAACAACATATCTACAACCGAAGAGATTACTATCACTTCCCTTGAAAACTAGAGGCATGAACCCACTATCGAGCATAAATACCCCCTCTTGGAGTCACTAGCAACTACTTGGCCAAGATAGCTACTAACAACGGAGAGCATGCAAGATCACAAACAACACAGACATGATAGAATCATAAAGACAAAACCATTAATCAAACCAACATAATAATCTCAATATCCATCGGATCCCCGCAAACACAACATTCATGTTTACAAATAGATTAGATACTACATGGACCCATAGTCCAAGGTGGAACTACTCACGCATCATACCGGAGAGAAGGTCTCCGGGATGATCTCCCCTCCAGCAGGGTGCCGGGAAGAACATCAGATCCCCCCAATCTAGGGACGATGGTGGCAGCGGCTATAGACGGTTTCATGGAGATTTGATCGGGGTGCTTTGGGTTTCTGCATCGGGGGCTTCTTATAGGCGAAGGGGGAGGCCGAGGCGGTGGCCAGGGGCCCTGCACCTTGCCTAGGCGCAGGGCAGGGCCCAACCCCTCCTAGGGGGTTTGGGCACCCTAGCCCGCCTCTTCGGCTCCCCTCTTGACTTCTTGTTCCCCACGGAAAGTTATTGACTTTGGCTTTTGTCCCCTCGAATTCCGAGAATATTTCTTCACTAACTTTTCTGAAACCAAAAACAGCAGAAAACAGGAAACTGGCACTATGGAAACTTGTTAATATGTTAGTACCAGAAAACATGTAAAAAGCACCTCAAAGTGTAGACAAAGCAAAGCAAAGCAAAGTAGATACTAAACAAGCATGGATCATAAAAAATTATAGATACGTTTCCGACAAATCAAGCATCCCGAAGCTTAACTCCTGCTCGTCCTCAAGTAGATAAGTGATAAAAAGAATAATTTTGAGGTGACATGCACCCTCACAATAAAGATCCAACCATTTGCAAGCATTGAAATATGGGAACAAAGAACCCTAAACATGTGCATGAAAGATGGAGTTCTAACAATAGGACATAGTTTCTATGCATGTAACATGAAAGGCTACAAACAAAGATCATGAATAATATGCATTGAAAAACATTTGTTTGTTTCACATACAGAAAACATAGCATAGTGGCATTCAGCTTGTCCCTCATAGAGTAGCAAATAGATGCATAGGACACCTTCAAAGTTTACAAGGGTGACTAGAAACAAATAGGACAAGAACAAGTAATATCACAATATCCATCAATTAATAAGCTTTTGAACACTGCACACAGAATGGCAACTATTCTCTCTTAATGGTGCCTAAAGGTAGAAGGTGGAGACTCAATAGTGGTGGAAGAAAGGCCTTTTATAAAGAAAGCAGGGATTTCAAGTTTCAAAAAGATCTTCCAAAAATTATGGTACTTGTTAGCTTTCAGCCCTCACTGCCCCTATCATAAGCATCTTGAAGTGATTAAGGTTAAAGTGAACAAAGATGGAGTATATGCTTGACGAAGTATAAGTTGGCAATCTCAAGTCCCTTGAATACGCGAGCCACGCCTCATGCTACTCAACTTTAGTCACCTGTAAGTTCTTGTCATTGTAAGTATTTGCATATCATTGAGAACCGCCAACGGGGTACCCCTTGCACATGTTACAGGAGCTATCCCATAACCAAAATGACAAGGCAAGCAGACAATGAGCATCTGAGCAATCTTCTTATTTACCATGGGAATATGGTGCTTTTTTATCTCTTTAATATTTTCTCAATGTGTCTCTTTTTTATAAGAAGAATGCTTCATAGATGTCACTATGGTGATGCTACAAGTTTCCACCATGATTAGGCATGGCTTAGGCTAGCGGCCCAAGCGTTTCTCTAACACACGATACAAACTCCATGGACTTACAAGTTCCCTCTTTATTTCACACCGATGACATCCATAGACAAAAGTGCATGATATCAACTGAGTACAAAGTACAAGTGCAATGTTGAAAACGTTCCCTATGACATCACTATTCTGCTAATTTCAACGTATAAGTGCAAGTATATACAACATAGATGACACAATGGTTCAAGTTTATTAGGGGCAAAGAATATAAAGTGTGCCATAAAGTTTGTGAGGGCTTTAATCACTAAGTTTTCACATAACAAAATAGTTTTTAATTGGAAGATAGTTGAAAACAAGAATATACTTGGAATGGTGTAACACACCATGCATAGGAGTTTATAGGGGACACTTTGGAATAACTTGGTTTCTTGGGAGTTGTAAGCATGAGTAGAGCTTACTCATACAAGTGGAGGCTAGCAAAAGACTAGGAGCAACCAACTAAGAGAGCAATAATAGCTATAATCATGTAGTGCAACAAACCATTACTAATCAAAGCATAGAGTGGTACTACAATTCAAGGACTAAATGATCATAGAGGCTATGGTGATTTGTTATAGTCATAACATGTTGTGAGCATGTGCCAAGTCAACCCAAGCAAAGCATCAATGGAAAATACCACAATACTATGCTTTTGCATGCTAAAACAACGCATAATTTCTTCAAGGCACACTAAGCAATCCCAATTGTTTGGAACAAGACATGCTACAGCAATAATCACTAATCATAAGGTCAAAACAATACCTAGCATGTCATTCTAAAGTCTACATAGTCAATGCAAGCTTCTCTTGCACTTACAAGAAAGAACTTACTACTCCTTTCCAACACCAAGCAACTTATTTGCAAAACAACACAGCGAGAACGGGGGTCCAAACTACTTTATTCAGGAAAACTAAACAACCTAAGCAAAGCAAACGAAAACTAAGACGCTCCAAGAATAACACAACTATGCATGAAACAATAAAAACGAACTGTCTAGACAGACCTGAGCTTTTAATTGATGAAGAACGGGATGCCTTAGGCATCCCCAAGCTTTGACGCTTCTACTTTTTGGATATTTCTTGGGTGACACCGGGGTGGCATCCCCAAGCTTGAGCTTTTGTCCCTTCTTCATCTCATTGCATCATTCTTTCTCTACACCTGAAATTTTTTCCTTCATACAAAACTTCACACAATCTTCATTAGCAACATTAGTGTATTCAAAAGATATTAGGCCTCTGGCGAAGCTTTGGAACAACAAGTCTTTTCACTAAAAACACAAGCTACTATAGTAACTCCTTCAAAAATCTCAATTTCCCAAAAAGAACCCAAAAAGGAATCAATAAGAAGCAAATGCAAATAATGGCAGAAATCTGTCAAACCAGACTAGTAGGTAGAATCCAATTTTTTCGAACATGTTCTGTTGCTCAAATCAAAAAGTGTTGAACTAACGAAAGTTATCTAACATACTGGGGGATTTATTCGTAAATGTTGAGCTCAATTCGAGTTACAGAGACTCCTCACGAATTTATTTGGTGGAGGACAGAAATCATCTTTCGGGACAGCAACTCTCCAAATCTTACTTCCCTCTCATTAGAGGTCATTCTTGGAACAAAAATCAAACAAAATGGATAAGGAGAGGTCATTACTGAAGTAATAACTTCCAAGACTCAAGGAAACTCTTGGGTTATCTCCCAATAAGTACTTTTCTTTAACGCCTTTAAGTTAGGCACAGGAAGCAAGAAGAATCAAGTATTTTCAAATGAAGAAGCATTAACATCAAACCTTTCTTTCAAAGGAGGAGCAAAAAGCAACTTCTTGGGCGGCAAGGATTAATCCACCCTTAAATTATATGTACGTCCCCGGGACTCTCCTCTCCTCCGCTAACCTTATCCCTTCCTTCTGCTTGGTCGCCGCCACCCAAATCCGGGCCGCTCCCGAGCCTCTCCCGCCAGAATAGCCGGCTGGAGGTGGCGGAGGAGCGGTGTCGGGGTAGTTGTAAGCTTTAGGTTTTTTAGGTTAATTAGGTTTTGGCTTTATGCCTTAGGTTGGCGTCATGCCGAGAGGTGGCTAGAGTTTCTCTTCCCCGAGTCTTGCAGCCGTCGGTGGCGCTTCTTCCTCGCCGCGGAGCTCTGGTGGTCGGAGCTTTGGGCGCAGCGATGGAGCACTGCCTCCTCTTCAAATAAAGGGGCGTTTGGATCTAAGTGCCATCTTGGGTGGCAGAGATTGCTGGAGGCGACGCCTCTCCTGGCCGGCCGTGGTAGCGAGGAGGAGTGGGGTTGCGGCGTGGCGAGTGGTGTGTTGGCTTCTCTTATGGCCGGCCATGGAGGCGAGGGGAAGGGACCCTGCACCAACTTGTCCTCTTCTTCCTGGAGAAGGTACTGTCGATCTTTGGTTCATCACCGTTGTATCCTCTTTGGCTTCCCCTCCTCATCTCGGGCAGGAGCTCTGAGGAGGAAACTCGGTTTCTATGCACGGCGGAGATGGATTTTGGCTTATCGTTGCTGCTGCTCCAACTCGATCCCTCTCGTCCTGGGCGCTGTGGTTGCGACTGGAGGTCTGTGATCCATGCGGAGTAGTGGCGGCGATTGGCCGGTGGCTGCAAATGATGATCATACAGTGAGCCTGGCTTAGCCACTGATCTTTGATGCCCAAGATTGGCATCTGATGACGCAATGGAAGCGTCTAAGCAACCTCCGAGAATGGAGGCCCTCTTCTGATGGTGCGATGGCGACACTTAGCGCTGCCCTCTTCCCAAGTGGTTTCGTCCCCGGCGAAGTTGGTGGCGGTCGGCGGCGGCACGCATCTGTGAATCTGCGCAGTGAGATGTAGGGACCTGATTGTGTTCTCAAAAAAGTTTCTGAGGTCCTCTGTGTTTGTTTCCAGGACCTGGTTGTAATTTTTCTTTCATCTTGGGTCCTTATTGTAATTTGTACCACTGCCATGTATCAATGCAGCCTCTAGGTCCTTCGGGACCTTTCCTGTTAAAAAAAGCAACTTCTCTCTCCTCATAGAGAAGCGTTCAATACCTTTCTTGAATGGAAAATGATATTTAATGGTGTCTTCTTTCATATCAATGATGGCACCAACTGTTCTAAGAAAAGGTCTTCCCAAAGTAATAGGACAAGAAGCATTGTATTCAACATCCAAAACATAGAAATCAACAGGGACATAAGCATTGTTAACCATAATGAGAACATCATTAATACTTCCCATGAGTTTCTTCTTAGCATTATCATTGAGTGGGACATCCAAACAACAATCTTCCAATGGTGGCAAATCAAGCATTTCATAAATCTTCCTAGGTATAATAGAGACGCTAGAACCAAGATCACATGAATCTTTGAGATCAAAGTCCTTCACTTGTATATTAATAATGGGTTCCCAACTATCTTCTACTTTCCTAGGAATAGAAGCTTTGTGTTTTAGTTTCTCTTCCTTAATCTTAACAAGAGCATCTGTAATGTGTTTGGTGAAAGCAACATGCATATCGCTAGCATCAGGACTTCTAGCAAGCTTTTGTAGGAACATAATCACTTCAGAAATATTGCAACCATCAATATCAAAATCAAACTTAGCATGACTAGTAATAGGCTCAATAGGCTTAGGTATAGTAGGAGGAGGAACATGGACTACTTGTGGTTTAGTGGTGATAGTGCACACACTATTGTTTCTACCAATTTCAGCTTCCCTTTCCCACTTAGCATGAAGTTGAGCTAACAGCCTAACATTTTCATCAATAGTAACTTGTATGGCATGAGCAGTAGCAAAGGTATCTTCCATAGTTTCAGGTTTAGCAGCCATTTTATTAACAAAGGAAGTTTGAACTTTAGACAAAGAGGATATATTTTTCTCAACATTTAAAAGCTTTTCCTCTATAGCCTTATTGAAGGTGGTTTGTTTAATAATAAAGTCTTTGAGCATAACTTCAAGTTTAGAGGGTGCACTTCTACATTGTTGTAAGAGTTTCCATAGAAATTGCCATTATTAGGAGGATAAGGCCTATAATTGTTGTTACCACCAAAATTATTCCTATAGGCGTTGTTGTTGAAATTGTTGTTTCTAATGAAGTTCACATCAACTTGCTCTTCTTGAGCAACCAAGGAGGCTAAGGGAACACTATTAGGATCTAGAGGAGCTTTCCCATTAACAAGCATAGCCATAATACATCAATCTTTTCACTCAAAGAGGAAGTTTCCTCAACATAATTTACCTTCTTACCATGTGGAGCTCTCTCAACATGCCATTCAGAGTAGTTAACCATCATATTATCAAGGAGCCTTGTTTCAGCACCCAAAGTGAGGCCCATGAAGGTACCTCCAGCAGTGGAATCCAACAGATTTCTTGAGGAGAAGTTCAAACCTACATAAAAACTCTGGATAATCATCCAAGTAATGAGTCCATGAGTGGGGCAATTCTTAACCAAAGATTTCATTCTTTCCCAAGCTGGAGCAACATGTTCACTATCAAGTTGTTTAAATTTCCCAATGTTACTTCTCATAGATATAATCTTAGCAGGAGGATAGTATTTTCCAATAAAAGCATCTTTACACTTAGTCCAAGAATCAATACTATTTTTAGGCAAAGATAACAACCATTATTTAGCTTCTCCTCTGAAGGAGAAAGGTAAAAGCTTGAGCTTAATAATATCTCCATCTACATCCTTATACTATTGCATCTCACAAAGTTCAATAAATCTATTGAGATAGGCAGCAGGATCATCAGAACCAGCACCAGAAAATTGCTCTCTCATCACAAGATTCAACAAAGGAGGCTTAATTTCATAAAAGGTAGCATCAGGAGCAGGTGGAGCAATAGGAGTGCTAAGGAAATTATTGTTGTTGGTGCTAGTGAAGTCACACAACTTGGTGTTCTCAGCAGAGTTCATTTTGGCAAAGGTGGGCAAGCCAAAAACAACAACAGTAGCTAGAGCAGGAACTAATTTTTGTGTGTTTTTGAATAAAGCAATAAAACCAAACTAGACTAATTTTTTTGGGGTTTTTGAAATAGGAAAACAAAACCAAGCAAAAGAAACAAAGCAAACTAAAAAAAAGTAAAGAGACAGGATGTGGAGGACTACCTAGTGAAGACGTCCTTAGCCTCCCCGGCAATGGCGCCAGAAAAGCTTGATGCAGCTTTGAGTTGATGTAGTAGCGCTTAGTTGGGAACTCCAAGAGCAAGGTGTGAAGCAGCACAACGACAAGTTTTCCCTAAGTAAGAAACCGAGGTAATCGAACCAGTAGGAGGAAGGAAACGTCACACAGGTGTTGCTAGCAACGCGGAGACCTTCAGAACACAAACTCAAGACTTTGCCCCAACGAATCAGTGAGGTTGTCAAGCTCACCGGTTTGATGTAATAAAGGATTAAACGTATGGTGTGGAAGGTAATGGTTTGGGATGCGTGCACCTAGTATTGACGTGGGACACTTCGTTGGAACCCGAAGAGCAAGGTATGATGAGCACAGCAGCAAGTTTCCCTCAGTAGAGACCGAGGTTATCGAACCTGAAGGAGGAAGGAAACGTCTCAAAGGTGTTGCAAGAAACGTGGAAACCTTCACAACACAAACTCAAGACTTTGTCCCAAAGAATCAGTGAGGTTGTGAAGCTCACCGGTTTGCTGTCACAAAGGATTAAACGTATGTTGTGGAAAGTAATGGTTTGCAGCAAGTAAACAAGTAACAGTGGAAGATGTATCAATGGTAAAGATTGGACCGGGGTCCATAGTTCACTAGAGGTGCTCTCCTTAGATAAACAACATGGCAGGAAGGGTAAACAAATTACAGCAGGGCAATTGATAGGAACTGAGCAAGGCATAAAAATGCAATTACTAGTCAGAAAGATCCTATGAGATTCGATTGGGCAATACAACAAGATACATAGACCGCCATCCAACTGCATCTATGACTACAAGTCCACCTTCAGGTTATCATCCGAACCCCCTCCAGTATTAAGTTGAAAGCACCAGACAACTGCTTTAAGCAAAGTGTGTAAGGTAAATAGACCACATGTTCCATGAACAAGAGACCGTTGTTTTCTCCCTAGTGGCAACAACACATCTACAACCGAAGAGATTATTGTCACTTCCCTTGGAATCTAGAGGCATGAACCCACTATCGAGCATAAATACCCCCTATTGGAGTCACTAGCAACTACTTGGCCAAGATATCTACTAACAACGGAGAGCATGCAAGATCACAAACAACACAAACATCATAGAATCATAAAGACAAAACCATTAATCAAACCAACATAATAATCTCAATATCCATCGGATCCCTGCAAACACAACATGCATGATTACAAATAGATTAGATCTTGATCATGAACGGATCTCACAAGATCTATACATGAAAGCACAAAGGAGCAGATACAACCATCTAGCTACTACATGGACCCATAGTCCAAGGTGGAACTACTCACGCATCATACCAGAGAGAAGGCCTCCGAGATGATCTCCCCTCTGGCAGGGTGGCGGGAAGAACTTTAGATCCCCCCGATCTAGGGACGATGGCGACGGCGGCTACAGACGGTTTCGTGGAGATTTGATCGGGTGCTTAGGGTTTCTGCATTGGGTGGCTTCTTATAAGCGAAGGGGGAGGCCGAGGAGGCGACCAGGGGGGTCAAACCCTACCCAGGCGCGGGCCCAACCCTAGCTATGCCTGGGGGGTGGCCGCCCTGGCACGCTTCTTCGTCTCCCCTTTGGACTACTTGTTACCCACGAAAAGTAATTGACTTTGACGTTTGTCCCGTCCAATTCCGAGAATATTTCTTTACTAACTTTTCTGAAACCAAAAACAGCAGAAAACAGGCAAATGGCACTATGGCAACTTGTTAATAGGTTGTACCAGAAAACATGTAAAAATCACCTCAAAGTGTAGACAAGCAAAGTAAAGTAGATACTAAACAAGCATGGAACATCAAAAATTATAGATATGTTTCCGACGTATCAACATCCCCAAGCTTAACTCCTGCTCGTCCTCGAGTAGGTAAGTGATAAAAGAATAATTTTTGAGGTGACATGCACCCTCACAATAAAGATCCAACCATTTGCAAGCATTCAAAGCTGGGATCAAACAACCCTAAACATGTGCATGAAAGATGGAGTTCTAACAATAGGACATAGTATCTATGCATGCAACATGAAAGGCTACAAACAAAGATCATGATTAACATGCATTGAAAAACATTTGTTTGTTTCACATACAGAAAAGCATAGCATAGTGGCAATCAGCTTGTCCCTCTTAGAGTTGCAATATAGATGCATAGGACACCTTCAAATTCACAAGGGTGACTAGAAACAAATAGCGCAAGAACAAGTAATATCACAATATGCATCAATCAATAAGCTTTGGAACACTGCACACAGAATGACAACTATGCTCTCTTAATGGTGCCTAAAGGTAGAAGGTGGAGACTCAATAGTAGTGGAAGAAAGGACTTTTTGTAAAGGAAGCAGGGATTACAAGTTTCAAAAAGAGCTTCCAAAAATTATGGTACTTGTTAGCTTTCAGCCCTCGTTGCCCCTATCATAAGCATCTTGAAGTGATTAAGGTTAAAGTGACAAAGATGGAGTATATGCTTGACGAAGTATAAGTTGGAAATCTCAAGTCCCTTGAATACGAGGGCCACACATCATGCATACTCAACTTCGGGCCAAGGTAAGTTCTTTTCATCGTAAGTATTTGCATATCATTGAGAACCGCCAACGGGGTACCCCTTGCACATGGTACATGAGCTTTCCCATAACCAAAATGACAAGGCAAGCAGACAATGAGCATTTCAGCAATCTTTTTATTTACTATATGCATAACTTTTTATTGAGGATGCTTCATAGATAGCTCACTACGATGATGCTGCAAGTTTCCACCATGATTAGGCATGGCTTAGGCTACCGGCCTAGGCATTTCTCTAACACAGGATACAAACTCCATGGACTTACAAGTTCCCTCTTTATTTCACACCGGTGACATCCATAGACAAAAGAGCATGATATCAACTGAGTACAAAGTACAAGTGTAATGTTCAAAACGATCCCCGTGATAGCACGGTTTTGTTAATTCCAGAGATATCTAATCACTCGATACTGTGATTCAGAATCCCTTTACTAGGTTAACTCTTAATGTTATGTAGCACGGACATGCATTTGTGGATCCAATCACTCGAGGGGCCCAGAGATATCTCTCTCAAGTAGAGAAGGGAAAATCCCATCTTGATTAACCATGCCTTGCAGCATGCTTTAGGACAAACCCGAAAGCTACCTTTATAACTACCCAGTTACGGAGTAGCATCTCATAGCCCCAAAGTAGTTTGATCCACATCTCAAGTACATGCAACAATCTCAGGTCTAAGGACAAAATGTACATGATGTGTAGAGAGAGCTGCAAGTCTAACTGCCAGTCTCAAGCTGGGTCAGTCCAACCCCATGTTCATAACATGTGTCCACATCATTGGTTTGACATCTCCATGTCTATGACTTGCGAAACATACTCAACAACCAATCGATGTGCTAGTCTAATATTCACGTGTGTCCTCACATGAACTCCTACTAGGGACAACTATTTGGATAATCATACAAGTAAATAATTTCACAAACAATTCACATAATTGCCAATCAATACAAGTTGCCTGATATGGATATTTAAGGAACATTACAATAACTCATGGATACAGAAGAAATATAATCATCTCTATGATTGCCTCTAGGGCATATTTCCTTTAGTGGTGCACTTTCCCCACAAGACTCGACATGCATCGAGACGAGATCTTTCAGAAGCCTTCCCTTAGACCACCATGGACGCGTTCCATCTATCACCCTACCACCATCTGTCCACCATGGACGCGTTCCATCTATCACCCTACCACCAGCTTCTCAACACTAAATGTCTCAAATCCCTTTGTTCCTGGGTGGCTTTCCACAAGTGAGATACACATGGTAAACCATATACATGGGCCTTGTGTAACCACTCAACACAAACCATCATACATTCCACCCAGGTGATTCATTCACTTAGTTGTTTTATTAAGCAAAACACAAGTCAAAGACTTAGCAATATTTCCATAGCGTGAATATATTCCACCCTTGTTTGCTACTAGCTAGGATAAGCATGATAACATAAGAAGTATCTTAACTTAGAGAAAATTCTACAAAGACTACAACTACTAGGATTTCCCAAGGCATAGCATATATATAACTTAGAAAACTTTCCATGCAGCCCTATTCAAAATATCACTAGTGCATAGTCAAAATAATAGGACAAAATACATGAAGCACCACTTGCCTTCGTAGTTTGGGGAGTAGCAACAATCCTCACACTCACAATCACCACTAGCACCAAAATCTACACATAAAATAATAGCACCAAATTTACATTTAAATAATAAAAAAAACATATGAATGCATGCAAATGTAATGAAATGATTTTTTTCTATACTAGCAAGTCTAACCAAACAGTACTGAACACAAAGACATCTATTTAAAGTATAAATAGACTTAAATTTTCCTCAAAACAAATTAATAATCATTTTATAAAGTCAAAATAAGCCTATAAAGTGTTCTGCAAATAATCCTAGTTTCCAGAAGAAAAATACAAATTTAAGGCCTCAGTAGTGTAGCGCTTAATTTTGTGAATCCAATGGTATATTATTTGCATTTTGTGGATAAACAGAACAAAATATATGAATTTTACAAGTTTAAATTCCTAATAGATTCAAAAACATATTTTAAATCCAAAATCCAGACACGTGGGTGCATCTGATTGGCCCGTACCGCTTCGCGCGGATCACGCGCGTGGGCTGTTGGATTTAAGTCAGATCCTGTGGCTCAGGTCTGGCGATACCGCTTCGGCCTACGATCTAATCTAGATCTAACGGTGCCAATGCATGCAACCACAGATGGGAGTCGCGAATGGGTGCTAGCGGTGACGGTGCTACTGGAGACGGTGCTCCGGCAATTTCGGAGGGGTCTAGGGGCGGTGCAGTAGCTTACCAGCGTCACACAGGTGCGAGGATTCTCAAGGTGGCTTCGGATTGGACGGGGGAGAGCTACTGCGTCCGTGAGAGCTCGTCGGAGTTGCGGGCATCGTCGGGTTGATGCAAACGGCGATGGAGGCGACATTATGGTTCACCCTAGTGAAAGCCAAAGGCATTAGCGTGTGCACAAGGACCAGGCGAACAAGTGAGTTTGATCTCGGGGCCAAGGGGCGGTCGTATCTTACCGAGATTGCTCGCCGGAGACGAGGACGGTGTCGGGTGCTCACGGTGCTTGACGAAGTCGATGTCCTGGGTCACGAGCAGATGAACAAAGGGTATGAGAAGAAGCGCAAGGAATAGCGGATCATCATCGTATGAATGAGGGACGGAGGCGAGCATGACACTCACTGGAATAGCTCGTCGGAGGCGCTCGGGCAGCGGCAGTGCAGGTCGAATTGCGAGCAGCCTGGCGGCGATTGAGCGTGTGCATTTGGGGGGAAATGACCGCGGAGGTGTGGGGGTTAAGTAGCCAGCGAGGGGCGCGGGAATCACGCGGCATTGATCGGCAATTAAGCTCGCATCAATCACGGTAGTGATGGAGGTAACGCCGGCGACGACGGGGTCGTGGGGTGCGGGGTTTGGGGGACGATGACGACGTGGCGTCTGGGGCCACTGGTCAGCGAGGGAGGGGTACGCGCGCGCGGGTGAGATAGAGAGGAGGAGGTGGAATGGACCGGGTGGGCTTTTGGGCCTGTTCTGGTGCTAGGCTCAAAGTGCAGCGCTTGTTTTATTTTTTCTTTTATTTTTTCTTTTTCTGTTTGATTTTTTAGGAATGATTTTCAAACCTTTTCAAACTTGTTTGAATTCAAATATTTTATAGATTTTTGTAGTGTGATCCTTGCACTCAAAAGTGTGTCAAACACTAATGTTTACACAAACACACTTTGGTCCTTTGAAAAATAAAAGCAAAACCATGCCTTGTATGAATAGTAAAGTGGGCATATAAATGGTTTTGTTTGATTTTAGACTTTGAATTTTTTTTTGCCAACCCTAAATGCTATGACAATTCGAATGCAATGCATTCCTTTACAATTCATGAATTTTTGGGATGTTTCCGAACATGGATTCCTACCATTGTTCCGACTCGATCAAACTCTTTTGATCTTCGATCACCGCTTCTGGATTTACGTGTCAAAGTCTACCCCGATGGCGTAAACCGACCGGTAGGGGTATGTCGTTCCACGACCTCAGCAGTATGATCACAGAAATCAGATCTACCATTTCTCGAGTACAGTTAATACAATCAACTTTGTACAAAACCGATCTATCTCATAGATCAACCACCAAAACATCATATAGATCCAATCTATAGCCAACCGCATATCACATATGCGAGATCTCGAGCCTAAAACCAGAAGTATCGCTCTGATACCACTGTTGGGCCACGTAGAGATAAGACAAAAAAATTCCTCTAACGTGGTGATCCCAAGATCTAGCTGAGGTAGAAGGCCACAAGGATTACCACTAGATGCGCAGTTGCGGATTACTGATGTAGCACGTATGTTGATGCAGTGCAGTCCTTGTGATATCGATCCAATGAACGATCGTCCAAGCGCTGATTGCATAACGCCTCAACTGGTGTCCACACGTATAAGGAGGAGCGCCGGCGGTGAACTGCAAGGTTTGTTACAGCGGCACGACTGCTGTGGAGATAGGATTTCCAACGCATGGAATGACCTAACCGTTAACCCTCCTGGGTTTCTGTGCCCCACTATATATAGGGAGTGAAAGTGGGCTCCACTCACTCGTGGTCCATTCATTAAAGCCTGTAACACCCCAGTTTTAGCTAATGTCTAATTAGGGTATTGTTTGCGCATTCATGAGCATCATATTTTAAAATGTGCATTCAAGAAATAAATAATTCAAAAACCTAATCCTTTCCTCTCTATTTGAAATGTATTCAAAAGGGTTTATGTATTTTGAAAACTACAAAATTTGAGGAGCCCAATCTGAATAAAAGGGTCCCCTCAATATTTTATACACTTTTACAAAGTATCAGGTATTTTCAAAATTCTCAAAACAGATTCTAGAAATAAAAATAGTAGCCAGAGCCTCCAGGCCGTGCAGCCCAGGCCCGCCCAGACCTCTCCTCCCTCTAACCGCCGCTCAGCGTGCTCCTCCGCAGCCCAAGCACAGCCCACTCCGGCCCATACCCCTTCACCCCCTCTTTCTATCGTCTTCTTCCTCTTCCCAAGCTGCTCACTGTCGCCGCCGGCGCCGTCCGTCGTCGGTGCGCCGCGATTCGCGCCACCGCCCCCGGGAGAGGATAAGGAGCACCCGGGCACGACTTTGCATCATCCCTATCCCTTCCCCCTCCTAGAGACCTCTCTCGCTCCCTCCCGTGCAAGCTCAAACCCTAACCCCGTCCGACCCCGTCGTTCGCCACCGTCTAGAGCTGCCCCGAGCCAAGTTGAGGTGCCTGCGAGCTCCGCCGTGATGTGCAGCTTCTCCTCGCTGAAGAAATCGAGGAAGGGATCCTCCAATCGTCGGCATCGACCTCAACTTCTCCATGTCCGACGACCACCGTCGGCGCCATTACCGTCCACCTAGAGCTCCACCGGCCTCCCCGACCCCGCTACTCGAATCGTGGTGAGCCCCTGAGCACAGAAGTGCCCTCCGTTTCTTCCCTCCTGCTCTAAATCGCTCCGCCGCCGTGCGTCTGCCGCCGCTGCCGCTGTCCGCCGTCGTCGGCCATGGTCCGGTGACCATTAGCAAGTGGCGCCGCCGCGATTAAGTAGCCTGCGGTGCCCCGGTTCGAGTAGGCTAGCTCGTGCAGCCCCGCGTGCCCTCCTCCGCCGTCTCCGGCCACCGTCTGGCCGCTCTCCGGCGTGCTCACGTATCATTGAAGTGGCGCCCGTGTGGCGTCCACGTGGTGACTGCGTGGCCCTGGTCCCACTCGTCAGCCTCTCTGGCTAGCTACTGCCTCGGTAAGGAATAACAAACCGGCCCCCTGTCCCACTTTGCCTGCTAACGTGGAGGCTGAGGTGGCTCAGGGCCCCTCTGTCAGCCACTGTGGGTTTGCATTGCCCCGGTGTAAAAGGTAATTGCCCTTTTTGTTTTAATTTCAGAAATTATTATAAACTTGTAAATTCAATATCTAATGATTTATAAGTCAGAAAAATATGAATAATACATCAAAATGTTCAGAAAAATGAAACCTATCTATCTAAGCTATAATCATGCATTGTTCAACAACTTTGATGACAAGTTTAATTAGAACAACATAGTAACCCCTCTCATGTGTTTCTGGAGTTTCCTCGAGTTAGGGTTTGCGCCCATCGGAACCCCGATTAAATTGTCGAGCATGCCTTAGGGTTTCAATTCAATGCAATTTAACTTGACATATCATCATCCTTGCTTGAGCATTGCATCGATGCCATGTTTTGATTGTTTCCCTCTCTTTTTGGTGTTTGGTTCTTCCTCGATAGAATACGAGATCGAGATCAAAGACCGAGGACCAGACCATCGAAGATTGAAGATCGACGAACAATACTTGACCAACTGTAACCAAGTCAAGTTCAGGGCTTCCGAAGATCTGATTATCTGTCATCAACTAGCAAAGGAAAGCGTAGCCCGGCCATGATATAATCCTATGATTTCGAAAGCATTTCAACTCTTGCCATGATGCATACGATTCTACTGTGGTCCTTTATCGATAGATAGAGTATCCTATCTATTGCATTACTCCCTTTGAGCTTATATTACCTGATCCACTGCTCCTAGCATAACTAGGTTTGGCTTGTGTGCACTGCCAGAGCTTATATTGTGTCTGCTTAGCCATGCATAGCTGTCAGTTCTGGTCCATCCAGATGATGTATCAGATGCAGAGAATCTAGTATGATAGGAGAACGTGATGAGATGAGATCAGATGTGGTATGAGTTAAATATGCTAAGGCTTGTATGGGAGGCCATGGTGGGATGTGTTTTTCTAGTCCCATGCTCGCCACCACTAGGACCTGAGTTCTTGCCTTTGGAACCGAGACGAGCGTACAACCACACGGGGCCTGGACAACCTCACGAGCAACTAACTTGCCTAGTAGATTCCATGAGTCACATAGTTCGGGCGTTCCATTCGACATACGCATTGAAAATGTTTTCGAAAGAGGGGGTGAAGGAGGTGCATTCATATTGGTAGGGAAGCGTGGCCGCGGTTGCTTGGGGTTGATGTGTAACATCCCTAAAATCATGTTTCAAAACTCATGCATATCATGCATCCATCATCATTTAGGGTTTCATCTCAAAATCATTTCAAAAATAGGAGCATATGTGGCTCATTATTTTATGTATGAAAACCCTAGCCTTTGTGCTACATACTAATGAGAAAGGTGCTTTTATTCATTCAGAATGTTTTGAGTTCAAACTTAAGTGATTTAAAAAGCTTGGGCAAAGTTTCAAAACAAAGTATAAAATAAAACCAAAGTTATACCTATTATTATATCTCCTAAAAGGCTTGGTTTATTTTATTATTTTCAAATAACCCAAGTAGGTCTGAGTGAACAGAGGTGTTTGACACTTATTTGGGTGCAAGGAACACTATACAAAAAGCTAGAGCAGGTTTGAATTCAAACTTATTTGAAATAGAGTTCAAAAACCATCTCTAGAAAATCAATCAGAAAAAGAAAAGGAGTAAAGAAGAAAAAAATAGACAACCAGCTAATCTGGCCGAACCAGCCCAATTCGGCCTAGCTAGTCCAGCAGCCCTCCACCCCGCGAAACGTTTTCTTTCACCCGCCCCCACACCCACCAGCTCGCTGACAGGCAGGACCCACTCCCCCTCCTCCTCTCTCGCTGACAACTGCGGCCCACACGGGTACCGTCGTCTCCACCCCCACGACTGGTTCATCCCCAAATTGACGCCGGCCGTTTCCTGTTGATTTGCACAGCTTCAATTCGCATAAATGCACGAGTAAATCTCGCTCGTATCCTGGCTACTAAAACCCCCTCTGCCCCCTCTCCATTCTTCCACAAACCCCAAGCCTAGAGCGCCCCCAGGCTGCAAGAATTGCTCACCGCAACCCCGCTGTCTCCGACGAGCTGCAGCCACGATTCCAGCCAACTCCGACCACCCCTTTGCTCCTGGTTCACACGAGCAGGCTCCATTTGACCTCGCGCACCTCCCAGTACCACTAGCTCGCCCGCGCGTGACCCAGAACATCGGCAACACAAGCGACTGAGCGCCACCATCTTCGGCTTCAACTCCGTCGAGCTCCTCCGGTAAGTCCAGACCTCCCCAAGCCTTCTCCTTCACGCACGCGTCTTCTCCGTGATCCCCTGCATCTGACCAAACCCTCTGTTTGCCTCCTTGTGACCGACAGCGTCGCCTTCGACCTCGAACAGAGCCACCCGTCGCCAGACCCTACTCCGGCGAGCAATCCACCACAACCCTAAGCGCCCCTTGCCGAACCAACCATACGTTGAGCATCCCCACGTCCTTGCGATCACGGTGAGTACCTTCCCTACCCTTCTAGCTTCCTGTCGCCGCGCCGCCACATTATCGACCGTCACGCCGCCTTGCTGCGTTAAGCGCCGCCAGTTAGTGGCATGACGTTTGTGTCCGTTAGATCCAAATCGTAGGGCTAAGATAGATTATAATCGAAGGGGTATCGCATGCCTCTGTGCCGCTAGATCTAAGTTAGATCCTACGGTCTGCGTCTGTCGATCCGAGCGAATCGGTACGCGCCAGTAATATTGCGACGCGTGTCTAGGGTTAGCTCAAAAACAGATTTCAAAATCAGATTTAGATCAAATTTTCAAAGGGGTATAACTTGAGATTCCCACGTTGGATTTTTGCAAATTTTATACTGTTGGAATCAGTGAGACAAGCCCTTTCTGAATCTCCAATGTGTTTAACAAAAAATTTCTGTTAAAATGACTTTGTATGCAGAAACATGTTTAGGTCCAATTTAAATATAGATTTTGTTTAGCAAATTGTTTTAGGGCTAAATAAGTTTAGTTAGCAAACTTTCTGACTTGGTTATGTTTCTGTATCATGCACTTGCTTGGTGGGTTTTCAAAAATCATCACTTAGCAATTTCTTGCATGCATGCATTCATATTTTTGTTTGTATATGAATTGTATGTAATTTTGTGCTAAAAATGCTTGTGTAGATTTTGCTAGTGACTGTGATTGTGAAGAGTGCTACTCTCCCCATTACCAAGGCAAGTGATACTTCATGATATTTCCACCCTTTATTTTGAATAAGCATTAGAATTATTTTTGCTAAGTCTTGCATGCTACTTTTGCCAAATGCTATGTTGGGAAATCCTATGTAGTGTAGAATTGTAGAATTGCTAGGGAATTTTCCTAAGTTAAGTTACTATGCCATGCTTAGCCTAGCTAGTAGAAAACAAGGGTTGGTAAAGTATGTTCATGCTATGTTGAAAATAATTCTAAGTCTTTTTAGACTTATGCTTTTCTTAATAAAACAACTAAGTCAATGAATCTCCTGGGTGGAATGGGACTTGAATGGTGGTTTTTGGTTGAGTGGTTACACAAGGCCATGGATATGGCTTGTGTATCTCACTTGTGGTATGCCACCCAGGCACAAAGGGATTTGGAGGCCAAGTGTTGAGAAAGCTTACAGTGCAACCACTTGGCAATATGGGCTCTGCCTTGATCATATAGGTTGCTAGAACTTAGTCATTTGGACAGTTGGTGGTAGTGGGATGATAGGTTGGAACGCGTCCATTTGACTAAGGAAAGGCTTCTGAAAGGTCCTGTCTTGGGAAACCAAGTCTGGTGGGGAAAGTGCACAACCTCTGCAGATGGAAAATCTAAGTACTTAGCCAAGTCCATGGCAATGGACAAATTGAGCATCAAGACATGGAAGCTACAAGAATCTCATCACTCCAACTTCTAAGTAAAACTTGTGGGTGAACAAGGGCAAAGGACCCCAATGTCTATTGGTGGTTTCTTGGGAAGTTTTTGATAAAGAAAAACTTAGTGATTTCAACTAATAGGAAAAACCTATTTTGAGCAAAGCAAGCCAAGCTACACTTAGCCAAAATGCATATAGTAATATAGTCCACTTAAAATTTACCAAGGTATCACTTGCCAATACTATTCCAAAGTATTAACCCTCTGTGGCTGTAACTTGTAATGTTGCAGGTTACTCCGATGATGATTAGGAGTCATGAGTCTACACTCAACATGCTTGCCTGTGGCACATGAAGATGAAGACTTATGTTTATTTACTTATTCCAAGAACTCTTGTATTAGGCCTATGGCCCTGAGTTGTAAAAGACTATGTTTTATCTCTGGAATGAATGTAATAAATGACCTTTGTATCTGTGTACTTCATCTTAAACTGTGGATGCTAGCAATGATCCAGGGACTAGCATTGCAATCACAGGGATCCTTTTCCTTTACAAAGGAGGGATCTTACAGATGGTATCAGAGCACTGTGTTGCCTATAGGATTATGACCCTAGGATTGGAAACCACTAAGGAAAAATTTTAACTACTTCTACACTTGTCTATTCTTCTCGTAAACTTTTCTAATCTTCTCATTCTCCTCTCTATTTGTAGATGAACTCCATCAACGAAGCCGTGAAGAAAGGACCACTCATGACCATGACCTTGGAGTGTGAAACTGAGTTTCCCAAAATTCTCAAGGACCTCATGGTGACAATGGAAGCACATGGTGCAGCTGTGTACAAAGGCTTTCCAGTGATGGATGAAGGAGTGGAGTACTGGTGGGTGCAACTTCACTTGTACAAAAACAAGGAAGACAACCACATGTACACCAACACTGTGATGCACACCACATTCTTTGAGTCAGCAAGAGAAGCAGCTTGGAGGACTATCAAAGAGCTTAGTGCTAGAGTCAAGTGCAGAATGCTCAACCTCCAAAAAGACTTAGAGAAAGAGAAGGAACTTACCCAAGAGTTGGAAGCCACCAACCAAACCTTAAGGGGAGATATTATAGACTTAGTGATGGAATCATGTGAACAAGATAGGTGGATTGCCTCTAGGAACATTGTGTTAGCCAATAGATCCAGTGAGATAGGATTGTGAGCACGCCCGTTAGTTGGACCACCACCTATCACCTTATTTTCCAAAATGATACCTTAAATAAGTTTGGACCTTGATTGTTGTAATGGATTCATGTATGCATGACTTGTGTGATTTTGTGCTCCAATGATATGTATGAAATGTTTGTCTTGTTATATCTTTAAATTGTGTTGTCCTAACATTTCTATCTTATAAATAGATGCCTATTACCATCAGCACTGTTGAGGAGTTCCAGGTTACCCGTTTTGGTCCTCGTATCGTTGAGCTTACCACTTTGCTCGATCTCCCCCTTCCCACCATCATGGTGCACCCACTCACCAAGTTCGAGAGGAAGGACCTCTGGGGCTTCAAGGTGAACCAGCCCGGACGCTAGACAGAGCCTACTACGGAGGCCATCGTCTTCAAGCTTATGCACGATGACAGGGAGAGAGGCATGGAGGTCGTCATGCAGGACCTGATAGGACGTCTGTTAGGCCTTCACTCCCGATAGGTTAGGGGAACCCACTTCCACGTCTTCGGAAGACGTGATGATGATGGAGAGTACATCGACTTTGAGGACGACTCGAGGGACGCAGGAGAGCCGATACGTCTCTATCTCTAGGACTTAGAGTCTCTTATTAGGCACGTGGACACGGACAGGACCAATGTCATGCTCAGCAATGACGAGCTCCAGGTGCAGCTCCGGGAGAAGGACAAGCTTTTCGCACAGCAGGACGAGATAGTCAAGGAAATGGAGGCGAAATTCGAGACCCAGGACCGTAAGTTCAAGAGTCAGGAGAAACGTGTCCAGGATAGGAACAAGAAGATCCGGGACATGACCGAAGAACTAAAGTCCAAGGATTTCGAGCTAGAGCAGAAGCAGATGGTGATCGAGAGGGTTCGCTCCCAGAAGAGGGCTCTCAAGACCAAGATCGAGTCCTTAACCACTACTATTGAGGAGAACAAGACCACGATGGAGAACGCAGGTCTTACTTTTGTCGAGGAGGAGATTGATGCTGATGAGTAGACTTGACTACTCGGTTATCTTTTATTATCATACTTGTTATTTGTGAACTTATTTATTGGACCATCCGACATGTGGATGGCTTGCCACTTGTGTGTTTTACTTTGAGAACTTGTTATCTTGTTGTTGAATTTTATCTTTGTGTTGCATGCTATGTGTTTGCATATGTGATGTAATGTGCATAAAAACATCTATGGGTATCTCATTCTTACCTCTATTTGAACAAACCATATATGCCTCCCCGTCGCGCAAACCCCAACCCCAACAACATCACCCCGGAAATGCAGCAAATGATGAATGCGCAAACACAGCTTATGCAAATGATGACAACATTCATCCAAAACCAGAATAACAACAACAACCTCAATAACAACAACAACAACCCTCCGGGCTTTGATATGCTCACCAGATTTCTGCGTTTGAGGCTAGCTAAGTTCTCGGGGACGACTGATCCCATGGTGGCCAATGATTGGCTACGTTCTGTGAACAAGGACTTAGTGACCGTGGGCTGCACGGATGCTGAAAAGGTCAGGTTCACAGCGCATCTGTTGGAAGGGCCAGCCGCCACATGGTGGGACAACTTCCAAATCACCACTCCTATTGATGAGGTGACTTGGGCTATCTTTGAAGATGGCTTTCGCACTGCTCACATCTCATCAGGAATGATGAGCCTGAAAAAGAAGGAGTTTCACAACCTGAAGCAGCGCCACCGCAGCGTGGCTGAATATATAGAAGAGTTCAACAATCTGGCGCGTTATGCACCGGATGAGGTTGACACAGATGCCAAAAGAAAGGAAAAGTTTCTGGAAGGCTTAAATGATGAGCTGAATCTGCAGCTGTCTGTGGCATATGTTCCAACTTATCAGTCTCTGTGTGACAAGGCTGCTATATTGGAGAACAAAATGAAGCAAGTCGAGAGTAGGAAGAGGAAACACTCCGACAAGCACAGCTCGGGATCGTCTCACAAACGATCTCACTATGATGACAGTGGCAGCTCAGGATTCCATAAGCATGGGAAATTCAACAATCACCACAACCACAACCGTCATGACAACAAGCATCACCGCAGTCATGACAATGACAAGTATAAGAACCACAAGAGTGGACACAAGAGCCACCACAGTGGGAATGTTAGTGGAAGTGGAAGTCACCGCTAAAGAGACATCAGTCAGGTTGAATGCTTCAAATGCAAGAAGCTGGGACACTATGCAAATGAGTGCCCCGAAAAGAAAGTTGAAGGACCTGTCAAGCCCAATCCTTTTCAGAAAGGTCAGGTGAACCACATTAATGTGGAGGAGGTCTATGAGGAGCCTGACGCTGTTGCTGGTAAGTTCAGACTCAATTCTATTCCAGCATTTGTACTCTTTGATACTGGTGCATCTCATTCATTCATATCAAGAGCATTTGTTGAAAGAAATGAACTACCGGTAGAAACTATTGGGTGTCCTATAAAAGTAAGTTCTCCTGGTGGAGAAATGATAGTGAATTCAGGATGCCATGACCTAGTCATAGAATTCGGTAAGTATAAGTTTCCCGTTAACCTGATAATATTAAACTCCCAAGGTTTGGATGTCATTCTGGGAATGGACTGGATGACTAAGTACAAAGGAGTGATAGATTGTGCCAGCCATACTGTCTCACTCACAACTCCGGATAATAAAAGGATCAGATTCAAGACCAGCTTTGGAGCAAAGAAGAGTATGCTAAATTATCTTAAGGGGGTTAGCATGGACAGTGTGCCAATTGTGTGTGAGTATCCGGATGTATTTCCGGAAGAATTGCCAGGAATGCCACCAGATAGAGATGTGGAGTTTCTGATAGATTTGGTACCAGGTTCTGGACCGATAGCAAAGAGACCATACAAAATGTCGGTTGATGAACTGAAAGAGCTCAAGAAGCAACTAGGAGAACAGTTGCAGAAAGGATTTATCCAACCAAGTTCTTCATCTTGGGGAGCCCCAGTATTGTTCGTGGAGAAGAAAGATAGAAGGCAAAGGTTATGCATAGATTACCGTTCACTCAACGAGGTAACTATCAAGAACAAATATCCTTTGCCTAGAATCAATGACTTATTTGATCAGCTTGAAGGAGCGCGTGTATTCTCAAAGATTGATCTCCGGTCAGGCTATTTTCAACTCAAGATAAGAGAGCAAGACATACCTAAAACAGCATTCACCACAAGGTATGGATTGTATGAGTATACCGTAATGCCTTTCGGCTTAACCAATGCTCCAGCATACTTCATGAATATGATGAACAAGGTGTTCATGGAATTTCTTGACAAGTTCGTTGTCGTTTTCATCGATGACATCTTAGTCTACTCTAAGAGCAAAGAAGAACATGAGGGACACTTGCGTTTGATACTTGAGAAGTCGAGAGAGCATAAACTTTATGCCAAATTCAGCAAGTGTGAGTTCTGGTTAGAGGAAGTTGGTTTTCTTGGTCATGTTATGACAAAGGATGGCGTAGCAGTTGATCCTGCTAAAGTTTCAGCTGTAACAGAATGGGAATCTCCCAAGAATGTGAAAGAAGTTCGCAGTTTCCTTGGCTTAGCAGGTTACTACAGAAGGTTCATTGAGAATTTCTAAAAGGTTGCTAAGCCCATGACTAAATTGTTAAAGAAAGACAAGAAGTTTGCTTGGTCTGAAGGTTGTGAAGTCAGCTTTCAAGAATTGAAGAAGAGACTTGTGACAGCACCGGTTCTATGTCTGCCAGATTTGGAAAAGGATTTCCAAGTATATTGTGATGCGTCTCATCAAGGTTTGGGTGCCGTACTTATGCAAGACGGTAAAGTTGTGTCCTATGCCTCGAGACAACTCAAAACTCATGAAGTAAATTATCCTACTCATGATTTAGAGTTAGCCTCTGTCGTCCATGCACTCAAAACATGGAGACATTACCTTTTGGGAAAACGTTGTGGAGTGTTCACCGATCACAAGAGCTTAAAGTATATCTTCACCCAGAAGGAAATCAATATGAGACAAAGAAGATGGTTAGAGCTTATCAAGGACTATGATTTAAGTTTACAATACCACCCCGGTAAAGCAAATGTTGTAGCAGATGCTCTAAGTCGTAAGGTATTTGTGAATGGCCTTACCAAAGGTGTATTGCCAGATGATTTATGTAAGCAATTCAAAGAACTCAGATTGGAGATTGTGCCTGAAGGACATCTCATGTATTTAGATGTCCAACCCACTTTGTTGGACAAGATTCGAGAAGCTCAAAAGACTGATAAAGAAATTGAAGAGATTAAGGTAAATATTAGCCAAGGGAAAGCTAAAAGTTTCCATGTAGACGAACAAGGTACTTTATGGCATGGGAAACGTATTTGTGTTCCGCAAGATCCGGAGATGCGGAAACTGATTCTGCAAGAAGCCCACAACTCTCCGTATTCTATTCATCCAGGTAACACCAAAATGTACATGGACATGAAAGAAAGATTTTGGTGGAATAATCTCAAGAGGGACATCTCCGAGCATATTGCTTTGTGTGATGTGTGTAGTAGAGTAAAAGCGGAGCATCAAAAACCAGCAGGTTTGCTTCAACCACTACCTATTCCTGATTGGAAATGGGACAAAATTGGTATGGATTTCATCACCGGATTACCAAGGACCAGATCAGGATATGATTCCATATGGGTAGTCGTGGATCGCTTAACTAAAGTGGCACATTTCATACCCGTGAAGACAACTTATACAAGTGCCAAGTTAGCCAAAATCTACATGAGTAGAATTGTATGCCTTCACGGTGTGCCTAAGAGTATTGTGTCCGATAGGGGAACCCAATTCACTTCCCATTTTTGGAGACAGCTACATGAGTCATTGGGAACGAGGTTGGAATTCAGTACTGCTTTTCATCCTCAAACCGATGGACAAACAGAAAGGACTAATCAAATTCTGGAAGACATGTTGAGGGCATTTGCCCTAGATTATGGAGAAAGTTGGGATGAAAGTCTGCCTTACGTAGAATTTTCTTATAACAACAGCTATCAAGCCAGCATTGAGATGGCACCGTTTGAGTTTCTCTACGGAAGAAAATGTACCACCCCATTGTTATGGAATGGTGTGGGAGAAAGAAGTTTATTTGGGCCAGATCTTATCAAAGAAGCCGAAGAGAAGGTCAAATTGGTTAAGGACAGGTTGAAGATAGCACAGTCCCGACAGAAAAGCTACGCAGATCCTAAGCGTAGAGAAGTCGTCTACGAAGTGGGTGATAGAGCCTATCTTAGAGTATCACCACTCCGTGGAGTGAAAAGATTCGGAGTCAAAGGAAAGTTGGCACCAAGATATGTTGGGCCATTCAAGATTCTGAGTCGCAAAGGCGAAGTTGCTTATGAAATTGAACTGCCAGCATCTTTATCAGCAGTCCATAATGTATTTCATGTGAGTCAGCTTAAGAAATGTCACCCAGAAATGGAAGAATCTTCTTTGAAGGATACCATACCTTTGGAAGAAGTTCAACTAGAAAGTGATCTCACTTATGAATAAAAGCCTATCAAGATTCTTGAGACTGCAGAAAGAGTCACGAGAACAAAGACTATCAAGTTTTGCAAAGTGCAATGGAACCATCATACCGAAGAGGAAGCAACATGGGAAAGAGAAGATGATCTTCGGAAAGACCACCCTCACCTATTTGCTAGCCAATCCGAATCTCGAGGGCGAGATTCACCTTAAGGGGGTTAGATTGTAACATCACTAAAATCATGTTTCAAAACTCATGCATATCATCCATGCATCCATCATCATTTAGGGTTTCATCTCAAAATCATTTCAAAAATAGGAGCATATGTGGCTCATTATTTTATGTATGAAAACCCTAGCCTTTGTGCTACATACTAATGAGAAAGGTGCTTTTATTCATTCAGAATGTTTTGAGTTCAAACTTAAGTGATTTCAAAAGCTTGGGCAAAGTTTCAAAACAAATTATAAAATAAAACCAAAGTTATACCTATTATTATATCTCCTAAAAGGCTTGGTTTATTTTATTATTTTCAAATAACCCAAGTAGGTCTGAGTGAACAGAGGTGTTTGACACTTATTTGGGTGCAAGGAACACTGTACAAAAAGCTAGAGCAGGTTTGAATTCAAACTTATTTGAAATAGAGTTCAAAAACCATCTCTAGAAAATCAATCATAAAAAGAAAAGGAGTTAAGAAGAAAAAAATAGACAACCAGCTAATCTGGCCGAACCAGCCCAATTCGGCCCAGCTAGTCCAGTAGCCCTCCACCCCGCGAAACGTTTTCTTTCACCCGCCCCCGCACCCACCAGCTCGCTGACAGGCAGGACCCACTCCCCCTCCTCCTCTCTCGCTGACAACCGCAGCCCACACGGGTACCGTCGTCTCCACCCCCACGACTGGTTCATCCCCAAATTGACGCCGGTCGTTTCCTGTTGATTTGCGTAGCTTCAATTCGCGTAAATGCACGAGTAAATCTCGCTCATATCCTGGCTACTAAAAGCCCCTCTGCCCCCTCTCCATTCTTCCCCAAACCCCAAGCCTAGAGCGCCCCCGGGCTGCAAGAATTGCTCACCGCAACCCCGTTGTCTCCGACGAGCTGCAGCCACGATTCTGGCCAACTCCGACCACCCCTCTGCTCCTGGTTCACATGAGCAGGCTCCATTTGACCTCGCGCACCTCCCAGTACCACTAGCTCGCCCGCGCGTGACCCAGAACGTCGGCAACACAAGCGACTGAGCGCCACCGTCTTCGGCTTCAACTCCGTCGAGCTCCTCCGGTAAGTCCAGACCTCCCCAAGCCTTCTCCTTCACGCACGCGTCTTCTCCGTGATCCCCTGCATCTGACCAAACCCTCTGTTTGCCTCCTCGTGACCGACAGCGTCGCCTTCGACCTCGAACAGAGCCACCCATCGCCAGACCCTACTCCGGCGAGCAATCCACTGCAACCCTGAGCGCCCCTTGCCGAACCAACCATACGTTGAGCATCCCCACGTCCTTGCGATCACGGTGAGTACCTTCCCTACCCTTCTAGCTTCCTGTACCGCCGGCGCCGCCACCATCTGACCGTCGCCGCATGACGTTTAAGCGCCGCCAGTTAGTGGCATGACGTTTGTGTCCGTTAGATCCAAATCGTAGGGCTAGGATAGATTATAATCGAAGGGGTATCGCATGCCTCTGCGCCGCTAGATCTAAGTTAGATCCTATGGTCTGCGTCTGTCGATCCGGGCGAATCGGTACGCGCCAGTAATATTGCGACGCGTGTCTAGGGTTAGCTCAAAAATAGATTTCAAAATCAGATTTAGATCAAATTTTCATAGGGGTATAACTTGAGATTCCCACGTTGGATTTTTGCAAATTTTATACCGTTGGAATGAGTGAGACAAGCCCTTTCTGAATCTCCAATGTGTTTAACAAAAAGTTTCTGTTAAAATGACTTTGTATGCAGAAACATGTTTAGGTCCAATTTAAATATAGATTTTGTTTAGCAAATTGTTTTAGGGCTAAATAAGTTTAGTTAGCAAACTTTCTGACTTGGTTATGTTTCTGTATCATGCACTTTCTTGGTGGGTTTTCAAAAATCATCACTTAGCAATTTCTTGCATGCATGCATTCATATTTTTGTTTGTATATGAATTGTATGTAATTTTGTGCTACAAATGCTTGTGTAGATTTTGCTAGTGACTGTGATTGTGAAGAGTGCTACTCTCCCCATTACCAAGGCAAGTGATACTTCATGATATTTCCACCCTTTATTTTGAATAAGCATTAGAATTATTTTTGCTAAGTCTTGCATGCTACTTTTGCCAAATGCTATGTTGGGAAATCCTATGTAGTGTAGAATTGTAGAATTGCTAGGGAATTTTCCTAAGTTAAGTTACTATGCCATGCTTAGCCTAGCTAGTAGAAAACAAGGGTTGGTAAAGTATGTTCATGCTATGTTGAAAATAATTCTAAGTCTTTTTAGACTTATGCTTTTCTTAATAAAACAACTAAGTCAATGAATCTCCTGGGTGGAATGGGACTTGAATGGTGGTTTTTGGTTGAGTGGTTACACAAGGCCATGGATATGGCTTGTGTATCTCACTTGTGGTATGCCACCCAGGCACAAAGGATTTGGAGGCCAAGTGTTGAGAAAGCTTACAGTGCAACCACTTGGCAATATGGGCTCTGCCTTGATCATATAGGTTGCTAGAACTTAGTCATTTGGACAGTTGGTGGTAGTGGGATGATAGGTTGGAACGTGTCCATTTGACTAAGGAAAGGCTTCTGAAAGGTCCTGTCTTGGGAAACCAAGTCTGGTGGGGAAAGTGCACAACCTCTGCAGATGGAAAATCTAAGTACTTAGCCAAGTCCATGGCAATGGACAAATTGAGCATCAAGACATGGAAGCTACAAGAATCTCATCACTCCAACTTCTAAGTAAAACTTGTGGGTGAACAAGGGCAAAGGACCCCAATGTCTATTGGTGGTTTCTTGGGAAGTTTTTGATAAAGAAAAACTTAGTGATTTCAACTAATAGGAAAACCTATTTTGAGCAAAGCAAGCCAAGCTACACTTAGCCAAAATGCATATAGTAATATAGTCCACTTAAAATTTACCAAGGTATCACTTGCCAATACTATTCCAAAGTATTGACCCTCTGTGGCTGTAACTTGTAATGTTGCAGGTTACTCCGATGATGATTAGGAGTCATGAGTCTACACTCAACATGCTTGCCTGTGGCACATGAAGATGAAGACTTATGTTTATTTACTTATTCCAAGAACTCTTGCATTAGGCCTATGGCCCTGAGTTGTAAAAGACTATGTTTTATCTCTGGAATGAATGTAATAAATGACCTTTGTATCTGTGTACTTCATCTTAAACTATGGATGCTAGCAATGATCCAGGGACTAGCATTGCAATCACAGGGATCCTTTTCCTTTACAAAGGAGGGATCTTACATGATGGCGCCCCTGGTAAACCAACCTCGCCCCACATCTTTAAGTACCGGCTTCGGGATTTGACCCGTTACGGCGGAATCATACTTATTGCGTGACTCATGGTCTCGGGGAAAACAAGGTAAAGGTCGTGTCTAACCACCCTCTGTCGGCCTTCCAAGGAAGAGGGCTATTACTAGTGGCATTAAGAGAAGGTTAGTACGTGTGGGTAAAGTTGTACACCCCTGTAGGGTTAAATATTTTCGAAAAGCCATGTTCACTGTTATGAACGCTCGGTGACCAGATTCTAAGATCATAGAGAACTATAACCTAATCGTAAAACTTGGCTGATCATTGTGTGCTTAAGGATGATTCATCATGGGTAAGAGGGGGTGATCCTAGTTGGTAGATGATGATTATTTGGTGGATATCAAAAGATGATGATCAATATTTCGGAGATGTCGCTCTCTTATCCCCTTTTAAAATACTCTGAATAGACGAGCTTCTTCTCCCTCTTGTTTTGATAAACAAAAGATGGCTTTATGAAAAACAACTCCACCAGCCATAAGTCTTGCGGAGTACACCTTGTACTCACCCTTCCTTTGTTGATACTTTTGGCGAAGTAAGTGTTCACCTGAAGACGAGGTCCATACTACATCGACATTGACGAGTAGCTTGGGGTTCCCGACTGGCAGCCTGGAATCTATGGGCTGGGACGTCATCATTATGCTTCAGGTCTCTTAGGCCATTTGTTAAGTTTACTATACTTAATAGCATAATTTGCCTTCCGTTGTTTGATGTTTGTGGCCAGTGACCTCTACTTGTAATAATTTGGTTCTCTGCTCAGTTATGAGCTTGGTGTAATAATTTTTGTGTCCTAGGGTCACTTCCGTGTTACCGATTCTTCATTGGATATTCTCGAGCTTAAGGTTAAGCTTATTTCAGATGGAGGTTTGGGATTTGTTTAGCCCTGATCACGGGGGTGTCATAGTTCTTGGTATCAGAGCAGTACCAATCATAGGAAAACCTTGCTATTGGTTGATGTTGAGTCTAGTGTTTGTGAAAACTATTTTAAAAGCTGAAAAGTATTTGCGAAAACTCTAGTATGCTTCTTTCTCTTCTTATCTAGTTTTGCTCTAATTCTGGGTTAACTTATCTAGTGTTGATTTCAGAAAAGTTTTGATATCTCTTCTAGTCTTTCAAAGCTTAGGTGCCTTCTTGGCATGTCGTTTCTTAACCAGATGACCTAGTGTTGAGTTTTCTAGAGTTGTGTGTTGTGTATCCCTTGATCCCCTTTGCTCTTGTTCATCTGAGAGATTTCTTTCCATCATGATCTCTCTATCTTTTGGACCCACAATATTATATTGTTGGTTCCACAATATTCTGTTCTAGGCTTCGAGGTCTCCTTTTGCCTCGTGTGCCTCATTTCTGTTTGTTTGGTACTTCAGAAGTCATTTCTTCTCTTGGAATCTACCTCGTGAATGCTATCTTGCAGTGTACACTATGTCACTCAAGTAGTAGTTACTCCTTTCTTTGGGTTTTAACCCTTGGACTTGAACCTAAGATCCATGATTGTGCTGGATTCTGGTGTTGTGAATCTTGTACATGAAGCTGATCTTTAACCCAAGATTCATTATTTTGACCCCTGTTGTTAATGTTCACACATTACCTGAGGATGGCTGGTACTACAATTCTAGCCTTCAAGCTTGTGGTCTTTGTCACGATTGAATTGTGACAATGAAGGACTTCCCCTACTACATGCTATGGCAGATGTTCTTTAATGGAACCAAATAGATCACGACAAGAGTACTATTCGAGAGTCTCGCATCTATACCCGTGACTCTGCCACACCTTACCCCTTCTCTGCATTGGGTTTCGGAAGATTGTTGACTTATGCATCCACATATTGGGATTCCATCCTGAGCATGTTACTTCCCCCTTGTTGTGTTCTGACCTTTGCCTACCAGTTCGTAGCCAAGTAGTAAATGTGCATCGGTGTCTTTGATGTAAGATACTCTTGTGGTCCATCAAGACAAACCATTTCGGAATGTCTAGGAGAAACAAACTCCAGTACCTGCTCATATCTAGGACCAGGTTAAAGTGTTGTAATCCGCAGATTAAGAATCATTGCTTAGATTCTGTCTGTTCTATCTTAAAGTATCACACTCTTTTATACTAAGAGGTCCTGCTGAGTTTCATGACCTTCTTAATGAAGTGATTCTTTCACACATATTAACCACCCTCCCTCGAGCCTTCGTGCTCGTGAGTGATGCATGTGCGTAATGATGTGGTTATTCGAGATTCTTAGCAATTGTTATTGTTTTGAACTCTAAGGCTATTTGTGTCATATTTAGCGTGATTGGTTGACCCTATCACTAAGCGAAGAATGGTTGTGTCACCAAGTCCGTTATTCTTGTACACTCTCTTCGGTCAAAGAGTTAGGCTCATGCCGAAGCTTTGAGACTGTGTCTCCTTGCCTTACAAAGCAAGTTACCTCTCGAACTAAGTGACATACCGGTGGTTCGTGATATTCTGGACGTCTTTCTAGAAGTATCGCCGTGTTGCCACATGATCGTGTTGTCAAGTTCTTGAGCAAGCAAGTTCTCTGAACTGCTCCTTTCTCCAAGGATCTATACTGGATACCCCTGAACTAGTTGGTTGATCTTAAACAACAACTTGGAGAGTTGTAAGAAAAAAGTTCTATCCAACTTGGTTCCTTCTAAAAGGGATGTCTAGTTTTGTTCGTGTTGAAGAAAGATAGTATTTCCTTTGTGGATATGTTATTTCCCCACCTTTGATTTGATTTGGGTTATCGTCAAATCAAACTCAGTTCCAATGACTATCTTGATGGTGTTCCTTCTTGTGATGTTTCACTGGAGTACATCTTCGTGTCCTTTGATCTGACCAGTATTTTTGTCTTGTTCACACAACATATGAGTCCATCTTAATGGAGTGTTTCGATAAGTTTGTTGTTGAGCCCATCAAGGACATCCTTATCTTCTCCATGCTAGATTAGATTCATACGAAACATTTGGCATTAATGTTGGAAACTTTCTAGAACTGTCTTCGAGTCATCTCAAAGTATGCGTTCTGGATGTTGGAAGTAACCTTCTCTAGTTCACGTGCAACTATTGAAAGATGACGCCGTGGATTCGAGTAGAGTTATCCCCGTTCCTCAAGGATACATGTGTGTTTATTGTTAGTACTTTATATGTATGCAATTGTCTTTCGACAAGATGCTAAATACATGGGTCTAGCAATCTAGCTCATTCTTTGGAGCTTTACACTGTAGTTCCTATCTTGAGACTCTAGTAACTTTATATTTGCGGTAAATGTTGCGAACTTTCTATTCGTACATGCTAAGTCTGAAGTATCATTTCACTTAACCAAAGCTGAATCTCAAGCAGCAATGATGGTTGGTGTTCCTCAAGGTTTTGACATAGGTTTCTTTGAAGTCTGGCAAGGTTGATGTAATGGTTGACACATTTAGCCAGAAAGACCTAATGTCATATCCTCTTGAATCAGTAGTAACAACCACTCTTCATAAGGCTTCTTCTATGATTTATTATAGGAGTTGTGCTTATGGTCTCCTTTGTATCCGAAGTCCGACCTTTACTTGATGGTTGATTTCTCAAACATCAAGGAGAACATTTATAGTAGTGTTGCTAAATGTCTCTCGGTCGATCCTCCAGACTCTTTTATGTTGGCAATTTTGGTTGTGCCAAGTAATTGAAGTCTGAGAACAAAGTTTCTTTCTCCTCGTGTCATCAGAAATCTTCTTACAAATCATCTAGTGGTGTAAAGTGATACCCTAATCTTCGGCAAAGATTTTGGTATACTTGGATGAATAAAGAGTTTCCTTCGTTTTCTCTTCCATGTTTTAAGAGTGAATATGATTTTGGTAATCAGAAGTTTCTCTTGTTAAATGTTCCTTGTGACTCATATGAGTCCTCTCCACTAAAGCACCTTTCTGTCCTGGCCTTCTGTTGAACGAAAAAGTGACCCTTCTGTGTGAAAAGTAGTTCAATAGCTTGGTTTTGTTGATCCATATCTCTGCAACCTAAAAATCTCTACTTAAGTCGTGTAGTAGAGGTTCAATTCTCGAAGTCTATGGTTATGTTCATTCTTTTGGAAGCTTTCCTTTTCAGAAGTTTAACTCTTTTGAGGCTCCATGGTCTCAATACTTATGAAGACCATCTATCTAACAATTTGAAACCTTCTTCTCTTGTTTCCTCCGTTACCTTATCGCGTTTCATGTTGTCATCTTAGAGTTGTTATAAACACTCCATCCATGAGTTTCCCATGAGATACTTGGTGTGTTGTTTAGTGTGTTTCCCCTCTTAAACTTAGAGTGACCCTGTTTATTTCTCTCTTTGTCTCTTTTCCTACCTTTGGAATCTCAGGTCGAGATTCTCGTAAGGGGGATAGAGCTGTAACATCCTAGTTTTAGCTAATGTCTAATTAGGGTTTTGTTTGCGCATTCATGAGCATCATATTTTAAATTGTGCATTTAAGAAATAAATAATTCAAAACCCTAATCCTTTCCTCTCTATTTGAAATGCATTCAAAAGGGTTTATGTATTTTGAAAACTACAAAATTTGAGGACCCCAATCTGAATAAAAGGGTCCCCTCAATATTTTATACACTTTTACAAAGTATATGGTATTTTCAAAATGCTCAAAAAAGATTACAATTTGAAATTATAAAGATAAAAGCAAAAGAGAAATAGAAAAACAGATTCTGGAAATAAAAACAGCAGCCAGAGCCTCCAGGTCGTGCAGCCCAGGCCGGCCCAGACCTCTCCTCCCTCTAACCGCCGCTCAGCGCGCTCCTCCGTAGAACAAGCGCGGCCCACTCCGGCCCATACCCCTTCACCCCCTCTTTCTGTCGTCTTCTTCCTCTGCCCAAGATGCTCGTTGTGGCCGCCGACACCGTCTGTCGTTAGTGCGCCATGATTCGTGCTGCCGCCGCCCCTGGGAGAGGATAAGGAGCACCCGGGCATGCCTCTGCCTCATCCCTATCCCTTCCCCCTCCCAGAGACCTCTCTCGCTCCCTCTCGTGCAAGCTCAAACCCTAACCCCGTTGGACCCCGTCGTTTGCCACCGTCTGGAGCCGCCCCGAGCCAAGCTGAGGTGCCTGCGAGCTCCGCCGTGATGTGCAGCTTCTCCTCGCCGAAGCAATCGAGGAAGGGAGCATCCAATCATCGGCATCGACCTCAACTTCCCCATGTCCAACGACCACCTCCGGCACCATTACCATCGACCTCGAGCTCCTCCGGCCTCCTCGACCCTACTACCCGAATCATGGTGAGCCCCTGAGCACAGCAGTGCCCTCCGTTTCTTCCCTCCTGCTCTGAATCGCTCTGCCGCCGTGCGTCTACCGCCGCTGCCGCTGTCCGCCATCGTCGGCCATGGTCCGGTGACCATTAGCAAGTGGCGCCGCCGCGATTAAGTAGCCCGCGGTGCCCCGGTTCGAGTAGGCTAGCTCGTGCAGCCCCGCGTGCCTCCTCCGCCATCTCCGGCCATCGTCTGGCCGCTCTCCGGCGTGCTCACGTATCGTCGACGTGGCGCACGGGTGGCGTCCACGTGGTGACTGCGTGGCCCTGGTCCCACTCGTCAGCCTCTCTGGCTAGCTACTGCCTCGGTCAGGAATAACAAACTGGCCCCCTGTCCCACTTTGCCTGCTAACGTGGAGGCTGAGGTGGCTCAGGGCCCCTCTGTCAGCCACTGTTGGTTTGCATTGTCCCGGTGTAAAAGGTAATTTCCTTTTTTTTTAATTTTAGAAATTATTATAAACTTGTAAATTCAATATCTAATGATTTATAAGTCAGAAAAATATGAATAATACATCAAAATGTTCAGAAAAATGAAACCTAGCTATCTAAGCTATAATAATGCATTGTTCAACAACTTTGATGACAAGTTTAATTAGAACAACATAGTAACCCCTCTCATGTGTTTCTGGAGTTTCCCCGAGTTAGGGTTTGCGCCCATTGGAACCCCGATTAAATTGTCGAGCATGCCTTAGGGTTTCAGTTCAATGCAATTTAACTTGACATATCATCATCCTTGCTTGAGCATTGCATTGATGCCATGTTTTGATTGTTTCCTCTCTTTTCGGTGTTTGGTTCATCCTCGATAGAATACGAGATCAAGATCGAAGCCCGAGGACCAGACCATCAAAGATCGAAGATCGACAAACAATACTTGACCAACTGTAACCAAGTCAAGTTCAGGGCTCCCGAAGATCTGCTTATCTGTCATCAACTAGCAAAGGCAAGCATAGCCCCACCATGATATAATCCTATGAAATCGAAAGCATTTCAACTCTTGCCATGATGCATACGATTCTACTGTGGTCCTTTATCGATAGATAGAGTATCCTATCTATTGCATTACTCCCTTTGAGCTTATATGTAAGGGTCCCAACCTTTAAATAAGGTAGAGTCCCCTGTGTTTACAATGCTAGTCCCTGGATCAACAGCTAGCATCCACAGTTAAGATGTAATATCAAGAAACAAAGGTCATAATATAACTTTTAACCAGGAATAACATAATTTTTATTACATCTTACATAGCTCATTTGGCTATTACATTACATTGCAGAAGAATTTCTATAATCATGGGTCCTTCATCTTCAAAGTGCCACAGGCAGACATGTTGGTTGTAGACTTTGTAATCCTAATCAATCAACTTCACTAGATCAAACAAACCTGCAACATAACAAGTTACAGCCACAAGGGTCAATACATTTGAATTGTATTGGCAAGTGATATTTTGGTAGTATAGTGGAATCTATCATCTATATGCATTTGGCTAAGTGGAGTTGAGGCTTTCATTGCTCAAAATATATTTTCCTTATCATTTTGAAAACACTAAGTTTTTGCTTGACAAAAATCATTTCTCCCAATCAAAAATTGAAGATTCTTTAACCCTTGTTCAAACCACATGTTTTTAACTTAGAAATTTGAATGATGAGATTCTTGATTGCTTCCATGTCTTGATGCTCAAATTGTCCTTTACCAGGGACATGGCTAAGTACTTAGATTTTACACTCTGCAGAGGTGGTGCACTTTCCCCACAAGACTTGGTTTCACCAAGACAAGATCTTTCAGAAGCCTTCCCTTAGACCAAAATGGACGCGTTCCAACCTATCAAACTCTACCACCAACTGTCCATATGGCTAAGTTCTTGCAACCTATATGATCCAGGCAGAGCCCATAATGCCAAGTGGCTGCACTTGAAACTTCTCAACATTTGACATATCAAATCTCTTTGTTCCTGGGTGGCAATCCACAAGTGAGATACACAAGGTCAACCATAGACATGGGCCTTGTGAACCACTCAACCAAAAACCACCAAATAAAGTCCCATTCCACCCAGGTGATTCATTAACTTAGTTGTTTTATTAAACAAAAACACAAGTCCTCAGACTTAGAAATTTTTCATAGTATGGATATATATATTCCACCCTTGTTTTATATTAGCTAGGCTAAGCTTGATAGTAGTAGGAATCTTAACTTAGGAAAATTTCTACTAAGGTTCCATCTACTAGGTTTTCCTATAGCAAGGTTTATACTTAGCAAAATTCCATGCAAGTTTTACTTAGAAAAATCACTAATGCATAGTGAAAGTAATGGGACAAAAAGTATGAAGCATCACTTGCGTTTTTGGTAGAGGGTATAAGTTTACTCCTTGTCCTTGCAACAATCACAATCTTCAAGTCACTACAATTCAATCAAGCAAGGCACAAACTCAATCTACCAATCAAGCAAAACAACACATAAAATAACAAAGTCAAGGTAATGCATGCAAACATGCCAAGCTTTGTTTTATTTGAAAAAGTGGTTCCTAATGGGTCATAAACATTGGAAAACACCTAAGGGTCATTTTATAAAGTGGCAAAGTCATTTGCAAAAGGTTTCACTTCAAAAACCATTTTCAAAATAAAGTATCATTTTACGTGGTGTAGAAATATTTTTGCTAAGGCATTAATCTATAGGGTTCACAAAATATGTTTTCAAACCATAAAACTTGGTGTTTAGGGTCAGAGAGTTTAAAACAAAACATTTCCCAAAAGTTTTCTTCCAAAACCATTTTTAATAAATAAACCATATTTTTATTTAACTAGAAATGGTTTTAAATCAAAGAATCATTCTTTTGTTTCACCAAATACATTTTTGAATCCACAAAGTGTTTCCTATGGTCAGTATATTAAAATCACACCAATTGCCAAAGATTTTATCCCTAAAATCCTTTTTGAACAATTTTTATAATCTAAACAAGCATACAAATGTTTCTGCAAAAACACACATTTTTCCAGAAGCTTTTGACTAAACAAATTGTATGGTTGGCTAGGGCTTCTTCCACTGATTCCAATGATATAAAGTTTGCAAATTTTGGACGTGTGGATCAAAAGTTATAGATTTTACAAAATTCTGTTTTAAATCAAACCAACAGAGACACGTGGCGTGTTCTAATTCGTCGGTACCAGTTCGCTCGGATTGATCTCTCTGGATCGTTGGATCTAAGTGAGATCGTGCGGTGCAGAGACACTACTTACCCTTTTGCTCACGTTCTATCGCATCCGTCAGATCAAGATCCTACGATCGCTAGCATGCTTGCCAAAGATCGGCGGCGCTGGCGGCGGCGGGTGGCGGCGCACGCTCGGGCAGGAGGTTTCCGGTGAATCTAGGAAGCGAGGGAGAGGGGGAAATGGCTTACAGTGCTTGCAGGGTCGAGGTGAAGCTCGAGGTGGCGTTGGCTTGGCGAGAGGCGCTTAGGAACGGCGACGATTGCTCGCCGGAGTTTGCAACAGCGTCTGGCGGCTCTGGTTGACGACAGGGGCGACGCTGCAGTTCACCCCAAGGCAAATGGACGGTACGGTTAGACGCAGACTGAACTGGAGATGATGTGAGCATCAATAGGAAGGCTAGGGGCGGTCGAGGCTTACCGGAGGAGCTCGACGGAGACGAGACAGACGGCGGCGACGCTCTGTGTCGTGCTTGTCGACGCTAGGGGACACGCGCGGGCGAGTGGAGCACACGGGCAGGTGCGCCTGGGACTGGAGAGCAAGCTTGTGTGCAGAGGGAGGTGAGGCGTGGCTGCGGTTTATCGGAATTCACCGGAGAAGCTCGCCGGAACAGCGACGGTGCAGGGCCAATTCGAGGAAGCCTGGTGGCTCTCTGGCTGCGGGCTTTGAGGGAAAATGAGGGGAGAGGTGGGCGCTTATGTACGCGTGGTCAGGGGCGAGATTAACGCGGCCATTACTCGTGAATTTAACTCGCGAAATCAACGCAGGCAGCCTTCGAACTGGTCGCTGGGAAGATCTTGGCGACGGTCGTGGGGTCCGTCATCGCTTGAGAGATAAAGAGAGGGGAATGGGTCCACTCTTCAGTGTCCTCGCGGGTTGCTTCTGCGGTAAAGAAAACGTTTCGGGGGGCGAGGGAACAGGTGGGCTTGTTGGGCTGTTGGACTGGCCGGCTGGGCTGGCTGTCCACTTCTATTTTTTTCCTATTCTGAAACCTTTTTCTTTTTCTAAATCAATTTCTGTTTTGAAATTTCAAACAACATTCATACATTCAAATCACATTCAAACATTCAACACACCTTGCAATTGAATTTGGTTCTGTTTAACAACATAAACCAATTACCAAAATAAAATAATAATTTTAATCTTTTTAGGATCTATTTAATAATTAAATAAAATAGATCTCAATTATTAATTCAAATAGGTTTTGATTTATTTAATAAAATCTCCATTTGAAATCTAAATATTTTCAAAACCAAATCAGTAGGTTTTATTTGAAAATATAAGATACTTGGAAAACTTGTTTAAAACAAAATAACATTTTTATTTTAGGGTCCATTAACAATTAAATAAAATGGACTTTAGTTATTAAATCAAATAGGATTGGTTTTATTTAATAACTTTATTTTGAAATCTAAAATAAACCAAAAACACTTTAGTAGGTTTTAATTGAGAATATAAAATACTTGGAAAACTTATTTTAAAATAATTTAATAAGTTTTAGTGTTTATTTAAAATGGTAAAAGCCTTTACTTAAATAAAATTGGATATTAAATCCTTATTATTTTATTTAAATAAACTTTTACTATTTTTATCAAAACAAAACATTTTATTTCAAAAACTTGGCCAAGGTTTAATTTGGCTCTATAAAATAATCTTTATTTATAAATTTATTCTTTTTCATTTGAAAACCAAATCTTTTTATTAAAAGATCCAAAATAGTAATTTCACTTATTCAAAATATTTTCTTTATTAATTGTTTAACTTTTTAAATCCCTTTAGGATTTGTTTGATCAAAAGGGTTTGAAGGTTTCCAATTGGAATCAAAAAGTTTCTTCTCACCCTGAAAATCAACAAAGTTTTATTTTATTCATTTATTTTTCACATTACAAGATTTGGAAAATCTTGGGATGTGACATTATATTACCTGATCCACTGCTCCTAGCGTAACTAGGTTTGGCTTGTGTGCACTCTCAGAGCTTATATTGTGATTGCTTAGCCATGCATAGCTGTCAGTTCTGGTCCTTCCAGATGATGTATCAGATGTAGAGAATCTAGTATGATAGGAGAACGTGATGAGATGAGATCAGATGTGATATGAGTTAAATATGCTAAGGCTTGTATGGGAGGCCACGGTGGGATGTGGTTTTTCTAGTCCCATGCTCGCCACCACTAGGACCTGAGTTCTTGCCTTTGGAACCAAGACGATCATACAACCACACGGGGCCTGGACAACCTCATGAGCAACTAACTTGCCTAGTAGATTCCATGAGTCACATAGTTCGGACGTTCCATTCGACATACGCATTGAAAATGTTTTTGAGAGAGGAGGTGAAGGAGGTGCATTCATACAGGTGGGGAAGCATGGTCGCGGTTGCTTGGGGTTGATGGTGCCCCTGGTAAACCAACCTCGCCTCACATCTTTAAGTACCGGCTTCGGGATTTGACCCGTTATGGCGGAATCATACTTATTGCGTGACTCATGTTCTCGGAGAAAGCAAGGTAAAGGTCGTGTCTAACCACCCTCTGCCGTCCTTCCAAGAAAGAGGGCTATTACTAGTGGCATTAAGAGAAGGTTAGTACGTGTGGGTAAAGTTGTACACCCCTGCAGGGTTAAATCTTTTCGAAAAGCCGTGTTCACGGTTATGAACGCTTGGTGACAAGATTCTAAAATCATAGAGAACTATAACCTAATAATAAAACTTGGCAGATCAACGTGTGCTTAAGGATGCTTCCTCATGGGTAAGAGGGGGTGATCCTAGTTGGTAGATGATGATGATTTGGTGGATATCAAAAGATGATGATCAATATTTCGGAGATGTCGCTCTCTTATCCCCTTTTAAAATACTCTGAATAGACGAGCTTCTTCTCCCTCTTGTTTTATAAACAAAAGATGGCTTTATGCAAAACAACTCCACCAGCCATAAGTCTTGCGGAGTACACCATGTACTCACCCTTGATTTGTTGATACTTTTGGCAGAGTAAGTGCTTGAAGGGAGTATGCCCGAGAGGCAATACTAAAGTGGTTATTATCGTATTCCTTGTTTATGATAAATGTTTATTTTGCATGCTATAATTGTATTAATACAGAAACGTTAATACATGTGTGTTTAATAAACAAAAAGGAAGTTCCTAGTTATGCCTCTCTCATAAACTAGCTCGTTGATTAACAAGATGATCAAGGTTTCCTGATCATGGACATTGGATGTTGTTAATAACGGGATCACAACATTACTGTAATGGTGTGATGAACATTCATCCGAAGTATAGCATTACGATCAAAGTCATTGAGTTTATATTGCTATAACAACTTACGAAGTGATCCTATTCCTTAGACCATGAGATCATGTCAATCACTAACACCGGAAGAGTTTCTTGATAACATCAAACGTCACACCGTAACAGGGTGATTATAAAGATGGATTCAGAACTAATAAAGTATTATGTTGAGGCTCATGGATCGAGAGTGGAATTTGTTCATCCCGATGACGGATAGATATACTCTGGGCCCTCTCGGTGATATCAAATTGATTAGCTTGCAAGCAAGTGATTTGATCACTAGAATGTTATATCACGGGAACGAGAAAAGAGTGCATGACGGTAACGAGATCAAACTAGGTATGGAGATACCGATGATCGAATCCCGGACATGTAATATATCGTGAAACAAAGGGATTAAGATACTAGCATAAAAGGTTCCGACGATCACAAGAAAGTCATCGTTGAATGTGTGGGAGTCAGTATGGGTCTCCAGATCCCGCTTCTGATTATTGATCTGAGAGGGGTCTCGATCATGTCCGCATTATTCGCGAACCGTATGGTGACACACTTAATAGACACCGATATCCAATTGGAGCAAAAGTTTCATGCCGAAAAGAATAACAAGCGCAGGAATTTATTTCACTAGATACCGAAACAGGTTTTCAGGTGAAATTGCAGAAAGTGTTTCTGCATGTGAAATGAAATACTAGCAAGGGGTTATTTGTGAATGTTTGTCATTAAAGTAATTGACAAAATTCTGAATAAAATAAAAGAGTTTTATTCAATGAGAGTTTGCATTAAATTTGGTGGAAATTTAATGGGAATTTGAGTGGGTTTTTGAGTGGAGGGAATTGAAAGGCTTTTGTGTGAGTGGAGTGTCCACCCACATGAATGAGGGAGAGGTGGGGGCACCCTCCATGGCCGGCGGCCATGCCCCCTTGGGCTGCCCCCCTCCCCTATATAAGGAGCCCCTCCTCTCACTTCTCACTCACACCTCCTCGTGAAGGATCTCTCTCCCCCTCTAGAATTTATCCCCCATGGTCTCGGACTAGCGAGATACATGTTCCCGGTGGCTATTCGGCAAGAAATAGTTGTGCTTCCGCTGCATCGCTGGAGCGAGGAGGCGGAGGTTGCTCGGTGCCTCGAACGTGTGTGCGAGCACGGATGCGCTGCTGTTTTGCTGCGCTAGGACTTCCTCTCGATCTTGAGATCGGCAAGAGATCGTCTACATCAACCACGAGTTTGGACTCGTTAAGCTTTGTCGGTCTTCAAGGGTATGTTCTCTACGGATATACATCCACCCGTTGTTTGTATCTAGTAGATAGATCTTGGTACATAGTTGTTCCCATCGTAGGAATTTTTTTGTTTTCTATGCTGCGAACCCTACATCGGTATCAGAGCCGGATCTATGCATAGATACTTTGCAAGGGTAGTACACATATGAGTATGTGGGTGATGATGATCATTTTATTTCTTCTTAGTTGTACTTTGGATATTGGTGGCATAGTGGGATGAAGCGGGCCGGACAAACTTTACATGTCCTCGCACATGAGACCTGTTCCACGCTTGACATGCAACTAGTTTTGCATAAGTGGCTAGCGGGTGTCTGTCTCTCCTACTATAGTCAATATCTAATTTGCAACAAGTTGTCAACAATTTGGTTATCCTCGTTGTGGTTCATGTTCGTAGGTAAGAACGGTTCTATCTTCGAAAGCCCTAAGCCACGTAAAACTTGCAATCGATAAATTAGAGGCGTCTAGTTTAGATTGTTGCTGTGCTAGTGTTATGATATGGTGATGTTGTAAGTAGAAGTATGAGATGATACTCTTACAACATACATAGCGTGTAAGTTCCATATACCTTGGCCTTACACATAAAGGTATGATAGAGATCATACCAGGGTGCACATGATGGAGATCATATGCGGGAACCATATCATTTCACTAATAAACATGTGATGTTTTGATTGCATCTTATATTGCTTGTTTGGCGTTTTATTAGCATAATAAGATGATCCCTCATTTAGATATCAAGATAAGAATGTGTTCTTCCTTAAGTGTAAGGGTCCCAACCTTTAATAAGGTAGAGTCCCCTGTGTTTACAATGCTAGTCCCTGGATCAATAGCTAGCATCCACAGTTAAGATGTAATATCAAGAAACAAAGGTCATAATACAACTTTATAACCAGGAATAACATAATTTTATTACATCTTACATAGCTCATTTGGCTATTACATTACATTGCAGCAGTAATCTATAAGCATGGGGTCCTTCATCTTCAAAGTGCCACAGGCAGACATGTTGGTTGTAGACTTTGAAATCCTAATCAACACACTTCACTAAATCAATCAAACCTGCAACATACAAGTTACAACCACAAGGGTCAATACATTTGAATTGTATTGGCAAGTGATACTATGGTAGTATAGTGGAGTCTATCATCTATATGCATTTGGCTAAGTGGAGTTGAGGCTTGCATTGCTCAAAATAGATTTTCCTTATCATTTTGAAAACACTAAGTTTTTGCTTGACAAAATCATTTTTCTCAATCAAAAGATTGAAGATCCTTTAACCCTTGTTCAACAACAAGTTTTTAACTTTGAAATTTGAATGATGAGATTCTTGATTGCTTCTATGTCTTGATGCTCAAATTGTCCTTTACCAGGGACATGGCTAAGTACTTAGATTTTACACTCTGCAGAGGTGGTGCACTTTCCCCACAAGACTTGGTTTCCCAAGACAAGATCTTTCAGAAGCCTTCCCTTAGACCAAAATGGACGCGTTCCAACCTATCAAACTCTACCACCAACTGTCCATATGGCTAAGTTCTTGCAACCTATATGATCCAGGCAGAGCCCATATTGCCAAGTGGTTGCACTTGAAGCTTCTCAACATTTTGACATCTCAAATCTCTTTGTTCCTGGGTGGCCATCCACAAGTGAGATACACAAGGTAAACCATAGACATGGGCCTTGTGAACCACTCAACCAAAAACCACCAAGCAATTACCATTCCACCCAGGTGATTCATTAACTTAGTTGTTTTATTAAACAAAAACACAAGTTCTCAGACTTAGAAATTTTTCCATAGTATGAATATATAATCCACCCTTGTTTTCTATTAGCTAAGCTAAGCTTGATAGTAGTAGGAATTTTAACTTAGGAAATTTTCTACTAAGGTTTCATCTACTAGGTTTTCTTATAGCAAGGTTTATACTTAGCAAAATTCCATGCAAGTTTTACTTAGAGAAATCACTAATGCATAGTGAAAGTAATGGGACAAAAAGTATGAAGCATCACTTGCCTTTTTGGTAGAGTGTATAGGTTCACTCCTTGTCCTTGCAACAATCCTACTCTTCGAGTCACTACAATTCAATCAAGCAAGGCACAAACTTAATCTACCAATCAAGCAAAACAATCACATAAAATGATAAAGTCTAAGAAATGCATGCAAGCATGCCAAGCTTTGTTTTATTTGAAAAAGTGGTTCCTAATGGGTCATAAACATTTGAAAACACCTAATGGTCATTTTGTAAAGTGGCAAAGTCATTTGCAAAAGGTTTCACTTCATAAACTATTTTCAAAACAAGGTATCATTTTATGTGGTGTAGAAATATTTTTACTAAGGCATTAATCTATAGGGTTCACCAAATATGTTTTCAAACCATAAAACTTCATGTTTGTGGTCAGAGAGTTTAAACAAAACATTTCCCAAAAGTTTTCTTCCAAAACCATTTTTAATAAATAAACTATATTTTTATTTGACTAGAAATGGTTTTAAATCAAAGAATCATTCTTTTGTTTCACCAAATCCATTTTTGAAATCACAAAGTGTTTCCTATGGTCAGTAGGTTCAAAACACACCATTTGCAAAAGATTTTATCCCCAAAATCATTTTTGAACAATTTTCACAACCTTAACAAGCATACAAATGTTTCTGCAAAAACAAACAATTTAACAGAAACTTTTTACTAAACAAATGGCATGGCTGGCTAGGGCATGTTCCACTGATTCCATTGATATAAAGTTTGTAATTTTTGGACGTGCGGATCAAAAGTTACAAGGGTTTCAATTTTGCAAACAAATCTGATTCAAAATTTCTTTTAAACAGATCTAGTGACACGCGTCCTATTCCTATTCGTCGGTACCGGTTCGAGTGGATCGAGTGATGCAGACTGTTGGATCAAGTTGAATCGCACGGCACGCAGATGCTACTTACCCTTTCGCCTAGCTTCTATCCTAGCCACTAGATCGAGATCGGACGGCTGCTGCAAGCTCGACCTAAAACGAGCGGCGCTGCGGCGGTGGCTAGAGGCGGAGCGGCCAGATGGTGGCGGTGCCAGCGTTACAGGAAGCTAGAGTGGCTGGGGAGATGCTCACCGCGTTCGCAGAAGCCTGGGGAAGCTCAACGTGTTGGTTGCAGACGAAGGGGCGCTCACATGTGCTGGCGATTGCTCGCCAGAGTTGGTATGGGCGGCGGTGCTCTCGGGTCGTCGTTACTGGTGTCGTTTGGAACCACGCTAAGACAAAGTGGAGGCATGGTTAGACGCGGGACGATCTGGGGAAGATGTGTGCATCATCGAGAGAGCTTAGGGCGGTCGGAGTTCACCTGGGGTGCTCGACGGAGTAATGGCAGACGGCGGCGCACGCTCGGTGTCGACGAAGTCGGGGTTACAGGGCACTCGCGGGAGAATGAGTGGCACGAGGAGATGCGCCAGGAGGTGGGGAGTATGTACGCGTGGTCGATGAGGCAAGGGGCGGCACGGGGTCGCCGGAATTTACACAGGACCTCGTCGGAGCCAGTGGGTTTGCCAAGAGCAATTCGAGCAGCCCTGGGGCGGAGAGGAGCTGTAAGCAGAGGCGAAATGGGGAGAAGAGGGACGCGTTTAAGGAGGCATGGTCGCAGCGAGGTTAAGGCGCGGCATTGAAGCGAATTCAACCGCGGCGTTAGGGGCAGAAACGGCCGGCGTGGTCGTCGCGGGGTGAAGACGATGCTGAGCTGGCGTGTGGGGCAGTCTTGTCAGCGAGAAAGGGAGTGAGGGGGAGGGTCCACCTGTCAGCTTCTGTGCGGGTGCGAGTCTGTGTGTAGAAAACGTTTCGCTGGGTAGTGTTGGTGGGCTAGAGTTGGGCCTAGACTGGGCTGCTGGGTTGGGTCGACCAGACTCATATTTTTTTCCAGTTCTGAATCTTTTTTTTTCCCAATCAATTTCTGTTTTGAATTTCAAACAACAATTCAAGCAACCAAAACAAACCAAACTTCCACCAAACTTTTGCATTGAGTTTGGTTCTGTTTAACAACATAAACCAAAGTCCAAAACAAAATAAAATAATTTTATTCTTTTTTAGGATCTATTTATTAATTGAATAAAATAGATCTTATTAATTCAAATAGGATTTGTTTTATAATAAATCCTCATTTGAAATCTAAATATTATCAAAATCAAATCAGTAGGTTTTATTTGAAAATAATAAACACTTGGAAAAATTATTTAAAATAATTTAATAAGTTTTGATGTTTTAATTAAAATGGTAAAACCTTTTATTTAAATAAAATTGGATATTAAATCCTTATTATTTTATTTAAATAAACCTTTACTATTTTTATCAAAACAAAATGCTTTAATTCAAAATCTTGGCCAAGGTTTAATTTGGCTCCATAAAATAATCCTTATTTATAAATCTACCTTTTCCTTTGAAAACCAAATCTTTTTATTAAAGGATCCAAAAATATTAATTTCAAATATTTTTAACATTATTGTTTATTTATCTTTTTAAATTCCTTTAGGATTTTATTTGATCCAAATAGGTTTTGAAAGTTTCCAAATGGATTCAAAAAGTTTCTTCTCACCCTGAAAATTAACAAAGTTTTATTTTGTTCATTTATTTTTCACATTACAAGATTTGGAAAATCTTGGGATGTGACATTAAGTATGCACCGACAATGTTTCATCGCTTCAAGACATCACGTGATGATCGGGTGTACTTGAATCCACGAACATATCTCGGGTGTAAGACAGTTACACATCGAAATACTAAGGTTCTTACTTGACGAGCCTAGCATGTACAGACATGGCCTCGGAACACGGACCGAAAGGTTAAGCATGAGTCATATGTTTTGATATGATGACCATATGGATGCTCGCCTTTGAAGCTATGCCGACTCACGTGATGATCAGACTTGGTATAGTGGATTTGGTTCATGTAATCACCAAAAAGACACGAGGGATGTCGTTTTTGAGTGGGAGTTCATTTCTAATTTTGATTAGTAGAACTCAATTTATCATAAATTAAATCAAAGTGAATTTTCATAATTTGTTGTAGTCATTGGCATTCGTTCACCACCTTATGCAAAGTTGTAATTGAGATAATAGAACTATAGAATTCTAGATATATACTTTACGAACTGGTATCGTATTGTGTTGAGTGTCAATCTAAAGTTTAAAGTCCTATTGCAAAATTTCAGCAAAATTCTATTTACTCCGTGAAATTTAATAATTGGTATTAAATCGAGAGTAACAATTCCAGTGTTAGTATCTTAAGTATCATGTTTGCCTCCATGATTCTTGATTGTTTTAATATCAAGTTTATCGAGGAGCTGAAAGAATTATTTCAGAAATCATCATGTGTGGCAGATATAATGATATCTGAAACAATGTTTTGGTTGCAATATGATAGAGTATAATATATGTTCTCATATTGGATGAGAATTTACGAAGGTTGGAAATGCTAGACATCCTAATCATCCAAAAGGGTTTTGGAAAGTAACGTTATACTCACAATTCGCCTTTATAAGCCAAAGTAGCTTGATCACGAAATTCGTCAGGATAAGGGTGAATAGAATATGTATGTAAAATGTTTACTACACTAAAAGATTACTAAAGAATGGATTTTGAAAGAATACCGATCAGTTTGATGATGGTGATCTACTTCAAAGTGCAAGTCCAAAGGTATTATTATTTGAATATACACGCTTTGGACTATGTGTCATGTATATGGCACTACTTATGATGTTGGTACATTCTTTTAAAAAGGAAAAGGAAATGCTGAAAGAGAATCTATAAAATATACTTGGCAGAAAAGAAAAGATTGAAAATGTCCAATTTAGGTATATATATGATATACATGTTATGGTTGTATTCTTTGCTTATTAAACAATGTGGTTCTTGGGTATTGGATACCGAATTGGTTGGTATGAAATTTCATACGGAACAACACAATTCATGAACCACAATGGCCTAAGTAACTAGCAAGAGAATATGTGATGATGTTCATCGAAAACAAACAAACCGTTGTTTGTATTTCTCGTTGACATCAAAGCTTGACTTCAAGATTTGTTTTAATAATTGTTATTTAAATCTGGTATTATGAGAACAAAGGTTGTTCAAATAATTACCGTATTCCATATAAGATGGATGATTTACAAATCTAGTTGGAGAAATCACATCCATAAAACCTAATGCTAAAATGTCACAAGACAAATGATTGAAAGATCACTTACGAAGTGACATCGCTGTTTAAATTATATTGGAAAGAAAACATGAAGAATCTCCATATTCATGGATTTTTGGAGTCTTTGATTTGATCAGGTGACGCTTGTGAGACTTTCCACGTGATAATTAAAACTTTGTTCAAAGGCCAAAGAAGAACGAACGACTAAATTATTGGAACTTATACATATCAATATATGTAGTCCATTATATATAGTCGTAAGCGATGGATTTCAACTTCATATGCTTTCTCTAGAAATTTTAGTGAATGTTCACTTAATGAGAAAGAAGTATGAAATATTTTGAAAACGTTTCAAAGACTTTCAAGATGAAGTGAAAAATCATTGTAACAAGAAAAATAAATGGTTTATGATTTTATCATAAGGGATTTATTTGAGTTACAAGTGTAACAAGAAAATAAATGAATTATGATTTTATCATAAAGGGATTTATTTGAGTTGCAAGTTTAGCAAAACACCTAGATTTACATATCCTGAAACACCATAGGAATATGGAGTGTTTGAGATTTGTAATGTAACCTTGTCTGACATGGTTGGATCAAAGGTGTTATTTATAAAACTGCCATTATGTTTTAAAATATTAAAGCTTTAGAGACTTCCGCTTTTACACTGAAAAGAGCTCCATCTTGATCCGTTGAAATGACACCATATGAGTTATGTTTTGGGGTAAAACCCAAGTTGTCATTTCTTAAATTTTGGTATGCTAAACATAAGTAAGATGTTTATAACCGAAGTCGGATGAGCATGTCTTTGTAGGTTATTTCGAATAACAATTGGTTATTCCTCCATAACACCAAGGACAAAAGGGTTTGTCGCTTGAAATGTGAAGTTTCTTGAAAAAGGAATTTTTCGCAAAAGTTAAGTGGGAGGACAATAGAACTTTGATAAGGTTAACGAACCTTAGCTAAATGTGCTGAGTTGCGCAGCGCCGGAAATTGTTCCGAAGGCTGCCATAATGCTCATAGCTCATGTGCCTCAAAGGTTGTGGTCACGGAGATCTAAGTTCTTATTGAACCAAGTCAGTCGGTTAAACAATCAAATGCTAAGATTTGAGAGTAAATCATTATTGTCTGACAATGATGAACCGACTACATGCAAAAAAAAGCGATGATGGGGCCTGACTCCGTCAAATGGTTTGAAGCCATAAAATCCGTGATAGTTCCATACACGAGGAATCAAGTTTTGAACTTGGAAGACCCTTCGAAAAGGTGTAAAAACCTATCGGTCGTATTTGGATCTATAAAGAAACAGACATGGATGTTTCACATCTATGAAATAGTCGACATGTCGTAAAGTATTTTACGACAATGTTAAAGGAGTTTACTATGACAAGATTTGATCTTTCATAGCGATATTTAGTCTGAACGGATTAAAGTAGCAACCACTACATATAATTTGGTATATGGTAGATGAATAAACAAAACAAAGTTCTTCTAATAGAATGGTTACCTAGGACGTGTACATGACACGGTCCAAAGGGTTTTGTTAATTCAAAGGATGCTAAAAAGGGCATGCAAACTTCAACGGTTGAAGTAAGCATTGCGGAGTTGGAATCTTCACCGTGATGAAAAAGGAGTTTTCATCTAGAGACGATGAAGATGCTTGCATTTGCAAGAAATTAAGTGGGAGCGCTGAGACATATTTCTAATACATTATGTGAAGGACATCTTGTTCATTATAAATGATGTATCTTTTATTGACAAAGGTTAAGGATTTCATTTTGATGAAAGACTTAGGCAAAACCCGAATATTTAGCATGAATGTCTATAGTGGATAGACAGTGACGCTAATATGGTTGGGCCAAACGTACATATATGAGATATTGAAGGAGTTCAATATAGAAACGACAAGAAACGGTTCTTGTCGCATGGAAAGGAATTGAATCAAGATTCAAGTGTATCGACACTTGATAAGTGAAACAAGATTCAAGTGCTTTGACACTTGATGAGTGAAATCACGAGAATGTTTTGATCAATCATACCATGATATGTACATATCCAGATATGTCCTATGCTCTAAGTGTTATGAGCATATACCAGAATGAATCATAAAATGATCATTGGACGATAGTGAGGATATTCTTATGATCTTTTTGAAAGAACTAAGAATATATTTGTGTAGAGGTGACAAACAATTACAAATAGTTCAATGTAAAGCGTTACATTGATACTAGGTTTGTCACAAGATACAAATTAAGTTTATCTCAATTTAAACTACGGGTAGCACAATGTAATGGAAAGAAGATTCCATGATGGATTTGGATGAAATCCAAAGTTAAGACATTGTGACGGATACTACAACAAAAGGCTAAGTATATGACTGCTATAGTAGCAGCAAAGGAGGGAATTTGTGTCAAGTAGTTTGTTATCAAACTAAGGTGTGGTTATAGCGGCTAACACTAAAGATATATTGTACGACAATAGTATCGACATGTTTTAACCCCAAGGAACTAAAGGTCTCATCGAAAGACCAAATTTATACAATGCCATCTCATTGGAGAATGAGTGATGAGTGAAGACGCAAAGACATGTAAATACACACGGACCTGAAAGCGTCAGATCCGTAGATTATGTTAACCACTTGCAATTGCGTATATGGAACACCAGAAAGCCATAGGTTTTCAATACGCAAAGTTTTCAAACTAGATTATTGTCTCTAGTGCAAGTGGGAGACTGAAGGGAATATGCCCGAGAGGCAATAATAAAGTGGTTATTATCGTATTCCTTATTTATGATAAATGTTTATTTTGCATGCTATAATTGTATTAATCTGAGCGTTAATACATGTGTGTTTAATAAACAAAAGGGAAGTTCCTAGTTATGCCTCTCTTATAAACTAGCTCGTTGATTAACAAGATGATCAAAGGTTTCCTGATCATGGACATTGGATGTTGTTAATAACGAGGTCACAACATTAGTGTAATGATGTGATGAACATTCATCCGAAGTATAGCATTACAATCAAAGTCATTGAGTTTATATTGCTATAACAACTTACGAAGTGATCCTAATCCTTAGACCATGAGATCATGTCAATCACTAACACTGGAAGAGTTTCTTGATAACATCAAACATCACACCGTAACAGGGTGATTATAAAGATGGATTCAGAACTAATAAAGTGTTATGTTGAGGCTCATGGATCGAGAGTGGAATTTGTTCATCCCGATGACGGATAGATATACTCTAGGCCCTCTCGGTGATATCACATTGATTAGCTTGCAAGCAAGTGATTTGATCACTAGAATGTTATATCACGGGAACGAGAAAAGAGTGCATGTCGGTAACGAGATCAAACTAGGTATGGAGATACAGATGATCGAATCTCGGACATGTAATATATCGTGAAACAAAGGGATTAAGATACTAGCATAAAAGGTTCTGACGATCACAAGAAAGTCATCGTTGAATGTGTGGGAGTCAGTATGGGTCTCCAGATCCCGCTTCTGATTATTGATCTGAGAGGGGTCTTGATCATGTCCGCATTATTCGCGAACCGTATGGTGACACACTTAAGAGACACCAACATCCAATTGGAGAAAAAGTTTCATGCCGAAAAGAATAACAAGCGCAGGAATTTATTTCACTAGATACCGAAACAGGTTTTCTGGTGAAATTGCAGAAAGTGTTTCTGCATGTGAAATGAAATACTAGCAAGGGGTTATTTGTGAATATTTGTCATTAAAGTAATTGAAAAAATTCTGAATAAAATAAAAGAGTTTCATTTAATGAGAGTTTGCATTAAATTTGGTGGAAATTTAATGGGAATTTGAGTGGGTTTTTGAGTGGAGGGAATTGAAAGGCTTTTGTGTGAGTGGAGTGTCCACCCACATGAATGAGGGAGAGGTGGGGCCACCCTCCATGGCCGGCGGCCATGCCCCCTTGGGCTGCCCCCCTCCCCTATATAAGGAGCCCCTCCTCTCACTTCTCACTCACACCTCCTCGTGAAGGATCTCTCTCCCCCTCTAGAATTTATCCCCCATGATCTCGGACTAGTGAGATACATGTTCCCGGTGGCTATTCGGCAAGAAAGAGTTGTGCTTCCGCTGCATCGCTAGAGCGAGGAGGCAGAGGTTGCTCGGTGCCTCGAACGTGTGTGCGAGCACGGATGCGCTACTGTTTTGCGGCGCTAGGACTTCCTCTCGATCTTGAGATCGGCAAGAGATCGTCTACATCAACCACGAGTTTGGACTCGTTAAGCTTTGTCGGTCTTCAAGGGTATGTTCTCTACGGATATACATCCGCCCGTTGTTTGTATCTAGTAGATAGATCTTGGTACATAGTTGTTCCCATCGTAGGAAATTTTTTGTTTTCTATGCTGCAAACCCTACAGTGTTCACCTGAAGACGAGTTCCGTACTACATCGACATCGACGAGTATCTTGGGGTTCCCGGCCGGCAGCCCGGAATCTATGGGCTGGGACGTCATCGTTATGCTTCAGGTCTCTTAGGCCATTTGTTAGGTTTGCTATACTTAATAGCATAATTTGCCTTCCGTTGTTTGATGTTTGTGGTCAGTGACCTCTGCTTGTAATAATTTGGTTCTCTACTCAGTTATGAGCTTGGTGTAATTATTTTTGTGTCGTAGGGTCACTCTCGTGTTACCGATTCTTCACTGGATATTCTCGAGCTCAATGTTAAGATTATTTCAGACGGAGGTTTGGGATTTGTTTAGCCCTGATCACGGGGGTGTCACATAGCCCATATAATATTAGTCACTATGAGTCCGACTCACTGACTTAGTCCAAAATCCAGCTCAGGTCTAACCCAACCAGATTTTTGGTTCAGATCCAGTCTAAACTTGCTTCCGCTCTTAAGTGTGTGACCTCGCATGAACATGGCTATTTGGATATGATTGGAGTCCAACTATCAATTGATCAGTTGATAGCGGCTCCTAGCAGAATGTTCCGACTCCCAAGTATCAAAGAGTCATGATGACATGCCTTTCCAATGCGACTTGCATCCAAGTACCTTTTGCCTCACGATATACCTTGTCAGACTATAGGCGAATATTTCTCATCCCTTAAATAGTCCGACTCTCTTCTCGATCCGAGACAAGTTATTCGTCTGACTAACTCTTAGTCGATCGCCTTGGTTAACACTTAATCGAGTCGTTCATGGCTATGCTTTCCTAATCATATCATCCAAGAGGGCCCAGAGAATATCTCTCCAACTGGAGGGACAAAATCCCATCTTGGTTATTCACATCACGCAGTTTGATTCTCAGTCGGCCCGAACTCTGCCTTTATAACTGCCTAGTTATGGACCAGCGTTTGACAGAACCTTAGTCGGTGATCCTCAACACGGGCTGTGCAACAACCTCAAGTCTAAGAATTATATTGATTGAGATATACACATGACAACTTGTTCGTTGTACCTCAATATGGGTCAATCTGACTCGCTAAACTCTTTAGCTGAATCTGTGTAAGTAGGAATAGCATCCCCATGCCCATGACAAGTGGAACCAAGTCATCAGTGGACTTTCACATTGGTCTAACTTGTGTGTCCAGCACAACCTCGATGACCAAGGATATTTAGTACAAACAACATGAATGTATAGTTCGACAACTGAATCACATATTCAATGATACACATCAGATGTTTATACATGGACAACTTAATAAATTTATGAATACAATGAGCAATATCATCATACATGATTGCCTCTAGGGCATATTCCCGAAAGTTTTCCTCTATTCCCTGTCAAAAAACTTCAACACAAAACTTTCTCTTATTTCTTTTCTATGGGGTGAAATTAGTGGTACAAAGATATAGTGCCAGCTGTGATAAAAGCCCCAAATAAAATTTGTCTTTAAATTTCCAAAGAGTTACTTAAGTGGCCAATATCCATATAATATCAAAATACTCAAAAAGAATCAAATCAAAACTCAAAAAATCCAGGCTTGCAACAAATGACAGATTATGTCTAGAAAAACATCAGCTGCAGAACACTTTTATTTCGCCCACTTAAACATGTCAGGAATTTTAGCCAACTTTTTCATGTAGGGGATGAAAAGATGTAACTTCAATAAAAAATTTAGCTTATTTGAAGTTATAGAAAAAATCATAAAAATCATTTGGTAAACTGCAGCGTGCAAAAAATTTCAACTCCAAATATATGTTTCTACTTTTAACATCCAAAATGGGTAAAACTTGGTACTTTATTTTTATAAATATTAAATAAAATATAAATCCTTTATTTTAACAAAGAACAAATGTCCAAAAACCAAAAAATTAAAAGAAGCAAAAAAGAACCAAGAAAGAATCAAACAAGAAACAAGAAAAAGCAAAGAAGAAAGCAAATCTTTTTGTAGTTTTTGTTTTTCTAGAAAGGGCAAAGAAGAAGCAAAAAGAACCAAATAAACATAAATATTTTTAGTATTTTGTTTTTATAAATAATATGCAAAATAATATCCAAACAAAACAAAAAGGTAATTCAAACATGGTTTCCACAAACATACAAACAAAAACATGAAGGTAAAACTAAAATATGAGTTTGGAATGATATTACTTGAAATACTTGAAAGAAGAGGGGGATGCGTGGGCATCCCCAAGCTTGTGGTCTTTCTATTTCTTGTCCTCTACTTCTTTCTCATCATATAATGTCAATCATCTCAGAAAAAGAAATATTTTCATCTTCTTGTTACTCCAGTGCCTACAAAATGGTTAGTTCTCCAAACAAATGATATAATAGTTTCTACCATGATGCAAACTTTAGTAATTATTGGGAAACAATTTTATTCAAGTACATAATATATTACAAAAGAGACACTCTTTTTATTTTGTTTTTATGTGGGTAACGTTTTAATGATATAGACTTTGCAATGGTTCCATTGGCATGAACAACACATGCTCAAGGTCGACCCTAACTTTTCCATTGCTAGTCCTTCTCATTTTCTCTCCCAAATTTTATATTTATTTAGAATATTAAACTAAGTGTTAAATAACAGTAGCTAAATTTATTTTACATGTTACATGGATATCAAGGTGTGCTCAAATAGAATAGCATTTGAAAGCATATGGACATTAACATTTAAGTCTAACTTCCTTCCTAAGAATTGGAATTTTATATATGAATAAGTAGGAGCAAATTTGTCGTAACCAATGTATATAATGATCAATAGCTTGCATAAATAGAATGGAATAAAGAGGGTTTTTATCGCTTCCTCTTTCATAGTTATTGCATGTTGGGCCACGGGCTGATAAACAAAACTTTTATCTAACGAAGTGCTCCCAAGATCCAGCTTAGGTAATAGGCCACGAGATTTACCAATAGACGCGTAGGTGCGGATTATCGATGTAGCACACTAGGTAATGTCGTGCCGATCGATCTCATGAACAGCTCCTCCGGATCCCTACAAACTCCTTTGCCAGATCCCTTTGTATCTAGCACCGCACGTGCAACGCCTCTACCGGTATCCACACATACAGGAAGGAGAACATGCAGGGGACTGATAGATCTTGTCTAACCCGATTTGGGAGTGGAGAAAAGTGACGGGTAGGTCAGGGACTATCCCTTGTCGCTCCACTTATATTCACACCTAGTTGGGCTCAACTCTTGAGGCCCATCTAGGCTGTAACCCAACAACCACATGGATCTCATCCACATGGGCTCCTTACCCTTAAGTGTGTGACCCTATAGGTTCATGAACACATGGACACGACATGAGCTACACCTCCAAGTATCCTGTCATGGATTTGAGTCACACTCACTCCGATGAACACTTGGTCTGAAGTCCATAGATGGTAGCGGCCTCTAGCAAGACATGCCATCTCCCAAGTGTCGTTAAGTCCGGAAGACAAACCTTCAATGTGACTTTCGTCCAAGTACCTTTGCCACACTATATACCTTGTTAAGCTATAGGCTAGTTGTTGCCATCCCTTTAATAGCTTAACCCTCTTCTCATTCCGTGATATAAAATTCATTGGAATAACTCTTATTTCGACTCCTCAGTTAACACTTAATTGAGTAGCGCATGGCCATGCTTCCGAATTATATCACATGAGAGGGCCCAGATATATCTCTCCATTATGGAGGGGCAAATCCCATCTTGGTAATCCATGTCATGGAGCTTGATTCACAACCAACCTGAACTCTACCTTTATAACTACCCATTTATAGAACATCGTTTGATGGAACCTAAGTTGGCGATCCACAACTCGGATCCTGCGATCACCTCAGGTCAAAGGATTCCATTGTATGAGACTGCAAATGACAACATACTCGTTACATCTCAACTATGGGCCAGTCCGACTCGCTAAACTCTTTAGCCGAGTCCGTGCAAGTTGGAATAGCATCACCATGCCCATGACCAGTGGAACTGAGTCATCAAGCCAACTTCACATTAGTCTAAGTTGTGTGTCCAGCACAACCTCAACGACCAAGGACATCTTGTAAGAAAAACACGAATATATAGTCCCACAACCTAATCATGTATTCGATGATAAATATCAGATGTTCACACAAGGGACAACTTTATAAATTTATGAATACTCGGGGAATATCATCACACATGATTGCCTCTAGGGCATATTCCCAACATTGCAAGCATCAAAGGCAAACTTAATCTCATAGTTTTGAATAGATTCACCATATAAAGACAAGTCATCTATTGAGCATAATGGATCATCTAACTCAATTATATCACTTTCATCCCCCATATATTAGACATAATTGTTCCACATAGAGGACTAATAGGAAATGAAAGATCATCATCATTATAAGAAGAGTTATTGATGGGAATTTGTGTGTTACCTTTGTTTGGAGTTAGAGATGGGTAGCAACTCCATTCTTCCTCCACTTGTTCTCCTTTTTCCTCCTCCTTTTCTTTGGGATGCATGGGAATCCCCAAGCTTAGCCTTTTGTCATCTTCTTCCCTATCACTTCCATCATGATTTCTTGCATTCAAAAAGTTAGTGCCCAAGGGAATATTCAAGCTTTCAACATATTTTACTATCATATCATACACATTATCGCGAGCCTTGCGAAAAGGATCCATAGCATTTTACATTATCCAATTTTTTTTGGTTTTAATTTTATATGCAAGGTACCGAAAATAAACTAGCAATGCATACAAGAATTGAAGCCTAGCGCTATGCTCCCCGTCAACAGTGCCAGAAAAGTATCTTGATAACCCTCATGTGTAGGGGATCACTATAGTACAATTTGATAAGTATTTGAGTATCAAACCCATGAGGAGCTGAAGGTAAACTATCTATTCTCTAAAGCCATATAACCCACTTATATGGCCTTCTATGCAAAGCTAGGATCTAGAGAGTTTGTGTGTTTGTTGTTGTTTTTACTATTAACTAGAACGCAGTAAATTGTTGGAAGTAATTACTATGAATAAACTAGTGCAAGTAAAATAGATCTAGTGAAGTGGAGTAATGGAAATTTTCTCAAGGGAGTAATTTTGTAGGAATTTTTTTATTTCATTCATTTGGTTCACACAATTATTGAAGAACATAAATAGTATTTTTATTGTCTCTTCTAGGAGGAGCCATAACTAGGTGTAGCCATAGATATGAACAAATATACCACTAGTTATTGATCCCAAGGCCAATTAAGTACAAACAAGGGAATTATTAAGACATTAAGTCCAACCACCGCATTTATATCTAAGATCCCCATGATAATACTCCCGTTGATTAACCATAAATTAATATAACATGCATATCTAATAATTGGGGTTTGGTTTCTGTCAAATTCCGGCTATCCCTCCTCCTATCATCATGCAATGGTGATAACCTATGTATCCCCAACATATGTGTGCACCCATATTCTAGTACATAAATATCATCATAGAAGATAACATATACTTGTATGCAACCAAAACAAACTAGATCACAATTGCCATGAACAATCACTACTCAAACATCAACATAGATACAATAGATCATGGGAAAATAATAGATTGTACCACACATCATGTTTTGCCAAGATATTACAGTAAGGATGATGAGGAGGTGATGTAGATGATGATGTAGAGGTGCCTCCCAAACAAGGAGAGGCGGTGTCCCGGCCGGTGGAGGCGGCGGTGAAGGGCAGCGCGCCGTCGGTGGTAGTGCAGGGCGTCCCGACAGCAGTTGGCCCTAGGGGAGCATGTAACATCCCTAAAATCATGACTTCAAAGATTGCATATCATTCATGCATGCATATAATTTTGAGATCATTTTCAAACCATTTTTCAAGAAAAACAGAAGCACATAGAGCTATCATTTTATGTGAGCAAACTTAGATCAAATGACCATCCTCATTTGAGAGCATAGGTGTTTTAAACCAAGTTTGTTTGCTTCCTTGTTGTTTAGATTGAATGTAGAATTTGGACAAACATTTACAAAGCAAATATGGTTTCAAAACCATTTTCAAACTTATTCAAATCTTGTGCTTTAGCACTGCTTATTTTTGTTTGAAACAAAGGGGACCAAGCCAATACAAAGTGACCACTTGGTTTTATGCTCAAATTTGTGACTGTTGCACACTACAAAATATCTAAAAAGATTTGAATTCAATTAGAGTTTGAATTCATTTGAAAATCATTCCAGAAAATCAAATCAGAAATAGAAAAGGAATAAAGAAAAGGAAAAGGGCCGGCGCCAGACTTTGGGCCCAACAGCGAAACAAGCCTAGCTAGCCCCCCCGGGTTTTCCCTCTCTCTCTCTCACGCACAGATGCACCCAGCGAGTCGCTGACGCCAGGACCCCACACCCCTTCTATTCCTCTCGCAGACAACTGGGCCCTCTCCACGTCGACTCCTTATTCCCCAAATCTCGCGCGCAGACGCCGTCGCCGCTGGCCGTCGCTGCGTTGATTCCGTGGTGTAATTGCCATTGATTCACCAGGCGTTTCTTGTCGAGCCTCTGCCTACTTAAACCCCTCCCCACTCCGCTCCATTCCCCTCACTCAATTTTCTCTCCACGCCACTAGGCTGCTCGCAACTCGCCAAACACCGCCGCAGCTCTGACGATCTCCGGCAGCAAATTCCGGTGAGTCCCGACCACCCCTGTGCCTCTGATTCAAACGAGTGTGTCCAGCAGGACCTCGTGCATCTTCTGATACCCTTTGCTTGCCTGCTTGTGACCAGGGGCCTTGCGTCCCGTTCGTTCCCGCAAATGACCGAGCCGCCACTCAACTCTGGCAACCGATTACGGTAAGCATAGCGCGCCCCTTGATCTCTCTCGCATACGAGGTTGTTCGCCACCGTCTTGCACATCTCCTAAACCACCTGGTTCGTGCTAGGGCGACGAGGAACCTCGGCAACGACTTCGACAGCAACCACCTGATGCCGTGCATGACTCCGACGAGCTCCCTCAGCCACTACAGCGCACCCCTTGACCAGCCACCGCCACCTTGAGCATCAGCAACTCTCTGCGATTCCGGTAAGCCCCCTCCCCTTCTCCCGCACGACCTAGAACACCAGCTCGCCAGCAGAGGCGCCGCTGTCGTCGCCCAGCGCCACTAAATGGTCATTTGCTCGAGAACGTTGGATCAGATCGTGCGAATAGGATAGAACGCAGCGGCGGCGGTAGATTGGATCTGAGCAGCGATTAAGTTAGATCTCTGGCGGAAGCTCGATCCCGCGAAGCAGTATCGGCGATAAAATTAAGATGTGGCAGTGAGTTAGGCGTGAGTTAGGTTTAAAACAGAATTTGAATCTGATTTAGATTCAAAATTGATTTGGCTATAACTTTTGATCCCCATGTTAGAATTTGACAAATTTTATACCGTTGGAATCAGGAGAACAAGCCCTTTCTAAATATGCAATGTGTTTAATGTTTAGCTTCTGTTAAAAAGGTTTTATTTGCAGAAACTTGTGTAAGGATTATTTGAGTATAGGAATTGTTTAGGAATTGTTTTCAATGTTAAATAAATTTGGCTTGGCAAGTTTTTGACTTGTTTAGGATTCAGTACTATGCACTTGCCTGGTTTGAGTTTTAAAAATCATCACTTAGCATTTTGCATGCATGCATATATTTTTGTTTGTTTGTATATGTTTTGTGTGTAATTTGTTGCTACCAATTTTTTGTGTAGATTTTGGTGCTAGTGATTGTGATTGTGAGGAGTGCTACTCTCCCAACTACCAAGGCAAGTGGTACTTCATGAATATTTCTATCCCTATGTTTTATACTAAGCATTAGAAATATTTTTGCTAAGTCTTGCATGATATTATTTTGCTTATATGCCATGTTGGGAAATCCTAAGTAGTTGTAGAAATGCTAGGGAATTTCTAAGTTAAGTTACTATCTATGACATGCTTAGCCTAGCTAGTAGTAAACAAGGGTTGGTAAAATATACATGCTATGATGAAAATATTTCTAAGTATTTGGACTTTTGTTTTGCTTAATAAAACAACTAAGTCAATGAATCACCTGGGTGGAAAGGGACTTGATTGGTGGTTTTGGTTGAGTGGTTACACAAGGCCCATGGCTATGGTTACCTTGTGGATCTCACTTGTGGAAAGCCACCCAGGAACAAAGGGATTTTAGAGGCCAAGTGTTGAGAAGCTTCTAGTGCAGCCACTTGGCAATATGGGCTCTGCCTGGATCACATAGGTTGCTAGAACTTAGCCATTTGGACAGTTGGTGGTAGTGGGATGATAGGTTGGAACGCGTCCATTTGGTCTAAGGGAATGCTTCTGAAAGGTCCTGTCTTGGTGAAACCAAGTCTGGTGGGGAAAGTGCACAACCTCTGCAGATGGAAAAATCTAAGTACTTAGCCAAGTCCATGGCAATGGACAACTTGAGCATCAAGACATGGAAGCTATCAAGAATCTCATCATTCCAATTTCTAAGTAAAACTTGTGGGTGAACAAGGGTGAAGGACCTCAATGTCTATTGGTGGTTCCTTGGGAAAAGTTTTGACAAAGAAAAACTTAGTGATTTCAACTAATAGGAAAAACCTATTTTGAGCAAAGCAAGCCAAGCTACACTTAGCCAAAATTTGCATATAGTATCTAGTCCACTTAAAATATACTAAGGTATCACTTGCCAATACTATTCCAAAGTATTGACCCACTGTGGCTGTAACTTGTGATGTTGTAGGTTACTCTGATGAGGATTAGGTGTCATGAGTCTACACTCAACATGTTTGCCTGTGGCACATGAAGATGAAGACTTATATTTATTTACTTATTCAAACTCTTGTAATAGGCCTGTGGCCTTTGAGTTGTAAAGACTATGTTTATCTCTGGAATGGATGTAATAATGACCTTTGTATCTGTGTACTTCATATTAAACTGTGGATGCTAGCAATGATCCAGGGACTAGCATTGCAATCACAGGGATCCTTTTCCTTTACAAAGGAGGGATCTTACAGATGGTATCAGAGCACTATGTTGCCTGTAGGATTATGACCCTAGGATTTGAAACCACTAAGGAAAAAGTTTTCAGCAACTTCTACACTTGTCTATTCTTCTCGTAAACTTTTCTAATCTCTTTCTCATCTCTATTTGTATATGAACTCCATCAACGAAGTCGTGAGGAAAGGACCACTCATGACAATGACTTTGGAGTGTGAGACAGAATTCCCCAAGGCTCTCAAGGACCTCATGGTTGCATTAGAGATACAAGGTGCAGCTGTGTACAAGGGTTTTCCTGTGATGGATGAAGGAGAGGAATACTGGTGGGTGCAACTTCACTTGTATAAAAACAAGGAAGACAACCATCAGGAAAAAGGATTCTGCATGTTCACCAATTCAGTGGTGCACACTACATTCTTTGAATCAGCAAAGGATGCAGCTTGGAAGACCATCAAAGAACTTGGTGATAGAGTCAAGTGCAGAATGCTCAACCTCCAGAATGATCTAAGGAAAGAGAAGGAATATACCCAAGAGTTGGAAGCTACCAACCAAACCTTAAGAGGAGACATTATAGACTTAGTGATGGAATCATGTGAGCAAGATAGGCTAATTGCTTCTAGAAATATTGTGTTAGCCAACAGATCCAGTGAGATAGGATTGTAAACGTACTTTGTTAGTTGGACCACCACCTATCACCTTATTTTCCAAATGTTGCTTTAAAATAAGATTGAACCTTGGTTGTTGTAATGGTTTCATGTATGCATGACTTGTGTGTTTTGCTTTCCAAGGATATGTATGTGATGTTTTGTATTTTGTTTTATCTTGACTTGTGTTGTTCTAACTTTTCTATCTTATAAATAGATGCCTATTACCATCAGCACCGTTGAGGAGTTCCAGGTTACCCGCTTTGGTCCTCGTATCGTTGAGCTTACCACTTTGCTCAATCTCCCTCTTCCCACCATCATGGTGCATCCCCTCACCAAGTTTGAGAGGAAGGACCTCTGGGGCTTCAAGGTCAACCAGCCGGGCCTTGATGAGCCTACCACGGATGCCATTGTCTTCAAGCTCATGCACGATGACAGGGAGAGAGGCCTTGAGGTAGTTATGCAGGATCTGATAGGACGTCTGCTAGGGAGACACTCCCGACAGGTTAGAGGCACCCACTTCCACGTCTTCGGAAGACGTGATGAGGATGGAGAGTCCATCGACTTCGAGGACGATTCGAGGGACGCAGCAGAGCCGATACGTCTGTACCTCCAGGACTTAGAGTCTCTCATTAGGCACGTGGACACCGAGAGGACCAATGTCATGCTCAACAATGACGAGCTCCAGGTGCAGCTTCGCGAGAAGGACAAGCTCTTCGCGGAGCAAGACGAGATAGTCAAGGAAATGGAGGCGAAGTTCGAGACCCAGGACAGGAAGTTCAAGAGTCAGGAGAAGCATGTCCAGGATAGGAACAAGAAGATCCGGGACATGACTGAAGAACTGCAGTCCAAGGACTTCGAGATCGAGCAGCAGCAGACAGTGATTGAGGGGCTTCGTTCCCAGAAGAGGGCTCTCAAGGCCAAGATAGAGACTTTGACCACTAGCATCGAGGAATACAAGAACGCGATGGAGAACGCGGGTCTTACCTTTGTCGAGGAGGAGATTGATGCCGATGAGTAGATTGACTACTCGTTTATATTTTATTATCATACTTGTTGTTTGAGAACTTGTTATTTGACTATCCGACATGTGGATGGCTTGTTATTTGTGTGTGTTTTACTTTACGAACTTGTTATCTTGTTGTTGAACTTTTATCTTAGTGTTGCATGCTTTGTGTTTGATTATGTGATGTATTGTGCATGAAAGCATCTATGGGTATCTCATTCTTATCTCTATTTGAACAAACCACAGATGCCTCCCCGTCGTGCAAACCCCAACCCCAACAACAACAACAACAACATCACTCCAGAAATGCAACAAATGATGACCGCTCAAACTCAGCTGATGCAGATGATGATGACGTTCATCCAGAAACAAAACAACAACAATAACAACAACAATAATAACAACAACAACAACAACAACCCACCGGGTTTTGATATGCTCACCAGGTTCTTGAGATTGAGGCCAGCAAAGTTCTCAGGAACGACTGATCCCATGGTGGCCAATGATTGGCTACGCTTAGTGAACAAGGACTTGGTAACCGTGGGCTGCACTGATGCAGAAAAAGACAGGTTTGCTGCACACTTGTTGGAAGGGCCAGCCGCCACTTGGTGGGACAACTTCCAGATCACCACTCCCATCGAAGATGTGACATGGGCTATCTTTGAGGATGGCTTTCGTACCGCTCATATCTCATCAGGAGTGATGAGTCTAAAAAAGAAGGAGTTCCGTAACAAAGCGGCGCCATAGCGTGGCTGAATATATTGAGGAGTTCAACAATCTGGCGCGTTATGCACCGGATGAAGTTGACACTGATGCCAAGAGAAAGGAAAAATTTCTTGAAGGCTTGAATGATGAGCTGAATCTGCAATTGGCTGTGGCCTATGTTCCCACTTATCAGTCTCTCTGTGACAAGGCTGCTATTTTGGAGAACAAAATGAAGCAAGTTGAAAGCAGGAAGAGAAAGCACTCAGACAAGCACAACTCAGGATCGTCTCACAAACGTTCCCATTATGATGACAGTGGAAGCTCAGGATCCCACAAGCATGGGAAATTCAACAAGCACCACAACCACAACCGTCATGACAACAAGCATCACCGTAGTCATGACAATGACAAGTACAAGAACCACAAGAGTGGACATAAGAGCCACCACAGTGGTAATGGAAGTGGAAGTGGAAGTCAGCCTGTTAAGAGAGACATCAGTCAGGTTGAATGCTTCAAATGCAAGAAGATGGGGCATTTTGCAAATGACTGCCTAGAAAAGAAAGTTGAAGGACCCAACGAGCCCAACCCTTTTCAGAAGGGACAAGTTAACCACATTAATGTGGAGTAGATCTATGAGGAGCCTGATGTTGTGGCTGGTAAGTTCAAACTCAATTCTGTTCCAGCATTTGTTCTCTTTGATACTGGTACATCTCATTAATTCATATCAAGAGCATTTGTTGAAAGAAATGAACTACCGGTAGAAACTATTGGGTGTCCTATAAAAGTAAGTTCTCCTGGTGGAGAAATGTTAGTGAATTCAGGATGTCATGATCTAGTCATAGAGTTTGGGAAGTATAAGTTTCCCGTTAACTTGATAATTCTAAACTCCCAAGTATTGGATGTCATTCTGGGAATGGACTGGATGACTAAGTGCAAAGGGGTGATAGATTGCGCCAACCATACTGTCTCACTCACAACTCCAGAAAATAAAAGGATCAGATTCAAGACCAACTTTGAAGCAAAAAGGAGTATGCTTAATTCTCTTAAGGGGGTTAGCATGGATAGTGTGCCAATTGTGAGTGAGTATCCGGATGTGTTTCCGGAAGAACTGCCGGGAATGCCACCAGATAGAGATGTGGAATTTCTTATAGATTTGGTACCAGGGTCTGGACCAATAGCAAAGAGACCTTATAAAATGTCAGTTGATGAACTGAAAGAGCTCAAGAAACAACTTGGAGAACAGTTGCAGAAAGGATTTATTCAACCAAGTTCTTCATCTTGGGGAGCCCCAGTTTTGTTCGTAGAAAAGAAAGATAGAAGTCAAAGGTTATGCATAGATTACCGTTCACTCAACGAGGTAACTATCAAGAACAAATACCCTTTTCCTAGAATCAATGACTTGTTTGATCAACTAGAAGGAGCTTGTGTGTTCTCAAAGATTGATCTCCGGTCAGGCTATTTTCAACTCTAGATAAGAGAACAAGACATACCTAAGATAGCGTTCACTACAAGGTATGGATTGTATGAGTATACCGTAATGCCTTTTGGGTTGACCAATGCTCCAGCATACTTCATGAATATGATGAACAAGGTGTTCATGGAATTCCTTGACAAGTTTGTTGTCGTTTTCATCGATGACATCTTAGTCTACTCCAAGAGCAAAGAAGAGCATGAAGGACATTTGCGTTTGATACTTTAGAAGTTAAGAGAGCATAAACTTTATGCCAAATTCAGCAAGTGTGAATTCTGGTTGGATGAAGTGGGATTTCTTGGTCATGTTATGACAAAGGATGGTGTAGTAGTTGATCCTGCTAAAGTTTCTGCCGTAACTGAATGGGAATCTCCCAAGTCCGTGAAAGAAGTTTGTAGTTTCCTTGGCTTAGCAGGTTACTACAGAAGGTTCATTGAAAATTTCTCCAAGGTAGCTAAGCCCATGACGGAATTACTAAAGAAAGACAAGAAGTTTGCTTGGTCTGAAGGTTGTGAACTCAGCTTTCAGGAATTGAAGAAGAGACTTGTGACACCATCTTGTATACGCAGATTTGGAAAAAGATTTCCAAGTATATTGTGATGCATCTCATCAGGGTTTGGGTGCAGTACTTATGCAAGAAGGAAAAGTTGTGGCGTATGCCTCGAGACAACTCAAAACTCATGAAGTGAACTATCCTACTCATGATTTAGAGTTAGCCTCTGTTGTCCATGCACTCAAAACATGGAGACACCATCTTTTGGGAAAGCGTTGTGAAGTATTCACAGATCACAAGAGTTTGAAGTATAACTTCACCCAGAAAGAAATTAATATGAGACAAAGAAGATGGCTAGAACTCATCAAGGACTATGACTTAAGTTTGCAATACCACCCCGGTAAAGCAAATGTTGTAGCAGATGCTCTAAGTCGTAAGGTTTTTGTGAATGGCCTCCCAAAAGGAGAATTGCCAGATGATTTGTGTGCCCAATTCAAAAAACTCAGATTGGAGATTGTGCCTGAAGGACATCTCATGTCTTTGGATGTTCAACCCACTTTGTTGGACAAGATCAAAGAAGCCCAGAAGATTGATAAGGAAATTGAGGAGATTAAAGAAAAGATTGGCAAAGGAAAAACCAAAGGATTCCATGAAGACGAACAGGGTACTTTATGGCATGGGAAACGTATCTGTGTTCCACAAGATCCGGAGCTTCGGAAACTGATTTTGCAAGAAGCACATAACTCGTTGTATTCCATTCATCCGGGTAACACCAAAATGTACATGGACATGAAAGAAAGATTTTGGTGGAATAATCTCAAAAAGGACATCGCTGAACACATTGCTTTGTGTGATGTGTGTAGTAGAGTGAAGGCGGAACATCAGAAACCAGCAGGTTTACTTCAACCACTACCTATTCCTGATTGGAAGTGGGACAAGATTGGTATGGATTTCATTACCGGATTACCAAGGACCCGGTCAGGATACGATTCTATTTGGGTAGTAGTGGATCGCCTAACTAAAGTGGCTCATTTCATACCCGTGAAGACAACCTACACAAGTGCTAAGTTAGCCAGAATCTACATGAGTAGAATTGTGTGTCTACATGGAGTGCCTTAGAGTATTGTGTCTGATAGGGGAACTCAATTCACTTCCCATTTTTGGAGACAGTTACATGAGTCATTGGGAACAAGGTTGGAATTCAGTACCGCTTTTCATCCTCAAACCGATGGACAAACAGAAAGGACTAATCAGATTCTTGAAGACATGTTGAGGGCATGTGCCTTAGACTATGGAGCCAGTTGGGATGAAAGTCTGCCCTACACAGAATTTTCTTATAACAACAGCTATCAAGCCAGCATTGAGATGGCACCATTTGAGTTTCTCTACGGAAGAAAGTGTACCACCCCATTGTTATGGAATGGTGTGGGAGAAAGAAGTTTATTCGGACCAGATCTTATCAAGGAAGCCGAAGAGAAGGTCAAGTTGGTTAAGGACAGGTTGAAGATAGCACAGTCCCGACAGAAAAGCTACGCAGATCCTAAGCATAGAGAAGTCACCTACGAAGTTGGTGATAGAGCTTATCTTAGAGTGTCACCACTTCGTGGATTGAAGAGGTTCGGAGTCAAAGGAAAATTGGCACCAAGATATGTTGGACCATTCAAGATTCTGAGTCGTAAAGGAGAAGTTGCCTATGAAATAGAACTGCCAGAATCTCTGTCAGCTGTTCATAATGTGTTTCATGTGAGTCAACTTAAGAAATGTCATCCAGAAATGGAAGAAACTTCTTTGAAGGATACTATACCTTTGGAGGAGGTTCAATTGGAAAGTGATCTCACTTATGAAGAGAAGCCTATCAAAATTCTTGAGACTGCAGAAAGAGTCACACGGACTAAGACTATCAAGTTTTGTAAAGTGCAGTGGAATCATCATTCCAAAGAGGAAGCAACATGGGAAAGAGAAGATGATCTTTAGAAAGACCACCCTCACCTATTTGCTAGCCAATCCGAATCTCGAGGGCGAGATTCACCTTAAGGGGGTTAGATTTGTAACATCCCTAAAATCATGACTTCAAAGATTGCATATCATTCATGCATGCATATAATTTTGAGATCATTTTCAAACCATTTTTCAAGAAAAACAGAAGCACATAGAGCTATCATTTTATGTAAGCAAACTTAGATCAAATGACCATCCTCATTTGAGAGCATAAGTGTTTTAAACCAAGTTTGTTTGCTTCCTTGTTGTTTAGATTGAATGTAGAGTTTGGACAAAAATTTACAAAGCAAATATGGTTTCAAAACCATTTTCAAACTTATTCAAATCTTGTGCTTTAGCACTGCTTATTTTTGTTTGAAACAAAGGGGACCAAGCCAATACAAAGTGACCACTTGGTTTTATGCTCAAATTTGTGACTGTTGCACACTACAAAATATCTAAAAAGATTTGAATTTAATTAGATTTTGAATTCATTTGAAAATCATTCCAGCAAATCAAATCAGAAATAGAAAAGGAATAAAGAAAAGGAAAAGGGCCGGCGCCAGACTTTGGGCCCAACAGCGAAACCAGCCCAGCTATCCCACCCGGGTTTTCCCTCTCTCTCTCTCTCTCATGCATAGACGCACCCAGCGAGTCGCTGACGCCAGGACCCCACACCCCTTCTGTTCCTCTCGCAGACAACTGGGCCCTCTCCACGTCGACTCCTTCTTCCCCAAATCTCGCGCGCAGACGCCGTCGCCGCTGGCCGTTGCTGCGTTGATTCCGCGGCATAATTGCCATTGATTCACCAGGCGTTTCTTGTCGAGCCTCTGCCTATTTAAACCCCTCCCCACTCCACTCCATTCCCCTCACTCAATTTTCTCTCCACGCCACCAGGCTGCTCGCAACTCGCCAAACACCGCCGCAGCTCCGACGATCTCCGGCAGCAAATTCCGGTGAGTCCCGACCGCCCCTGTGCCTCTGATTCAAACGAGTGTGTCCAGCAGGACCTCGTGCATCTTCTGATACCCTTTGCTTGCCTGCTTGTGATCCAGGACGCCGCCCCCGTTCGTTCCCGCAAACAACTGACCGCCACTCAACTCCGGCGACTGATTACGGTAAGCATAGCGCGCCCCTTGATCTCTCTCGCATACGAGGTTGTTCGCCACCGTCATGTGCATCTCCTAAATCACCTGGTTCGTGCTAGGGCGACGCGGAACCTCGGCAACGACTTCGACAGCAACCACCTGACGCCGTGCACGACTCCGACGAGCTCCCTCAGCCACTACAGCGCGCCCCTTGACCAGCCACCGCCACCTTGAGCATCAGCAACTCTCTGCGATTCCGGTAAGCCCCCTCCCCTTCTCCCGCGCGACCTAGAACACCAGCTCCGCCACTGACAGAGGCGCCGCCGCCTGTCGCCGCTGCCAGCGCTGCCACTAGATGGTCAGGCTGCTCAGGAACGTTGGATCCAGATCGTGCGGATAGGATAGAACACGAGCGAAGCGGTAAGATTGGATCTGAGCCGCGCGATTAAGTTAGATCCTACGGTGCAGAAGCTCGATCCGATGCGAAGCGGTATCGGCCAGTAAAATTAAGACGCGTGGCAGTGAGTTAGGTTTAAAACAGAATTTGAATCTTATTTAGATTCAAAATTGAATTGGCTATAACTTTTGATCCCCATGTTAGAATTTGACAAATTTTATACCGTTGGAATCAGGAGAACAAGCCCTTTCTAAATATGCAATGTGTTTAATGTTTAGCTTCTGTTAAAAAGGTTTTATTTGCAGAAACTTGTGTAGGGATTATTTGAGTATAGGAATTGTTTAGGAATTGTATTCAATGTTAAATAAATTTGGTTTGGAAAGTTTTTGACTTGTTTAGGATTCAGTACTATGAACTTGCTTGGTTGAGTTTTAAAAATCATCACTTAGAATTTTGCATGCATGCATATATTTTTGTTTGTTTGTATATGTTTTGTGTGTAATTTGTTGCTACCAATTTTTTGTGTAGATTTTGGTGCTAGTGATTGTGATTGTGAGGAGTGCTACTCTCCCAACTACCAAGGCAAGTGGTACTTCATGAATATTTCTATCCCTATGTTTTATACTAAGCATTAGAAATATTTTTGCTAAGTCTTGCATGATATTATTTTGCTTATATGCCATGTTGGGAAATCCTAAGTAGTTGTAGAAATGCTAGGGAATTTCTAAGTTAAGTTACTATCTATGCCATGCTTAGCCTAGCTAGTAGTAAACAAGGGTTGGTAAAATATACATGCTATGATGAAAATATTTCTAAGTCTTTGGACTTTTGTTTTGCTTAATAAAACAACTAAGTCAATGAATCACCTGGGTGGAAAGGGACTTGATTAGTGGTTTTGGTTGAGTGGTTACACAAGGTCCATGGCTATGGTGAACTTGTGTATCTCACTTGTGGAAAGCCACCCAGGAACAAAGGGATTTTAGAGGCCAAGTGTTGAGAAGCTTCTAGTGCAGCCACTTGGCAATATGGGCTCTGCCTGGATCACATAGGTTGCTAGAACTTAGCCATTTGGATAGTTGGTGGTAGTGGGATGATAGGTTGGAACGCGTCCATTTGGTCTAAGGAAGGCTTGAAAGGTCCTGTCTTGGTGAAACCAAGTCTGGTGGGGAAAGTGCACAACCTCTGCAGATGGAAAAATCTAAGTACTTAGCCAAGTCCATGGCAATGGACAACTTGAGCATCAAGACATGGAAGCTATCAAGAATCTCATCATTCCAATTTCTAAGTAAAACTTGTGGGTGAACAAGGGTGAAGGACCTCAATGTCTATTGGTGGTTCCTTGGGAAAAGTTTTGACAAAGAAAAACTTAGTGATTTCAACTAATAGGAAAAACCTATTTTGAGCAAAGCAAGCCAAGCTACACTTAGCCAAAATTTGCATATAGTATCTAGTCCACTTAAAATATACTAAGGTATCACTTGCCAATACTATTCCAAAGTATTGACCCACTGTGGTTGTAACTTGTGATGTTGCAGGTTACTCTGATGAGGATTAGGTGTCATGAGTCTACACTCAACATGTTTGCCTGTGGCACATGAAGATGAAGACTTATATTTATTTACTTATTCAAACTCTTGTAATAGGCCTGTGGCCTTTGAGTTGTAAAGACTATGTTTATCTTTGGAATGGATGTAATACTGACCTTTGTATCTGTGTACTTCATCTTAAACTGTGGATGCTAGCAATGATCCAGGGACTAGCATTGCAATCACAGGGATCCTTTTCCTTTACAAAGGAGGGATCTTACAGAGCACCACCCCCTTGCCCCCTTCTTCCTTGGATCTTCTTGGTGTTTTAGATGATCCCTCCCTCTTGGAGATGGAAGCCAATGGGGAGGCAAATTCGTAGCTATGGATGGATGCCTCCAAAAATAGGGTTTCCCCTCAATATATAGTGGTGGAGGTGATACGTCGGAAACGTATCTATAATTTTTTATGCTCCATGCTTGTTTAGTATCTACTTTGCTTTGCTTTGTCTACACTTTGAGGTGCTTTTTACATGTTTTCTGGTACTAACCTATTAACAAGTTTCCACAGTGCCAGTTGCCCGTTTCTGCTATTTTTGGTTTCAGAAAAGTTACTAAAGAAATATTCTCGGAATTGGATAGGACAAAAGCCAAATTCAATAACTTTTCGTGGGAAACAAGAAGTCCAAAGGGGAGCCGGAGAGGCGGGATAGGGCGCCCAGCCCCCCCTAGGAATGGGTGGGCCCTGCCCTGCGCCTAGGCAGGGTGTGGGGCCCCTGGCCACCTCCTTGGCATCCCCCTTCGCCTATAATAAGCCCCCGATGCATCAACCCTAAGCACCCGATCAAATCTCCACGAAACCGTTTGTAGCCGCCGCCGCCACCATCGTCCCTAGATCGGGAGATCAAAAGTTCTTCCCGGCACCCTGCCGGAGGGGAGATCATCCCGGAGGCCTTCTCTCCGGTATGATGCGTGAGTAGTTCCACCTTGGACTATGGGTCCATTTAGTAGCTAGATGGTTGTATCTCCTCTTTGTGATTTCATGTATAGATCTTGTGAGCTCCGTTCATGATCAAGATCTAATCAATTTGTAATCATGCATGTTGTGTTTGCGGGGATCTGATGGATATTGAGATTATTATGTTGGTTTGATTAATGTTTTTGTCTTGATGATTCTATCATGTCTGTGTTGTTTGTGATCTTGCATGCTCTCCGTTGTTAGTAGCTATCTTGGCCAAGTAGTTGCTAGTGACTCCAAGAGTGGGTATTTATGCTCGATAGTGGGTTCATGCCTCTAGTTTCCAAGGGAAGTGACAATAATATCTTCGGTTTTAGATGTGCTGTTTCTACTAGGGAGAAAACAACGGTCTCTTGTTCATGGAACATGTGGACTGTTTACCTTACACACTTTGCTTAAAGTAGTTGTCTGTTGCTTGCAACTTAATACTGGAGGGGGTTCAGATGATAACCTGAAGGTGGACTTCTAGTCATAGATGCAGTTGGATGGCGGTCTTTGTATATTGTTGTATTGCCCAATCGAATCCCATAGGATCTTTCTGACTAGTAATTGCATTGTTATGCCTTGCTTAGTTCCTGTCAATTGCCCTGCTATAATTTGTTTACCCTTCATGTCATGTTGTTTATCTAAGGAGAGCACCTCTAGTGAAATATGGACCCCGGTCCAATATTTACCATTGATACACTTCCATTGTTACTTGTTTACTTGTTGCAAACCATTACCTTCCACACTATATGTTTAATCCTTTGTTATAGCAAATCGGTGAGCTTGGCAACCTCACTGATTCTTTGGGGCAAAGTATTGAGTTTGTGTTGTGCAGGTCTCCGCGTTGCTAGCAACACTTGTGTGACGTTTCCTTCCTCCTACTGTTTCGATAACCTTGGTTTCTTACTGAGGAAAAACTTGCTGCTGTGCTGCTTCACACCTTGCTCTTGGGGTTCCCAACGAAGCGCTCCTACATCAACTCAGCGTTGCATCAAGCTTTTCTGGCGCTTTTGTCGAGGAGGATAAGGACGTCTTCACTAGGGGAGTCCTCCACTTCCTCTCTCTTTAATTTGTTTTTAGTTTTGTTTGTTTCTTTTGCTTGGTTTTGTTTGCCTCTTATCAAAAAACCCAAAAAGAATTAGTCTAGTTTGGTTTGCTTGCTTTATTCAAAAACACAAAAAAATTAGTTCCTGCTCTAGCTGCTGCTGTTGTTTTTGGCTTGCCCACCTTTGCCAAAATGAACTCTGCTGAGAACACCAAGTTGAGTGACTTCACTAGCACCAACAACAATGATTTCCTTAGAACTCATATTGCTCAACCTGCTCTTGATGCTACCTTTTATGAAATTAAGCCTGCTTTGTTGAATCTTGCAACGAGAGAGCAATTTTCTGGTGCTGGTTCTGATGATCCTGCTGCCCATCTCAATAGCTTTGTTAAACTTTGTGAGATGCAAAAGTATAAGGATGTAGATGGAGATATTATTAAGCTCAAGCTTTTTCCTTTCTCCTTGAGAGGAAAAGCTAAATAATGGTTGCTATCCTTGCCTAAAAATAGTATTGATTCTTGGACTAAGTGTAAAGATGCTTTTATTGGAAAATACTATCCTCCTGCTAAGATTATATCTATGAGAAGTGACATTATGAAATTTAAACAACTTGATAGTGAACATGTTGCTCTAGCTTGGGAAAGAATGAAATCGTGGGTTAAGAATTGCCCCACTCATGGACTCACTGCTTGGATGACTATCCAGACTTTTTATGCAGGTTTGAACTTCTCCTCAAGAATCTGTTGGATTCCGCTACTGGAGGTACCTTCATGGGCCTCACTCTTGGTGCTGCAACAAGGATCCTTGATAATATGATGGTTAACTGTAACATCCTCAAAATCATATTTCAAATTCATGCATATCATCCATGCATCCATAATCATTTAGGGATTCATTTTTCAGAAAACCATTTCAAAACAGGAGCATATGAGCTCATTATTTTATGTGATCAGCATTTGAAACAAATGCTACTCTCTAATGAGAGATTGTTGTTCATGAAACCAAACCTTGTTGTCTTATTGCTCTCAGGTTGTTTTGCTAGATTGCTAAGGTTTAAACTAAAATTTCAAAGCAAATACAATTTGAAAACCAATTTCAAAACCAATGTAAAACAAGTGCTATGTCACTGTATATTCTATTTTATTTCAAATGACCAAGCCAATTCAAAGTGACCATTTGGTTTTATGCCCAGATTTGTCACTATTGCACACTGCAAAAATCCTGAAAAGATTTGAATTCAAATAGAGTTTGATATCATTTGAAAATCATTCTAGAAAATCAAAACAGAAATAGAAAAGGAAAAGGGCCGGCGCTACTATTCTAGCCCAACAGAGAAACCAGCCCATTTAGCCCACCCGGGTCCCCTCTCTCTCTCTTTCACTCGCAGACGCACCCACAGAGTCGCTGACGTCAGGACCCCACCCCCTCTCTGTTTTATTCGCTGACAAGTGGACCCGTGACCATGTCGTCGTCTTCGTCAATCACGCGCGCCTGCGACGCTCACGCTGCCGTTACTCGCCGCAGTCACTGCCACGTTGATTCCCATTGATTCCGCGAGTAACTCCACGCCCAGCTCTGGCTACATAAACCTCTCCCCCTCGCGGTCATTTCCCCCCACACTACACACTCTTCTCGCCACCAGGCTGCCTCTAATTCGCATTGCACTGCCGCAGTCAGAGCCAACTCCACGCGAGGTATTCCGGTAAGACCCCGTCGCCCCTTGCTGTCTAAGTTTGCCAGTACAATCTCCGCAACCATGCGCATCTCCTGACCCCTCTGGTGCATGCTAGGATCGTCCAGAGCCTCGGAAACATCGGCGACAGCACGAGTCAGACGACCCCATCAACTCCGGCAAGCCTCCCTGGTTAGTTCAGACCACGCCTTGCTCTCTCTTTGACACTCGCATGACCAGCATCACTCCGCGCATCTGACGCACTGCTTATTTTGCCCTGGCATGATCTGTATCTTTGCCAACGTCAACGAGCAGCCGTACCCGACGCGTTCGCGAACTCCGGCGAGGAATCCCTGACAACTCCGAGCGCCCCTTCGCCAACCAGGGACATGTTGAGCTTCACCTCGTCACGGCGGTTCTGGTGAGCATCCTCTCCCCTCCCCGGGCGACCTAGTTCGCCGGCTCCATCGACAGAAGCGCTCGCCGCTGGCCAGCGCCAATACCGTCTGTGGTCGACTGGATCGTGGCCGTTAGATGTAGATCTTGCGGTTTAGATTAGAACTTAAACGAAGAGGTACGAGCGCATCTGAGCCACTAGATCTAACTTAAATCCTATGGCTCGCAGAGATCGATCCGCCCGAACGATGCAGCCAATCGAGCAGGCAGCGTGGCTAGGTTTAGATTTAAAACTGGATTTTGAATCTGATTGTTATTCAAATTTGATTTGGCTATAAGTTTTGATCCCCACGTTAGAATTTGACAAATTTTATACCGTTGGAATCAGGAGAGCAAGCTCTTTCTGATTATTCAATGTGTTTAAAGTTTTGCTTCTCTTAAAAAGGTTTTATTTGCAGAAACTTGTGTAGGACTAAATTGAGTATATGAAATGTTTAGGAATTGTTTTAAGGATTAAATAAATATTGTTTGGCAAGTTTTTGACTTGTTTAGGATTCAGTACTATGCACTTGCTTGGTTGAGTTTTGAAAATCATCACATATCTTCTTGCATGCATGCATATATTTTTGATTGTATAAGTTTTGTGTGTAATTTGTTGCTACCATTCTTTGTGTAGATTTTGGTGCTAGTGATTGTGATTGTGAGGAGTGCTACTCTCCCAACTACCAAGGCAAGTGGTACTCATGAATATTTTTATCCTATGTTTTCTACTAAGCATTAGAAATATTTTGATAGACTTGCATGCTATTATTTTGCTTATATGCCATGTTGGGAAATCCTAGTAGTTATAGAAATGCTAGGAAATTTCTAAGTTAAGTTACTATCTATGCCATGCTTAGCCTAGCTAGTAGCAAACAAGGGTTGGTGAAATATACATGCTATGATGAAAATATTTCTAAGTCTTTGGACTTGTGTTTTACCTAATAAAACAACTAAGTTAATGAAACACCTGGGTGGAATGGAAGGTTTGGTTTATGTTGAGTGGTTACACAAGGCTCATTTTTATGGTTTACCTTGTGTATCTCACTTGTGGTAAGCCACCTAGGAACAAAGAGATTTTAGAGGCCAAGTGTTAAGAAGCTTCTAGTGCAGCCACTTGGCAATATGGGCTCTGCCTGGATCACATAGGTTGCTAGAACTTAGCCATTTGGGCAGTTGGAGGTAGTGGGATGATAGGTTGGAACGCGTCCATTTGGTCTAAGGGAAGGCTTCTGAAAGGTCCTGTCTTGGTGAAACCAAGTCTAGTGGGGAATGTGCACAACCTCTGCAGATGGAAAAATCTAAGTACTTAGCCAAGTCCATGGCAATGGACAACTTGAGCATCAAGACATGGAAGCTATCAAGAATCTCCTCATCCCAATTTCTAAGTAAAAATTTGTGGGTGAACAAGGGTGAAGGACCTCAATGTCTATTGGTGGTTCCTTGGGAAAAGTTTTGACAAAGAAAAACTTAGTGATTTCAACTAATAGGCAAAACCTATTTTGAGCAAAGCAAGCCAAGCTACACTTAGCCAAATTGCATATAGTAATATAGTCCACCTAAATTATACTAAGGTATCACTTGCCAATACTATTCCAATGTATTGACCCACTGTGGCTGTAACTTGTGATGTTGCAGGTGTAGGGTTCGCAGCATAGAAAACAAAAATTTCCTACGATGGGAACATCTAAGTACCAAGATCTATCTCCTAGATACAAGCAACGGGTGGATATACATCCATAGAATACATACCCTCGAAGACCGAATAGCATTAACGAGGTTGTACTCGTGGATGATGTAGACGAACGCTTGCCGATCTCAAGATCGTGATGAAGTCCGTCTGGTCCAGCCGGTCCAGCACCTCAAGGCAGTGGTGCATCCGTGATCGCACACACGTACGGGTACCCCGACAACCTCCGCGTCCTCGCTCCAGCGAAGCAGCGGAAGCAACAAATCCTTCCAGAAAATGCCACCGGGAACATGTATCTCGCTGATCCGAGACCATGGGGAAATTCTAAAGGGGGGAGAGAGATCCTTCGCGAGGAGGTGTGTTTTGAGAGGAGGAGAGGGAGGCCTTTTATAGGGGAGAGGGGGGGAACCCAAGGGGCATGGCGCCCAGCCATGGGGCTTCCCCCACCTCTTCCACATTCATGTGGGTGGAGCTCCCACTCAAAATGAAAAGCCTCCACTCCCATTAAAAAGCCTCCACTTAAAAATCCACTCACATGCATTAAATTTCCACCAAATTTAATGCAAGCCCTCATTTAAATATGTTGGAGATATGCCCTAGAGGCAATAATAAATGTAGTTATTATTATATCTTTGTGTTTATGATAAATGTTTATATTCATGCTATAATGGTATTAACAAGGAAACATTAATACTTGTGTGATTTGTAAACTTAATTGAAGTCCCTAGTAAAGCCTCTATACATCACTAGCTTGTTGGTTAATAAATGATTGTGGTTTCCCTATCATGAACATTGAGATGTTATTAACAACAAGATCATATCATTAGGAGAATGATATGGTGGACATACTACTATAGATAAGCATAGCATAAAGATCAAGTCATTTTAATAGTTCAATTGCTATATGCTTTATGATACATAGTAACCTAATTCCTTCGACCATGAGATCATGCATATCACTTTTACCGGATGGATGCTTTGATGACATCAAACACCACACCGTAACTGGGTGGCTATAAAGGTGGCGTTGAGTGTTCGGAGAGTATTGGTTGAGACACATGGATCAAGAGTGGGATTTGTCCATCCATATGACGGATAGATATACTCTGGGCCCTCTCGGTGAAATGTCATCCAATTAGCTTGCAAGCATGTGACTAGCTCACAAGGGATCACATATCATGGGAACGAGAAAAGAGTACTTATCGGTAACGAGGTTGAACTAGGTATGCAGAGATACCGACGATCATAACCTCGGATAAGTAAACTATCGTGAGACAAAGGGAAATTGGTATCGTATGTAAGTGGTTCATTCGATCGCAAAGTAATCGCTGAAATATGTGGGAGCCATATGAATTTCCAGATTCCTATATTGGTTATTGATCGGAGACGTGTCTCTATCATGTCCGCATAATTCACGAACCGTAGGGAGACACACTTAAGGATTCGACGTTGTTTGAGTAGTTATGGAATGATGAGAAAGAGACCGAATGTTGTTCGGAGTCTCGGATGGGATCCGGGATATCACGAGGAGATCCGGAATGGTCCGAAGAATAAGATTCATATAAGGAAAGTCCCGTTTCGGAGTTGGAGAATGGTTCCGGTGTTTTCATCGGGAATGTTCTAGAAGGTTCCGGAATGTCCGGCACTCCGGAGGGGAAGGGTACATGAATGTGTTATATCAAGTTGGTATGATTGCATTATGTACTCGGTGTCATCGCTGAAAAAAATAGAGGGTTTATTCAAATCCTAGTTTGAAAAGTCAAACGCCAAGTTTGAAAGTCAAACGGCTATTTTTGGGAAGTGGAGAAAGAGGAGGAAACCGAGTTGGGGAGGAGTCCCTCCTCCACTGCCGGCCACCTCCAAGCCGAGTTGGGGAGGGACTCCTCCCTTGGCCGGCCCCTCCACCTATATAAGGAGGGGCAGGGCTCCCCTCCTAGACACACAAGATCCCCGCCTCCAAACCCTAAGCCGCCGGCGCCGCCACCTGCTGCCGCCGCCGCCCTAGGTCAAGCCGCCGCCGCCTAGCAACCCTAGCCGCCGGCCAAGATTCCTCCTCGGCGTGTCTAAACCCTAGATCGTCGAGGGACTCTCTCATAGTCCACCATACTCGCTCCGGCTTAAGGCGAAGCCCTGCGAGATCTCCCCTCTACTTCCGGTACCACGCCGTTGTGCTGCCGAAATCGCGAGGAGAGTGCTACAACCTCCGCTGCCTGCTGGAACAAGGGAGAGGAAGGTCTTCGTCGAGTACCGAACGTGTGACCGACTGCGGGAGCGCTGCCGAACGCAGCGCCGGAAGGATCATCTACGCGATCTTGAGATCGGGAATTGTACGACTACATCACCCACGAGAATCCGCTCTCGTTAAACACTTTGGAATCTTCGAGGGTGAGTTATTCCATCGACTCGTTGCTACAATCTAGTAGATAGATCTTGGCTTGTTTGTTTGTATGCGGTAGAAATTTTTTGTTTTCCATGCTACGAATCCCTACAGTGGTATCAGGGCCGTGTCTATATGTAGATCTATTGCACGAGTAGAACACAATGGTCATTGTGGGCGTTGATGCTTTTATTGTTGATTGCCTCTTGTGTATTTTGCATCTTGCGGGATGTTGGGATGAAGCGGCTCGGGCTAACCTTACATGACATCGTTCATGAGACTTGCTCCACGCTTGACATGCAACTTGTATTGCATAAGTGGCTTTATGGTGCTGTTTCTCCTAGCATAGTTAAGATCCAATTTACAACGGGTGATTAACAATACTAGTATAAATGTTGTGGTTCATGTTCGTAAGTTAGATCGACACTTATTGAAAGCCCCAAACCACGTAAAACATGCAAAGAAAGTAGAGGCGTCTAACTTTGTTTTGCAGGGGTGTGCTGTGATGTGATATGGCCATGATTGTGATTATATTTGATGTATGCAATTTCCTTATTGTAAGTTGGCAACCGGCAGGAGCCATATGGTTGTCTTTAATTTATGTTAAGACCCGCGTGTCTATTCAAAGTAGTTGTAATAGTTGAAGCCGGTGGACGACAACCATGGAGAAGCGTCATTGACCTTGATGCAATGTCGGTGATGATGGAGATCATGTTCGTGCTTGAAGATGGAGATCGGAAGCACAAAGAAGAAAGGCCATATCATATCACATATTATGAATTGCATGTGATGTTAATCCTTTATGCATCTTGTATTGCTTAGTAGACGACGGTAGCATTATAAGATGATCCCTCATGCACATGAATTTCAAGTCACAAAGTGTTCACCCTTAGTTAGCACCGTTGCTAAAGCTTGTTGTTTCGAAGCACCACGTGATGATCGGGTGTGTTAGATTCTTCAAGTGCATACAACGTGAGCAAGCCAGATTTGCTCATGCGGAAGCTAAGGTTTGATCTTGACGATCCTAGCATGTACAGACATGGTCTCGGAACACGGATCACCGAAAGGTAAAGCATGAATCATATAGTAGATATGATGAACATGTCGATTGTTCGCCATTGAAACTATATCAACTCTCGTGATGATCGGTGTTGATGTGGTGGATTTGGTTCGTGTGATCACTAAAACAATGTGAGGGATATTGTTTTGAGTGGGAGTTCACCTAGATTAATTTTATTATTAATTTGAACTAAATTTGTCATAAACTTAGTCTAAACTATTGCAAATATGTTGTAGATCAATGGAAGCCCCTACCATCAATTTTAATGCGTTCCTAGAGAAAGAAAAGTTGAAAAACAATGGAAGCAACTTCGCGGATTGGTTCCGCAATTTGAGGATTGTCCTCACAGCTGGTAATTTGACCTATGTGCTGGATGCACCGCTGGGTGACCCACTGCGCAGTGATCTTGATGATGTAAAGAATGTTTACCTCACTCGGAAGACTCAGTACTCCACAGTTCAGTGTGCTATCTTGTATGGTTTAGAATCGGAGCTTCAGAAAAGGTTTGAGAATTCAGACCCATATGATATTGTCGAGGATCTCAAATTGATCTTTGAGACTCATGCGGCAATTGAAAGTTGTGAGGCTTCTGAAAAGTTCTTTAACTGCAAGATGGAAGAGGGCAGCTCCGTCAGTGAGCATGTGCTTAAGATGTCTGGGCACGCGAACAAACTTCAAAGATTGGGTATAGTGATTCCTAATGCTTTGGGGATTTACCGCGTCCTCCAATCACTACCACCAAGTTACAAGAACTTTGTGATGAACTACAACATGCAGAACATGAACAAGCAGTTGCCAGAACTCTTTGCCATGTTGAAATCTGCAGAAGTGGAGATCAAGAAAGAGCACCAAGTGTTGTTGGTCAATAAGACCACCAAATTCAAGAAAGGCAAGTCTAAGCAGAAGGGACACTTCAAGAAGGGTGGTAAGAAAGTTACCACACCGATAAAGAAGACCAAGGCTGTACCTAAGCCTGATACTGAGTGCTTTTACTGCAAGGGAGAAGGTCACTGGAAGCGGAATTGCCCAAAGTACTTGGCGGATTTGAAGAACGGCAACATCAAGAAGAAAGGTATATCCGATATACATGTTATTGATGTGTATCTCACTAGTACTCGTAGTAGTGCACGGTATTTGATCTTGGTTCGATTGCTCATATTTGTAACTCGAAGCAGTCTTTGCGAATAAACGGAAGCTAGCGAAGAACAAGGTGACGATGCGCGTGCGAAACGGATCAAAGGTTGATGTGATCGCGGTCGGCACACTACCCCTTCATCTACCATCGGGATTAGTTTTATACTTAAATAATTGTTATTTGGTGCCTGCGTTAAGCATGAACATTATATCGGGATCTTGTTTATTGCGAGACGGTTACTTGTTTAAGTCCGAGAATAATGGTTGTTCGATTTATATGAGTAATATGTTTTATGCACATGCACCTTTGATAGATGGTCTATTCTTATTGAATCTCGATAGTGGAAATACACATATTAATAACATTGAGGCTAAACGTTTGAAATCGAGCAATAACTCGACATATATTTGGCACTGTCGTCTTGGTCACATTAGAGTGAAGCGTATGAAGAAACTCCATTCCGATGGACTTCTTGAATCACTTGATTTTGAATCACTTGAAAGATGTGAAGCATGTCTGATGGGTAAAATGACTAAGACTCCATTTTCTGGTATGATGGAGCGAGCTACGGACTTATTGGAAATCATACATACCGATGTGTGTGGTCCAATGAGTGTAGCATCAGCATGATGGTTATCGTTATGTTCTTACCTTCACGGATGACTTGAGTAGATATGGGTATATCTATTTCATGAAACATAAGTCCGAAACTTTCGAGAAGTTTAAGGAATTTCAAAGTGAGGTAGAGAATCAACGTAACAAGAAGATTAAATTTCTACGTTCTGATCATGGAGGTGAATATCTAAGTTACGAGTTTGGCGAGGATTTGAAGAAATGCGGAATACTTTCACAATTGACACCGCCGGGAACACCACAGCGTAATGGTGTGTCCGAGCGTCGTGTCGAACTCTCTTAGATATGGTTCGTTCTATGATGTCACTTACAGATTTACCGCTATCATTTTGGGGTTATGCATTAGAAACAACCGCATTCACTTTAAATAGGGCACCGTCTAAATCCGTTGAAATGACACTGTATGAATTATGGTTTGGGAAGAAACCTAAATTGTCGTTCCTTAAAGTTTGGGGATATGAAGCCTATGTAAAGAAGTTACAGCCGGACAAGCTTGAACCCAAAGCGGAAAAATGCATCTTCATAGGATACCCGAAGGAAACTATTGGGTATACTTTCTATCATAGATCCAAAGGCAAAATCTTCGTTGCCAAGAATGGATCCTTTCTAGAGAAGGAATTTCTCTCGAAAGAAGTGACTGGAAGGAAAGTATAACTCGACGAGGTTGACGAACCTTCTCTCGAAATTGCGAGTAGCACGGTATTTGGAAGAAGTTCTGTGGTGCACAAATTAGAGAGGAAGCTAATGATGATGATCATGAAACTTGATCGAAGTTGCTCTGAGCCTCGCAGTCAACGAGAACTCGTACCACTCCAGATTGGTATGATCCGTTATGAGTGTCATGTTGGTGGACAACACCGATGACCCGAGACATATGAGGAAGCGATGATGAGCCCAGATTCCAATAAATGGCGGAAGCCATGAAATCCGAGATTGGATCCATGCGAAAACCAAGTATGGACTTTGGTGGACTTACCGGATGGCGGAAGGTGTCGAGAACAAATGGATTTTCAAGAAGAAAGCAGATCTTGATGGTAATGTTCTGTCTATAAAGCTCGACTTGTCACAAAAGGGTTTCGACAAATTCAAGGAGTTGACTACGACGAGACTTTCTCACCGATGGCGAAGATAAAGTCATAAGATTATGTTAATCGCTGCATATTACGATTATGAGATATGGCAGATGGATGTCAAAACAGCATTCCTCAATGGTGACATTGATGAAGAGTTGTATATGATGCAACCCAAAGGTTTTGTCGATCCTAAATATGCTAACAAGGTATGCAAACTTCAACGGTCCATCTATGGATTGAAGAAAGCATCCCGAAGTTGGAATCAACGTTTTGATAAGGTAATCAAAAGTTTTGGTTTTATACAAACTTATGGAGAAGCTTGTATTTACAAGAAAGTGAGTGGGAGCTCTGTAGCATTCTTAATACTATATGTGGATGACATATTATTGATTGGGAATGATATAGACCTTCTTAATAGTGTCAAAGAATATTTGAATAATAGTTTTTCAATGAAGGATCTTGGCGAAGCAGCTTACATATTAGGCATAAAGATTTATAGAGATAGATCAAAACGCCAAATATCATTGTCACAAAGTACATATTTGGACAAAGTTCTAAAGAGGTTTGGAATGGAAGATAGCAAGAAAGAATTCTTGCCCATGTTGCCCAATACGACCTTGAGTAAAACTCAGAGTCCGACATCGGCAGAAGATAGAGAAAGGATGAGTAAGACTCCCTATGCCTCAGCCATAGGATCTCTAATGTATGCCATGCTATGTACTAGACCCTTCATTGCATATGCTGTTAGTTTGACTAGCAGATATCAAAGTGATCCAGGAGTGGATCATTGGACAGCGGTCAAAAACATCCTTAAGTACTTGAGAAGAACTAAGGATATGGTTCTTTCTTATGGAGGTGATGAACAGCTCGTTGTTAATGGTTGCACCGACGCTAGTTGGAACACCGATCCGGATGATTCTAAATCACAATCTGGATACGTATTTATTTTGAATGGTGCAGCAGTTAGCTGGAGGAGTGCAAAGCAAAGCGTTGTGGCGAGATCTTCAACTGAATCGGAATACATGGCTGCTTCGGAGGCTTCACAAGAAGCAATATGGATGAAATAGTTCATTGCAGAGCTGGGTGTGGTTCCTAGTGCGCTGGACCCAATGTCTATCTACTGTGATAACATGGGCGCCATAGCCAATGCGCAAGAATCAAGGTCACACAAGAAGCTGAAGCACATCAAGCTACGTTTTCACGCTATTCGAGAACATATCCAAGATGGGGATATAAAGATTTGCAAAGTACACACAGATCTGAATGTGGCGGATCCGTTGACTAAACCTCTCCCGAGGGCAAAACATGACCAGCACCAAACTGCCATGGGTGTTCGGTATATTACCATGTAATCTAGATTAGATGACTCTAGTGCAAGTGGGAGACTGTTGGAGATATGCCCTAGAGGCAATAATAAATGTAGTTATTATTATATCTTTGTGTTTATGATAAATGTTTACATTCATGCTATAATAGTATTAACAAGGAAACATTAATACTTGTGTGATTTGTAAACTTAATTTGAAGTCCCTAGTAAAGCCTCTATATAATACTAGCTTGTTGGTTAATAGATGATTGTGGTTTCCCTATCATGAACATTGAGATGTTATTAACAACAAGATCATATCGTTAGGAGAATGATATGGTGGACATACTCCTATAGATAAGCGTAGCATAAAGATCAAGTCATTTTAATAGTTCAATTGCTATATGCTTTCTGATGCATAGTTATCTAATTCCTTCGACCATGAGATCATGCATATCACCTTTACCGGATGGATGCTTTGATGACATCAAACACCACACCGTAACTGGGTGGCTATAAAGGTGGTATTGAGTGTTCAGAAAGTATTGGTTGAAACACATGGATCAAGAGTGGGATTTGTCCATCCATATGGCGGATAGATATACTGGGCCCTCTCGGTGAAATGTCATCCAATTAGCTTGCAAGCATGTGACTGGCTCACAAGGGATCACATATCAGGAACGAGAAAAGAGTACTTATCGATGCGAGGTTGAACTAGGTATGCAGAGATACTGACGATCATAACCTCGGATAAGTAAACTATCGTGAGACAAAGGGACATTGATATCGTATGTAAGTGGTTCATTCGATCGCAAAGTAATCGTAGAAATATGTAGGAGCCATATGAATTTCCAGATTCCTCTATTGGTTATTGTTGGAGAAGTGTCTCGATCATGTACGCATAATTCACGAACCGTAGGAGACACATTAAGAATTGACGTTGTTTGAGTAGTTATGGAATGATGAGAAAGAGTGAATGTTGTTGAGTCTCGAATGGGATTCGGGATATCACGAGGAGATCCGGAATGGTCCGGAGAATAAGATTCATATAAAGAAAGTCCGTTTGGAGTTGGGGAATGGTTCGGTGTTTTCATCGAGAATGTTCTAGAATGTTCGGAATGTCCGGCACTCGGAGGAAGGGTACATGAATGTGTCATTGTAAGTTGGAATGATTGCATCATGTACTAGGTGTCTTGCTGTCCAAAAAAGGGTTTATTTAAATCCTAATTTGAAAAGTCAAACGGCTAGTTTGAAAGTCAAGCAAGTTTCGGAAAGAGGAGGAGGAGTGGGAAACCGAGTTGGGGAGGATTTCCCTCCTCCAACCGCCGGCCCATCTTCAAGCCGAGTTGGGGAGGAACTCCCCTCCCCTTGGCCGCGCCTCCCACCTATAAAGGGAGGGGCAGGGCTGCCCCTCCTAGCACACAAGTACCTCTCCTCCAAAACCCTAGATTGGCGCCACCACCTCCTGCTGCTGCCGCCACCTCCCAGGGTTGCCCTAGCCGCCGACTTGGGGTGCCCCAAACCCTAGCCGCCGGCTCTAGCACCTCCTCCTTGGTGTGTCTAAAACCTAGATCGCTGAGGAGCCCTCTCATACTCCACCATACTCGCTCCGGCTTAAGGCGGCTCTGAGATCTCCCTCTACTTCCTGTACCACGCCATTGTCTTTGGAATCGCGAGGAGAGTGCTACAACCTCCGCTGCCTGCTGGAACAAGGGAGAGGAAGGTCTTCGTCGAGTAACCGAACGTGTGACCGACTACGGGAGCGCTGCCGGAACGCAGCGCCGGAAGGATCGTCTACGCGATCTTGAGATCGGAAAGAGTACGACTACATCACCCACGAGAACCCGCTCTCGTTAAACACTTTGGAATCTTCGAGGGTGAGTTATTCCATCGACTCGTTGCTACAATCTAGTAGATAGATCTTGGCTTGTTTGTTTGTATGCGGTAGAAATTTTTTGTTTTCCATGCTACGAAACCCTACAAAAACATGACCAACACCAAACTGCCATGGGTGTTCGGTATATTACCATGTAATCTAGATTAGATGACTCTAGTGCAAGTGGGAGACTGTTGGAGATATGCCCTAGAGGCAATAATAAATGTAGTTATTATTATATCTTTGTGTTTATGATAAATGTTTATATTCATGCTACAATGGTATTAACAAGGAAACATTAATACTTGTGTGATTTGTAAACTTAAATTGAAGTCCCTAGTAAACCCTCTATACATCACTAGCTTGTTGGTTAATAAATTATTGTGGTTTCCCTATCATGAACATTGAGATGTTATTAACAACAAGATCATATCATTAGGAGAATGATATGGTGGACATACTACTATAGATAAGCATAGTATAAAGATCAAGTCATTTTAATAGTTAAATTGCTATATGCTTTCTGATACATAGTAACATAATTCCTTCGACCATGAGATCATGCATATCACTTTTACCGGATGGATGCTTTGATGACATCAAACACCACACCGTAACTGGGTGGCTATAAAGGTGGCATCGAGTGTTCGGAGAGTATTGGTTGAGACACATGGATCAAGAGTGGGATTTGTCCATCCATATGACGGATAGATATACTCTGGGCCCTCTCGGTGAAATGTCATCCAATTAGCTTGCAAGCATGTGACTAGCTCACAAGGGATCACATATCACGGGAACGAGAAAAGAGTACTTATCGGTAACGAGGTTGAACTAGGTATGCAGAGACCAAGCGATCATAACCTCGGATAAGTAAACTATCGTGAGACAAAGGGAAATTGGTATCGTATGTAAGTGGTTCATTCGATCACAAAGTAATCGTTGAAATATGTGGGAGCCATATGAATTTCCAGATTCCTCTATTGGTTATTGATCGGAAAAGTGTCTCTATCATGTCCGCATAATTCACGAACCGTAGGGAGACACACTTAAGGATTCGACGTTGTTTGAGTAGTTATGGAATGATGAGAAAGAGACCGAATGTTGTTCGGAGTCTCGGATGGGATCCGGGATATCACGAGGAGATCCGGAATGGTCCGGAGAATAAGATTCATATAAGGAAAGTCCGTTTGAGTTGGAGAATGGTTCCGGTGTTTTCATCGGGAATGTTCTAGAAGGTTCCGGAATGTCCGGCACTCCGGAGGGGAAGGGTACATGAATGTGTTATATCAAGTTGGTATGATTGCATTATGTACTTGGTGTCATCACTGAACAAAATAGAGGGTTTATTCAAATCCTAGTTTGAAAAGCCAAACGCCAAGTTTGAAAGTCAAACGGCTATTTTTGGGAAGTGGAGAAAGAGGAGGAAACCGAGTTGGGGAGGAGTCCCTCCTCCACCGCCGGCCCACCTCCAAGCCGAGTTAGGGAGGGACTCCCCTCCCCTTGGCCGGCCGGCCCCTCCACCTATATAAGGAGGGGCAGGGCTCCCCTCCTAGACACACAAGATCCCCGCCTCCAAACCCTAAGCCGCCGCTTCTTGCCGCCGCCCTAGGTCAAGCCGCCGCCGCCACCTAGCAACCCTAGCCGCCGGCCAAGCTTCCTCCTCGGCATGCCTAAACCCTAGATCGTTGAGGGACTCTCTCATACTCCACCATACTCGCTCCGGCTTAAGGCGAAGCCCTGCGAGATCTCCCCTCTACTTCCGGTACCACGCCGTTGTGCTGCCGAATTCACGAGGAGAGTGCTACAACCTCCGCTGCCTGATGGAACAAGGGAGAGGAAGGTCTTCGTCAAATCGAACGATGTGACCGATCATGGAGCGCTGCGGAGCATGGCCCGGAAGGATCGTCTGTGCGATCTTGAGATCGGGAAAATGCGACTACATCACCCACGAGAATCCGCTCTCGTTAAACACTTTGGAATCTTCAAGGGTGAGTTATTCCATCGACTCGTTGCTACAATCTAGTAGATAGATCTTGGCTTGTTTGTTTGTATGCGGTAGAAATTTTTTGTTTTCCATGCTACGAATCCCTACAGTGGTATCAGAGCCGTGTCTATATGTAGATCTGTTGCACGAGTAGAACACAATGGTCATTGTGGGCGTTGATGCTTTTATTGTCGATTGCCTCTTGTGTACTTTGCATCTTGCGGGATGTTGGGATGAAGCGGCCCAGGCTAACCTTACATGACATCGTTCATGAGACTTGCTCCACGCTTGACATGCAACTTGTATTGCATAAGTGGCTTTGCGGGTGCCTGTTTCTCCTAGCATAGTTAAGATCCAATTTACAACGGGTGATTAACAATACTAGTATCAATGTTGTGGTTCATGTTCATAAGTTAGATCGACACTTATTGAAAGCCCCAAACCACGTAAAACATGCAAAGAAAGTAGAGGCGTGTAACTTTGTTTTGCAGGGGTGTGCTGTGATGTGATATGGCCATGATTGTGATTATATTTGATGTATGCAATGTTCCTTATTGTAAGTTGGCAACCGGAAGGAGCCATATGGTTGTCTTTAATTTATGTTAAGACCCGCGTGTCTATTCAAAGTAGTTGTAATAGTTGAAGCCGGTGGACGACAACCATGGAGAAGTGTTATTGACCTTGATGCAATGCCGGTGATGATGGAGATCATGTTCGTGCTTGAAGATGGAGATCGGAAGCACAAAGAAGAAAGGCCATATCATATCACATATTATGAATTGCATGTGATGTTAATCCTTTATGCATCTTGTATTGCTTAGTAGACGACGGTAGCATTATAAGATGATCCCTCATGCACATGAATTTCAAGTCTTCACGCATCACTCATTCTCCAATGAGATGGCATTGTATAAATTTGGTCTTTCGGTGAGACCTTTAGTTCCTTGGGGTTAAAACATGTCGATACTATTGTCGTACAATATATCTTTAGTGTTATCCCGTTGCGAACCACACCTTAGTTTGATAACAAACTACTTGACACAAATTCCCTCCTTTGCTGCTACTATAGCAGTCATATACTTAGCCTTTTGTTGTAGTATTCGTCACAATGTCTTAACTTTGGAATACATCCAAATCCATCATGAAAACTCCTTTCCATTTCATTGTGCCACCCATAGTTTAAATTGAGATAAACTTAATTTGTATCTTGTGACAAAACTAGTATCAATGTAACTCTTTACAATGAACTATTTGTAATTGTTTGTCACCTCTACACAAATATATTCTTAGTTCTTCCAAAAGATCATAAGAATATCCTTACTATAGTCCAATGATCATTTTATGATTCATTCTGGTATATGCTCATAACACTTAGAGCATAGGACATATCTGGATGTGTACATATCATGGTATGATTGATCAAAACATTCTCGTGATTTCACTCATCAAGTGTCAAAGCACTTGAATCTTGTTTCACTTATCAAGTGTCGATACACTTGAATCTTGATTCAATTCCTTTTCCATGCGACAAGAACCGTTCCTAGTCGTTTCTATATTGAACTCCTTCAATATCTCATATATGTACGATTGGCACAACCATATTAGCGTCCAGTCTATCCACTATAGACATTCATGCTAAATATTCAGGTTTTTCCTAAGTCTTTCATCGAAATGAAATTCTTAACCTTTGTCAATAAAAGATACATCATTTCTAATCAACAAGATGTCCTCCACATAATGTATTAGAAATATGTCTCAGCGCTCCCACTTAATTTCTTGCAAATGCAAGCATCTTCATCGGCTCCTAATGAAAACTCATTTTTCATCATGGTGAAGATTCCAACTCCTCGATGCTTACTTCAACCATTGAAGTTTGCATGCCCTTTTAGCATCCTTTGAATTTAACAAAACCCTTTGCATCGTGTCATGTACACGTCCTAGGTAACCATTCTATTAGAAGAACTTTGTTTTGTTTATTCATCTACCATATAACAAATTATATGTAGTGGTTGCTACTTTAATCCGTCCAGACTAAATATCGCTATGAAAGATCAAATCTTGTCATAGTCAACTCCTTGAACATTGTCGTAAAATACTTTACCGATATGTCGACTATTTCATAGATGTAAAACATCCATGTCTGTTTCTTTATAGATCCAAATACGACCGATAGGTTTTTACACCTTTCCGGAGGGTCTTCCAAGTTCAAAACTTGATTTCTCGTGTATGGAACTATCATGGATTTTATGGCTTCAAGCCATTTGACGGAGTCAGGGCCCATCATCGCTTCTTTGCATATAGTCGGTTCATCATTGTCAAACAATAATGATTTACTCACAAATCTTAGTATTTGATTGTTTATCCAACCGACTTGGTTCAATAAGAACTTAGATCTCCGTGACCACAACCTTTGAGGCACATAAGCTATGAGCATTATGGCAGCCTTCGGAACGATTTCCGGCGCTGCGCAACTCAGCACATTTAGCTAAGGTTCGTTAACCTTATCAAAGTTCTATTGTCCTCCCACTTAACTTTTATGAAAAATTCCTTCTTCAAGAAACTTCAAGTTTCAAGAGACAAACCCCTTTGTCCTCGGTGTTATGGAGGAATAACCAATTGTTATTAGAAATAACCTACAAAGACATGCTAATCCGACTTCGGTTGTAAACATCTTACTTATGTTTAGCATACCAAAATTTAAGAAATGACAACTTGGGTTTTACCCCAAACCATAACTTCCATGGTGTCATTTCAACAGATCAATATAGAGCTCTTTTCCGTGTAAAAGCGGTAGTCTCTAAAGCTTTAATATTTTAAAACATAATGGCAGTTTTATGAATAACACCTTTGATCCAACCATGTCAAACAAGGTTTCATTACAAATCTCAAACACTCCATATTCCTATGGTGTTTCGGGAGATGTAAATCAAGGTGTTTTGCTAAACTTGCAACTCAAATAAATCCCTTTATGATAAAATCATAATTCATTTATTTTTCTTGTTACACTTGTAACTCAAATAAATCCCTTTATGATAAAATCATAAACCATTTATTTTCTTGTTACAATGATTTTCCACTTCATCTTGAAAGTCTTTGAAACGTTTTTCAAATATTTCATACTTCTTTCTCATTAGGTGAATATTCACTCAAATTTCTGGAGAAAGCATATGAAGTTGAAACCCATCGCTTACGACTACACGTATAAATTCCAATAATTTAGTCGTTCGTTCTTCTTTGGCCTTTCAACGAAGTTTTAATTATCACGTGCAAAGTCTAACAAGCGTCACTTGATCAAATCAAAGACTCCAAAAATCCATGAATATGGAGATTCTTCATGTTTTCTTTCCAATATAATTTAAACAGCGATGTAACTTCGTAAGTGATCTTTCAATCATTTGTCTTGCGACATTTTAGCATTAGGTTTTATGGATGTGATTTCTCCAACTAGATTTGTAAATCATCCATCTTATATGGAATACGGTAATAATTTGAACAACCTTTGTTCTCATAATACCTGATTCAAATAACAATTATTAAAACAAATCTTGAAGTCAAGCTTTGATGTCAATAAGAAATATAAACAATGGTTTGTTTGTTTTCGATGAACATCATCACATATTCTCTTTCTAGTTACTTAGGTCATTGTGGTTCATGAATTGCGTTGTTCCGTATGAAATTTCATACCAACCAATTCAGTATCCAATACCTAAGAACCACATTGTTAACAAGCAAAGAATACAACCATAACATGTATATCATCCATATACCTAAATTGGATATTTCCAATCTTTTCTTTCTGCCAAATATATTTTATAGATTCTCTTTCAGCATTTCCTTTTCCTTTTTAAAAGAATCTATCAACATCAAAAGTGGCACCATATACATGACACATAGTCCAAAGCGTGTATATTCAAATAATAATACCTTTGGACTTGCACATTGAAGTACATCACCATCATCAAAATATCGGTATTCTTTCAAAATCCATTCTTTAGTAATCTTTTAGTGTAGTAAACACTTTACATACATATTCTATTCATCCTTATCATGACGACTTTCATGATCAAGCTACTGTAGCTTCTAAAGGCGAATCGTGAGTATAACATTACTTTCCAAAACCCTTTTGGATGATTAGGATGTCTAGCATCTCCAACCTTCATAAATTCTCATCCAATATGAGAACATATATTATACTCTATCATTTTGCAACCAAAACATTGTTTCAGATATCGTTATATCTGCCACACATGATGGTTTCTGAAACAATTCTTTCAGCTCCTAGATAAACTTGATATTAAAACAATCAAGAATCATGGAGGCAAACATGATACTTAAGATACTAACACTGGAATTGTTACTCTCGATTTAATACCAACTATTAAATTTCACGGAGTAAATAGAGTTTGCTGAAAGTTTTCAATAGGACTTTAAACTTTAGATTGACACTCAACACAATATGATACCAGTTCGTAAAGTATATATCCAGAATTCTATAGTTCTATTATCTCAATTACAACTATGCATAAGGTGGTGAACGAATGCCAATGACTACAACAAATTATGCAAATTCACTCTGATTTAATTTATGATAAATTGAGTTCTACTAATCCAAATTAGAAATGAACTCCCACTCAAAAACGACATCCCTCGTGTCTTTTTGGTGATTACATGAACCAAATCCACTACACAAAGTCCGATCATCACGTGAGTCGGTGTAGTTTCAAAGGCGAGCATCCATATGGTCATCATATCAAAACATATGACTCATGCTTAACCTTTCGGTCCGTGTTCCGAGGCCATGTCTGTACATGCTAGGCTCGCCAAGTAAGAACCTTAGTATTCTCGTGTGTAACTGTCTTACACCCGAGATATGCTCGTGGATTCAAGTACACCCGATCATCACGTGATGTCTTGAAGCGACGAAACATTGTCGGTGCATACTTAAGGAAGAACACATTCTTATCTTGATATCTAAATGAGGGATCATCTTATTATGCTAATAAAAGCAAAGCAATATAAGATGCAATAAACATCACATGTTAATAAGTGAAATGATATGGTTCCCACACTTGATCTCTATCATGTGCATCGTGGTATGATCTCTATCATACCTCTATGTGTAAGGCCAAGGTCTATGGAACCTACATGTTATGTGTGCTGTAAGAGTATCATCTTATACTTCTACTTATATCATAACACTAGCCCAACAACAATCTAAACTAGACGCCTCTAATTTATCCATTGCAAGTTTTACGTGGCTTAGGGCTTTCGAAGATAGAACCGTTCTTACCTACGAACATGAACCACAACAAGGATAACCAAATTGTTGACAACTCGTTGCAAATTAGATGTCACATCCCAAGATTTTCCAAATCTTGTTATGTGAAAAATATTGAATAAAATAAAACTTTGTTGATTTTCAGGGTGAGAAGAAACTTTTTGAATTCAATTGGAAACTTTCAAACCTATTTTGATCAAAAAAATCCTAAAGGGATTTGAAAAGAAAAAACCTTTAATAAAGAAAAATTTAAATATTTGGAATTACTATTTTGAATCTTTTAATAAAAAGTTTTGGTTTTCAAATGAAAAGGAAGAAATTTAAATAAGGATTATTTTAATAGCCAAATTAAAACTTGGCCAAGACTTTGAAATAAAATATTTCTATTTGATAAAAATAGTAAAGGTTTATTTAAATAAAATGATAAATATTTAATATCCAAGTTTATTAAAAATAAAGGTTTTACTATTTTAATTAAACATCAAAACTTATTTATTTATTTTAAACAAGTTTTCCAAGTATTCTTTATTTCCAAATAAAAACTACTGATTTGGTTTTGAAATTATTTTCAAATGGAGATTTTAAATAAATCAAAACCTATTTTGATTTAATAAACAAGGTCTATTTATTTAATTAATAATGGACCCTAAAATAAAAATATTATTTTTGTATTTTGGGACATGGAAAATTGTTGTTAAACAGAACCAAAACCCAATGCAAAGTTTGGTGAAAGTTTGAGTTGATTTGAATACTTGATTGGTTGTTTGAATTTCAAAACAGAAAATAGAAATAGAAAAAAGGGAAAAACATTCAGAAAGAAAAAAAATGAAAACAAACCTGACCCAGCCCACCTGGCCCAGGAAGCCCAACTCCAGCCCAGCTCCTTTTTCCCACGCAAGAAGCGGTTTCACACTGAGCACGCATCACAGAGCGAGCAAGCGTGGCCCCACTCCACTTCCTCCACCTCACGATGCCAGACCCCACACGCCTGTTCTCTGTTTCCACCCGCGGCCTGCTCCTCGTGACCGTTTTCTACGCCTTGATTCGAGGTTTAATTCCGATTGATGGAGTGATCAATCCACGCAAATAAGCACGCACACATAAACGCCACGCCCCCTTCTCTCTTTCCCCTCGCTTGCCTCTCCCTCTCTGCCCCCAGGCTGGGAGAATTTTGAGCTCAAGCATCTCTGTCTCCGACGACGATTCCGGCCAAATCCGGAGAACCACAGCCGCCCCTCGCCTCCCTCTGAACATAGCCTTGCTCCCAACCTCCTGGCGCATCTCCTCGTGCCACTCGTTCGCCCGCGCTTGCCCCAGAGCGTCGGCAAGGACAACCTTAACACGACGCTGCCATCTGCCTTGGCTCCGGCGAACTCCCCTGGTAAGCACCGACCGCCCCGACCCTCCCCGTGGATGTTCCTATCGTCTACACACTCGCCCGCATCTAACCGTGCCTCTATTTTGTCTTAGCGCGGTCCTAAACGTCGCCAGCGATGACAACCCGAGAGCACCGCCACCCGCAGCAACTCCGGTGAGCGATTCCTATCGTTCTAGTGCGCCCCCTGCCCAAAGACGAGCACCTTGAGCATCATAGCGACACTGCGATCAAGGTGAGCCTCTCCTCCTCTTCTCTCGCTTCCTAGAACGGCCAGACCACCGCGGACAGAGCGTGCGCCGCCAGTCGCCGCCGCGCAGCGCCGCCAGACTTTGACCAAGCAGTTTCGTCCGTTGGATGAAGATCCAGTGGATAGGATAGGTCGTTTAGCGAACCGTTAACGTCTGATCAGAGCCGTGCGTTTTAAATTAGATCTAAAGATCCACAGAGGCTAATCCGCACGAAGCGGTACCGCCCAATAAGAAAGTGACGCGTGGCCCAGGCTTCGTTTTAAAACAGATTTGAATCTGTTAGAGATTCAATTTTGAAACCTTTGTAACTTTTGATCCACACGCCCAAAATTTGCAAACTTTATATCAATGGAATCAGTGGAACAAGCCCTAGCCAACCATGCAATTTGTTTAGTAAAAAGCCTCTGGTAAAATGGTTGTTTTTGCAGAAACATTTGTATGCTTGTTTAGATTAGAAAAATTGTTCCAAAATGTTTTTCAGGTTGAAATCTTTGCAAATTGGTTTGTGGTGAACCTACTGACCCTAGGAACCAACCCATGGTTTTGAAAATGGATTTGGTGAAGTTTAGGATGGATTAATTAATTTAGCCCATTTCTAGCCAAATAAAAACATTGATTTTGTTATGGAAATGACTTTGGAGTAAAAACTTTGGGAAAATGATTTGGATCAAACCTACTGACCCTAAACACCAAGTTTTGGGAAACAACAACTTATTTGGTGAACAACATAAAGTTTTGCTTTGATAAAAACATTTTCACCACATAAAATAATGAATGGATTTAAAAATGGTTTATAGACAAAACCCTTTTGCAAATGACTTTGCCACTTTGCAAAATGACCACTTTGAACCTTACAATGTTTAGAGCCTGTCACATCCCAAGATTTTCCAAATCTTGTAATGTGAAAATAAATGAATAAAATAAAACTTTGTTTGATTTTCAGAGCCAGAAGAAAGTTTTTGAATTCAATTGGAACTTCAAACCAATTTGGATCAAATAAAATCCTAAAAGAGATTTGAAAAGATAAACATGTAAATAGAGGAAATAAAATATTTTGGAATTACTATTTTGAAACTTTTAAATAAAAAGATTTAGTTTCCAAAAGAAAAGGAAACATTTTAAAATAAGAAATTATTTTACAGAGCCAAATTAAACCTTAGCCAAAACTTGGAAACAAAAAGTTTTAAATAAAGGTTTATTCAAAAATAAAACAATAAAGGATTTAATATCCAAGTTTTATTAATAAAGGTTTTATTATTAATAAACCTTCAAAAACTTGTTTATTTGTTTAAAAATAAGTTTTCCAAGTATTTTACATCCTCAAATAAAACCCACTGATTGGTTTTAAAATTTTATAGTTTTCAAATGGAGCCTTGAAATAAATCCAATCCTATTTTGATTTAATAATATTGGTCTATTTATTTAATTAATAATGGACTCTACTAGTAAAATTATTATTCTGGTTTTTGGATTTGGTTTATACTACTGAACAGAACCAAGTTCAAACTTTCAAAGTCTGGTGATTGTTTGTCTTGATTTGATTGTTGAATTATATGTTTGAAATTCAAAATAGAAATTGGATTCAGAAAAAGAAAAGGATTCAGAAAAGGAAAAAAATGAGTTTAGGTCGACCCAACCCATCAGCCCACTAAGGCCCAGAACCAGCCCAGCTCTCCTCCCCGAAAGAAAACGGTTCACACCTATTAACAGACCCGCAAAGAGACTGATCGGTGGACCCTTCCCTCACTCTTTTCCCACTGACCAACAGACCCCACTTTTCCACTCCTCCTTCTTCCTCGCGACGACCGCGCCGGCCGTTTCTGCCGTTGATGTCGCGGCTTGAATACGCATTGATGCCGTGCCTTAAACCTCGTCGTGACTGCACGCTATTAAGCGCCTGCGTCTTCTCCTCCTTTCCCCTCTGTCGCCACTCCTTCTCCGCCCCGAGGTTGCCTCAATTTGGCTCGATACGCCCCCAGTTCCGACGACCTTCCTCGTCGAATTCCAGCCGAGCTTCGCCGCCCCTTGCCTCCCTGAGCATGCTAGCAGACTCCCCACTCCCAGACACTCCTCCCCGTACCACCCATTCGACCGCGGGCGCCGCAGAACACCGGCTACGACAAGCTGAACGCCGGGCTCGCCTTCAACTCCGTCAAGCACGCAGGTAGAATCCGACCGCCCCGCGCCTTCTCGTTCATGCACGTGTCTTCTCCGTGACCGACCGCATTTAACCATGCCCCTGTCTTACCTTAGGGAGATCTGCAACGTCGCCTTCGACCACGGACAGAGCCGCCTGACGCCGTTCCCAACTCCGGCGAGAGATTCCACCTGACCCTGTGCGCCCCTTGCCTTGTCGACCACACGTCCAGCATCACCTCGTCCTCGCGAACGCGGTAAGCACCCCCTCTGCCTTCCTTGCTTCCTAGAACCGCCGTTAGCTCGCTGTTCGCCGCCGCCGCCGCGCCACGCGCCGTGCATATGGTCAAGCAGACCAGCACCGTAGGATCGAGATCTGGCGCTCACGATTAGATCACTTAGCACCGAAGGGGTACGCGATAAGGAACGTGCGATCTAATTACATCCAACGCGTTACAGAGCCGATTCAGCCGAACCGGTATCGTCCAATTAGAAAGCGACGCGTGGCCAGTTTAATTAAAAACAGAAGTTTGAAATCTGATTTAGTTGTGAAATTCAAACCCTTGTATCTTTTGATCCACACGTCCAAAAATTACAAATTTTATGTCGTTGGATTCAGGAGAGCAAGCCCTAGCCAACCATACCCTTGGTTTAGTAAATAGTATCTGTTAATTTGCTTGTTTTTGCAGAATCATTTGTGTGCTTGATTAGATTAGAAAAATTGTTTAAAAGTGATTTTAGGGTTAAAACTTTTGCAAAATGGTTTGCTGTGACCTTACTGACCCTAGGAGCCAACCCATGATTTGGAAAAGTTTGGAATGGATTAATTGGTTTAGTCCATTTCTAGCTAAATAAAACTGTTGATTTATTTATGAAAATGGTTTTGAGTAAAAACTTTGGAGAAAATGTTTTGGACCAAACCTACTGACCAAAAACACCAAGTTTTAAGAAACAACAACTTAATTGGTGAAACCACTTAAGGTTGTGGTATTGAGAAAATTGTTTTTCACCACATAAAATGATGAAAGGATTTGAAAATGGTTTATGGATAAAACCCATTTGCAAATGACTTTGCCATTTTGGTAAATGACCAATTTGGACCTTACAAAGTTTTGAAGCCTAGTGGAGACCATCCTTGCAATAGAACCATCCTTTGTATGCATATGCATGACTTAGATCCCATAGTATTATGTGTGTGAAATTGTTGTTTGGTTGATTATTTGGAATGCTAGTTGAATTGGTGTTTGCTTGATTGATTGTAGTGAATTTAGCAAAGTGTGACACTAGCAAGATCAAGGAGTGAACCACCATTCCCTACCAAAAAGGCAAGTTACACTATCATCTAAAGTCCTACTATTTTCATTATACTTAGTGTGTTTTGAAACATGCATGAAAATGATTTATACTTATGCTATGCTAAATCCTAATAGGATGCCCTTACATTACTTAGTGAAAACATTGTAGTTGTACATGCTTAGCCATGCTATATTTTGAGAAGAGATACATGTTGAGATTTTACAAAGTTGAGAAAAGGACTTGTGTTTTATATAATAAAACAAGGACTCAATGAACCACCTAGGTGGAGGATACTTTAAGTTTTGGAGAAGGTGGCAACAAAAGGAACCATGTCTATGGTGATCTCTTTGTGTTGTGCTCCAAAAGAAAACCCACCTAGGAAACTTAGAGATTGAACATGTTTCTCCAATTGTGGCTTTCGTGTGCAACCACATGCTATTATGGCTCTGGCTTAGTCAATTACATTAGGAAGACCCATACACTGTCTTTAGTTACTGGACATGGGGATCTGGAATGCTTCATGGGGGCTGAAGACAAGCTAGCAATGGTGTATGGGAGGACCTTTTGGAAAGACTTCGTCACACTCTCAGTCTGCTAGTACTCCATCTTGGTGAGCACTAATCTAGTAGGGTACTGGTGGCAACAAGATGGGATTGTGACATGTGGGTAAAGTGTACTCCTTCTGCAGAAGATAATAAAATCTAAGTACTTAGCCGTGTCCCTGGTTATGGACAATACTGAGCAACTAAAGTTTGAACTATGGGAGATCTCGACATTCTAATTTCTAAAATAAAAACTTGAAGGACTTGGGGATTTACCAAGGAACTCAAGAGATGTTGATAAAACTTGATGCACTTGGGGATATACCAAGGAGCACAAGAGATTTTGTTTAAAGCTTGGTGCACTTGGGGTGACCAAGGTGCTCAAGAGATTTTGATGAAAACTTGACCACTTGGGGTTACCAAGGGATTCAAGGAGTTTGACAATAACCTAAACACTTGGTCTTTACCAAGGAAGTCTTTCAAAGATTTGAACAAAGTTTTAAAAACCATTTTGAAAATATAGGATAAATATTGCTTTATGCAAATAAGCCCAAAACCCTACTTAGCCAAATTTGCATGTATTGATAGGATCCACTCATCTTATATATAGAAGTGAAGCTTGCCAATACAATTCTAATGTATTGACCCTTGTGGCTGTAACTTGTAATGTTGCAGGTTTGATTGATTTTAGTGAAGATTGTTTGATTAGGATTACAAAGTCTACAACCAACATCTGCCTGTGGCACTTTGAAGATGAAGGACCCCATGATTATAATTATTCCGCTGCAATGTAATGTAATGTAATAGCCAAATGAGCTATGTTTGATGTAATAAAATTATGTTATTCCTGGTTATAAAGTTATATTATGACCTTTGTTTCTTGATATTACATCTAAACTGTGGATGCTAGCTATTGATCCAGGGACTAGCATTGCAATCACAGGAGGGATCTACCTCATTGAAGGTTGAGACCTCTACAGATGGTATTAGAGCATTGTGTTGCCTGTAGGATTTGTAAACCTAGGATTGGACAAAAACCCTTAGAAAAATAGGAGTTGTATTTGTCCCAAAACTTATTTGCAAACAATCTTGTAAACTCTTCTCTCAACCATTTTGGTTTCAACTCTACATCTCTTCTATTTCAACTTGATGGAAAAACCTACCCCAGGGCCAAAGACTTCATCATGTGCAAAGGACTTCTTCAACTCTAATGACTTCAACTTCTTCAACTTTAATGACTTCAACATCTTCAGCATATTCACCAAGGACTTCAACGTTGGATACCACTAAGGACTACAAGTGAGACAAGGAAATCTTGCTCAAGATATGGAGACTAAGGAAATGCAAAATTAGAAGGAGTTCACTTCACTAGAAGTTTTTGTGACCAAGAGTTTTCCCAAAGAAACCATGATCTCATGAAAAGAAGAATCAACCAAGAAGGATGGAAAGATCACAAGTAAACCCTATAGATGGACTACCATATTATAGATAAGTTAAACACACCAACTTATGTGGTGTAACAAAAATAGTTTGTTGCCTAAGTATGTGCTTGAACATTGTTGTTGAGTGAAATGTTTGGTTTGTGATTGCATGTACATTGCTTGTGTGAATTGTGATATGTGTGATTAGAATTGATTCCTTAGAAAAACCTTTTGCCTATTCTAATTTTCCTTCAACCCAAACAGATGACTACTCCAAAGGACTCCAACATCAAAGTTGATGACACCAACACCAACCAAGCTGACAGCATGAAAGAACTCATAGCAACCCAACACCAGTTGAACCAACTAACAGCTCAGTTCATAGCCAGCAATAGTGATAAAGATCCAGCACTGCAAAAGTTTTTGGAAGAACAATCCCAACTGATGCTTAAGGTGACTAATCAAATGATCAACATGGAAGAAAACTATCCCAAAGGAGTTTATGATAACAAGGATGACAAGAATGTTATTCTAGATGGAGCCCCAGCTTGCATTATTTGTGGAGACAAGGACCATACTTCCAAGGAGCATGAAGATCAATGCCCTAACTGTGAAGAGAAACATCCTATTGGACAATGTCCTACCTCTCAAACTACTTGCTACCTATGTGAAGGAAGCAATCATACTCCTATACAATGCCCCATCTACTCCATGGTGGAACAAAGGAAACAAGAAGGATCCAAGTCTACCAAAGGAAAAGGACCACTCATACCTCCAAACAAGACAACCCAATTCAAAGGATCAAAGAAACCCAAGAAACCAAGACAGGACATGAACCTTGTGCAATGTCGTAAATGTAAGGAAATGGGACACTACTCCAGTGAGTGCCCAGAGAACCAGAAAAATAAGGGGATTGACCAAGTGGTGTGCAACAACTGCAAAGAGTTAGGCCACTATGTAGCAACTAGTCCACAAGAGCCACGTAAAGAACTCAAGGAGATCCACTGTTTCAACTGCAAGAACCCAGGACATTATGCAAGCAACTGTCCCGAACAGATGAAGAACAAGTTGAACAAGCCTATGGAGAAACTCAACCTTGGCCCATGAGTCAAGCATGGAAACTAAGGACACAAATGCAACTGATTGCTTAGAGAAAGTTTTCCCAGGATCCCAAGAAGGACAATATGTAATTTTTTTGTTTGAAAAATTTTAAGGGTGGTAGTACCCTAGTTGTTTTGAGCCTACTTGTAACCCTAACCTTCCCAAATCTCGGGACGAGATTTATTTTAAGGGTGGTAGCCTGTCACATCCCAAGATTTTACAAATCTTGTAATGTGAAAATAAATGAATAAAATAAAACTTTGTTTGATTTTCAGAGCCAAAAGAAAGTTTTTGAATTCAATTGGAACTTCAAACCAATTTGGATCAAATAAAATCCTAAAAGAGATTTGAAAAGATAAACATGTAAATAGAGGAAATAAAATATTTTGGAATTACTATTTTGAAACTTTTAAATAAAAAGATTTAGTTTCCAAAAGAAAAGGAAACATTTTAAAATATGAAATTATTTTACAGAGCCAAATTAAACCTTAGCCAAAACTTGGAAACAAAAAGTTTTAAATAAAGGTTTATTCAAAAATAAAACAATAAAGGATTTAATATCCAAGTTTTATTAATAAAGGTTTTATTATTAATAAACCTTCAAAAACTTGTTTATTTGTTTAAAAATAAGTTTTCCAAGTATTTTACATCCTCAAATAAAACCCACTGATTGGTTTTAAAATTTTATAGTTTTCAAATGGAGCCTTGAAATAAATCCAATCCTATTTTGATTTAATAATATTGGTCTATTTATTTAATTAATAATGGACTCTACTAGTAAAATTATTATTTTGGTTTTTGGATTTGGTTTATACTACTGAACAGAACCAAGTTCAAACTTTCAAAGTCTGGTGATTGTTTGTCTTGATTTGATTGTTGAATTATATGTTTGAAATTCAAAATAGAAATTGGATTCAGAAAAGAAAAGGATTCAGAAAAGGAAAAAAATGAGTTTAGGTCGACCCAACCCATCAGCCCACTAAGGCCCAGAACCAGCCCAGCTCTCCTCCCCGAAAGAAAATGGTTCACACCTATTAACAGACCCGCAAAGAGACTGATCGGTGGACCCTTCCCTCACTCTTTTCCCACTGACCAGCAGACCCCACTTTTCCACTCCTCCTTGTTCCTCACGACGACCGCGCCGGCCGTTTCTGCCGTTAATGTCGCGGCTTGAATACGCATTGATGCCGCGCCTTATACCTCGCCGTGACTGCACGCTATTAAGCGCCTGCGTCTTCTCCTCCTTTCCCCTCTGTCGCCACTCCTTCTCCGCCCCGAGGCTGCCTCAATTTGGCTCGACACGCCCCCAGTTCCGACGACCTTCCTCGTCGAATTCCAGCCGAGCTTCGCCGCCCCTTGCCTCCCTGAGCATGCTAGCAGACTCCCCACTCCCAGACACTCCTCCCCGTACCACCCATTCGACCGCGGGCGCCGCAGAACACCGGCTATGACAAGCTTCCGAACGCCGTCGCGTCTGTCTTCAACTCCGGCAAGCACCCAGGTAGAATCCGACCGCCCCGCGCCTTCTCGTTCATGCACGTGTCTTCTCCGTGACCGACCGCATCTAACCATGCCCCTGTCTTACCTTAGGGCGATCTGCAACGGCGCCTTCGACCATGGACAGAGCCGCCCGACGCCGTTCCCAACTCTGGCGAGAGATTCCACCTGACCCCGTGCGCCCCTTGCCTCGTCGACCACACGTCCAGCATCACCTCGTCCTCGCGAACGCGGTAAGCACCCCCTCTGCCTTCCTTGCTTCCTAGAACCGCCGTTAGCTCGCTGTCTGGCCGTCGCCACCGCTAGCCGCCGCCGGCGCCGCTCGCATATGGTCAAGCAGACCAGCACCGTAGGATCGAGATCTGGCGCTCACGATTAGATCACTTAGCACCGAAGGGGTACGCGATAAGGACCGTGTGATCTAATTAGATCCAACGCGTCACAGAGCCAATCCGGCCGAACCGGTATCGTCCAATTAGAAAGCGACGCGTGGCCAGTTTAATTAAAAACAGAAGTTTCAAATCTGATATAGTTGTGAAATTCAAACCCTTGTAACTTTCGATCCACACGTCCAAAAATTACAAATTTTATGTCGTTGGATTCAGGAGAGCAATCCCTAGCCAACCATACCCTTGGTTTAGTAAATAGTATCTGTTAATTTGCTTGTTTTTGCAGAATCATTTGTGTGCTTGATTAGATTAGAAAAATTGTTTAAAAGTGATTTTAGGGTTAAAACTTTTGCAAAATGGTTTGCTGTGACCTTACTATCCCTAGGAGCCAACCCATGATTTGGAAAATGGATTTGGAAAAGTTTGGAATGGATTAATTGGTTTAGTCCATTTCTAGCTAAATAAAACTGTTGATTTATTTATGAAAATGGTTTTGAGTAAAAACTTTGGAGAAAATGTTTTGGACCAAACCTACTGACCAAAAACACCAAGTTTTAAGAAACAACAACTTAATTGGTGAAACCACTTAAGGTTGTGGTATTGAGAAAAATGTTTTTCACCACATAAAATGATGAAAGGATTTGAAAATGGTTTATGGATAAAACCCATTTGCAAATGACTTTGCCATTTTGGTAAATGACCAATTTGGACCTTACAAAGTTTTGAAGCCTAGTGGAGACCATCCTTGCAATAGAACCATCCTTTGTATGCATATGCATGACTTAGATCCTGTAGTATTATGTGTGTGAAATTGTTGTTTGGTTGATTATTTGGAATGCTAGTTGAATTGGTGTTTGCTTGATTGATTGTAGTGAAATTTAGCAAAGTGTGAGACTAGCAAGATCAAGGAGTGAACCACCATTCCCTACCAAAAAGGCAAGTTACACTATCATCTAAAGTCCTACTATTTTCATTATACTTAGTGGATTTTGAAACATGCATGAAAATGATTTATACTTATGCTATGCTAAATCCTAATAGGATGCCCTTACATTACTTAGTGAAAACATTGTAGTTGTACATGCTTAGCCATGCTATATTTTGAGAAGAGATACATGTTGAGATTTTACAAAGTTGAGAAAAGGACTTGTGTTTTATATAATAAAACAAGGACTCAATGAACCACCTAGGTGGAGGATACTTTAAGTTTTGGAGAAGGTGGAAACAAAAGGAACCATGTCTATGGTGATCTCTTTGTGTTGTGCTCCAAAAGAAAACCCACCTAGGAAACTTAGAGATTGAACATGTTTCTCCAATTGTGGCTTTCGTGTGCAACCACATGCTATTATGGCTCTGGCTTAGTCAATTACATTAGGAAGACCCATACATTGTCTTTAGTTACTGGACATGGGGATCTGGAATGCTTCATGGGGGCTGAAGACAAGCTAGCAACGGTGTATGGGAGGACCTTTTGGAAAGACTTCGTCACACTCTCAGTCTGCCAGTACTCCATCTTGGTGAGCACTAATCCAGTAGGCCACTGGTGGCAACAAGATGGGATTGTGACATGTGGGTAAAGTGTACTCCTTCTGCAGAAGATAATAAAATCTAAGTACTTAGCCGTGTCCCCGGTTATGGACAATACTGAGCAACTAAAGTTTGAACTATGGGAGATCTCGACATTCTAATTTCTAAAATAAAAACTTGAAGGACTTGGGGATTTACCAAGGAACTCAAGAGATGTTGATAAAACTTGATGCACTTGGGGATATACCAAGGAGCACAAGAGATTTTGTTTAAAGCTTGGTGCACTTGGGGTGACCAAGGTGCTCAAGAGATTTTGATGAAAACTTGACCACTTGGGGTTACCAAGGGATTCAAGGAGTTTGACAATAACCTAAACACTTGGTCTTTACCAAGGAAGTCTTTCAAAGATTTGAACAAAGTTTTAAAAACCATTTTGAAAATATAGGATAAATATTGCTTTATGCAAATAAGCCCAAAACCCTACTTAGCCAAATTTGCATGTATTGATAGGATCCACTCATCTTATATATAGAAGTGAAGCTTGCCAATACAATTCCAATGTATTGACCCTTGTGGCTGTAACTTGTAATGTTGCAGGTTTGATTGATTTTAGTGAAGATTGTTTGATTAGGATTACAAAGTCTACAACCAACATCTGCCTGTGGCACTTTGATGATGAAGGACCCCATGATTATAATTATTCCGCTGCAATGTAATGTAATGTAATAGCCAAATGAGCTATGTTTGATGTAATAAAATTATGTTATTCCTGGTTATAAAGTTATATTATGACCTTTGTTTCTTGATATTACATGTAAACTGTGGATGCTAGCTATTGATCCAGGGACTAGCATTGCAATCACAGGAGGGATCTACCTCATTGAAGGTTGAGACCTCTACATAGCCTAGTGGAAACCACCTTTGCAAATAAAACTATCTTTTGCATGCTTGCATGCATGACTTAGTTTCTATTATTTTGTGTGTGTTTGATTGTTTGAATATTGGTTGGAATGCTAGTTGATATTGTGTTTACTTGATTGATTTGTAGTGAAGTTAGAAAAGTGTGAAACTAGCAAGATCAAGAAGTGAACCACCATTCCCTACCAAAAAGGCAAGTGACACTATCATCTAAAAGTCCTACTATTTTCATTATACTTAGTGGATTTTGAAACATGCATGAAAAGAATATCTATACTTATGCTATGCTAAATCCTAATAGGATACCTTATATTTTCCTTAGTGAAAACAATGTAGTTGTAGTATGCTTAGCCCAGCTATATATTGGGATGGGATACATGTTATGATTATATGAAATATTGAAAAGACTTATGTTTTATATAATAAAACAAGTACTCAATGAACCACCTGGGTGGACAAGGATATTCAAGTTTTGGACAAGGTGGCAACAAAAGGAACCATGTTTATATGGCCATCTCTTTTTGTATGTACACTAGAAGGAAACCACCCAGGCACTTAGAGATTGAACATGTTTCTCGTACAGTGGCTTCCGTGTACAGCCACATGCTAAATGGGCTCTGGCTTAGTCAACTACATAGTAGAAGACCCATGCATTGGCATCTTCAGGTTAACTAGAATTGTGTATGGAAATATATCCCTACTTTGGTGCCTGGTAGACAAGCTAGCATTGTGTATTGGGAGGACTTCTATGGAAAGAATTTGTCACATTCTCGATCTGTCGGTACTCCATTTGGTGTGTACTTATCCAGTGGCCACTGGTGGCGTCAAGACGAGATTGTGTCATGTGGGTAAAGTGTACAACTTCTGCAGAAGATCAAATTCTAAGTACTTAGCCGTGTCCCCGGTCATGGACAATACTGAGCAACTAAGGCCTGAAGCTATGGAAGATCTCGACATTCCAATTTCTCAAAGTTAAAACTTGAGGGTGACAACAAGGGATTTTGAAACACTTGGTGGATTCCAAGGAATTCAGAAAGATTTGACAAAAGATCAAAACTATTTTGTAAAGATAGGATAAAACTATATTGCTTTCTGCAAATGAGCCTAAACCCCACTTGGCCAAATATGCATGTATTGATAGGATCCACTTATATTCTACATAGTAGTGAAACTTGCCAATACAATTCAAATGTATTGACCCTTGTGGCTGTAACTTATAATGTTGCAGGTTTGTTTGATGTTAGTAAAGTGTGTTGATTAGGATTACAAGTCTACAACCAACATGACTGCCTATGGCACCTTGAAGATGAAGGACCCCATGCTTATAGATATTCCGCTGCAATGTAATGTGTTAGCCAAATGAGCTATGTAAGATGTAATAAAATTATGTTATTCCTGGTTATAAAGTTATATTATGACCTTTGTTTCTGGATATTACATCTTAACTGTGGATGCTAGCTAATGATCCAGGGAATAGCATTGTAAACACAGGGGACTCTACCTTATTTAAAGGTTGGTACCCTTACAGATGGTATCAGAGCATTGTGTTGCCTATAGGATTTGTAAACCTAGGATTGGACAAAAACCCTTAGAAAATAGGAGTTGTATTTGTTCCAAAACTTATTTACAAACAATCTTGTAAACTCTTTCCTTAACCAATTTGGTTTTGATTCTACATCTCTTCTATTTCAACTTGATGGATAAAACCTACCCCATGACCAAAGACTTCACCATGTGCAAAGGACTCCATCAACTCTAATGACTTCAAATTCTTCAACTCTAATGACTTCAACATCTTCAGCATGTTCACCAAGGACCTCAACCTTGGATATCACTAAGGACTACTAGTGAAAGCCAAGAGACATTAGATTGCCTACCAAAGACATTGATATCAAGTTAGAGTGTGGATCATATTGTCCTATGAGGTATGATTATACTAAGTTATTATTTTCAAGAAAACTTGTTGTTTCCTTCAACTCATGAGATAAGCTCATAAGTTGTTAAGTGGTTAGTTGCTTGTTGATTGATTGATGGTTTGATTGTTTGATTGAACTTGGTTGTTTTTGGGTTCTGTGTTAAACCTTCTTAAAAACCTATCCACCAATACTTATCTCTATCAAACCAACAGATGCCTCCCCGTCGTGCCAACCCCAACCAAAACAACAACAACTTCACCCCTGAGATGCAACAGATGATGGCAGCTCAGACACAGTTGATGCAGCAGATGACTACATTCATACAGAATCAGAATAACAACAACAACAACAACAACAACAACAACAACAATCAGAATAATCCTCCAGCACTTGACATGCTCACCAAGTTTCTGAAACTTAGGCCTGCAAGGTTCTCTGGAACAACTGATCCAATGGAAGCTGATGATTGGTTACATTCAGTGAACAAAGACTTAGTGACTGTTGGTTGCACTGATGAAGAAAAAGTAAGGTTTGCAGCACTTCTGCTTGAAGGACCAGCACCAACATGGTGGGACAACTTTCAAATCACCACTCCCCTTGAAGATGTGACTTGGGCTATTTTTGAAGATGGATTCAGAACCACTCACATCTCACCTGGAGCAATGTACTTGAAGAAAAAGGAATTTCATAATCTGAAACAACGTCACCTCAGTGTGTCTGAGTATATTGAAGAATTCAACAATCTGGCACGCTATGCACCGGATGAAGTTGATCCAGATGCTAAGAGAAAGTATAAATTTCTTGAAGGACTTAATGATGAGTTGAACCTGCAGCTAGCTGTTGCCTATGTCCCAACTTATCAATCACTCCGTGACAAAGCCACCATTTTGGAAAAGAAGATGAATCAAGTTGAGAACAGAAAGAGGAAACATAAACTCAAGAACTATTCAGGATCATCAAAGAAGAAGCATTCATACAAAAAGAGCAATGAAGATTCTGAACCACATCAGTATCACCACAACAACAATGGAAGTGAGAATAATGGAAATGATACTGACAATGGAGATGACCTTGGTCAGAACCAACATGACACTTACAGGAAAAAGGACATTAGCCAGTTGCAATGCTATAATTGTAAGGAACTTGGACACTATGCATCAGACTGTCCAGAGAAGAAAAAGAAAAAGGAAGCCAGAAGAGCCAATGGAAATGACTCCAATGTGACCCAGAAAGTACAGGTGAACCACATTGACATGAATGGAAACTTTGAAGAGATAGAAGAAGTGGATGTCAGGATTTAGAAAACTCAGAAGAGTCAAATAAGGATTCCTTGTCTGGTTATTGTGTTGAACTTTTAGTCAAGTGAACCATCAATGTAACCCTATGAGACTTTATTTTAAGGGTGGTAGTACCCTAGTTATTTTAAGCCTACTTATAACCTTTAGCCTTCTCCAAATCTCGGGACGAGATTTATTTTAAGGGTGGTAGCCTATCACATCCCAAGATTTTCCAAATCTTGTTATGTGAAAAATATTGAATAAAATAAAACTTTGTTGATTTTCAGGGTGAGAAGAAACTTTTTGAATTCAATTGGAAACTTTCAAACCTATTTTGATCAAACAAATCCTAAAGGGATTTGAAAAGACAAAACCTTTAATAAAGAAAAATTTAAATATTTGGAATTACTATTTTGAATCTTTTAATAAAAAGTTTTGGTTTTCAAATGAAAAGGAAGAAATTTAAATAAGGATTATTTTAATAGCCAAATTAAAACTTGGCCAAGCCTTTGAAATAAAATATTTCTATTTGATAAAAATAGTAAAGGTTTATTTAAATAAAATGATAAAGATTTAATATCCAAGTTTATTAAAAATAAAGGTTTTACTATTTTAATTAAACATCAAAACTTATTTATTTATTTTAAACAAGTTTTCCAAGTATTCTTTATTTCCAAATAAAAACTACTGATTTGGTTTTGAAATTATTTTCAAATGGATATTTTAAATAAATCAAAACCTATTTTGATTTAATAAACAAGGTTTATTTATTTAATTAATAATGGACCCTAAAATAAAAATATTATTTTTGTATTTTGGGACTTGGAAAATTGTTGTTAAACAGAACCAAAACCCAATGCAAAGTTTGGTGAAAGTTTGAGTTGATTTGAATACTTGATTGGTTGTTTGAATTTCAAAACAGAAAATAGAAATAGAAAAAAGGGAAAAACATTCATAAAGAAAAAAAAATGAAAACAAACCTGACCCAACCCACCTGGCCCAGGAAGCCCAACTCCAGCCCAGCTCTTTTTCCCACAAATGAAGCGGTTTTCACCTGAGAACGTACCCACAGAGCGACTGGCAAGCAGGCCCCACTCCCACTTCCTCCACCTCGCTGACAGATAGACCCCACACGCCTGTTCTTCGTTTCCACCCGCGGCCAGCTCCTCGCGACCGTTTTCTACGCCTTGATTCGAGGTTTAATTCCGATTGATGGAGTGATCAATCCACGCCAGTAAGCATGCACACATAAACGCCACGCCCCCTTCTCTCTTTCCCCTCGCTTGCCTCTCCCTCTCTGCCCCCAGGCTGGGAGAATTTTGAGCTCAAGCATCTCTATCTCCGACGATGATTCCGGCCAAATCCAGCGAACCACAGCCGCCCCTCGCCTCCCGCTGAACACAGCCTTGCTCCCAACCTCCTAGCGCATCTCCTCGTGCCACTCGTTCTCCCGCGCTTTCCCCAGAGCATCGGTAAGGACAACCTTACACGACGCCGCCGTCTGCCTTGTCTCCGGCGAACTCCCCTGGTAAGCACCGACCGCCCCGACCCTCCCCGTGGATGCTCCTATCGTCTACACTCACCCGCATCTAACCGTGCCTCTATTTTGTCTTAGCGCGGTCCTAAACGTCGCCAGCGACGACAACCCGAGAGCACCGCCGCCCGCAGCAACTCCGGTGAGCGATTCCTATCGTTCCAGTGCGCCCCCTGCCCAAAGACGAGCACCTTGAGCATCATAGCGACACTGCGATCAAGGTGAGCCTCTCCTCCTCTTCTCTCGCTTCCTAGAACGGCCAGACCACCGCATGACGGCGTGCGGCGCGATCACCGCCTTGGCGCCAGACTTTGACCAAGCAGTTTCGTCCGTTGGATGAAGATCCAGTGGATAGGATAGGTCGTTTAGCGAACCGTTAACGTCTGATCAGAGCCATGCGTTTTAAATTAGATCCAACGATCCACAGAGGCTAATCTGCACGAAGCGGTACCTCCCAATAAGAAAGTGACGCGTGGCCCAGGCTTCGTTTTAAAACAGATTTGAATCTGTTAGAGATTCAATTTTGAAACCTTTGTAACTTTTGATCCACATGTCCAAAATTTGGAAACTTTATATCAATTGAATCAGTGGAACAAGCCCTAGCCAACCATGCAATTTGTTTAGTAAAAAGCCTCTGGTAAAATGGTTGTTTTTGCAGAAAAATTTGTATGCTTGTTTAGATTAGAAAAATTGTTCCAAAATGTTTTTGAGGTTGAAATCTTTGCAAATTGGTTTGTGGTGAACCTACTGACCCTAGGAACCAACCCATGGTTTTGAAAATGGATTTGGTGAAGTTTAGGATGGATTAATTAATTTAGCCCATTTCTAGCCAAATAAAAACATTGATTTTGTTATGGAAATGACTTTGGAGTAAAAACTTTGGGAAAATGATTTGGATCAAACCTACTGACCCTAAACACCAAGTTTTGGGAAACAACAACTTATTTGGTGAACAACATAAAGTTTTGCTTTGATAAAAACATTTTCACCACATAAAATAATGAATGGATTTAAAAATGGTTTATAGACAAAACCCTTTTGCAAATGACTTTGCCACTTTGGAAAATGACCACTTTGAACCTTACAATGTTTAGAGCCTAGTGGAAACCACCTTTGCAAATAAAACTATCTTTTGCATGCTTGCATGCATGACTTAGTTTCTATTATTTTGTGTGTGTTTGATTGTTTGAATATTGGTTGGAATGCTAGTTGATATTGTGTTTACTTGATTGATTTGTAGTGAAGTTAGAAAAGTGTGAAACTAGCAAGATCAAGAAGTGAACCACCATTCCCTACCAAAAAGGCAAGTGACACTATCATCTAAAAGTCCTACTATTTTCATTATACTTAGTGGATTTTGAAACATGCATGAAAAGAATATCTATACTTATGCTATGCTAAATCCTAATAGGATACCTTATATTTTCCTTAGTGAAAACAATGTAGTTGTAGTATGCTTAGCCCAGCTATATATTGGGATGGGATACATGTTATGATTATATGAAATATTGAAAAGACTTATGTTTTATATAATAAAACAAGTACTCAATGAACCACCTGGGTGGACAAGGATATTCAAGTTTTGGACAAGGTGGCAACAAAAGGAACCATGTTTATATGCCATCTCTTTTTGTATGTACACTAGAAGGAAACCACCCAGGGACTTAGAGATTGAACATGTTTCTCGTACAGTGGCTTCCGTGTACATCCACATGCTAAATGGGCTCTGGCTTAGTCAACTACATAGTGGAAGACCCATGCATTGGCATCTTCAGGTTAACTAGAATTGTGTATGGAAATATATCCCTACTTTGGTGCCTGGTAGACAAGCTAGCATTGTGTATTGGGAGGACTTCTATGGAAAGACTTTGTCACATTCTCGATCTGCCGGTACTCCATTTGGTGTGTACTTATCCAGCGGCCACTGGTGGCGTCAAGACGAGATTGTGTCATGTGGGTAAAGTGTACAACTTCTGCAGAAGATCAAATTCTAAGTACTTAGCCGTGTCCCCGGTCATGGACAATACTGAGCAACTAAGGCCTGATGCTATGGAAGATCTCGACATTCCAATTTCTCAAAGTTAAAACTTGAGGGTGACAACAAGTGATTTTGAAACACTTGGTGGATTCCAAGGAATTCAGAAAGATTTGACAAAAGATCAAAACTATTTTGTAAAGATAGGATAAAACTATATTGCTTTCTGCAAATGAGCCTAAACCCCACTTGGCCAAATATGCATGTATTGATAGGATCCACTTATATTCTACATAGTAGTGAAACTTGCCAATACAATTCAAATGTATTGACCCTTGTGGCTGTAACTTATAATGTTGCAGGTTTGTTTGATGTTAGTAAAGTGTGTTGATTAGGATTACAAGTCTACAACCAACATGACTGCCTGTGGCACCTTGAAGATGAAGGACCCCATGCTTATAGATATTCCGCTGCAATGTAATGTGTTAGCAAAATGAGCTATGTAAGATGTAATAAAATTATGTTATTCCTGGTTATAAAGTTATATTATGACCTTTGTTTCTGGATATTACATCTTAACTGTGGATGCTAGCTAATGATCCAGGGACTAGCATTGTAAACACAAGGGACTCTACCTTATTTAAAGGTTGGGACCCTTACATTAGATATTGACTATAGTAGGAGAGATAGACACCCGCTAGCCACTTATGCAAAACTAGTTGAATGTCAAGCGTGGAACAGGTCTCATGTGCGAGGACATGTAAAGTTTGTCTGGGCCTCTTCATCCCACTATGCCAGCAATATCCAAAGTACAACTAAGAAGCAATAAAATGATCATCATCACCCACATACTCATATGTGTACTACCCGTGCAAAGTATCTACGCATAGATCCGGCTCTGATACCACTGTAGGGTTCGCAGCATAGAAAACAAAAAATGTCCTATGATGGGAACAACTATGTACCAAGATCTATCTACTAGATACAAACAACGGGCGGATGTATATCCATAGAGAACATACCCTTGAAGACCGACAAAGCTTAACGAGTCCAAACTCGTGGTTGATGTAGACGATCTCTTGTCGATCTCAAGATCGAGAGGAAGTCCTAGCGCCGCAAAACAGCAGCGCATCCGTGCTCGCACACATGTTCGAGGCATCGAGCAACCTCCGCCTCCTCGCTCCAGCGATGCAGCGGAAGCACAACTCTTTCTTGCCGAATAGCCACCGGGAACATGTATCTCGCTAGTCCGAGACCATGGGGGATAAATTCTAGAGGGAGAGAGAGATCCTTCACGAGGAGGTGTGAGTTGAGAGGAGGAGAGGGGGGCCTTTTATAGGGAAGAGGGGGGCACCCAAGGGGCATGGAGCCCAGCCATGGGGGATGCCCCCACCTCTTCCACATTCATGTGGGTGGAGCTCCCACTCAAAATGAAAAGCCTCCACTCCCATTAAAAATCCTCCACTCAAAAATCCACTCACATGCATTAAATTTCCACCAAATTTAATGCAAGCTCTCATTTAAATAAAACTCTTTTATTTATTTATTCAGAATTTTGGTAATTACTTTAATTAACAAACATTCACATAAAACCCCTTGCTAGTATTTCATTTCACATGAAGAAACACTTTCTGCAATTTCACCCGAAAACCTGTTTCAGTATCTAGTGAAATAAATTCCTGTGCTTGTTATTCTTTTCGGCATGAAACTTTTGCTCCAATTGGATGTCGGTGGTCTCTTAAATGTGTCACCCTACGGTTCGCGAATAATGCGGACATGATCGAGACCCCTCTCGGATCAATAATCAGAAGCGGGATCTGAGACCCATACTGACTCCCACACATTCAACGATGACTTTCTTATGATCGTCGGAACCTTTTACGCTAGTATCTTAATCCCTTTGTTTTGCAATATATTACATGTCCGAGATTCGATCATCGATATCTCCATACCTAGTTTGATCTCATTACTGACATGCACTCTTTTCTCGTTCCCGTGATATAAAATTCTAGTGATCAAATCACTTGCTTGCAAGCTAATCAATGTGATATCACCGAGAGGGCCTAGAGCATATCTATCCGTCATCGGGATGAACAAATTCCACTCCCAATCCATGGGCCTCAACATAACACTTTAGTAGTTCTGAACCCATCTTTATAATCACCCTGTTACGGTGTGACGTTTGATGTTATCAAGAAACTCTTCTGGTGTTAGTGATTGACATGATCTCATGGTCTAAGGATTTGGATCACTTCGTAAGTTGTTATACCAATATAAACTCAATGACTTTGATCGTAATGCTATACTTCGGATGAATGTTCATCACATCATTACACTAATGTTGTGACCTCGTTATTAACAACATCCAATGTCTATGATCAGGAAACCTTGATCATCTTGTTAATCAACGAGCTAGTTTTATGAGAGAGGCATAACTAGGAACTTCCTTTTTTTTATTAAACACACATGTATTAACGTTTCCGTATTAATACAATTATAGCATGTAAAATAAACATTTATCATAAATAAGGAATACGATAATAACCACTTTATTATTGCCTCCCGGGCATATTTCCTTCATCCACCCAGGTGTTTCATTCACTTAGTTGTTTTATTAAGCAAAACACAAGTCAATGACTTAGAAATATTTCACATAGCATGAATAAATAACCCACCCTTGGTTGCTATTAGCTAGGCCAAGCATCACAATAATAAGCATCTTAACTTAGAGGAAAATCTAACAATTCTACAACTACTAGGATTTCCCAAGCATAGCATATAGATACTTTAGCAAAATATTCATGCAAGTCCTAAACAAAATATTTCTAATGCATAGGTGAAAATATAGGGATAAAAACATGAAGTACCACTTGCCTTGGTAGTTTTGGGAGTAGCAACAATCTTCACAACCACAATCACTATTTGCACCAAAATCTACACATAAAATAATGGCACCAAAATCACATAACAAAATATACAAACAAAAATATATGAATGCATGCAAATGTCATGTGATGATTTTTATACACCAAACAAGACAAGTGTACAGTACTGAAACATAAACAAGACCAAGATAGTCAAAATAAACTTTATTTGATCTTTAAAACATTTTTTAAATAATTCCCATACTCAAATTAAGCCTACAAATGTCTCTTAAAAAATAACCATTTTTATAGTGGAAAAACATTAAACACATCGCATAAACAGATAGGATTCTTTCCCCTGATTCCAATGATATAAAATTTGTAAAATTTGAACGTGTGGATCAAAAGTTATGAATTTTACAAGTTTAAATCACTAATAGATCTAAATTCTGTTTTTAAATCCAAACGCAGGCCACGCGGCAGTGTCTGATTGGCTGATACCATTTCGCACCGGATCACACTGTGGGCCGTTAGATCTAACTTAACACGCACGGCTCAGATCGTCACATACCGCTTCGCTTCAGATCTAATCTAGAGAGTTGGATCTAGATCCTACGGCTGCTAAGCATGCGACCAAGGATGGGCGGCGCCAGCGGTGGCGGTGCGGCGTCGCGGCTCTGTCGGAGAGGTTGCCGGAGATTTAGGTCGCGCGGGGAGGAGTGGGGGTGCTTACTGTGTTCGCGTGGCCGCTGCGGTGCTCGAGGTGGTCAAGGGAGAGACAGGGGCGCATAGACGCAGCGGCAGGACCTCGTCGGAGTTGCTAGCGGCGTCGGTTGTTTGCGGATGGAGTCATTGCCGACGATGTAGATTGCCCTAGCACGAACCAGTGGTGTCAGAGGATGCACAAGCTTGAGGCGAACACGACAGTATCAAAGAGGAAGCAAGGGGCGCTCAGAGGTTACCGGTATTCCTCGTCGTAGTTGAGCGGCGGCTCTGTTGCTTGCAGAGGTGGACGGAGGCGACGACCTGGGTCACGAGAACGCAAAAGAAAGACATCAGGAGATGCGCCAGAACATGCTGGTCATGCTTGTTTGAATCAGAGTCAAAGGGGCGCTCGGTTCTTACCGGAATCAGTTGCCGGAGCTGGTTCTGGCTGCGGCGATGCAACAAGAAATTGAGGCAGCCTGGTGGCGGAGCGAGCGAGTGGTGTGAGGGGAAAGGTGCGGAGAGGGGAGGGGTTTAAGTAGCCAGAGCAGGGGCGGAGATTACGCACGCATTCATCGCCATTTAAGCAAATTGAAATCCAGGCAATGATGGGGGAGGAAACGGGCGACGACGGCGTCTGCGCGTGGAGTTTGGGTAAGAAGGTGCTGACGTGGAGAGGGTCCACTGATCAGTGACTACGGGGTAAGTCTGCGTCGCGTGAGAGAGAGAGAAGAACCTCGGGTGGGCTTAGTGGGCTAGGTCTGCTGTTGGGCTGAAATGCTAGCGCAGGCCTTTTTCCATTTATTTTCTCTTTTTTTCTTTTTTTGTTTCAATTTCCAGGAACCAAATTCAAATGAATTCAATTGTGTTTGAGTTCAAACCTTTTCTAGATTTTTATAAAGTGCAATTTGTACACAATTGGTTGCAGAACAATGGTGTGCACTTTAAAATAATTTAGTACTTTGGAATTTTTAAAATAAACAAGGTTTTTCACCCATTGTTTAATAAAAACAAAGAAATGGTTTTGAATTTGTTTCCTTGTTTTGAAACCCTTGTCCTTTCTTTGGAATTAAACAAACAAACCTATGAACCAACAACTTTGGTTTAAGACAAATATTCTCTCACTAGAGAGTAGCATTGGATCAATGCTTTGCTTACATAAAATAATAAGCACACAAATGCTTTTGTTTTTCAAAAACTTTGAAAATGATCCTAAAATGACCATGAATGCATGGATGATATGCAAAGCTTTTAAATCATGATTTTTTGGGATGTTACAGCCTCATTATAGCTTCCTAATTCTACCTCTAGCTCGAGTTTGTCGTGTCGCCGGAGAGCGCCGTCGTGGATACTCGTCATAACCATTGTTCTGATGACCAATAGCTAGCATTAGTAGGCTTGATCGATTCGCCTCGTCGCCCTCTTTCCAGCACACTCAACATCAGGTGTTGGGGCACCGTAGATCGCCGTCGGTGACCAATTCCCGACGATGGCGTCCGTGTTTACGTCATCGTGACGTCGGGGTTGCCTAGTCAGCCATTTGATTGGTCCTTTCCTATGTGGCATCTGATGTGGCCTTGTCATCAACTAAGAGTAGAAATAGGTTCAGTAACAATTGTATTTACTTAACTGGATATGTGATGTGGCCATTGGCCCACCAGTCAGTGACTAGGGTAGGTTTAGCTTCAGTACAATAGGTATTTTATGTTTAGAAAATAGATAAAACATTATAAGACAATTATAAATATTTCCTGAAATGTAATAAAATGATTAATTCTTGTAAATTTAATAACTTCTGTTTTATAATTCAGAAAAATACATGTAATATATGAAAATTTTCAGAAAAATCTTCAACTTTAAACTATCATCAAACATTATTATGTGAATTAATTAAATTATTTAATAAAGATTTTATATTTAATAAAACTTTGATAATTCATATTTTAATAATGGTAAATGTTAAAAATATAAATAAAATACCAAAAATCTTAGAAAAATAAGAACTATAATCTAAAACTATGATCATGCATTATTATTTCACTTAACTAAATATTTATTATTTATTAAGTATTTAAAAAGTAATAAACCTTATAAAAATCATATCTTATTATTTATTTATCACAAAAATAAATGTGATATACCAAAATGATCACAAAAATAATACCTACATATTAAAAAAATATTCCACTTTTGAGGTAAATAAAAAAATTTAAAACACTTTAACAACTTGAATTTGAACCTAACTCCTTAGTTAATAATTCATAGAAGGGTAAATAAAAGTTGCTTATATTTCAAAAATTAGCCAATTGAGTCTAATAAATAGTATTAGTCTTCAACATTGATATTATGAAGTCAAAATGGTTTAACACATTTTAAATACAATTTTATTGAATTATTATTCAACCTTATGTGCTAAAAAGATCTATATAAAGTATAAAATCTTCAAGAATAATTTGGGATTAAATAAGACCTTTTTACTTACTTCAACCACAAGTTATAAACATATCAAAACACTATAGTGAATCCATAAGTAGTTAAGTAATATTATTCCCTAGATACAAATCATAACCACACCTTTATAAGGAGATAAATCCTTTTATACATGTATAAGGTTAGGAAACCACTATTTTAATAGAAGTATTACCATTCTTAAAGTATCCTAGAGAAACATTATAAAGTACACAAGATACAAATATCACAAGCATTACAACCTAAGTCCATCTATGTTATTAACATTAACTTTAAGTCAACAAGACTTTTAGTATAAAGCTAAAGACCTTATTATATGTTTTATAGTTAACTTTGGTCTGTTATAATTAAGTCGTAAAGCATCTCAAGTCTAGACTATTAAAGCAAGAATAAACAACATCAACCACATTCTATCAATTATATTCAAAAAGCTATCAGGATTGTTTAAACCTTAGTAAAGAAAATTTTTCTTCAAATGTTATTCTTTTTGCCACTTCTGAAAACAGATGACAATTAATAGTAATCACAATACTTTATACTTTACTTGTATACTTAGGATTGATAACACTTAAGTTCTTTATAAGTGACATTACTTGTAAAATGAAAATTTGAAGATAAGCAATCTTGAGTAGCATTTCACAATTGTGTGTATCTCATTGTTTTATGATATTATAATTACATGTTGTTTCACACACACTCACAAGCCTTAATAAGAAGCACAAGTATGAAATTTATCTAAAACGACAACACATTCTAAAAATAACCATTCCAGTATCCAAACCCTAGATCAACGTTATCCCCGGGATTCGAGTTTATCAACTTGCATTACATTAATTATGCATAAAAGCACCTTGCTTCTTTAAACATTAGTCCTTACCGGACCAAGGATGCTGATTTCAGATATTGGATCTTGTATATTGTCTCGAAGACCGTGAGTGCATAATCTTGCAATCACAAAAAGCAAGTTCACACTTGCTCATGTCCTTTGATTATTTTCTGTAAAATATTTTGCAAATCCAGTGTTTTCATCACCTGCATTTGAAAAAGGTCAGAAACACTATTTTTGATAATAATGTGAACTATTGGTTACTGATCTAGGGTGATCAGCTAATCTATTAAATCTAGCAGTTGGAATACCACTGTTCAGGACTATATCACCTAGGATTTAACAACCAATGTGCGATGATTCTTGTCTTGGTATATTCTGGCGTTGACCATGAGATTTGGAATGGTACATAGAAGTCAGCTGTATCTTCTTCCTCTCGCATGTAGCCCGATGTGCAGGTCGTGGCTGTTATCACTCGTAGCGTGCATATTAATTGGTAATTCGTAGAGGATATGCAGCATATGGGTGGGAACCCTCATCGTCCCACGATAGTTCTGGCATCTAACGGTCTATACAAACCTTTGCCGTAATTCAATGGGTGGGCATGGTGTACACCAAGGAGGCATCTTGGTCATGAAGAGGCGATGATTGGCTTGGATCTTAGGTTGGGCCTCAAACCAAGGAAGTTTGAACGGGAATATACTCCCGACCGTGCAACAAAACCTAAGGTGTCTCATGGGTAAAGTGACGCACCTCTGCAGAGTTTAAGAACTATAACTTGTTACTCCCTGTTCCGGGAAGGAGTTGCGAACGCTGCGGGAATGGAACTCCATGAAAGTTCTGGTAAACCCGTGAAGGCTGATGGACATAGCTTTTCAGAATAAAATCAACCTTTGAAGAAATATTTACAAAAACATGCATTGCCTACGACCTATGGTCGGTGGCTATAGTTATAGTACATCACACACTCCTTTCTAGTGAACTTGCTGAGTACGCTCGTACTCAACGTATCTTCCTAACCCTTGCTAGATTCTAAAGCCAGTACAGACAACGTCTACATTACAATATGCTCCAGGAATCATCACCATAAGTTAAAGCTCTTCAACGAAGTTAAGAAAGTCAACATATGCATCAACCCAAGTGAAGACGAAGTTACTGATTAGATAGGAATATAATCTCTAGCCATAGAACCTATTTATGTAGCGTATTGCAATAGCAGCAATGCCAGACCATTAGTTAAAATACTAGTCATAATAGTATGATAGTTTTTGAGTTGTTTATTTCTGATTCTTCTTTGTAAGAAGTTTCTTTCTCTCTCTTTAACCAAGAGTGTTCTCTGGATCTTTTGTAAAGAGTCGAGTTGTAACCTATAGTCATGTCTTGGACCTGTTGTGTTTCTATTGTACCACTCTGAGGGATGTAATACTAGTGAACGGTGTTTCATTGGTGTTACGTCAATGACTACAGTGTACTACATCATGCAGTGGTATGTTGGGTCACCGCAGTTGGTATCAGAGCATATGCTTTGACCTTAGGATTAAAACCCTTTTAGGAAGATCTGTAGGTTGGATAGTGCGGTGACCCAGCATACCACTGCATGATGTAGTACACTATAGTCGTTGACATAACAACAATGAAACACCGTTCACTGGTATTACATCCCGATAGCAGAAACAACTCTTTACAAGATCTAGAGAACACTCTAGGTTAAATAGAGAGAAAAAACTTCTTAAAGAAAATCAGGAATAAATAACTCATAGCTACCATACTTATAAAACTAGCATCTGAACTACTAGGCTTGCATTGCTGTTATCAATACTCTGATAGTAGGTTCTATGGTTAAATATATTCTTATCTAATTAACCGTCTTCACTGAGTTCATGTATATGTTGATTTTCTTGACTTCATTGAAGAGCTTTGCTTCGATGATGATTCTGGAGCATAACTTGATGTGGGCGTGCGTCTATCTTGGCTTTAGAAGGTTAAGAAGTTCACTAGAAAAGTGTTTGATGCTATAACTACGACCATGGACCATGGGTCATAGGCAACTGGAATTTCGTAAACATTTCTTCAAGGTTGCTGTCTTTACAGTCGAGATCAACTCTGTTGCACATTTGCAGTGAGTTCACACTTCCTTGAGTTCCAGGCGAGATCCAAGCCAATCACGCCTTCTCCACGACCAGCATGCATGCGTAACTATCGTGGGACGTGAGGCTCCCACCCATATTAAATATGAACGCGCTACGAGATGATAACAGCCATGACTCACATCCATGAGAGGAATCTGGTGACTCATCCCATTCAAATATGTTGGCGCAAGAATCATCGGCGACATTGGTTGTTAAGTCTAAGGTAATATGTTCCTTTACCACGGAACTCTTATAGTAGGTTATTACCTTATGGTAAATAACCTATAATCACATTATTATGAAAATAGTGTTTTGACCTTTTTCAAATGCGGTGATGAAACACTTTGGATTTGCAAAATACTTTACAGAAAATAATCAAAGGACATGAGCAAGTGTGAACTTGCCTTTTGTGATTGCAAGATTATGCACTCATGGTCTTCAAGACAATATAAGATCCAATTGCGGAAATCTGCATCATTAGTCCGGCAAGGACTAATGTTTAAAGAAGCAAGATTCTTTTATGCATAAGTAATGTAATGCAAGTTGATAAACGCGAATCCCGAGGATAACGTTGATCTAGGGTTTGGATACTGGAAAGGATTTTTTCCTTGGAATGTGTTACCCTTTTAGATTAAGTTTCATACATGTGCTTTTTATTAAGGCTTATGAGTGTGTGGAAAACAACATGTATTTATACAACAACAAAATACACAGTAAGAAATGCTACTCAAGGTTGCTTACATCTTAATTGTTTATATTCAAGTTTTTCTTTACAAGTAATGTCACTTATAAAGAATTTAAGTATTAACAATCTTATTATATAAGTAAAGTATAAAGTAAGGTGTTTACTATTAATTGTAATATGTTGATTGAAGTGGCAAAACGAATAACTTTTGAAGAAAATCTTACTCAACTAAGCAGAAGCATTTAAGCTTTTAAGTTAACCTTATGAGGTGTTCTTTCTAGTTATAGTCTTTAAGTCAGAAAGAATTGTCTTTACTGGAATAATGAAATTAGTGGTATTTGAGACTTATCCATCTTGGTTTTTAACTGGGTTGGTTTGGTATTAAGATGCTTTACAATTTAATTATAACAGACCAAAGTTAACTATAAAGTATATGATAAGTTTTTAACATTATACTTAAAGCTTTGTAACTATAAGTAACTTTAAGAATGTAGATAGACTTAGGGTGTATTACTTATGATACTTGTATCCTGTTCACTTTATATTGTTTCCTTAGAGTTACTTAAGAATGGTATTACTTCTATTGGAGTACTGGTTTCTTTACATTATAATTGTATAAAGGAATTTATCTCCCTATAAGGGTGTGGTTAATGTTTGTGAATAGGTAAACAATATTATTTATTACTTATGAACTAACTTATAGTGTTTTGATTTGTTTATAAACTTGTGGTAAATATAAAGAATGAGTTTTATCTTATTACAATTATTCTTGGAGATTTTATATTAGATAAGGATTCTTTTATAAAATAATTTATACTTATGGTTGAAGGATAATTCAATAATATTGCATTTAAATGGTGTTAAATCATTTTGACCTCGTAATGTTAGTATTTAAGATTAATACTATTTATTATATTTAATTGGTTAATTTAAGAAATATTAATAAATTTTATTTGTCATTTTATGAATTATTAACTAAAGAAATAAGTTTAAATTCAAGTTATGAAAGTGTTTAACTTTTTATTTAACTCAAAAGTGGAATATCACATTTTTAGCATGTAGGTATTATTTTTGTGATCATTTTGGTATATTACATTTATTTTTGTGATTTATAAATAATAAGATATAATTTTAATAAGGTTTATTACTTTATAAATACTAAATAATTAATAAATATTTAATTAAGTGAAATAATAATGTATAATTATAATTTTAAAGTATAATTCTTATTTTTCTAAGATTTTTAGAATTTTATTTATATTTTTAACATTTACCATTATTAAAATATTAATTATCATAATAATATTTGAGAATAGTTTTAAGTTGTAGATTTTGTTTTTCTAAACATTTTCATATATTATATGTATTTTTCTAATTTATAAAACAAAAGATATCACATTTACAAGATTTAATCATTTTATTTTATTTTTGGAATATTGAAATTTGGATTTATAATGTTTTTAATTATTCCTAAACAGACATTAAACCTTTTTACACTCAGAGGGGATCTACCCCAGTCACAGACAGGTGGGGCTTAGGCCACGTCATAAGCCACCTCAGCAAAGACCAGTCAAAGGGCTGACCCGGTCAAGGGTGACATCACCCTGTCGTCGCGATGACATCACCTCGCCGGAATCCTCCCTAGTCGAGCATGGACACGGCAAGCTAGCGTGCGCGAGACTGCCTGGCTACACGCATAGGATGCAGGGGCGTGTACTGAACGATAAATGGGCGGCTCCGCTGGTTATTGGCTATCGGAGAAGCTACGACGGCGAGTTCATGCGGCGGCTACGGGCGGCGCATGTCGGGAGCACTATTCTGGAAGCAATCGAGGGAAGTAAGAGCACTGGGAGGCTCAGTGGCTTACCAGGAAGCTTGTGGAGGCTATGGCGATGGAAGGCGAGCTCGAGCAACGTTGCCATGGTCGACGGCGAGCGGCGGTCAGAGAAGGTGGATGCGTGCGATTACGACCTCCTAGCTCGATTCCTTCCGCATATAGATAGTGTCCACCACGGCGGAGCTTGCTGCATCTTTAGTTGGTCTCGGGGAGGTCTCAGACGATGACGGTGAACAACTCCGGCGGCTAGGGTTTAGTCAAAGAGGGGAAGAAATCGGGAGGACTGAGAGAGAGCATGTGTGGAATGACCAGGATGAGGATTAGGGCATCGCCATGTCGTTCTTATCCTCGCGAAGGCCTCGGTGGCGGCGTGACGTCGACGGCGGCATCCGGTGGTCGGCAACCCTCCAACGAGCAGCTTGCCAGGGGAGTAAGACGAAGGATTAGAGTTCCAAAAGGTATGCGGGCTTGGGCCGTTGCTGGGCTGCAGCGAAGTGAGCGGAGAAGTTTGGCTGTGACCTGCGGGCGACAAATAGAGAGAAGAGGAAATGGGCCGTGGGCCAGATTGGGTGTTTCCTCTGTTTTTCCTGGTTTTATTCCTTTTTCATTTTCTGTTTTGTTTTCAGGGTTGTATTTTTATATTTGGTTTGAACTCTTCTTTTTGGAATTTTATTTCCTGGATACTTGGAGAAACAATAAAGTTATTAAGAATCCATTTTGAACTTTTATTATATATTGTGATATTTTATTTATTTCCTTTATATATATTCTTTTCTATAACACTATTTTCACTTTTATTTGGAGTAATTAAGTTTTAAAATGTTTAATAATATTCATAAAGTTTATTTATATGTATTTAATCACATAGTATAGGATAGGATGGTTTATAATATTGAACTCCCACTTATTCCATGCTCATATGGAATGAGTGGTTTGAGAAATGGATTAAAGACTTTGTCTAATGATTATAGATAGAATATTTATGAAATGTTGATGAGAAAACTTATTAATAAGTTTAGAGTTCTGAATTGTAATTACTCACCCTAGGGTTTAAGGTACTTACTATACTTATTTTCTTTTGTTGATGTGGATAAAGATTAATGGCTAAACACATTGTCTTTATATTTGAAATCAGGATGATGTTATCTGGAATGTCTCATGAAAAGGATTTTATAAAGATAGTTCTTAAGCACCTATTATAGTGATGGTTGAAAATGACAAAGATGTGCTTAAGTGAGTTGATATAGGAAAATATTCCTATTAACCATTGTGGACAGAAGATGATAGATCAACCATAGAAAGTGGATATTAGGTTTGGTCTTAGATTTAGGGTTTAGTGTTTTATCCAGAATTCCTATCTTCTATAATTCACAATCCTGGACTTCTAATTAAGGAATTCCTTTCCTAGATATATTCATTCTTCCTATCCATCATCATGTGTTAACATGATGAGCTTTACCTCACGAGAATATTCTTATCAACCTTTATTCTTTTTAAATCCATTTATAAATCCAATGAGCTTCACACTAAAGCTTTTCATAATATTTTCATATCCATACTTGGTTATACCAACTATTCTACTACTGATAACCTCCAATCCAACAAGTGGTTACTTCTAACTCCAATTATACTCTTCCTTAATCATCCATCACTAATATCACTTCAATAGATGTATACATCAAATCCTACTTCACCTCAAGTGCTTAGTATTTCCAAAGAGGAAAATACTACTTCTTTAATCCAATGTTGCTCTAGGATCATCTTAATCATACTATCTTGTCTCTACTTAACTCTAGTAACAAATACTCCAACTTCACATTATATTAATGTGACCTGTAATGTCTAATATATGATACTATATCTATATTGTGGTTCAATCATGTTTTATCCACCAATGTCACTTATATATGATATAAGCATTCAATATTGGTGAATAAGGCATGATCATTATAATCCTTTGATCCTTTATGATTCAGATTTCCAGTTGGCTAAACAAGGCTTCATCAATACAACATTACAGTTGTATTATAATTATCCTTTGTTTAGCTCTATTGGATTAAGAGATATAATTCATTGACTATACCCACTTGATCTAATAGGACTACTCCTGGTAACTATCTTCAGACTTCATCCTTGTAATCTTCTTTGTTACCATATTGATTTGATTTCCTCCTGTAACATCCCCAAAATCATGTTTCAAACTTATGCATATCATCCATGCATCCATGATCATATGATTTTCATTTCAAACAAATCATTTCAAAACAGAAGCAGTTATGCTTATTATTTTATGTAAGTTTGCTCTAGCCTTAGTGCTATCTTCCTATGAGAAGAATACTTGTTTTGATTCGGTAAAAGTTTGAAATTCAAACTTAGACACCATCCAAAGTTTGAACAAAGTTTCAAACAAAATAAGTAAATAAAACCAATATTATGCCTATTGAATATATATCATAAAGGCTTGGTTTTATTTTTATTTTCATTTGATCAAAGTGTTTGGATTAGACAGTAGTGTTTGGCACACATTTGAGTGCAAGGTTTGCAGTATAAAAACCTAGGGGAGATTTGAATTCAAACTCTTTTGATTTGGATTTGAAAACCATTTCAGAAAATCAAAACAGAAAAAGAAAAGGAGAAAAGAAATAGAAAAGGGCCAGCGCTACCTATCTGGCCCAGCTGCCAATCCAGCCCACTAAGCCCAACCGGGGTCTCCCTATCTCTCGCTCACCCGCAGACACACCCCCCAGGTCACTGACTGCACGACCCCACCCCCTCGCTGTTTAACTCGCTGACAAGTGGACCCTGCGACCACGTCGTCTTCGTCGTCAATCACGCGCGGCTGCGACGCTTGCTCCGCCGTTACATCGCCACTGTTACTGCGGGCTTAATTGCCATTGATACGCCGCGCGATCCTCGCCCCCGCTCTGGCTATAAGACCCCCTCTGCACCGCGGCCATTTCCCCTCACCTAGCGCCACCTCTACGCCCCCAGGCTGCCCTCAATTGCCTTTGCGCCACCGCAGACAGACGCACTCTGGCGACGAATCTCGGTAAGAACAGACCGCCCCTTTGCCTCTAGTTCAAACCACTATGACCAGCATGATCTTGCGTATCCGCTAATGCCCTCCGTTTGCTTTCTCATGACCCAGAGCGACGTCCTTGTTCTCACCCGCGAGCACCTGAGCCGCCGCTCGACTCCGACGTGCGATTCAGGTAAAACGAGACCGCCCCTTGCCTCCCCTTTGGTACTGTCTTGTTCGCCAGGCCCTTACGCATCTCCTAAACCCTCTGGCTTGTGCTAGGACGACGCAGAGCCTCGGCAACGTCTTTGACAGCAAGCAACAGACGCCGCCCGCAACTCCGACGAGCTCCAGCGACCGTGTCCGTGCGCCCCTTGCCAAGTCGTCGCCAAGTTGAGCATCAGCGCATCACGCGTTTCGGTAGCACCTCCGGCGACCCAGAGCCACCAGCTCCGTGCGCCGTGGCGAGCTCGCCGCCGCCGATAGCCACCTTGACGCGCAGCTTTGGTTGTTTGATCCAGGGCCGTTGGATCTGGATCCAGCGTGCGAGATTAGATCACTTAACGAACCGTTATGAGTAGATCTGGGCCGTGCAGGTTAAGTAGATCTAACAGCTCACAGACGGCGATCCTGAGCGAAGCGGTACCAGCCAATCAGGTTAAGACGCGTGGCAGCTATTTGGATTTAAAAACAGGATTTGAATCTATTAGAAGTTTGATTTTGTTTTGGCTATAACTTTTGATCCCCACATTAGAATTTCACAAATTTTATATCATTGGAATCAGGAGAGCAAGCCCTTTCTAAATATGCAATGTTTTTAATGTTTTAGTTCTGTTAAAATGGTTTTATTTGCAGAAACTTGTGTAGGACTAATTTGAGTATATGAATTGTTTAAGAATTGTTTTAGGGTTTAAATAAATGTTGTTTGGCAAGTTTTTAACTTGTTTATGAACCTGTATTGTACACTTGCTTTGTTGAGTTTTAAAAATCATCACATATTATATTGCATGCATTCATATATTTTTGTTTGTATATGTTTTGTATGTGATTTGTGGCTATGATTCTTTGTGTAGATTTTGGTGCTAGTGATTGTGATTGTGAGGAGTGTAGCTACTCTCCAAACTACCAAGGCAAGTGGTACTTCATGAATATTTTATCCCTATGTTTTCTACTAAGCATTAGAATTATTTTGCTAGACTTGCATGTTATATTTTGCTTATGCCATGTTGGGAAATCCTAGTAGTTGTAGATTTGCTAGGAAATTTCTAAGTTAAGATGCTTATCTATGCCATGCTTAGCCTAGCTAGTAGCAACCAAGGGTTGGTGAAATATACATGCTATGATGAAAATATTCTAAGTCTTTGGACTTGTGTTTTGCCTAATAAAACAACTAAGTTAATGAAACAACTGGGTGGAATGGAAGGAAAGGTTTATGTTGAGTGGTTACACAAGGCCCATTTCTATGGTTTACCTTGTGTATCTCACTTGTGGTAAGCCACCCAGGAACAAAGAGATTTTAGAGGCCAAGTGTTAAGTAGCTTCTAGTGCAGCCACTTGGCAATATGGGCTCTGCCTAGATCACATAGGTTGCTAGAACTTAGCCATTTGGACAGTTGGTGGTAGTGGGATGATAGGTTGGAGAGCGTCCATTTGGTCTAAGAGAAGGATTCTGAAAGATCCTGTCTTGGTGAAAATCAAGTCTGGTGGGGAAAGTGCACAATCTCTGCAGATGGAAAAATCTAAGTACTTAGCCATGTCCCTAGAAAAGGACAACTTGAGCATCAAGACATGGAAGCTATCAAGAATCTCCTCATCCCAATTTCTAAGTAAAAACCTGTGGGTGAACAAGGGTAAAGGACCTCAATGTCTATTGGTGGTTCCTTGGGAAAAGTTTTGACAAAGAAAAACTTAGTGATTTCAACTAATAGGCAAAACCTATTTTTAGCAAAGCAAGCCAAGCTACACTTAGCCAAATTTGCATATAGTATCTATTCCACCTAAATTATACTAAGGTATCACTTGCCAATACTATTCCAATGTATTGACCCACTGTGGCTGTAACTTGTGATGTTGTAGGATACTCTGATCAGGATTAGGAGTCATGAGTCTACACTCAACATGTTTGCCTGTGGCACATGAAGATGAAGACTTTTATTTATTTACTTATTCAAACTCTTGTACTAGGCCTGTGGCCTTGGAGTTGTAAAGACTATGTTGTCTCTGGAATGACTGTAATAATGACCTTTGTTTCTGTGTACTTCATCTTAAACTGTGGATGCTAGCATTGATCCAGGGACTAGCATTGCAATCACAGGGATCCTTTTTCCTTTATAAAGGAGGGATCTTACACCTCCAATCACTCACATCCTATAGATAACATCTAAAACTAGCATCACTATTTACCTCTTCTTACTTCTTTCTTTATAAGCCTTTAAGTGAATTCTATAATAAGGACAAGAGTTGATAGGTTAAGAATTGATGGGTTAAGAATTGGTGAATCAATAGTTGATTTCTCACTATTGATGAACAACAAATATAAGGATAGGATTCAAAAGAGATGATAAAGATTGATATGGAAAGAAAGATATATGGTGAATGATCTTGACTTTGGTTTCTTTCCTACTCAATCTCACTAGAGAGTTAAAGTTAGGTATTTCCATGATACTCATGGTATAAGTAGATGAGATTAAGATATAGTTGTTATATTCTTGTTATTTGTGTTATATTTATAATTTGGTATTCATGAGTGATTATAATGAATACTATGATGTGATCACCTAAGGATCAAATATAAATCATTAAGTAATGTATTAGGGTTTAATTTTATTCCATTTGATCTACCCTTATATCAAATCATGTTTACCCAAAATAAGGTTTTAGCAAATGTCATATTGAAACTTATCGCAGTCAACTTGATGATATACTTCAACTCCATCAAGTTAAGAGAAGCTTCAATCACTTTGACAAGTTTTTATTTAAAAGCGCAAAAATTATTCAGATTTCCTATGCATGAATGCAATGCACACATCTGTGTTCAGCTTATTTCTAAGCTCTAATACTGGGATGTTATAGACTCTCCCCCTTAAAATAAACTTCGTCCTCGAAGTTCGCATACTCTCATGTTTCGGAGTAAGGAATTGTGTTGCAATGATTACGATATGTCTCAACTCCATGTTAACCTCAATGGGAATAATTGTAATATCCCATATCCAGATATTTTCCTTGAATTCTGACTGTACTTAGCAATCTTCAACTGGTTGTCTCCAATACTCCAAAGTTCTCCTACTATTCTACTGTAGGGATATGTCTTTATTATAAACTCCTTAATTAGTGATCTTTTCTTTAGTTCTTTTTTCCTAATTAGGTATCCTAATCCAACTCCTTTTATTTAATCATCGAACTTTCTTACTATACTATGTAAGATCTAGGAAGTCTCACTAAAACGGCTTTAAATTTCTGTTAGCCAATAGTTATAGTCAAAAGACTAATCTTTGATTTATCATTGTATGAGTTGTATTGGTATTCCTTCCAAAGATTGGATTTGAACACATTTAGAACATACCCATTAGAATTTCTTGTTCTCTAAAAATTCCCAAATTGGATGTGATTATTCACTCTTAAGGACCACTTAAGAGTTGTTTCTTTTAGAATTATTCTGTTAAGAATATTCCATTTTATTACTTCAAGCTTTTACCTTATCAGTCTTTTAGACAATCTTTTGTTACTAGTACTTCTATAATTATGACTTTCTTTTAACCTTATGAAAATAAGGCTTAATGTTGGCATAGGTTAGTATTTCCTCTCCAACCTTTACTTGGAAAGTCAGATAACAATACTTCCACAAATTGTTTACTCTCCCCCTTAGGTTTTACTAATGGTCTCTAAACTGCCTTATAAAGTATTTCTTAATTTTATAAATAGAATATTGGTCCCTATCCATCTTTTACTCTGCCTAGTTAGGGTCTTATGAAAGATTGTACGGTGTATCCACACAATTGTGGATCTCCGAAGTGAATCTTTCAGCATTATTTGTCTTACTTACTATCTGGACATTTTCACTTTGATGCACCTGACTTCTTGAAGCGTTTTAGAAATCTGTCGCTTGATATTTTATACTCCTTTAGTCCTTACTTAGTTTAGGACGAGTTTTATGCTCTTTATGCAACCATTAAGATGATCTAGTTAACTATGTCAACCAATTACCAGCTGCGGACAAGATAACAACTGTGGTTTAATTACCACCATGGATTAAATACCAGCTGTGGATCATTCTAAGTGGTAGGTATTACCCTACGGTTTCCGACATACTTCTAGCATTCTCTCAGAATTTTCAGATCTTGAATACCATTTTGGATTCCAAAACTTCTTCTTTGTACTTATCCATGATACTACCATGAACTTGGTACAACTTACTTTATTAACTTCTTAGCAACTTACCTACTTTTAATGAACTTTAAGTTCATCACTTCTTGTTGTTCCATACATCTTCTCCACTAATCTTACTTCTTATTGCTGATTAGGAATGATCTTCACTTGATCCATCCTTCAAATTGTGTTGATACTACTTATATTTGGTTTTATCCTTCAAGTAAGTATTCATATTGTTCTTCGGAACTCGTCACTTCCTTACATGAATTCCCATTCCTATCTAGGTCTATAACATCAAGTAGTAACTGGATGTTGCAACATGGATTTGCACACCAAGTCAAACTTCATATACAGATCTAGTCAATCAAGAAGATCCAAGAAAAACAAATAAATCCAAATGTGGTACATATAACACACAATATTCTAAGCCCAGAATATAGTAGTTGAGTATAATATCTCTAAAATTCAGGCTTAGCTGTGCTCCTCATATAGGTTTACATTATGATACTTAGCACATAGGGGTCAAACTATTCTTTAACTCAATATTTACCCAAATTGCTCAAGTGCAACAGGATAATCTTAAGTAAAGTGGTCTCAATTTGTTTTTGACTAACCTTTAGTCTCACTTTTGGAATGGCTAGTATAACCAACCTGTCATTATTTAGTAATCTAACCTCACATGATCGCTCCAAACGACTAATCAGATTCTATTTGTTAACTTAAACCAAAGATTATTGGAAATTTCTAGCACCTATGACTTCTATCATAGTTCTACCAAGTTATCTTCTTACTCTACCTAAAGATAATTTACTAATTTCTTATCATAATTATACTATCATCATAGTTTCGGAGCTAATCTCACCATGATCTTATTCTGTTTTACCTACTTACCATGATTTAAGAGTTAATCTGTCCATGATGACTTTGTTTCACATTACTCTATTATTAAGTCTTAGCATAATATCACTTTATCACGTAGAATTCCCAAGTGAATCTCACATCATTACTACTCATTACATCAACATTTATCCTAATGATATTCATCATGTTATCTTTGGTTATCAACTGACACTAAAATTTTATTGTTCTTACTTAGATTCCAAGATTAGGCTACACCAGTAAGAGTACTTCAATTGCTGTCTTACACTTGATCCTAATCTACCGTGACCAATTAGCTTTCCTAAAGCATCTTGGTGAGTTTATGTCTCCCTCGGAAGACACTAAATAGCACTTTCCTAAGATAAGGTGTACAACTATTTCTAAGAAAGATGATTATACACCTCGTGACATGGTTATCCTAAAGTGGATACTCATCACAGAACAAAGAATATTTGGTTTAGATAAGATGGCTCCTATAGTCACTATCCAACCTACAGATCTTCCTAAAAAGGTTTCAATCCTAAGGTCAAAGCATATGCTCTGATACCAACTGCGGTGACCCAGCATACCACTTCATGATGTAGTACACTATAGTCGTTGACATAACACCAATGAAACACCGTTCACTAGTATTACATCCCTCAGAGTAGTACAACAGAAACATAACAGGTCCAAGACATGACTATAGGTTACAACTCAACTCTTTACACATGATCCAGAGAACACTCTAGGTTAAAGAGAGAGAAAGAAACTTCTTACAAAGAAGAATCAGGAATAAATAACTCATAGCTACCATACTTATAAAACTAGGAGCTGAAACACTAGGCTTGCATTGTTGCTATTGCAATACTCTACAGAAGTAGGTTCTATGGTTAGAAATTCTATTCTTATCTAATTAGCAACTTCGTCTTCACTTGAGTTCATGTATATGTTGATTTTCTTGACTTCATTGAAGAGCTTTAGCTTCTAATGATGATTCCTGGAGCATAACTTGATGTAGACGTCATCTATACTGGCTTTAGAACCTAGCAAGGGTTAAGAAGATACTTTGAGTACGAGCATACTCAACAAGTTCACTAGAAAAGGAGTGTTTGATGCACTATAACTACAGCCATGGACCATAGGTCATAGGCAACGCAAGTTTTCGTAAACATTTCTTCAAAGGTTGCTTTTATTCTGAAAAGCTATGTCTGTTAGCCTTCATGGGTTTACCAGAACCTTCATGGGGTTCCATTCCCGCCACGTTCGTAGCTCCTTCCCGGAACAGGGAGTAACAAGTTACAGTTCTTACACTCTGCAGAGGTGTGTCACTTTACCCATGAGAGATCTTAGCTTTGTTGCACATCCGAATTGCAGGTTCGTTCACACTTCCTTAGTGTGAGGCCCAGACTAAGATCCAAGCCAATCACTGCCTTCTCCACGACCCCGCATGTCTCCTTGGTGTATGCCAGCCCACCTATTGAATTACGGCAATGACAGTACAGACCGTTCAGATGCCGTAACTATCGTGGGACGTTGAGGGATCCCACCCATATGTTTCATATCCTTTACGAATTACCATAAATAATATGCACGCTACGAGTGATAACAGCCACGACCCGCACATCTATCTCCATGCGAGAGGGAAAAGATACAGCTGACTTCTCCATCCCATTCCAAATCTCATGGTCAACGCGTAATATACGGCACAAGAATCACTGGCGACATTGGTTGTTAAGTCCTAGGTAATATGTTCCTTTACCACCGGAACTCTTATAGTAGGTTATTACCTTATGGTAAATAACCTATAATCACATTATTATGAAAACAGTGTTTTCTAACCTTTTTCAATTGCAGGTGATGAAAACACTGGATTTGCAAAATACTTTACAGAAAATAATCAAAGGACATGAGCAAGTGTGAACTTGCCTTTTGTGATTGCAAGATTATGCACTCATGGTCTTCAAGACAATATAAGATCCAATTGCGGAAATCTGCATCATTGGTCCGGCAAGGACTAATGTTTAAAGAAGCAAGATGCTTTTATGCATAAGTAATGTAATGCAAGTTGATAAACGCGAATCCCGAGGATAACATTGATCTAGGGTTTGGATACTGGAAAGGGTTTTTCCTTGGAATGTGTTGCCCTTTTAGATTAAGTTTCATACATGTGCTTTTTATTAAGGCTTATGAGTTTGTGGAAAACAACATGTATTTATACAACAACAAAATACACAGTAAGAAATGCTACTCAAGGTTGCTTACATCTTAATTGTTTATATTCAAGTTTTTCTTTACAAGTAATGTCACTTATAAAGAATTTAAGTATTAACAATATTATTATATAAGTAAAGTATAAAGTAAGGTGTTTACTGTTAATTGTAATATGTTGATTGAAGTGGCAAAACGAATAACTTTTGAAGAAAATCTTACTCAACTAAGCAGAAGCATTTAAGCTTTTAAGTTAACCTTATGAGGTGTTCTTTCTAGTTATAGTCTTTAAGTCAGAAAGAATTGCCTTTACTAGAATAATGAAATTAGTGGTATTTTAGACTTATCCATCTTGGTTTTTAACTGGGTTGGTTTGGTATTAAGATGCTCTACAATTTAATTATAATAGACCAAAGTTAACTATAAAGTATATGATAAGTTTTTAACATTATACTTAAAGCTTTGTAACTATAAGTAACTTTAAGAATGTAGATAGACTTAGGGTGTATTACTTATGATACTTGTATCCTGTTCACTTTATATTGTTTCCTTAGAGTTACTTAAGAATGGTATTACTTCTATTGGAGTAGTGGTTTCTTTACATTATAATTGTATAAAGGAATGTATCTCCCTATAAGGGTGTGGTTAATGTTTGTGAATAAGTAAACAATATTATTTATTACTTATGAACTCACTTATAGTGTTTTGATTTGTTTATAAACTTGTGGTTAATATAAAGAATGGGTTTTATCTTATTACAATTATTCTTGGAGATTTTATATTAGATAAGGATTCTTTTATAAAATAATTTATACTTATGGTTGAAGGATAATTCAATAATATTGCATTTAAATGGTGTTAAATCATTTTGACCTCGTAATGTTAGTATTTAAGATTAATACTATTTATTATATTTAATTGGTTAATTTAAGAAATATTAATAAATTTTATTTGTCATTTTATGAATTATTAACTAAAGAAATAAGTTTAAATTCAAGTTATGAAAGTGTTTAACTTTTTATTTAACTCAAAAGTGGAATATCACATTTTTAGCATGTAGGTATTATTTTTGTGATCATTTTGGTATATTACATGTATTTTTGTGATTTATAAATAATAAGATATAATTTTAATAAGTTTTATTAGTTTATAAATACTTAATAATTAATAAATATTTAATTAAGTGAAATAATAATGTATTATTATAATTTTAAAGTATAATTCTTATTTTTCTAAGATTTTTAGTATTTTATTTATATTTTTAACATTTACCATTATTAAAATATTAATTATCAAAGTTTTATTACTTATAAAACATTTATTAAATAATATTTGTTTAAATAATCATCATAATAATATTTGAGAATAGTTTTAAGTTGTAGATTTTGTTTTTCTAAACATTTTCATATATTATATGTATTTTTCTGATTTATAAAACAAAAGATATCAAATTTACAAGATTTAATCATTTTATTTTATTTTTGGAACATTGAAATTTGGATTTATAATGTTTGAATTATTCCTAAACAGACATTAAACGTTTTTACACTAAGAGGGGATCTACCCCAGTCACAGACAGGTGGGGCTTAGGCCACGTTATAAGCCACCTCAGCAAAGACCAGTCAAAGGGCTGACCCGGTCAAGGGTGACATCACCCTATCGTCGCGATGACGTCACCTCACCGGAATACTCCCCAGTCGAGCACGGACAGGGAGAGCTAGCACGCGCGAGACTGCCTGGCTACGCGCATAGGATGCAGGGGCGTGTACTGAATGATAAATGGGCGGCGCCGCTGGTTATTGGCTATCGGAGAAGCTACGACGGCGAGTTCATGCGGCGGCTACGGGCGGTGCACGTCGGGAGCACTATTCTGGAAGCAATCGAGGGAAGTAAGAGCACTGGGAGGCTTAGTGGCTTACCAGGAAGCTTGTGGAGGCTATGGCAAGGGAAGGCGAGCTCGGACAACATTCCCATGGTCGACGGCGAGCGGCGGTCAGAGAAGGTGGATGCGTGCGATTAGGGCCTCCTAGCTCGATTCCTTCCGCACATAGATAGTGTCCACCACGACAGAGCTTGCTGCATCTTCAGTTGGTCTCGGGGAGGTCTCAGACGACGACGGTGAATAACTCCATCGGCTAGGGTTCAGTCAAAGAGGGTAAGAAAACAGGAGGACTGAGAGAGAGCACACGTGGAATGACCAGGATGAGGATTAGGGCGTCGCCGTGTCGTTCTTATCCTCGCGAAAGCCTCGGTGCAGGTGTGACGTCGACGGCGGCATCGGGTGGTCGGCGACCCTCCAGCGAGCAGCTTGCCAGGGGAGGAAGACGACGGATTAGAGTTCCAAAAGGTATGCGGGCTTGGGCCGTTGCTGGACTGTAGCGAAGTGAGCGGAGAAGTTTGGCTATGACCTGCGGGCGACGAATAGAGAGAAGAGGAAATGGGCCGTGGGCCATATTGGGTGTTTCCTCTGTTTTTTCCTGGTTTTATTCCTTTTTCATTTTCTATTTTTTTTTCAGGGTTGTATTTTTATATTTGGTTTGACCTTTTATTTTTGGAATTTTATTTGCTGAATGCTTGCAGCAACAATAAAGTTATTAAGAATCCATTTGTGAACTTTTATTATATATTGTGATATTTTGTTTATTTCCTTTATATATATTCTTTTCTATAACATTGTTTTCACTTTTATTTGGAGTAATTAAGTTTTATAATGTTTAATAATATTCATAAGGTTTATTTACATGTATTTAATCACATAGTATATGATAGGATGGTTTATAATATTGAACTCCCTCTTATTCCATGCTCATATGGAATGAGTGGTTTGAGAAATGGATTAGAGACTTTTTCTAATGATTATAGATAGAATATTTATGAAATTTTGCTGAGAAAACTTATTAATAAGTTTAGAGTTCTGAATTGTAATTACTCACCCTAGGGTTTAAGGTACTTACTATACTTATTTTCTTTTGTTGATGTGGATAAAGATTAATGGCTAAGCACATTGTCTTTATATTTCAAATCAGGATGATGTTATCTGGAATGTCTCATGAAAAGGATTTGATAAATATAGTTCTTAAGCACCTATGATAATGATGGTTGAAAATGACAAAGATGTGCTTAAGTGAGTTGATATAGGAAAATATTCCTATTAACCATTGTGGACAGAAGATGATAGATCAACCATAGAAAGTGGATATTAGGTTTGGTCATAGATTTAGGGTTTAGTGTTTTATCCAGAATTCCTATATTATATAATTCACAATCCTAGACTTCTAATTAAGGAATTCCTTTCCTAGATATATTCCTTCTTCCTATCCATCATCATGTGTTAACATGATGAGCTTTACCTCACAAGAATATTCTTATCCACCTTTATTCTTTTTGAATCCATTTATAAATCCAATGAGCTTGACACTAAAGATTTTCATAATATTTTCATATCCATACTTGGTTATACCAACTATTCTACTGCTGATAACCTCCAATCCAACAAGTGGTAACTTCTAACTCCAATTGTACTCTTCCTTAATCATCCATCACTAATATCACTTCAATAGATGTATACATCAAATCCTACTTCACCTCAAGTGCTTAGTATTTCCAAAGAGGAAAATACTACTTCTTTAATCCAATGTTGCTCTAGCATCATCTTAATCATACTATCTTGTCTCTACTTAACTCTAGTAACAAATACTCCAACCTCACATTATATTAATGTGACCTGTAATGTCTAATCTAGGATACTATATCTATATTATGGTTCAATCATGTTTTATCCACCAATGTCACTTATACATGATATAATCATTCAATACTGGTGAATAATTCATGATCATTATAATCCTTTGATCCTTTATGATTCAGATTTCCAGTTGGCTAAACAAGGCTTCATCAATACAACATTACAGTTGTATTATAATTATCTTCTGTTTAGCTCTATTGGATTAAGAGATATAATTCATTGACTATACCCACTTGATCCAATAGGACTACTCCTGGTAACTATCTTCAGACTTCATCCTTGTAATCTTCTTTGTTACCATATTGATTTGATTTCCTCCAATCACTCCCATCCTATATATAACATCTAAAACTAGCATCACTATTTACCTCTTCTTACTTCTTTCTTTATAAGCCTTTAAGTGAATGCTATAATAAGGACAAGAGTTGATAGGTTAAGAATTGATGGGTTAAGAATTGGTGAATCAATAGTCGATTTCTCACTATTGATGAGCAACAAATATAAGGATAGGATTCAATAGAGATGATAAAGATTGGTATGGAAAGAAAGATATATGGTGAATGATCTTTACTTTGGTTTCTTTCCTACTCAATCTCACTAGAGAGTTAAAGTTAGGTATTTCCATGATACTCATGGTATAAGTAGATGAGATTAAGATATAGTTGTTATATTCTTATTATTTGTGTTATATTTATAATTTGGTATTCATGAGTGATTATAATGAATACTATGTTGTGATCACCTAAGGATCAAATATAAATCATTAAGTAATGTATTAGGGTTTAATTTTATTCCATTTGATCTACCCTTAGATCAAATCATTTTTATCCAAAATAAGGTTTTAGCAAAGGTCATATTGAAACTTATGTAGTCAACTTGATGATCTACTTCAACTCCATCAAGTTAAGAGAAGCTTCAATCACTTTGACAAGTTTTTATTTAAAAGCACGAAAATTATTCAGATTTTCTATGCATGAATGCAATGCACACATCTGTGTTTAGCTTATTTATAAGCTCTAATACTGGGATGTTACATATAGTGACTATAGGATCCATCTTATCTAAACCAAATATTCTTATGACTTGTGATGAGTATCCACTTGAGGATAACCTTGTCACACCTAAGTCAGATGCTTAAGTCATTCTTTCTTAGGAGTAATTATTTCATCTTTTCTTAGTATAGTGCTACTTAGTGTCTTCCGAAGGATACATAACCCACCAAGATACTTTGGGAAAGCCAATTGGCCATAGTAGATTTGGATCAAGTGCAAGACATCAATTGAAGTAGTCCTAATAGTATAGCCTAACCCTAGAATTTAAGTAAGAGCAGTAAAATATTATTGTTAGTTGATAACCAAAGACAACATGATGAATATCATTAGGATAAATGTTGATGCAATGAGTAGTAATCATGTGGTATTCATTTGATAATTCTACGTGATGAAGTGAAATTATGTTATGACTTAATAATAGTGTAGTGAGAAGTAAAGTTATCATGGTTAGATTAGCTCCTGAATCATGTAAATAGGTAAAACATAACAAGATCATGGTGAGATTAGCTCCGAAACCATGATGATAGAATAAATATGACAAGAAATTAGTAAATTAACCTGAAGTAGAATTAAGGAAATAACATGGTAGAGCTGTGATAGAAGTCATAGGTGCTAGAAAATTTCCCTAATCCATAGTTCAAGTTAGTAAATAGAAATTTATTAGTCTTTTTGAGAGATCATGTGAGGTTCGTTACTAAATAAGAAAGGTTGGTTATAGTTAATCATTCCAAAGGTAAGACAAAAGGCTAATTAAAACCAAATTGAGACAACTTTGTTTAAAATTATCATATTGCAATAGAGAAATTTGGGTAAATATTGAGACAAAGTATAGTTTGACCTTAAGTGCTTAGTATCACAATGAAAACCTATACGAGGAGGTGTCATATACTACACAACTAAGCCTGGATTCTAGAGATGATATACTCAGCTACTATATTCCGGGCTTAGAATATTGTGTGTTATGTGTACCATATTTGGATTTATTTATTTTTCTTGGATCTTCTTGATTGACTAGATCTGTACATGAAGTTTGACTTGGTGTGCAAATGCATGTTCAACATCCAGTTACTACTTGATGTTATAGACCTAGATAGGAATGGGAATTCGTGTAAGGGAGTGACGAGTTCCAAAGACCAAGATGTAGACTTACATGAAGAATTAAGCAAAGTATGAAGAGTATCAACGCAATTTGAAGGATGGATCAAGTTCAGATCATTATTAAACAGTAATAAGAAGAAAGTTTAGTGTAGGAAATATAAGGAGCAACAAGTAGTGATGAAATTAATATCACCCAAAGTAGGTAATGTTACTAAGAAGTTAATGAAGTAATTGTACTAAGTTCATGGGAGTATCATGAATAAGTGCAAAGAAGTAGTTTTGGAACAAAATGGTATTCAAGCTCTCACAATTCAGGCAGAATGCCAGAAGTACATCAGAAACCTTGGGGTAATTCATACACCCTAGGATGTTCTGCAGTTGGTATCTTGTTCGCAACTGGTATTTGGTTGACTTAGTTAACCAGATCATATTAGTGTTACATAAAGAGCATAAAAATTGGCCTAAGTAAATAAGGACATAGAAAAGTATAAAAGTTAAGCGATCGTCTTCCGAGACGCCTCGTGAAGTCAAATCTATCAAAGCGAAAAAGTCCAAATAGTAAGTAAGACTAATAATGCTAAAAGATTCACTTCGGAGATCCACAATTGTGTGGATACACCGTACAATCTTTCATAAGACTTAACGAGGTAAATTATAAGCTGAGCAGAGACCATAAAATCCAATGGTTAGCAAAGTTATAGTTTAGAGACCATTAGTAAACCCTCAGGGGGAGAGTAAACAAAAGTATAAGTATTGTTATCTGACTTTCCAAGTAAAGGTTGGAGAAGAAGTACTTAAGGTAATAACAAAAGATTATCTAAAGCTTGCTAAGACAAAATCTTAGGGGTGATAAAATAGATTAATTTTAATAGACTAAGTCTAGAGGAAACAACTCTTAAGTGGTCTTTAAGAGTGAATAATCACATCCAATTGGACGTGTGTAGAGAAACAAGAAATTCCAATGGGTGTGGACTAAATGTGTTCAACACCAATCCTTGGAAGGACTACCAATACAACTCATACAATGACAAATCAAAGATTAGTCTTTTGGCCACAAATGTTGTCTAAATATAATTGAAAAACCATGTTTTAGTGAGACTTCCTAGACCTTACATAGTACAGTAAAAAAGTTAGATGATTAAGAACAAGGAATTTAATTAGGATATCTAAGCAGGATAAGAAACTAGAGAAGAGATCCCAAATTAAGGAGTTATAATAAGTACATATCTCTAAAGGAGGATTGTAAGAGGAACTTTGAAGGATTGAGACAACAAATTGGAGATTCCAAGTACGTTGAGAATACAAGAAAACTATCTGGATATGGAATACTACAATTATTTCCATTTAAGGTTACCATGGAGTTGAGAAATGCCGTAACCAACACAAGTCAATTCCTTACTCCAAAACATGAGAATTACGAACTTCGGGGAGGAATTTTATTTTAAGGGGGAGATTCTATAACATCCCAGCATTAGAGCTTAGAAATAAGCTGAACTCAGATGTGTGCATTGCATTCATGCATAGAAAATCTGAATAATTTCGCGCTTTTGAACAAAACTTGTCAAAGTGATTGAAGCTTCTCTCAACTTGATGGAATTTAATTAGATCATCAAGTTGACTGCGATAATTTTTAATATGACCTTTGCTAAAACCTTATTTTGGGTAAAGGAGATTTGATCTAAGGGTAGATCAAATGTAATAAAAATTAAACCCTAATACATTGCTTAATGATTAATATTTGATCCTTAAGTGATTATCACATAGTATTCATTACAATAACTCATGACTACCAAGCTATGAATATAACTTAAGTAACAAGAATGTAACAACTAAATATTGATATATCTTAATCTCATCTACTTATACCATGAGTATCAGGGTAATACCTGACCTCAACCCTTTAGTGAGATTAAGTAGCAAGGAAATCAAGTCAAGATCATTCACCATGTATCTTTCTATCCATATCAATCTTTATCATTCCTATTGGAATCATATTCTAATAACTGTTGTACATCAATGTTGAGTAATCAACTATTGATTCACCAATTCTTAACCTATCAATTCTTGATCTATCAACTCTTGTCCTATTCATAGCAGTCACTTTAAAACCTTAGAGAAAGAAGTAAGAGGGGGTAGGTGGTAATGCTAGATTCAAATATCATTTATAGTATGGGAGTGTTGGAAGAGAATTAGATCAATGTGATAATTGATGGAGTTAACTCACTCGTGTAATGACAGAAGAGTGATATGGAAGATATAATCATATGGTAACAAAAAAGATCATAGGGAGGAATTCTGAAGATAGTTACATGGAGTAATCCTATTGGATCAAGTAGGTATAGTCAATGAATAATATCTCCAAGTCCAATAGGGATAAATAGAAGATAATTATAATACAACTATAATGTTGTGTGGATCAAAGCCTTGATTAGTCAACTAGAAACCTAAAACATAAAGGATCAAAGGATTATAATGATCATGCTTTAGTCACCAAGATTGAATGCTTATATCATGTATAAGTGATATTGGTGGATAGAACATGACTGAACCCTAGTATAGATATGTTATTCTAGGTCAGCCATGACAAGTCACATTAATATAATGTGAGGTTGGAATATTAGTTACTAGAGTTAAGTAGAGACAAGATAGTATGATTAAGATGATGTTAGAGCAACACTGGATTAAAGAAGTAGTATTTTCCTCTTTGGAAATACTAAGCACTTGAGGTGAAGTAGGATTTGATGTATACATCTACTGGAGTAATATTAGTGGTGGATGATTATGGAAGAGTATGAATGGAGTTAGAAGTAACTACTTGTTGGATTGGAGGTTATCAACAGTAGAGTGGTTGATATAACCAAGTATGGATATGAGAAGATTATGAAAAGCTTTAGTGTCAAGCTCATTGGATTTATAAATGGATTTAGAAGAATAAAAGGTGGGTAAGGATATTTTTGTGAAGTAAATCTCATCATGTTAGCTCATGATGATGGATATGAAGAAGTAGTATATCTAGGAAAGGAATTCCTTAATTAGAAGTCCAGGATTGTGAATGATGGAAGATAGGAATTCTTGGTAAACACTAAAACCTAAATCTTTAACCAAACATAATATCCATTTCATCTGATTGATCTATCATCTGACTTCCACAATGAATTATAGGAATATCTTCCTATAGCAATTACTTATGCACATCTTTGTTATTCCCAACTATCATCATATGTGCTTAGGAGTTATCTTTATAATATCCTTTCCATAAGACATTCCAGAAAATAACTTTTTATTTTAAAAGGTGATATCATTCTTGATCACCAATATAAAAACAATATGTCTTAATCAATAATCTTTATTCATATAAATAAAAGGGTGTATAAGAATATTAAAAACCCTAAAACTCATGGTGAACACTTACAATTCGAACCCTAACTCCAATATTAGTTATAGTGGAATATATACCTTATTATGTGATTAAAATTCATATAAATAAACTCTATGGCTATTAGTAAACATTTTAAAACTTCATTACTCCAAATAAAAGTGAAAACAATGTTATAGAAAAGTTTTAAGGTTTTAAACAAAATTCTAAAAACCTAGTTCTTAATTATACTACTTAATAAATAATTTTGAATAAAATTATGAGTATTGAAAAATTCCAAGATGAGTAGAGCAATCAATTAGTATAATTACCTCTGGAATATTTTAAATACTATACATAATTTATGGTATTTAAACATGTGGAAATTCAAATTGAAAAGAAAATTTTAAAATAGAAAATAGTAAGAATAAAGAAAAGGAAACGAACTCAGTCCATAAAGTGGCCCAAAGCCCATTACCTCACCTTCTAACTGACGCTCACATGTAGCAGCAGAAACATTTCGCTTGGTTTGCAGCAGCCCACCTTGGCCCGAGCCCACATACCGTTTCGTTCTCTCACTGGCAAGCGGGTCCCACGCGAGAGAGAACCGTCGTTCTCGTCTTCCTCCCCATGGCCAACACACCGCCGGCGAGCCATGTCGTCGCCGCAATCCTAGACCATCCTGGATGCGAGGAACATCACAGACCCTCGCTCAATTCGTTTGGTATCCGCCAGCTGGTCCAGAGCACAGCAATTCGTGCCCATTTCGAGCTCCAACTCCCCCGCTGCATCTCGACTGTCATCGTCCTCGTGCCGACGTGTCCAAGCCTGCCGAGCCGTATAATGCAGCCGCCTGAGACCTCAAACTTCTAATCAATCCTCATCCTCGATTATCCTCCCTCTCGCTCTCTATCTCTCTTTCCAACCCGACGCCATCGCCGGCGAGCTTCGGCTAGCCGTTGATGCAATGCTCCTCAAAGCCTGTGGTGTGGATGGGAAGAAGCGCCGTGCTCCGTAGATTTTCTGGGTGGAGTAAAACATCAAGGGGAGCTCTGAGGAGGGTGAATTTCATCGTTCCTTTTCCTCGGTCTTCACCGGAATTCTTGACGAAGAACTCATCTCCGACCATGCCGGTCGTTGTCGACCACTGCATCAGTCTCAGGGTACACATACGCATCTCCTGCCTCATTATACCTCTACCTCGAGTTTGTCGTGTCACCGGAGAGCGCCGCCGTGGATACTCGTCATAACTATTGTTCTGATGACCAATAGCTAGCGTTAGTAGGCTTGATTGATTCGCCTCGTCGCCCTCTTTCCAGCACACTCAACATCAGGTGTTGGGGCGCCGTAGATCGCCGCCGGTGACCATTTCCCGATGGTGGCGTCCGTGTGTACGTCATCATGACTTCGGGGTTGACTCGGTCAGCCATTTGACTGGTCCTTTCCTATGTGGCATTTGATGTGGCCTTGTCATCGACTAAGAGTAGAAATAGGTTCAGTAACAATTGTATTTACTTAACTGGATATGTGATGTGGCAACTGGCCAACAGTCAGTGACTAGGGTAGGTTTAGCTTCGATACAAAAGGTATTTTATGTTTAAGAAATAGATAAAACATTATAAGAACAATTATAAATATTTCCTGAAATGTAATAAAATGATTAATTCTTGTAAATTTAACAACTTCTATTTTATAATTCAAAAAAAGACATGTAATATATGAAAATTTTCAGAAAAATAAAATCTTCAACTTTAAACTATCATCAGTCATTATTATGTGAATTAATTAAATTATTTAATAAATATTTTATAAGTAATAAAACTTTGATAATTCATACTTTAATAATGGTAAATGTTAAAAATATAAATAAAATACCAAAAATCTTAGAAAAATAAGAACTATAATTTAAAACTATAATCATGGATTATTATATCAGTTAATAAATATTTATTATTTATTAAGTATTTAAAAAAGTAATAAACCTTATAAAAATCATATCTTATTATTTATAAATCACAAAATTAAATGTAATATACCAAAATGATCACAAAAATAATACCTACATATTAAAAAATATATATTCCACTTTTGAGGTAAATAAAAAATTTAAAACACTTTAACAACTTGAATTTAAACCTAACTCATTAGTTAATAATTCATAGAAGGGTAAATAAAAGTTCCTAATATTTCAAAATTTAGCCAATTGAGTCTAATAAATAGTATTAGTCTTCAACATTGATATTATGAAGTCAAAATGGTTTAACACATTTTAAATACAATTTTATTGAATTACTATTCAACCTTATGTGCTAAAAAGATCTATATAAAGTATAAAATCTTCAAGAATAATTTGGGATTAAATAAGACCTTTTTAATTACTTCAACCACAAGTTATAAACATATCAAAACACTATAGTGAATCCATAAGTAGTTAAGTAATATTATTCCTTAGATACAAATCATAACCACACATTTATAAGGAGATAAATCCTTTTGTACATGTATAAGGTTAGGAAACCACTATTCTAATAGAAATATTACCATTCTTAAAGTATCCTTAGATAAACATTATAAAGCACACAAGATACAAATATCACAAGCATTAAAACCTAAGTCCATCTATGTTCTTAACATTAACTTTAAGTCTACAACACTTTTAGTATAAAGCTAAAGACCTTATTATATGTTTTATAGTTAACTTTGGTCTGTTATAATTAAGTCGTAAAGCATCTCAAGTACATACTATTAAAGCAAGAATAAACAATATCAACCACATTCTATCAATTATATTCAAAAGGCTATCAGGATTGTTTAAACCTTAGTAAAGAAATTTTTTCTTCAAATGTTATTCTTTTTGCCACTTTAGAAAACAGATGACAATTAATAGTAATCAAAATACTTTATCTTACTTGTATACTTAGGATTGATAACACTTAAGTTCTTTATAAGTGACATTACTTGTAAAATAAAAATTTGAAGATAAGCAATCTTGATTAGCATTTCACAATTGTGTGTATCTCATTGTTTTATGATATTATAATTACATGTTGTTTCACACACACTCACAAGCCTTAATAAGAAGCACAAGTATGAAACTTATCTAAAAGGACAACACATTCTAAAAATAACCATTCCAGTATCCAAACCCTAGATCAACATTATCCCCGAGATTCGAGTTTATCAACTTGCATTACATTACTTATGCATAAAAGCATCTTGCTTCTTTAAAGATTAGTCCTTACCGGACCAATGATGCTGATTTCAGATATTGGATCTTGTATATTGTCTCGAAGACCGTGACTGCATAATCTTGCAATCACAAAAGATAAGTTCACACTTGCGCATGTTCTTTGATTATTTTTAGTGAAATATTTTGCAAATCCAGTGTTGTCATCACACACATTTGAAAAAGGTCAAAAAACACTATTTTTGATAACAATGTGAACTATTGGTTACTGATACAGGGTGATCAGCTAATCTATTAAATCTGGCAGTTGGAATACCACTGTTCAGGACTATATCACCTAGGATTTAACAACCAGTGTCGCTAGTGATTCTTGCGCCGTATATTATGTGTTGACCATGAGATTTGGAATGGGACAGAGAAGTCAGTTGTATCTTCTTCCTCTCGCATGTAACCGGATGTGCAGGCCGTGGATATTATCACTCGTAGAGTGCATATTAATTGGTAATTCGTAGAAGATATGCAGCATATGGGTGGGAACCCTCATCGCCCCACGATAGTTCTGGCATCTAAAGGTCTGTACAAACCATTGCCGTAATTCAATGGATAGACATGGTGTACACCGAGGAGGCATGCGAGGTCGCGAAGGGGGCAGTGATTGTCTTGGATCTTAGGTTGGGCCTCTAACCAAGGAAGTTTGAACGGGAACATACTCCCGGCCGTGCAACAAAGCCTAAGGTCTCTCATGGGTAAAGTGCCGTACCTCTGTAGAGTGTAAGAACTGTAACTTGTTACTCCCTGTTCCGGGAAGGAGCTGCGAACGCTACGGGAAAGGAACTAAATGAAAGTTCTGATAAACCCATGAAGGCTGACGGACATAGCTTTCCAGAATAAAAGCAACCTTTGAAGAAATGTTTACAAAAACTTGCATTGCCTACGACCTACGGTCTGTGGCTGTAGTTATAGTGCATCAAACACTCCTTTCTAGTGAACTTGTTGAGTACTCTCATACTCAACATATATTCTTAACCCTTGCTATATTATGAAGCCAGTAGAGACGACGTCTACATTATGATATGCTCCAGGAATCATCACCAGAAGTTAAAGCTCTTCAACGAAGTCAAGAAAGTCAACATATACATCAACCCGAGTGAAGACGAAGTTACTGATTAGATAGGAATATAATCTCTAGCCATAGAACCTATTTTTGTAGCGTATTGCAATAGCAACAATGCCAGACCATTAGTTAAAATACTAGTCATAATAGTATGATAGTTTTTGAGTTGTTTATTTCTGAATCTTCTTTGTAAGAAGGTTCTTTCTCTCTCTCTTTAACCTAGAGTGTTCTCTGGATCTTTTGTAAAGAGTCGAGTTGTAACCTATAGTCATGTCTTGGACCTGCTCTGTTTCTGTTGTACCACTCTGAGGGATGTAATACTAGTGAACGGTGTTTCATTGGTGTTATGTCAACGACTATAGTGTACTACATCATGCAGTGGTATGCTGGGTCACCGCACTTTGCTAGGAGAATATCTTGCGGTTATAGAACCCCGCGATCCTTGGTTTGCAGATTATGCTAATTTCCGTGTAGCAAAGTTTCTACCGAAAGGAATGGATTAAAATCAAAGGAAGAAATTCTTTAATGATTTAAAACATTACTTTTGGGATGATCCTTACTTATATAGGCATGGTTTGGATGGGATAATCAGGAAGTGTGTACCTGAGCATGAGTTAAAGGCCATTCTTAAAGCTTGTCATGATAGCCATTATGGAGGATATCACGTTGGTAGTTGTATTGCAGCTAAGGTCGTGCAGTCAGGTTTTTATTGGCCTACATTAGTTAAAGACTCTCACGAATATGTTAGGAATTGTGATGCTTACCAACGAATGACCAATATTGTTAAAAGACAAGAAATGAATATGAAATATAATTTAGTAATAGTGGCATTCTATGTTTGGGGGATGGACTTTATGGGACCATTTGTCCCATCTAATGGTTATACTCATATTCTTGTTGTTGTAGATTATGTTACTAAATGGGTGGAAGCTATACCTACTTCTCATGCAGATGCAGCCACCTCCATTAAAATGATCAAAGAGATCCCAGGTTTAAAGTACCCCGGTTGTTGATTACTGATGGCGGAACTCATTTTATGAAGGGAACTTTTAACAAGGTACTTCAGAAATATGGGGTGGACCATCGAGTAGCCTCACCCTACCACCCTCAAACTAGTGGGTAAGTGGAATTGTCTAACCAAGAGATCAAGGTCATACTTCAGAAAAATGTGAACAGGTCAATAAAGGATTAAGCTTTAAAGCTTAACGATGCACTGTGGGCATATCGTACAGCTTTCAAGAATCCTATGGGAATGACTTCATATAAGATGGTCTATGGTAAAACTTCTCACCTTCCATTAGAACTTGAACATAAGGCAAGATGGGCTATTAAAACTATGAATTTCGATTTTAAAACTGCTAGAGAGAAACGACTCTTAGATATGCATGCTTTGGATGAACTCAGGAATGAGGCCTATGAAAATGCTAGGATATTTAAAGAAAAAGTGAAGAAATGGCATGATAAAAAATAGAGGATAAGGAATTTAAATCGGGGGATAAGGTTTTGGTTTATAACTCTCGGCTTAAGATTTTTGCAGGGAAGTTGAAGTCCAGATGGGAAGGACCTTATAAGGTCGAGGAGGCATACCCTTCGGGATCGGCAAGATTAAAAAACACTACACCCTCTTCTTCATCATGGGTCATCAATGGGCAAAGGTTAAAGAATTATAGAGTTGGGGAGATTAACACCACCAAGGTGGCTTCTTTGATCTCTCTAGAGGAGCTTAATGGAATGGGATAACAAAATCACAGGTTCATAGATTTTCCTGGTTTGGTACTTTTTTAGCTTGTTTCTCACTTTCCATTGATTCTCTTTTATTTTTCTAATCTTTCTAAGCTGTTTTACGACTTAGTAAGGGTGGGCAGTACGGTCCGCCGCGCCCGTATTGCTGGTCGTTATTAGCACGGTACCCTCCGAGAGTTTTTCTTGTATCAGTACGATCGAGCCATACGGGCATGCGTGCCCATATCGCAGGTTGTTATCGGTACTGTTTTAGTCCTCTATTCATTTGTACTTTGCATTCAAAAAAGGGGGAAGCCAGAGTAGGCGGTAAGTTACCAGTACGAGCGTGCAATATGGACGAGGCCCGCCCATACTGATCCTATTACCGATTGTACACCCTACTTTATTAGCTTAGATAATCTCCTTCTTTCTTTTTCTTTATCATTTTGACTTTCCTTGATTAAATCTTAGATCTTTAGCAGCCTCTCTCTACCCTTGCAATGAAATCTCAGATCTCACTTGATCTTTTGAATGTTATGCAGCCTTTTCATATCAAGCAAATCTGGACCAAGAAGGAGGAGGCCTCCGAAGCTCAAGCCAAAAAGAAGGGATCTAAGGGAGACACTTTGTCCTCCTTGCTTAGCGAGCCTCCACAAGTCGTCCCACTCCCCAACTAGGAAGATATGTTTCCATAGAAGTTGGGGATGCGCAGGCATGTAGAGAAAAGTAATACTAAGGAAGAATCCCCGCAAAATCCTTAAAGGTATAATTTACATAGATCTTCTCTCAAATCCCCTCCTGGTGTAGGGTTCGCAGCATAGAAAACAAAAAATTTCCTACGATGGGAACAACTATGTACCAAGATCTATCTTCTAGATACAAGCAACGGGTGGATATACATCCATAGAATACATACCCTCAAAGACCTAATAGCGTTAACGAGGTTGTACTCGTGGATGATGTAGACGAACGCTTGCCGATCTCAAGATCGTGATGAAGTCCATCTGGTCCAGCCGGTCCAGCACGATCAAGTCCAGCACCTCAAAGCAGTGGTGCATCCGTGATCGCACACACGTACGGGTACCCCGACAACCTCTGCGCCCTCGCTCCAGCGAAGCAGCGGAAGCAACAAATCCTTCCAGAAAAAGCCACCGGGAACATGTATCTCGCTGATCCGAGACCATGGGGAAATTCTAAAGGGGGGAGAGAGATCCTTCACGAGGAGGTGTGAGTGAGAGAGAGGGAGGGGCTCCTTTTATAGGGAGAGGGGGGCACCCAAGGGGCCATGCGCCCAGCCATGGGGCTACCCCCTCCCCTCCTTTCATTCAGGTGGGTGGCCACTCCACTCACACAAAAGACTTTCAATTCCCTCCACTCAAAAACCCAGTCAAATTCCCATTAAATTTCCACCAAATTTAATGCAAACTCTCATTAAATAAAACTCCTTTTATTTATTCAGAAGTTTGTCAATTACTTTAATGAGAAACATTCACATAAAACCCCTTGCTAGTATTTCATTTCACATGCAGAAACAATTTCTGCAATTTCACCCGAAAACCCATTTCGGTATCTAGTGAAATAAATTCCTGCGCTTGTTATTCTTTTCCTGGCATATCATTTGCTCCGAATGGTGTCGGTATCCCTTAAGTGTGTCACCTACGGTTCGCGAATAATGCGGACATGATCGAGACCCCTCTCCGATCAATAATCAGCAGCGGGACCTGGAGATCCGTACTGACTCCCACACATTCAACGATGACTTATGTGATCGTGTGAACCTTTTACGCTAGTATCTTAATCCCTTTGTTTCACGATATATTACATGTTCGAGATTCGATCATCGGTATCTCCATACCTAGTTTGATCTCGTTACCGACATGCACTCTTTTCTCGTTCCCGTGATATAACATTCTAGTGATCAAATCACTTGCTTGCAAGCTAATCAATGTGATATCACCGAGAGGGCCCATAGTATATCTATCCTTCATCGGGATGAACAAATTCCACTCTTGATCCATGAACCTCAACATAACACTTTAGTAGTTCTGATGCCATCTTTATAATCACCCAGTTACGGAGTGACGTTTGATGTCAACAAGAAACTCTTCCGGTGTTAGTGATTGACATGATCTCATGGTCTAAAGATTAGGATCACTTCGTAAGTTGTTATAGCAATATAAACTCAATGACTTTGATCGTAATGCTATAATTCGGATGAATGTTCATCACATCATTACACTAATTTTGTGACCTCGTTATTAACAACATCCAATGTCCATGATCAGGAAACTTTGATCATCATGTTAATCAACGAGCTAGTTTATAAGAGAGGCATAACTAGGAACTTCCTTTTTTTATTGAACACACATGTATTAACGTTTCCATATTAATATAATTATAGCATGTAAAATAAACATTTATCATAAATAAGAAATACGATAATAACCACTTTATTATTGCCTCTCGGGCATATTCCCTTCAGTCTCCCACTTGCACTAGAGACAATAATCTAGTTTGAAAACTTTGCGTATTGAACACCTATGGCTTTCTGGTGTTCCATATATGCAATTTGCAAGTGGTTAACATAATCTACGGATCTGACACTTTCAAGTCCGTGTGTATTTGCATGTCTTTGCGTCTTCACGCATCACTCATTCTCCAATGAGATGGCATTGTGTAAATTTGGTCTTTCGGTGAGATCTTTAGTTCCTTGGGGTTAAAACATGTCGATACAATTGTCACACAATATATCTTTAGTGTTAGCCCGTTGCGAACCACACCTTAGTTTGATAACAAACTACTTGACACAAATTCCCTCCTTTACTGCTACTATAGCAGTCATATACTTAGCCTTTTGTTGTAGTATTCGTCAAAATGTCTTAACTTTGGAACTCTTCCAAATCCATCATGGAATCTCCTTTCCATTACATTGTGCCACCCATAGTTTAAATTGAGATAAACTTAATTTGTATCTTGTGACAAAACTAGTATCAATGTAACTTTTTACAATGAACTATTTGTAATTGTTTGTCACCTCTACACAAATATATTCTTAGTTCTTCCAAACGATCATAAGAATATCCTTACTATCATCCAATGATCATTTTATGATTCATTCTGGTATATGCTCATAACACTTAGAGCATAGGACATATTTGGATGTGTACATATCATGGTATGATTGATTAAAACATTTTCGTGATTTCACTCATCAAGTGTCAAAGCACTTGAATCTTGTTTCACTTATCAAGTGTCGATACACTTGAATCTTATTCAATTCTTTTCCATGCGACAAGAACCATTTCTTGTTGTTTCTATATTGAACTCCTTCAATGTCTCATATATGTACGTTTGGCACAACCATATTAGCATCACAATCTATCCACTATAGACATTCATGCTAAATATTCGGGTTTTACCTAAGTCTTTCATCGAAATGAAATTCTTAATCATTGTCAATAAAATATACATCATTTCTAATCAACAAGATGTCCTCCACATAATGTATTAGAAATATGTCTTAGCGCTCCCACTTAATTTCTTGCAAATGCAAGCATCTTCATCGTCTCCTGATGAAAACTCTTTTTCATCACGGTGAAGATTCCAACTCCGCGATGCTTACTTCAACAATTGAAGTTTGCATGCCCCTTTTTTAGCATCCTTTGAATTAACAAAACCCTTTGGATTGTGTCATGTACACGTCCTAGGTAACCATTCTATTAAAAGAACTTTGTTTTGTTTATTCATCTACCATATACCAAATTATATGTAGTGGTTGCTACTTTAATCCGTCCAGACTAAATATCGCTATGAAAGATCAAATCTTGTCATAGTCAACTCCTTGAACATTGTCATAAAATACTTTACGACATGTCGACTATTTCATAGATGTGAAACATCCATATACATTTCTTTATAGATCCAAATCATCGATAGGTTTTACACCTTTCCGGAGGGTCTTCCAAGTTCAAAACTTGATTTATCGTGTATGGACTTATCACGGATTTTATGGCTTCAAGCCATTTGACAGAGTCTGGGCCCATCATCGCTTCTTTGCATGTAGTCGGTTCATGATTGTCAGACAATAATGATTTACTCTCAAATCTTAGCATTTGATTGTTTAACCGACCGACTTGGTTCAATAAGAACTTAGATCTCCGTGACCACAACCTTTGAGGCACATAATCTATGAGCATTATGGCAGCCTCCAGAATGATTTCCGGCGCTGCGCAACTCAGCATATTTAGCTAAGGTTCGTTAACCTTATCAAAGTTCTATTGTCCTCCCACTTAACTTTTGCGAAAAAATCCTTTTTCAAGAAACTTCACATTTCAAGCGACAAACCCTTTTGTCCTCGGTGTTATGGAGGAATAACCAATTGTTATTCGAAATAACCTACAAAGACATGATCATCCGACTTCGGTTGTAAACATCTTATTTATGTTTAGCATACCAAAATTTAAGAAATGACAACTTGGGTTTTACCCCAAACCATAACTTCCATGGTGTCATTTCAACGGATCAAGATGGAGCTCTTTTCGATTAAAAGCGGTAGTCTCTAAAGCTTTAATCTTTTAAAACATAATGGCAGTTTTATAAATAACACCTTTGATCCAACCATGTCAAACAAGGTTTCATTACAAATCTCAAACACTCCATACTCCTATTGTGTTTCGGGAAATGTAAATCTAGGTGTTTTGCTAAACTTGCAACTCAAATAAATCCCTTTATGATAAAATCATAATTCATTTATTTTCTTGTTACACTTGTAACTCAAACAAATACCTTATGATAAAATCATAAACCATTTATTTTCTTGTTACAATGATTTTTCACTTCATCTTGAAAGTCTTTGAAACATTTTTCAAATATTTCATACTTCTTTCTCATTAAGTGAATATTCACTCAAATTTCCGGAGAAAGCATATGAAGTTGAAATCCATCGCTTATGACTACACATAATGGACTACATACATCGATATGTATAAATTCCAATATTTTAGTCGTTCGTTCTTCTTTGGCCTTTGAACGAAGTTTTAATTATCCCGAGGAAAGTCTCACAAGCATCACTTGATCAAATCAAAGACTCCAAAAATCCATGAATATGGAGATTCTTCATGTTTTCTTTCCAATATAATTTAAACGGCGATGTCACTTCGTAAGTGATCTTTCAATCATTTGTCTTGCGACATTTTAGCATTAGGTTTTATGGATGTGATTTCTCCAACTAGATTTGTAAATCATCCATCTTATATGGAATACGGTAATTATTTGAACAACCTTTGTTCTCATAATACCTGATTCAAATAACAATTATTAAAACAAATCTTGAAGTCAAGCTTTGATGTCAACGAGAAATACAAACAACGGTTTGTTTGTTTTAGATGAACATCATCACATATTCTCTTGCTAGTTACTTAGGCCATTGTGGTTCATGAATTGCGTCGTTTCGTATGAAATTTCATACCAACCAATTCGGTATCCAATACCCAAGAACCACATTGTTTAACAAGCAAAGAATACAACCATAACATGTATATCATCCATATACCTAAATTGGATATTTCCAATCTTTTCTTTTCTGCCAAATATATTTTATAGATTCTCTTTCAGCATTTCCTTTTCCTTTTTAAAAGAATTTATCAACACCAAAGTGGCGTCATATACATGACACATAGTCCAAAGCGTGTATATTCAAATAATAATACCTTTGAACTTGCACTTTGAAGTAGATCACCATCATCAAAATGATCGGTATTCTTTCAAAATCCATTCTTTAGTAATCTTTTAGTGTAGTAAACACTTTACATACATCTTCTATTCATCCTTATCATGACGACTTTCATGATCAAGCTACTGTAGCTTATAAGGAGAATCGTGAGTATAACATTACTTTCCAAAACCCTTTTGGATGATTAGGATGTCTAGCATCTCCAACCTTTGTAAATTCTCATCCTATATGAGAACATATATTATACTCTATCATATTGCAACCAAAACATTGTTTCAGATAATGTTATATCTGCCACACATGATGGTTTCTGAAACAATTCTTTCAGCTCCCAGATAAACTTGATATTTAAATCAAGAATCATGGAGGCAAACATGATACTTAAGATACTAACACTGGAATTGTTACTCTCAATTTAATACCAACTATTAAATTTCACGGAGTAAATAGAGTTTGCTGAAAGTCTGCAATAGGACTTTAAACTTTAGATTGACACTCAACACAATACGATACCAGTTCGTAAAGTATATATCCAGAATTCTATAGTTCTATTATCTCAGTTACAACTATGCATAAGGTGGTGAACGAATGCCAATGACTATAACAAATTATGCAAATTCACTTTGATTTAATTTATGATAAATTGAGTTCTACTAATCCAAATTAGAAATGAACTCCCACTCAAAAACGACATCCCTCGTGTCTTTTTGGTGATTACATGAACCAAATCCACTACACCAAGTCCGATCATCACGTGAGTCGGTGTAGCTTCAAAGGCGAGCATCAAATGGGCATCATATCTACTATATGACTCATGCTTAACCTTTCGGTCCGTGTTCCGAGGCCATGTCTGTACATGCTAGGCTCGCTAAGTAAGAACCTTAGTATTCGCGTGTGTAACTGTCTTACACCCGAGATGTGCTCGTGGATTCAAGTACACCTGATCATCATGTGATGTCTTGAAGCGACGAAACATTGTCGGTGCATACTTAAGGAAGAACACATTCTTATCTTGATATCTAAATGAGGGATCATCTTATTATGCTAATAAAACGCCAAACAAGCAATATAAGATGCTATCAAACATCACATGTTTATTAGTGAAATGATATGGTTCCCGCATATGATCTCTATCATGTGCACCGTGGTATGATCACTATCATACCTATATGTGTAAGTCCAAGGTCTATGGATATTACACGTTATGTGTGTTGTAAGAGTATCATCTCATACTTCTACTTACAACATCACCATATCATAACACTAGCCCAGCAACAATCTAAACTAGTCACCTCTAATTTATCCATTGCAAGTTTTTATGTGGCTTAGGGCTTTCGAAGATAGAACCGTTCTTACCAAGATCTATCTTCTAGAAAACAAAAATTTTCCTACGATGGGAACAACTATGTACCAAGATCTCTCTTCTAGATACAAGCAACGGGTGGATATACATTCATAGAATACATACCCTTGAAGATCGAATAGCGTTAACGAGGTTGTACTCGTGGATGATGTAGACGAACGCTTGCCAATCTCAAGATCGTGATGAAGTCCATCTGGTCCAGCCGGTCCAGCACGATCAAGTCCAGCACCTCAAAGCAGTGGTGCATCCGTGATCGCACACACGTATGGGTACCCCGACAACCTCCGTGCCCTCGCTCCAGCGAAGCAACGGAAGCAACAAATCCTTCCAGAAAAATCCACCGGAAACATGTATCTCGCTGATCCGAGACCATGGGGAAATTCTAAAGGGGGAGAGAGATCCTTCGCGAGGCGGTGTGAGTGAGAGAGAGGGAGGGGGCTCCTTTTATAGGGAGAGGGGGGCACCCAAGGGGCCATGCGCCCAGCCATGGGGCTGCCCCCTCCCCTCCTTTCATTCATGTGGGTGGACACTCCACTCACACAAAAGCCTTTCAATTCCCTCCACTCAAAAACCCACTCAAATTCCCATTAAATTTCCACCAAATTTAATGCAAACTCTCATTAAATAAAACTCCTTTTATTTATTAAGAATTTTGTCAATTACTTTAATGACAAACATTCACATAAAACCCCTTGCTAGTATTTCATTTCACATGCAGAAACACTTTCTGCAATTTCACCCGAAAACCCATTTCGGTATCTAGTGAAATAAATTCCTGCGCTTGTTATTCTTTTCCTGGCATATCATTTGCTCCGAATGGTGTCGGTATCCCTTAAGTGTGTCACCCTACGGTTCGCGAATAATGCGGACATGATCGAGACCCCTCTCCGATCAATAATCAATGCGGACACGGAGATCCGTCTTGACTCCCACATTCAACGATGACTTATGTGATCGTGTGAACCTTTTATGCTAGTATCTTAATCCCTTTGTTTCACGATATATTACATGTCCGAGATTCGATCATCGGTATCTCCATACCTAGTTTGATCTCGTTACCGACATGCACTCTTTTCTCGTTCCCGTGATATAACATTCTAGTGATCAAATCACTTGCTTGCAAGCTAATCAATGTGATATCACCGAGAGGGCCCAGAGTATATCTATCCTTCATCGGGATGAACAAATTCCACTCATGATCCATGAACCTCAACATAACACTTTAGTAGTTCTGATGCCATCTTTATAATCACCCAGTTACGGAGTGACGTTTGATGTCAACAAGAAACTCTTCCGGTGTTAGTGATTGACATGATCTCATGGTCTAAGGATTAGGATCACTTCTTAAGTTGTTATAGCAATATAAACTCAATGACTTTGATCGTAATGCTATACTTCGGATGAATGTTCATCACATCATTACACTAATGTTGTGACCTCGTTATTAACAACATCCAATGTCCATGATCAGGAAACTTTGATCATCATGTTAATCAATGAGCTAGTTTATAAGAGAGGCATAACTAGGAACTTCCTTTTTTTTATTAAACACACATGTATTAACGTTTCCATATTAATACAATTATAGCATGTAAAATAAACATTTATCATAAATAAGGAATACGATAATAACCACTTTATTATTGCCTCTCGGGCATATTCCCTTCACCTGGATCTTCTTTTTGCAAAGAAGAGGAGCGAGATGAGATTCAAGAAAAGATTAAAAGCCTCGAGAAAATTTCTAAAGCTTGTGTTAAAACTATTGGGGAAGGAGTTGACTCTTACTGGATGATGGGAAAATACCTGGAAAGAAAGGTCGATGACTTTAACGGTAGAGTACAACTCCTAACCAAAATTATCATGGATATGGATGATGACGGGAAGACTCTAAGCAAGATAATCACCGAGCTCCATGCCAGAATTGTGGAGATGTCCACCATATTCGCATGTATTGTGTCAACACCCGGATTTTTAATCCCAGATGCCTGTTATGCCATACATCGCAATCCCAGGATTACCATTTTTGCGAGACATAATAGAATTGGATACCACAGTACATCATCCATTACAAACCATATATAAGGTCTTACACAAATAGGGATCTCGTGATCCAGTTCTTAATAAAACTTCAAGCAGCGGAATACGTAATAATAATGGTAGCGTAGGCGAAGCTCCATCTTCGAGGTCACAGGTAATGCTGACGATGGGAGATGATCCTAGTTGTCGTAACCTTCCTGGGGTCCATCCTCCAGGTACTCCTCTTCATAGTGTGGCCATGGGAATAGCTAGGGACAAAGCCATGAGTACTCTTTAAGTACTCGCAAACTAGTACTAACAAGTGAAAGGGGTTTTTGATAATAGGACACTAGGCTCTAGGGTTGTTTTGCAAAAGCCAGATTTATCTCTACTAAGTTTAGAAGCAACGAATGCTAGTTGAAGTTTTATAACACCTAAGTGGGAACTTGTATTTCATATCACAACCCTGTTGTGGTCAAGTCAAAGTCTCAATTCATTTCAAAAGTCTTTTGAAAACATCTAACGGGGGAACAGTATGGCCACTCCAACTATCCATAACCGCGGACGCGGCTATTTGAATAGTTTGACACTCTGCAGAGGTTGTACACTTTCACCACAACATTCGATACATCCGTCAGGAACAAATCCTGAATTCACCATACTTAGTATGCGGATAATCAATCCTAACCTTTCAATTACACGCCCTAGTAAAAGCACCTCTTCTGTGAGTTTGGCCTCCCAACCATGACCAACTGTCATCTTGGGTACTGCACAGGTGGACAATCTTCACAAGGTAGCCCCAGCTCAGACCTTGGCCGGGAGGGAACTAATACTAAGGTATATAAGTTTCCAGTCAAGCCCTACCCAATCTTCGGGTATTGTGGTTGTACGATAAAATTGGAATGGTATCGCATCCAGACAACCATCAGTTTTATAAAGGGCTAAGGCTCATGCCTCAACATTTTCATCACCAAAATCATCAGGTGTTCGGAAAATACTTATTGAAAAACTACTTAAGATTTAATATTCTCCAAACCAAACATGGGATCATGTTGACACATGTCATCACCACATATTTCAGTACATGGTAATGTGATTTCAAGTGGTGTCACAATTTAATCAGGTTTTTCTCTTTTATTTTAATTAATTAAAGTGGTTAGAAATGCCTATGTGGCATTCTTTTATTACTTGAACATTATTTCTGTAATTAAACCTATATTTTTATATATTCTAAAAGGTATGGTTAAATGTGATTTTTGAGATTTGGAATCAACTAAAAATCTATTATGGTTTAAATTTGAAAAATGTTTGAATGCAGAAAAGCTTCTGCCTTGTTATTTTTACCATGTATGCTCTACAAATCCAAATGACTTGAATCCAACGGGCTTGGATTCAGCATTCCCAGACCTTTCTAACAAAATTGGTTTCATTCAATTTGGTTCACTGAATCGACCTGGGTTGATTTTTGAAACTGGGTACAGAAGTGTGTTTGAAATAAAATGGAAAAGGTTTACTTCAAATGACTGGGCTGCGCGGGAAGCGATATTGGGTCGTCCTGCTAAGCACAGCGCTTACGCGGGCTGGTTAAGTCGCTGTCTCCACGCGTCAGTGTGACAGGGGGGTGCGAAGCGGTATGGGGTGATGTGGTGCGTTCGATCTGGTTCTAATCCAACGGCTGAGGGTCATCGTCGACGTTGGGCAACGCCGGTGAGACAGAAACCTAGCGCGGAAGGTGAGGGTCGTTGGGGGCTCACCGGGGTTCAAGCGAGGGTCGGCGAGACGGGCGAACGATGAAGTCGACGACGGCGAACCTCCTAGTACCGGCAGCTTCTCTGGCAGCTCAGCTGGCTCCTTCTTCTCGTAGGCGGCGGGCTCCGGTGAAATTCCGGCGAAGTGATGCTCGCCTTGATTCGGGAACGGGGTGGAACGATCAGTGAGGAGAGGGGAGTGAGTTGGTGTGCTCAATTCGGCTGGGGGTGGCCTCTATTTATAGTCGCGACAACGAGACCGAACGGGATGGGCAAACGACGGTGGCGACACGGCTACAGGCGGCTAGAGGCATGGCCGGTGGTGGCGATCGCTTGGTGGTCTCCTGGCGATGCTCTACGGCTTTGATGCGCGTGTAGGGGCGGTGCGGTTGCGTCTGGAACGCGCGATGCTCTGCACGGCAGAGGCGGTGTCTTCGACGGCGAGCGGTGGCTGTGCGGCATGGGGCGGTGAACGGGGATGTCTGGCGGTCTCCTGGGTTGGTGGCGATCATGTATGCACGCGGCGAGGGCGCCGCGCGGTCTATGGGCGTCGGTCGAGCGTGGCGCTCTGGGCATGCTCCGCATGGTTCTTTGGCGAGCTGGCGCGTGATCGTGCGTGTGGTCGAGGTTTGCAGCTTCATGGCTGGGACAGGGAGTGGCGGTGGACGATGGGCTGCCTCCCAGACAAGGTTGGCACGGCTAAATGTCCTTCTAGCTTGTTGTCTCCACTGGGGTGGCATGGTGAGCTTCGGCTGTTCACCATTGATGTCATTACCCAGCTTACAGTGAGGCTAGTGCTTGGTTTAACTTGCTAGATGATCTACTGAGATGGTTGTGAGCTAGAGAGGGGACAAGTTAGGCTTCAATCACTCCTCACAATAGTGTTTAAGATTTTGATGATTTGTGTCTGCAAAGTGTTTGATGAAATGGCCACAAGAATTGAATTTTTGAATTTTGAAAAGATTTTTGGTGGGTGTGCTAGGTTGGTGCTGGTGAGTCTGCATATGCTTGGGTTTTGAAAGTTGAGCTTGTTTGAGTGGTTTTTGAAAAAGTGGGATCTTCTCATATGATAAAGATTCAATTTTGAACTGTCATTTAAACTATGCATTTGAAAGTTTCTGGATGATCACAATTGGGCCTTGATACCTTGTTATGAGTACAATCAAGGGGTGCAAAGATCCAGAAAAGTTTCTATTAAGTTCTGAAAGTTCGGGACAGCCAAAGTAGGCATGGGAGTTAAATTGGTCAAAATGACCATTCCCTTATTTTATTTGTTTTGATTTACTTGTCTTTGATAAAAGTTTGGGAATTGTTTTAGATGATGTTTATTTCACCTAAGAATCCATTTACAAGCAAAGGAACACACAAACAAGGCAATTCAAAAGAATTCCAAATGAAATGCATACATCATGCATGCTTTCATATTTTTATTTTAGAAAAGTTTTTGTTAACCCTAACTTTGATGATTAGAGTTTGATGATCCAAGTTTAGTATTTTTGGGATGTTACAAACCTTCCCCCTTAAACAAAATCCCGTCCCGAGATTTGAAAAAGGACGAAAAAGATTACCTAGGATTTGAAGAGATCGGGAAACTCTGTCCTGATGTGATCTTCGCGCTCCCAGGTAGCTTCCTCTTACGTGGTTGCTCACTGAATATTGAGAAACTTGATGTTTCGGGTTCGGGTAGTTCTGAAAGCTTCTTCCAAAATACGGATGGGTACTTCGGGATAGGTCAGGTCATCGTTGATCTCTATGGTCCAGTGATCGATGTTTTTGAACACTTCGGTCTTCTCTGGGACTTCGAGACACTTGCGAAGTAACGAGATATGGAACACATTGTGCACGGCTGACATCTCTTCGGGTAGTTCCAATTGGTAAGACACTTCTCCTCGACAGTTCAGAATCTTGAATGGTCCGATATATCTAGGGGCTTACTTTCCTTTGAGTTGGAAACGTTGCATTCCCTTTAATGGTGACACTTTCAGATACACAAAATCTCCTATGTTGAAGGCGAGGTCTCTACGTCTCTTGTTGGCATAACTCGTCTGTCTGGACTGGGCTGTCTTGAGGTGCTCACGAATCTTGTGAACCTTCTCTTTTGCTTCTCGTAGGATGTCGGGTCCAAAAATATGACTCTCTCCTACTTCCGACCAGTTCAAAGGGGTGCCACACTTCCTTCCGTACATGAATTCAAATGGGGCCATTTGCAAACTAGCTTGATAACTGTTGTTGTATGAAAATTCTGCGAATGGCAAACAATCTTCCCACTTAGATCCATATTCTAACACACATGCTCTCAGCATATCTTCGAGTATTTTATTTACTCGCTCCGTTTGTCCATCGGTCTGAGGGTGATATGCAGTGCTGAAATCTAGGAGGGTTCCTAAACCTTCTTGAACTTTCTTCCAGAATCTCGAGGTAAACTGAGTTCCTCGATCCGATACGATGTTCTTGGGGACTCCATGCAAACTAACTATTCTAGCGATGTACAACTCTGCTAGCTTTGAACTCTGATAGGTGGTCTTGACGGGTAAGAAATGGGCGACTTTCGACAATCGGTCCACTATGACCCAGATAGAGTCATTTCCCCTACTAGAAGTTGGCAATCCGGTGATAAAGTCCATTCCAACGGAATCTCATTTCCATTCCGGAATCTGCAATGGTTGCAACAATCCAGCGGGTCTTTGATGTTCTGCCTTGACTCGCTGACATATATCACACTTGGCGATATAGCTTCCGATTTCTCTCTTCATCTTATGCCACCAAAATTGCTCTTTTAAATCTTGATACATCTTAGTTCCTCCGGGATGGATAGAATAAAGAGTATCATGAGCCTCCTTCAGAATAACTTCTTTCAACTCAGAATCTGATGGTACACAAAGGCGTCCTTTGTACCACATAACTCCTTCTTCGTCTTCGATGAATCCGGGTACTTTGCCTGTACCGATACGACGCTTGATTCTGTCATACTAGCATTTCCCTTCTGCGCTTCTTTAATCCGACTGATCAAAGTGGGATGGAGTTCTATGCTAGCCAAAAATCCTTCACTCACTAATTCCATTCGAAAATCTTCCATCTCTTTGTGCAAGCTTGGTTGCTCCTTCAAGATCATGGAGTTCAAGCGGCACGGCAATCTGGTAAGGGCATCTGCTACCACATTGGCTTTACCAGGGTGATAGTGAATGTCCAGATCATAATCCTTGATTAGCTCAATCCATATTCTCTGTCTCATATTCAGCTCCTTCTGAGTGAATATATACTTCAAACTCTTGTGATCCGTATAGATCTCACAACGATTTCCCATCAGGTAATGTCTCCATGTATTCAGGGCTAGAACTACGGCTGCGAGTTCGAGGTCATGGGTTGGGTAATTTTGCTCATGTTGTTTCAGTTGTCAAGATAGATAAGATATAACTTTGCCTTCCTGCATTAGCACACATCCGAGACCGATCTTTGATGCATCACAATACACATCGAAGGGCTTCGTGATATCCGGCATGATTAAGATTGGGGCTGAAATCAATCTCCTCTTGAGTTCTTGAAAACTCGCTTCACATTTGTCGGTCCATTCAAACTTCTTGTCCTTCTTCAGCAATTGGGTCATGGGTCTGGCGATACTCGAGAATCCTTCTACGAACTTGCGGTAATATCCCGCCAATCCGAGAAATGCACGAACTTGGGTTTGAGTGGTTGGGGCTTGCCAATCTTCGACATATTTCACCTTTGCAGGGTCAACGGCAATTCCTCTGGCTGATACAATGTGACTGAGGAATCCTACCTCCTGTAACCAGAATTCACATTTGCTAAACTTGGCATACAACTGATGCTCTCTAAGGGTTCCAAGAATGGTCCTTAGGTGTAGCTCATGTTCTTCTTCTGATTTGGAATAAATCAGAATGTCATCAATGAAAACAACGACAAACTTATCCAGGAAGTCCATAAAAATCTTATTCATGAGATTCATGAAATAAGCGGGGGCATTGGTTAATCCAAAAGACATAACGGTATACTCGTATAATCCATATCTAGTGGTAAAGGCAGTCTTGGTAATATCTTCTGCACGAATCTTGAGTTGATGATAGCCAGTCCTAAGATCAATCTTAGAAAACACTTTGGCACCGGTCAACTGATCAAACAAATCTTCTATCTTGGGCAAGGGGTATTTGTTCTTGATGGTGACATCATTCAACTTCCGATAATCCGTACACAAACGGTTACCTCCATCCTTCTGGTCCACAAACAAGACAGGTGATCTCCAAGGTGACGCGCTTGGTTGAATCAATCCAATTTCCAACATGGAATCCAGTTGCTTCTTCAGTTCCTCTAGTTCCGACGGGTTCATACTATATGGTCTCTGGGCTATGGGTCCTGTTCCGGGGATTAGTTTGATGATAAACTCGATATCCCGATCTGGGGGCATACCGGGCAAAACATTTGGAAATACATCGGGGTATTCACAGACTATCCGGACTTGGTCAATGGTACGTTGGGCTATACTCTTGTTGCACTTGAATTGGTGAGGTAAGGTTTCAGATATATGCTTGACTGATATTCCGGATGTACTGGTCATGGTTATGGCTTTCTTAGCACAGTCAATCAATCTTTTATGTTTGGACATCCAATCCATTCCTAGTACTACTTCCAAACCTTTAGTTCTGAGTACTATCAGATTAGCATAAAAATCTATGCCATGGATTCGGATAGGGACGGCTTTGCAAATTTGCCTAGCCTTGGTGGTTGATCCGGGAATTTGAACAATCATGACATGCTTCAGTTTGGTTGGTTGAATTTTACTAGTGCATGCAAATTCTTCGGTGACAAATGAGTACGATGCACCAGAATCAAACAACACTCTTGCAAGTACTGAATTAACAGAAAACATACCCGGACGACGATGCGCTTCCTGAGCTTCTTCAGCATGCATGAGAAAAAGACGACCATTGCGGTTGAGCGAATTCCCTGGGGAAAACCTTCTTCCGGGATGAACACGACACTACTGCTGAGATGGGGCATTGGCATTGGGGGCTGCGGCATTCTTGTTGTTGGGGCACTCGTTGGAATAGTGGCCCTTATTTCCACAGTCATAACAAGTCACTTGTGACTTGTCCTTTGCTGCTACAGTCACAACATTGCTTCTAGTCCTCGGGGCAGTGTTGGTGTTGGTGGCAGCATTGTTGGTGTTGAACTTGGGTGGGGCACGATTGAAATTGTTAGAGTTGCCAGGGTTGTTGTTATTTCCTCCAGGCCTAGGGTTTCCACGGTTAGGGTAGGTTGGACGGTTCATCGGGGGTCTATTGGTTCTTGGGGCAAATCCTGGAGATGGGTTAGGGCGATACTTTGGGGTCTACTGATGGGTTCTTGGCTGATGCATCATGTGACGCTTGCGGTTCTCATTGGCTTGGTTGATCTTTCCTTCCATTTGGATGGCAGAGTCGACAAGGGCTTCAATATCAACAAAGGGGATATTGACTAACACTGTCTACATCTCATCATGCAGACCATTCAGGAATCTTTCTTTCTTCTTGGCTTCGGTGTCGATCTCATCCGGGGCATACCTAGCTAATGACAAGAATTTGTCACGGTATTCCACTACGGTCATCCTTCCTTGCTTCAGTTCTATGAACTCGTCTCTCATTCTCTTGATCAAACCCGGTGGCACATGGGTTCTGCTAAACTTGACCTTGAATTCCTCCTAGCTCATCATCTGGCCTCCGGTCATTGCGCGAACACTGTTCCACCATGCCCTAGCATCTCCGGCTAGATAGTGGGTGGCGAACAGAACTTTCTCGTTGGCTTCCACTCCGGCGACTTCTAGGTTATTTTCCATGGTTTCCAGCCAATCATCGGCGTCTAGGGGTTCTTCAGACTTAGTGAAAACAGGTGGGTTGGTATTCTAGAAATTCTTGAGCTTAGATCCATGGTTGTCCTGATTTCCGTGGCCTTGGTTGTTGTGGGATAGCTGAGCTATCTATTGAAGAGTGGCTAGGTTGGCTTGACGTTCCGCTCTTTCAGCTTCGCGGTTAGAAACCAACATTTGCAGAATCTGCAACATCGGGTCCGGGGATGAACCACTTCCTCCGTGTGGCATCTGAAGATTGAGATAGATCATGAGAAAAGAGGGAAATTTCTAAGGTTCAGGGTCTTTGAAAAGTTTTTAAAGTTTGACTCAGATTTTCTAGCAACTTGCTTTTCGTTCATTCATTCATAGCACACGATACAAACACACACCACAAAACAAGAAAAATAGATGGTTTTAAGAACCATTCTGGAAACTACGATACAGTGGGACCGAATACTACTCACTACGCTAGTGCTCAAGTGCTACTACTCCTCGGAATCGGTGGCTTCGTCATCTTCATCGTCATCGATGAAGGCGAAATCATCCTCATCGGTGAAGAATTCCATAGCCTGATCCTCTAGAAAATCATCATCATCACTGAGATAGGAGTAGGGTTCTCCACGAAGATCCTCTCCGGCATTCTCCCTTTCCTCCAACTGCATGTCTCTCTCGTGGATGGTCTCCTCCAAATATGAGATACGGTGGCGAAGACGGGCAATGATGCACTCGTTCTTGTCGAGCTGACGAAGGCGAGACTTGCGATCCTTTGCTAGCATGGCGATGGTTTGATCCTTCGCCTTGATGATGTCGGACTTGTGGTTGGAGTAGTCACGGCAGTTATCCAACTCCTGTTGTCGATCGTACATCATGAAGCTAAGGTGGTCCAATTGAGTCTTCAGCTCGGGGTGGTATGGGGCTTCCAGGGGCTGTCCATTAGCATCACGCCTTGGGAAAAACTCAAAGAGAGTACCCTTGATCAGGTTGATACTCTGCCCACACAGACGGGAAAGATCTTCCTGCATGGCCCTGGCAAGTCCATCGAGCCAGTTGTTCTCTCTTAAGGTAAACTGAATTCCCTTAGCAGTGGGAGTTTCAATCTTTCCGCAGAGACTTGCAACAATTAGCCACTGCAGATCTTCTCCTCCTTGATCATTGAGCTGAGCTTCGAAGAACTTCAAAGTGCGGGCCTCGAGTTCAAAGCTGGTCCAAATCCCTCTCAAAGATAAGGTCTCCTCCATTCCCCAACTTATAAAACTTGTTGTACTTCACGTCCATCTATAAGAATATAGGATGAGTAAGTTAGTAGAGTGGTCAAGTGTGTCAAAATTTTATATATTTTGCAAGAGTTTTTGAGGAACATGAATTTTCATGAAAGAATCAAAGGGATAAGAATGAGAATAAGTTTTTGTAAATATTTGTTTTCTTTGGTTTTGAAACTAAGTTTTTGATTCAAATGTCCAGTCTAACTAGGGTCTCCTATGGTCAGGATGGCTCTGATACCAACTTGTCAACACCCGGATTTTTAATCCCAGATGTCTGTTATGCCATACATCGCAATCCCAGGATTACCATTTTTGCAAGACATAACAGAATTGGATACCACAGTACATCATCCATTACAAACCATATATAAGGTCTTACACAAATAGGGATCTTGTGAACCAGTTCTTAATACAACTTCAAGTAGCGGAATACGTAATAATAACGGTAGCGTAGGCGAAGCTCCATCTTCGGGGTCACAGGCAATGCTGGCGATGGGAGACGATCCTAGTTGTCGTAACCTTCCTGGGGTCCATCCTCCAGGTACTCCTCTTCATAGTCTGGCCATGCGAATAGCCAGGGACAAAGCCATGAGTATTCTTTACGTACTCGCAAACTAGTACTAACAAGTGAAAGGGTTTTTTGATAATAGAACACTAGGCTCTAGGGTTGTTTTGCAAAAGCCAGATTTATCTCTACTAAGTTTAGAAGCAAAGAATGCTAGTTGAAGTTTTATAACACCTAAGTGGGAACTTGTATTTCATATCACAACCCTGTTGTGGTCAAGTCAAAGTCTCAATTCATTTCACAAGTCTTTTGAAAACATCTGACGGGGGAACAGTATGGCCACTCCAACTGTCCATAATCATGACCGCTATTCGAATAGTTTGACACTCTGCAGAGATTGTACACTTTCACCACAACATTCGATACATCCGTCAGGAACAAATCCTGAATTCACCATACTCAGTATGCGAATAATTGATCCTAACCTTTCAATTACACGCCCTAGTATAAGCACCTCTTCTGTGAGTTTGGCCTCCCAACCATGACCAACTGTCATCTTGGGTACTGCACATGTTGACAATCTTCACAAGGTAGCCTCACCTCAGACCTTGGCCGGGAGGGAACTAATACTAAGGTATATAAGTTTCCAGTCAATCCCTACCCAATCTTCGGGTATTGTGGTTGTACGATAAAATTGGAATGGTATCGCATCCAGACAACCATCAGTTTTATAAAGGGCTAAGGCTCATGCCTCAACATTTTCATCACCAAAATCATCAGGTGTTCGGAAACACATGTCCAAAACATTTCAATAGAATGATCCATCATTCCAAGGTTTTCATAACCATTTTCACCAAGTATTCCCATCTAATGTTGATCAAGTTTTATGCTTAGCACTAGCATCTACAAGTGGGGGTAAGTACTAAGGAGGGGTGGTAAACTAGTGGAGTTTAACTAAGTTCAATCTCATGCCTTAGGATGACATAAAGATTATCTAGCTTAGGCCAAATTTTATGCTCTTTACGCAACCTTCAATTATCTTTCTAATATCTACAATTCACTCAAGTAAGCTCTAAGTACTAGCTTTGATAAAGAAATAAAGTATAAAGCTTGTAAGTAAAACTAGGATTGGTTTATCAAGTGGGTAGGATCATCTATGCTTAAGGCATATAGTTGGCATGGTGACAAACAAGTATTGGCTTGCATCAGTATCAGTCTAAGCTTGCTAAATTGCAAGTGTTAGCTTGCAAGTTTAATATATTGACTTGTGCAGAGCAGTGGTTGAAGTTCTCCTCGGCTTCTTCTTCGTAGTATCCTCCTTCCTACTCATATCCTTGGTCGGTACTAGCGTCTATGAATAAATACGAGGTACACAATCACCAAACAATACTTAACTACTTGCATTCATCACACACAAGGGTCCTATAGATGATCTAGCATCATCACTAACATTACAAGATTAAAGCTTGGTTTAATTCCTTTTATTTTTAGAAAAGTAATTTCTACTCATTGAAAAACTACTTAAGATTTAATATTCTCCAAACCAAACATGGGATCATGTTGACACATGTCATCACCACATATTTCAGTACATGGTAATGTGATTTCAAGTGGTGTCACAATTTAATCAGGTTTTTCTCTTTTATTTTAATTAATTAAAGTGGTTAGAAATGCCTATGTGGCATTCTTTTATTACTTGAACATTATTTCTGTAATTAAACCTATATTTTTATATATTCTAAAAGGTATGGTTAAATGTGATTTTTGAGATTTGGAATCAACTCAAAAGCTATTATGGTTTAAATTTGAAAAATGTTTGAATGCAGAAAAGCTTCTGCCTTGTTATTTTTACCATGTATGCTCTACCAATCCAAATGACTTGAATCCAACGGGCTTGGATTCAGCATTCCCAGACCTTTCTAACAAAATTGGTTTCATTCAATTTCGTTCACTGAATCGACCTGGGTTGATTTTTGAAACTGGGTACAGAAGTGTGTTTGAAATAAAATGGAAAAGGTTTAATTCAAATGACTGGGCTGCGCGGGAAGCGATACTGGGCCGGCCTGCTAAGCACAGCGCTTACATGGGAATGTGATTTCAAGTGGTGTCACAATTTAATAAGGTTTTTCTCTTTTATTTTAATTAATTAAAGTGGCTAGAAATGCCTATGTGGCATTCTTTTATTACTTGAACATTATTTCTGTAAGTAAACCTAAATATTTTTATATATTCTGAAAGGTATGGTTAAATGTGATTTTTGAGAGTTGGAATCAACTCAAAAGCTATTATGTTTTAAATTTGAAAAATGTTTGAATACAGAAAAGCTTCTGCCTTGTGATTTTTACCATGGATGATCTACAGATCCACATGACTTGAATCCAACGGGCTTGGATTCAGAATTCCCAGACCTTTCTAACAAAATTGGTTTCATTCAATTTGGTTCACTGAATCGACCTGGGTTGATTTTTGAAACTGTGTACAGAAGTGTGTTTGAAATAAAATGGAAAAGGTTTAATTCAAATGACTGGGCTGCGCGGGAAGCGATATTGGGCCGGCCTACTAAGCACAGCGCTTACGCGGGCTAGTTAAGTCGATGTCCCCACGCGTCAGTGAGACAGGAGGGTGCGAAGCGGTATGGGGCGATGTGGTGCTTTCGATCTGGTTCTAATCCAACGGCTGAGGGTCATCGTCGATGTTGGGCAACGCCGGCGAGACAGAAACCTAGCGCGGCAGGTGAGGGTCATTGGGGGCTCACTGGGGTTCAGGCCAGGGTCGGCGAGACGGGCGAACGACGAAGTCGACGATGGCGAACCTCCTGGTACCAGCAGCTTCTCCTAGGGCGGCTCCAATCGCTGGCTCCCTTCTTCTCCAGAGGCGGCGAGCTCCGGTGAAATTCCGGCGAAGTGCTGCTCGCCTTGCTTCGGGAACGGGGTGGAACGATCAGTGAAGAGAGGGGAGTGAGATGCTGCGCTCAATTCGGCTGGGGGTGGCCTCTATTTATAGTTGCGACGGCGAGACCGAACGGGATGGGCAGACGACGGTGGTGACACGGCTACGGGCGGCTAGAGGCATGGCAGGCGGTGGCGATCGCTTGGTGGTCTCCTGGTGATGCTCTACGGCTTTAATGTAGCGTAAAGGCGGTCGCGGTTGCGTGAACGCGATGCTCTGCGGTCTCCTGGGTTTGTGGCGATCATGTATCCACGCGGCGAGGGCGGCGTGCGGTCTGTGGGCGTCGGTCGAGCGTGGCACTCTGGCGCATGCTCGGCATGGTTTCTGGCGAGCTGGGCGCGGTCCGTGCGTGTGGTCTAGTGTTTGGCAATGCTCGCGGCTGGGACAGGGAGTGGCGGTGGACGGTGGGCTGCCTCCCAAACAAGGTTGGCACGGCTAAATCTCCTTCTAGCTTGCTGTCTCCACTGGGGTGGCATGGTGAGCTTCGACTGTTCACCATTGATGTCATTGCCTAGCTTACAGTGAGGCTAGTGCTTGGTTTAACTTGCTAGATGATCTACTGAGATGGTTGTGAGCTAGAGAGGGGACAAGTTAGGCTTCAATCACTCCTCACAATAGTGTTTAAGATTTTGATGATTTGTCTCTGCAAAGTGTTTGATGAAATGGCCGCAAGAATTCAAGTTTTGAAATTTGAAAAGATTTTTGGTGGGTGTGCTAGGTTAGTGCTGGTGAGTCTGCAGATGCTTGGGTTTTGAAAGTTGAGCTTGTTTGAGTGGTTTTTGAAAAAGTGGGATCTTCTCATATGATAAAGATTCAATTTTGAACTGTCATTTAATTTATGCATTTGAAAGTTTCTGGATGATCACAAAGTGGGCCTTGATACCTTGCTATGAGTACAATCAAGGGGTACAAAGATCCAGAAAAGTTTCTGTTAAGTTCTGAATGTTTGGGACAGCCAAAGTAGGCATGGGAGTTAAATTGGTCAAAATGACCATTCCCTTATTTTATTTGTTTTGATTTACTTGTCTTTGAGAAAAGTTTGGGAATTGTTTTAGATGATGTTTATTTCACCTAAGAATCCATTTACAAGCAAAGGAACACACAAACAAGGCAATTCAAAAGAATTCCAAATGAAATGCATACACCATGCATGCTTTCATATTTTTATTTTAGAAAAGTTTTTGTTAACCCTAATTTTGATGATTAGAGTTTGATGATCCAAGTTTAGTATTTTTGGGATGTTACATATTGCTCATGCCTGCAGCCTCAAGGCAGACGAAGAGGAAGGTGAAGACGATTTATTCACCCCTAAGGAGTAAGCAAACGCAAGGAATTATTTGATCCACCCGGATTGATTCTAAGCTTGGGGATCCATAAGAGCCTTGTAATCTATCTTATAGTTTTTAGCATGTTTACTTTTCCACATGCATTTAGACTTTAATTCCAAAGTTTGCATTAGCGGCACCAACTTCAAGCTCCCCTTGTTCGAGAGATAATTTATATCCGTTGGGTTTCAAGACTTTATGATATTTGAAGTATTTTATGATTCATGATTATTATATTAGATGATTGAACTAGGTTGAGTGTTATGATACTTATACAATTGTCATGATTTTTAGAGACTTCCACACCAATAGAAGTATTGATTAGGTTATGAGAATAAAAATTCTAGTGGCATATTATAATTAAGAGTTTTCCTTGTAGCCATCAAAGTAGTGAGCATGATCAAATACCTGTATAATAAAAAGAGGGAAAATAAAATAATATGATATTTATGCATGTTTACACAAAATGCAAAAGAAGCAAAAAGAGAGAGTAGCTATAAAAAATCAAGAGGAAAAGAAGAGTGATCATGAATCTTCATTACTAAACTAAGTGCTCAATATTTCTAAACTCAATGATTATATGATATGTTTAATCACTAGAATCTTCTTATAATTTCATTAATACTAGAGAATGTGTGTAAGCCTCTAAGTCATGTAATGTGTAAGGGTATGATAATACCCCTGACGCTTCTCTACATCCGATGTTGTACTCCTGTTTCAATTTTTTGCCTAATTTATTGTTGTAGGGGTTCGGAGCATGGAAAACAAAAAAATTCTACCGCATGAACACACACAAGCCAAGATCTATCTACTAGATAGTAGCAATGATTCGATAGAGTACTAACCCTTGAAGATTCTGAAGCGGCTAATGAGATCTGATTCTCGTGGGTGATGTAGTCGTTCACTTGCCGATCTCAAGATCGTGTAGACGATCCTTCTGGCGCTGCATTCCGGCAGCGCTCCCACAGTTATTCACACGTTCGGTACTCGATGAATACATTCCTCTCCCTTGCTCCAGTAGGCAGCGGAGGTTGTAGATCTCTCCTCGCGATTCTGGCAGCACGACGGCGTGGTACCAGAAGTAGAGGGGAAATCCCGCAGGGCTTCACCTTAGCCGGAGCGGGTATGGTGGAGTATAAGAGGCCTCGGTGATCTAGATTTTAGAGTGCCGGGGGTGGACGTAGACGGTGTCTAAGGATTAGCTAGACGACGGTTGTTTAGAGGATATCTAGATTGGCTGCAACTAGAGAGGGGGTGGTGGCCGACCAAGGGTTTCAAGTAGGGTGCAAGGGGCGCCCCCTCCCCTCTGTTTATGAGAGGGAGAGGCGGTTTCGGGAGGGGAATCCTCCCCAAACTCCAACTTGTGACCGGCGGCAAGGGAGAGGGAGGAATCCTCCCTTAGGTAGGATTTCTTCCCTCCCTCCACTAGGCAACCATGTTGGAATTTGAATTTTTCAAATTGGTGTTTGACTTTCAAACTAGAGTTTGATTTATCTCTTCCCATTGCCCAGCCAAGTGACCTAGTACATGATGCAACCATTCCACTTTGTCATTACACATCCATGTGCCCTTCCCGCTCCATATCGGTGGACCTTCTAGACCCTTCTAGAACATTCCGGTGAAAACACCAAAACCATTCCCGAACTTCGGAATTGGACTTTCCTTATACGAATATTATTCTCCGGACCATTCCGAATATCCTCTTGATGTCCTGGATCCAACCCGAGACTCCGAACAACATTAGGTCTTCTTACTCACTTTCCATATCTACTAAACAACATCGAATCCTAAAGTGTGTCTCCTTACGGTTCATGAATTATGCAGACATGACCGAGACTCTTCTCCGATCAATAACCAATAGAGGAATCTGGAAATTCATATGGCTCCCAAATATTTCTATGATTACTTCATGATCGAATGAACCATTTACATACGATACCAATTTCCCTTTGTCTCATGATACTTGACTTATCTGAGGTTTGATTGTCAGTATCTCAGCATACCTAGTTCAAAACTGTTACCGATAAGTACTCTTTACTCGTTCTTGTGGTATGTGATCCCTTGTGAGCTTGTAACATCCCAGATTTTGTATTAGGATGTTATTAGTGTCATACATCATCCTTGCATCATTGCATCCTACAATTAAAAAATTGCAATAAAAATCCTAACACCTAAACCTATTAAAAACCCTATTAAATATTTCCATATGTAAGCACTTCTGTTGTAGTAGTTTGACCCCTTCTAAAAACTATGTAAAAACATTAAACCATGGTCCTATGTTGACCCCCTTATTTTTACAAAAATTTGGAAACAAGTTTCATCACTTTTGGACTTGTCTTACAAAAGTTATTAGGAAACTAGTAAAACAGAAATTGAAAAAAAACTAATAAGGAAAAAATATGGCAGCAGCGGACCTTGCTGGGCCGGCTGCGCCAGCCCACCACACCCCCGCGCCCGCGCAGCACCTAGCTTGCTAGCGCCAGCCCGCAGTCATGACAGCAGCGAGGTCCCACCCGTCGTCTTCCTCACGGAGACCGGGCCGGACACAGCCTTGGCGTCGGACAACCCCAAATCCCAACGGATTTCGACCGCCCCCTCCCCCAAGTCTTGGACTATATAAAGCCGACCCTCTCGTCGTTTTTCCCTTCGAAAAACCCTAGCCCAAGCCTTCGCCCGACCGCTGCCGTTCTTCTGGCCGTTGCCACGCTCGGGAAAGTTGAGGTCTCGACGATTTGCGCCACCCCGAACCCTCCTTCGCTGTTGGTTGTCCTTCCCGTGCTTCACCGCTTCATCTGACCCTTTTCCCCCTTCTACAGAGCGCTACATCACGCGCGATTTCTCGCCGACGCCTCGCCGGAGTTCGCGGACATCGGCGGAGCACTGCAGCTGAACGGGGAAGGGATTGAGGAAGCTGGTCTCGCGAACGGGACCGCGAGGAGGAGCCGCGCTCCGTCGACCACACCGCCGCCTCGGGGAAGCCACCAGGGCGCCGCCAACCATCTGCACCGACGCCGCCGCCACCCATCGTCGTCGTCGCCGCCACGGTGATTCGCCACGCCCTCTCGACCGTCCGATCTGCCACCTACGGCTTAGATTAGAACCGATGCCGAAGGGGTATCGGCGAACCCCGCGCTGCCGCGTGTCAAGCGCGTCGGCGCCAGCGCCCGCGCCGCGTCACCCTCCCCACCGCGCCAGCTGGGCCAATCGGAAGCCGCCACCTGGCGTGTTTAGAGTTAGGGTTAGATCAAGTTTTGCAGATTTGATCTAAACATTGCGAAAATCATATAAAATTGATTTTTTGGCCAATTTTAGCTTATAATATACCGTTGGATTCCTATTTTTATGTAGAATCCAGATCTGTAATAATATTCCAAGTTTACAGTAATGTTTTAGGTGTAGATTTTAATCATTAGATTAGAGTGTTTATTCTATAGAAAAATAATTAAAATTCTGTTTTAATTGATTCTTGTTGCAATGACCTTGTTTCCATAATGCCTACTGGACAAAATTATACAACCTTGCTTAAGATCATTAGATCTAGTTTGGGGCTAATTAGATGGTTTGATCTCCTTTAACCCTAGGAATTGTTTTAATGACTCAATTAGATCTAAACCCTTGGGAAATAAATCCTAGTGACACCCTTACACTATTGCAACACAATCTTGCTACCTTAGTCAATTTAGAAGAACCAACCTTGCATAAATTACCATGTTGCATGCATGCATGATTATCTCTGTGACCTGTTTTGAGCAAGTTGTGATCGGATCTATGTGTGTGATTCGTTAGATTGTTCGGAGTGCGCTAAGGAGTGCTATTGTGTAGAGTGCTGCTCGGATCAAGGCAAGTTACACCACTTGTTCATAACTTTTGTCCTAGTTTTGATTCTATGCATGTGATCTTCAAAATTCTGTAGTATGCATGTGTAGGATGTTCTAGTAGAATTTTCCTTAGTATTATTTTGCAATTGCGATGATTTTGTAGTATGCCATGAGTAGCTCTATACTTAGGATTTTCCCTCCTAATAGGTTACCCCTGTTTTTGCTAAGTATTGCTTGTTATGCTATATATACAAAGTACCGTTGGGGGGTTCGAAAGACAAAGAATTTTTCTAAGTATAAAGGCTCTCTAGAGCAAACTTTTCTTCTCAAATCCACTTCAAAATAAAACTAAGTTTTCTTCTGGGCGGAATGGTTGTCGGGTCAACGAGTGAAATTTTGGTGGAGGACGGCCGCCCAGGAATCAAAGAAGTCTGCCATGTTTCAGAATTCAGAAGCTTCTAGTGCAACCACAATACATTATGGGCTCTATCTTGGCCTAGTACTTAGTGGGAAACCTCACCTGGGTACCAACATTTGCAGGTTCTTGGCACGGTTGGATCCGGAAGGTAGAGGGGCTACTAAGGGAAATCCTCGCCATGGTTTTGTCTGTAAAAGGACTTGATCATGGATTGTGGGTAAAGTGCACAAACTCTCGAGAGTATAGCAATCTGATTGATCAGCCGTGTTCACGGTAACAGAACAACAATGAGCGTCTGAAGGATGGAGCCTCTGAAGGATCTTCCTCTCTCTTTTCTAAAACAAGTTTTGCAACCCCATGGCGTGCGTAATATCGCCAATGGGTGGGAATTTGGGAACTTGGTGAGTAATAACCAAGTGTCACTTAGTGAGTAATATCCAAGTGTTTGGTTGGTTGGACACTTGGTGCGTAATATCCTCGTGTGCCACTCGACCTTATGTTATCTAAGCAAATGTTTACAAAGTAGGGCAATCCTCTCTTCTTCTCTCTACTTAAGAAAACTAGCTTTGAGCAAATGAACTCTACAGCCTATACCAGCCTTGCATGTAGAGATAGTCTTTTCTCTCCTTGGTGTAATTTGCCAATACATTCAAAGTATTGACCCAACTTGTTGGTTGCACGTCTTATGTGCAGAATCCGAAGATTGAAAGGTGCGTAGGGATCGCGGGTCTACACTCGACAAGCCTGGGGCGTTGATGGACTCATGCTGCTTTTATGTTTCCGCTGTTATTTGAGCTAGCTTAATGCTAAGCAATTTTTGTAATAAAATTCATACTCTGGATTCCCCGTGTAATAAAGACTTTGTGTTTTACATGATATTTCATCGACTGTGAGTGCTAGCTATTGATCCAGGGACTAGCATGTTAATCACAGGGACTTAGGATCCTTATCGATCCGAGGTCACTACAGATGGTATCAGAGCACATCGTTGCCTATAGGACGTGAACCTAGGATTGGAACCACCTCTAACTTTTGTGCCCTACTTTTTTTTCTACTAAGTTATTTTCCGCACTTCTAGTATCTGCTTTCCTTCCTTGTTTAAGTATCTAACCTTCATTCTTCTAACTCAAAGATGACAAGCTTCCTCTATGACATCATCGCGGACATCGAGCCCCTTCGCTTTGGCGGATGCCTCATGGATCTACTCACACATTTGGACCTTCCTCTCCCAACAATCCAGGGGAGCACAATGAAGAAACTCCACAAGATGGCTGTTGGGGAGTCAAGGTCATCCAGCCAGGAAAAGAGCGAGGCAAGAACCCGGAGGAAGACATAGCAATCCACATTGTTAGCAATTCCAAGGAGAAGTCCCTTAGCATCAGCTTGCAGCACCTCATTGGTCGCCTATGTGGACGTCATCATGAAGCTCTCCAAGGACACTGCGGCGGCCTCTTTGGAAGACGAGATGAGGAAGGAATTCCCATGGAGTTAACCTTTGAGGAAAGAACTTCTACCAAGCGCCGAAGAACACAATATCAAGACCTGGAGTGCCACATCCATGACCTTGAAAAGGGTACCTTCCTCGAGATGTTGAAGAACGACGAGCTATGCGCCCTCATCAAGGAGAAGGAAGAAATGATCAAGCAGCAGGAGGAGGCAATGAAGCTCCAAGAGATAAAATTCCAGGACCAAGAGAAGAAGTTCGCTAACCAAGAGAAGAGGGTGATAAATAAAAACAAGAGAATTAGGGAACTCAAACAACAGATCGATGGAGATGAAGTGCAAACTGAAGGCCTTTGCAAGATAATCAATGATGTGGGTGCTTCCAAGAGGGACTTGGCAAAGCAACTTGAAGCCGCAAAGAAGTCAAGTTGAGTGGAGGAGCTACAAAGCAAGAAGGAGGGACTTCAAGAGCAGCTGGAAGCCACTACCAAGAAGCTACAGGATGAGATAAAGAACCTCCAAGAGAAGCTTGAAGCCACCACAAAGGAGATGGAGTTGTACAACACAACTCTAGAGCAGGAAGGCTACTCGTTCGAGGACGAGGAAGAGGAAGGCGTGGAAGATGTGTAATAGTTGGACCACCTTTAATTCTATAGTAGAACGTTATTCGCAATTGTAATAAATACCAAGACAAGTCTGGTTTAGTTAAACTTGGTTGTTTTCTGTGTTAAGCTGTGTTGTTATGTCTTGTGTCCCTTGTGTGCTTGGTGTGTTTTCATAAGGGTAGGAGTTTACTACTTAGTCTTTTGTCTATTTCTTAACTATTATCTTAAACCCCACAGATGCCGCCAAGACGTGCGAACTCCGAAATCTCTTGCTTTAAATAGCACAACTTTTGGCCACTCGAACCACTGATCCAATGCTCACTCGAACATGTAAAACAACAACAACATTACCGCCACCTCCTCAACAGGATCGCTTGACTCGGTTTTTGAGGCTGAACCCACCTACCTTCACTAGCGACCTTGAACCAATCATCGCTGATGAGCTGCGTCACGATCAACAAGAAGCTAGACATTGTGCAAGTGTCGGAGGCGAAGTGCGTTATGCCGCACACCAGCTTGAAGGACCTGCTGCAGAATGGTGGTATAACTACCAAGTCACCCACCCGGATATTGATGCTATCACTTGGGAACAGTTTGAGTTAGCTTTTCGCACTCATCATGTGGCTGCTGGTGTCATGACTCTGAAGAGGCACGAGTTTCGTGACCTACACCAGCTGCACCGTTCTGTCACCGAGTATGGTGAGATTTTCAATAAGCTAGCCCGTTATGCACCCGATGATGTTTCAACTGATGCCAAGAGACAGGAGGAGTTCTTAAGAGGGCTCAATGATGAGATATCCATTCAGCTTGTGGTTCAGAAATTTGACAACTTTCAGGAACTCCTGGACAGAGCCATTGTGGTTGAATCCAAAAGGAAGAGCATAGAAAACCGCAAGAGGAAGTCTAACCCTCACAAACACTCTGTTCCGTACCAGAAACAGCGCAATTCCTCACCGCCACCTTATAACAATAATGGCCACAACCACAACAGTCATAACCATGGTGGCCACAAACACAATGGGCATAAAAACCGCAATGGGAATGGCAGCAATGGGAAGGATCTCAGTGAGGTGACATGTTTTAAGTGCAACAGGACAGGACACTATGCGACCTCTTGCCCCGAGAAGAAAAATGGCAATGGTAATGGGAATGGAAATGGACACAACCATGGCAATGGAAACGGGAAGAAGCCAAATCCGTTTGTCAAAGCCACGGTGAATCATGTTTCTATGGAGGATGCTTGTGATGCGCCAGACTCTGTGATTGGTAAGTTCAAAATCAATTCTATTTCAGCAGTTGTTCTTTTTGATACTGGTGCATCGCATTCATTCATATCAAGGGTATTTGTGGATAGAGGCAAGATACCAACGGAGACTATAAACTTTCCTCTAAGGGTAAGTTCTCCTGGGGGAGAAATAGTGGCAAACTCCGGTTGCCGGGAATTAGAACTAAGGATAGGGACACACATCTTTCCCACAAGTCTAGTAGTTCTAGAATCACAAGGATTAGACATCATCTTGGGCATGAATTGGATGACCGAATATGAAGGAGTCATAGATTGTGCCAAAAGAACTGTCATGCTCACCACACCGGAAGGGAAGAGAATTCGTATAAAGTCAAATTTCGCACTTAAAGAAGCCATGGTGAACTCTCTTAAGGGGGTTAGCTTGGAGGAGGTACCTATTGAAAAAGAATACCCGGATGTTTTCCCAGAAGAACTACCCGGAATGCCACCCGACCGTGATATCGAGTTCCTTATTGACTTGATGCTAGGCACGGGGCCGATAGCTAAGAGACCATACAAGATGGATGTGGACGAGTTAAAGGAACTCAAGAAACAGCTTGGGGAACAATTGGACAAGGGATTCATCCAACCCAGCTCGTCATCTTGGGGAGCGCCTGTCCTATTTGTGGAAAAGAAGGATAAAACCAAGAGGCTGGTTGTGAACTACCGCTCGTTGAACGAGGTGACGATCAAGAATAAGTATCCTCTACCCAACATCAATGACTTGTTTGACCAGTTAAAAGGATCCAGTGTGTTCTCAAAGATCGATCTGCGATCAGGCTATTTTCAGCTGAAGATTCGAGAACAGGATGTGCCCAAAACAGCATTCACCACAAGATACGGATTGTATGAGTACACCGTGATGTCTTTTGGTCTAACCAATGCCCCAGCATACTTCATGACCATGATGAACAAGGTGTTCATGGAATATTTGGACAAGTTTATCGTGGTATTCATAGATGATATACTCATATACTCTAAGGATGAGAAGGAACATGAGAAACATCTGCGCCTTATTATGGAGAAACTAAGAGAACACAAGTTGTATGCCAAATTCAGCAAGTGCGAGTTCTGGTTAAAGGAAGTGGGATTCCTTGGTCATGTTGTGTCAGCAAAAGGAGTTGCTGTAGATCCTAGTAAGGTAGCTTCCGTGATGGAATGGGAGTCACCCAAGAATGTGGGGGATATTAGAAGCTTCTTGGGCCTCGCAGGATATTATCGGAGGTTCATTGAAAACTTTTCCAAAATAGCAAAACCCATGACGGAACTATTAAAGAAGGATAAGAAGTTCCTATGGACCGAGGAATGTGAAGCAAGTTTTCAAGAGTTAAAGAAACGCCTTGTAACGGCACCAGTTCTATGTCTGTCTGATATCCAAAAGGATTTTCAAGTCTATTGTGACGCTTCTCGACAAGGACTTGGAAGTGTATTGATGCAGGATGGGAAAGTGGTATCCTATGCCTCCCAACAACTTAAGAACCACGAACACAACTACCCCACCCATGATTTGGAACTTGCGTATGTGGTTCATGCACTCAAGGTATGGAGGCACTACCTCATGGGCAAACATTGTGATGTGTTCACAGATCATAAAAGTTTGAAGTACATCTTCACCCAAAAGGAGTTGAATATGAGACAAAGAAGATGGCTTGAGCTAATTAAGGATTATGACTTGGATTCTGATTACCATCCCGGAAAGGCAAATGTGGTGGCGATGCCTTAAGTCGTAAGGTGTATGTGAATGGACTTACCGCAGGGAACTTCGGAGGATTTATGCAAACAATTCAGGGATCTCAGGCTAGAGATAGTTCCGAAAGGGCACGTAGCGACTATGGAAATAGTGTCCACCTTCCAAGAGAGAATCAAGGAAGCACAGAAGGGAGATAAAGAGTTGGAAGAAATAAGAATTAGGATAAGTGAAGGAAAGACTAAAGAATTTCGTCTGGATGAACAAGGAACCCTCTGGTATGGGAAGCGTTTGTGCGTTCCCAATGACCCTGAAATCAGGAAGATGATTTTACAAGAAGCTCATGATTCGCCATACTCAATTCATCCAGGTAACACAAAGATGTACATGGATGTGAAGGATAGATTCTGGTGGAATAACCTAAAGAGAGATATTGCAGAGTATATTTCTCTGTGTGATGTATGCAATAGAGTTAAAGCCGAGCATCAGAAACCGGCAGGACTACTCCAACCACTACCTATACCCGACTGGAAATGGGACAAGGTAGGCATGGATTTCATCACGGGATTGCCCTGGACTCGTTCTGGATTTGATTCTATCTGGGTAGTGGTGGACCACTTCACCAAGGTGGCTCACTTCATCCCCGTAAAGACCACGTATACAAGTGCTAAGCTTTCTAAGATATACATGTCAAGAATTGTAAGTCTACATGGTGTTCCCAAGGGAATTGTGTCAGATAGAGGCACCCAGTTTACTTCAAAGTTTTGGTGACAACTACATGAGTCTCTTGGGACCCGACTAGAATTCAGTACTGCCTTCCACCCTCAGACAGATGGCCAAACAGAAAGGGTGAATCAAATTTTGGAAGATATGTTGAGAGCTTGCGCACTGGACTATGGGTCTAGTTGGGACGATAACCTGCCGTATGCTGAGTTCTCATACAACAACAGCTACCAGACAAGTATCAAGATAGCTCCATTTGAAGTTCTATATGGCAGGAAGTGTAGGACTCCATTTCTATGGAATGGAGTTGGTGAACGCAGTCTTTTTGGACCTGACTTGATAAATGATGCCGAAGAAAAGGTACGACAAATTCAGGATAGGCTAAAGGTAGCCCAATCCCGACAGAAGAGTTACGCTGATTCCAAGCGCAGAGATGTGGCTTATGAAATAGGGGACCGTGCGTATCTCCGAGTTTCACCCCTATGAGGAGTTAAGAGGTTCGGAATCAAGGGCAAGTTAGCCCCACGATTCATAGGACCATATAAGGTTCTGGCCCGTAGAGGAGAAGTTGCTTATCAGTTGGAGTTACCAGAAGGACTGACTGTTCATGATGTGTTTCATGTGTCGCAACTAAAGAAGAGTCACCCGGAGATGGCCGAAACACCGCTAAGAGACACCATTTCCCTAGATGAGGTTCAATTGGACAATGACCTTACCTATGAGGAAAAACCCATCAAAATACTGGAAACAGCTAAAAGGATTACCCACACCAAGACTATAAGATTCTGCAAGGTACAATGGAACCACCACTCCGAGGAAGAAGCTACGTGGGAGCGTGAAGAAGACTTGAAGGCAAAACACCCACACCTATTTGCTAGCCAACCCGAATCTCGAGGACGAGATTCTTCTTAAGGGGGGTAGGTTTGTAACATCCCAGATTTTGTATTAGGATGTTATTAGTGTCATGCATCATCCTTGCATCATTGCATCCTACAAATAAAAAATTGCAATAAAAATCCTAACACCTAAACCTATTAAAAACCCTATTAAATATTTCCATATGTAAGCACTTCTGTTGTAGTAGTTTGACCCCTTCTAAAAACTATGTAAAACCATTAAACCAAGGTCCTATGTTGACCCCCTTATTTTTACAAAAATTTGGAAACAAGTTTCATCACTTTTGGACTTGTCTTACAAAAGTTATTAGGAAACTAGTAAAACAGAAATTGAAAAAAAAACTAATAAGGAAAAAAATATGGCAGAATGACCTTGCTGTGGCCGCGCCATGACCCACCACACCCCAAGACCAGACACCTAGCTTGCCAGCGCCAGCCCGCAGGCCGCAGCCACTGACGCGGGGGTCCCACCCGTCGTCTTCCTCCTGGAGACCGCGGCGAACACAGCTCCTGCCGCGTCGGGACAACCCCAAATCCCAACGGATTTCGACCGCCCCCTCCCCCAAGTCTTGGACTATATAAAGCCGACCATCTCGTCGTTTTTCCTTTTGAAAAACCCTAGCCCAAGCCTTCGCCCGACCGCTGCCGTTCTTCTCGCCGTTGCCGCGCTCGGGAAGGTTAAGGTCCCGACGATTTGCGCCACCCCGAACCCTCCTTCGCTGTTGGTTGTCCTTCCCGTGCTTTACCGCTTCATCTCACCCTTTTTTCCCCTTATACAGAGTGCTAGATCACGCGCGATTTCTTGCCGACGCCTCGCCGGAGTTCGCGGAGATCGGCGGAGCACTGCAGGTGAACGAGGAAGGGAACGAGGAAGCTGGTCTCGTGAACGGGACCGCGAGGAGGAGCCGCGCTCCGTCGACCACACCGCCGCCTCGGGGAAGCCACCAGGGCGCCGCCAACCATCTCCACCAACGCCGCCGCCACCCATCGCCGCCGTCGCCACCACGGTGAGTCGCCACGCCCTCTCGACCGTCCGATCTGCCACCTACGGCTTAGATTAGAACCGATGCCGAAGGGGTATCGGCGAACCCCGCGCTGCCGCGTGTCAAGCGCGTCGGCGCCAAGGCCACGCCACGCCCTCCCACCGCCTGTGGGCTGCCAATCGAAGCCGCCACCTGGCGTGTTTAGAGTTAGGGTTAGATCAAGTTTTGCAGATTTTATCTAAACATTGCAAAAATCATATAAAATTGATTTTTTGGCCAATTTTAGCTTATAATATACCGTTGGATTCCTATTTTTATGTAGAATCCAGATCTGCAATAATATTCCAAGTTTACAGTAATGTTTTAGGTGTAGATTTTAATCATTAGATTAGAGTGTTTATTCTATAGAAAAATAATTAAAATTCTGTTTTAATTGATTCTTGTTGCAATGACCTTGTTTCCATAATGCCTACTGGACAAAATTATACAACCTTGCTTAAGATCATTAGATCTATTTTGGGGCTAATTAGATGGTTTGATATCCTTTAACCCTAGGAATTGTTTTAATGACTCAATTAGATCTAAACCCTTGGGAAATAAATCCTAGTGACACCCTTACACTATAGCAACACAATCTTGCTACCTTGGTCAATTTAGAAGAAACAACCTTGCATAAATTACCATGTTGCATGCATGCATGATTATCTCTGTGACCTGTTTTGAGCAAGTTGTGATCGGATCTATGTGTGTGATTCGTTAGATTGTTCGGAGTGCGCTAAGGAGTGATATTGTGTAGAGTGCTGCTCGGATCAAGGCAAGTTACACCACTTGTTCATAACTTTTGTCCCAGTTTTTATTCTATGCATGTGATCTTCAAAATTCTGTAGTATGCATGTGTAGGATGTTCTAGTAGAATTTTCCTTAGTATTATTTTGCAATTGCGATGATTTTGTAGTATGCCATGAGTAGCTCTATACTTAGGATTTTCCCTCCTAATAGGTTACCCCTGTTTTTGCTAAGTATTGCTTGCTATGCTATATATACAAAGTACCGTTGGGGGGTTCGAAAGACAAAGAATTTTTCTAAGTATAAAGGCTCTCTAGAGCAAACTTTTCTTCTCAAATCCACTTCAAAATAAAACTAAGTTTTCTTCTGGGCGGAATGGTTGTCGGGTCAACGAGTGAGATTTTGGTGGAGGACGCCCGCCCAGGAATCAAAGAAGTCTTCCATGTTTCAGAATTCAGAAGCTTCCAGTGCAACCACAATACATTATGGGCTCTGTCTTGGCCTAGTACTTAGTGGGAAACCTCACCTGGGTACCAACATTTGGAGGTTCTTGGCACGGTTGGATCCGGAAGGTAGAGGGTCTACTAAGGGAAAGCCTCGTCATGGTCTTGTCTGTAAAAGGACTTGATCGTGGATTGTGGGTAAAGTGCACAAACTCTTGAGAGTATAGCAATCTGATCGATCAGCCTTGTTCACGGTAACAGAACAACAATGAGCGTCTGAAGGATGGAGCCTCTGAAGGATCTTCCTCTCTCTTTTCTAAAACAAGTTTTGCAACCCCATGGCGTGCGCAATATCGCCAATGGGTGGGAATTTGGGAACTTGGTGAGTAATATCCAAGTGTCACTTGGTGAGTAATATCCAAGTGTTTGGTTGGTTGGACACTTGGTGCGTAATATCCTCGTGTGCCACTCGACCTTATGTTATCTAAGCAAATGTTTACAAAGTAGGGCAATCCTCTCTTCTTCTCTCTACTTAAGAAAACTAGCTTTGAGCAAATGAACTCTACAGCCTATACCAGCCTTGCATGTAGAGATAGTCTTTTCTCTCCTTTGTGTAATTTGCCAATACATTCAAAGTATTGACCCAACTTGTTGGATGCACGTCTTATGTGCAGAATCCGAAGATTGAAAGGTGCGTAGGGATTGCGGGTCTACACTCGACAAGCCTGGGGCGTTGATGGACTCATGCTGCTTTTATGTTTCCGCTGTTATTTGAGCTAGCTTAATGCTAAGCAATTTTTGTAATAAAATTCATACTCTGGATTCCCCGTGTAATAAAGACTTTGTATTTTACATGATATTTCATCGACTGTGAGTGCTAGCTATTGATCCAGGGACTAGCATGTTAATCACAGGGACTTAGGATCCTTATCGATTCGAGGTCACTATAGAGCTATACACATGCTTGCAAGCTAATGGGATGACATTCCACCGAGAGGTCCCATAGTATATATATCCGTCATATGGATGGACAAATCCCACTCTTGATCCATGTGCTTCAACACATACTTTCTGAACACTCAATGCCACCTTTATAACCACCCAGTTACGAAGTGGTGTTTGATGTCATCAAAGCATCCATCCAGTGATGGTGATTAACATGATCTCATGGTCGAAGGATTTAGGTTACTATGTATTTGAAAGATTATAGCAAGTGAACTATTTTAATGACTTGATCTTCTGCTACGCTTAACTATGGGAGTATGTCCTAATGATATGACCTTGTTATCAATAACATCCAATGTTCATGATCAGGAAACCATGATCATCAATCAATCAACAAGCTAGTTTAACAAGAGGCTTTACTAGGGACTCTTACATGTTTACAAATCACACAAGTATTATTGTTTCCTGTTAATACAATTATAGCATGGGATGTAAACTTTTATCATAAACATATGATAATAACCACTTTATTATTGCCTCTTGGGCATATCTCCAACAGTCTCCCACTTGCACTAGAGACAATAATCTAGTTTCAAACATTTGTGCTTTCAACACCTATGGCTATCCGGTGTTGTATATACACGATTGCTAGTGGTTTATTGATCTTCGAATCCGACACTTTCAGGTCCGTGTGTAATTGCATGTCTTTGCGTCTCTACGCATCACTCATTCTAATGAGATGGCATTATATAAATTTGGTCCTTTGGTGAGACCTTTAGTTCATTGGGGTTAAATTATGTCGATATTATTGTCGTACAATATATCTTCATAGTATTATCCCAATGTTAACTACACCTAGTTTGATAACAAACTACTTCACACAAATGCCCTCTTTTACTACTATAATAGCAGACATATACTTAGCCTTTGTTGTAGTATCTGTCACAATGTTTCAACTTTGGAACTCATCCAAATCCATTAAGGAACTTCCTTTCCATTACATTGTGCCACTCATAGTTTAAATTGAGATAAACTTAATTTGTACTTTGTGACAAAACCAGTATCAATGTAATACTTTACAATGAACTATCTATCTATTTGTCACCTCTACAAAAAATAACATATTCTTAGTTCTTGTAAAAGATGTAGAGGTCCCAACCTGATAAGGTAGAGATCCATGTGTTTATAGTGCTAGTCACTGGATTGAATAGCTAGCACCCACAGTTTAAGATGTAATATTCAGAAACAAAGGTCATATTACAACTCATAACCAGGAATAAAATAGTTCATTACAACTTACATAGCTCATATGGCTATCTTATTACAAAGCAGTAGATATAACTATATAGCATGGAGTCCTTCATCTTCATGTGCCACAGGCAATCATGTTGGTTGTAGACTTGTAATCCCTACTCAACAAACTTCACTAACATCAAACAAACCTGCAACATAATAAGTTACAACCACAAGGGTCAATACATTTAATTTGTATTGGCAAGTGATATCATATTGCTATGGAGAATATAACATCTACATGAATATATGGCTAAATGGACTTTTGGCTGGCCTTTGCATAAAATAAGTTTTTCCTATCCTTTACAAAATAGTTTTTCTCTTTTTCAAAACACTTTATCAAACAATGGCACACTTAGGCATGTAAGTGGTCACGGCTGCCCACGGCACCGCCAAAACCATCCCAGTGAATTAGGTAAGTGGACACCCATGGAAAGGGCAAATTCTTCACGGACAGCCGCGGTGCGACCGCTACCGCCACCGGCGACCCGCATCAAGACCCTATGGCGCTAGCAGAAGCTCCATGCCTGGCGGAAATCCCCGCCGTCATGGCCCCATCGCACCGCTCCCACATCCCTCTTCTACTCTGCTCAACTGATTTCAGTCATGTCTGTAGCCAGGAGTCTTGGCGGAGGACTTTGAGGTGGGAAGACGGGCGGGGCGGAGTTCCTGGCAACGACGGCGGCAGGAAAATGACGCCGGCCAGGTGCAGCTGTGCGATGGACCGGTCTTCCCTTGTTCACCCAACAGGCTGAACAAGTTTTTAACTTAGAGGCTAAGGCACACTAGATACACACCAGTGCTTCCCTTGTTCACCCAACAAGTTTTTAACTTAGAGAAATTGGGATGAGGAGATTCTTGATCATTTCAATGTCTTTGATGCTCAAAATGTCCATTACCGGGGACACGGCTAAGTACTTAGGTTTTACCCTCTCGAGAGGTGGTGCACTTTTCCCACAAGACTCGATATGCATCGAGACGAGACTTTTCAGAAACAATCCCTCGGACCACCATGGGCGCGTTCCATCCTATCATCACTACCACCAACTATCCATCTGGCTAAGTTCTTGCAACCTAGTTGGTCAAGGTAGAGCCCATATGCCATGTGGCTGCACTAGAATCTTCTCAACACAAAACATCTCAAATCTCTTTGTTCCTGGGTGGCCATCCACAAGTGTGATACACAAGGTAAACCATATACATGTGCCTTGTGTAACCACTCAACACAAACAATCTTCCCATTCCACCCAGGTGATTCATTCACATAGTTGTTTTATTAATCAAAAACATAGTCATAGACTTTGCACAATATCATAGTATGAATATTCCACCCTTGTATTCAAATAGCTAGGATAAGCATACTAGTATAACATGTCTATTAACTTAGGAAGATTATTACCAAGATATATTCTATAGGATCTACTATAGCATAGCAATATATAAAATAGTCCTATCATGAATACTACAAAAATATCACTAATGCAATATTGAAAAGATAGGACTTCTGATGACCAAAGTATCACTTTCCTTTTTAGTAGAGAAACTAGGCACTCTTCTTAATCATGCAATTGCCACACTTATCAAGGTTCACTATAATACAATTAAGCAAAGCACTCATTCAAAACTAGCACTCAAACAAATAACAAAACAAAACAATAAAACAAAGAAATGCATGCAAGCATGAAAAAGGTTGTTTTATAGAGAAAGTGCTCTCTAAAAAGGTTCTAAACATTTCAAAACACCTACTGGTCCTTTATAAAAGTGTAAATCCATTTAAAGCCAAGTTAGTGAAAAATAGGTCTTTTAAATCATTTTTGTTTTACTAGAAATGTTTTTATTCGAAGGAATAATTCCTAGTGTTAACAAAATATATTTTTAAATTCAAATGTTAGTGTTTATGGTCAGAGGGTTCAAAACAAAACCATTTGCAAAAGGTTTCACTCAAAAATCATTTTAGAACAATTTTTATACTCAAAATAGTCCTATTAATGTTTCTGCATAAAAACCTAAATTTTCAGAAGCAAATGACCAAACTAAGGCCATATATACAAAGTACACATTTTTTTGAATCCATTGATATAAAATTTGTAATTTTTGGACATACATATCAAAAGTTATTAATTTTACAAAATCAAACAACTAATAGATCAAATTCTGGTTTTTAAAACAAAAGCCTAGCCACGTGTCTTGTTTCTACTGGTCGGTACCGCTTCGGGTGGATCGAGCAACACAGGCCGTCATATTTAAATAGCATCGCACGGATCAGACTAATTTGTACCGCTTTGATTAGTGTTTCTATCCTAACCCTGTGATCTAGATCTGATGGACAAGATCACTTTGGCCAAGAACTGGCGGTGCTGGCAACGGTGTGCGGCGGCGGCGCGTCTGGTGGAGGTGGTCCGGCGAAACCAGGAGGCAAGGGAGGGGTGCAGTGGCTTACTGAGTTCCTGGGGTCGTCGTGGTGCTTAGTTTGGTCATGGCTGGCGAAGGAGCGCATGGGGTCGACGGGGATTCCTCACCGGAGTTCGCGTCGGTGGGGTTCGTGTTATCGTCGTCGGAGGTGAGCCTGCAGGTCACGAGCGAGTGAATGTCGAGTACCAGAAGAGTCACAAGACAAAGGCGAACAAGATAGCAAGGGTTAGAGGACGAGGTGCGTACGGGGCTCACCGGGAAAACTCCTCGGAGCTACGGGGTCATCGGAGGCGTGCAGGCGAGGTCGTTGCCGAGCGTCAGGGGCACGCGTGAGCAAACGGGGACTGCTGGAAAGTGCGCACAACAATGACGAGTGAGCTAGTGTGAGCTAGGGGCAAAGGGGGTGTCTATGATCACCGGGATTAGCGTCGGAGCTTGCTAGAGATAGCGGCGGTGCTAGCTCAATTCAGCGCAGCCTGGGGGCTCTCGGGGTGCAGCGTCTGAGGGGAAATGGAGAGGAGATGGAGGCGTTTAAGCGAGCGTGTTCATGGGTGGAAATCACTGCGCCAATTACGCATATTTATTCGAATAAATTCGAGCAGAAACGTTGGAGGAAAGAGGAAGAACTGGTCCGCGCGGGGTTGAAGATGATTACGTGGCGGTGGGGCCTGTTCGTCAGTGAGAGGGTGCGGGAAGGGGTGCGGTGAGAAAAGCTCTATGGGGAGAGAGGGGGAGTGCCGGGTGGGCTTCTGTTGGGCCAGGTTGGGCTCGGGTGCTGGGTAGGTTAGTTGGGCTGGGTTCTTTTCTATTTTTTTTCCTTCTTATTCTTTTTCCTTTTTCTGTTTTTATTCAAAACTATTAATTCAAACCTCAATTTCAATTCAAATCTTTTCCAGAACTTTTTAGTAGGTTTATACTTTTTATTAGTGTGTTATTTAATTCAACTTGGAGTAATCCAAAAAAAAATTATGGTTTAATATTCATTTAAGTGAGCCTTTTTGTATTTATTCAAATAAAATTAAATATGGTTTATAAACCCATATAATTTTATTTAAATAAACATTTATTCTTTTATTTTATTTGAATTACTTTTATTCCATTTGCTTATGGATTTAATTCAAGGTTTAGATTATCTTTGCAATAATTTCTTATTTATTTAATTCTTTCTTTATCTTATAAAATTCATATCTTTTTATTTATAGTTCCAAAATTGGTGATTCTAATTTGTATAATTTTATTTTAATATTTATTTATCCTTTTAAATCATTTTAGGATTACTTTGATCAAAATTTGGTATTGATTTTAGTTTGGAGCTTTCTTAACCTAGGAAATACTTTCTTTTATCTTATTAAAATCATAAGTTTTTATCCATGGTTCCAAATGGAGTGAAACCAATTCCCATGATTCTGTAATATTTTTTATTACCATTTATTGATCAATTAGGAATGTTTTGTTGCTAAATTTTTATGTGGGGCAAAGCCATAGTCTTGGAGTGATTTTGGAGATGATTTCTTTTATTAGGGTTTAGGTTTTTTGGTTTATATTTTCCAAGTGCTCAATCAAGATACATTCCAAGCATCAATGCATTTGATTCCTTGAATATTTGTTTGTTGCTTTCTCATTCAAGTTTTGTCCAGGTAGGGTTTTAATGTTTCCATTTAGAAGCAAAAGTTTCTTTTTACCCTAAATCTCATCATTTGTTCAAAATTTGGAAAATTTTGGGATGTGACAGACTACCATCCTTAAAAGGAATCTCGTCCCGAGATTCGGGAAGGCTAGAGACAACAAGTTGGCTTTAGGACAACTAGGGTACTACCACCCTTAAAAGGATTTTAACTAGATTGCATCGTGGCTTACTTGGTGTCTTGATGTAACTTCTCTAGACAGTTGTTTGCATAGTGTCCCTTATTTCCACATTTGAAACATGTGCCAAGGTTGAGGTCCTTCACAGGTTTGCTTGTCTTGTTCTCCTTTTCTGGACAATTGGATGCATAATGGCCTAGCTCTTTGCAATTGTGACACATCACCTGGCTAATATCTCGCTATCTTTGGTATATCTATCTCTTGTTTGTTTCCTTGGCCCTTCTTCTTTTTGGGTCTCTCCAAGGTAGGAGGTCTCTTAGTTCACATTCTTCATAATTCACTACAAATGTAGGAAAACTTCCTCAGTTCTTAGAACGGTTCCTAGGATAACGTCCATGTTTCCTCTTTTGTTCACCAAAGTTGGTTACATTGTATGGAGGTGCATACTGAGATTTGACTTTGTCTTCATCATTCTTGGTGGAAGTTGTACCTTCATGGATGTTTCCAAAGACTTGATGCATTCATCTTTAGCTTGATATTTCATATGTTGAACTATAGGGTAGATGTGGCATTGGACAGGGACATGATCATTTCCTTCACATAGGAAACAAGTAACTTGAGATGTGGGGAATTGTCTAGCTGGATGGTTCTCTTCACAGTTAGGGCATTGGTCAATATGCTCTTTATAAGTTTGTCCTATGTCTCCATAGATTTTGCAAACTTCAGTTCCTTCTCTAATATCATCCTTGAAATTTTTGTTGTCACAATCTCTTTGGGAAGGGTTGCTTCTCATGTTGATCATCTGATTGGTCATCCTTTGCAACAATCGGGATTGGGATTCCAAGAAATTTAGCATGGCTGGGTCTAACTCAATGTTGTTGTGGTTGTGTAACAACCCTAGTTTATTAAATGGTAACTAGGAATTGATTGTGTATTCATGAGCATCATCATCCTAAAATACATGCAACAAATAGATAAAAACCTTAAACCCTAACACTCCTTCCTTTTTGTAAACCCATGCAAAATGTTTTTAAATTTTGAAAAGAACTAAAATATTTGGAACCCAATTGGTTATAAAGGGTCCCTGCAATATTTCAAATATTTACAAAAGTTCTGTTAATTTGAAATTATACAAAACATATTACAAAATGAATATACAAAGAGAAAGTCAAAACCAGAAATAGAAAAGATTTCAGAAAGAAAAATACAATCTCTCTCTCCCTAGGCCGAGCCCATCTTTCCTTCTTCTCCTTTCCGCCGCTCAGCGCGCAAGCCGCGGCCCAGCAGTCGGTCCACCTCAGCCCATCTGGCCCGTACCCCTTTGTTGTCCTCCTCTTTTCTTCTTCCTCGGACACAAGGACGCCGGCGACCTAAGCAACTGCGTGCCAGCACCAGGTTCGTCGTCCGCCATGTCGCTGTCGCGGCCCCTAGACTGGATGACTACGCCAGAGAACCTCATGTCTCTCCTCTCTCTCTCCATATCCTCTTCTCTCGGTCTCTCTCGCCCTCTAGCGCTCACCCCTGCGAAGCCCGAACCCTAGCCTAGACCTCACCGACGAGACCAGTCGTCTCCGGGCTCCCCTCGCCCTGATGTGAAGCCCCGGAGAACCGTCGTGCTTGACTGCGTCTCCTCATCAAAGGAATCGAGCAAGTTCTCCCTCTGCTCGTCGACGACTGTTTCGCCCGGCATTGCCGTCAATTCGTCATTGTCGGTGTCCCGGCCTCATCGACCTCCCCATCGGCCTCCTGGTGAGCCAGAGGTCCTCGTGGCCCTCTTCATTTTCTCTCTCTCTCTCTCTCTCTCTCTCTCTCTCTCTCTCTGCTTCGTCGCCACCGCAACCACCTGCGATCTCCGCCGCTAGCCGCCATAGTTCTCGCCGCTCCGGCGACCCCCTGCAAGCCACGCCGCCACTTTCTGGCTCAGCGCGATGCGCTGAGTCCAGCACAGCTAGCCCCGTGACCCCGTGCGCGCTCAATCAACGGATCGATCTACGATCTGCAAGGATTGCTCCGGGCTGAGGTCAGCATTGCATCATGCTGATGTAGTATTCTTTTTCTTTTCTTTTAAATATTTTTGTAAATCATTTCTGTAATTATTTCAGTAAAGAAAAATATCTGACATGTGGGCCCCATCTGTAACTGATATAAACATATTCAGAAATGTTTTCTGATTAACAAAAATGTAAAATAACTCCAAAATGTAAAATTATTTAATAATATTCCAAAAATGATTTAAAATGAATTAAAAATGGAGAAATTCATAACTAATTCATTTTAAATCAGAAAAATATAAATAATATATCAAAATGTTTAGAAAATGAGCTCTATCTTACTTAACTATAATCATGCATTGTTAAACAATTAAATTGCAAGTTTAATTAGAAGAACTAAGTGAACCCTCTCATATGCCTCGGAGGTTTTTTTGAATTAGGGTTTACACCCATCAGGACCTCGATTAATTTGTCAAGCAAGCCTTAGGGGTTTATTTCAATGAAATTTAACTTGTCATATCATCATCCTTGTTTGAGCATTGCATCGATGCCATGTGTTGATTGTTTCCCTCTCTTTCTGGTGTTTCCTTCTTCCTGGTAGAATACGATATCGAGATTGAGATCGAAGGCCGAGATCAACACCGTCCAAGCTTGAAGATCAATACTTGGCCAACTATAACCAAGTCAAGTACCAGGTGTTCGGAACTCTGCTTTCTGGATATCAACTGGCAAATGAAATGTCACATCCCAAGATTTTCCAAATCTTGTTATGTGAAAAATAAAATAAACAAAATAATTTTTTGTTGAAAATCAGGGTGAAAAGAAACTTTTGTTTCTAAAAGAAAATTGAAATCCCATCTTGAACAAACTTTGGTTAAAGTTTGAATTCAACAAAATCCAAATCAAGAGAATTGCATTCCTCAATGAATGTATCTGGAAATTTAAACACTTGGAAAATAAATCCCAACCCTAAAACCCTAATGGAATAAAAATCATTTCCAAAGTATCTCCAAATCCATGGATTTGATCCATACAAAAATTGATCAACAAACATTCACAAATGATCAAGAAAGACAAATAGAAATATTATAAGACCATGGAAATTGGTTTCACTCAATTTGGAACCATAAATAAAATCTTATGGATTTAATAAAGGAATTGAATTTCCAAAGCCAATAAAGCCCTTATCTAAAATCCATACCAAATGGTGATCAAATAGTCCTAAAGATATTAAAAGGAATAAATAAATATTAAACAAGATTTCACAAATTGGAATCACCAAGTTTGGATCTCTAAATAAAAAGTTATGGATTTTATAAGATAAAGAAAGAATTATTAAATAAATAATATTTAAAGACCAAACCAAATCTTGGCCAAATCCATAAGCAAATGGAAAGAATTATAATCCAAATCCAAATAAAAGTATTGGTTAAAGAATTGCCAAAATAAAATAAATGGCATAAACCAAATCCTATTGGAATTAAAACAATTACCCAATCTTAATGATTAATAAATCATATTAAATACTTACCAAATAGTTCAAGATGAATTATTTGAACCAACTAAACAAATAAAAACCTACTGAAAAGATTTTGGAAGGTTTTGGAAAAATCAAATGGTGTTTGAAAATATTATTAAATCTATTTGATTTAAAACTAGAGCCTATTTGCAATAAATAAAAGACCCCAAAAAGAATAAAATAAAATTCAAAAATTAACATCAGAATATAATACTAATCAGTATTTAAATCTACCCAAAATTTGGCAAAGGTTTGGAATCAAATTGTTGTTTGAAAAGTTTAAACAAAATCAAAACAGATCAATAGAAATAGAAAAGGGAAAAAGTTTCTGTATAAAAAAATGAAACGGACCCCAGCCCAGCCAGCAGGCCCAACTAGCCCAGTTAGCCCAGCTCCTCTCCTCCCCGCAGAAAACGATTCGAACCTGCGAATCGACCCACACAGACGCTGACCGGTGGACCCCGTTCCCTTTCCTTCTCTCTCGCTGAAGAGACGACCCCACAGCCACGTCCCCTTCTTCCTCCCCACGACGACCGCGCCGGCCGTTTCCTGCCATTGATGCCACGGTTGAATTCGCTTCAATGCCTCGCCTTAATCTCGCCGCGACCATGACCCCTTAAACGCCTCCCTCTCCTCCCCATTTCCCCTCGCTCACCCCTCTCTCCCGGCCATAGGGCTGCCTCGATTTCGCGCATAAACCTCCTCTGCTCTGACGATCTGCAGCACAAATTCAGCGAGCCTACCATTCCCGCCGTGAGCACCGCCAAAGATCACCATTTTGCTCACAAGCGCACCCGAATCGACGCCCGTCTTTGAAAGCGCCACCACGAACTACTCTGATTCCGGCGACCTCTCCCTGTAAGTTCTGACCGCACCTCTCCCCCTCGTTGACACTCGTGTAATCAGCGTTCACCTGCGCGTCTAACAAACCCTTCACCTTGCCTTTCTAAGCCTTGTAGCCTCGTCTCCGTCGACGACAGAGCATGCCCGAGGTGAAGCGCAACTCCGGTGAGCAATAGCCGTGAACTCCGTGCGCCCCTTGCCTCCTCGAGAGCACCTTGAGCTTCCCCACGACGTTGCGAACATGGTGAGCATCTCCCCTTTCCCCCTCGCCTCCTGTAGCATCGCCACCGTCGTTGTCCGACAGTTTCGCCGCCAGTAGCCACCGCAGCGCCGCCCATCTTTGGCTAGTGTGCTTAGCACCGTCAGATCTTAATCGTATGGCCACGATAGAAACTTAACTGAAGTGGTATGTTTTCCTCTGTGCCGCACGATCCAACTTAAATCCAACGGCCTACAGCACGTGATCCAGACGAAACGGTATGGGCAAATAGAATTAAGACATGTGGCTCAGGTTTCGTTTTAAAAACAGATTTGAATCTATTAGATATGTGATTTTGTAAATTCCATAACTTTAAATCTACACGTCCAAATTTTGCAAACTTTATATCAATGGATTCAGAAAATCAAGCCCTAGCTAACCATGCCATTTGTTTAGTAAAAAGTTTCAGTTAAATTGTTTGTTTTTGCAGAAACTTGTGTATGCTTGTTTAGATTATAAAAATTGTTCTAAAATGATTTTGGGGATAAAATCTTTGGAAAATGGAGTGTTTTGAACCTACTGACCATAGGAAACACTTTGTGGATTCAAAAATGTATTTGGTGAAACAAAAGAATGAATCTTGGATTTAAACCAATTCTAGTCAAATGAAAATATGGTTTAAAAATGGTTTTGTGAGAAAAACCTTTGAGAAATGTTTTGGAAATAAAATCTCTGACCCTAAACACAAAGTTTTATGGTTTGAAAACATATATTGTGAACCCTATAGATTAATGCCTTATTGAAAACATTTTTACACCACATAAAATGATACCTTGTTTTAAAAAGGGTTTATAAAGTGAAACCTATTGCAAATGACTTTGCCACTTTATAGAATGACCAATAGGTGTTTCCAAATGTTTACAACCTACTAGAAACCACTTTTACAAATAAAACAACCTATTGCATGCTTGCATGCATTACTTTGATTGTATCATTTTATGTGATGAATTGCTTGAATGGTAGATTGAAATATTGTTTGCTTGATTGAATTGTAGTGATTTGAAGTGAGTGAACATTGAAAAGAACAAGGAAGTGAACTTATACTCTCTACCAAAAAGGCAAGTGATGCTTCATACTCTTGTCCCATTATTTTCACTATGCATTAGTGATATTTCTAAGTAAGACTTGCATGGAATTTTGCTAAGTATAAACCATGCTATGGGAAAACCTAGTAGATGAAACCTTAGTAGAATTTTCCTAAGTTAAGATTCCTACTACTATCATGCTTAGCTTAGCTAGTAGAAAACAAGGGTGGAATATATATTCATACTATGGAAAATTTCTAAGTCTGAGGACTTGTGTTTTGTTTAATAAAACAACTAAGTGAATGAAACACCTAGGTGGAATGGAAGGAATGGTTTGTGTTGAGTGGTTACACAAGGCTAGGGGACTGGTGAACCTTGTGTATCTCACTTGTGGATGGCCACCCAGGAACAAAGAGATTTGAGATGTCAAATGTTGAGAAGCTTCAAGTGCAACCACTTGGCATTATGGGCTCTGCCTGGATCATATAGGTTGCAAGAACTTAGCCAAATGGACAGTTGGTGGTAGGGGAATGATAGGTTGGAACGCGTCCATTTTGGTCTAAGGGAAGGCTTCTGAAAGATCTTGTCTTGGTGAAACCAAGTATTGTGGGGAAAGTGCACCACCTCTGCAGAGTGTAAAATCTAAGTACTTAGCCATGTCCCTGGTAAAGGAAAATTTGAGCATCAAGACATGGAAGCTATCAAGAATCTCATCATCCAAATTTCTAAGTTAAAAACTTGTGGTTGAACAAGGGTTAAAGGATCTTCAATCTTTGATTGGTAGATGCCTTGGGTGATTTTTGTCAAGCAAAAACTTAGTGTTTTCAAATGATAAGGAAAAATCTATTTTTGAGCAATGCAAGCCTCAACTCCACTTAGCCAAAAGCATATAGATGATAGACTCCACTATACTACCATAGTATCACTTGCCAATACAATTCAAATGTATTGACCCTTGTGGCCGTAACTTGTTATGTTACAGGTTTGATTGATATTAGTGAAGTTTATTGATTAGGATTACAAGTCTACAACCAACATGTCTGCCTGTGGCACTTTGAAGATGAAGGACCCCATGCTTATAGATATTCTGCTGCAATGTAATGTAATAGCCAAATGAGCTATGTAAGATGTAATGAATTATTTTATTCCTGGTTATAAAGTTGTATTATGACCTTTGTTTCTTGATATTACATCTTAACTGTGGATGCTAGCTATTGATCCAGGGACTATCATTGTAAACACAGGGATCTCTACCTTATTAAAGGTTGGGAACCTTACATGCAAGCGAAGCCCCACACATACATATGAATCCTATGCTTTCAAAGGATTTACATTCTTGCCATGTGCACGCGATTCTAAAGTCTTTTATCGATAGATAGAGTAATCCTATTTGTTGCATGTTCCCTTTGTAGCCTATATTCCCTGATCTACTGCTCCTAGCATAACTAAGGTTTGGCTTGTGAAGCGCTGCTAGAGCTTTCACATCTGTTGTGCTTAGCCATGCTTAGTTGTTATCGCTGGTCCATCCGGTTGATGAATCAGAGCTGCGAATGAACCTAGTATGACAGGATGGCGTGCTAAGATCAGAGATGAAAATTAAACATGCTAAGTCTTGTATGGGAGGCCACTGTGGGTTGTGGTTTTTGCAGTCCCATATTTGCCACTACTAGGACCTGAGTTCTTGCCTATGGTCCAAGATGAGCGTACAGCCACAAGGGGGCCTGGAAACCCCCTCGACTAACTAACTTGCTGAGTAGATTCCATGAGTCACATAGTTCGGGCTTTCCATTCGACATATGCATCTTGGATGTTCTTGAATGGAGGTGAAGGAGGTGCATTCATAACAGGTAGGTAAGCGTGGCCGGGAACAAGAGATGCCCGGCATCCGTAATCTTGAACCCTATACACATCATTAGGGATCGGCTTTGGGAATCGACCCGTTACGGCGGCATCACCCTAGTGCGTGACTCATGGTCTCAGTGAAAGCAAGGTAAAGGTCGTGGTCAACCACTCTCTACCGGCCTTCCCAGGAAGAAAGCTAATGTTAACTGGCATTAAGAATCGGTTTGTACGTGTGGGTAAAGTTGTACACCCATGGAGCGTTAAATCTTTTCAAAAATCCATGTCCACGGTTATTGACGACTTGGAGACCAGATTCTAAGATCATAGAGAACTTGAACCTAATCATAAAACTTGGCAGATCAATGTGTGCTTAAGGATGCTTCCTCATGGGTACGAGGGGGTGATCCTAGTTGGTAGGTTCAGCTGATGATGATTCGGTGGATATCAAAAGATGATCAAAGCTAGTGATACCACTCTCTTATCCCCTTTTAAAATATTCTGATTAGTCGAGATTCTTCTCCCTCTTGTTTTGCAAACATAGATGGCTCTACGCAAAATAACTCCACCAGCCATAAGTCTTGCGGAGTACACCCTGTACTCACCCTTGCTTCGGTGATACTTTTGCAGCAGAGTAAGTGTTACCATAGAAGATGAGTTCTTTACGGCATCGACATCGACGAGTAGCTTGGGGTTCCCAGTCAGCATGGATTGGACGTCATCGTTATGCTTCAGGCCTCTTAGGACATTTGTTAAGTTTGCTATACTTAGTAGCATAATTTGTCTTCTGTTGTTTGATGTTTCTGGTCAGTGACCTCTGCTTGTAATATTTTGGTTCTTTGCTTAGTTATGTGCTCGATGTAATAATTTTTGTGTCACAGGGTCACTCTTGTGTTATCAATTCTTCCTCTATACACTTTCGAGATTTAGGTTAGGCTTATATCAGACAGAGGTGTGGGATTTGTCTAGCCCTAATCCCAGGGTTTCACAGGTTTTGGTATCAGAGTAGTACCGACTGTAGAAAACCCTTTCTATTGGTCGATGTTAAGTCTAGTACTTGTGAAAATTATTTTCAAAGATGAAAATTATGTGCGAAAACTCTGGTATGCTTCTTTTACACCTTATCCAGTTTCGCTCTAACTCTGAGTCATCTTATCTCGTGTTGATTTGGAAAAGTTTTGCTATCTCGTCTCTTTATTCAAATCTTAGGTGCCTCTTTAGGCATGTCGGTTCTCAACCATTTGACCTAGTGTTAAGTTCTTTAGAGTATGGTGTGTGTGTGTTCCTTGTTTCCCATGTTCTGTTTGAACTGAGAGATTTATTTCCATCATGATCTCCCTGTTTTATGGGTCCACAACGTCATGTCTATGGTCCCACAATGATCTGTTCTAGGCCTCGAAGTTTCCTTTCGCCTTGAAGTTTCCTTTCGCCTCAAGTGCCTCCTTTTTATTGGTTTGGGTACTTCAGAAGTCGTTTCTTCTCTTGGAAGCTACCTCATGATTACTATCTTGTAGTGTACGCTTTGTCACTCAAGTAGTAGTTACTCCTTTCTTTGGGTTTTAACCCTTGGACTTGAACCTAAGATCCCTGATTGTGTTAGATTTCGGTGTTGTGAGTCTTGTACATGAAGCTGACCTTTAACCCAAGATCCATTTTATTGACCCCTATCGTTAATGTTCACACATTACCTCAGGATGGCTAGTACCTTCTAGTATAGCATTCAAGCTTGTGGATATTGTCGCTATTGAACAGTGATGATATAGGACTTCCCCCACTAGCTATGGCAGATGTTCTTTAATGGAACCAAATTGATCACGACAAGAGTGCTCCTCGGGAGTCTCAAATCTGTATTCGTGAATCTACCACACCTCCCTTTTCTATGCATTGGTCTCCGGAAGGTTGTTGACTTATGCATCCACATCTCGGGATCCTATCCTGAGCATGTTCCTTCCCCTTGTTGTCTTTGACCATTGTCTACCAGTTGGTAGCCAAGTAGTAGATGTGCATTGGTGTCTTCCGATGCAAGCTACTCTTATGGTTCATCATGACAAACCATTTTGGGTTGTCAGGAGAAACAAACTCTAGTACCTCATCATATCCAGGACCAGGTCAAAGTGTTGTAGTTGTAGATCAAGAGGCATTGACTAGCTTCTATTTGTTCTACCTTAGAGTATCACACTCCTTTGTACTAAGAGGTCGTGTTGATATTCATGACCCTCTTAATGAAGTGATGCTCTTACTCATATTTACCCACCTTTCCTCTGAGTTATTCGCACTCATGAGTGTTGTGCGTGCGTAATGAATGCGGTCGTCTAAAATTATTAGCAATTCTCATTCTTTGAACTCAACGGACATTTGTATCATTCTTAGTGTGATGGTTAACCCTATCACTAAGAGAAGTTTGACTGTGCTACCAAGTCCGCTATTCTAGTGCACTTTCTTCGGTCAAAGAGTTAGGCTTGTGCCGAACCTCTGCGACTATGTCTTCCTGCCTTACTAGGAAAGTTTCCTCTCGGACTAAGTGACATATCGGTGGTTCGTGATATTCTGGATGTCTACTAGGAGTACCGCCATGTTGCCACATGACCGTGTTGTCAAGTTCTTGAGTAAGCCGTTTCTTTAAACTGTACCTTTCTCCAAGGATCCGTACTAGATACCCCTGAGCTAGTTGGATGAGCTTAAACAACAACTTGGATAGTTGTAAGACAAAAGTTCGATCCAACTCGGTTCCTTATTAAAAGTGATATCTAGTTTTGTTCGTGTCGAAGCAAGATAGTATGTCCTCTGGGGATATGTTATCTTTCCTGCCTTTGATTTGATTTGGTCAATCGTCAAGTCAAACTCAGTTCCAAGGACTATCATGTTGGTGTATCCACTCGTGATGTTTCACTTAAGTACATGTTCATGTCCTCTGGTCTGACCAATGTCTATGCATTGTTCATACAACATATGACTTTGTCTTCTTGGAGTGTATAGATAAGTTTGTTATTGATCCCATCGATGACATTCTTACCTTCTCCATGCTAGAAAAGATTCATGTGTAACAGTTGGCGTTAATGTTGGAAACTTTTGAGAACCATCTTAGTGTTATCTCGAAGTATGTGTTCTGAATGTTAGAAGTGACCTGCTCCGATTCACGTGCAACTGTTGAAAGATGTCATCGTGGATCTGAGTAGCGTTGTCTTTGTTTCTTCGGGAATCATTTAAAATTAGTCAAGCATGTGCAAAGAATTATTGATATGGTAGGTTGATACCTTCACATATTGAGTAGATCCTCCAAGCACACCAAGCCACCGATTGATTTGTTCACGGAAGATAAGAAGTTCAACAAAACTTCGATATCCTCCTAAAAGTTTCCTAAACAGGATTCAGTTGTGTTTCATTGCAAACAATTCATATAGATGCAATTATCTTTCGATAACTTGCTATCACATGGGTTCCGCAATCTAGCTTATCTTTTGGAGCTTGACGTTGTAGTCCCTGACTTGAGAATCTAGTAACTTTATCTTTGTGGTAAATGTTGCAAACCTTCTATTCGGACATGCTGAGTCTGAAGTATCTCTCCACTTAATCAAAGCTGAATCTCAAGCAGCAATAATGATCGGTGTTCCTCAAGGTTATGATGTAGGTCTATTTTAACTCTGGCAAGATTGATGTAATGGTTGGCACAATCAGTCGGAAGACCTATTGCCATACCCGCTTGAATCAGCAATCACAACCACTCTTCATAAGGAATCTTCTATAATTTATTATAGGAGTTGTGCTTATGGTTTCGTTTGTAAACGAAGTCCGACCTCTACTTGATGATTAGTTAAAGGCTTGTCAATAGCCTACTACAGGTGTTTCGAACATCAAGGAGAACATTTAAAGTAGAGTTGATAAATGTCTCTTGGTCGATCCTCCAGACCCTTATATGATGGCAAGCATCTTGTTATGCCAAGTACTTGGAGTCTGAGAATGAAGTTTCTTTCTTCTCCTGTCATCAGGAATCTTCTAAACTATTCATCTTGGTGGTGTAAAGTGATATCAATATCTTTGGCAAAGATTTTGATAGTCCTGGATGAATAAAGAGTTTCCTTCCCGCTTTCTAAACAGGTTCAAAGAGTGACCATGATTTTGGTAATCAATAGTTTCTCTCGTTACATGTTCCTTGTGACTCATATGAGCCCTCTACAGCAAAACACCTTTCTGTCTTGGCCTTCTGTTGAACGAAAGAGTGACCCTTCTATGTCAAAATTAGTTCAACAACTTGGTTTTGTTGGTATCTATCACTTCCACATGTAAAGCTATATTAAGCTGTTTAGTAGAGGTTTATCTCTCGAAGTCTGTGGTCATGTTCCATCTGTTGGAAGTTTCTTCCCACAGAAGTAAAAATTCTTCTACAAGCTCCATGGTCTCAATACTTATGAAGACCAATTATCTGTCACCTTGAAAACCATCTCCTTTTGATCCCTCCGTTACCTTGATGTGTTTCATCTTTGTTGGCTCTAGAGATGTTTGTGAAACATCTATCCATGAGATTTGTGGTTCTGTGTTATTCCCTCTCTTCCTTAGAGTGAGTAGCCACCTCGAAGATTATGAAGCGCTTCGTCCATTCGTCATGGTGGCATTGATCAACCTCTTCGAGAAGATCGTTGAAGTTTAGTGTAACCTTGTTCCTTCTATCTTCCTACCAAGGAATCTCGGGACGAGATTCTTTTAAGGGGGATAGAATTGTAAAAACCCTAGTTTGTTAAATGGTAACTAGGAATTGATTGTGCATTCATGAGCATCATCATCCTAAAATACATGCAACAAATAGATAAATACCCTAAACCCTAACACTCCTTCCTTTTTGTAAACCCATTCAAAATGTTTTTAAATTTTGAAAAGAACAAAAAAATTTGGAACCCAATTGGTTATAAAGGGTCCCTGCAATATTTCAAATATTTACAAAAGTTCTGGTAATTCGAAATTATACAAAACAGATTACAAAATGAATATACAAAGAGAAAGTCAAAACCAGAAATAGAAAAGATTTCAGAAAGAAAAATACAATATCTCTCTCCCTAGGCCGAGCCCATCTTTCCTTCTCCTTTCCGTAGCGCAAATAACCCAACAATGACCACCACCTCATTATCGGCCCGTACCCTTAAATGCGTCCTCCACTTTTCTTCTTCCTCGGACAGAAGGACGCTGGCGACCTAAGCAACTGCGTGCCAGCACCATGTTCGTCGTCGGCCACGTCGTTGTCTCCACCTTGTACCGGATGACTACGCCAGAGAACCGCACGTCTCTCCTCTCTCTCTTCCTATCCTCTTCTCTTGGTCTCTCTCGCCCTCTAGCGCTCGCCCATGCGAAGCCCGAACCTTAGCCTAGACCTCACCGACGAGCCCCGTCGTCTCTAGGCTCCCATCGCCCTGATGTGAAGCCCCGGAGAACTGCCGTGCTGGACTGCGTCTCCTCGTCAAAGGAATCGAGCTAGTTCGCCCTCTATCGCCGTTGATGACCTGTTCTGCCCGAGCTCCGGCCGCCGTCAATTCGTCGCCATCAGACCGTCCCCGGCCTCATCGACCTCTCCATCGGCCTCCTGGTGAGCCAGAGGTTCTCGTGGCCCTCTTTGTTCCCTCTCTCTGCTTCCGTGCTTCGCCACTCTGGCGACCGAGTCCAGCCCAACTAGCCCCCGCGACCCTGCATGGTCAATCAACGGATCGATCTACGATCTGCAAGGGTTGCTCCTGGATGACGTCAGCATTGCATCATGCTGATGCAGTATTCTTTTTCCTTTCTTTTAAATATTTTTGTAAATCATTTATGTAATTATTTCAGCAAAGAAAAATACCTAACATGTGTGACCCATATGTAAGTGATATAAACATATTCAGAAATGTTTCCTGATTAATAAAAATGTAAAAGTAACTCCAAAATGTAAAATTATTTAATAATATTCCAAAAATGAATTAAAAATAGAGAAATTCATAACTAATTCATTTTAAATTAGAAAAATACAAATAATATATCAAAATGTTCAGAAAAATGAGCTCTATCTAACTTAGCTATAATCTGCATTGTTCAACAACTTTAATTGCAATTTTAATTAGAAGAACTAAGTGAACCCTCTCATATGCCTCTGAGGTTTTTCCAAATTAGGGTTTACACCCCCTCGGGACTGTCGTGGTATTGCCTATGAGTACGCCATGGAGGGGTCCACACAGTGCGTGTTTAGAGACGTGGGGTAAGGCGGACGGTTGATGGGTACGAGGTAACACAGCTTACCCAGGTTCAGATCCCACGACGGTGGTGGAATCCTACTCCTGCTATAAATCACTATAATGGCAATACGCCGAGTTACAGAGATAGGTTCGCTGTGCGAGGTGTGTGTAAAACGATGCCCTAAAAGCTCCCATAGGCCCGACTTATATAGTCGCCAGGTCCTAGGGTTACAGGGAAAAGTCCTAGCCGGACAAAGTTCTGTAGTCCTACAATCCCATCACTAGTCTTGTGTATCTTGTACTCCAAGGCTCTGGGTACGCTGGTGACTCCACCGTAGCCTTCCTTTATCTGGCATGGGCCTTCCTTTTGGATCCACCTAACTGGGTTGCCCAGCAGGCCATAGGCCATGCTACCGACTATGGGCCACCCGGGTTAGTCGGATAAGAGGCATGCTATAAGGATACCCATATAGCATATCCCCAACAGTAGCCCCCGGAGAACTCCGAGATCTTGCGCCGTCTTGCCTCTTCCCGTGGAATGCTCCGTCTAGATGGATGTCGGCAAATCGTCAAGCAATATCTTGTAGTCCTCCCAAAGAACCCTGCAAAGGTTTCTCCGTCTTCTATGAGTAAGTCGGAGAAATGCTGAATCTTCCATTGTACGCTTCCGTAGTCGTATTAAATCCGTCCATGCCGGAATCTTCGATGGGACGGCTCATCTACCATGTCAGTTATGACGACGTAGGCTATAGGTCAGCGACGCCTCGTAACTCACACATGCAGAGAACGCAATCATATCCGATTTTCCCGCGCGAGCGATACGAACCGTTGGCAGCGGCGGTTGGAGACGTGGCGAAATTATCGCGCGCGTTCTCGAACACGTCGTCTACGCGGCAACCGTCCGATTAGCTGCACGAATCTTGACGCAGAGTAAGATAAATAGTAACCATGGGACACTTGCCACTTTTTCACCCTATTCTCTCGCGTCATCATCTTCTTCCTCCAGCCGCATGCCTCCTCGAGCTCTCCGCGGAAAACCTCGAAGAAACCCTAGCCTCTCTCTGCTCCAGTCGCATCCTCCCAGTCCTCCATGGCCAGCAGCAGCTCATCCCCGTCGATGGCGGCATCGAGCAAAGCCACGGCGAAGCCGGCGAGCTCCATCGTTGTGCCCCCAGAGGGTCTGGTCATCCCCGCGTCGGCGGTGATTGAAACCACCGGCGGTGACCACAATCTGGCGGCGCTGGAGCCTCTGGAAGAGGAGCCAGATTCGCACAAAGGCGACTGGCGCGGCTCGAACATCTCTAGCCGCGATATCCAAGAGATGGTCGCCGAAGGCTACCTTCCCGCGATGGAGGGGCTCGCCTGGCGGGCGACGCCGGCCGGCGAGGTGACACCTTCTCCCCAATCCGGAGAAAAGGTGTACCTCAAGGCTCAGCTGGTACGCGGCGTTTCTTTGCCCATCTCCCACTTTTTTCTGTCCGTCTTGAACCACTTCAAAGTCGAACCCCATAACCTCTCCCCCAATAGTATCTTAGTGCTTAGCAACTTCGCGACACTTTGTGAGGGTTACCTAGGGATTAATCCTAGGTTAGACTTGTTCGTGTACTTCTTTACCGTCAAACGTGAAGCCGTACATAGTAGGGAGGAGCTTAGGAACTGCGGCACCATAAGCTTCAAGATCCGACCTGGCCGGTGGTTCCCCGATATCGTCGGCCACGAGTCGTGCAAAAACTGGCAGCAGATGTACTTCTATGGCCCCGACATTCCTTTGGCGGGCCGAGAAGTGACGTACCCGGACTTCGTGGATGGAGCCGCCACTGAAGTTTCCACATGGAGATCCCATGCCTCCCTTCCTTCCGACCTCAACGCTTCCCGCGCAATAAGGCGAATCGAGTGGTTCGTAGAGGCGGGTTTGACCGGCTTGGACCTAGCCATGTGCTTGTTCATCAGGCGAATCCAACCCCTGCAACACCGCGCGAAGTTCATGCACGAGTACACGGGTGATCGAAAGGATTCCCTTCGGATCTCCGTGGTTAACTTCTTGAGCGCTCCGTCAAGCTCCGTCTGAAGGACATCGTCAAGGTGAAGGATAAGAAGCGCGGCTTCACCATCACCTGCGACATGTATGTAGACGGCAAGTGCCCAAAGGTAGGTATTTATTTTCCGTGTATGACATTGCTCCAGTTTCTCCGTGTTGCCAGTGCCATCTTATCTAACACGGTGATTTCTCACTTAACAGCTTAGCGATCTAGATGAGGACAACCTGGCTGCCCAAGTCTACGATCCAAAGATGAAGGAAGTCACGGTCATGTCCGACGACGCTGCCCCGTTGGCGCGAAAGCGGAAGAGCTCCACCTCTGACGCTGCCGACGGAGGCAACAAAAAGAAGATGGAGGGTGGAGCCTCCAAAAAGAGTACTGCCGCCCTGGAGGCAGAAAAGAAGAAAGCCACCGGGATGTTTGCCAAAGCGCCCCCCCCTAGTGTAAGCCTCTCATTCTCCGACATTGTCTTATTCATCTGTCTTATTCCTGTACTTATGCATTTCGCATGTTTCAGGAAGAAAGCCACAACCAGCCTCAAGAAGTCCTCCAAGACTCTTGGGGATTCTTGAAATATCAAAGATATGCTGCATCGCGACTCCTCCCCCGCCATCGCCCCTGCTACTCCTGCCGTCAAGCCCTCATCCGCTCCGACAAGCTCCCAAGTCCAGGAGGCACTAGGCCCTTCCGCCATGGAAGTGGACTCTGGCGCCTCGACCGAACTAGCTGTTATCGGCGAGCAGGCGACGCAGGAGAGTGCTGCTCTTCAAATGGCTGAAGCTCCGGCTAAGGATGCCATCAGTAGCGGCAAGGCGGTGGTGGGAGCTGGTACCTCTGCCGAAGGCGGCGCCCCTACTCCCCAGAAACCCTTCGAGTTCCCGAAGATAGTTTACCCGGCGCTCACACCGAGTAACACAACTCTTGTTCCTGGAGGAGTGTCGTCATCTCCGACGTGCGGTCTTGAGGAGCTACTCCGACAAGCAGATATCGTGCGGTCATTTCCTTTGGCAAGCTGCTGGCCGAGAGCGCTACATACCTCAAGATCATTGCACTTGTAAGTTTTTACTTTACCTTTTTTATTTCGTATGAGTATCCACTGTAGCCCCCGAGGATGTAGTGGAAAAACCATAGGTTTTGCATCTATATGCTCTAAGAGTGACTAAGTTAGAAAAAACTCTCATTGTAGCCCCCAAGCATTTAGATGGAATGAATTATTCCGACTAGATGCTTTAAGAGTAGCATACACAGTGTTCATAATTTTAAGTGTTGTAGCCCCCCAAGCCTCTAGTTGTAACTAAATTAGTTCCAACTAGATGCTTAAAGAAAAGCTAAACATATTCTGAGTTAAAAACTTTATACTATAGCCCCCAAGCTCTTAATCGAGAACTGAATTAGCTCCGACTAAGTGCTTAAAGAAAAGCTAAGCATATTGCTAAGTTAAAAACTCTCGCTGTAGCCACCGAGCATCTAGGTGGGAAATTTCCGACTAGAAGCTCTAAGAAGACCAAACAACGACTTAACTTTGTATTTGCTTCCACAGAACGAGAATGCTCGGTGGGGCATGGCCAACGACAAGTATCAGAAGATGCGCGCAGATCTTGAAGCCGAAAAGGGTAAAACTGCCATCTTGAAGGAACAGATCATCAAAAACAAGAGTTTGTTTTCTTTTTGCGCATTTCTGTCTTACTTTTGTGCCTTCCTTCTTCGAGTAGTCACTCTGTACTTTGTTTTCTCTGACTTGCAGAGCATGTTGCCAAGGCCAAGGATATTGTCGAGCAGTCCAAGCACATCCAGCAGCTGGACAGCGAGAACAAAATCCTTAAGAAGGAGAGGGAAGAAATGCTGAAGATGCACGAGGATTCCATGAAAGCCCTGCAGGACTCTGCCTCCGTGGAGATCAATCGCTTGAAGGAGGAGCTTGCGATCCTAAAGGATCAGAAGCAAGTTGCTGATGAGCAAACCTTCTCCATAGCGAGGCGTTTAAGCTCCTCCAACAAGAGAAGGAATCCTTGGCGGACACCGTCTGGCAGGCTAAGGCCAGCATCTTCAGTAAGTGTCCTCTGCCTTGTAGTTCTGTAGTCTGGATACTTAGAATTTATTGAACTCGTGCAATCCTTGTCAGAATTTTTAGCGCCCATGGGTTTAACCCGCTCGCCTCCTTCGGACAAGGAATGCATGGTTCTTGCCGGCAAATTCATCAATACCGCCATCGCCCAAGCCAAGGAGATTGCCAAGCCCCTCCAGATTTATATCAAGGCCTCGGAATCCGTGACAAAGTACTCGGAGATTCTGCGCCGAGCCCCCGAGCATGTCGCGAGCTGGAAATCTTCATGCGCACGGGCTGGCGCAAGGATGGCGTTGTCTATGGTGAAGGCACACTATGAATATGCCGACATCGACACGGTGACCTCTGGTATCCCCGACGTGGATGATGACGGCAAGGAGATCGATCACGAAGCCATCCTATCATCACTCACGGGTTATGACACCAGGGTTGCCGAGTTGGTGGACGTTGACGTCTTCGTGCCCAGGAACTTCATCGACAACGTCAACCAGGACTCCTCCGAGTCTCATCACAGCGCTGACGTTGAGGGTGATTCTCTGGCTGGTGATGATGCAGCCTCCAAGTCTCCTGCGCCCAAAGAATGAAGAGCACTTTGTAATTTATGTTTTACCTTTGGTGTGTGCACGGGAAAAACTTGTTGATGTAATCTTAAGGCGGAAAACAATGGTTGTCGTATCCTGCTACTTAAGAATTAAGTTTCAGCATGTATATATTTTTTAAGAAAATGTTGGCTTATCCATTACTCTGGTTCTTATGCTTGAATTTTCGTGAGTCGGAGGACTCGTTGTCGGAACCATGCACTTAGGTGATGATGCCCAATGGCACCGTCAATAACCTGAGCACAAAATCGCTGACAATAAGTGCCGAAAGTCACTACTCCAGAATCCACATAAAAACAACAAAGAACGTGTAGACCTGAAAACTTAAGCTAACGCCCGTAGGCAGAATTTTCACAAGTGCAATCGCAATACTTGTGCATAAAGGTTTTATATGATCCAAAAATGAACACTAAAGGAGGTAAAATACTCAGCAATATGAGTGAACCAAAGAGCTTTATTTCATTGATCATATAAGAAGTACACAATTAGATAAAAAATGCTAAGTGTAGAAAGGACGTAGTTGTGCTATGTTCCATGGCCGATCAAGCTCCGGGTAGTCATCATCCGGGTCACGTCGCTTACGCTTATGATCCTCGTTGGGTCTATCCTTGAGTTCACGATTGTTGACAAGGTAGTAAGACCCATTGATCAGCACCTTGCTTATGATGAACGGTCCTTCCCATGGCGGGGATAATTTGTGTGACTTCTTCTGCTTAAGTCGAAGCACTAAATCCCCCTCTTTAAACGAGCGATGCCGAACGCGGCGACTATGGTAGTTGCGTAGCTTCTGCTGGTAGATGGCGGATCTTTGGCATGCCAAAACGCGCTCCTCCTCAAGAAGGTCCACATCTAGGCGTCTGGATTCTTCAGCGTCATCTTCGTTATAGGCGGCAAATCTTGGTGCATCGTAGAGGATGTCGGAAGGTAGGATGGCTTCTGCTCCATATACCATGAAATAAGGGGTGTAGCCAGTGGATCTATTGGGTGTAGTTCGTAAACTCCACAGCACAGATGGCAATTCTTCCGCCCAGGCTCCAGCTGCTCTATGTAGCGGTGCCTCAAGACGTGGCTTGAGTCCCTGCAGAATTAGTCCATTGGCTCGCTCAACCTGACCATTGGATTGTGGGTGTGCCACGGATGCAAGGTCAAGTCGGATGCCTTTGTCCCAGCCATAGGCCTCCACTTCTCTGAGTGACAAGTTGCTTCCATTGTCAGTGATGATGCTATGTGGGAGACCAAATCTCACCACTAGATCTCGGACAAACCTAAGGGCAGTTGCCCCATCAAGCTTTCTAATGGGTTTAGCTTCTATCCATTTGGTGAATTTGTCAACTGCTACCAGCAGATGCGTAAATCCACACGGTGTCGCCTGTAATGGTCCCACCATGTCTAGCCCCCAGACTGCAAACAGCCAAGTTATTGGTATTGTTCGCAATTCTTCGGCAGGAACATGTGGTTGTCGGGCATAATACTGGCATCCCGTGCATGTCTCAACCAGCTTGTCGGCGTCCGCCTTCGTGGTTAGCCAGTAGAATCCTTGCCGGAAGGCTTTCGTGACCAACGATCGAGGAGCAGCGTGATGCCCTCAATCTCCGAGATGGATCTCACGCAGGATTTCCATTCCTTCTAGCTAGGAAACGCACTTTAAGTATACACCAGTAGTGCTCCTTTTATAGAGTTGCCCATTGATTTTGGTATAACCCTTTGCTTGTCGTACTATTTGCCATCGTTCAACCTCGTCGTCGGGCAAAGTTCCGTGTTCAAGATACTCCATGAACGGTTTTGTCCAAGCCGAAGGGATCTTTGTCACCATGTTGACGAAAGAGTCAGCTCTATCCGGGTTGTCGATGTCGGCGCCTTTCATGGATGGTGTTCGTAGATGCTCTAGGAAAACTCCTGGCGGAATTTGCTTGCGCCCTAATCCAAGTTTAGACAGTAGATCAGCCGCCTCGTTTTGCTCCCTAGGCACATACTTGACTTCGTAGCCCAAGAAGCTCTTGGCTATCTCGTCCACTTCGTCACGATATGCCGCCATCATAGGGTTCCGCGCATTCTAGGTGCTAGCCACCTGCTGGGCAACCAAGTCGGAATCTCCACAGCAAACTATGCGCTTGATGCCAATATCCTTGGCTACACGTAGTCCGTGAATGAGTGCCTCATACTCCGCCATGTTGTTTGTAGCCTCGAAGTGGATCTGCAGAACGTAGTGCAACTTATCTCCTTTTGGTGACTATAGTAGTACACCAGCCCCCGAGCCGTTGAGCAACTTTGATCCATCAAAGTGCATCACCCAAACCGGTTGCGCAGCGGAGTAGCATCGGCATCCGCATCCCCACGGTGGGCGCCAACCGCCGTGGTATTGCCGGCACGCCATGGAGGGGTCCTCACAATGCGTGTTTAGAGACGTGGGGTAAGGAGGACGGTTGTGGTGCAGGTAACACAGCTTACCTGTGTTCGAGATCCCACGACGGTGGCGGAATCCTACTCCTGCTATAAATCACTATAATGGCAATACGCCGAGTTACAGAGATAGGTTCGCTGTGCGAGGTGTGTGTAAAACGATGCCCTAAAGGCTCTCATAGGCCCGACTTATATAGTCGCCAGGTCCTAGGGTTACAGGAAAAAGTCCTAGCCGGACAGGTTACAGAGTCCTACACCGTCTATCACTAGTCTTGTGTATCTTGTACTCCAAGGCTCCGGGTACGCTGGTGACTCCACCGTAGCCTTCCTTTATCTGGCATGGGCCTCCCTTCTGGATCCACCTAACTGGGTCGCCTAGCAGGCCACAGGCCATGCTACCGACTATGGGCCACCCGGGTTAGTCGGATAAGAGGCATGCTATGAGGATACCCATATAGCATATCCCCAACAAGGACCTCGATTAATTTGTCAAGCATGCCTTAGGATTTTATTTCAATGCACTTTAACTTGTTTTATCATCATCCTTGTTTGAGCATTGCATCGATGCCATGTGTTGATTGTTTCCCTCTCTTTCCGATGTTTCCTTCTTCCCGGTAGAATATGATATCGAGATCGAAGGACGAGATCAACACCGTCGAATCTCGAAGATCAATACTTGGCCAACTATAACCAAGTCAAGTACCAGGTGTTCGGAACTCTGCTTTCTGGATATCAACTGGCAAAGGCAAGCGAAGCCCCACACATACATATGAATCTTATGCTTTCAAAGTATTTATATTCTTGCCATGTGCATGCGATTCTAAAGTCTTTTATCGATAGATAGAGTAATCCTTATTGTTGCATGTTCCCTTTGTAGACTATATTCCCTGATCTACTGCTCCTAGCATAACTAAGGTTTGGCTTGTGAAGCATTGCTAGAGCTATTACATCTGTTGTGCTTAGCCATGCTTAGTTGTTATCGATGGTCCATCGGGTTGATGAATCAGAGGTGCGAATAAACCTAGTATGACAGGATGACGTGGTAAGATCAGAGATGAAAATTAAACATGTTAAGGCTTGTATGGGAGGCCACTGTGGGTTATGGTTTTTACAGTCCCATATTTGGCACTACTAGGACCTGAGTTCCTGCCTATGGTCAAAGATGAGCGTATAGCCACACTGGGGCCTGGAAACTCCCTCGACCAACTAACTTGCCTAGTAGATTCCATGAGTCACGTAGTTCGGGCTTTCCATTCGACATACGCATCTTGGATGTTCTTGAATGGAGGTGAAGGAGGTGCATTCATAACAGGTAGGTAAGCATGGACGGGAACAAGAGATGCCCGGCATCCGTAATCTTGAACCCTGTACACATCATTAGGGACCGGCTTCGGGACTCGACCCGTTACGGCGACATCTCCCTAGTGCGTGACTCATGATCTCGGCAAAAGCAAGGTAAAGGTTGGGGTCATACACTCTCTACCGGCCTTCCCAGGAAGAGGGCTAATGTTAACTGGCATTAAGAATCGGTTGGTACGTGTGGGTAAAGTTGTACACCCTTGCAGGGTTAAATCTTTTCGAAAATCCGTGTCCACGGTTATTGACGACTTGGAGACCAGATTCTAAGATCATAGAGACTTGAACCTAATCGTAAAACTCGGCAGATCAATGTGTGCTTAAGGATGCTTCCTCATGTGTACGAGGGGGTGATCCTAGTTGGTAGGTTCAGCTGATGAAGATTCGGTGGATATCAAAAGATGATCAGAGCTAGTGATACCGCTCTCTTATCCCCTTTTAAAATATTCTGATTAGTCTAGATTCTTCTCCCTCTTGTTTTACAAACAAAGATGGCTCTATGCAAAATAACTCCACCAGCCATAAGTCTTGCGGAGTACACCCTGTACTCACCCTTGCTTCGTTGATACTTTTGCAACAGAGTAAGTGTTAACATAGAATATGAGTTCTTTACGGCATTGACATCGACGAGTAGCTTGGGGTTCCTAGTCGGCAGTCTGGGATCTATGGATTGGACGTCATCGTTATGCTTCATGCATCTTAGGCCATTCGTTAAGTTTGCTATAATTAGTAGTATAATTTGTCTTTCGTTGTTTGATGTTTGTGGTCAGTGACCTCTGCTTGTAATATTTTGGTTCTTTGCTCAGTTATGAGCTTGATGTAATAATTTTTGTGTCGTATGGTCACTGTTGTGTTATCAATTCTTCCTCTGTACACTTTTGAGATTTAGGTTAGGCTTATATCAGACAGAGGTCTGGGATTTTTCTAGCCCTAATCCTAGGGTTTCACAGGTTTTTAGCTAAAAACTGGGTTGTTACTTGATTCTACTTAGTTTGGGTTGCTAGCAGTTGTTCTGTCATGTGCATCTCTAGGTTGTTGTTGTCACCATCCTTGATGTTGGAGTTGTGGTCTCTTGGAGAAGTCATCTGCTTGGGTTGGGTTGGAATTAGAACAGACAAAAGATTTCTAGAGGAAGAATTCTACTCACCCACAACAAATCACACAAAGCAATGTGTAAGCAATCACAATCATGCATTCCACTCAAACAACAAGATTCAAGCATATTTTAGGCAACAAAATATTTTTTCTACACCACATAAGTTGGTGTGATCACTAAATTGATTTAAACTAAACACTAGTTTGGTGGTCCAACTATAGGGTATCACTTGTGATCATTCCATCCTTTTACTTCATGGACAAGATCATGGTATCCTTGGAAGAATTTCTTGCATCTTGATCACAAGGTTCAAAGGTGATAATGGTTCCTCCTAAGTTGTGTTTCCTTAGTCTTCAAGTCTTGAGTATTATTCTTATCTCACTTGAGGTCCTTAGTGATGTCCAAGTTGAAGTTCTTGGTGAAACTGAAGTTGAAGTCATTGGTGATGGTGAAGTCCTTTCTCATGTTAAAGTTTTTGTCCATCAAGTGGAAATGGGAGAGATGTAGAATCAAAACAAAATGCTAAGGAAAGAGTTTACAAGATTGTTTGTAAATAAGTTTGAACAAATACACTCCTATTTTTCTAAGGGGTTTTGTCCAGTCCTAGGGTTACAATCCTACAGGCAACACAGTGCTCTGATACCATCTGTAGAGGTCCGAACCTGATAAGGTAGAGATCCCTGTGTTTACAGTGCTAGTCCCTGGATCGAATAGCTAGCATCCACAGTTTAAGATGTAATATCCAGAAACAAAGGTCATATTACAACTCATAACCAGGAATAAAATAGTTCATTACAACTTACATAGCTCATATGGATATCTTATTACAAAGCAGCAGATATAACTATATAGCATGGAGTCCTTCATCTTCATGTGCCACGGGCAATCATGTTGGTTGTAGACTTGTAATCCCTACTCAACAAACTTTACTAACATCAAAAAAACCTGCAACATAATAAGTTACAGCCACAGGGGTCAATACATTTGATTTGTATTGGCAAGTGATATCATATTGATATGGAGAATCTAACATCTACATGAATATATGGCTAAGTGGAGTTTTGGCTGGCCTTTGCATAAAATAAGTTTTTCCTATCCTTTACAAAATATTTTTTCTCTTTTTGAAAACACTTTATCAAACAATGGCACACTGGATACACACCGGGTGCTTCCCTTGTTCACCCAACATGTTTTTAACTTAGAGAAATTAGGATGAGGAGATTCTTGATCATTTAATGTCTTTGATGCTCAAAATGTCCATTACCAGGGACACGGCTAAGTACTTAAGTTTTACCCTCTCGAGAGGTGGTGCACTTTTCCCACAAGACTCGACATGCATCGAGACGAGACTTTTCAGAAACAATCCCTCAGACCACCATGGACGCGTTCCATCCTATCATCACTACCACCAACTGTCCATCTGGCTGAGTTCTTGCAACCTAGTTGGTCAAGTCAGAGCCCATATGCCATGTGGCTGCACTAGAAGCTTCTCAACACAAAACATCTCAAATCTCTTTGTTCCTGGGTGGCCATCCACAAGTGTGATACACAAGGTAAACCATAGACATGTGCCTTGTGTAACGACTCAACACAAACATTCTTCCCATTCCACCCAGGTGATTCATTCACACAGTTGTTTTATTAATCAAAAACATAGTCATAGACTTTGCACAGTATCATAGTATGAATATTCCACCCTTGTATTCAAATAGCTAGGATAAGCATACTAGTATAACATGTCTCTTAACTTAGGAAGATTATTACCAAGATATATTCTATAGGATCTACTATAGCATAGCAATATATAAAATAGTCCTATCATGCATACTACAAAAATATCACTAATGTAATATTGAAAAGATAGGACTTTTGATGACCAAAGTACCACTTGCCTTTTTAGTAGAGAAACTAGGTACTCTTCTTGATCTTGCAATTGTCACACTTCTCAAGGTTCACTACAATACAATCAAGGAAAGCACTCATTCAAAACTAGCACTCAAACAAGTAACAAAACAAAACAATAAAACAAAGAAATGCATGCAAGCATGCAAAAGGTTGTTTTACTGATAAAGTGCTCTCTAACAAGGTTCTAAACATTTCAAAACACCTACTGGTCCTTTATAAAAGTGGAAATCCATTTAAAGCCAAGTTAGTGAAAAATAGGTCGTTTAAATCATTTTTGTTTTACTAGAAATGGTTTTATTCAAAGGAATAATTCCTAGTGTTAACAAAATATATTTTTAAATTCAAATGTTAGTGTTTATGGTCATAGGGTTCAAAACAAAACCATTTGCAAAAGGTTTCACTCAAAAATCATTTTTAGAACAATTTTATACTCAAAATAGTCATATTAATTTTTATGCATAAAAACCTAAATTTTCAGAAGAAAATGACCAAATTAAGGACATAGATGCAAATTACACATTTTTCTGAATCCATTGATATAAAATTTGTAGGTTTTGGACATACAGATCAAAAGTTATTGATTTTACAAAATCAAACAACTAATAGATCAAATTCTGGTTTTTAAAACAAAAGTCTGGCCACGTGTCTTGTTTCTACTGTCCGGTACCGCTTATGGTGGATTGAGCAACACAGGCCATTAGATTTAAATAGCATCGCATAGATCAGATCAATTCGTACCACTTCGATTAGTGTTTCTATCCTAATCCTGCGATCTAGATCTAACGGACAAGATCGCTTTGGCCAAGAACTGGTGGTGCTGGCGACGGTGTGCGGCGGCAGCGCGTCTGGTGGCGGTGGTCCGGTGAAACCAGGAGGCAAGGGAGCGGGTGAAGTGTCTTATTGAGTTCGCGAGGTCATCGCGGTGCTCAAGGTGGTCGTGGCTGGCGAAGGGGCACAAGGTGTCGACGGGGATTCCTCGCCAGAGTTCGCGTCGGTGTCGGGTGCGTGCTGTCATCATCGGAGGTGAGCCTGCAGGTCACGAGCGAGTGAATGGCGAGTACCAGAAGAGTCACAGGACAAAGTCGAACAAGATAGCAAGGGTTAGAGGACGAGGCGCACACGGGGCTCACCGGGAAAACTCGCCGAAGCTGCGGAGTCGTCGGTGGCATGCAGGCGAGATCGTTGCCGAGCATCAGGGGCACGCACGAGCAAACGGGGACTGCTTGAAAGTGTGCATGATGATGGCGAGTGATCTAGTGTGATCTAGGGGAAAGGGGGGTCTGTGCTCGCCGGGATTAGCGTCGGAGCCTGCCGGAGACAGCGACGGTGGTAGCTCAATTCAGCGCAACCTGGGAGGCTCTCAGGATGCGGCGTCTGAGGGGAAATGGAGAGGAGAGGTAGGCGTTTAAGCGAGCATGGTCGCGGGAGGAAATCACTGCGCCAATTATGTGCATTGATTCGAATAAATTCGAGCAGATACGGTGGAGGAAAGGGGAAGAACTGGTCCGCGCGGGGTTGAATATGATTACGTGGCGGTGGGGCCTGTTTGTCAGTGAGAGGGTGCGGGCAGCGGTGTGGTGAGAAAAGCTCTGCGGGGAGAGAGGGGGAGTGCCGGTGGGCTTCTGTTGGGCTAGGTTGGGCTGGGGTGCTGGGTAGGTTAGTTGGGTTGGGCTCTTTTCTATTTTTTCCTTCTTATTCTTTTTCCTTTTTCTGTTTCTATTTTTTGTTTTTATTCAAAACTATTAATTCAAACCTCAATTTGAATTCAAATATTTTCTAGAACTTTTCAGTAGGTTTATACTTTTTATTAGTGTGTTATTTAATTCAACTTGGAGTAATCCAAATATTTTCTTATGGTTTAATATTCATTTAAGTGAGGCTTTTTGTCTTTATTCAAATAAAATTAAATATGGTTTATAAATCCATATAATTTTATTTAAATAAACCTTTATTCATTTATTTTATTTGAATTACTTTTATTCCATTTGCTTATGGATTTAATTCAAGGTTTAAATTGTCTTTGCAATAATTTCTTATTTATTTAATTCTTTCTTTATCTTATAAAATTCATATCTTTTTATTTATAGCTCCATAATTGGTGATTACAATTTGTATAATTTTATTTTAATATTTATTTATCCTTTTAAATCCTTTTAGGATTGCTTTGCTCAAAATTTGGTATTGATTTTAGTTAGGAGCTTTCTTAACCTAGGAAATACTTTCTTTTATCTTATTAAAATCATAAGTTTTTATTCATGGTTCCAAATGGAGTGAAACCAATTCCCATGATTTTGTAATATTTTTATTACCATTTATTGATCAATTAGGAATGTTTGTTGCTAAATTTTTATGTGGGGAAAAGCCATAGTCTTGGAGTGATTTTGGAGATGATTTATTTTATTAGGGTTTAGGGTTTTTGTTTAACTTTTCCAAGTGCTTAATCAAGATAAATTCCAAGCATGAATGCATTTGATTCCTTGAATATTTGTTTGTTGCTTTCTCATTAAATTTTTGTCCAAGTAGGGTTTTGATGTTTCCATTTAGAAGCAAAAGTTTCTTTTTACCCTAAATTTCATCATTTGTTTCTTTTGTAAGTTTATTTTTCCCATTTCAAAATTTGGAAAATTTTGGGATGTGACAAGATATCATAAGAATATCCTTACTATTGTCCAATGATCATATTTATCAATCATTCTGGTATATTCTCATAACATTAAGAGTATAGGACATATCTAGAAATGTACATACCACAGTATGATTAAAAATACTCTTTGTGATCAAGTATCATAAAATACTTGAATCTTTGTTTCACTTACCAAGTGTCGATACACTTGAATTTTCGATTTAATACTTTCTGTGTGACAAGAACCTTCCTTGTCATTTCCATATTGAACTCATTCAATATCTCATCTATGTACTTTTTGCACAACCATATTAGCGTCTCAATCTATCCATATAGACATTGATGCCAAATATTCAGGTTTTGCCTAAGTCTTTCATCAAGATGAAATTCTTAACTTGTGTTAATATAAGATACATCATTTCCAATCAAGAATATGTCTTTCACATAATGCATTAGAAATATGTCTTAGCGCTCCCACTTAATTTCTTGCAAATGTAAGCATCTTCATCGTCTCCGATGAAATTAAACCCTTTAACAATTTCATCACGGTGAAGATTCCAACTCCTCAATGCTTATTTCAACCATTGAAGTTTGCATATGATTTTAGCATCCTTTAAATTAACAAAACCCTTTGGATCGTTCCATGTACACATTCTAGGTAACAATTCTATTAGAAGAACTTTGTTTTCTTTATTCAACTACCACATAACAAAATTATTTGTAGTGGTTGCTATATTAATCCGTCTAGACTAAATATCACTATGAGAGATCAAATCTTGTCATAGTCAACTACTTGAACATTGTCGTGAACTCTTTCCCGACATGTCGAGTATTTCATAGATGTGAAACATTCATGTCTATTTCTTTATAGATACAAACATGACTGTAAGGTCTTACGCCTTTCTAGAGGGTGTTTCAAGTTCAAAGCTTGATTTCTCGTGTATGGAACTATCACGGATTTTATGGCTTCGAGCCATTTTATGACGTTAGGGCCACCAATGCTTCTTTGCATATAGTCAGTTCATCATTGTCAAACAACAATGGTTACTTTCAAATCCTAGTATTTGATTGTTTACCCGACCTACTTGATTCAATAGGAACTTAGACCTCTGTGACCACAACCTCTGAGGTACATGAGCCATGAGCATTGTTGCTGCCTCCAAAACACTTTCTGGTGCTGCGCAACTCATCACATATAGCTAAGGTTCTTTTAACCTTATCAAAGTTCTATTGTCCTCCCACTTAACTTTTCACAAAAAAATTCTTCTCAAGAAACTTGACATTCTAAGCGACAAACACTTTTGTCTTTGGTGTTATGGAGGAGTACCCAACGATTATCCAAAATAATATACAAAGACATGTTTATCCATCTTTTGTTGCAAACATCTTACTTATGCATAGCATACCAATGTTTAAGAAAGGACAACTTGGGTTTTATCCCAAATCATAATTTATTATGGTGTCATTTCAATGGATCATGATGGGGCTCTTTTCAGTGTAAAAAGCGATAGTGACTAAAGCTTCTAATATTTAAAATATAATGGCAGTTATATAAATTACACCTTTGATCTTACCATGTCAAACAAGGTTTTATTACATACCTCGAACATTCCATACTACTATGGTGTTTTCAGGAAACATAAATCTATGGAACAATTCCTCAAATCTTAGGTGTTTTGCTAAACTTGTAACTCAAATTGTTACAATGATTTTCCACTTCATATTGAAAATCTTCGAACATTTTCAAATGTTTCATACTTCATTCTCATTAAGAAATTTTCATATATTCACTCAAATCTTTGGAGAAAGCATATGAAGTTGAAATCCATTGCTTTCGACTACACATAATGAGCTTCATACATCTATATGTACAAGTTCCAATAAGCTAGTCATTCATTCCTTTTGCCTATGAGCAGAGTTTTAATTATCTCTAGGAAAGTTTCACAAGCATCATTTGATCACAAATCAAAAAAACTCCAAAATTCCATCAATCATGGAGTTTCTTCATGTTTTCTTTCTAATATAATTTAAACAACGATGTCACTTCCTAAGTGATCTTTCAATCATTTGTCTTTCGACATTTTTAGCGTCTGTTTTTATGGATGTGATTTCTCCAACAACATTTGTAAATCATCCGTCTTTTATGGATTACGGCAATTATTTGAACAACCCTTTTGTTCTCATAATACCTGATAAAACAAATCTTGAAGGCAAGCTTTGATGTCAACGAGAAACACATCTTTATCTGTTCTCAATGAACATCATCACATATTCTCTTGCTAGTTACTTAGGCCATTGCAGTTCATGAATTTTGTTGTTTTGTATGACTTATCATACCAACAAATTCAATATCCAATACCTAAGAACCGCATTGTTTAACAACCAAGGAATACAGCCATAACATGTATATCATCTATATATCCAAGCTGAACAATTCTAGTCTTTTCTTTTCTCCCAAATATTTCTTAGATTTCTCTTTCAGCATTTCCTTTTCCTTTTAGAAGAATCTACCAACATCAATAGTGGTTCCATACATATGACACATAGTCCAAAGCGTGTATAGTCAAATAATAATATACTTGGACTTTGCACTTTGAAGTAGATCGCCATCATCAAATGTTTGGCGTTCTTTCAAATTCTATTCTTTAGTAAACATTTTACCTACATCTTATATTCATCCTTATCATAGCAATTTTCATGATCAAGCTACTTTAGCTTATAACGATGAATTGCGAGTATAATGTTGCTCTCCAAAACCTTTTGGTGGATTAGAACGACCAGCGTCTCCAACCTTTTTGCAAATTCTCATCAATTATGAGAACACTAATTTTGCCATATTATACTCTATCATGTTGTAACCAAAACATCATTTCAGATATCGCAATATATTCCACACATGATGGTTTTTGAAACAATTCTATCAGCTCCTAGATCACCTTGATATTAAAACAATCTTTTTGAATATCAAGACCATGGAGATAAACATGATACTTATATACTAACATTGGAATTGTTACTCTTGATTTAATACTGATTATCAAACTTCATGGAGTAAACGGAACTTGCTGAAAGTTTGCAATAGGACCTTTTTAAACTTTAGATTAACACTTCAAAACAATGAGATACCAGTTCATAAAGTAACTATCCAGAATTCTATAGTTCTATTGTCTCAATTATAACTAAGAGTAAGGTGGTAAAAGGATGACAATGACTACAACAACTATGCAAATTCACTTTTATTTAATTTATGATAAATAGTGTTCAACTTTTAATCATATTATTGTTGAAATCCCACTCGAAACAATATCCCTCACATTGTTTTAGTGATCACACGAACCAAATCCACTACACCAAATCCGATCATCACGAGAGGTGATGTAGCTTCAAAGGCGAATAGTAAACATGTTGATCATATCATCTATATGACTCATGCTTTACCTTTCGGTATTCCGTGTTCCGAGACCATGTTTGTACATGCTACGCTCGTCAAGGTTAACCTTAGTATCCGCATGTGCAAATCTGACTTTCACCCGTTGTATGCACACATAGAATCTATCACATCCGATCATCATGTGATGCTTCGAAACGATGAGTCTTAGCAACGGTGCCTACTAAGGACGAGCACTTTATTACTTGATATTTTGTGAGACGGATCATCTTATAATGACACCTTCATGATCTAAGCAATACAAGTGCATAAAAAGGATTAACATCACATGCAATTCATAATATGTGATATGATATGGCCTTTCTTCTTGTGCCTTCGATCTCCATCTCCAAGCATGAACATGATCTCCATCATCACTGATATGGCATCAAGTTCAATGGCACCTCTCCATGGTTGTCGTCCACCTGCATCAACTATTACAACTACTTTGATAATAGACCCGCGGGTTTTAACAAAATTAAAAGACAACCATAAGGCTCCTGTCGGTTGCCGACTTAGAATAAGGATCATTGCATACATCATATATATCACAATCATGGCCATATCACATCACAGCTCACCCCTGCAAAACAAAGTTAGACGCCTCTAATTTTCTTTGCATGTTTTACGTGGTTTGGGGCTTTCGTATAAGTACCGTTCTAACTTACGAACAAGAACCACAACACTGGTGCAAGTACTATCAAGTGCCCGTTGTAAATTGAATCTTCACTATGATGGGAGAGACAGACACCCGCAAAGCCACTTATGCAATACAAGTTGCATGTCGGGCGTGGAGCAAGTCTCATGAACGATGTCATGTAAGGTTAGCTTGGGCCGCTTCATCCCACCATCCCGCAAGATGCAAAGTACACAAGAAGCAGTTAATAATAAAAGCACCACCGCCCATAATGACCATTGTGTTCTACTCGTGCAACATATCTACTTATAGACACGGCTCTAATACCACTATAGGGGTTCGTAGCATGGAAAACAAAAATATTCTACTTCATGAACACACACAAGCCAAGATCTATCTACTAGATTGTAGCAACGAGTTTATAGAGTACTAACCCTCAAAGATTCCAAAGTGGTTAACGAGATCAAATTCTCGTGGGAGATGTAGTCGTTCACTTGCCGATCTCAAGGTCGCGTAGACGATCCTTCCGGCGCCGCGTTCCGACAGTGCTCCCCCGGTAGGTCACACGTTCGGTACTCGATGAAGACCGTCCTCTCCCTTGTTCCAGGAGGCAACGGAGGTTGTAGATCTCTCCTCGCGATTCCCATAGCACGATTGCGTGGTACCGGAAGTAGAGGGGAAATCCTGCAAGGCTTCGCCTAAGCTAGAGCGGGTATGGTGGAGTAGAAGAGGGCCTTGGCGATCTAGAGTTTAGAGGGCCGAGGGGTGGAGGTAGCCGGTGGCTAGGGATTAGCTAGATAGCGGCTGTTTAGAGGAGATGTAGATCGGCTGCAACTAGAGAGGGGGCGGCGGCCGACCTATGGTTTCAAGTGGGGTGCAAGGGGGCGCCCCCTCCCCTCTATTAATCAGAGGGAGAGGCGGTTTGGGGAGGGGAATCATCCCCAAACTCCACCTTGTGGCCGGAGTCAAGGGAGAGGTAGGAATCCTCCCTTAGGTAGGATTCCTTCCCTCCCTCCACTAGGCAACCATGTTGCGATTTGACCTTTTCAAATTGGCATTTCACTTTCAAACTAGAGTTTGATTTCTCTCTTCCCATTGCCCAGCCAAGTGACCTAGTACATGATGCAACCATTCCACTTTGTCATGACACATCCATGTACCCTTCCCACTCCGGGTCGATGGACCTTCTAGACGCTTCTAGAACATTCTGGTGAAAACACCGAAACCATTCCCGAACTTCAGAATTGGACTTCCCTTATATGAATCTTATTCTCTGGACCATTTCGGATATCCTCGTGATGTCCTAGATCCAATCCGAGAATCTGAACAACATTTGGTCTTATTACTCGCATTCCAGATCTACTAAACAACATTGAATCCTTAAGTGTGTCTCCCTACGGTTCGTGAATTATGTAGACATGACTGAGACTCTTCTCTGATCAATAACCAATAGAGGAATCTAGAAATTCATATGGCTCCCACATATTTCTATGATTAATTCGTGATCGAATGAACCATTTACATATGATACCAATTTCCCTTTGTCTCGCGATACTTTACTTATCCGAGGTTTGATCTGTTGGAATTATGCCCTAGAGGCAATAATAAAGATGTTATTATTATAATTCTTGTTCATGATAAATGTTTATATTCCATGCTAGAATTGTATTAAGCGGAAACATTAATACTTGTGTGGTTTGTAAACAACACCGTGTCCCTAGTACGCCTCTATGGACTAGCTCATTGATCAATGATGGTTAAGGTTTCCTAACCATAGACATGAGTTGTCAATTGATAATGAGATCATATCATTGGGAGAATGATATGGTGGACAAACCCAAACTAAGCGAAGCAATTAGATCGTGTCATCGTGTTCGTCTTTGTGAAGCTTTTCTTATGTCAAATATTGTATTCCTTAGACCATGAGATAATACAACTCCCTGGTATCGGAAGAAAGCTTTGAGGTCATCAAACGTCATCCTATGAGAGGGTGATTATAAAGGTGTCTCTCAGGTGATCGGAAAGTATCTGTTGGGTTGTATGTATCGAGATGGAATTTTTCCCTCCCAAGTCGGAGAGATATACTTCGGGCCCACTCGGTAATCGATATCAACACCGCTTGCAAGCATGTGGTTAAGGAGTTAATCACAAAGTGATATCGGATTATGGAACGAGTAAAGTACTTGTTGTGAACGAGATTGAACTAGGTATGACGATACCGACGATCGAATCTCGGGCAAGTAAAATATCGCGAGACGAAGGGAATATATATATGGGATTGATTGAATCCTGGCATCGTGGTTCATCTGATATGATCATCGATGAATGTGTGGGAGTCAATATGGGTGCCTGCACCCGCTGTTGATTATTGATAGAAGATCATGTCTGCATATTCTCGAACCCGCAGGGTCACACACTTAACGTGTCTCGACGCTAGGATAGATTGGATAATTGGTTTATGAGTTTTTGTTTGGAGTCTCGTATGGGATCCGGGACATCACGAGAGGTTCCGGAGTGGTCCAGAGAATAAGATTCATATAAGGCGGCAGTTTTGGAGTTCGGATTAATCGGATTATTGCAGGAAGCTTCTAGAACCTTCCGGAAGGGGACCAACGTGGCCCCACCTTCCGGGAGGGGGCATGGGCCTATGAGGGAGTGTCCTGGCCGCATTGGTCCAGGGGCACAAGGCCCCATAGGGCCCAGCCGGCCCAAGAGAGTTTAAACTCGGGATAGGGTTTCTAGAAGGGGGAGAGTCCTTGCCCCCCACTCCTCCCTCCCTTGGCCGCCGGCACAAGGCTTGGAGGAGGGGCAAGGGCTGGCCGCCCCCCCCCCTCTATATAAAGAGGGCTGGGGCGCCACCTCCCAGACACCTCCCCTCCAAACCCTAGTCGCCTCACGCCTTCCTCTCTCCTCCCATGTTTGTAGGCGAAGCCTGCTGCAGAAATTCTCCACCATATACACCACGCCGTCGTGTTGTAGATCCAATCTATCTCCACCATACTTGCTGGTCCGAGGAAGGAGGAGGCGCCGAGGTGCTGCACGTGTGCATCTCACGGAGGCACCGCCACTTGTGGTGCTAGATCGGATCGGATCGCGAGGAGGAGAAGCGATACGACTACATCACCCACGTTCCGATTAACGCTCACTGCGAATCTTCAAGGGTATGAAGATCTAATCCAATCTATCTCGTTGTTTGCATCTCCTAGATTAGATCTTGGCTTTCACTCTGTTCGCATAAGTAGAAAATTTTGATTTACTAAGCCGCGAAACCCTTCATATTTATCAGACCTATATCTATGCGTAGATGTGTTTCACGAGTAGAACGCAAACATGGTTGTTGCGGCGTTGATGTTTTCTGTTGCAAGCCTCTTGTTTGTGTTCTTCTTATGACGCGGGATAGTGAGATTGAAGCGGTCCAGGCCAACCTTACGTGGCGTCGTCATGCGAGACCGGCTCGCACTTGACGTGTGGCTTGTTCCACACATGCGGCCGTGGATGTCGCTCTCACTATAGTTGTCATGGGATTAACACCGAGTTTGGCAACCATAATATCACCGTTGTGGCTTTCGTAGGTAAGAATCGTTCTTAGCATATACTCACATCAGCCACGTAAAACATGCAACAACAAAGTAGAGGCGTCTAACTTGTTTTTGCAGGGAGTGTTTTTTGTGATATGGTATGGCCCAAGATGTGATGTGTATATTGTATGCGATGATCATGTTTTGTAATATTTCACGACTTGCATGTCGATGAGTACACAACCGGCAGGAGCCATATGGTTGTCTTTATAATTGTGTATGACCTGCGAGTCAACTTCTTATACGCCATGTAATAGCTTTACTTTATCGCTAAGTAGTTAGCAATAGTTGTAGTTGCTATTCGTGGTGGAGGCAATCATGGTGGAGTGATGGAGATCATGCCGGAACGCACAAGATGGAGATCATTGCGCGAAGATTGGCTATACCATGTCACATAAAGTTCGTCGTGTCCAAGCATCACGTGATGATCGGGTGCTATAGACTCTACGCTCACATACAACGGGTGCAAGCCAGTTTTGCACACGCGGAAATACTTGGGTCTAACTTGACGAGCCTAGCATGTACAGACATGGCCTCGTAACACAAGAACCGAAAGGTTAAGCATGAGTCATATGAATGATATGATCGACACTTTGTTGTCCACCATTGAAACCACATCTCTTCTCATGATGATCGGATTAGGTGTGGTGAATTTGGATCGTGTTCACTAAACAACTTGAGGGATGTTGAATTTAGTGGGAGTTCATCTAGTAATTTGATTAAGTTGAACTATTTATCATGAACATAGTCTAAATTGTACTTGCAAATACTGTAGATCACATGGCCAAGTCCAACTTCAACTTCAACGTTTTTGCTGAGAAAGAAAAGCTTAGAAACAATGGGTCTAACTTCACCAACTGGTTCCGCAATCTAAGAATCATTCGTTCATGGCAAAAGGACTATGTCCTTGGGAAAGCGTTAGGTGACCCCCTAATCAACGCCGGTGATGAGAAAGCTGTCTATCGATCGGCAGAAAGATGATTATGGTGTGATTAAGAGCACCATGTTGTTTGCTATGGAACCGGAACTTCAAAATCGTTTTGAAGAGTATCCCGGGCCCTTTGAGATTCTCGAAGAGTTGAAAACCATGTTTCAGACTCAGGCCCGTTCTGAGAGATATGAGATCTCCGAGAAGTTCTTTAACTGCAAGATGGAGGAAGGGAGTTCCGTTAGTGAGCACGCCATTAAGATGTCGGGCTACACTCAACGCCTTTAGAAACTGGAATGCACGATTCGAGGGAGCTCAAGATTGACAGGTTCGCAATCACTCCTCCTAGCTACAAAAGTTTTGTAGTGACTCATAATCAGATTGGTTCCATCGACGATCACCGAGCTCTTCGCAAAGTGAAGGCTGCGGAGGTGGACATCAAGAAGGATAATCATGTGTTGATGGTCAACAAGCCCTCCTTTAAGAAAGGTAAGGTGCAAAGAAGCCCTTCAAGAAGGGCGTGACAAGCAATGCCCTGGCGAGAAGAAGCTCAAGTCTGGTCCTAAGCCGGACACTGAGTGCTTCTATTGCAAGGACAAGGGTCACTGGAAGCGCAACTGTCCGAAGTACTTAGCGGACAAGAAGGCTGGCATCATCAAAGGTATATTTGATATACATGTTATTGATGTTTTTCTTACTAGCCCTCGTTGTAGTGCCTGGGTATTTGATACCGGTTCAGTTGCTAATATTTGTAACTCGAAACAGGAGCTACGGAATAGACGGCGGCTTGCGAGGGATGAGGTGACGATGCGCGTTGGCAGCGGATCAAGAGTTGATGTGATGGCCGTGACGCTCTCCTTAGTTTTACCTTCGGGATTAGTTTTAAACCTCAATAAATGTTATTATGTGCCTGCGTTGAGCATGCACATCATATCTGGATCGTGTTTATTGCAAGACGGTTATTCATTTAAATCAGAGAATAATGGTTGTTCTATTTATATGAGTAACATCTTTTATGGTCATGCACCTCTTGTGAATGGTTTATTTCTTCTAAATCTCGAAAGGGATGAAACACACATCCATAACATTGAGGCTAAGAGATGCAAAGTAGATAGTGATAATACTACTTATGTGTGGCAATCGCTGCTCAGGTCATATTGGTGTAAAGCGATGAAGAAACTCCATTCGATGGACTTTTGGAGTCTCTTGATTTTGAATCATTTGACACATGAACCATGCCTCATGGGCAAGATGATCAAAACCCGTTCTACGGTATGATGGAGCGAGCAACGGACTTGTTGGAAATCATACATACCGATGTATGCGGACCGATGAGTGTTTCGACGCGCGGTGGATATCGCTATTTTCTCACTTTTACCGATGACTTAAGTAGATATGGGTATATCTATTTAATGAAACATAAATCTGAAACATTTGAAAAGTTCAAGGAATTTCAGAATGAAGTGGAGAACCATCATAACAGAAAGATTAAGTTTCTACGATCCGATCGTGGAGGTGAATATTTGAGTTATGATTTTCTCACGCATCTTAAAGCAAGTGGAATCGTTTCACAACTCACGCCACGGAACACCACACAAGAATGGTGTGTCTGAAAGCCGGAATCGAACCCTATTAGATATGGTCCGATCGATGATGTCTCTTACTGATTTGTCGTTATCATTTTGGGGTTATGCATTAGAAACCGCTGCATTCACTTTAAATAGGGCTCCATCTAAATCCGTTGAGACGACACCGTATGAACTGTGGTTTGGTGCTAAACCTAAGTTATCGTTTCTTAAAGTTTGGGGATGCTTCGTCAAGAAGTTGATGCCGGACAAGCTCGAACCCAAAGCGGAGAAATGCGTCTTCATAGGATACCCTAAGGAAACTATTGGGTATACCTTCTATCACAGAACCGAAGGCAAAGTGTTTGTCGCAAAGAACGGTTCCTTTCTTGAGAAGGAGTTTCTCTCGAAAGAAGTGAGTGGGAGGAAAGTAGAGCTTGACGAGGTTATTGAACCTTCTCTTGAACTGGAGAGTAGCGCAGCACCTGAAATTGTTCCAGTGCCGCCTGCACCAACGATAGAGGAAGCTAATGACAAGGATCATGAAGCTTTGGACGATGCTGCTACTGAACATCGCAGGTCGACAAGGTCGCATGCCCCTCCTGAGTGGTACGGCAACCCTGTCTTGACTGTCTTGTTAGTAGAAGACAGTGAACCTACGAACTATGAGGAAGCGATGATGAGCCCAGACTCTGAGAAATGGCTAGAAGCCATGAAATCCGAATTAGGATCCATGAGTGAAAACCAAGTATGGACTTTGGTGGACCCTCCTAGCAACCGAAAGGCCGTTGAGTGCAAATGGATCTTCAAGAAGAAAACGGACGTGGATGGTAACGTTACCATCTATAAAGCACGGCTTGTCGCAAAAGGTTTTCGACAAGTTCAAGGTGTTGACTACGATGAGACTTTCTCTCCCGTAACGATGTTTAAGTCCATTCGGATTTTATTAGCAATTGCTGCGTTTCATGATTATGAAATATGGCAGATGGATGTCAAGACTGCGTTCCTCAATGGCAACATTGATGAAGAGTTGTATATGATGCAACCCGAAGGTTTTGTCGATCCTAAGGATGCTAATAAAGTATGCAAACTTCAGCGTTCCATTTATGGACTGAAGCAAGCATCTCGGAGTTGGAACCTTCATTTTGATCAAGTGATCAAGAGCTTTGGATTTGTTCCAAATTGCTATGAAGCTTGCATCTACAAGAAAGTGAGTGGGAGCTCGGTGACGTTTCTGGTACTATATGTGGATGACATATTGATTATTGGAAATGACATCAACATGCTTAACGATGTGAAGAGTTATTTGAACAAGTGTTTTTCAATGAAAGACCTAGGTGAAGCTGCTTATATATTGGGCATCAAAATCTATAGAGATAGACAAAGACGCCTGATAGCTTTAAGCCAGAGTACATACCTAGACAAAGTTCAAAAGGTTCGAATGGATAAGGCAAAGAAAGGTTCAAAGTGCCTATGTTGTCGGGTAAGATATTGAGCAAGGCTCGGTGTCCATTCTGTAAATGATAGGGAAGCTATGAGCAAAGTGCCTTATGCCTCGCCATAGGTTCCATCATGTTTGCCATTCTGTGTACTAGACCGGATGTGTCCAATGCTCTTAGTTTGACGAGCAGATATCAAAGTGATCCAGGAGTGGAACACTGGACAGCCATGAAGAACATCCTAAAGTACCTAAATAGGACTAAAGAAATGTTCTTAGTCTATGGGGGTGATGAACAGCTTGTCGTAAAAGGTTACGTCGATGCTAGTTTTGACACCGACAAGGATGATTCTAAATCTCAGACAGGATACGTGTATATTTTGAATGGAGGAGGAAATTTGGAGAAGCTGCAAGCAAAGCGTGATCGCGGGATCTACATGAGAAGCGAATACATGGCTCTGCAGAAGCATCAAGTGAAGGAGTTTGGATCGAAACTTCATCATCGAGCTTGGCGTGGTTCCAAGTGCATTGGACCCACTGGAGATATTGTGTGACAACACTGGCGCCATAGCACTCGCTAAGGAACCAAGATATCATCCAAAGACCAAGCATATCAACCGCAAGTTTCATATAATCCGAGATTATATAGCAGATGGAGATCTGAAGATTAGCAAAGTACATACAGATCTAAATGTCGCAGATCCATTGACTAAACCTCTTCCACGTGTAAAACATGATCAACACCTCAGTGCCATGGGTGTGAGGTTGTTACCAGATGTAAACTAGATTATTGACTCTAGTGCAAGTGGGAGACTGTTGGAATTATGCCCTAGAGGCAATAATAAAGATGTTATTATTATAATTCTTGTTCATGATAAATGTTTATATTCCATGCTAGAATTGTATTAAGCGGAAACATTAATACTTGTGTGGTTTGTAAACAACACCGTGTCCCTAGTACGCCTCTATGGACTAGCTCATTGATCAATGATGGTTAAGGTTTCCTAACCATAGACATGAGTTGTCAATTGATAATGAGATCATATCATTGGGAGAATGATATGGTGGACAGACCCAAACTAAGCGAAGCAATTAGATCATGTCATCGTGTTCGTCTTTGCGAAGCTTTTCTTATGTCAAATATTGTATTCCTTAGACCATGAGATAATACAACTCCCTGGTATCGAAAGAAAGCTTTGAGGTCATCAAACGTCATCCTATGAGAGGGTGATTATAAAGGTCTCTCTCAGGTGATCGGAAAGTATCTGTTGGGTTGTATGTATCGAGATGGAATTTGTCCCTCCCAAGTCGGAGAGATATACTTCGGGCCCACTCGGTAATCGATATCAACACCGCTTGCAAGCATGTGGTTAAGGAGTTAATCACAAAGTGATATCGGATTACGGAACGAGTAAAGTACTTGTTGTGAACGAGATTGAACTAGGTATGACGATACCGACGATCGAATCTCGGGCAAGTAAAATATCGCGAGACGAAGGGAATATATATATGGGATTAATTGAATCCAGGCATCGTGGTTCATCCGATATGATCATCGATGAATGTGTGGGAGTCAATATGGGTGCCCAGACCCCGTTGTTGATTATTGATAGAAGATCATGTTTGCATATTCTCGAACCCAGGTCACACTTAACATGTCTCGATGCTAGGATAGATTGGATAATTGGTTTATGAGTTTTTGTTCGGAGTCTCGGATGGGATCCGGGACATCACGAGAGGTTCCGGAGTGGTCCGGAGAATAAGATTCATATAAGGCAGTGCAGTTTTTGGAGTTCGGAATTGTTCCGGATTAATCGGTATTGTACCGGAAGCTTCTAGAACCTTCCGGAAGGGGACCAACGTGGCCCCACCTTCCGGGAGGGGGCATGGGCCTAGGAGGGAGTGTCCTGGCCGCATTGGGCCAGGGGCACAAGGCCCCATAGGGCCCAGCCGGCCCAAGAGAGTTTAAACTCGGGATAGGGTTTCTAGAAGGGGGAGAGTCCTTGCCCCCCACTCCTCCCTCCCTTGGCCGCCGGCCCAAGGCTTGGAGGAGGGGCAAGGGCTGGCCGCCCCCCCCCCCTCTATATAAAGAGGGCTGGGGCGCCACCTCCCAGACATCTCCCCTCCAAACCCTAGTCGCCCTGCTGCCCTTCCTCTCTCCCTCCCGACTGTTTGTAGGCGAAGCCCTGCTGCAGAAATTCTCCACCATATACACCACGCCGTCGTGTTGTAGATCCAATCTATCTCTCCACCATACTTGCTGCTCCGAGGAAGGAGGAGACGTCGAGGTGCTGCACGTGTGTATCTCACGGAGGCACCGCCACTTGTGGTGCTAGATCGGATCGGATCGCGAGGAGGAGAAGCGAGTACGACTACATCACCCACGTTCCATTGAACGTTCACTGCAGCGAATCTTCAAGGGTATGAAGATCTAATCCAATCTCTCTCGTTGTTTGCATCTCCTAGATTAGATCTTGGCTTTCCCTCTGTTCTCATCTGTAGAAAATTTTGATTTACTATGCCGCGAAACCCTTCATGATCGTCGGTATCTCTGCATACCTAGTTCAACCTTGTTACCGATAAGTACTCTTTACTCGTTCCTATGATATGTGATCCCTTGTGATCCAGTCACATGCTTGTAAGATAATTGGATGACATTCCACCGAGAGAGCCTAGAGTATATCTATCTATCATATGGATGGACAAATCCCACTCTTGATCCATGTGCCTCAACACATACTTTCTGAACACTCAATGTCACCTTTATAACCACCTTTAGGTTACTATGTATTTGAAAGCTTATAGAAAGTGAACTATTTTAATGACTTGATCTTATGCTACGCTTAACTATAGGAGTATGTCCATCACATCATTCTCCTAATGATATGACCTTGTTATCAATAACATCTAATGTGCATGATTAGGAAACCATGATCATCAATCAATCAACAAGCTAGTTTAACAGGAGGCTTTACTAGGGACTCTTACATGTTACAAATCACACAAGTATTAATGTTTCACACTAGTATTAATGTTTCACACAAATATTAATGTTTCCTGTTAATACAATTATAGCATGGGATGTAAACTTTTATCATAAACATAAAGATATTATAATAACCACTTTATTATTGCCTCTTGGGCATATATCCAACAATTGCCTCTTGAACGTGGTGATCTTTTTCATAAGCCACTGATGCGGCTCGGTGACTTTAGAGCCTCGTTGGGAAACCCCAAGAGCAAGGTGTGATGAACACAGTAGCAAGTTTTCCCTCAGTTATGAAACCAAGGTTATCGAACCATTAGGAGCAAGGAAACAACTCCAAGATGTGGCTAACAACTTGGAATCCTGCACAACACAAACTAAAGACTTTTCCCACTCTTACAGTGAGGTTGTCAATCTCACTGGTTTGCTGAAAACAAAGGATTAAACGTACAATGTGGAAGGTAATAGTTGCTTGTAGAAAGTAAACAGTAACAATAGATGATGTATCAATGATAAAGATTGGACCGGGGTCCACAGTTCACAAGAGGTGTTATCCTTAAGATAAATAACATGTTGGGTGAGCAAATTACAGCGGGGCAATTGACAGATTGAGGAAGCATAACAATACAAATACTAGTCATCATGACTCCTATGAGATTTGATTGGGCATTACAACAATATACATAGACCGTAATCCAACTGCATCTATGACTAATAATCCACCTTCAGGTTATCATCCGAACCCCTTCCATTATTAAGTTGCATTAATCAATGTGTGTAAAGTAAATAATACAATTGTTTCATGAACAAAAGATTGTTGTTTTCTCCCTAGTAGCAACAACACATCTACAACCTTAGAGATTTTTGTCACTTTCCCAGGTTACTAGAGGGATGAACCCACTATCTAGCATAAATACTCCCTCTTGGAGTCACAAGCATCTACTTGGCCAAGATAGCTACTAGCAACAGAGAGCATGCAAGATCACAAATAACACAGACATGATAGAATTAATAATCAATATGACATGATAGAATCAATAATCAATCTGAAATATTACCTCAATATCCATCGGATCCCCGCAAACACAACATGTATGATTACAAATAGATGATCTTGATCATGAATGAAGCTCACAAGATCTAAACATGATAGCACAAAGGAGGAGAAACAACCATCTAGCTACTGTATGGACCCATAGTCCAAGGGTGAACTACTCACGCATCATACCGGAGGCTAGCATGGTGACAAAGAAGGCCTCCGGGATGATCTCTCCCCTCTGGCAGGGTGCCGGGAAGAGCTTCAGATCCCTCCCCCCCCTCCCGTGATCTAGGGATGATGGTGGCAGTGGCTATGAACTGTTTCGTGGATATTTGATCGGGTGCTTAGGGTTCCTGCATCGGGGTGACTTTATAGGCGAAGGGGCGAGGCAGGAGGCTGGCCAGGGGGCCCACACCATAGGGCGGCGCGCCCTAGGGTGGACCTAGGGTGTGGCCACCCTGTGGCCCCCCTTCGGCTTCCCTTTGGTCTCTATGTTCTCTCCGGTAAAATATTGACTTTTGCTTTTGTCCCGTCTAATTCCGAGAACATTTCCTTACTAGCTTTTATGAAACCAAATACAGCAGAAAACAGGAAAATGGCACTGCGGCATCTTGTTAATAGGTTAGTCCCAGAAAATGTATAAAAAATATATCAAAGTGTAGACAAAACATAGCAAAGTTGATACTAAACAAGAATGGAACACCAAAAATTATAGATACGTTTACGATGTATTAGCCACCATTTTGCTCGGGAAAGAGCAAGAACCTAGCTTGGGGGAGCTGATGAGTCCAACATTTAAGCATTTTTACCTATTGTTTTTGCATAAATAGAGTAGGGATCTTTGTATTTCACTGCATTCGCGTGCACCTTTTGTTTTTATTTCAACAGGATCCCCAATCACTAAGTCTATTATGAACATATCAATTAAAGCTATCATATTATACTATAATATGATATTTTTAAGTGATAAAAGACATTTTGAGGAATTACCTTCGCACCTGGGAAAATACCAAGCGAGGAGAGGCAACCAGTGACCGTAATGACCAGCAGTACGGGAAGGGCCCGCCCGTACCGTCTGACCGTACCATGTTCAACTGGGTCTGTCTCGTCAAATACTTTCTCCTGGCAAAGACGACAGAGAGATCCCACATCCATAGCCACCAGAAACCATGAAAAACCACATCTAAAAGGGATATGAAGGGGGAACTTGGCTGGAGAGAAATCCATGCTGATCCACGGATCATTGGAGGACAATGCATCATCCCTTAATCATCAACTGCTGCATCTACATCACCACCATTACTCTCATCCTTCATCCATTAGATCTTGTTATAATTCCAGATTCAATTGTGGTTTGCACTAAATCTATTTCATTATTTTCATCCATCCATTTGATTATGATGATGTTGTTGATTGCTTCCATGTATGATTAGTTCCTTTGTTCTTGGCGAGATGGAGAAATCTTGGCACTATTATGAATTTGCAATAAAGATGATATATTCTTGTGTCCATATAACTTGCCAGTCTATGATGGATTTATGATTTGTGTTTGATCTCTCTCCTTAGATGGTATGTGAAATTTGGCCACATACCATTTGCCCTCGGGACTAAAGGGAGAGAGAAATCCTTTGGGCGTGCTTTGGGATCATACCCGGAATAGCCCCGTGATAGATTGGCGTTGGCTCGTGAACTACACGGTCAAAGGAGGAATAAAGAGGGACTCCCTAAGCTAATTACGATATCCATGGGGAAACCCTTAATTGCGGTGGTCTATATGGGCGACTACTCTCAGGCATCGCGGTGGTTATTTAGAGGTGATCTCACTCTTGGCTCAACAAAGTGGCTTCCTAGGAGCCTTGTAGTGAACATCTTATTATGGAGCTCTCTCCACACATCTCATGATACAAGAAGTATATTATCTTAAATTATTAATAATGACAACGCCATGCTAGAGGAGTATCTTACATCCCCGAGAACGTTTTAGCCCTATTGCATTCCACCACGCTTTTATACGAACTTGTTACTAGCTTTTTTTAACCGTTTTAATTACATTTCTGCACACAACCAAAAACCTTTCAAACACTCTTTATTTGAGATCAAAGGAAACTTACAAGTATCCTTTGGTAGATAGTGACAATGGGCATAAAGACCTTTACCAATAGCTCTCTGTGGGTTCGATATCTTTACTTTGAAACTAGCTATAATTGATCAGTGCACTTGCAATTATCAGGGTGGAAAGTTTGGGAATATCATGGGACAAAGGAAGAGGTAGCGGAAGCAAACACACACCATGAAAAGAGCAGGATGAACTATACACAAAACACAACACGATACTTGACGAATTGCTCCCGTCAGCGGCCACCAGTCCAATAGAAGGCGAAGATTGGGCTAAAGCGTTCTCTTGATCCCAATTGGAGAGGGATGAACACCTTGAGAAGGGCCTTGACAACTTCAACTCACAATCGAAATAGAAGGCCTTGTACATCTCATAGATCAAAACTATAGAAGTCTTGGTGATAAGGCTTTCTTCTAAGGGAGATGAGACGGAATTAGAATATCCAAGTTATGGTTCTAGTCTTATCTTCTGTGTCTAAGGATTAAGGATGAGCCATAAGGTCTATTTATAGTACTAGGGGTGAAAAGATAAGGTTTTGGATAAGATTACATAAGATAGGGTCAAAATAACTCATATGATGTTTCGGTCGATTGAGGTTCTGGTTGGACCAGAGCTGGGACTAGACCGCTCGGTTTGGATCGAGATAGGGACCGGGATGTAACCAGAGGCATACTGGACGTTGCTTGGTTAGGATCCGGTTATAACTGATGTTGGGATGACCTCTCCGGTAGGGGTCCGATTTGAACCACCGCTAGGACCGAACCAGTCTGATGCATCTTCTTATTCTCTCCTTCTTGTCTAGGGTCCTCTTGTACATCTACTGTGGTAGCTTGGCTATGATCTTGGGGGTTCGTACCTGAGTATATGTAGATCATTTGCATGAGGTAGGGTAGCATACAAGATATAACAGAAATCACACCCAGAGAGGAAGGACTTCACCTTGGAAGTCCTTGATGACTTGACATAAGTTGGAGTGCTCGACATGGTGCTTGATATGGCAATGACCATAGGACGGGTTGTATTAGCTGTTGTGTGTATGTGAGCACCAGACGGTGGGGATGTGAAGTCTAATCGACCTGCGGAACTGTCACGTCCACTTCCTAAGCATGAACTTTTTCGAGGCTATGGGCCCAACCTAGCTCTAGCTGACCTTCTGCCGAGCCGGTCTGCTCTCTTTAGTCGGGCTGAGGAGGTAACAGCCAGCCTCCGTCTTAGTAGTCGTGGCGACATTAAATCCTAGTAGGAATGCTAATCTTTACTATTCTTGGGATACCCCCTATCCTACGACCCAGACATCCATATCTAAGGGAGGCACCGATCGTCCCCCCCCCCATTGGCTCTCATTCTGGGTCAGAAAAGGTAATTATGCTCAAAATGGTTCCCCAAAGGGGAAAAAGGTGGGAAGTTTTTATCTCGACACCCCAAAGGCCCCCCATCTTAAGGGTCTGCTCGAGGTGTCCGGACACGTTCGGACATGCCCACCATGTTGGACGTGGGCTCGACTATTAGAGGTTGTCCCCGCTTACCCTGAGCTGCCACACGGCCACCTTGCACGCTCGGGCCACCACTATAGCCGTTGCATAGATCGGGCTCCACCGACCCAACCCCACCCGCACCAAAGATGTTCAAGCAGCAACCCAATGACGCGGAGGCTGGCTCGACTGACTATGGCCTAGCGCTCTTGAACATGGCGCAAGTGCATGAGTTCGTCGCCGACGGCTGGCACACATAGCCAAACTTCTGCCTTCCGATGATGATCTATACTTTTAGGGTTTAGTTATATTTTCAAACTATGTTGTATTTACCTCATGTTTAATTATTTAAATATGGCCTATGTTTCCAAACTATGTTGTATTTACCCATGTTTACTTAGTTAAATTTTCCCTATATTGGATTTCGTGTGCATTTGGATGCTTTAGAAATAATAAAAGAGTGTCCCCCATTTGGACCTTCACCATGTGTCTCATCATCCTCCAAACGGACTATATTTAGGGATTACCTAAAGTAGCACCTAAGAGCATCTCCATAGGCGCCCCTAATCTGTCCCCAACCGAGTTTGGCGATGGAGGCCAAAATTCGGCCTGCACCGACGGCCCCCAACCGACGCCGATAGATGGGCCACATATCAATCTGTCTGGCACGCCCTTGCCGCTCCTACAACCAGAAGCTGGGATGGGGAGGCCGGCAGTGTGCCACACTGGAAAGGCCATGTCGGGTCCCCTAGCTAGCGACACAAATAGCCCGCCCGTGATGTCTCGTCTCCAGAGGGAGGGAAAGAGCACTGACACCACTGTTTCCCGCCGGTTCTGCCATCGTTCCCTATCGCTTTTTTTCTCCTTCCCGCCAGTTCCGCCACTATGTCCTGCCTACTTTTCTCCTCCCCCACGCTCTCTCCCTCCGAAGTGGTTGCCCTGCTATAAAATGGGGGCTGACTCCATGTAGGAATAGCACACAAAACCAAACAATGCCTGGCTGTCTCCCCACCACTTGGGTGATGCTCTTCGTGGCTACTTGCACCCGCTACCCTGCGCCGAAGAAGTTGGCGTTGGCGAAGCCGCAGCCAGAGAAACACAAGGACGATGACGGACTGGACTGGCTCGACGAGCCCATGGAGAAGCCCGTGGATCAACGGGCTATCCTTGCCAACATCCATTCTACGCATGCCTTCGAAGTGCATCCGACTTCCACTACCGAAGAGTTCGACTACTACGCATAGGCGGAGGCGCCCGTCGACCACCAGGAGTCTGCGCACCACGTTGATCGTGAACAATGGGTATGTGAGCGCCGCATGCGCGACCAAGGCTTCGCCGAAGAGTCCTACCACCGACAGGATGAGGTGCTGGTGAGGCTGGATGCTTATTCTAGGAGGGCCATGGACCAGGCCGAGTCGTCGGCGGCAGCGGCGGTGGCAAAGCGAATGGAGAGAAACCATTGCCACGTGAGGTCACGCGAGGACAGGGAGCACTTGTCCGTAGAGAGACACTGACGGTGCCAGGCCGATGAGGCAGAGGGAGCTACGAGTGAAGGATCGTGCCGATTTCAACGCCAGGTGTAGGTTTCTCCATTTAGATCTTAGTTTCAGAAATCTATGTATAAAAAAATAAAAATTACAAAAAATACTATGGATTCATCGTTCGGAATCGCCGGTGTGGGGCAGTTTCTCCAAATCACCCGCAGGGCATTGGTCCCGAAGTTACCGCTGGCCGGCCAATGTTTGGGGACGGCGGTTGAGATGCTCTAAGAGCATCTCCACTTCTTACCTAGGACACCGATTCGGACGCTGAAAATTGGTTCAGTCGCGTACCCAGAAATCTGTTTTGGTTGGATTTGGACCAATTTTGGTCCGGACTATCCAGGCCGAACCCAGGTTCCCGGGTACGCCCTGAAAACGCCGGGCAGCAAACTCGGCAGAAAAAAACGGCACGTGGACCCGCTGAGTCAGCGACGGAAGCCGAGTCGCCGTCATCCTTGGAACCACACGACGAATGCTGGGCATTAACTGCCCGTCGCGTCGGCCACGCGTCGCCGAATTGCGGCGCCACCGCCGTCGCCTCAGCTCCCGGGACGGACCGGCGAGCACTAACTTCCCACCGTTTCCCCCTTTTCCGCCCTCGGCTCCCGCCCTCGCCGCCCACCTCGGGCTATATCAGTTGTACCCCTCGCCGGAGTTCCTCACACTCTCTCATAGCTCCCCCAGCCCACCAGCCCGAACTCCGGCGAACACTTTCTCGCAGCTCACCTCCCCCGGCCATGGCCGAGCGGTACCCCGGCGACGGTGCGACGGCGAACGGCTTTGGCCGGCGCACCCTCCAGGCGTGGGAGGCGCGCCTGCTCTATGAGGCCGGGTATATGGCGCTGCCGGACACGCGAAACCCTCCGGGATGGAAGCTAAGCGCCGGTGGCATCCCTATCCCGCCAGCGCCGACGCCGGAGGAGCTCTCGTACGAGATTTAGGAGTTCATCAGCGCCATGGACGGCCCCTTTGCCGCCGAGTCGCCCGACAACCTCCTCTACTGGGAGGAGTTCTTCGCGGAACGCCGCGCCCAGGAGCTCTCCCGCCACGAGGGGCCGCCCAACGAGTCGCCGCCGAAGCGCAACAACTCGGCGGGTCGCCGGCGTTGGTAGAGCGCGCCAGGCCAAACGCTGAAGGCGGTGCTGGAGCACATCAACGCCGAGAACACGCCGCGTCTAGGCTTCCTCCGCAAAGCGGATGCCGAGGAGGATGGCCAGCATGAGTTTCTCCTCCTCCGCCTTGGCCTCCCACTCCTCGGGCTCGGTGCCGCTGCGCACACCGACTGCGCCTTCGCCGGGGCTGCGCGCAGTCAAGCGTGAGGCGGGCTCGCCTGTGCGCTCACCGCCGTGGACACGCTCGCGCGACATCGTCATCGGCGAGCCACGCGCGTCGGCGTCACCAACCGACCACCTTCGACTTCGACGCCCGAAGATTGAAGGCTCAGCGCCGCCCGACGAAAGCGCCTTGAGGATGGCGCTGGAGCAGTCGCTCCGCCACTCGGCGCCGCAGCCGCCGTTGGTGGAGTCGTCATCGCCGGACATCCTGGAGTGGTCCAGGAAGGAGGAAGAGCGGCAAGCGTCCACAACTGCGGCAGAGGCCGAGGATCAGGCGGCTCGGAGGCGGGCGTTATCGCGGTAGCGAAGCGCCGCTCGTCCTCGGCAACGGCGAGGATGAAGTCCCATCCCATCCTACCAGCCGTGAGTGCGGCGACCCACCCGAGGAGCTCCGCACCGACCGCCCGGCGGCAACGACGACGATGGCGGCGGCGAGGACGATGGTCGGGCCAATCCCGGCTATACGGCGTTCTACAGCAACTTCAGTATGTAGAACGGCGACGGCACCGACCAAGGCCACGGCGGCGGCCTTTTTTAGTTTATTATGTACTAGTTTAGTTTAAATTCGATGTAAACCGCCTATATTCGCCCATCTTAATAAAATTCGTCCAACTTTAATAAAATTTAGCCGAACGTGGGAACTCGGCCTGGGTACGAGAGTGGGAAACTGGACATACTCAGACCGATAACTTGTTTCGTCCGGCCGAAAAAAGATCCGGTTTTCGGCCTGGGTTCGCCCCAACTAGAGATGCTCTAATATACCTGTAGGACCGTAATTGTCTTTTGAAGGAGAGCGGCACGGTGTGCCGGCAGGTCGCTGAACGCCATGGCACGCCAGCCAAAGATCATGCCTAGCTGTGGCCTGGCTGGGACTGGGAGCAAGCAAGAAGCTCCAGGAATGACTCACATGCGCTGTAAAACACAGCAGAATCTTACTGTCACAGTCAGATTTGCACGTTGAGGCAGTGCTCCCTCCCCCGATGCTCCGACAGCAAGCCTGCGCCGAGAGGGGAGTAGTAGTACTACTACTCTCCAGGCTTGAATTTAATGTCACCCACTGAGAGACAGCTCGCCTGGATTTGGATTAATGCACGGCCGTCTTCTTCCTCCGGCCGGCTGTGCATCTCTGCTGGTTCCGTGCTTCGTCATGTTCAATTGTTGAAGCATAGTTCTGATCAATGCCACTGACTGGAGAATAATGAATATGGTTGCAACTATAGCATGATCCGGCCATCTCTGGTTGATTTTACCGCTACATCCGCACTACTAGTACCGTCTTGTTACTAGATCAGGGAGTCAGGGATCATGTAACATCTATCTGTGGTAAGAATAAAAAGACTTAGTAGTTACTAGTATCTCGTTATTACCGTATGATTTTAAAACCTGAAAGACATAGCTTGTCAAGTCTTTGTTTCAAGGAGCCACCGAGAGAGGACATACATGATGGCTTTTCCGGTGATGTGGAGCAAAAAGGCCAGGGCAGAGAGCAGGAGCCGCTCGGGTGAGCACATGCCGGCCTTGGACTCTTCCCCTGATATCTCCCAGCTGCCTGCTGTCCATCTGGTCAGCAGTACACATCCATCCACACACATGCATTAAACCCTCCGCACGTACAGCCTGCTCTGGCGCCCTCTCCTCATCATGGCGTATCCTTTTCAAGTAGGATTGTAGATCACCAGTTGATGTGACATGTTAGCACATATTCTCCATGGGTAAAAAGGATCAAATCCCACAATATCACCTGTCCATGCATCCACATCTACCTACCTGAAGAAATGGACTTGACAAGAACAATCTCCTCCCTAGCTTTCAGCTGCATGCAATCTCACAGACATACTTAAGTGGTAAACTACATCCCATTTCCATGTTTTGGTAGCCAGATTAATTACTACTATGTAGGAGTACACCATCTGCATCATGCGTATGGTTCTTATCCGAAGGGAGACCACCGTTGCCAGTGCAGCATGTTGAGGAATCTTGACTCCTATGATGAGATTCTGGACAAAGAATTGCTCGTGGTACCCCTGTACTTGCCTCACCCAATCTATATAACAAGAAAGATCCAGAGCCGCATCACGCATATCCTACTATACTAAACAAGCAATTAATTTGATCAATTGATTGATTAATCAGCACATGGGATCAAAGAGAGAATGCTAGCTTGATTATTACTCAAATGATTCTGTTTTCAAACACATTATATGTCTGTAATATTTTATTCGGTTTGGACGGATGCGTTTAGGCACTGGTTGGTAGGTATACATGCACGCAGCTGCACGCCCTACTGATGGAGTAGTACAATCAGTAATCACTCAATTATTCGTAATGCGACAAACGACGTGCCATCCAAATGCCCATAGAGCTCATCAGTTGTAGTAAATGTTAGGAGGAAGTAACAGCATGAGAACTAAATATGATTAATCAAGAGCAATCCATCGCTGACACAATAGACATACAACAAACAGAAGGTGATCATTTGAATCATGCATGCATATATAGTTCTTACTTCTTCCAGCCAACTAATTACAAATAAACACCTAGTAGTGATCAAAACATCTTCTTGTAATCGATCAGCTGAAGAAATGGCTGGCTTGTGCAGACAGCTTAGCTAATAATTAACATACTCCAGTCCCATCCCATGTGTGGCCAACCAATGATCACATAGAGGAGGCACAATACGCTACTACTACTAATTAACTTAATAGTACTACTAATGCTGCACCGACGATGGTAGGAAAGCAGGCAAGAAGAGCAGAAGAGAGCGAGAGACAGAAAGAAGCGGCCACGGCAATAAATGGATCATGGGATGCATGCTCCTTTTCTCCTCTCTTCTTACATGTACAGTGGCACAACAACTGCCATGCAAAACGTCGACGGCCCGTCGTCCGGCTAGCCGGAGCTGCCCCAGCTACGCACCGTAGATCGCTGAGACGCTCCGGAGGACGGCCACCTTGAGCTCCAGCACGCAGATGTACTCGGCCGTCCGGCGGAGTAGCGCGTCCACATCGGCGTCGCGGCGGCGGGCGGCGCTGGCGGGCACGATCTTCTTGAGCTCGCGCAGCCTCCGCAGCACCATGAGCTGGAACGGCCTCCTCCTCCTCAATGACACCATCCCTCCTCTATACCTACTACCGGCGCCGCTCTTGCCGGCCCTCACCATGGACATCTTCCTTGTCATCACTCTAGCTACCTCTCCCTCTCTCTCTCTCTCTCTCTCTCCACAGATGCGTAGTTGTGTTGTAGCTAGCTGGCCTTAGTTTGTATGGTAGCTCGTGTTGTATGCGGTGTGTGGGGGTGTAATGGGAGAGAGGGGCACCCCCGTATATATAGGGGTGGATTTCACTTGGCCATGTGGGAGAACTAGGTTCTAAGCTGTAGACTGAGCTGTAAGGAGGTATACTTGGAGCCATCACAGGCCATTCAGTCCCTAGTGTGTGTGTGTGCTTTGCCACATCTCTAAACTATGTGCAGCTATTATTGGCCAGGGTAGGGTGGCTGTGGCTCCCTGCTTGCTTATATACTTTAATCCAAAGAGGAAAACCTATAATACCCTGACTGCTGTGCCTGTGTCTTCTATGGAGGTGTCTGTCTGACTCTCTCCATTTGCTTGAGCATCATATATATGTATCCCTCATTTTAATTTACCACTGATCTTCAGCTCTTTTCCATCATATATGTTAGTCCATGAATTGGACATGTGTTCAAACTATGTACAGCGCCTCAAGTGATTATTGACAGTGAAATCAAGCACTGCTCTGACCACGATCGACTCCTCCAAGATCCTGGGCATGGGAAGATGCATGAATTAAAGTGAGATTTTCCCTAGCTTTTCTTTTCTCTTAAGAAAGAGAGAGAGAGAAGAAGAAACAGTGAGTGGCATGCTGTGACGAGCGAGGACAGCTCGATAAATTGGGTAATAATTGCTTGACGTCGCCACGTCTCGTGCGCTTGTTTCTTCCTTGTCATCGATCGCATGCACGCACACTCCATATCAAATTATCAATCCAACTAACCCTGATGCATGCCAAGATGGCCACTGCACAAATAGCTCCTCCTCCTCCTCCTCCTCCTCCTCCTCACCAACAAGGCCAATCAGTTTCCTCAGCGGATCTAATCACGTACGTACACTTCGATCAATCTCAGGCAGCCAATGCAAATCTTCGATTACCCCGGCCGGCAGTGGTCGTGCAAATATGCATGGTGGTCAACAACGTCATGCAGCTGTGTGCTAATTAACCTGCAGCCATACGCTGATGTGGTTAGCTAGTGGTGGCTGCAATCATTGGAGGAAGTTCCATGCGCATGCGCGAACGTCGCCAGAAGCTGCAGCTAGCACGCCGGCCCGTGGTAACTGCAATGTTTTTCACCATGAGCGACTGCCCCGGCCGGCCGGCTCCATGCCTGCGCTGCATGCGCACACATGGCCAACTTGTGCTTAATTAAATTTGGGGTTCTCGTTTTCAAACAACGAACAACAGTGCCCCGGCCGGCCTGACGAAGAATTTTCAAGATATCAATATAGAAAGACTGGATGGGTACTAATTAATTCAGCGCATTTAGCCTTCCACAGGGTTTCTGTTCAAATTAATGGCACATGAAGAGAATCGGAACCAACCGAGACCGGCTCACAATTATATATATCTGCGGGATTTCATGGATATTACTTTGTTTCATTGATAGAACACACATATATATCCGCTATACTCAGCAAATCCTCCGGCAACCGATCATGCTTCAACATCTACTACTACTACTTAAGATCCATGCATGAATCTTCGTTCCTTGTTACTAGGAGCGGGGAGAGAGTCAACAATCCGAGTGCTCCATGAAAGTGCAGTTTCAACTAATAAAAAGGAAGGCATTGATCAGATGGCGATGTGTGTGATGAGTTGTGAGGACAATCCATGTGACCCGTTGGAGCGGTGCTGGAGCTGGGAACATGGGATTGCACCACAGGTGTTGTTGCAGGAACAGGGAGAGAGAGCAGAGCAGAGCCGGCCGACGCCTCTTTCGACCAGCTGCGGAGATCTGAAACTTGATGAGAATGCAGATCATATAAGTAGATACAAAGTGGTGGTGTTGGGTTGATCATCAGCTAGCATTGAGCCCCTGGACTGCTGGAGTCATTTACAGTCGTTGTTGCTAATTAGCTAGAAGGAGATCGAGAAGATTAACATGCATATATATATGTAGTGTAGATGGAGCGCATGGAGAGTGCTCCAGAAATGGCATGCCCGGATACACTGTGGCACAGTCACACTCCAGCCGTCCATTCACAATTTGGGCAGACAGCTCCACGATACAAGTGACAGGGCCGCAGCGCGCGGGTCGAATCTTTTCGAATTGCGATCGATGGCTAGCTAGCTAGCTAGCTGGCCGATGGAGGGCGGAGGGCCGGGCGTGGCGCTGTAGCCCCAGCGTGCAACAGCCTCGCTCTAGCCAAACTGTCAAAGCAATATCGCCCACATGGAAAGGATGATGGGCCTCCATCGATCCATCGCCTAGCAGCTACCTCATCATGCACGTACTCGTACGTACGTACTCACGTGCAACGGCATCAGCATCAGCTACCCCTAACCCCTACCTAGCTAGCGCTGCTACGTACGTATAATGTCGACGTGAACAAACTACCAAGACTGTACGTGTTTTGGAACGCTCAAATATATATATGCAAACTAGATATAGTGTATCAACCTTGATCTCCAAATACTTACAAAATGCGACACGTACAGAGCCCCGGTCATTTTGACAGGTACGGCCGGCTGCCTGGCTGGCTGCTGGCACGATCAGCAACTATTGTTTTGCACTGTTGTTTGGTCGTCTTAGGGTAGCTATATAGGCGGATCATGGTCTTGAGCACATACGGTGTACAACAAACTATGTCTCTCCCTCCATCTGAATGACATGATGACATGCATGCAGTCCTCCGGCCGTAGATCTGCATGCATGTTCTCCCTCCGGAGAGAAAATGAAGTCGAGGAAAAAGGCCAACACTGTCACATGGTAACTGTTAGGGTATATTATTAATTAATTTTTTAAAGTTGCCACGTGCACAAGACGAACGAACAGTTTAATAAACTATGTAATATATATATATATATATACTATTGTGTATCATTGCTCGAATGGAACCAAAATGAAAATAATGCATGCCTGAGCTGAGCTAGACCGGGTATGAGCGTGATCGGCAGGAGGGAGTACGTACGTACGTACGTCCGGTGTTAATTAGCACGCAGATCCATATTCATGCCGACGTGGTGGTGTGGTGTAGACGTGCGCGAAGAAGAGTCGACGGTGACGGAACGCGCGCGTCAAACGAGCCTATCAGCTCAGCTGGGAGCAGTCGAGGGACCCCGGCCGGCAGCACAGGCAGGGGAGCTTTCTCCGCGCACCTGCGCGCACGGAGCCATGAAAGTTCAGTGCCAGCCGGGATGCCCGCCGTTAAGGCCAGCGAGCTGTAGCTTAATTAGCTAAGCCCGGTGGAGCGAGCAGTAGGGTGGGGGGGTCGTGGGGGCAGCGGCACGCACGGCCTGCGCGTGCGCACGCAGGTGGTGTCTGTGCGTGCGTGCGCGCGTGCATGTGGCGCGGCAGCAAAGGGCAGGGCAGGGCAGGGCAGGACAGGGCGCGCGCATGTGCACGTCGCCGTCGCCCCAAGCGTGGACAGCGCTGAACCCCATGCACGTGTACCTCCGCAATTACGACTCCACCACCAGGACCCACCAACCAGTACCTCTCTCTCACACCGTCTAAACGAGATACTAGCTGAGCTAGCTATTCGATCGGCCGCCGGATCGTGTGTGTGATTAACGGCTCCATGCACACGTACCAAATCCACACACGCTTCCTAATTTAATTTCCTCCATGCCTTTCCGTGAAATCCAGGGGCTCATCACTAGTAACTCACCTTGGACACGGCGGGTGCGACACATGGGATCAACGTGCATGATAAAGACGTACTACGTACGTACGCTGGCTTGACAATGTAGGTCAGGTGCCGGCGATTCATGCATGCATACAAACATAGGGCTCCGCTCCGAGCTCCATGCATGCATGTATCTGCCGGGAGCACATATATAGGGGCTAGGGATCCACGGGACGCCAGCGCCTTCGTTTCGTCCGATTGGTGGGAACTGGTAGCACGCGCGCGTGTGACAAGGCTGTTTCAGAGTATGCATCCATACTACCACCAAGACGATTCACTAACTGAATAAACGTTGTGACATACACTGATTTTAGTAACTTGCGCGCTGCAATCGGACTAGCACATGGTGTGATGGATAGGACCTTGTAGCCCGTAGGTATGTTTTTACTAGGCGTTTACTGCCTTGAAAAAGGCTTTAAAATTAGGAGGGTTGATACTAGTACAAGATGTATCCCCAAGGTTTGGATTGTTGGCACAATCATACATAGGTGATCCACAAAATCCTAACATCGCAATGATCCACCTATTTTCTCTTTCAACTAGGAAGCAAAATCCATGCTTAATCGACAACATTCACAACTTCTTGGCTCCTGCGCACATAACTTGAAGGTATCCAACTGAGTACTGACACCTAGACATCTATGAAGCGCATACTGTCATGATATTGTCGATGAGTACGCCATAAGGGGTCCTCACAGATGGTTTAGAAGGGTGGGGGAGAAAGGTTGTGATCGTCTCGGATGGCGGTTCACAAGTTACACAGGTTCAGACCAAACAATGGTGGTCAGATTCTACTCCTTCTACATATCACTATAATGGCAACTCGTGCTTGGTTACAATGATGTGTAAGTCATCGTCAAGCTTATGGCCTAAAGGCTACCTCTTGTCGGCTTATATCAACGACCATACTAAGGGTTACATGGAAAGACCTAAGGCGGTAGGATTATAAAGTCCTAGACTAATACAACTATATTATGTGCCTTGTACTCCAAGGCGTCAAACTCCTTTTGCGTGGAGGACTCCGGCTAGCCTTTCACGATCCTGCCAAGCCTCCATCTCATCATTGGCAACTAGGCCGCCAGGTAGGCTAGCTATGTGCATGACCATCGACTACGGGACACCCGGGCTTGCCGGAATAAAGCAATGCCATGGTGATATCCATGTAGCATATCCTCAACACATACCTTCCAAAATATAATGATGGATGGCTAGCACTTGGATCTTGGTCCTTTGCAAAGTATATTAATGAAGTCCCTCAAAGCACCAAAGATTCCACATAAAGGCCGTTGGGTGCAAAGGGTAGGGATTCAAACCTTCCACTCGCATAGGATTCCCTCCTAAGCCCTCCCCATCTTTGACACCAAATGGGTAGGGTTCTATATAATCAAGAGTTTATTACGACTTTCTCCCATGTTCTTTCAGAAATTATGATTGTGCCACTTGTTGGAGATATGCCCTAGAGGCAATAAAAAAAGTAGTTATTATTGTATCTTTGTGTTTATGATAAATGTTTACATCCATGCTGTAATTTTATTAACCAAAAACATTAATACTTGTGTGATTTATAAACTAGTTAGAGTCCCTAGTAAAGCCTCTTTATAATACTAGCTTGTTGATTGATAGATAATCATGGTTTTCTGATCATGAACATTGAGATGTTATTAACAACAAGATCATACCATTAGGACAATGGTATGATGGAAATACTCCTATAGATAAGCGTAGCATAAAGATCAAGTCATTTCAATAGTTTGTTTGCTATAAGCTTTCATATACATAGTAACCTAATTCCTTCGACCATGAGATCATGATAATCACCATCACCGGAAGGATGCTTTGATGACATCAAACACCACTTCGTAACTGGGTGGTTATAAAGGTGGCATTGAGTGTTCGGAAAGTATGTGTTGAGGCACATGGATCAAGAGTGGGATTTGTCCATCCATATGACGGATAGATATACTCTGGACCCTCTCGGTGGAATGTCATCCAATTAGCTTGCAAGAATGTGACTGGCTCACAAGGGATCACATATTACAAGAATGAGTAAAGAGTACTTATCGGTAACAAGGTTGAACTAGGTATGTAGAGATACCGACGATCAGATCTCAGATAAGTAAAATATCGCGAGACAAAGGGAAATTGGTTTCGTATGTAAATGGTTCATTCGATTGCAAAGTAATCATAGAAATATGTGGGAGCCATACGAATTTCCAGATTCATCTATTGGTTATTGATCGAAGAAGAGTCTCGGTCATGTATGCATAATTCACGAACCGTAGGGAGACACACTTAAGGATTCGATGTTGTTTAGTAGATATGGAATGTGAGTAAGAAGACTGAATGTTGTTTGGAGTCTCGGATGGGATACAGGATATCACGAGGAGATCCGAAATGGTCCGAAGAATAGGATTCATATAAGGAAAGTTCAATTCCGGAGTTCAGGAATGATTCCGGTGTTTTCACTGAAATGATCTAGAAGGGTCTAGAAGGTTCACCGAACTGGAAGGGGATGGGTACATGAATGAGTCATGACAAAGTGCAATGCTTGCATCAGGTCCTAGGTCATAGGGTTGTGCAAATAAAAGTGAGAAATCAAACTCCAAAATTGAAAACCAAAAGGCAAGTTTGAAAAGTAAAACTGGGACAATGTATCCTGGTGGAGGGAGGAGAGGAAATCTCCTCTCCCTCCACCACGAGCCAAGGAGGAGAGGGAGTTGGAGGAGGATTCAACCTCCCCTCCCTAGCTGCCCCTCCCTCTCATAAGTAGAGGGGAGGGGGCTGCCCCAAACCACAAGACCACCACAACCCCACCCCACGAGCCTGCCGCCGCCAGCCGCTGCCGGCCACGCCTCCTCCTCTCCGGCCTCTAAACCCTAGAACGGCAGGGAACCCTAATACCCCATCCTACCCGCTTTGCCTTAAGGCGAAGCCCTACGGGATCTCCCCTCTACTTCCGACACCATGTCGTCGTGCTGCCGAAATCGCGAGGAAAGAACTACAACCTCCATTGACTGCTGGAACAAGGGACAGGAAGGTCTTTATCGAGTACCGAACGTGTGACCTACTACGGGAGCGATGCCGGAGCACGGCGCCGGAAGGATCGTCTATGCTATCTTGAAATCGGTAAGTGAACGACTACATCACCCACGAGAATCTTCTCTCGTTAACCGCTTTGGAATCTTTGAGAGTGAGTACTCTAATCGACTCGTTCTTACAATCTATGTAACATCCGAAAAATACTAAACTTGGATCATCAAACTCTAATCATCAAATTTAGGGTTAACAAAAACTTTGCTAAATAAAAATATGAAAGCATGCATGAGAGTATGCATTTCATTTTGAATTCTTTTGAACCAACTTGTTTGTGTGATCCTTTGCTTGTAAATGGATGCTTAGGTGAAATAAACATCATCTAAACAATTCCCAAACTTTTCTCAAAGACAAGTAAATCAAAACAAATAAAATAAGGGAATGGTCATTTTGACCAATTTAACTCCCATGCCTACTCTAGCTGTCTCAAACTTTCAGAACTTAACAGAAACTTTTCTGGATCTTTGCACCCCTTGATTGTACTCATAACAAAGTATCAAGGCCCACTTTGTGATCATCCAGAAACATTCAAATGCATAGTTTAAATGACAATTTAAAATTGAATCTTTATCATATGGGAAGATCCCACTTTTTCAAAAACCACTCAAACAAGCTCAACTTTCAAAACCCAAGCATCTGCAGACTCACCAGCACCAACCTAGCACACCCACCAAAAATATTTTCAAAATTTAAAACTTGAATTCATGCGGCCATTTCATCAAACACCTTGCAGATTCAAATCTAACAAAATCAAAACACTATAGTGTGCAGTGTTTTGAGCCTAACTGGTTCCCTCTCTTGCTCACAATAGCCTCAGTAGATCATCTAACGAACTTAACTAATCACTAGCACCACTGTGAGCTCGCCAATGCCATCAATGGTGAACAGCCGAAGCACACCATGCTACCCCAGTGTAGACAGCAAGCTAGGAAAGAAACTAGCCGTGCCAACCTTGTCTGGGAGATCACCCATGCCTCACCGCCCCCTCTCGACTAGCCCTGCCTCGAAGACATCGACCAGAGCATCCAGGAACGCCGCGTGCAGTCTCATCGCCATGCGAGCATGCGCCAGAGCGCCACACTCGACCGACGCCCGCAGACCGTGCGCCGCCCTCGCCGCGTGCATACATGATCGCCACCGACCCAGGAGACCGCCAGACATCCCCGTTCGCCGCCCCATGACGCACAGCCACCGCTCGCCGTCGAAGACGCCGCCTCTGCCGCGTAGAGCATCGCGTGTTCCATACCAAACCGCCCCGCCCCTACTTGCGCATTAAAGCCGTAGAGCATCGCCAGGAGACCACCAAGCGATCGCCACCGCCGGCCATGCCTCTAGCCGCCTGTAGCCATGTCGCCACCGTCGCTGCCCATCCCGTTCGGTCTCGTCGTCGCGGCTATAAATATAGGCCACCCCCAGCCGAATTTAGCATACCATTCTACTCCCCTATCCTCACTGATTGTTCCACCCCGTTCCCGGAGCAAGGCAAGCAGCACTTTGCCGGAATTTCACCGGAGCCTGCCGCTGCTGGAGAAGAAGGGAGCCAGCGATTGGAGCCACCCCAGGAGAAGCTGCCGGTACCAGGAGGTTCGCCGTCGTCGACTTCGTCGTTCGTCCGCCTCGCCGACCCTCGCTTGAACCCCGGTGATCCCCCAACGACCCCCACTGGCCATGCTAGGTTTCTGTCTCGCAGGCGTTTCCCAACATCGACGATGACCCTCAGCCGTTGGATTAGAACCAGATCGAACGCACCACATCGCCCCATACCGCTTCGCACCCCCTCGTCTCATTGACGCGTGGGGACAGCAACTTAACCAGCCCGCGTAAGCGCTGTGCTTAGAAGGCCGGCCCAGTATCACTTCCCGCGCAGCCCAGTTGTTTGAATTTAACCTTTTCCATTTTATTTCAAACACACTTCTATACCTAGTTTCAAAAATCAACCCAGGTCGATTCAGTGAACCAAATTGAATGAAACCAATTTTGTTGGAAAGGCCTGGAAATGCTAAATCCAAGCCCATTGGATTCAAATCATTTGGATCTGTAGATCAGCCTTGGTAAAAATAACAAGGCAGAAGCTTTTCTGCATTTAAACATTTTTCCAATTAAAACCATAATAGCTTTTGAGTTGATTCCAACTCTCAAAAATCACATTTAACCATACCTTTCAGAATATATAAAAATATATAGGTTTACTTACAGAAATAATGTTTAAGTAATAAAAGAATGCCACAGAAGCATTTCTAGTCACTTCTTTAATTAAAATAAAAGGGTAAAATCTTATTAAATTGTGACACCACTTTAAATCATATTCCCATGGACTAAAATATGTGGTGATGACATGTGTCAACATGATCCCATGTTTGGTTTGGAGAATATTAAATCTTAAGTAGTTTTTCAATGAGTAGAAATTAATTTTCTAAAAATAAAAGGAATTAAACCAAGCTTTAATCTTGTAATGTTAGTGATAATGCTAGATCCTCTATAGGACCCTTTTGTGTGATGATTGCAAGTAGTTAAGAATTGTTTGGTGATTGTGTACCTCGTATTTATTTATAGACGCTAGTACCGACCAAGGATACGAGGAGGAAGAAGGATTCTACGAAGAAGAAGCCAAGGAGAACTTCAACCACTGCTCTGCACAAGGCAAGCCTAATGCTACTAGTTGAATGTGCAAGCTAACACTTGCAATTATAAAAGTTAGATAACCTATGCAATGCACTAAGCATGCTTGGTTAGACATATTTGATGATACCCAATCCTAGTTTTATTTACAAGCTTTCTATTTTATTTCTTTATCAAAGCTATTACTTAGAGTTTACTTAGTGATTTGTAGATTCTAGAAAGATATTTAAAGGTTGCATAAAGAGCATAAAATTTGGCCTAAGCTAGAAAATCTTGATGTCATCCTAAGGCATGAGATTGAACTTAGTTGAAACTCCACTAGTTTACTACCCCTCATTAGTACTCACTCCCACTTGTAGATGCTAGTGCTAAGCATAAAACTTGATCAAATTTTAGATGGGAATACTTGGTGGAAAAATGATTATGAAAACCTTGGAATGATGGATCATTCTATTGAAATGTTTTGACATGTGTTTCCGAACACCGGAGGATTTATGGTGATGAAAATGTTGAGGCATGAGCCTTAGCCCTTTATAAAACTGATGGTTGTCTGGATGCGATACCATTCCAATTTTATCGTACAACCACAATACCCGATAATTGGGTAGGGCTTGACTGGAAACTTATATACCTTAGAATTAGTTCCCTCACGGCCAAGGTATGAGCTGAGGCTACCTTGTGAAGATTGTCCACCTGTGCAGTACCCAAGATGACAGTTGGTCATGGTTGGGAGGCCAAACTCACAGGAGAGGTGCTTATACTAGGGCGTGTAATTGAAAGGTTAGGATTGATTATCCGCATACTGAGTATGGTGAATTCGGGATTTGTTCCTGACGGATGTATCGAATGTTGTGGTGAAAGTGTACAATCTCTACAGAGTGTCAAACTATTCGAACAGCCGCGTCTGCGGTTATGGACATTTGGAGTGGCCATACCGTTCCCCCGTCAGACTTTTCAAAATGACTTGTGAAATGAATTGAGACTTTGACTTGACCACAACAGAGTTGTGACATGAAATACAAGTTCCCACTTAGGAGTTATAAAATTTTGACTAGCTTCTCTTACTTCTGAACTTAGTAGAGATAAATCTGGCTTCTTGCAAAACAACCCTAGAGCCTAGTGTCCTATTACCAAAAACCCCTTTCACTTGTTAGTATTAGTTTGAGAGTACTTAAAGAGTACTCATGGATTTGTCCCTGGCTATTCCCATGGCCAGACTATGAAGAGGAGTACCTGGAGGATGGACCCCAGGAAGGTTACGACAACTAGGATCATCTCCCATCGTCAGCATTGCCTGTGACCCCGAAGATGGAGCTTCGCCTACGCTGTCGTTATTTTTACGTATTCCGCTGCTTGAAGTTTTATTAAGAACTGGATCATGATATCCCTATTTGTGTAAGAACTTATGTACGGTTTGTAATGGATGATGTACTATGGTATCCAATTCTGTTATGTCTCGCAAAAATGGTAATCCTGGGATTGCGATATATGGCATAACAGGCATCTGGGATTAAAAATCCGGGTGTTGACAATCTAGTAGATAGATCTTGGCTTGTGTGTGTTCATGCGGTAAAAAATTGTTTTCCATCCTACGAAGCCCTACACCACTATGATTTGGTTCACCGAAAAATCCGGGTGTTGACAAGTTGGTATCAGAGCCATCCTGACCATAGGAGACCCTAGTTAGACTGGAAGTTTGAATCAAAAACTTAGTTTCAAAACCAAAGAAAACAAATATTTACAAAAGCTTATTCTCATTCTTATCCCTTTGATTCTTTCATGAAAATTCATGTTCCTCAAAAACTCTTGCAAAATACATAAAATTATGACACACTTGATCACTCTACTAACTTACTCATCCTATATTCTTATAGATGGACGTGAAGTACAACAAGTTTTATCCGTTGGGGAATGGAGGCGACCTTATCTTTGAGAGGGATTTGGACCAGCTTTCGGAACTTCTGGAGCGTCCGCACCCCAAGTTCTTCGGAGCTCAGCTCAATGATCAAGGAGGAGAAGATCTGCAATGGCTAATTGTTGCAAGTCTCCGAGGAAAGATTGAACCTCCCACTGCTAAGGGAATTTAGTTTACCTTGCGAGAGAACAACTGGCTCGATGGACTTGCCCGGGCAATGCAGGAAGCTCTTTCCCGTCTGTCTGGGCAGAGTATCAATCAGATCAAGGGAACCCGCTTTGAGTTTTGCCCAAGGCGTGATGCTAATGGACAACCACTGGAAGCCACATACCACCCTGAGCTGAAGACCCAATTGGACCATCTCAGCTTCATGATGTACGATCGTCAGCAGGAGTTGGATAACTGTCATGACTACTCCAACCACAAGTCTGCCATCATCAAGACGAAGGATCAGACCATAGCCATGCTAGCAAAGGATCGCAAGTCTCGCCGCCGTCAGCTCGACAAGAAGGAGCGCATCATTGCCTGTCTTCGCCACCGTATCTCATCTTTGGAGGAGACCATCCACGAGAGAGACATGCAGTTGGAGGAAAGGGAGAATGCTAGAGAGGATCTTCGTGGAGACCCCTACTCCTATCTCAGTGAAGATGATGATTTTCTGGAGGATCGGGCTATGGATTTCTTCACCGATGAGGATGATTACGCCTTCATCGATGACGACGGGGATGATGAGGACGATGGAGCCACAGATTCCGAAGAGTAGTAGCACTTGAGCACTAGCGTAGTGAGTAGTATTCGGTCCCATTGTATCATAGTTTCTCGAATGGTTCTTAAAACCATCTGTTTTCTTTGTTGTGGTGTGTGTTGTATCGTGTGCTATGAATGAATGAATGAATGAAAAGCAAGTTGCTAGAAAATCTGAGTCAAACTTTAAAAACTTTTCAAAGCCCCAAAACCTTAGAAATTTCCCTATTTTCTCATAATCTATCTCAATCTTCAGATGCCACATGGAGGAAGTGGTTTATCCCCGGACCCGATGTTGCAGATCCTGCAAATGTTGACTTCTGACCGTGAAGCTGAAAGAGCGGAACGTCAAGCCAACCTAGCCACCCTGCAACAAATAGCTCAGCTAGCTCACAACAACCAAGGCCACGGAAATCAGGACAACCATGGATCTAAGCTCAAGAACTTCCAGAATACCAACCCACCTGTTTTCACTAAGTCAGAAGAACCCCTAGACGTCGATGATTGGCTGCAAACCATGGAAAATTACCTAGAAGTCGCCGGAGTGGAAGCCAACGAGAAAGTTCTGTTCGCCACCCACTACCTAGCCGGAGATGCCAAGGCATGGTGGAACAGTGTTCGCGCAATGACCGGAGGCCAGATGATGACCTGGGAGGAATTCAAGGTCAAGTTCAGCAGAACCCATGTGCCACCGGGTTTAATCAAGAGGATGAGAGACGAGTTCAGAGAACTAAAGCAAGGAAGGATGACTGTAGTGGAATACCGTGACAAATTTTTGTCATTAGCTAGGTATGCCCCGGATGAGATTGACACCGAAGCCAAGAAGAAAGAAAGATTCCTGAATGGTCTGCATGATGAGATGCAGACTGTGTTGGTCAATATTCCCTTTACGGATATTGAAGCCCTTGTCGACTCTGCCATCCAGATGGAAGGAAATATCAACCAAGCCAATGAGAACTGCAAGCGTCGCATGATGCATTAGCCAGGAACCCATCAGACCCCAAAGTATCGCCCTAACCCATCTCTAGGATTTGCCCCAAGAACCAACAGACCCCCGATGAACCGTCCGACTTATCCCAACCGTGGAAACCCTATGCCCGGAGGAAATCACAACAACCCCGGCAACTCTAGCAATTTCAACCGTGCCCTACCCAAGTTCAACACCAACAATGCTACCCCCAACACCAACACTGCCCCGAGGACTGGAAGCAATGTTGTGCCTGTAGCAGCAAAGGACAAGTCGCAGGTGACTTGTTATGACTGTGGAAATAAAGGCCACTGTTCCAACGAGTGCCCCAACAAGAAGAATGCCGCAGCCCCCAATACCAATGCCCTAGCTCAGCAACAGCGTCGTGTTCAGCCAGGAAGGAGATTTGCCCCAGGGAATTCACTCAACCGCAATGGCCGTCTTTTTCTCATGCATGCTGAAGAAGCCCAGGAAGCGCCAGACGTCGTGCTGGGTATGTTTTCTATTAATTTAGTACTTGCAAGAGTGTTGTTTGATTTTGGTGCATCGCACTCATTTGTCACCGAAGAATTTGCATGCACTAGTAAAATTCAACCAACCAAACTGAAGCATGTTATGATTGTTTAAATTCCCGGTTCAACAACCAAGGCTAGGCAAATTTGCAAAGCCGTCCCTATCCAAATCCATGGCATAGATTTTTATGCAAATCTGATAGTACTCAGAACTAAAGGTTTGGAAGTAGTACTAGGAATGGATTGGATGTCCAAACATAAAGGATTGATTGACTGTGCCAAGGAAGCCATAACCATGACCAGTACAGCCGGAATATCAATCGAGCATATATCTGAAACCTTACCTCGCCAATTCAAATGCAACAAGAGTATAGCCCAACCTACCATTGACCAAGTCTGGATAGTCTATGAATACCCCGATGTATTTCCAGATGTTTTGCCCGGTATGCCCCCAGATCGGGATATCGAGTTTATCATCGAACTAATTCCCGGAACAGGACCCATAGCCCAGAGACCATATAGTATGAACCCATCGGAATTAGCAGAACTGAAGAAGCAACTAGATGCCATGCTGGAAATTGGATTGATTCAACTAAGTGCGTCACCATGGAGATCACCTGTCTTGTTTGTGGACAAGAAGGATGGAGGTAACCGTTTGTGTACGGATTATCAGAAGTTGAATGATGTCACTATCAAGAACAAATACCCTTTGCCTAAGATAGAAGATCTGTTTGATTAGTTGAACGGTGCCAAAGTGTTTTCTAAGATTGATCTTAGAACTGGTTATCATCAACTCAAAATTCGTGCAGCGGATATTCCCAAGACTGCCTTTACCACCCGATATGGATTGTACGAGTATACAGTCATGTCTTTTGGATTAACAAATGCCCCCGCTTATTTCACGAATCTCATGAATAAGATTTTTATGGACTTCCTGGATAAGTTTGTCGTTGTTTTCATCGATGACATCCTAATTTATTCCAAATCGGAAGAAGAACATGAGCTACACCTAAGGACCATCCTTGGAACCCTTAGAGAGCATCAGTTGTATGCCAAGTTTAGCAAATGTGAATTCTGGTTACAGGAGGTAGGATTCCTCGGTCACATTGTATCAGCCGGAGGAATTGCCGTTGACCCTGCCAAAGTGAAGGATGTAGAAGATTGGCAAGCCCCAACCACTCAAACCCAAGTTCGTGCATTTCTCGGATTGACGGGATACTACCGCAAGATCGTAGAAGGATTCTCGAGTATCGCCAGACCTATGACCCAATTGCTGAAGAAGGACAAGAAGTTTGAATGGACCGACAAATGTGAAGCGAGTTTTCAAGAGCTCAAAAGGAGACTGATTTCAGCCCCAATCTTAATCATGCCGGATATCACGAAGCCCTTTGATCTGTATTGTGACGCATCCAAGATCGGTCTTGGATGTGTGCTAATGCAAGAAGGCAAAGTTATATCTTATCTATCTCGACAATTGAAGCAACATGAGCAAAATTACCCAACCCATGACCTCGAACTCGCAGCCATAGTTCTAGCCCTGAAGACATGGAGGCATTACCTCATGGGAAACCGTTGTGAGATTTATTCGGATCACAAGAGCCTGAAGTATATATTCACTCAGAAGGAGATGAATATGAGACAGAGGAGATGGATTGAGCCAATCAAGGATTATGATCTAGACATTCACTATCACCCTGGTAAAGCCAATGTGGTAGCAGATGCCCTTAGCCGATTGCCGTGTCGCTTGAACTCCATGATTTTAAAGGAGCAACCAAGCTTGCACAAAGAAATGGAAGATTTTCGAATGGAATTAGTGAGTGAAGGATTTTTGGCTAGCATAGAACTTCAGCCCACTTTGATGAGTCAGATCAAAGAGGCACAGAAGGGAAATGCTAGTATCGACGGAATCAAGCATCGTATCGGTCCAGGCAAAGTACCCGTATTCACCAAAGACAAAGAAGGAGTGCTGTGGTACAAAGAACGCCTTTGTGTACCAATAGATTCTGATTTGAAAGAAGTTATTTTGAAGGAGGCTCATGATACTCTTTATTCTATCCATCCCGGAGGAACTAAGATGTATCAAGATTTGAAAGAACAATTTTGGTGGCATAAGATGAAGAGAGAAATCGGAAGTTATATCGCCAAGTGTGATATATGTCAGTGAGTCAAGGCAGGACATCAAAGACCCGCTGGATTGTTGCAACCCTTGCAGATTCCGGAATGGAAATGGGATTCCGTTGGAATGGACTTTATAACCGGATTGCCTACTTCTAGTAGGGGCAATGACTCTATCTGGGTCATAGTGGACCGATTGTCCAAAGTCGCCCATTTCTTACCCGTCAAGACCACATATTAGAGTTCGAAACTAGTGGAGTTATACATCGCTAGAATCGTTAGTTTGCATGGAGTCCCCAAGAACATCGTATCGGATCGAGGAACTCAGTTTACCTCGAGATTCTGGAAGAAAGTCCAAGAAGGTTTAGGAACCCGCCTAGATTTCAGCACCGCGTATCACCCTCAGACCGATGGACAAACGGAGCGAGTAAATCAAATACTCAAAGATATGCTGAGAGCCTATGTGTTAGAATATGGATCCAAGTGGGAAGATTGTATGCCGTTTGCAGAATTTTCATACAACAATAGTTATCAAGCTAGTTTACAAATGGCCCCATTTGAATTCATGTATGGAAGGAAGTGTCACACCCCTTTGAACTGGTCAGAAGTAGGAGAGAGTCAGATTTTCGGACTTGACATCCTACGAGAAGCAGAAGAGAAGGTTCACAAGATTCATGAGCACCTCAAGACTGCCCAGTCCAGACAGAAGAGTTAAGCCGACAAGAGACGTAGATACCTCGCCTTCAACATAGGAGATTTTGTGTATCTAAAGGTGTCGCCATTGAAGGGAATGCAGCGTTTCCAACTCAAAGGAAAGTTAGCCCCCAGATATATCGGACCCTTCAAAATTTTGAACCGTCGAGGAGAAGTGTCATATCAATTGGAACTACCCGAAGAGATGTCAGCCGTGCACAATGTGTTCCATATCTCGTTACTTCGCAAGTGTCTCGAAGTCCCAGAGAAGACCAAAGTGTTCGAGAACATCGATCACCAGACCATAAAGATCAACGATGACCTGACCTATTCCGAAGTACCCATCCGTATTTTGGAAGAAGCTTTCAGAACTACCCGAACCCGAAGCATCATGTTTCTCAAAATTCAGTGGAGCAACCACACAGAAGAGGAAGCTACCTGGGAGCGCAAAGATCACATCAGGACGGAGTTTCCCGATCTCTTCAAATCCTAGGTAATCTTTTTCGTCCTTTTTCAAATCTCGGGACGGGATTTTGTTTAAGGGGGGAAGGTTTGTAACATCCCAAAAATACTAAACTTGGATCATCAAACTCTAATCATCAAATTTAGGGTTAACAAAAACTTTGCTAAATAAAAATATGAAAGCATGCATGAGAGTATGCATTTCATTTTGAATTCTTTTGAACCAACTTGTTTGTGTGATTCTTTGCTTGTAAATGGATGCTTAGGTGAAATAAAGATCATCTAAACAATTCCCAAACTTTTCTCAAAGACAAGTAAATCAAAACAAATAAAATAAGGGAATGGTCATTTTGACCAATTTAACTCCCATGCCTACTTTGGTTGTCTCAAACTTTCAGAACTTAATAGAAACTTTTCTGGATCTTTGCACCCCTTGATTGTACTCATAAAAAAGTATCAAGGCCCACTTTGTGATCATCCAGAAACATTCAAATGCATAGTTTAAATGACAATTCAAAATTGAATCTTTATCATATGGGAAGATCCCACTTTTTCAAAAACCACTCAAACAAGCTCAACTTTCAAAACCCAAGCATCTGCAGACTCACCAGCACCAACCTAGCACACCCACCAAAAATCTTTTCAAAATTCAAAACTTGAATTCATGCGGCCATTTCATCAAACACCTTGCAGATTCAAATCTAACAAAATCAACACACTATAGTGTGCAGTGTTTTGACCCTAACTAGTTCCCTCTCTAGCTCAGAATAGCCTCAGTAGATCATCTAACGAACTTAACTAATCACTAGCACCACTATGAGCTCGTCAATGCCATCAATGGTGAACAGCCGAAGCACACCATGCCACCCCAGTGTAGACAGCAAGCTAGGAAATAAACTAGCCGTGCCAACCTTGTCTAGGAGATCACCCATGCCTCACCGCCCCCTCTCAACCAGCCCTGCCTCGAAGACATCAACCAGAGCACCCAGGAACACCACGCCCGTGCCTCTGTCAACCATGCCGAGCATGCGCCAGAGCGCCACACTTGACCGACGCCCGCAGACCGCGCGCCGCCCTTGCCGCGTGCATACATGATCGCCACCGACCTAGGAGACCGCCAGACATCCCCGTTCGCCGCCCCATGACGCACAGCCACCGCTCGCCGTCGAAGACGCCGCCTCTGCCGCGTAGAGCATCGCGTGTTCCAGACCAAACCGCACCGCCCCTACTTGTGCATTAAAGCCGTAGAGCATCGCCAGGAGACCACGAAGCGATCGCCACCGCCGGCCATGCCTCTAGCCGCCCGTAGCCATGTCGCCACCGTCGCCTGCCCATCCCGTTCGGTCTCGTCGTCGCGACTATAAATAGAGTCCACCCCCAGCCGAATTGAGCACACCATTCTACTCCCCTCTCCTCACTGATCGTTCCACCCCATTCCCGGAGCAAGGCAAGCAGCACTTCGCCGGAATTTCACCGGAGCCTGCCGCTGCTGGAGAAGAAGGGAGCCAGCGATTGCAGCCGCCCCAGGAGAAGCTGCCAGTACCAGGAGGTTCGCCGTCGTTGAATTCGTCGTTCGCCCGCCTCGCCGACCCTCGCATGAACCCCGGTGAGCCCCCAACGACCCCCACTGGCCGCGCTAGGTTTCTGTCTCGCCGGCGTTGCCCAACGTCGACGATGACCCTCAGCCGTTGGATTAGAACCAGATCAAACGCACCACATCGCCCCATACCGCTTCGCACCCCCTCGTCTCACTAACGCGTGGGGACAGCAACTTAACCAGCCCGCGTAAGCGCTGTGCTTAGCAGGCCGGCCCAGTATCACTTCACTTGCAGCCGCTTGTTTGAATTTGAATTTAACCTTTTCCATTTTATTTCAAACACACTTCTGTACCTAGTTTCAAAAATCAACCCAGGTCGATTCACTGAACCAAATTGAATGAAACCAATATTTTTGGAAAGGCCTGGAAATGTTGAATCCAAGCCAGTTGGATTCAAATCATTTGGATCTGTAGATCATCCTTGGTAAAAATAACAAGGCAGAAGCTTTTCTGCATTCAAACATTTTTCAAATAAAAACCATAATAGCTTTTGAGTTGATTCCAACTCTCAAAAATCACATTTAACCATACCTTTCAGAATATATAAAAATATATAGGTTTACTTACAGAAATAATGTTCAAGTAATAAAAGAATGCCACATAAGCATTTCTAGTCACTTCTTTAATTAAAATAAAAGGGTAAAACTGTAAGGGGTCCCAACCATTAATAAGGTAGAGTCCCCTGTGTTTACAATGCTAGTCCCTGGATCAATAGCTAGCATCCATAGTTAAGATGTAATATCAAGAAACAAAGGTCAATATAACTTTATAACCAGGAATAACATAATTTTATTATATCTTACATAGCTCATTTGGCTATTACATTACATTGCAGCAGAATATCTATAAGCATGGGGTCCTTCATCTTCAAAGTGCCACAGGCAGACATGTTGGTTGTAGACTTTGTAATCCTAATCATTTAACTTCACTAATTTCAATCAAACCTGCAACATAATAAGTTACAGCCACAAGGGTCAATACATTTGAATTGTATTGGCAAGTGATACTATGGTAGCATAGTGGAGTCTATCATCTATATGCATTTGGCTAAGTGGAGTTGAGGCTTGCATTGCTCAAAATAGATTTTCCTTATCATTTTGAAAACACTAAGTTTTTGCTTGTCAAAAACAATTCTCCCAATCAAAGATTGAAGATCCTTTAACCCTTGTTCAAACCACAAGTTTTTAACTTAGAAATTTGAATGATGAGATTCTTGACTGCTTCCATGTCTTGATGCTCAAATTGTCCTTTACCAGAGACATGGCTAAGTACTTAGATTTTACACTCTGCAGAGGTGGTGCACTTTCCCCACAAGACTTGGTTTCACCAAGACAAGATCTTTCAGAAGCCTTCCCTTAGACCAAAATGGACGTGTTCCAACCTATCAAACTCTACCACCAACTGTCCATATGGCTAAGTTCTTGCAACCTATATGATCCAGGCAGAGCCCATAATGCCAAGTGGTCAGACTTGAAGCTTCTCAACATTTGACATCTCAAATCTCTTTGTTCCTGGGTGGCCATCCACAAGTGAGATACACAAGGTAAACCATAGACATGGGCCTTGTGAACCACTCAACCAAAATCCACCAAGCAATTAGCATTCCACCCAGGTGATTCATTAACTTAGTTGTTTTATTAAACAAAAACACAAGTCCTTAGACTTAGAAATTTTTCCATAGTATGAATATATAATCCACCCTTGTTTTCTATTAGCTAAGCTAAGCTTGATAGTAGTAGGAATCTTAACTTAGGAAAATTTTACTAAGGCTTCATCTACTAGGTTTTCCTATAGCAAGGTTTATACTTAGCAAAATTCCATGCAAGTTTTACTTAGAAAAAAATCACTAATGCATAGTGAAAATAATGGGACAAAAGTATGAAGCATCACTTGCCTTTTTGGTAGAGGGTATAAGTACACTCCTTGTCCTTGCAACAATCACACTCTTCAAGTCACTACAAATCAATCAAGCAAGGCACAATCTCAATCTACCAATCAAGCAAACATCACATAAAATCATAAAGTCAAAGTAATGCATGCAAGCATGCCAAGCTTTGTTTTATTTGAAAAAGTGGTTCCTAATGGGTCATAAATATTTGAAAACACCTAATGGTCATTTTATAAAGTGGCAAAGTCACTTGCAAAAGATTTCACTTCAAAAACCATTTTCAAAACAAGGTATCATTTTATGTGGTGTAAAAATGTTTTAGTAAGGCATTAATCTATAGGATTCACAAAACATGTTTTCAAACCATAAAACTTGGTGTTTGGGGTCAGAGAGTTTAAAAAAAACATTTTCCAAAAGTTTTCTTCCAAAACCATTTTTAATAAATAAATCATATTTTTATTTGACTAGATTTGGTTTTAAATCAAAGAATCATTCTTTTGTTTCACCAAATACATTTTTGAAACCACAAAGTGTTTCCTATGGTCAGTAGGTTCAAATCAATCCAATTTCCAAAGATTTTAACCCCAAATCATTTTTGAACAATTTTTACAATCTAAACAAGCATACAAATGTTTCTGCAAAAACAAACAGTTTTCCAGAAGCTTTTTACTAAACCAATGGCATGGTTTGCTAGGTCTTGTCTCACTGATTCCATTGATATAAAATTTGTAATTTTTGGACATGTGGATCAAAAGTTATACCAATTACAAATTTGCATTCTAATTAGATCAAAAATCTGTTTTAAATCAATTCCAGTCCACGTGGCAGTTTCTGATTGGACAATAACGGTTCGCTCAGATCGGCTACGGGTGCGTTGGATCTAACTGAAAACGTGCGGCACAGATGGACGCGTACCCCTTCGGCTAAGGATCTATCGTGAGCGTCGGATCAAGATCCTACGGTGTGCAGCGTGCCAGCCATAGATGGGCGGCTTCGGTGGCTGGCACACGGCGCTACAGGAAGCTAGAATGGCTAGGAAGATACTCATAGTGTTCGTGGCGTCGTGCTGATTCTCAACGTGTGGTCCGTTTGTCGAGGGGCGCTCTGGGTAGTCCTGAATCGCTCGCCGGAGCTGTGCTTCACCTCGGGCACGAGCAGATGTTGTCGGAGGTGAGCGTCTGGGGCGCAAGCGAGAGTAACAACGCATCAGGAAGATGCACACGAGTTCAAGGTTCACGGAAACACTCACCAGTGAGCAAGGGGCGCACGAGGTCGTCGGCTATGGCTCACCGGAGTTGGGCTTATCGTCGGTGGAGCTCGGACATGGTCAGAGTCGAGGCTGCAAGGCATGTGCGGGCAAGCTGGCGCTATGGGGAGGTTCGCCTGGAAGTGGGGAGGGTGTCTGTGTGATTGGGGAGGCAAGTGGTGGCGTGGGGCTGCCGGAATTCTCGCCGGAGCGTCGTCGGACAGTGGCGTGTTTGAGCAAAATTCGATAGCCTGGGGGCGTGTCGAGGTGGGGCGACAGAGGGGAACCAGAGAGGAGAGGGAGACGATTTATCGTGCGTGGTCGCAGCGAGGTTAAGGCGCGGCATTATGGCGAATTGATCGCGAGGTTTCAATGAAAGAACGGCCCAAGCGTGGTCGGGTGGAAACGCATTTAACGTGAGGGGTGGGGTCCTTTGTCAGCGTGAGAGAGGAGAGGAGAGTTGGGTCCACTGGTCGGTGTCTGCACGGGTGCGAGAATGGGTGTAAAACGATTCGCGCGTGGGGAAAAGGAGTTGGGCTGGAATGGGCTGTTGGGCCTAGTTGGGCTGCTGTCCACTTCTATTTTTTTCTTTCCTGAATCTTTTTCTTTTTCCAAATTCAATTTCTGTTTTGAAATTCAACAATCAATCAAGCATTCAAATTAATTCAAACATCCACCACACTTTGCAATTGAATTTAGTTCTGTTTAACAACATAAACCAATTCCCAAAATAAAATAATTTTATTCTTTTTAGGATCTATTTAATAATTAAATAAAATAGACCTTAATTATTAATTCAAAAAGGGTTTTGATTTATTTAATAAAATCTTCATTTGAAATCCAAATAATAACAAAACCAAAACAGTAGGTTTCGTTTGAAAATATAGAATACTTGGAAAACTTGTTTAAAAATAAAATAACATTTTTATTTTAGGGTCCATTAATAATTAAATAAGATGGACCTTAGTTATTAAATCAAATAGGATTTGTTTTATTAAAATCTTTATTTTGAAATCTAAAATAAAATCAAAAACACTTCAGTAGGTTTTAATTGGGAATATAAAATACTTGGAAAACTTATTTAAAATAAAATAATAAGTTTTAATGTTTTATTTAAAAGGGAAAGTCTTTATTTTAACAAAATTGGGTAATAATAAATCCCTATTATTTTCTTTAAACAAATCTTTATTTTTTTGATCAAAACAAAATGTTTTATTTCAAAAGCTTGGCCAAGGTTTAATTTGGATCTATAAAATAATCTTTATTTATAAATCTACCTTTTCTTTTGAAAACCAAATCTTTTATTAAAAGATCCAAAATAGTAATTTCAAAATATTTTTAGCTTTATTGTTTATTTAACTTTTTAAATCCCTTTAGGATTTATCTTGATCAAAATAGGTTTGAAGGGTTCCAATTGGAATCAAAAACTTTCTTCTCACCCTAAAAATCAACAAAGTTTTATTTTATTCATTTATTTTTCACATTACAAGATTTGGAAAATCTTGGGATGTGACAAAAACCTTATTAAATTGTGACACCACTTTAAATCATATTCCCATGGACTAAAATATATGGTGATGACATGTGTCAACATGATCCCATGTTTGGTTTGGAGAATATTAAATCTTAAGTAGTTTTTCAATTAGTAGAAATTACTTTTCCAAAAATAAAAGGAATTAAACCAAGCTTTAATCTTGTAATGTTAGTGATGATGCTAGATCATCTATAGGACTCTTTTGTGTGATGATGCTAGATCATCTATAGGACTCTTTTGTGTGATGATTGCAAGTATTTAAGAATTGTTTGGTGATTGTGTACCTCGTATTTATTTATAAACGCTAGTACCGACCAAGGATACGAGGAGGAAGGAGGATTCTACGAAGAAGCCGAGGAGAACTTCAATCACTGCTCTGCACAAGGCAAGCCTAATGCTACTAGTTGAATGTGCAAGCTAACACTTGCAATTATGAAAGTTAGATAACCTATGCAATGCACTAAGCATGCTTGGTTAGACATATTTGATGATACCCAATCCTAGTTTTATTTACAAGCTTTCTATCATATTTCTTTATCAAAGCTATTACTTAGAGTTTACTTAAGTGATTTGTAGATTCTAGAAAGATATTTGAAGGTTGCATAAAGAGCATAAAATTTGGCCTAAGCTAGAAAATCTTGATGTCATCCTAAGGCATGAGATTGAACTTAGTTGAAACTCCACTAGTTTACTACCCCTCATTAGTACTCACTCCCACTTGTAGATGCTAGTGCTAAGCATAAAACTTGATCAAATTTTAGATGGGAATACTTGGTGGAAAATGATTATGAAAACCTTGGAATGATGGATCATTCTATTAAAATGTTTTTACATGTGTTTCCGAACACCAGAGGATTTATGGTGATGAAACTGTTGAGGCATGAGCCTTAGCCCTTTATAAAACTGATGGTTGTCTGGATGCGATACCATTCCAATTTTATCGTACAACCACAATACCCGAGAATTGGGTAGGGCTTGACTGGAAACTTATATACCTTAGTATTAGTTCCCTCATGACCAAGGTATGAGCTGAGGCTACCTTGTGAAGATTGTCCACTGCAGCAAGACCCAAGATGACAGCTTGGTCATGGTTGGGAGGCCAAACTCACAGGTGAGAGGTGCTTATAATAGGGCGTGTAATTGAAAGGTTAGGATTGATTATCCGACATCGAGTATGGTGAATTCGGGATTTGTTCCTGACGGATGTATCGAATGTTGTGGTGAAAGTGTACAATCTCTGCAGAGTGTCAAACTATTCGAATAGCCGCGTCCGTGGTTTTGGACAGTTGGAGTGGCCATACTGTTCCCCCGTCAGACTTTTCAAAATGACTTGTGAAATGAATTGAGACTTTGACTTGACCACAACAGAGTTGTGACATGAAATACAAGTTCCCACTTAGGAGTTATAAAATTTTGACTAGCTTCTCTTGCTTCTGAACTTAGTAGAGATAAATCTGGCTTCTTGCAAAACAACCCTAGAGCCTAGTGTCCTATTACCAAAAACCCCTTTCACTTGTTAGTATTAGTTTGCGAGTACTTAAAGAGTAAACATGGCTTTGTCCTTGGCTATTCCCATGGCCAGACTATGAAGAGGAGTACCTGGAGGATGGACCCCAGGAAGGTTACGATAACTAGGATCATATCCCATCGTCAACATTGCCTGTGACCCCGAAGATGGAGCTTCGCCTACGCTACCGTTATTTTTACGTATTCCGCTGCTTGAAGTTGTATTAAGAACTGGATCATGAGATCCCTATTTGTGTAAGAACTTATGTACGGTTTGTAATGGATGATGTACTATGGTATCCAATTCTGTTATGTCTCACAAAAATGGTAATCCTGGGATTGCGATGTATGGCATAATAGGCATCTGGGATTAAAAATCCGGGTGTTGACAATCTAGTAGATAGATCTTGGCTTGTGTGTGTTCATGCGGTAAAAAATTGTTTTCCATCCTACGAAGCCCTACACCACTATGATTTGGTTCACCGGAAAATGCAAGAAGATTTAGCGCTCTCATTACTTCTATACCATTGGACATAGTTGAAACAACGATTGTGCCACTACGATGCTGGAAGAGATTTCTAAAGGGTTGCAACACATACTTGGCAATATGCGCAACTTATTTGACAGGAAAGTCCAGAGAACAGCTTGCTACAACAAGTATTGTAGATACCGATAATTGGCTATTTCTCATAGCTTATGTTGTTCTTAAGGATGAATCTAATGAAAGATGCATATTGTTGATAGAGGACTCCATGGAGTAATAGGTTGCCTTGAAGTCTTTGTGATACACCTAATACATGCAAGAGGTTAGAGAATGTTGTTGATATTGTATTTCCTCGGGTTGAGGGTAGATAATATCTCTCCAAGACGGAGAGGCAAATCATGTCTTAGTAATTCACCTCACACAACTTGGTTCATAGATGGCCCAAGCAACACCTTTATGATTATCATTTATAGAATAATGTTTGGTGGACTCAAATCCCACTAACTGATAACTCGGATAGTGCGACCACCTCATGTCTAAGGATTCAATTGCTTAAGCCGGACCACATGAAAACATACTCGCTATGAATTAATCCTTGCATCAATCTGGCTCACAAAACACCTTAGACGCACCGGTGTGAGTCGGATTAGCATCTCATGTCCATGACAAGTAGAACCTAGTCATGTGCTAGCTTACATATTGGTCTAGGTTGTGTATCCAGTACAACCTTGCTGACTAAGGAAAACTTCACATGAACAGGCTAACCATAAAGTTCTACAACTGAATCAAATAGTATATGGTACATGTTGTTATACATAGGAGAACATGTCTAATGGATAGATAAGAAATGTGAAACCTCTAGGGAATAATACAAACACATTTCTACGTCCATCTACCCCATTCACGTAGTCATGAAGGACCTCAAGGAGAGTTGTGCTCGCATAGGTAGTAGTCATGTGCGACTTCCGGCGGACCGAGGAGCCCGACCGTGCATGAGGTGATATGCGCTTGGGTGGGCCACATGCATGTGCGAGCTCAGCGGATAGAGAAGAGTCACGCTCCAGCATAGCCGTTGTTGGGAATGAGTCTTCACCTTTACCTTTTGTTGGAGATATGTTCATGAATTGATCTCACTGATGCACGAGTTGGGTAGGCTCACTCCTTGTCGCATCCCTATTGGGAATATGCCCTAGAGGCAATCATGTATGATGTAATTCCCATTGTATTTATAAAGTTACTAAGTTGTCCATGTATGAACATCTGATGTATATCATTGAATATGTGATTCAGTTGTAGAACTATACAATCATGTTGTTCATACTAAATATCCTTGGTCGTCGAGGTTGTGCTGGACACACAACTTAGACCAATGTGAAAATAGGATGATGACTCGTTCCACTTATCATGGGCATGGTGATGCCATTCCGACTTACACGGATTCGGCTAAAGAGTTTAGCGAGTCAGATTGACCCACATTGAGATATAGCGAACTAGTCGTCATTTGTATGTCTCAATCAATGTAATCCTTAGACCTGAGGTTGTTACACAATCTGAGTTAAGGATCAACAACTTAGGTTCTGTCAAACGATGATCCATAACAGGGCAGTTATAAAGGCAGAGTTTGGGTTGACTGAGAATCAAGCTGCGTGATGTAAATAACCAAGATGGGATTTTGCCCCTTCACCTGGAGAGATATTTTCTGGACCCTCTCGAATGATATGATTTGGAAAGCATGGCCATGCACGACTTGGTTAAGTGTTAACCAAGGCGACCGACTAAGAGTTAGTCGGATGAATCACTTATCTAAGATCGAGAAGAGAGTCAGACTATTTAAGGGATGCCAATTATTCGCCTATAGCCCGACAAGGTATATCGTGAGGCAAAAGGGACTTGGACGTAAGTGGCACTGAAAAAACATGTCGTCATGACTCTTTGGTACTTGGGAGTCTGCACGTTCTGCTAGGATCCTCTATCACTGATCGATTGCGAGTCCGACTCCAATCGTGTCTAAGTTGTCATGAGTCTACGGGGTCGCACACTTAAGAACATGAGCAAGTTTGCATTGGATCTGAACCAGAAATCTCATTGGGTTAGACCCGAGGTGAATTTTGATTGAGTCAGTGAGTCAGACTCACAGTGACTAATGTAATGTGGCTTTAGTGAATGGGCCAAAAGTGAGTGGAGCCTACTTTCACTCCCTGTATATAGTGGGACGCAGATACCCAGGAGGGTTGACGGTTAGGTCATTCCATGCGTTGGAAACCCTAGCTTCCACAAAGAGCCCCCGCCATGTTCTCGTCCTAGCACCACCGTGCGCCCTCCTCATTGATGGCGCTATGTCAACGTGAGCGCTGCTCGAAACCCTGTGGAGCAAGGTATGGTTCAGCACAGCAGCAAGTTTTCCCTCAGTAAGAAGCCGAGGTTATCGAACCAGTAGGAGGAAGGAAACGTCTCAAAGGTGTTGCAAGCAACATGGAAACCTGCACAACACAAACTCAAGACTTTACCCCAACTAATAGTGAGGTTGTCAATCTCACCGGTTGCTGTAACAAAGGATTAACCGTATGGTGTGGAAGGTGAGGATGGTTTGCAACAAGTAAATAGTAACAGTGGGAGATGTATCAATGGTAAAGATTGGACCGGGTTCCATAGTTCACTAGAGGTGTTCTCCTTAGATAAACAAACATGGCATGCTACGTAAACAAATTACAGTAGGGCAATTGACAGGACTGAGCAAGGCATAACAATGCAATACTAGACATAAAGATCCTATGAGATTTGATTGGGCAATACAACAATATACATAGACCGCCATCCAACTGCATCTATGACTAGAAGTCCACCTTTGGGTTATCATCCGAACCCCCTCCAGTATTAAGTTGTAAGCAATAGACAACTGTTTTAATCAAAGTGTGTAAGGTAAACAGTCCACTTGTTCATTGAACAGGAGACCGTTGTTTTCTCCCTAGTGGCAACATCACATCTACAACCTTAGAGATTTTTGTCGCTTCCCTTGATTAAATAGAGGCATGAACCCACTATCGAGCATAAATACCCCCTCTTGGAGTCACTAGAAACTACTTGGCCAAGATAGCTACTAACAACGGAGAGCATGCAAGATCACAAACAACACAGACATGAAAGAGTCAATAAGACAAAACCATTAATCAATCTAACATAGTAATCTCAATATCCATCCGATCCCCGCAAGACAACATGCATGATTACAAATAGATGAGATCTTGATCATGAACGGAGCTCATAAGATCTAGACATGAAAGCACAAAGGAGGAGGTACAACCATCTAGCTACTACATAGAGCTGTAGTCCAAGGTGGAACTATTCACGCTTCATACCGGAGGATGGCATGATGAAGAAGAAGGCCTCCAGGATGATCTCCCCTCCGGCAGGGTGCCGGGAATAGCTTTAGATCCCCCCGATCTAGGGACGATGGTGGTGGCGGCTACAGACGGTTTCGTGGAATATTGATCGGGTGCTTGTGGTTTAGGCATCGGAGGCTGCTTATAGGCGAAGAGGCGAGGCAGGAGGGCGTCCAGGGGGCCCACACCCTTCCCAGGCGCGACCACAGGGTGGGCCCGCACTTGGGGGTGGCCGCCCTGTGGCGCCCCTCCGTCTCTCCTTTGGACTCTGTGTTCTCCTCGGTTAAATATTGACTTTGGCTTTTGTCCCGTCCAATTCCGAGAATATTTCCTTACTAGATTTTCTGGAACCAAAAATAGCAGAAAACAGGCATCTCACTATGGCAACTTATTAATAGGTTAGTACCAGAAAACATATGAAAAGCACCTCAAAGTGTGGACAAAGCAAAGCAAAGTAGATAATAAACAAACATGGAACATCAAAAATTATAGATACATTTCCGACATATCAAGCATCCCCAAGCTTAACTCCTACTCGTCCTCGAGTAGGTAAGTGATAAAAGAATAATTTTTGAGGTGACATACACCATCAAAACCAAGATCAACCATTTGCAAGCATTGAAGTCTGGGATCAAAGAACTCTAAACATGTGCATGAAAGATGGAGTTCTAACAATAAGACAAAGTAACTATGCATGCAACATGAAAGGCTATAAACAAAGATCATGAATAACATGCATTGATAAACGTTTGTTTGTTTCACATACAAAAAACATGGCATAGTGGCATTTAGCTTGTCCCTCATGGAGTAGCAAATATATTCATATGACACCTTCAAAGTTCATAAGAGTGACTAGATACATATAGCACAAGAACAAGCAATATCAACTATATGAATCAATCAATAAGTTTTGGGACAATGCACATAGAACTAAGAATGGAAACTATTCTCTCTTAACTGGTGCCTAAAGGTAGAAGGTGGAGACTCAATATAATAGTGGAAGAAAGTCCCTTCATAAAGGGAAGAAGGGATTTCAAGTTTCAAAAAGAGCTTCAAAAAATTATGGTACTTGTTAGCTTTTAGCCCTCATTGCCCGTATCATAAGCATCTTGAAGTGATTAAGGTTAAAGTGAAGAAACTATGGAGTATATGCTTGACAAAGTATAAGTTGGCAATCTCATGTCCCTTGAATATGAGGGCCTCACCTCATGCTACTCAACTTTAGTCACCTATAAGTTCTTGTCATAGTAAGTACATGTGTATCATAGAGAACCGTCAACGGGGTACCCCTTGCACATGGTACAGGAGCTTTCCCATAACCAAAATGACAAGGCAAAAAGACAATGATCATCTCAGCGATCTTTTTATTTGCTATTTGCATAGGTTTTTATTAAGGATGCTTCATAGATTGCTCATTATGGTGATGATGCAAGTTTCCACCATGATTAGGCATGGCTTAGACTAGCGGCCCAGGCATTTCTCTAACACAAAATACATAACTCCATGGACTTACAAGCTCCCTTTTTATTTCACACCTGCGACATCCATAGACAAAAGATCATGATATCAACTGTGTACAAAGTACAAGTCCAATGTTGAAAGCGTTCTCCATGAAAACATGGTTCTGCTAATTCTAATGTATAAGTGCAATCATATACAACATAGATGACACAATGGTTCAAGTTTATTAGGGGCAAGAAATATAAAGTGTGCCATCAAGTTCGTGAGAGCATTAGTCACTAAGTTTTCACATAAGAAAATACTTTTTAATTGGAAGATAGCTGAAAACAAGAATATATTTGGAATGGTGTAACACACCATGTATAGGAATTTATAGTGGAAACTTTGGAATAACTTGGTTTCTTGGGAGTTGGAAGCATGAGTAGAGCTTACTCATACAAGTGGAGGCTAGCAAAAGACTGGGAGCAACCAACTAAGAGAGCAATAATGATCATAATCATGCAGAGCGACAAAACATTACTAATCAAAGCATAAAGTGGTACTACAAGTCAAGGACTAAATGATCATAGAAGATATGGTGACTTGTTCATAGTCATAACATGGTGTGAGCATGTGCCAAGTCAACCCAAACAAAATATCAAAGGAGAATACCACAATATTATGCTTTTGTATGCTAAAACAACGCATGATTCCTTCAAGGCACATTAAGCAATCCCAATTGTTTGGAACAAGTCATGCTACAACAATAATCACTAAGAATACGGTCAAAACAACACCTAGCATGATATGCTAAATTCTAAGTCATAGTCAATGCAAGCTCCTCTTGCACTTCTCAAGCAAGAACTTTCTACTCCTTTCCAACACCAATCAACTTATTTGAAACAACACAGCAAGAACGGGGGTCCAAACTACTTTATTCAAGCAAACTAAACAACTAAGAAAAGCAAACGAAAACTAAGACGCTCCAAGAACAACACAATAGTGCATGAAACAATAAAAACGAAGTGTCTAGAAAGACCGGAGCTTTTTATTGATGAAGAAGGGGGTGCCTTGGGCATCCCCAAGCTTTGACGCTTGTACTTCTTGGATATTTCTTGGGGTGACACCAGGGTGGCATCCCCAAGCTTGAGCTTTTGTCCATTCTTCATCTCATTACATCATTCTCTCTCCACACCTGAAATTTTTCCTTCATACAAAACTTCACACAATCTTCATTAGCAACATTAGTGTATTTAAAAGATAATAGACCCTTGGATTTAGCTTTAGAATAGCAAAACTTTTCATAAAAACATAAGTTACTGTAGCAACTCCTTCAAACAGCTCAATTTCCCAAAAAGAACCCAAAAAGAAGCCAATAAGAAGCAAATGCAAATAATGGCAGAAATCTGTCAAAACAGACCAGCATGTAGAAACCGATTTTTTAGAAAACCTTATGTTGCTCAAATCAAAAAGTGTTGAACTAAAGAAAGTTAGCTAACATATTGGGGGATGTATTCATAAATTTTCAGCTCAATCCGACTTACAGAGACTCCTAACGAGTTTTTATGATGGAGGACATAAATCTGTTTCGGGACAGCAACTCCCCAAATCTTACTTCCCTCTCATTAGAGGTCATTCTTGGCACAAAAACCAAACAAAAAGGATAAGGAGAGGTCAGTACTGAATTAATAACTTCCAAGACTCAAGGAAACTCTTGGGTTATCTCCCAACAAGTACTTTTCTTTAACGCCTTTAAGTTAGGCACAAGAAGCAAGAAATCAAGTATTTTCAAATGAAGAATTAAGATCAATCCTTGCAAAGTCTTTAACTATGAAAGGTATATCATCCAAATGAGTTTTGAAGGATCCCTTATCATCTCTCTTTGGTTCACTACTTTCATCAAAGGGATTTTCAGGAACAATTCAATCAAAATTCTTTTCAAAGGCTTCATGCATCCCAACAAGCTTAAAGGGTATGGGTATCTTAAATTCCTCTCTAGGTTTGGTTTTATCTAAAGTACCCACAACATCTACACATGAGTCTATCATATCAAAACGCTCAAAGACCTTTTTGGCTTCCTTAGCAACATCATGGAACTCTTTTAGTAAAGTTTCAAGGATAAATTCTCTCTTTTCAGCATTCTTTTCTTCATTTAGTTTTAGGAACAAAATTTGCATCATGGGGTTAAGGCTAACAAACCTAGCCTCCAACATATGATCTAAAGAAGCTGCAGCAATTTCATAATTAGGAGAAAGTTCTGCTATAGATCTATTCTCAATATCCTCATGTTTGCTAACATGATTAAAGAATTCTTCAATATTTTCTTTCCCAATTATGGAGCCACTACCTATTGAAAGGTCCTTCAGGGTGAACTTGGGGAACAACATGGTGAGCCAGAGCAAGGTCGCAACTAGAGTAGGAGCTAATTTTTGTGTGTTTTTTATAAGAGAAAGCAAACCAAACTAAACTATTTTTTTGGAGTTTTTGATAAAAAGAGGCAAACAAAACCAAGCAAAAGAAACTAAGCAAACCAAAAACAAAGTAAAGATAAAGGTTGAGAAGGACTCCCCTTGTGAAGATGTCCTTAGCCTCCCGGGGAATGGTGCCAGAAAAGTCTCGATGGCGCTGCGTCAATGTGGAGCGCTTCGTTGGGAAACCCCAAGAGCAAGGTATGATGCAGCACAGCAGCAAGTTTTCCCTCAGTAAGAAACCAAGGTTATCGAACCAGTAGGAGGAAGGAAACGTCTCAAAGGTGTTGCAAGCAACATGGAAACCTGCACAACACAAACTCAATACTTTGCCCCAACTAACAGTGAGGTTGTCAATCTCACCGGTTGCTGTAACAAAGGATTAACTGTATGGTGTGGAAGGTGATGATGGTTTGCAACAAGTAAACAGTAACAATGGAAGATGTATCAATGGTAAAGATTGGACTGGGGTCAATAGTTCACTAGAGGTGTTCTCCTTAGATAAACAAACATGGCATGGTAGGTAAAAAAATTACAGCAGGGCAATTGACAGGACTGAGCTAGGCATAACAATGCAATACTAGACATAAAGATCCTATGAGATTCGATTGGGCAATACAATAATATATATATATACCGCCATCCAACTGCATCTATTACTAGAAGTCCATTTTGGGTTATCATCTGAATCCCCTCCAGTATTAAGTTGCAAGCAATAGACAACTGCTTTAAACAAAGTGTGTAAGGTAAACAATCCACTTGTTCCATGAACAAGAGACCGTTGTTTTCTCCCTAGTGGCAACAACATATCTACAACCTTAGAGATTTTTGTCACTTCCCTTGATTAAATAGAGGCATGAACTGACTATCGAGCATTAATACCCCCTCTTGGAGTCACTAGCAACTACTTGGCCAAGATAGCTACTAACAACAGAGAGCATGCAAGATCACAAACAACACAGACATGATAGAGTCAATAAGCCAAAACCATTAATCAATCTGACGTAGTAATCCATCGGATCCCGCAAACACAACATGCATGATTACAAATAGATGAGATCTTGATCATGAACGGAGCTCACAAGATCTAGACATGAAAGCACAAAGGAGGAGATACAACGATCTAGCTACTACATGGACCCGTAGTCCAAGGTAGAACTACTCACGCTTCATACCGGAGGCTGGCATGATGAAGAAGAAGGCCTCCGGGATGATCTCCCCTTCGGCAGGGTACCGGGAAGAGTTTCAGATGCCCTCGATCTAGGGACGATGGTGGCGGCGGCTACAGACGGTTTCGTGGAATATTTATCGGGTGCTTAGGGTTTAGGCATCGAGGGCTTCTTATAGGCGAAGAGGCGAGGCAGGAGGGCGGCCAGGGGGCCCACACCCTGCCCAAGCACGGCCTATGGTGGGCCCGCGCCTGGGGGGTGTGGCCGCCCTGGGGCGCCCCTCCATCTCTTCTCTGGACTCCGTGTTCTCCTCGGTGAAATATTAACTTTGGCTTTCGAGAATATTTCCTTACTAGCTTTTCTGGAACAAAAACAGCAGAAAACAGGCAACTGACACTGTGGCAACTTGTTAATAGGTTAGTACCAGAAAATATATGAAAAGCAACTCAAAATATGGACAAAGCAAAGCAAAGTAGATAATAAACAAACATGGAACATCAAAAATTATTGATACGTTTCCGACGTATCACTCGTACGTGTGGACACCAACAGAGGCGATGCACGATCAGCGCTTGAACGATCGTTGATTAGATCGAGATCATGAGGACCGCACTACAATTAACAGACGTGCTTCATTAATTTCGCAACTGCGTGTCTAGTGGTAATCCTCGTGGCCTTCTACCTCGGCTAGATCTTGGGATAACCGCGTAGGGCAAAAAGTTTTTCTTTTTTTTCTCGCGGCCCAACAATCCCAACTTCCGAAGATTCCATCGATGGATCTTCTTCCGATCGGAGGCATGAGCCGCATAGTTGGGCCGCATTGCCTGGGCCATGCCCCTTCTGCCCGCATCGCTAACTTTAGTGCTCAATGTATTTTTTATTTCTGTATAATCTTTTTTAGAAACACAGTATAAACACATACGCTTATAATACGTACATACAATCACCCATATGAATATACGCACACACATCCTACCCCTATGAGCAGGGGCGGAGCTAGGGGTGGTGCTACCAGTGTCGTAGCACCGGCCTAGCAGCTATAGTTTAAGAAGCATCCATTAGATTCAAGGCTATAAACATGAAAATTCTTGGTAATTAACACCATTAACCTATTATTAGCATCGGACTTGAGCTGTTTCTAGTTCCGCCCCTGCCTATGAGCACCTCTGAAAGACTGAGCCGACGGGTCTTGAGATTGACGAAGTCATCGCAGGCGCCTCGCTATTGACGGGAACGTCGCCTCCCACTAAAAGAATATTTCGTCTTTATGAGACACTAAAGCGTTCAAATCTCTGATAAGATTGGGGTACCATTGCCCTCCTAACCATCCAACCACGGGTTGGTTCTTAAATTATGGGAATGCCTACGTCTCAGGCGACTAAGAAATAACTATTTCTCAGTCGGCTGACGTGGCTGGCTCAATCGAATGAAAACATGCATGGTTTACAAACAAAAAACTGCAAACAGAATGCACGAATCTTGGAACCAAAATCCAACGGTGAACAAAGATGACTGAGAAATACAGGCGCCTGAGAAATAGCAAAACCGTCAAATTATGTATAATCTTCTACTCCCTCCGTGTGCAAATAACCGATTTGCATATTTCTAGATTCGCATATATGTACAAACTAAAACATGTCTAAATAAGTACGAATCTAGATAAATTCAAATCACTTATTTTTGAAACGGAGAAAGTATGTTAGTTTCTAGACTCTAGACGGAGAATCGTGGCATATACTGATGCAGTAACCATCACGAAGCTAAACCTCGTTGCTAGTAGTGTATATACGTATGTGCAATTGGGCCTCTTGCACAGGTGAGCTAGCCAAGCCTATAAATCAACACCCTCCTACCATATCAAGTCACTGTTATACTAGCTAGACACATGCCTAATCTGTGGACACTAAACCTCACTGTTGCAGCTGATTGATTGACTCACCGAATTCTTGGCCTTCTCAAAGAGCTCCATCAATGATTGGCCAATGAGTGTAATGTAATGCGCGTCGAAGTTAAGTTATCCGTATAACATATTCAATTCCCTGATCAAACAACAACAAAAATCATTCTGTCCATAGCAGAGAGTGCACTGCTCTTGGGACGAAATTAAACATAATTAAATTTCTGATAACTTCTGATACTCCCTAATAAATTAAGCGTGCAGTTGCATATTCAGTAGCCGGAAGGTACGAGGGGTTGAAGGACGTACATTTTGCCAGAGGGCTGCCGAAAACGGTGGCACCACAGGGTCAGTAACCCAGGGTGTAAACTGGAATAATTAAGGAGAAAGCTTTACTGAAGCTGCTGGACCCATCTAAGTATAACTGTATAAGCACGTTTCAGAAGCAATGTAATGTGCCTTAATAACAAAGAAGATTAAGAGCCTTAAGCACAGTACGAGAAGCGACGCACACAATATATATAGCAACCTTGAGGCTGGCAGATGTGGCGCCGTAAGGCAGAAGGAAAGTGCATCCCGGATGTGATGCTAGTGATAGCATGTCATTCATTTTGCATTATTCAGTTTTTCGCTAAGCTTTTTGGTACTACTTCAGAAATCAGAAGTGAGTTGTTTGCAATTATTTCCCCCAGTATCATCTTTGTAGTACTAGATGTTTGTCCCGTTAGCTGGATATATGTATACGACAATGCTATATTTCTTCAAGTGTGCAACCCGAGTTCCTGACTCAAGTGTACATCTCGAGTCCAATGGGCAATGTATGATCCTGGATGCAAATGAATTAGCCTGTACCTGTACCTGTAACGAAAACATAGCATCCTGGCAGCAAGAGAGAATCCTCACCCTGCCGGCGATTAACGTGCGGTGGTAGCACAACTGTGCTGTGACTGTTGGCTTCTGCCTTCGTCGTAGTCAGCCGTAGGTAGGTGTTGACAAAAGAAACCAAAACCGTACTAACCGAAATCAAAACCGAATACATTGAAACCGAATTAACAAAGACTGACTTCGATTAGTAAATGTCATCAACCGAATTTCAATACGTAGATAATTTGGTCTTGCACTTTTGACCCTAGTTAACCAAAAAACCTAGATACAGAAACCTAGATACAGAGAGCAGAACGATTCATTCTATGCATCTAGTTCCGTGCGGTTCCTACGAGACTAAAAGGGATGGAAAAGCCCTCCAGGCCAGCCCATGCACGTCAAGTACCGCATGTCTACCTGGTACCAATCCATCCTAGTTGGGAGGTATTGTACACTGGGGGCTCCTATATACCAGCCCACACCCTGTGCTCCTTGGGCCTAGCCCATTTAATGTGAATGGTTTTCTGTCCAGTTTTCTACCTTGTTTTTTGTTCGTTATTAATTGTTCCCGTTAGTTTTTTCGGTTTTCAAAAATATTTTATCAATTTTTAAAATCTGAATTTTTTCAGTCTGAACAAAATTTTAAATCTGAATATTTTTCAAACATGAATCTTTTTTGAATCTTAACATTTTTTAGATTTATATATTTTTCAAAAATCGAAATATGTTTTGAATATGAACATTTTTCGAATCTGAACATTTTCGAATTTGAACTTTTTCGAATATGGACATTTTTTGAATATGAAAAAGAAACAGAAAAAATAGAATACAAAATGAAACAAAAAATGAAGAAACTAAAAAAAGGATAAAGAAGGCCAAATTGGGCTGGCCCATAGCATGTCTGGAATGTGCGGCGCGCGGTAGAAGCCGACCTGGTCGGCTTATAGGATTCTTCCTATACACCACTCCTACCGTCACTTGTCGCCAGCGCCGCCTGAAATGATGACTCCATGGGCCACTAGAGAAAAGACCATTCGCCTGAAATGATGACTCCATGGGCCACTCGAGAAAAGACCATTAAAATGTGTTCGGTTAGTTGACTGTTCCACGTCTCCTGAGGAGGTGATGTGCACCGCTTGTAGCGGCAGCGGTTGCCAACACCGCATGAAGCCACTGCGAGATGGCCCGACCCATTTACATGTCGTTCGTTGTTAGTCTCTCCGTTTGGAAATATAAAATGTTTTAGTTTACGAAAGAGATGTATCTAGACAATTTTTTAGTGTCTAGATTTGAACCTAGACACTAAAAGATATCTAAATACATCCATAAATCTAAAACATCTTATATTTTAAACGGAGGGAGTACTATTCTATATGTGTTCATTCACAGGTTCCTTTAGTATCGTTCGCTCTTATTAGCCCAAGAAAATCATGTTTCACGTGATTGGAAGAACCGGCTCACGCCTTTTTCTTTTCTAGAAAATGATGAACAAAATTTTGAAATTAATGAATCAATTTTCAAAATTCATGAACAAAAATCTTGAACATTTTTTTTGAAAAATCATGAACCATTTTACGAAAATCATAAACCAAATTTCAAGATTCACGATTTTTTAAAAAAATCTTGAACATTTTTTTAAAATCATGAACATTTTTTTGCAATTCACAAACGGATACTCAAAAATATCATGAACAATTGAAAAAAATCTTGAACATTTTCTGAAAAATCATGAACCATATTTCGAAATTCAAGAACCAAAAATCAAATTCATGAACAACTTTCTAAGAGGAGTGAATATTTTCCAAAAATCATAATTTATTTTTGAACAATTTAACATTTTTTAAATCATGAATAAATTATAAAAATCTAAACCTTAAAAAAGCATAAATAAAACAAAAAAGATAACAAAAAAGATAACAATAAAAAAAGGAGAAAACAAAATGAATGAAAAAAAGGAAAAAAAAAAGGAAAAATGGGCAGCCTATTGTAGTGCGAGCTTCCCGTGCCGCATTGAGCGGCATTTAGCATTCCGTGTTCCTGTCCTTGCCTGCACTTCTTTGCTCCGTGATGTTTCATTTTTATTCTATGATTTTGTCGCATACAAGTAAACAAAAAAGAGGCCAAGACATGCATGTATGCACATCATATGGCGTGAACATTTTTCTTTTCTTATTTTGAAAACCAAACGAGTTTCTTAATAATGATTTAAAAAAAGTAAACAATTTTCAAAAATCATGAACAGTTTTTTAAAAGTGTGTATAGTTTTACAAAATCATGATTTTTTTTCAAAATATCATGAAAAATCTTACAAAAACCAAGAACGGTTTTTTAAAAACGTGAACATTTTCAAAAAAACATCATGAACATTTTTTCTCGATCATAAACAGATTCAAAAATGTGAACATTTCTTGAAATTTGTGAATATTTTCAAAAATCATAAACAATTTTTAAAACCACGAAAATTTATGAAATCTTGACCATTTTAGAAAATAATAAACATGTAGTATTCGCAGCATAGAAAAAAATCCTATGATGGGAACAACTAAGTATCAGAATCTATTTAGTAGATTCAAGCAACGGGTGGATATACATCCATAGAATATATACCCTCAAAGACCGAAAAGCTTTAACGAGGTTGTACTCGTGGATGATGTAGTCAAACGCTTGCCGCTCTTAAGATCGAGAAAATTCCATCCGGTCCAGCAGGTCCAGCACCATCAAGTCTAGCACCGCAAAGCAGTGGTGCATCCGTGATCGTACACATGTTCGGGTATCCCAACAACCTCCATGCCCTCGCTCCAGCGAAGCAACGGAAGCAACAAATCCTTCTAGAAAAAGCCACCATAAACATGTATCTCGCTGATTCGAGACCATGAGAGGATTCTAAAGGGGAGAGAGATCCTTCGCAAGGAGATATGAGAGTGGAGGAGGGGGTGCTCCTTATACAGGGGAGGGAGGGAAGCCCAAGGGGGCATGGTCGCCGGCCATAGATGGTGCCCCCACCTCTCCCTCATTCATGTGGTGGAAGCTCCACTCACGTAAAAATAACCCTATTTTCTCCACTCAAATTCCCATTAATTTTCCACCAAATTTAATGTAATTTCTCTTTAAATAAAACTCCTTTTATTTATTTAGTCAGAATTTTGTTAATAACTTTAATTAATAAATATTCACATAAAACCCCTTACAACATTTCAATTTTACATGCAGAACCAGTTTTAGCAATTTCAACCGAAACAATTCCGGTGTCTAGTGAAATAATTCATGCGTTTTGTAATTCTTTCTCTGGCATATTATTTGCTCCAAATGGTATAGCTATCCCTTAAGTGTGTCACCCTACAGTTTACGAATAATGCAGACATTATCGAGACCCCTCTTCGATCAATAATCAGCAGCGGGACCTGGAGATCCGTACTGATTCCCACACATTCAACGATGATTTATGTGATCGTGTGAACCTTATATGCATGTAATTGAATCCCTTTGTCTCGCGATATATTACATGTTTGAGATTCGATCATCGGTATCTCCATACCTAGTTTGATCTCGTTATCGACATGTACTCTTTTCTTATTCCCGTGATATTGAAGGGTTCGCAGCATAGAAAAAATTCCTACGATGGGAACAACTAAGTACCAAGATATATCTACTAGATACAAGTAATGGATGGATATACATCCATAGAATACATACCCTCGAAGACCAATAGCGTTAACGAGGTTGTACTCGTGGATGATGTAGTCGAACGCTTGCCGATCTCAAGATCGACAAAAAGTCCATCCGGTCCAGCAGGTCCAGCACCATCCAGTCCAGCACCGCAAAGAAGTGGTGCATTCGTGATCGCACACACGTCCGGGTACCCCGACAACCTCCGTCCCCTCGCTCCTACGAAGTAGCGGAAGCAACAATCCTTCCAGAAAAAGCCACCGGGAACATGTATCTCCCTAATCCGAGACCATGGGGAAATTCTAAAGGGGGGAGAGAGATCCTTCACGAGGAGGTGTACTTTGAGAGGATGAGAGGGAGGCCTTTTATAGGGAGAGGGGGAGCACCCAAGGGGCATGGCGCCCAGCCCATGGTGGCTGCCCCCACATCTTCCACATTCATGTGGGTGGAGCTCCCACTCAAAATGAAAAGCATCCACATAAACATGCCTCCACTAAAAAATCCACTTACATGCATTAAATTTGCACCAAATTTAATGCAAGCTCTCATTTAAATAAAAATCTTTTATTTATTTATTCAGAATTTTGTAATTACTCCAATTAACAAACATTCACATAAAACCCCTTATAACATTTCAATTTCACATGCAGAACCAGTTTCAGCAATTTCAACCGAAACAGTTCTGGTGTCTAGTGAAATAAATTCTTGCGCTTTCCTTTTTCTTTCTCTGACATATTATTTGCTCCAAATGGTGTCGGTATCCCTTAAGTGTGCCACCCTACAGTTTGCAAATAATGTAGACATGATCGAGACCCCTCTCCGATCAATAATCAGCAGCGGGACCTGGAGATCCGTATTGACTCCCACATATTCAATGATGACTTCTATGATCGTGTGAACCTTATACACATGATTTGTCTCGCGATATATTACATGTTCGAGATTCAATCATCAGTATCTCCATACCTAGCTTGATCTCGTTATCGACATGTACTCTTTTCTCGTTCCCGTGATATAACATTTTAGTAATAAAATCACTTGCTTGCAAGCTAACTGATGTGATATCACCGAGAGGGCCCAGAGTATATCTCTCCGTCATCGGGATGGACAAATTCCACTCTTAATCCATGAGCCTCAACATAACACCTTCGTAGCACTGAACCCGTATTTATAGTCACCCTATTACAGTGTGATGTTTGATGTTATCAAGATACTCTTCCGATGTTAGTGATTGACATGATCTCATGGTCTAAGGACTAAGATTACTTCGTATGATGTTACAACAATATAAACAAAGTGACTTTGATCATAATGCTATACTTTGGATGAATGTTCATCACACCATTCTAATAATGTTGTGACCTCGTTATTAACAACATCCAATATCCATGATCAGGAAACCTTTGATCATCTTGTTAATCAACGAGCTAGTTTATAAGAGAGGCATAACTAGGAACTTTATTTTTGTTTACTAAACGCACATGTATTAACGTTTACATATTAATACAATTATAGCATGCAAAATAAACATTTATCATAAATAAGGAATACGATAATAACCACTTTATTATTGCCTCTCGAGCATATTCCCTTCAGTCTCCCACTTGCACTAGAGACAATAATCTAGTTTAGAAACTTTGTGTATTGAACACCTATGGTTTTCAGGTGTTCCATATACGCAATTGCAAGTAGTTAACATAATCTACGGATCTGACGCTTTCAGGTCCGTGTGTATTTACATGTTTTTGCGTCTCCACGCATCATTCATTTCTCTAATGAGATGGCATTGTATAATTTTGGTATTTTGGTCAGACCTTTAGTTCCTTAGGGTTAAAACATGTCGATACTATTGTCGTACAATATATCTTTACTGTTAGCCCGTTGCGAACCACACCTTAGTTTGATAACAAACTACTTGACACAAATGCCCTCCTTTGCTGCTACTATAGCAGTCATATACTTAGCCTTTTTTTGTAGTATCCGTCACAATGTCTTAACTTTGGAATTCATCCAAATCCATCATGGAATCTTCTTTCCATTACATTGTGCCACCCATAGTTTACATTGAGATAAATTTAATTTGTATCTTGTGACAAAACTAATATCATTTTTCAATGAACTATTTGTCTCTTATACAAATGGAATATATTATTAATTCTTCCAAAAGATTATAAGAATATCCTTACTATCGTCCAATGATCATTTTATGATTCATTCTGGTGTATGCTCATAACACTTAGAGCTTAGGACATATCTGGATGTGTACATATCATGGTATGATCGATCAAAACATTCTTATGATTTCACTCATCAAGTGTCAAAGCACTTGAATCTTGTTTCACTTATCAAGTGTCGATACACTTGAATCTTGATTCAATTCTTTTCCATGCGACAAGATCCTTTTATCGGCGTTTCTATATTGAACCCGTTCATTATATCATATATGTACGTTTGGCACGACCATATTAGCGTCACTGTCTATCCATATAGACATTCATGCTAAATATTCGGGTCTTGCCTAAGTCTTTCATCGAAATGAAATTCTTAACATTTGTCAATAAAAGATACATCATTTCCAATCAACAAGATGTCCTCCACATAATGTATTAGAAATATGTCTCAGCTCTCCCACCTAATTTCTTGCAAATGCAAGCATCTTCATCGTTTCCAGATGAAAACTCTTTTAACAGTTGAAATGGATCGTATGGGCACCTAGAGGGGGGGTGAATAGGTGCTAACCAATTTTTAATACTTTTTCAATTTTAGGTTTGACACAAAGTAAATTCTCTAGATATGCAACTACGAGAATTTCCCTATATGCAACCCTAACTACTAAGCACGTAAAGAGAGGAGCGAAGGAACCGTAGTGGAGCACGCGGAGACACAGGTATTTGTTTTACCGCAGTTCCTTCCTTATTAAGGGAAGTACATCTGCGTTGGAGGGTGATGCTTTAAGACCACCACGCCACAATAGGCCTCACCCTATTCTCCGATGGATCTCGCCACGAGAGGCTTGATCCACCTTCTCCACTATTGGATCCCTTCGAGGCGGGAACCAATGCCTTTTACAACACTATCGGGGCACACACCCACAACCGAATTGGGGGCTCCCGAGATGACAACAAGTTGCCACAGGAACAAGGTTTATCAATATAAACAAAAACAAGTATCTAGGTATTTGCAAGAAATACTAGATCGGTGGTTCTCCAAATGAATGGAGAGGAGATGAAGCGCTTGATTGTAGTTGATGATGATCGAGTCCTCCTCCTTTGATTCCCCAATGGACGGAGCCTTTGAGTGGATCTAGGTGGAGTTCACTTGGATGAAGGTTGCAGGTCAGGTCTTTTCTTTTTTGGATCAATCAAGAGTTCTGGACAGAGGGAGAAGACAGGCTTAAATACCCCCTGCCCAGAACAAGCCGTTGGAGAAATTTTGGGGCGGATTATCCGCCCCCCTTTGGGGCGGACTATCCGCCCTGGGGAGAAAATCCGCCCCCCAGGACGGAAACTCCGGGGAAAACTCCGCCCCCCATACAGAGAGCGACACAGCCTTGACTTGAAGAAAATTCCAGGGGGGCGGATTATCCGCCCCTGCCAGGGGCTATCCGCCCTTGGGAGAAAGTCCGCCCAAGGACCCGACAGTCCGAGGGAAATCTCGAGGTACGTCTCAAGGGGCGGAGGCCATGGCCGGAAATTCCGGCCACAAACTCCGCCCCCTCTCTGGGGGACGCACACTCTTGGGAAGAGGGAGGGGCGGATTATCCGCCCTTGGTGGGGGCGGATTATCCGCCCCCCAAAGGCAGATACTTTTCCCTTTTTCTTAGAGAGAGATGCAACACTTCAACACACGTTAAATGATCCTTGATATTGTTATCTAATACACAAAACACTAGGGATTAAGAAATGTTCTTTCAATCTCCCCCTTTTTGGTGTTAGATGACAATACTAGGATTTGCAATAAAACCGGCTAACGCCACCTTAAGAATGAAAGACGCTCCCCCTAGATGTGTGCATATTTAAAATTTGCATTTGAATACAAATACACACACTAGAGAGAACACACCTTTCGTAGCAAAGATAATTGAAACAAGGTGGGTTGGGAAACAAGGTCATACCACCGGGATGTGATTATAGCCAAAGAAAATAATTAGCTTGATAGCCTCCAAGCACATCCCAACAATATTGATGCATACATTAGATAATCCCATGATTCCATATGCCATCAAATATGCTCCATAGATAAATCCAGACCATGAGATCCACAATAGATAAATCCAAACTTCCTTGAATACCAAACATAGTGGAGCACGACATAGTCTTACATAATCCAAGCATAAATAGCAAATAAGTTCACGCTAAAAGGAGCACAAGCAAGCAAATAAAAACAACGGAAAGACAATTGCTTGCGCCCGACCCTTGCAAATCCACGAGACCTAATAGAACTACTTCTCCCCCTTTGGCATCGAAACGCCAAAAAGGAAGAAGAGATATGCTAACGCCCCAGAAGATCACGCCTCCATAAGTACACACCCAAATTTGCAAGAATCAAATCAAACAAAAGCCAAATGTGAGTGTGTTTTCCATAAGAACAAGAAATATGCAAGAAAATCCAAAGAGGGCCATTAGAAATCAACTCTTCTCACGGAAGAGGGCGGTGGCCGAAGCCACCATGTTGGAGCGCATGGCATGACACCGCGAAGATGTATCTTGAGTTCAAAACCAATGCTCATTGATGACCCACATATCACAAAATGATATTAAGGGAAATGATTTTACTTGCTTTTGGCATTAATGGGGGGAGGGTTAGTCTAATCAGTTAGGACAACACTCCCCCTATGTCTATGCCCGCATCTAAACCAAATACATGAAAAAGAGTAAGTGAGTGTGCAAGGATAGTCAAGCCAAGCTCCTTGAATCTATGATATTTAGCTCATTCCTCAAATAAAAAAATCTTGCTTCATCAAGGGGATTCGTGAAAATATCAGCAAGTTGGTTCTTAGTGCTCACAAAGGATAGGGCAATATCACCATGAGCAACATGATCCCGAATGAAGTGGTTGCGAATCTCTATATGTTTTGTTCGTGTATGCTGCATGGGATTGTAAGCAATATTGATAGCACTTTCATTGTCACATAATAGAGGCACTTTGTCACAATTGACACCATATTCCTTTAAAGTTTGCCTCATCCATAACAATTGTGTACAAGCACTTGCAACAGCAACATATTCAGCTTTGGCGATTGAGAGTGAAATACAATTCTGTTTCTTTGAAGACCAACACACCAGAGACCTCCCCAAGAATTGACATGCACCAGAGGTTGATTTCCTATCATATTTGTCAGCAGCCCAATCTGAATCAGTGTAACCACATAGAGAGAAACTTGAACCCTTGGGATACCATAACCCAAAATTTGGGGAATGAACCAAATATCTGAAGATTCTTTTGACCGCCACTAAGTGGCTTTCTTTAGGAGCGGCTTGGTACCTTGCACACACTCCTACACTTAACATGATATCGGGCCTAGATGCGCAAAGGTAAAGGAGAGATCCGATCATGGATCGGTATACCTTTTGGTCCACGTCTTTACCCTTGGAATTGAGCTCAAGATGACACTTTGTTTGCATTGGAGTAGCCACACCATTGAGATCCGTCATCTTGAACCTTTTGAGCATGTCTTGGATGTACTTAGCTTGATTAATAAAGGTTCCCTCTCTAAGTTGTTTGATCTCAAATCCAAGAAATAACCTCAGCTCACCCATCATGGACATCTCAAACCTGTCAGTCATAAGCTTTGAAAATTCATCGTTGAAAGCTTGGTTAGTAGAGTCAAAAATAAGGTCATCTACATAAAGTTGGCATACAAAAAGCTCCCCATTAACCTTCTTTGTAAAAAGAGTGGGATCGATTTGCCCAACTTCGAATCCACGGTCTAGCAAAAGCTCTTTAAGGTGCTCATACCACGCACGTTGGGCTTGTTTAAGGCCATAGAGCGCCTTATCGAGTTTGTAGACATGGTTCGGAAATTTGGGGTCCTCAAAACCCGGGGGATTCTTGACGTATACTAACTCATGGAGAGGACCATTAAGAAACGCACTCTTAACATCCATTTGCTGTAATTTAAAGTTATGATGGGCAACATAGGCAAGAAGGATACGGATGGACTCTAGACGAGCCACAGGAGCATAAGTCTCGCCAAAATCAATTCCTTCCACTTGAGAGAATCCTTGAGCCACGGGTCTTGCTTTATTCCTCACAACAATGCCATTTTCATCTTGTTTGTTCTTGAAGATCCACTTGGTGCCGATAATGTTGCGGCAATCCTTTGGTTTCTCTACGAGCTTCCAAACTTTGTTGCGTTCGAAGTTATTTAATTCTTCATGCATTGCAACAACCCAATCGGGGTCTTCAAGAGTGAAATGGATCGTATGGGCACCTAGAGGGGGGTGAATAGGTGCTAACCAATTTTTAATACTTTTTCAATTTTAGGCTTGACACAAAGTAAATTCTCTAGATATGCAACTACGAGAATTTCCCTATATGTAACCCTAACTACTAAGCACGTAAAAGAGGAGCGAGGAAACCGTAGTGGAGCACGCGGAGACACAGAGATTTGTTTTACCGCAGTTCCTTCCTTGTTAAGGGAAGTACATCTGCGTTGGAGGGGTGGGAGGTTCTAAGACCACCACGCCACAATAGGCCTCACCCTATTCTCCGATGGATCTCGCCACAAGAGGCCTGATCCACCTTCTCCACTATTGGATCCCTTCAAGGCGGGAACCGGTGCCTTTTACAACACTATCGGGGCACACACCCACAACCGAATTGGGGGCTCCCGAGATGACAACAAGCTGCCACAAGAACAAGGTTTATCAATATAAACAAAAACGAGGATCTAGATATTTGCAAGAAATACTAGATCGGAGGTTCTCCAAATGAATGGAGAGGAGATGAAGCGCTTGATTGCTGATGATGAAGATTGAGTTCTCCTCCTTCGATTCCCAAAGGGATGGGGCCTTTGGGTGGATCTAGGTGGAGCACTCTTGGTTGAAGCTTTCAGATCTGATCAGGTCTTTTTCGTGATGAATCAAGGGATCTGGCAAGAGGGGGAAGGCTGGCTTAAATACCCCCTCCCCAGATCTGGCCGTTGCACAACTTTGGGGGCGGATTATCCGCCCCCCACTTGGGGCACATAATCCGCCCCCTGGGAAAACTCCGCCCCAAGGGCGGATTCTCCGGGGGAAAGTCCGCCCCCTCTCTGGGGCTTGCGCTTGAGGAACTTAGTGGAAATCTTGGGGGGGCGGATAATCCGGCCCCCTCCTAGGGCGGATTATCCGGCCACGCCGGAAAGTCCGCAAACTCCGCCTCCGGGCTTGCGCCTTGATGAGAAGGGCGGATTATCCGCCTCGAGGCGGATTATCCGATGGGCTGGAAAATCCGCCAAAACTCCGCCTCTTCCGGGGCTTGCCTGCTTGGCAAAGGGAGGGGCAGATTATCCGGTGGGGGCCGGATTATCCGCCCCCAAAGGCAGAGTTCTTTTCCCTTTGTTCTCAAATAGAGCTGCAACACTTCAACACACATTAAATGATCCTTGGTATTGTTATCTAACACACAAAACACTAGGGATTAAGAAATGTTCTTACAATCTCCCCCTTTTTGGTGTTAGATGACAATACTAGGATTTGCAATGAAACCGGCTATCGCCACCTTAAGATGAAAGGCGCTCCCCCTAGATGTGTGCATATTTAAAATTTGCATTTGAATACAAATACACACACTAGAGAGAGCACAACTTCCATGGCAAAGATAATTGGAACAAAAGTGGATGGAGGAACAAGGTCATACCACCGGGATGAGAATAGCCAAAGCATCCATAGATAATCCCATGAATCCATATGCCATCAAATATGTTCCATGATTCCAGAATTCCATGGGGTCCATAATAGATAAATCCAGAATTCCATGAGTACCCAACATAGTACCAAACAAAGTGGAGTATGAAAAAGTCTTACATAAACAAACACAAATAGCAAATGAGTTCATGCTAGAAAAGGCACAAGCAAGCGACTAAAATCGAAAACCTTGTGCCCGACCCTTGCAAATCCATGAGCCCTAATAGAACTACTTCTCCCCCTTTGGCATCGAAATGCCAAAAAGGAAGAAGAGCGATGCTAAACGCCAAAACTGAGATGGTACTACACACCCAAATTTGCAAGAATCAAATCAATCAAAAGCCAAATTTGAGTGTGTTTTCCATAAGAACATGAGATATGCAAGAAAATCCAACGAGACCCATGAAAATCCAACTCTTCTCAAGGAAGAGGGCGGTGGACGAAGCCACCATGTTGGAGCGCATGGCATGACACCGCGAAGATGTATCTTGAGTTCAAAACCAATGCTCATCGATGACCCACATATCACAAAATGATATTAAGGGAAATGATGTTACTTGCTTTCGGCATTATGGGGGGAGGGTTGGCCCAATCAGTTAGGACCACACTCCCCCTATGTCTATGCCCGCATCTAAACCAAATACATAAATAAGAGCAAGTGAGTGTGCAAGGGTAGTCAAGCCAGGCTCCTTGAATCTATGATATTTAGCTCATTCCTCAAATAACAGAATCTTGCTTCATCAAGAGGCTTCTTGAAAATATCAGCAAGTTGGTTCTTCCTGCTTACAAAGGATAGAGCAATATCTCCATGATCAACATGATCCCGAATAAAGTGGTTGCGAATCTCTATATGTTTTGTTCTTGTATGCTGCACGGGATTGTACGCAATTTTGATAGCACTTTCATTGTCGCATAATAGAGGCACTTTGTCACAATTGACACCATATTCCTTTAAAGTTTGCCTCATCCATAACAATTGTGTACAAGCACTTGCAGCAGCAACATATTTAGCTTCGGCGGTTGAGAGTGAAATACAATTCTGTTTCTTTGATGAACAACACACTATAGACCTGCCCAAGAATTAACACGCACCAGAGGTTGATTTCCTATCATCTTTGTCACCAGCCCAATCTGAATCAGTGTAGCCACATAGAGAGAAACTTGAACCCTTGGGATACCATAACCCAAAATTTGGGGAATGAACCAAATATCGGAAGATTAAGCACCGCCACTAAGTGGCTTTCTTTAGGAGCGGATTGGTACCTTGCACACACTCCTACACTTAACACGATATCGGGCCTAGATGCGCAAAGGTAAAGGAGAGACCCGATCATGGATCGGTATACCTTTTGATCCACGTCTTTACCCTTGGGATTGAGCTCAAGATGACACTTGGTTTGCATTGGGGTAGCAACGCCATTGAGATCCGTCATCTTGAACCTTTTGAGCATGTCTTGGATGTACTTAGCTTGATTAATAAAGGTTCCCTCTCTAAGTTGTTTGATCTCAAATCCAAGAAAGAACCTGAGATCACCCATCATGGACATCTCAAACCTGTCAGTCATAAGCTTCGAAAATTCATCGTTAAAAGCTTGGTTAGTAGAGCCAAAAATAATGTCATCTACATAAATTTGGCATACAAAAAGCTCCCCATTAACCTTCTTAGTAAAAAGAGTGGGATCGATTTGCCCAACTTCGAATCCACGGTCTAGCAAAAGCTCTTTAAGGTGCTCATACCACACACGTGGGGCTTGTTTAAGGCCATAGAGCGCCTCATCAAGTTTGTAGACATGGTTCGGAAATTTGGGGTCCTCAAACCCCGGGGGCTGCTTGACGTATACTAACTCATGTAGAGGACCATTAAGGAAAGCGCTCTTAACATCCATTTGTTGTAATTTAAAATTGTGATGGGCTGCATATGCAAGAAGGATACGGATGGACTCAAGACGAGCCACAGGAGCATAAGTCTCGCCAAAATCAATTCCTTCCACTTGAGAGAATCCTTGAGCCACGAGTCGTGCTTTATTCCTCACAACAATGCCATTTTCATCCTGTTTGTCCTTGAAGATCCACTTGGTGCCGATAACATTGCGGCAATCCTTTCGCTTTTCTACGAGCTTCCAAACTTTGTTGCGTTCGAAGTTATTTAATTCTTCATGCATTGCAACAACCCAATCGGGATCTTCAAGAGCATCAAAAACCTTCTCCGGTTCAACCATGGAAATGTGAGCTTGATGATCACAGAAGCTTGCAAGTTCTCTTCTAATGGATACCCTTCGTCGTAGATCACCAACAACCTTGTCAAGAGTGTGACATCTTAGTTCAAGGTTCCGATTAGCACGAGCCTTGTGACGAGCCTCAATGTCCTTATTGTTTCTAGAAGGAGTTGATTCAATATTTGTATCCTTGTCTTGATTACTGCCTTGCCCTTGATCTTGGTCACCGTTACTGCCAGAAGATTGTTGCTGAACATTTTATTCAGGCCCAGATAATCCGCCGCTTGGAGGGGTCGGACTGTCCGGCCTGGAAGGTGAAGAACCCGAGCCATCTTCCTGAGAAAGCCTGATGAGAGTTGGAGACCCAGGGCCGGATAATCCGCCCTCGGGGGCCGGGGAATCCGGCCTGGGAGCTTCAGAGTTGCTGACTTCTCCTTCGGATCCTCTGGAATGAGTTGGAGTGCCAGGGGCGGATTGTCCGCCCCTTGGAGGGGGCGGATAGTCCGGCCTGGGACTACCAACTTGTCTAGGGGACAGTTGATCTTCAGCAGATTGCGGTGTTGATGCAGGATTTTCTCCAACAGTAGGAGCTTGTTGATCTTGTGTAGATGAGGGCTCCACATGTGTGGAGCATTGTCCTTCCCAATCCACCACAAGGGGTTCCTCAATGGGGCGGAAAAATCCCACGCCCATTCTTCTTATGGCATCTTGGGGTATTTCAACATCTGCATCACAAACATCAACTTGCCCTACAAAGGAGCCGTTATTTTCATCGAACTCCACACTACAAGATTCTACAATAATCCCAGTGAGCTTGTTGTAGACTCTATAAGTGTGGGATTCGGCACCGTAACCAACAAAAATACCTTCTAAAGCCTTGGACTCAAATTTTGACAAACGGACACCTTTAATAAGAAAGAAACACTTACACCCGAATACCCTAAAGTATGAGATGTTGGGCTTGTTACCGGTAAGTATTTCATATGGAGTCTTGTCCAAAATCTTCCGAAGGTAGAGCCGGTTTGATGAGTGACAAGCAGTGGATATGGCTTCAGCCCAAAAATTTGAAGGGTTTCGCGGCATAGTAAATCAAAATTTTCTACGGATGCGAACAGAGGGAAAGCCAAGATCTAATCTAGGAGATGCAAACAACGAGAAAGATTGGATTAGATCTTCATAGCCTTGAAGATTCGCACAGCGGAACGTTCGTCGGAACATGGGTGATGTAGTCGTACTCGCTTCTCCTCCTCGCGATCCGATCCGATCTAGCACCACAAGTGGCGGTGCCTCCGTGAGATGCACACGTGCAGCACCTCGACGTCTCCTCCTTCCTTGGTCCAGCAAGTATGGTGGATAGATGGGTTGGATCTACAACGCGACGGCGTGGTGCAATTGGTGGAGAATTTCTGCAGCAGGGCTTCGCCTACAAGCAGTCGGGAGGGAGAGAGGAGGGCAGCAGGGCGGCTAGGGTTGGAGGGGAAGGTGTGTGGTTGGTGCGCCCCTAGCCCTCTATATATAGAGGGGTGGGAGCAGCCCTAGCCCCTCCCCCAAGCCAAAACGGCGGCCCCAAAGGAGGAGGAGTGGGGGGCAAGGAAACCCCCCTTCTAGAAGCTCTATCTAGGGTTTAAACCCTCTTTGGCCGGCTGGGCCCTATGGGGCCTTGTGCCCCTGGTCCAATGCGGCCAGGGAACTCCCTCATAGGCCCATGCCCCCTCCCGGAAGGTGGGGCCACGTTGGTCCCCTTCTGGAAGGTTCTAGAAGCTTCCGGTACAATACCGATTAACCCGGAACAATTCCGAACTCCAAAAACTGCACTGTCTTATATGAATCTTATTCTCCGGACCACTCCGGAACCTCTCGTGATGTCCCGGATCCCATCCGAGACTCCGAACAAAAACTCATAAACCAACTATCCAATCTATCCTAGCGTCGAGACACGTTAAGTGTGTGACCCCGCGGGTTCGAGAATATGCAGACATGATCTTTTATCAATAATCAACAGCGGGGTCTGGAAACCCATATTGACTCCCACACATTCATCGATGATCATATCGGATGAACCACGATGCCAGGATTCAATCAATCCCATATATATTCCCTCTGTCTTGCGATATTTTACTTGCCCGAGATTCGATCGTCTTGCGAGTCATACCTAGTTCAATCTCGTTCACAGCAAGTACTTTACTCGTTCCGTAATCCGATATCACTTTGTGATTAAATCCTTAACCACATGCTTGCAAGCGGTGTTGATATCGATTACCGAGTGGTCCCGAAGTATATCTCTCTGACTTGGGAGGGACAAATCCCATCTCGATACATACAACCCAACAGATACTTTCCGATCACCTGAGAGACACCTTTATGATCACCCTCTCATAGGATGACGTTTGATGACCTCAAAGCTTTCTTCCGATACCAGGGAGTTGTATTATCTTATGGTCTAAGGAATACAATATTTGACATAAGAAAAGCTTCGCAAAGACGAACACGATGACACGATCTAATTGCTTCGCTTAGTTTGGGTCTGTCCACCATATCATTCTCCCAATGATATGATCTCATTATTAATTGACAACTCATGTCCATGGTTAGGAAACCTTAACCATCATTAATCAATGAGCTAGTCCATAGAGGCGTACTAGGGACACGGTGTTGTTCATAAACCACACAAGTATTAAAGTTTCCGCTTAATATAATTCTAGCATGGAATATAAACATTATCATGAACAAGAATTATAATAATAACATCTTTATTATTGCCTCTAGGGCATAATTCCAACAAAATTATACGGAGACTTGAATTCTGCTAGCATAGATCTTGCCATATCCATCAAAGTTCGGTTCTTCCTCTCAGCTACACCATTTTGTTGAGGGGTGTACGCAGCGGAATATTGGTGTCTAATCCCCTCTTCGCTAAGAAACTCGTTTAAAGTGTAGTTCTTGAATTCTGAGCCGTTGTCACTTCTAATTGCTAGGATAGGAACATTGTGTTGACGTTGAACTTCATTGGCAAAGTCGATGACAGTTTGTTGAGTCTCACTTTTCAGCTTGAAGAAATATACCCATGTATATCTTGAGTAGTCATCGACAATGACCAAGCAATATTTCTTCCCACCAAGACTTGCATGATAAGGAGGACCGAATAAATCCACATGAAGTAATTCCAAGATCCTCTTTGATGACACAATAGTCTTCCTCTTGTGGGGAGAGTCATGCATTTTTCCTTCAACACAAGCCCTGCAAACACGATCTTTGGCAAAGGAGACATTATCTTTTACTCCAAGGATGTGGCCACCCTTCTGGAGACTTTGAAAAGTTCTCATGTTAACATGGGCTAAACGGCGATGCCATAGCCAGCCCACGTCGGACTTTCCGAATACACACATCGGACCCGAAGTGGTTTTCCCCGAGAAGTCCACCACATACAGGTCATTTTCGACGTATCCAACGAAAGCGACCTTTAGAGACTTGCTCCACAAGAGTACCACCAAATCATCATCGATAAAAACAGCAAAACCCATCTTGCCAAGGGCACGAACAGAAAGAAGGTTGTAACCAAGGGTCTCAACAAGCATGACGTCCACGAGAGAGATATCGTGGGCAACCACAACCTTGCCAAGACCCAATACCTGAGATTTAGACTTATCACCATAGGAGACTGTGATATTATCATGATTTGGACGCATCTCCGTGATGATCTCCTTGCTTCCGGTCATATGACTAATGCAGCCACTATTCAGCACCCATTTTGACCCACCGGAAGCATAACCCTGCAAGAGAATTACTTCTTGGTTTTAGGTACCCATTTTTCAATGGGTCCTTTCATCTTAGTAACAAGAGTCTTTGGGACCCAAATAGACCAAGCAATATATTCATCAAAAGGACCAACATAATAAGCATAAACATCGCCATAGTCATCACAAAAGAGTTCATAATTCGGATTGTGAGACCCTGCAAAACCAATATTATTAGTCTTGTCTTTTGTGACAATCTTCTCAGTAGTGCTTGTCTTTAATTGCACATTCTTGGTCTTGTTCTTCTTGGTTTTCTTCTTCTTGGACTTGGTGACATACCCAAGTCCCTCTTTACCATGATTTGACCTTTGCTTGCCAAGGACTTAATCAAGCACACCTTTGTCCTTTGTAGTGATGTCCTTGATCACTTCTTTTTCCACACTAGCATTTTTCTTGTTACTATATGTTGAGTTGGACGAGCTAGGAGTATCATATTTGGCCAATTGACTTTGAAGCTGATCATGTGACTCATTGAGAATAGAGAACTCGTTTTTCAACGCCTTGTGAGCATTGTCAAGTTTCTCCAATTCCTCGGAGAGTCTATCATGAGCAGCCCCAAAGTTAATCCTTTCCTTCTTTAACTTCTTTGCTTTGGTGACAGCATTGTCACGTTCCTTAACAAGTTTAGTCACAATTTCTTCATGTGACTCTTCCATAGACTCGAGCCTCTCTTCAAGAGAGACCCGAGCTTCTTCTTCTTCAAGAGCATTTTTTAGGGATGCAATGCATCCTCCCTTTCAATTCTGCCCTTTTCTTCGAGGAGTGCTTCGTTTTGGGCCAGCTGATCCATGAGAGCTTCAAAACGAACTTTGTGCTCACCTTGCAAGTTAGTGTAGAAATAATCCAAAGCAATAATCTCTTATTTAACCTTAAGACTAGTAGGATCATCCATGTCTATCATAGTCTTGGGAAAAGAAGAGTTAGAAGAAGTTACCTCGGAGCTTCGTGCCATGAGGCAAGTAGCATTCTTGTTGATGATGTTTTCGTTCGGAGAGTCGAAGAGAGATGTTGATGTAGAAGTGGTGGCTATAGCAGCCACCTCTTGAGAGCTATCGTCCTCGTCCTCATCTTCACTCCCCGATGAATATTCTTCTTGAGCCACTAGAGCAATCTTTGGTTGCTTCTTAAAAGGAGCATTCTTCTTCACAAACTGTTTCTTACGTGGAGCTTTTGATTTGTCCTTGAAAATGAGTCTTCCTCCATTATCCTATCTACTTTGATATGGCCACTTAGCTACGAAGTGCAGCCGGTCACCACAATTAAAGCATGTTCTCAGCTTGGGACCATTTTCTTTTCTTCCATAGGCTCCACTCTTGCGATCTAGTTCAGCTTTAGCCTTGGCTGGATCTTTCGAAAAGTTTCTTGCATAAAGAGCCAAGTATTGTCCGTGGATCCTTTTTATATACTCGGGACAGTCCAGACCTTCTACTGAATATTCATCATGATCAATCACACTAGTCTTCAAGGCCATGTTGACCCCCTTTTGCATCCCCATAGCTCGAGCACGAGCATCTTCGGCATTCTTAGCAGCCACTTTGAAAGCGGCCATTTCTTGCATTACCTCATTGGATGACATGAGGTGATAGTTATGCCCTCCTTGGAGACTTTTCAAATCTGTGGGCTCAAATGACATAAGAGCACTGACATACTGGCGCTTGATCCAAGCATCATCAACATGAGCTGCACCGTGGTTTCTGAAGGTTATGGCTATTTCCTTGAGCCTCCTATACATGTCCTCGTGGTCTTCTCCATCCAGCATATAAAATCCTTCAGCTTCATTGCTCAAGGCATCATATCTATTCCTTCTCATACTTTCATTTCCGATGAAGAGCTCGGTGAGGGCATCCCAAGCTTCTTTAGCTGTGCTAAGATGCTGAATGTGTGGCATGTCTTTGTCACCCACACCAAGCTGTATCATGTGTAGAGCTGTAGCGTTGAGTTGGCTATCGACCACTTCTCTTCTTGTGAGATTGTTGGGGTTTCCAACATGAAGACCATTTTCGATGATCTTCCACAACTCTATGGAGGAACTGCACACATGAGATTTCATCAAAAATTGCCATTGAGAGAAAGTAGATGCTGAAAGTTTGGGTGGATCACCCCTATTATGTATATGTGGGTGAGGGATAGGCGGATCAGGGCAATACACATGAGAAACCTCATTGTATCCATCCTTACCGCTATCCTTTTTCGAGGAGGAGCTCTTGCTAGTATCATCACCAACCACTTAGTTATCTTTGGAAACAGTTTTACCCGTTTCCTTGGATTGCGGAGTGGTATCCTCCGAGTTAGATGGAGGTGATGCTGAGGATGTGGAGAGATGCATTATCAATTGACGCATCTCTTCCATCTTAGCCTCCATTGAACTCACCAAGGTTGTTTCCAACGTCTTGAGATCATTCATGGTGACTACCTCCGGAGCATCACTCCCATCTACCTTGGAACCCATACTTCTCTTAGGCGGTTAAGCCCGAAATAAGAGCCGAGGCTCTGATACCAATAGAAATGGATCGTATGGGAACCTAGAGGGGGGGTGAATAGGTGCTAACCAATTTTTAATACTTTTTCAATTTTAGGCTTGACACAAAGTAAATTCTCTAGATATGCAACTACGAGAATTTCCCTATATGTAACACTAACTACTGAGCACGTAAAAGAGGAGCGAGGAAACCGTAGTGGAGCACGCGGAGACACAGGGATTTGTTTTACCGCAGTTCCTTCCTTGTTAAGGGAAGTCATCTGCGTTGGAGGGGTGGGCGGTTCTAAGACCACCACGCCACAATAGGCCTCACCCTATTCTCCGATGGATCTCGCCACAAGAGGCCTGATCCACCTTCTCCACTATTGGATCCCTTCAAGGCGGGAACCGGTGCCTTTTACAACACTATCGGGGCACACACCCACAACCGAATTGGGGGCTCCCGAGATGACAACAAGCTGCCACAAGAACAAGGTTTATCAATATAAACAAAAACGAGGATCTAGATATTTGCAACAAATACTAGATCGGAGGTTCTCCAAATGAATGGAGAGGAGATGAAGCGCTTGATTGCTGATGATGAAGATCGAGTTCTCCTCCTTTGATTCCCAAAGGGATGGGGCCTTTGGATGGATCTAGGTGGAGCACTGTTGGATGAAGCTTTCAGATCTGATCAGGTCTTTTTCGTGATGAATCAAGGGATCTGGCAGGAGGGGGAAGGCTGGCTTAAATACCCCCTCCCCAGATCTGGCCGTTGCACAACTTTGGGGGCGGATTATCTGCCCCCCACTTGGGGCGGATTATCCGCCCCCTCTCTAGGGCTTGCGCTTGAGGAACTTAGTGGAAATCTTGGGGGGGCGGATAATCCGGCCCCCTCCTGGGGCGGATTATCCGGCCACGCCGGAAAGTCTGGCAGAAACTCCGCCCCCTCTCTGGGGCTTGCGCCTTGGCGATGAGCAGGGGGGCGGATTATCCGGCCCCCTGAGGGGCAGATTATCCGATGGGGCCGGAAAATCCGGCCAAAATTCCGCCTCTTCCGGGCTTGCGCTAATAAGGGAGGCGACATCCGCTGGTGGGGCCGGATTATCCGCCCCCAAAGGCAGAGTTCTTTTCCCTTTGTTCTCAAATAGAGCTGCAACATTTCAACACACATTAAATGATCCTTGGTATTGTTATCTAACACACAAAACACTAGGGATTAAGAAATGTTCTTTCAAAGAGCATCAAAGACCTTCTTCGGTTCAACCATGGAAATGTGAGCTTGATGATCACAGAAGCTTGCAAGTTCTCTTCTAGTAGATACCCTTCTTCGTAGATCACCAACAACCTTGTCAAGAGTGTGACCTCTTAGTTCAAGGTTTCGATCAGCACGAGCCTTGCGACGAGCCTCAATGTCCTTATTATTTCTAGAAGGAGTTGATTCAGAATTTGTATCCTTGTCTTGACCACTACCTTGCCCTTGATCTGGATCTGAGTTAACACCAGGAGGTTGCTGCAGAGCTTGTTCTTCAGGGGCGGATAATCCGCCCCTTGGAGGGGCCGGACTATCCGGCCTGGGAGATGAAACACCAGTGGCTTCTTCCTGAGCATGCCTGACAGGACTTGGAGAAACAGAGCCGGATAATCCGCCCTCGTGGGCCGGAGAATCCGTACTGGGTGTTTCTTGGCGGTTGTCTTCTCCTTCGGATCCCCTGGAACGAGTTGGAGTGCCAGGGGCGGATTGTCCGCCCCTTGGAGGGAGCAGATAGTCCGTCCTGGGACTACCAACTTGTCTAGGAGACAGATGATCTTCAGCAGGTTGCGGAGTTGGTGCAGAGTTTTCTCCAACAGTAGGAGCTTGTTGATCTTGTGTAGATGAGGGCTCCACTTGAGTGGAGCATTGTCCTTCCTGATCCGCCACAAGGGGTTCCTCAATGGGGCGGAAAAATCCCACGCCCATTCTTCTTATGGCATCTTGGGGTATTTCAACATCTGCATCACAAACATCAACTTGCCCTACAAAGGAGCAGTTATTTTCATCGAACTCCACACTACAAGATTCTACAAAACTCCAAGTGAGCTTGTTGTAGACTCTATAAGTGTGGGATTCGGCACCGTAACCAACAAAAATACCTTCTAAAGCCTTGTACTCAAATTTAGACAAGCGGACACCTTTAATAAGAAAGAAACACTTACACCCGAATACCCTGAAGTATGAGATGTTGGGCTTGTTACCGGTAAGTATTTCATAAGGAGTCTTGTCCAAAATCTTGCGGAGGTAGATCCGGTTAGATGAGTGACAAGCAGTGGATATGGCTTCAGCCCAAAAGTTGTAAGGAGACTTGAATTCAGCCAACATTGATCTTGCCATATCCATCAAAGTCCGGTTCTTCCTCTCAGCTACACCATTTTGTTGAGGGGTGTACGCAGTGGAATATTGATGTCTAATCCCCTCTTCGCTTAGAAACTCATTCAAGGTGTAATTTTTGAATTCAGAGCCGTTGTCACTTCTTATTGCTAAGATAGGAACATTGTGTTGATGTTGAACTTCATTGGCAAAGTCAATGACTGTTTGTTGAGTCTCACTCTTTAGTTTGAAGAAATAGACCCATGTATATCTTGAGTAATCATCAACAATGACCAAGCAGTATTTCTTCCCACCAAGACTTGCATGATAAGGAGGACCAAATAAATCTACATGAAGTAATTCCAAGATCCTCTTTGAAGACACAATAGTCTTCCTCTTGTGGGGAGAGTCGTGCATTTTGCCTTCAACACAAGCCCTGCAAACACGATCTTTGGCAAAGGAGACATTGTATTTTAGTCCAAGGATGTGGCCACCCTTGTGGAGACTTTGCAAAGTTCTCATGTTGACATGGGCTAAACGGCGATGCCATAGCCAGCCCACGTCGGACTTTCCGAATAGACACATCGGACCCGAAGTGGTTTTCCCCGAGAAGTCCACCACATACAGGTCATTTTCGACGTATCCAACGAAAGCGACCTTTAGAGACTTGCTCCACAAGACTACCACCAAATCATCATCGATAAAAACAGCAAAGCCCATCTTGCCAAGGGCACGAACAGAAAGAAGGTTGTAACCGAGGGTCTCAACAAGCATGACGTCCACAAGAGAGATATCGTGGGCAACCACAACCTTGCCAAGACCCAATACCTGAGATTTAGACTTATCACCATAGGAGATTGTGATATTATCATGATTTGGACGCATCTCCGTGATGATCTCCTTGCTTCCGGTCATATGACTAGTGCATCCACTATCCAGCACCCATTTCGACCCACCGGAAGCATAGCCCTGCAAGAGAATTACTTCTTGGTTTTAGGTACCCATTTTTCAATGGGTCCTTTCATGTTAGTAACAAGGGTATTTGGGACCCAAATAGACCAAGCAATATATTCATCAAAGGGACCAACATAATAAGCATAAACATTGCCATAATCATCACAAAAGAGTTCATAATTTGGATTGTGAGACCCTGCAAAACCAATATTGTTAGTCTTGTCTTTTGTGACATTCTTCTCAGCAGTGCTTGTCTTTGATTGTACATTCTTGGTCTTGTTCTTCTTATTTTTATTTTTCTTGGACTTTATGACATACCCAAGTCCCTATTTACCATGATTTGACCTTTGCTTGCCAAGAACTTCATCAAGCACACCCTTATCCTTGGGAGTGATGTCCTTGACCACTTCTTTTTCCACACTAGCATTAGCATTTTCCTTGTGACTATATGTTGAGTTGGATGAGCTAGGAACATCATATTTGGCCAATCTACTTTGAAGCTGATCATGTGACTCATTGATAATGGAGAAATCGTTTTTCAACGCCTTGTGAGCATTGTCAAGTTTCTCCAATTCCTCGGAGAGTCTATCATGAGCAGCCCCAAAGTCAATCTTTTCTTTCTTTAACTTCTTTTCTTTGGTGACTGCATTGTCACGTTCCTTAACAAGTTTAGCCACAATTTCTTCATGTGACTCTTCGATGGACTCAAGCCTCTCTTCAAGAGAGACCCGAGCTTCTTCTTCCTCAAGGGAATTTTTCAAGGATGCAATTTCCATTGAATCTTCCGTTTCATTTCTGCCCTTTTCTTCGAGAAGAGCTTCATTTTGGGCCAGCTGATCCATAAGAGCTTCAAAATGAACTTTGTGCTCACCTTGCAAGTTAGTGTAGAAGTAATCCAAAGCAATAATCTCTTCTTTAACCTTAAGACTAGTAGGATCATCCATGTCAATCATAGCCTTAGAAAAAGAAGAGTTAGAAGTCTTTACCTTAGAGCTTCTTGCCATGAGACAAGTAGCATTCAGAGAGTCGAAGAGGGATGTTGATGTAGATGTGGTGGCTATAGCAGCCACCTCTTGAGAGCTATCGTCCTCGTCCTCATCTTCACTTCCCGATGAATATTCTTCTTGAGCCACTAGAACAATCTTTGGTTGCTTCTTGAAGGAGCATTCTTCTTTACAAACTGTTTCTTGCGTGGAGCCTTTGACTTGTCCTTGAAAATAAGTATTCCTCCATTATCTTCCCTACTTTTATATGGACACTCAGCTACAAAGTGCAGCCGGTCACCATAGTTGAAACATGTTCTCAGCTTGGGACCATTTTCTTTTCTTCCATAGGATCCACTCTTGCGTTCTAGTTCAGCTTTAGCCTTGGCTGGATCTTTCCAAAAGTTTCTAGCATAAAGAGCCAAGTATTGTCCATGGATCCTTTTTATATCCTCGGGACAGTCCAGACCTTCTATGGCATATTCATCGTGATCAATCACACTAGTCTTCAAGGCCATGTTGACCCCCTTTTGCATCCCCATAGCTCGAGCACGAGCATCTTCGGCATTCTTGGCAGCCACTTTGAAAGCGGCCATTTCTTGCATTACCTCATTGGATGTCATGAGGTGATAGTTATGCCTACCTTGGAGACGGACTATCCGCCCTGGGAGAAAATCTGCCCCCCAGGACGGAAACTCTGGGGAAAACTCCGCCCCCCATACAGAGAGCGACGCATCCTTGACTTGAAGAAAATTCCAGGGGGGCGGTGACATGGTTATACCCTACGGGTACACGACCTTAGCATACCTGGTCCAGCCCAAGGAAGGCCCATGAAAAATATACGTCGGCCCATGAAGACTTTCGGGTGGCCAGGGCCCATGACGCTTTCGGATCCTTGGAGAGCAAGACTAGAGTAGATAGTGAAGGGTTTCGCAGCATAGTAAATCAAAATTTTCTACGGAAGCGAACAGAGGGAAAGCCAAGATCTAATCTAGGAGATGCAAACAACGAGAGAGATTGGATTAGATCTTCATACCCTTGAAGATTCAAGATGAACGCTGGCATTGAACGTGGGTGATGTAGTCATACTCGCTTCTCCTCCTCGCGATCCGATCCGATCTAGCACCACAAGTGGCGGTGCCTCCGTGAGATGCACACGTGCAGCACCTCGACTTCTCCTCCTTCCTTGGACCAGAAAGTATGGTGGAGAGATGGATTGGATCTACAACACGACGGCGTGGTGTATATGGTGGAGAATTTCTGCCGCAGGGCTTCGCCTACAAACAGTCGGGAGGGAGAGGAGGGGCAGAGGGCTACTAGGGTTTGGAGGAAGGTGTGTGGTGTGGGAGGCACCAGCCCTCTATATAGAGGGGGTGCAGCCAGCCTGCCCATCCTCCAAGCCTATCTCTAGTTTAAACGATTTAAACTTATCCCTTATCTAGAAACCCTATCTCTAGTTTAAACGAGTTTAAACTTATCTAGGATCGGCTGGGCCCTATGGGGACTTGTGCCCCTGGCCCAATGCGGCCAGGACACTCCCTCATAGGCCCATGCCCCCTCCCGGAAGGTGGGACCACGTTGGCCCCTTCCGGAAGGTTCTAGAAGCTTAGACAATACCGATTAATCCGAACAATTCCGAACTCCAAAAACTACATCGCCTTATATGAATCTTATTCTCGGACCATTCGGAACCTCTCGTGATATCCTGATCCCATCCGAGACTCGAACAAAAATTCATAAACCAATTATCCAATCTATCCTAGCGCCGAGATACGTTAAGTGTGTGACCGCGGGTTCGAGAATATGCGACATGATCTTCTATCAATAATCAACAGCGGTCTGGGCACCCATATTGACTCCACACATTCATCGATGATCATATTGGATGAACCACGATGCCAGGATTCAATCAATCCCATATATATATTCCCTTCGTCTCGCGATATTTTACTTGCCCGAGATTCGATCGTCGATATCGTCATACCTAGTTCAACCTCGTTCACAGCAAGTACTTTACTCGTTCGTGTCACGATATCACTTTGTGATTAACTCCTTAACCACATGCTTGCAAGCGGTGTTGATATCGATTACGAGTGGGCCCAAGTATATCTCTCCGACTTGGGAGGGACAAATTCCATCTCGATACATACAACCCAACAGATACTTTCCGATCACCTGAGAGACACCTTTATGATCACCCTCTCATAGGATGACGTTTGATGACCTCAAAGCTTTCTTCCGGTACCAGGGAGTTGCATTATCTCATGCTCTAAGGAATACAATATATGACATAGCAAAAGCTAAGCAAAGATGACCACGATGAAACGATCTAATTGCTTTGCTTAGTTTGGGTCATCCATCACATCATTCTCCCAATGATATGATCTCATTATCAATTGACAACTCATGTCTATGGTTAGGAAACCTTAACCATCATTGATCAATGAGCTAGTCCATAGAGGCGTACTAGGGACACGGTGTTGTTCACAAACCACACAAGTATTAAAGTTTCTGCTTAATACAATTCTAGCATGGAATATAAACTTTATCATGAACAAGAATTATAATAATAACATCTTTATTATTGCCTCTAGGGCATAATTCCAACAGTCTCCCACTTGCACTAGAGTCAATAATCTAGTTTACATCTGGCAACAATCTCACACCCATGGCAATCGAGGTTGATCATTTTTTAAACGTGGAAGAGGTTTAGTAAATTGATATGCGACATTAAGATCTGTATGTACTTTGCTAATCTTAAGATATCAATATGCTATATAATCTAGGATTATATGAAACTTATGTTGATATGCTTGGTCTTTGGATGATATCTTGGTTCCTTAGCGAGTGCTATGGCGCCAGTGTTGTCACACAATATCTCCAAAGTGGGTCCAATGCACTTGAACCACGCCAAGCTCGGATGAAGTTCTGATCCAAACTCCTTCACTTGACGCTGCAGCAGCCATGTATTCCGCTTCTACTATAGATCCCGCGATCACGCTTTGCTTGCAGCTTCTCCAGCTCACAGCTCCTCCATTCAAAATATACACGTATCCTGTCTGAGATTTACAATCATCCTTGTCGGTGTCGAAACTAGCATCGACGTAACCTTTTACGACGAGATGTTCATCACCCCCATAGACTAAGAACATTTCTTTAGTCCTATTTAGGTATCTTAGGATGTTCTTCACGGCTGTCCAGTGTTCCACTCCTGGATCACTTTGATATCTGCTCGTCAAACTAAGAGCATTGGACACATCTGGTCTAGTACACAGCATGGCATACATGATGGAACCTATGGCCGAGGCATAAGGCACTTTGCTCATAGCTTCCCTATCATTTCATCAGAATGGACACTGAGCCTTGCTCAATATCTTACCTGACAACATAGGCACTGAACCTTTTAATGCCTTATCCATTCTGAACCTTTTCAAAACTTTGTCTAGGTATGTACTCTGGCTTAAAGCTATCAGGCGTCTTTGTCTATCTCTATAGATTTTGATGCCCAATATATAAGCAGCTTCACCTAGGTCTTTCATTGAAAAACACTTGTTCAAATAACTCTTCACATCGTTAAGCATGTTGATGTCATTTCCAATAATCAATATGTCATCCACATATAGTACCAGAAACGTCACCGAGCTCCCACTCACTTTCTTGTAGATGCAAGCTTCATAGAAATTTGGAACAAATCCAAAGCTCTTGATCACTTGATCAAAACGAAGGTTCCAACTCCGAGATGCTTGCTTCAGTCCATAAATGGAACGCTAAAGTTTGCATACTTTATCAGCATCCTTAGGATCGACAAAACCTTCGGGTTGCATCATATACAACTCTTCATCAATGTTGCCATTGAGGAAAGCAGTCTTGACATCCATTTGCCATATTTCATAATCATGAAACGCAGCAATTGCTAATAAAATCCGAATGGACTTAAACATCACTACGGGAGAGAAAGTCTCATCGTAGTCAACACCTTGAACTTGTCGAAAACCTTTCGCAACAAGCCGTGCTTTATAGACGGTAACATTACCATCCGCATCTGTTTTCTTCTTGAAGATCCATTTGCACTCAACGGCCTTTCGGTCGCTAGGAGGGTCCACCAAAGTCCATACTTGGTTTTCGCTCATGGATCCCAATTCGGATTTCATGGCTTCTAGCCATTTCTTAGAGTCTGGGCTCATCATCGCTTCCTCATAGTTCGTAGGTTCACTGTCTTCTACTAACAAGACAGTCAAGACAGGGTTGCCGTACCACTCAGGAGGGGCACGCGACCTTGTCGACCGCTGACGTTCAAGATGCTTGATCGTTCGAAGCTTCATGATCCTTGTCATTAGCTTCCTCTATTGTTGGTGCAGGCGGCATTGGAACAATTTCAGGTGCTGCGCTACTCTCCAATTCAAGAGAATGTTCAATAACCTCGTCTAGCTCTACTTTCCTCCCACTCACTTCTTTTGAGAGAAACTCCTCCTCAAGAAAGGAACCGTTCTTTGCGACAAACACTTTGCCTTCAGTTCTGTGATAGAAGGTATACCCAATAGTTTCCTTAGGGTATCCTATGAAGACGCATTTCTCCGCTTTGGGTTCGAGCTTGTCCGGCATCAACTTCTTGACGTAAGCTTCGCATCCCCAAACTTTAAGAAACGACAACTTAGGTTTAGCACCAAACCACAGTTCATACGGTGTCGTCTCAACGGATTTAGATGGAGCCCTATTTAAAGTGAATGCAGCGGTTTCTAATGCATAACCCCAAAATGATAACGGCAAATCAGTAAGAGACATCATCGATCGGACCATATCTAATAGGGTTCGATTCCGGCGTTCAGACACACCATTGCGCTGTGGTGTTCCGGGTGGCGTGAGTTGCGAAACAATTCCGCTTGCTTTAAGATGCGTGAGAAAATCATAACTCAAATACTACCCTTACGATCGGATCGTAGAAACTTAATCTTTTTGTTACGATGGTTCTCCACTTCATTCTGAAATTCCTTGAACTTTTCAAATGTTTCAGATTTATGTTTCATTAAATAGATATACCCATATCTACTTAAGTCATCGGTAAAAGTGAGAAAATAGCGATATCCACCGTGTGAAACACTCATCGGTCCGCATACATCGGTATGTATGATTTCCAACAAGTCCGTTGCTCGCTCCATCATACCGGAGAACGGGGTTTTGATCATCTTGCCCATGAGGCATGGTTCGCATGTGTCAAATGATTCAAAATCAAGAGACTCCAAAAGTCCATCAGAATGGAGTTTCTTCATGCGCTTTACACCAATATGACCTAGACGACAGTGCCACAAATAAGTAGTATTATCACTATCTACTTTGCATCTCTTAGCCTCAATGTTATGGATGTGTGTTTCATCCCTTTCGAGATTTAGAAGAAATAAACCACTCACAAGAGGTGCATGACCATAAAAGATGTTACTCATATAAATAGAACAACCATTATTCTCCGATTTAAATGAATAACCGTCTTGCAATAAACACGATCCAGAAATAATGTTCATGCTCAACGAGCACAGTACATAATAACATTTATTAAGGTTTAAAACTAATCCCGAAGGTAAAACTAAGGAGAGCGTGCCGACGGCCATCACATCAACTCTTGATCCGTTGCCAACGTGCAACATTACCTCATCCCTCGCAAGCCGCCGTCTATTCCGCAGCTCCTGTTTCGAGTTACAAATATTAGCAACTGAACCAGTATCAAATACCCAGGCACTACAACGAGGGCTAGTAAGGAAAACATCAATAACATGTATATCAAATATACCTTTGATGGTGCCAGCCTTCTTGTCCGCTAAGTACTTCGGACATTCTTCTAGTGACCCTTGTCCTTGCAATAGAAGCACTTCGGTTTAAAGCAGGTCCAGACTTGAGCTTCTTCTCAGCAGGGGCAACGCGTTTGCCGCCTCCTTTCTTGAAGGGATTCTTTGCACCCTTACCTTTCTTAAAGGAGGGCTTGTTGACCATCAACACATGATTATCCTTTTTGATGTCCACCTCCGCAGCCTTCAGCTTTGCGAAGAGCTCGGTGATCGTATCAGTGGAACCAATCTAATTATGAGTCACTACAAAACTTTTGTAGCTGGGAGGGAGTGATTGCAGAACCCTGTCAATCTTGAGCTCCTCTGGAATCTTGCAGTCCAGTTGCTCAAGGCGTTGAGTGTAGCCCGACATCTTAATGGCGTGCTCACTAACGGAACTCCCTTCCTCCATCTTGCAGTTAAAGAACTTCTCAGAGATCTCATATCTCTAGAACGGGCCTGAGTGCGAAACATGGTTTTCAACTCTTGAGAATCTCAAAGGGCCCGGATAGTTTTCAAAACGATTTTGAAGTTCGGTTCCATAGCAAACAACACGGTGCTCTTAATCACACCATAATCATCTTTGCGCGATGAGACAGCTTTCTCATCGGCCGTAGCGATTCTACGAGGGTCACCTAACGCTTTCCCAAGGACATAGTCCTTTTGTCCGCCAGACAGAATGATTCTTAGATTGCGGAACCAGTTGGTGAAGTTAGACCCATTGTTTCTAAGCTTTTCTTTCTCAGCAAAAACGTTGAAGTTGAAGTTGGACTTGGCCATGTGATCTACAGTATTTGCAAGTACAATTTAGACTATGTTCATGATAAATAGTTCAACTTAATCAAATTACTAGATGAACTCCCACTAAATTCAACATCCCTCAAGTTGTTTAGTGAACACGATCCAAATTCACCACACCTAATCCGATCTTCACGAGAAGAGATGTGGTTTCAATGGTGGACAACGAAGTGTCGATCATATCATTCATATGACTCATGCTTAACCTTTCGGTTCTTGTGTTCCGAGGCCATGTCTGTACATGCTAGGCTCGTCAAGTTAGACCCAAGTATTTCAGCGTGTGCAAAACTGGCTTGCACCCGTTGTATGTGAGCGTAGAGTCTATAGCACCCGATCATCACGTGATGCTTGGACACGATTTAACTTTCATAGCAGTGCATACTTGGGGAGAACACAGCTTTTGTCTTGATCTTTAAGTGAGGAATCATCTTATAATGCTACCGTCACGATCTAAGCATAATAAGATACATAAAAGGATAAACATCACATGCATATAACTTTATGTGACATGGTATAGCCAATCTTCGCGCAATGATCTCCATCTTGTGCGTTCCGGCATGATCTCCATCACTCCACCATGATTGCCTCCACCACGAATAGCAACTACAACTATTGCTAACTACTTAGCGATAAAGTAAAGCTATTACATGGCGTATAAGAAGTTGACTCGCAGGTCATACACAATTATAAAGACAACCATATGGCTCCTGCCGGTTGTGTACTCATCTACATGCAAGTCGTGAAACATTACAAAACATGATCATCGCATACATTATACACATCACATCTTGGGCCATACCATATCACAGAAAACACTCCCTGCAAAAACAAGTTAGACGCCTCTACTTTGTTGTTGCATGTTTTACGTGGCTTATGGGAGTAGATGCTAAGAACGATTCTTACCTACGGAAAGCCACAACGGTGATATTATGGTTGCCAAACTCCGGTGTTAATCTCATGACAACTATAGTGAGAGAAACTGACATCCACCAGCCGCATGTGTGGTACAAGCCACACGTCAAGTGCGGAGCCGGTCTCGCGAACGACGTCACGTAAGGTTGGCCTGGACCGCTTCAATCTCACTATCCCGCATCATAAGAAGAACACAAACAAGAGGCTTGCAACATAAAACATCAACACCCGCAACAACCATGTTGCGTTCTACTCGTGAATCACATCTACGCATAGATCTAGCTCTGATACCACTGAAGGGTTTTGCAGCATAGTAAATCAAAATTTTCTACGGAAGCGAATAGAGGGAAAGCCAAGATCTAATCTAGGAGATGCAAACAATGAGAGAGATTGGATTAGATCTTCATACCCTTGAAGATTAAGACAGCTGAACGTTAAATCCGGAACGTGGGTGATGTAGTCGTACTCGCTTCTCCTCCTCGCGATCCGATCCGATCTAGCACCACAAGTGGCGGTGCCTCCGTGAGATGCACACGTGTAGCACCTCGACGTCTCCTCCTTCCTTGGACCAGCAAGTATGGTGGAGAGATGGATTGGATCTACAACACGACGGCGTGGTGTATATGGTGGAGAATTTCTGCCGCAGGGCTTCGCCTACAAACAGTCGGGAGGGAGAGAGGATGGCAGCAGGGCTACTAGGGTTTGGAGGAAGGTGTGTGGTGTGGGTAGGGGGCGCACCAGCCCTCTATATATAGAGGGGGGGGGTGCGGCCAGCCCTTGCCCATCCTCCAAGCCTATCTCTAGTTTAAACGATTTAAACTTATCCCTTATCTAGAAACCCTATCTCTAGTTTAAACGAGTTTAAACTTATCTAGGATCGGCTGGGCCCTATGGGGACTTGTGCCCCTGGCCCAATGCGGCCAGGACACTCCCTCATAGGCCCATGCCCCCTCCCGGAAGGTGGGACCACGTTGGCCCCCTTCCGGAAGGTTCTAGAAGCTTCCGGTACAATACCGATTAATCCGGAACAATTCCGAACTCCAAAAACTGCACTGCCTTATATGAATCTTATTCTCCGGACCATTCTGGAACCTCTCGTGATATCCCGGATCCCATCCTAGACTCCGAACAAAAATTCATAAACCAATTATCCAATCTATCCTAGCGTCGAGATACGTTAAGTGTGTGACCCTGCGGGTTCGAGAATATGCAGACATGATCTTCTATCAATAATCAACAGCGGGTGCAGGCACCCATATTGACTCCCACACATTCATCGATGATCATATCGGATGAACCACGATGCCAGGATTCAATCAATCCCATATATATATTCCCTTCGTCTCGCGATATTTTACTTGCCCGAGATTCGATCGTCGATATCGTCATACCTAGTTCAACCTCGTTCACAGCAAGTACTTTACTCGTTCCGTAATCCGATATCACTTTGTGATTAACTCCTTAACCACATGCTTGCAATCGGTGTTGATATCGATTACCGAGTGGGCCCGAAGTATATCTCTCCGACTTGGGAGGGACAAATTCCATCTCGATACATACAACCCAACAGATACTTTCCGATCACCTGAGAGACACCTTTATGATCACCCTCTCATAGGATGACGTTTGATGACCTCAAAGCTTTCTTCCGGTACCAGGGAGTTGCATTATCTCATGGTCTAAGGAATACAATATTTGACATAGGAAAAACTTCGCAAAGATGAACACGATGAAACGATCTAATTGCTTTGCTTAGTTTGGGTCTGTCCATCACATCATTCTCCCAATGATATGATCTCATTATCAATTGACAACTCATGTCTATGGTTAGGAAACCTTAACCATCATTGATCAATGAGCTAGTCCATAGAGGCGTACTAGGGACACGGTGTTGTTCACAAACCACACAAGTATTAAAGTTTCCGCTTAATACAATTCTAGCATGGAATATAAACTTTATCATGAACAAGAATTATAATAATAACATCTTTATTATTGCCTCTAGGGCATAATTCCAACAGATAGAAAATTCAAAGGGGCAAACCCTAAAACCTATAACCGACTCGATCTATGCCTGGGACCTGCCTACCTCTATATAAAGGACGGGAGGGAACGACGAGGAGGCTCTCTTACAATCTCTCGCATACCACCGCATACACACCTCCATGCCAGATTGCATCTGTGCACCCCTGTAACCTTCGGTTCCACCATAATCAGAGCAGACAAGCAGGAGTAGGGTTTTCCCCTCCGGGGGCCTGAACCTGGGTAAACCTCGTGTCCCTGTGTTGCTTGTTTGCTAACCGTTCCACGATCTCCATCATCCCCATCTTCTCCAAAACCCAAGTCCATAACAATGGGCATTGACGAGATTAAACCTCGTCAATTGGCGTCGACCGTGGGGACGCTGATTGTGCAATCGTGACGGTCCCAACCAAAGCGATCTACAATTCTGCAGCGACGGAGAGTCATCTCCTCTTCGGCGCCTTCGACTTCACCGCCCACTCGCCGGCCACCCTGAAGGACTTCGAGCCCGTTGGCGACGGGCTCAAGATCCTGTTCGGGAGCTTCTACTTCTAGGTGGGGCAGATCGGCACTCTCCGCCTCCCGGAGAGGGTGACCCTGCCATCGATCAGGCCTGCTTCATGGGCTCCACACCCCGTGCTACGCACATCACCATCGACAGATGAGTCCTATGACAGCAGCAGCTGCAACTCGGATCTGTGCGATCCACCATCGGATGAAGGGACCTACGGTTCCGGATCCAAAAGCTGCGGCAGTAGCGATCCGATCTACAAGCGCTACCAGTGCGCCGCGGTCATCCAGAGTGACGCGGATCAGGAGCACAACCCACCACCCGCAGGGTTCCACCATACTCCAAGACATCCACGAGGGCATCTGCGGCCATCATGCGGGCAGTCGCGCCCTTGTCGCCAAAGCTCAACGAGCCGGATTCTACTGGCCAACGGCCATGAACGACACCAAGGACATCGTCCGAAGATGCAACGGGTGTCAAAGGTTCGCCGATAAACCGCACGCACCCGGATCAGAGCTTAGGCCCATACCTTTGGCCTGGCCCTTCGCTCAATGGGGCCTTGACATGATCGGCAAACTTCCAAGGTCCTCAAAGGGAGGTCATGTTCACCTCCTGGTCGTAGTCGACAAATTCCCCAAGTGGACTGAGGCCATGCTCGTCACTAACCAAACGAGCAAAACTGCCGTCAAGTTCTTTGAATCCATTGTCTACAGGTTCGGCGTGCCGCACAGCATCATCACCGACAATGGGTCGAACTTCATCTCCAAAGAATTCCAGGACTTCTGCGAAGACCTCGGAATCAACATCACATACGCCTTCGTGGCGTACCCACAAACAAACGGGCAGGTCGAGAAGGCAAACGTCCTCGTCGGTGCTGGCATCAAGAAGCGCTTAATGAGCCTACTCGAGCGACTTGCAGGTGACTGGACACAAGAGATACCTTCGGTCCCGTGGAGCCTGCGCACAACGCCAAACAGCTCAATCGTCTACATGCCTTTCTTCATGGTGCACGGAGCCGAAGCCGTGCTGCCAGCAGAGGTACGCCACAAGGCCCCATGGGTCATCGCTTACAGCGAAGCCGAATCGACGGCCGCACTCGAAGACGCCGTCGACACACTCGACGAGGCGCGTGACATAGCAGCAGCTCGATCAGCAGTGTATCAACAGAGTCTTCGCAACTACCACAGCCGACGGCTACGTCCAAGGTCCTACATTATCAAGCAAGAGCGACCGAAGAAATTCGAGTCACCATGGGAAGGACCCTACATTATCACTGAAGTCATCCCAGGTGGCGCCTATCGCCTCAAGCACGTGGAGTCTGGAGTCGCATACTCCAACCCATGGAACGTCGCGCAGCTGCGACGCTTCTACCCCTAGTTACCCCCCTCTTTTACTTTCAATAAGGCTACTCAGCCGAACTATGTACATCTTCCTTATGATATGAATAAAGCTAAGTGTCTCACCCCAAACTTTTTCGTTCAACATCTGCATTTTACTCCATATTACAAACACACTCGGGGGCTCCCCTACCTCATGACTTCGTTGACTGAGAATAGCACGTGCATCCTGAGTACTGACCACGTCAGGCTAACGAAAAGGATACGTAAACAAACAGGGCACCACGTGCTACACAATAATAAACCTTTACAATACTAAAGGGCACAACACGCCCAGTTGAATATATACAAATTTTACATCTACCTTTTTTACAGGTTCTATCTATTCTGCACAATAGCCTGCGTACGCTGCTCAAACAGGTCTACAATCTCTTCGGCCTACTGCCTTACAGCCGCATAATGTGGTCGCATATCCCACTCACCACCATCCGGATGAAGAGGCGGCCCATCCGCTATAACAGAAAGATCCACATCGGGACGATGCAACCGTACAAGGGAAAGTGCGGCCTTCACCCCCGCTACAAGCTGATGTCGCACCAGTTCCTTGACATGGTAAACGTTCCGAAACTTCGTCAGCAGGCCAGAAAGAGTCGACGGTGCCTCATCCAGCGGAAACATCACATGTAGAACTGACGCCAACGAAGACTGCACCTGACGAAGCACCCGCGATACCTGGTGGACACGATCATGCATTGTCGCAAGGACCATGGCACGATCACGGTCCATCCAGAAGAACCCGCCTGCCTCCATATCCTGTTGGGTCAAGCAGTTAACCCGAACAGCAACACGTTCTTTTTCCTCCTTCGTAGAAAGGTTAGCACCTGCAATACTTGCAAAAGTAAGGTACAAGGCCAAGAGGCGCATCCGAAACAATGAGAAGCAGCTCGAAAAACTCACGTTCAAGCTGTTCGGCTAGACGATGCAACTCCCCCATCAAAAATTCCCTCTCAAGACTTCCAAACATCATCATGGCCATGCACTCCAAGCAATTCCCTCTCAAGACTACGGACGCGGTCTCGAAGAAACACAAGCTGCGACGCACCATCCAAGGATGGCCGCAGCTGTGGTGCAGACAAAGTGTCAGCGGGATCATCACCCGAAGGATCCTAGAGTAAAAGAAGACAAAGATATGAACAAGCAGACGAATGAACTTAGAACTCGGACATTCATTATGTACAACAAAAGGCCACTACGTGGCGCAGGGATTGTTCATAAACATAGTTACAAAATCTGGAAACAAAAGCTATCCTACGACTAGAAGATCTAAGAGGCTGCATCCTGAGTAGCCTCGGATCCGGACTGTCTCCCCTTGGCCTCTCCCTGCTGCTTCAACACGTACTCAGCCAGCAGGTCAATCAATTTCGGTCCATAACGCTTACAACGAGCAGCATAGATGGCGAAGGCTACCTCGGATCCGTCAGCAGCCGTCGGCATCCGGGAGGTGATCTGAGGAAGATCCAGCTCAGCTCCAGACGCCAAGGCCATGGTTAGCCCGACAGACGCACCAATGCCCTTCTGCTTGCGCTTGTACGCCGCAGGTGCTTCGGCTAACAACTCCTCCGCCAAGGCATCGACATCTTCAAGAACGACGCCCTTGGGGATGAGCTCCTTGTAGAAGCGCCTTGGCCTTGGCAAGCGAGCCGACCACGGTACCGCAGCGGTCTTCGACCGCCGCAGCAGCATCATCCAGAGCACTCCCGTGCTCCAGAGCACCGCGATCAAACTTGATGCCCGCGGCAACTAAAATAACAAAGGAATCAACATAAATAAAAACACTACAAGGAAAGACAAGGAAGCCGAAAGGGGAAGATGAAGAAACCCACCCGAAACAGCCTTGGCAGCCACCATCAGCCTGCCGGCTACCTCTCTCTCGCGCGAAGCCGTGGCGGCGGCGATCTGCTCCTCGCGGTCCGTACCTTCCTGCTGCAGGCGCTCCTTGGCCTCGGCCGCGTTGGCCAGCTCCAGCTCGATGCGCTCCTTCGCACCAACGGCGACCTCGGCTCTCTTCTCCGCTTGCCCAAGACTCTTTTTGAGAGCATCAAGCTCACGGAGAGAGGTATTGTGGTCCTCTGCAGTCAGCAACGCACCTATCAGATCGAAGGCCAGAAATACAAGAAGAAGCAAAAAGACCAAGTCGTAAACATACCTTGAAGCTGTTTGAAGCTGGCCTCCAATGCCAGGTGCTGCTGCACCAGCTGGTTGGCGCCTTGCACAAAAGGCTGCAAAAAGAACCACTGGTCAAAAGAACAACTAGGGGGCTGCACCCAAAAGAACGCACAAAAACAAGGTACACATACGAAAAACGCTCGGGGGCTCCCCCGAGACTCGAAGGAAAAACGAACAACAAAATACCCTACAAATGCTCGGGGGCTCCCCCCAAGGCGTGAAGAAACATTGATCAACAAATCATCCGAAAAGGCTCGGGGGCTCCCCCTGTGGCAGAAAACAGAATTACTTACATGGATAGACGGAGACTCCGAAGGTTCGCGTGCAGTCTTCTGAGGGACCACCACCAAAGCCTCCTGCGGAGAAGACCTCGGAGCAGCATCCTCAGAGGTGGCCACCGTCTGCGGAGGAGGGGAAGGAATCTTCGACTCCCCCACCATATCTCGAGCGCCATCGCTGGAGGAGCTGTTAGAGGAGTGGCTGCAAAAGAAAAAACGTTAGCCTAGAACAATCAAGCGAAATCAAGAGACAACAAAAAGGAACTGAGGAAGCTTACGAGTCAAGGTCGCTAAGGTCAAAAACAGGAGGGGTCTTCTTGCCCTTCTTCTCTTCCTTCTTTTCTTCCTTCTTCTCTTCCTTCTTCCGCTTCGCCGACGGGTGCGGTGCCACAGCCCGCACGGGAATGACAGGAATCGTAGAAGAAGAGCCCCCATGATCATCACTGTGACGCTCAAGGCACAGCGGGTTCCTAGGCGTTGGCGGGGTCGAGGCATCTGATGATTCACTGGAGATCCTCGTCCGCTTGCGAGTGTGATCCTCGCTCAACTCGTTAGCCTCTTCGGCCGGAGATCGCGCCGACGGCAGCTCGGACATGGAGTCCACCACCTCATTGTCTGGAGCATCCGAAAATACTTCGGGCAATGGAGGCGACATGCCTGGCACCTTTAATTCCTGCGAAAAAAGATAGCAAAAATTTCAGCACAAAAGTGGAAAACCAAACACAGTCGAAAAATAGCGCTACACGCACATCACAGTTCTACACCTGCGGAACCGGACGGGAAGCAGAGAACGGAGAAGTCAGCGACTTCCTCGGAAGATCCTCTCCAGCCTTGAACTTCAGCAGCGGACGAAGGATCCCGTCGAGATCCCCCTTGGAGAATTCCTCAGCCGAAACCCTAGTCGGATCACGGCGACCCGAATAAAGAAACATCGGGTGCGCCCTAGCCTGGAGTGGCTGCACCCGACGTTTGAAAAAAGTGTGGATGATATCCACACCGTTCACCTCCTTATCCGGGGTCAGCTGGAGATCCTCCACACGATGATAGAGCCTCTCTATCTCCGCCACCTCTCCATCCAAGATCTGGTTCTTCCAGGACCTCTTCGGCTCGATCTTTTGGGAGGGGTCGAAAGGAGCAAGACCAAAATCCTGCCCAGCCACCGTGGAGTCGTGGATGTAAAAACATCGCCTCCGCCAGTACTGGACAGATTCAGACATAGAAAAGGAGAAGAAAAGAAGATTGGATCGAAGGGAAATGATGCAACCCCCAATGGGATAGACACCATCAGAACCAGATTGCCTCTTCATGGAATAGAGCTTCCGGAAGAGGACAAAGTGCGGCTCGATACCGAGCCAGCACTCGCAGAAAGTGACGAAAAAAGCGATATGAAGAAGAGAGTTGGGAGAAAGATGATGCAGCTGAATGCCGTAAAGAAAAAGCAATCCACGAAGGAAATTGTGGACTGGGAAGGAAAAGCTCCGAAGAACAAAAGCGAGGAACATAACCCGAAACCCAGCGGGGGAACAGGGAATTACCTCGTTTCCAGGGAGTTTGACGGCCTCCCTATCCTGTGGGATCAAGCCCCGCTCACGGAGCTTGAGGAGATCACTCTCCCGCGCCTCCGATCGCTGCCAACCACCATCGGTGACACGGGCAGCGGTAGAACCTTTCTTGCCACCAGAAGCGCTGGTGCCAACTGCAGAAGAGGACTTCTTCGGCTTCCCCATCGCGGTGCGGCGGCGCCGGCGGAGAGAACATAAGATCAAAGAAGGAAATGCTCGAGGATATTCCAGCGCAACAAGAAAGCTCAGAGCAGATTGGAGCAGTGAAACAAGAATGGCTGCGGTGAAAACAAATTAACTTTTCCTCAATGATTATAAGGACGAAGACAACGCACGATGACTGTCCATCGGGAATACCTAGAGCCAACAGCAAGATCTGGCCGTCCACGTGTAAGCACAGCAGCGAACCATCGCTCACACGCCGTCCACTACGCGCGAAAATCAAGGCGACGCCGTATTTATCTCCAAGTCATGCATGACCAGTCAACTCAAGGTCAGAAGGTGGAACCCATGTTCGTCCAGTCAAGTCACCTCTGGCGCCGCAGACGTGTGCGGTCATCGATCGTCATCACTGATGTCATCAAAAGCTATACTAGCAACATTTACAATTCTTCGGCTACACAACTAAGAGTAATCACTCGAATCTACGATTCGATTAATTACTTGGGGGCTACTCCTATCAGGAGCGCTGGACGCGCACCCGAAGCATAATCAAGATATCACACTGCAAAGCTATTCTTCGAGTCCTACGTCGAGTCTACGACTCCAATACGGACTCGGGGGCTACTCCCATAGGGAGGATGGATTCAAGCATCCGAAAAATTTGTGTCCTACGGACCTGGAGTCAAACAACGGCTAAGTTAAAGTCTCTGCTCGAGTCTGCGACTCGAACAAACACTCGGGGGCTACTCCCATAGGGAGCGCTGGTCGCGCACCCTATGAATTCTTCGACTGCGATCCTTCAGATCAGAATGCAAAAAAAATTCGGCAACTTTGCCCCGATTAATGCTAAGTGAGAATCATCCTCCTTGGCCACCCGAAACGCCTCCGCGGCGATAGAAATTCGGATGTTGTGTCCGCGACACAAAAATAAGACCTACAGATATCATCTGATGGCCTGGCAACGCACACGACTACGCTCTGCTAGTGGAAACCCGTGCCAGCAGGCGCGATGAAAATCCCGACGGACGCATTGGGTACATCATTTAAATTTACTGGAATTCCACTCCTGTAAGTCCTCCGCGGCCTGAGTCGAATTACGCCAGCATCTGTTCCGGATTCGAGTCGAGGGACTCGAATCTGAAGAAGATCGTGTTGTTTTGTCCTATGACAGTTAACTGACCCTGATCCGTCAGGAGAGTCAGGCACACACATCAACAATCCCTACACACTCAAATCATTTCTCAAGCAATCAGAGATAGCCGCACCCAAAATAATGAGGAGTCCTCAGCCGAATGTAACATCCCAGATTCTATATTAGGATGTTATTAGTGTCATGCATCATCCTTGCATCATTTGCATCCTACAAGTAAAAATTGAAATAAAAACCCTAACACCTAAACCTAGAAAACCCATATGCTGGTTGCCTTATGTGAGCACCATTGTAAAGGTCAAGTAATGACCCCTCTAAAAAACCTTGTAAAACATTAAGCTATGGCCTATGTTGACCACCTCAATTTTATGAAACTTCAGAAACAAGTTTCATCAAATTTGGAGTCCATTTGCAAAAGTTATTAGATAAATAGTGAAACAGAAAATAATAAGTATATAAAAAAAGGGGAGAAGCCTAACCTAGGCGGGCCAGCCGAAGCCAGCCCGCATCTATCTACCGCGCATGTGAAGCTGGCCATGCAGCCGGCCTTGAGGCCAGGCCGCCAGCCCCCCCGCCTCTCACTGACGAGAGGGCCCCACCTGTCATCCCCATCCTAAGCGTGTTCGTCGCCAACTCCTCTGTCGACGCAATCCCACCGGATTCTGTTGGATTCGGAGACAAATCCGACCCCTTCCGCACGAAAACCCCCCCTTATAACCCTCCCCATCGAGCCCTGGCTCTTCTCCCGAAAAACCACAAACCCTAGCCCCGCCTTCATCGCCACCGACGCGCCGCCGGAGCTCCGCCTCGGGAGGTTATCACCGTCATCGATACCGAGCCCTCCTCCCTCTCTTTCTTCCAAAATCGGAACCACCGCTAACTCCTCTGTCTCCCCCTTGTTTTTCCCTCTCTTTAGCACAGTGAACCGCCGGCAATTGGTCGCCGGAGTCTTGCCGGAGACGGGAGAGAATGGCGGAGCGCCACCGTGGGCAGAGAAGGGGAGGACCGACGCCGACCATACCAGGGCGACCGTGAGAAGGAGGGGAACATCGTCGACCCCGCCACGGTTCCAGGGACCCGCCGGAGCACCGCCACCGTCGACCACCGACGCCACCGACGCCTACCGCCACCGTCGTCGTCACTGTAAGTCACCGCGTCCATCTCCTCCGTCCGATCTAGAATCTGTGGCTCCGATTAAATCAACGCCGAAGGGGTATCGTCGAATAACGCGTGCCACATGGCTGCGCGCGTCAGCACGCACGCGCCAGCGTCACCGCTGCCAGCTGGACCAATCGACAAATGACACCTGGTTAGGGTTTTAAGTAGAATTTAGATCTGTTTTCAGATTTGGTTTTAACCTTGCGAAATTCATATAAAATCGAATTTTTGGCCAAATCTAGCTTATAATATACCGTTGGATTCCTAATTTTATGTAGAATCCAAATCTGTAATAATATTGCAGGTTTGCAGTAATGTTTTAGTTGTAGATCTTAATCACTAGATTGGAGTGTTTATTCTATAGAAAAATAATAAAAATTCTGTTTTAATTGATTCTTGTTGCAATGACCTTGTTTCCTTAATGCCTACTGGACAAAATTTTACAACTTTGCTTAAGATCATTAGATCTAGTTTGGGGCTAACTAGTTGGTTGATCTCCTTATAATCCTAGGAATTGTTTAGTGACACTATAGTAGATCTAAACCCTTGGGAAATAAATCCTAGTGACAACCTTACACTATCACAACACAAATTTGCTACCTTGATCAATTTAACCAACCTTGCATAAACTACCATGTTGCATGCATGCATGTTTTCCTTTGTGTATGCTTTGAACAAGTTGTGATCAGATCTATGTTTGTGATTTGTTAGATTGCTCGGAGTGCGCTAAGGAGTGCTTTTGTGTAGAGTGCTGCTCGGATCAAGGCAAGTTACACCACTTGTTCATAATTTTGTCCCAGCTTTGATTCTATGCATGTGATCTTGAAAATTCTGTAGTTGCATGTGTAGGATGTTCCAGTAGAATTTTTTTCCTTAGTATTATTTTGCAAGTGCGATGATTTTGTAGTATGCCATGAGTAGCTCTATACTTAGGATTTTCCATCCCAATAGGTTACCCCTGTTTTTACTAAGTATTGCTTTCTATGCTATATATACAAAGTACCGTTGGGGGGTTCGAAAGACAAAGAATTTTTCTAAGTATAAAGGCTCTCTAGAGCAAGCTTTTCTTCTCACATCCACTTCAAAATAAAACTAAGTTTTCTTCTGGGCGGAATGGTTGTCGGGTCAATGAGTGTGAATTTTGGTGGAGGACGGCCGCCCAGGAATCAAAGAAGTCGGCCATGTTTCAGAATTCAGAAGCTTCCAGTGCAACCACAATACATTATGGGCTCTGTCTTGGCCTAGTACTTAGTGGGAAACCTCACCTGGGTACCAACATTTGGAGGATTATTGGCACGGTTGGATCCGGAAGGTAGAGGGGCTACTAAGGGAAAGCCTCTCCATGGTCTTGTCTGTAAAAGGACTTGATCGTGAATTGTGGGTAAAGTGCACAAACTCTCGAGAGTATTGCAATCTGATCGATCAGCCGTGTTCACGGTAACAGAACAACAATGAGCGTCTGAAGGATGGAGCCTCTGAAGGATCTTCCTCTCTCTTTTCTAAAACAAAGTTTTGAAACCCCATGGCGTGCGTAATATCGCTAATGGGCGGGAATTTGGGAAACTTGGTGTGTAATATCCAAGTGACGCTTGGTGCGTAATATCCAAGTGTTTGGTTGTTTGGACACCTGGTGTGTAATATCCTCGTGTGCCATTCGACCTTATTTTTATTCAAACAAATGTTTACAAAGTAGGGCAATCTTCTATTCTCTCTCTACTTAAGAAAATTAGCTTTGAGCAAATGAACTCTACAGCCTATACCAGCCTTGCATGTAGAGATAGTCTTTTCTCTCCTTGGTGTAATTTGTCAATACATTCAAAGTATTGACCCAACTTGTTGGCTGCACGTCTATGTGCAGAATCCGAAGATTGAAAGGTGCGTAGGGATCGCGGGTCTACACTCGACAAGCCTGGTCGTTGATGGACTCATGCTGCTTTTATGTTTCCGCTGTTATTTGAGCTAGCATAATGCTAAGCAACTTTTGTAATAATTTCATACTCTGGATTCTCCGTGTAATAAAGACTTTGTGTTTTACATGATATTTCATCGACTATGAATGCTAGCTATTGATCCAGGGACTAGCATGTTAATCACATGGACTTAGGATCCTTACCGATCCGAGGTCGCTTCAGATGGTATCAGAGCACATCGTTGCCTGTAGGACGTGACCCTAGGATTGGAACCACCTCTAACTTTAGTGCCTTACTTGTTTCCTACTAAGTTATTTTCCGCACCTCTAGTATCTACTTTCCTCTACTTGTTTAAGTATCTAACCCTCATTCTTCTAACTCAAGGATGACAAGCTTCCTCTACGACACCGTCGCGGACATCGAACCCCTTCGCTTTGGAGGATGCCTCATGGATCTACCCACACGATTGAACCTTCCTCTCCCAACAATCCAAGGGAGCACAATGAAAAAACTCCACAAGGACGGCTGTTGGGGAGTCAAGGTCCTCCAGCCAGGAAAGGAGCGAGGCAAGAACCCGGAGGAAGACATAGCAATCCACATTGTTAGCGATTCCAAGGAGAAGGCCCTTAGCATTAGCTTGCACCAACTCATTGGCCACCTATGTGGATGTCATCATGAAGCTCTCCAAGGACACTGCGGTGGCCTCTTTGGAAGACGAGATGAGGAAGGAATTCCCATGGAGTTAACCTTTGAGGAAAGAACTTCTACCAAGCGCCGAAGAACACAATATCAAGATTTGGAGTGCCACATCCATGACCTTGAGAAGGGTACCTTCCTCGAGATGTTGAAGAATGACGAGCTATGCGCCCTCATCAAGGAGAAGGAAGAAATGATCAAGCAGCAGGAAGAGGCAATGAAGCTCCAAGAGATAAAATTTCAGGACCAAGAGAAGAAGTTCGCTAACCAAGAGAAGAGGGTGATAAATAAAAATAAGAGAATTAGGGAACTCAAACAGCAGATCGATGGAGATGAAGTGCAAACTGAAGGCCTTTGCAAGATAATCGATGATGTGCGCGCTTCCAAGAGGGACTTGGCAAAGCAACTTGAAGCCGCAATGAAGTCAAGTTTGGTGGAGGAACTACAAGGCGAGAAGGAGGGACTTCAGGAGCAGCTGGAAGCCACTACCAAGAAGCTACAAGATGAGATAAATGACCTCCAAGAGAAGCTTGAAGCCACCACAAAGGAGATGGACTTGTACAAGACAACTCTAGAGCAAGAAGGCTACTCGTTCGAGGACGAGGAAGAGGAAGACGTGGAAGATGTGTAATAGTTGGACCACCTTTAATTCTATAGTAGAACGTTATTCGCAAATGTAATAAATACCAAGACAAGTCTGGTTTAGTTAAATTTTGGTTGTTTCCTGTGCTAAATCTGTGGTGTTATGCCTTGTGTGCCTTGTGTGCTTGGTGTGTTTTTCATAAGGGTAGGAGTTTACTACTTAGTCTTTCTGTCTTTTTCTTAACTACTCCCTTAAACCCCACAGATGCCGCCAAGACGTGCAGACCTCGAAATCCCGCCAGAAATAGCAGAACTTTTGGCCACTCAGAACCAGCTGATCCAACTGCTCACTCAGAACATGCAAAACAACAACAACAACAACAACAACAACAACCCGCCGCCACCACCACCTCTGCCACCTCCTCAACAGGATCGCTTGACTCGGTTTTTGAGGCTGAACCCACCTACCTTCACTAGCAGCACTGAACCAATCATCGCTGATGACTGGCTGCATACGATCAACAAGAAGCTAGACACCGTGCAAGCTGTCGGAGCCGACAGGGTGCATTATGCTGCACACCAGCTTGAAGGACCTGCTGCAGAATGGTGGGATAACTACCAAGTCACCCACCCGGACATTGATGCTATCACATGGGAACAGTTTGAGTTAGCTTTTCGCACACATCATGTGGCTGCTGGTGTCATGGCTCTAAAGAGGCGCGAGTTTCGCGACCTACACCAGTTGCACCGTTCTGTCACCGAGTATGGTGAGCTTTTCAATAAGCTAGCCCGTTATGCACCCGATGATGTTTCCACTGATGCCAAGAGACAGGAGGAGTTCTTAAGAGGGCTCAACGATGAGATATCCATTCAGCTTGTGGCTCAGAAATTTGACAACTTTCAGGAACTCCTGGACAGAGCCATTGTGGTTGAATCAAAGAGGAAGAGCATAGAAAATCGCAAAAGGAAATCTAACCCTCACAAACACTCTGTTCCGTACCAGAAGCAGCACAACTCCTCACCACCACCTTATAACAATAATGGCCACAACCATAATGGTCATAACCATGGTGGCCACAAACACAATGGGCACAAAAACCGCAATGGCAATGGCGGCAATGGAAAGGATCTTAGTGAGGTGACATGCTTTAAGTGCAACAAGACAGGGCACTATGCAACCTCTTGCCCCGAGAGGAAGAATGGAAATGGTAATGGGAATGGAAATGGACACAACCATGGCAATGGGAACGGGAAGAAGCCAAACCCGTTTGTCAAAGCCACGGTGAATCATGTTTCTATGGAGGATGCCTGTGATGCGCGGATTCGTGATTGGTAAGTTCAAACTCAATTCTATTCCCTTTTGTTCTTTTTGATCTTGGTGCATCACATTCATTCATATCAAGGGTATTTGTGGATAGTGGCAAGATACCAGCGGAGACTATAAACTTTCCTCTAAGGGTAAGTTCTCTGGGGAGAAATAGTGGCCAACTCCGGTTGCCAGGGTTTAGAACTAAGGATTGGGACACATTTTCCCCACCAGTCTAGTAGTTCTAGAATCACAAGGATTGGACATAATCTTGGGCATGAATTGGATGACCGAATATGAAGGAGTCATAGATTGTGCCAAGAGAACTGTCATGCTCACAACACCGGAAGGGAAGAGGATTCATATCAAGTCGAATTTCGCTCTTAAAGAAGTCATGGTGAACTCTCTTAAGGGGGTTAGCTTGGAGGAAGTACCTATTGTAAAGGAATACCCAGATGTCTTTCCAGAAGAGCTACCCGGAATGCCACCCGACCGTGATATCGAGTTTCTCATTGACTTAATGCCAGGCACGGGGCCGATAGCTAAGAGACCATACAAGATGGATGTGGACGAGTTAAAGGAACTCAAGAAACAGCTTAGGGAACAATTGGACAAGGGGTTCATTCAACCCAGCGAGTCATCTTGGGGAGCACCCGTCCTATTTGTGGAAAAGAAGGATAAGACCAAGAGGCTGGTTGTGGACTACTGCTCGTTGAACGAAGTGACGATTAAGAATAAGTATCCTCTGCCCAACATCAACGACCTGTTTGACCAGCTAAAAGGAGCCAGTGTGTTCTCAAAGATCGATCTACGATCGGGCTATTTTCAGCTAAAGATTCGAGAACAGGATGTGCCCAAGACAGCATTCACCACAAGATACGGATTGTATGAGTACACCGTGATGTCTTTTGGTCTAACCAATGCCCCCGCATACTTCATGACTATGATGAACAAGGTGTTCATGGAATACTTGGACAAGTTTATCGTAATATTCATAGATGATATACTCATATACTCAAAGGATGAGAAGGAACATGAGAAACATCTGCGCCTTATTATGGAGAAACTAAGAGAACACAAGTTGTATGCCAAGTTCAGCAAGTGCGAGTTCTGGTTAAAGGAAGTGGGATTCCTTGGTCATGTTGTGTCAGCTAAAGGGGTTGCCGTAGATCCTAGTAAGGTAGCTTCCGTGACGGAATGGGAGTCACCCAAGAATGTGGGAGATATTAGAAGTTTCTTGGGCCTCGCAGGATATTACCGGAGGTTCATCGAAAACTTCTCCAAGATAGCAAAACCCATGACGGAACTATTAAAGAAGGAAAAGAAATTCCTATGGACCGAGACATGTGAAGCAAGTTTTCAAGAGTTGAAGAAACGCCGTAATGGCACGATTACGTCACCTTTGATATCCAGAAGGATTTTCAAGTCTATTGCGACGCTTCTCGACTAGGACTTGGAAGTGTATTGATGCAGGATGGGAAAGTGGTATCCTATGCCTCCCGACAACTTAAGAACCACGAACACAATTATCCCACGCATGATTTGGAACTTGCGTCTGTGGTACATGCACTCAAGGTATGGAGACACTACCTCATGGGCAAACATTGTGATGTGTTCACAGATCATAAAAGTTTGAAGTACATCTTCACCCAAAAGGAGTTGAATATGAGACAACGAAGATGGCTTGAGCTAATAAAGGATTATGACTTGGATTTACAGTACCACCCCGGAAAGGCAAACGTGGTGGCTGATGCCTTAAGTCGCAAGGTATATGTAAATGGACTTACCGCAGGGGAACTTCCAGAGGACTTATGCAAGCAATTCAGGGATCTCAGGTTGGAGATAGTCCCGAAAGGACACGTAGCGACTATGGAAATAGTGTCCACCTTCCAAGAAAGGGTCCAAGAGGCACAAAAGGGGGATAAAGAGTTGGAAGAAATAAGAGTCAGGATAAATGAAGGAAAGACTAAAGAATTTAAATGCGACGAACAAGGAACCCTACGCATGGGAAGCGTTTGTGCGTTCCCAATGACCCCGATATCAGGAAGTTGATTTTACAAGAAGCTCATGATTCACCATACTCAATTCATCCAGGCAACACAAAGATGTACATGGATGTGAAGGATAGGTTCTGGTGGAATAACCTAAAGAGAGATATTGCAGAGTATATTTCTACTGTGATGTGCAACAGAGTGAAAGCCGAGCATCAGAAACCAGCAGGATTACTATAACCACTACCTATACCCGACTGGAAGTGGGACAAGGTAGGTATGGATTTCATCACGGGATTACCCCGAACTCGTTCTGGATTTGATTCTATTTGGGTAGTGGTGGACCACTTCACCAAGGTGGCTCACTTCATCCCCGTAAAGACCAAATATACAAGTGCTAAACTTGCTAAGATATACATGTCAAGGATTGTAAGCCTACATGGTGTGCCCAAGGGAATTGTGTCAGACAGAGGCACCCAGTTTACTTCAAAGTTAAGCGACTACATGAGTCTCTTGGAACCCGACTAGAGTTGATCGCCTTCCACCCTCAAACAGATGGCCAAACAGAAAGGGTGAATCAAATTTTGGAGGATATGTTGAGAGCTTGCGCACTAGACTATGGGTCTAGTTGGGACGATAACCTGCCATATGCTGAGTTCTCATACAACAACAGCTACTAGACAAGCATCAAGATGGCTCCGTTTGAAGTTCTATATGGCAGGAAGTGTAGAACCCCGTTGCTATGGAATGGAGTTGGTGAACGCAGTCTTTTTGGACCTGACTTGATAAAGGATGCCGAAGAAAAGGTACGACAGATTCAGGATAGGCTAAAGATAGCCCAATCCCGAAGGAAGAGTTACGCTGATTCCAAGCGAGATGTGGCCTATGAAATAGGGGACCGTGCGTATCTTCGAGTTTCACCCCTACGTGGAGTGAAGAGGTTCGGAATCAAGGGCAAGTTAGCCCCACGATTCATAGGACCGTATAAGGTTCTGGCCCGTAGAGGAGAAGTTGCGTATCGGTTGGAGCTACCGGAAGGACTGACTGTTCATGATGTGTTTCATGTATCACAACTAAAGAAGTGTCACCGGAGATGGCTGAAACACGCTAAGAGACACCGTTCCCTAGATGAGGTTCAATTGGAGAATGACCTTACCTATGAGGAAAAACCCATCAAAATACTGGAAACAGTGAAAGGATTACCCGCACCAAGACTATAAGGTTACGCAAGGTACAATGGAACCACCACTCGAGGAAGAAGCTACGTGGGAGCGTGAAGAAGACTTGAAGAATTTGAACACCCACACCTATTTGCTAATAACCCGAATCTCGAGGGCGAGATTCTTCTTAAGGGGTAGGTTTGTAACATCCCAGATTCTATATTAGGATGTTATTAGTGTCATGCATCATCCTTGCATCATTTGCATCCTACAACTAAAATTGAAATAAAAACCCTAACACCTAAACCTAGAAAACCCATATCTTTGGTCATTTATGTGAGCACCATTGTAAAGGTCAAGTAATGACCCCTCTAAAAACCTTGTAAAACATTAAGCTATGGCCTATGTTGACCACCTCAATTTTATGAAACTTTAGAAACAAGTTTCATCAAATTTGGAGTCCATTTGCAAAAGTTATTAGATAAATAGTGAAACAGAAAATAATAAGTATATATAAAAAAAGGGGAGAATCCTAACCTAGGCGGGCCAGCCGAAGCCAGCCCGCATCTATCTACCAGCTTCATGAGCATGGCGCACACGCAGCCGCCCAAAGAGGCGCACCGCGCCAGCCCCCCCGCCTCTCACTGACGAGAGGGCCCCACCTGTCATCCCCATCCTAAGTGTGTTCGTCGCCAACTCCTCTGCCGACGCAATCCCACCGGATTCTGTTGGATTCAGAGACAAATCCGACCCCTTCCGCACGAAAAACCCCCCTTATAACCCTCCCCATCGAGCCCTGGCTCTTCTCCCGAAAAACCACAAACCCTAGCCCCGCCTTCATCGCCATGTGGCCAGCCGAGCTCCGCGGAGGTTATCACCGTCATCGATACCGAGCCCTCCTCCCTCTCTTTCTTACAAAATCGGACCACCGCTAACTCCTCGTTTTTCCCTCTCTTTAGCATAGTGAACCGTCGGCAATTGGTCGCCGGAGTCTTGCCGGAGACGGGAGAGAACGGCGGAGCGCCACCGCGGGCAGAGAAGGGGAGGACCAACACCAACCATACCAGGGCGACCGTGAGAAGGAGGGGAACATCGTCGACCCCGCCACGGTTCCAGGGACCCGCCGGAGCACCGCCACCGTCGACCACCGACGCCACCGCCGCCCACCGCCACCGTCGTCTTCACTGTAAGTCACCGCGTCCATCTCCTCCGTCCGATCTAGAATCTGTGGCTCCGATTAAATCAACGCCGAAGGGGTATCGTCGAATAACGATGTGCCACGTGGCTGCAGCGTCAAGACGCCGCTACGCCGCTTACCCCGTTGCTTGGACCAATCGAAATGACACCTGGTTAGGGTTTTAAGTAGAATTTAGATCTGTTTTCAGATTTGGTTTTAACCTTGCGAAATTCATATAAAATCGAATTTTTGGCCAAATCTAGCTTATAATATACCGTTGGATTCCTAATTTTATGTAGAATCCAAATCTGTAATAATATTGCAGGTTTGCAGTAATGTTTTAGTTGTAGATCTTAATCACTAGATTGGAGTGTTTATTCTATAGAAAAATAATAAAAATTCTGTTTTAATTGATTCTTGTTGCAATGACCTTGTTTCCTTAATGCCTACTGGACAAAATTTTACAACTTTGCTTAAGATCATTAGATCTAGTTTGGGGCTAACTAGTTGGTTGATCTCCTTATAATCCTAGGAATTGTTTAGTGACACTATAGTAGATCTAAACCCTTGGGAAATAAATCCTAGTGACAACCTTACACTATCACAACACAAAGTTGCTACCTTGATCAATTTAACCAACCTTGCATAAACTACCATGTTGCATGCATGCATGTTTTCCTTTGTGTATGCTTTGAACAAGTTGTGATCAGATCTATGTTTGTGATTCGTTAGATTGCTCGGAGTGCGCTAAGGAGTGCTTTTGTGTAGAGTGCTGCTCGGATCAAGGCAAGTTACACCACTTGTTCATAATTTTGTCCCAGCTTTGATTCTATGCATGTGACCTTGAAAATTCTGTAGTTGCATGTGTAGGATGTTCCAGTAGAATTTTTTTCCTTAGTATTATTTTGCAAGTGCGATGATTTTGTAGTATGCCATGAGTAGATCTCTACTTAGGATTTTCCATCCCAATAGGTTACCCCTGTTTTTACTAAGTATTGCTTGCTATGCTATATATACAAAGTACCGTTGGGGGGTTCGAAAGACAAAGAATTTTTCTAAGTATAAAGGCTCTCTAGAGCAAGCTTTTCTTCTCACATCCACTTCAAAATAAAACTAAGTTTTCTTAATGGAATGGTTGTCGTCAATGAGTGTGAATTTTGGTGGAGGACGGCACCAGAATCAAAGAAGTCGGCCATGTTTGAATTGAAGCTTCCAGGCAACCACAATACATTATGGGCTCTGTCTTGGCCTAGTACTTAGTGGAAACCTCACAGGTACCAACATTTGGAGGATTATTGGCACGGTTGGATCCGGAAGGTAGAGGGCTACTAAGGGAAAGCCTCGCCATGGTCTTGTCGTAAAAAGGACTTGATCGTGATTGTGGGTAAAGTGCACAAACTCTCGAGAGTATTGCAACTGATCGATCACCGTGTTCAATGTAGAACAACAATGAGCGTCTGAAGGATGGAGCCTCTGAAGGATCTTCCTCTCTCTTTTCTAAAACAAAGTTTTGAAACCCCATGGTGTGCGTAATATCGCTAATGGGCGGGAATTTGGGAAACTTGGTGTGTAATATCCAAGTGACGCTTGGTGCGTAATATCCAAGTGTTTGGTTGTTTGGACACCTGGTGCGTAATATCCTCGTGTGCCATTCGACCTTATTTTTATTCAAACAAATGTTTACAAAGTGGGGCAATCTTATATTCTCTCTCTACTTAAGAAAATTAGCTTTGAGCAAATGAACTCTATAGCCTATACCAGCCTTGCATGTAGAGATAGTCTTTTCTCTCCTTGGTGTAATTTGCCAATACATTCAAAGTATTGACCCAACTTGTTGGCTGCACGTCTATGTGCAGAATCCGAAGATTGAAAGGTGCGTAGGGATCGCGGGTCTACACTCGACAAGCCTGGGAGTTGATGGACTCATGCTGCTTTTATGTTTCCACTGTTATTTGAGCTAGCATAATGCTAAGCAACTTTTGTAATAATTTCATACTCTAGATTCTCCGTGTAATAAAGACTTTGTGTTTTACATGATATTTCATCGACTGTGAGTGCTAGCTATTGATCCAGGGACTAGCATATTAATCACAGGGACTTAGGATCCTTACCGATCCGAGGTCGCTTCACCGAATCTATGATTCGACTAAACACTCGGGGGCTACTGACATGGTTATACCCTACGGGTACACGACCTTAGCATACCTGGTCCAGCCCAAGGAAGTCTCATGACAAATATACGCCGGCTCATGAATATTTTCGGGTGGCCAGGGCCCATGACGCTTTCGGATCCTTGGAGAGCAAGACTAGAGTAGATAGAAAATTCAAAGGGGCAAACCCTAAAACCTGTAACCGACTCGATCTGTGCCTAGGACCTGCCTACCTCTATATAAAGGACGGGAGGGCACGACGAGGAGGCTCTTTTACAATCTCTCGCATACCACCGCATACACACCTCCACGCCAGATTGCATCTGCGCACCCCTGTAACCTTCGGTTCCACCATAATCAGAGCAGACAAGCGAGGTAGGGTTTCCCTCCGGGGCTGAACACAGGTAGCGTCGTGTCCCCGTGTTGCTTGTTTGCTAACCGTTCCGCGATCTCCAGCATCCCCATCTTCTCCAAAACCCAAGTCCATAACAATGGGCATTGACGAGATTAAACCTCGTCAGGCGGATTATCTGCCCCTGCCAGGGGCCGACTATCCGCCCTTGGGAGAAATTCCGCCCAAGGACCGGACAATCCGAGGGAAAGTACGCCCCCATACAGAGAGCGACGCAAGCCTTGTCTTGAAGGAAATCCTCGAGGGGGCGGACTATCCGGCATGGCCAGAAAATCCGGCCACAAACTCCGCCCCCTCTCTAGGGGGCGCGCACTCTTGGGAAGAGGGAGGGGTGGATTATCCGCCCCTGGTGGGGGCGAATTATCCGCCCCCCAAAGGCAGATACTTTTCCCTTTTTCTTAGAGAGAGCTGCAACACTTCAACACACGTTAAATAATCCTTGATATTGTTATCTAACACACAAAACACTAGGGATTAAGAAATGTTCTTTCAACAGTTTCATCACGGAGAAGATTCCAACTCCGCGATGCTTACTTCAACCATTGAAGTTTGCATGCCCTTTTTAGCATCCTTTGAATTAACAAAACCCTTTGGATCATGTTATGCACACGTCCTAGGTAACCATTATTTTAGAAGAACTTTGTTTTGTTTATTCATCTACCATATACCAAATTATATGTAGTGGTTGCTATTTTAATCCGTCCAGACTAAATACCGCTATGAAAGATAAAATCTTGTCATAGTCAACTCCTTGAACATTGTCGTAATTTTTTTTACGACATGTTGACTATTTCATAGATGTGAAACATCCATGTCTGTTTTTTTATAGATCCAAATACGACTGATAGGTTTTTACACCTTTCCGGAGGGTCTTCCAAGTTAAAAAAACTTGATTTCTCGTCTATGGAACTATCACGGATTTTATGGCTTCAAGCTATTTGACGGAGTCAGGGCCCATCATTGCTTCTTTGCATATAGTTGGTTCATCATTATCAAATAACAATGATTTACTCTCAAATTTCAGCATTTGATTGTTTATCCGACCTACTTGGTTCAATAGGAACTTAGACCTCTCTGACCACAACCTTTGACGCACGTGAGCCATGAGCATTGTGGCTGCCTACAGAACCTTTTCCGGTGCTTCACAACTCAGCACATATAGCTAAGGTTCGTTAACCTTATCAAAGTTCTATTGTACTCCCACTTAACTTTTTCGAAAACATCCTTTTTCAAGAAACTTCACGTTTCAAGCTACAAATCCTTTTGTCCTCGGTGTTATGGAGGAATACCAATGGTTATTTGAAATAACCTACAAAGACATGCTCATCCGACTTTGGTTGCAAACATCTTACTTATGCTTAGTATACCAAAAATTAAGAAAGGACAACTTGGGTTTTACCCCAAACCATAACTTACATGGTTTCATTTCAACGGATCAATATGGAGCTCTTTTCAATGTAAAAGCGGTAGTCTCTAAAGCTTTAATCTTTTAAAACATAATGATAGTTTTATAAATAACATCTTTGATCCAACCATGTCAAAACAAGGTTTCATTACAAATCTCAAACACTCCATATTCCTATGGTGTTTCGGAAGATGTAAATCTAGGTGTCTTGCTAAACTTGCAACTCAAATAAATCCATTTATGATAAAATCATAAATCATTTATTTTCTTGTTACACTTGCAACTCAAATAAATCCCTTTATGATAAAATCATAAATCATTTATTTTCTTGTTACAATGATCTTCCACTTCATCTTGAAAGTCTTTGAATGTTTTCAAATATTTCATACTTCTTTCTCATTAAGTGAATATTCACTTAAATTTTCAGAGAAAGCATATGAAGTTGAAATCCATCGCTTACGACTACACATAATGGACTACATACATCGATATGTATATATTCCAATATTTTAGTCGATCGTTCTTTTTTGGCCTTTGAACAAAGTTTCAATTATCCTGAGGAAAGTCTCACAAGCATGATGTGATAAAATCAAAGACTCCAAAAATCCATAAAAATGGAGTTTCTTCATGTTTTATTTCCATTATAATTTAAACGGCGATGTCACTTCATAAGTGATCTTCCAATCATTTGTCTTGCGACATTTTAGCATTAGTTTTATGGATGTGATTTATCCAACAAGATTTATAAATCATCCATCTTATATGGAATACGGTAATTATTTGAACAATCTTTGTTCTCATAATACCTGATTTAAACACCTATTAGTAAAACAAATCTTGAAGGCGAGCTTTGATGTCAACGAGAAATACAAGCAGCGACTTGTTTGTTTTCGATGATCATCATCACATATTTTCTTGCTAGTTACTTAGGACATTAAAGTTCATGAATTGCGTTGTTCCGTATGAAATTTCATACCAACCAATTCGGTATCCAATACCCAAGAACCACATTGTTTAATAAGCAAAGAATACAGCCATAACATGTATATCATCTATATACCTAGACTGGATATTTCCAGTCTTTTCTTTTCTGCCAAATATATATTATAGATTCTCTTTCAGCATTTTCTTTTCTTTTTTAAAAGAATCTATCAACATCAACAGTGGCGCCATATACATGACACATAGTCCAAAGCATGTTTATTCAAATACTAATACCTTTGGACTTGCACTTTGAAGCAGATCACCATCATCAAATAATCGGCATTCTTTCAAAATCCAATCTTTAGTAATCTTTTAGTGTAGTAAATACTTTACATACATCTTCTATTCATCCTTATGGACTTTCATGATCAAGCTAATGTAGCTTATAAAGGCAAATCGTGAGTATAACATTACTTTCCAAAACCCTTTTGGATGATTATGATGTCTAGCATCTCCAACCTTTGCAAATTCTCATCCAATATGAGAACATATATTATACTCTATCATATTGCAACCAAAACATTATTTCAGATATCGTTATATCTGCCACACATGATGGTTTCTGAAACAATTCTTTCAGCTCCTAGATAAACTTAATATTAAAACAATCAAGAATAATAGAGGCAAACATGATACTTAAGATACTAACACTAGAATTGTTACTCTCGATTTAATACCAATTATTAAATTTCATAGAGTAAATAGAGTTTGCTGAAAGTTTGCAATAGGACTTTAAGCTTTAGATTGACACTCAACACAATATGATACCAGTTCGTAAAGTAAATATCCAGAATTCTATAGTTCTATTATATCAATTACAACTAAGCATAAGGTGGTGAACGAATGCCAATGACTACAACAAATTATGCAAATTCACTTTGATTTAATTTATGATAAATTGAGTTCTACTAATCCAAATTAGAAATGAACTCCCACTCAAAAACGACATCCCTCATGTCTTTTTGGTGATTACATGAACCAAATCCACTACACCAAGTTCGATCATCACGTGAGTCGGTGTAGCTTCAAAGGCGAGCATCCATATGGTCATCATATCAAAACATATGACTCATGCTTAACCTTTCGGTCCGTGTTCCGAGGACATGTCTACCCATGTTAGGCTCTCCAAGTAAGAACCTTAGTATTCGTATGTGTAAAACTGTCTTACACCCGAGATATCCTCGTGGGTTCAAGTACACCCGATCATCACATGATGTCTTGAAGCGGCAAAACATTGTCGGTGCATACTTAAGGAAGAACACATTTTTATCTTGATATTTAAATGAGGGATCATCTTATTATGCTAAGAAAACGCCAAACTAGCAATATAAGATGCAACAAACATCGGATGTAAAAAAGTGAAATGCTATGGTTCTTGCACTTGATCTCCATCATGTGCATCGTGGTATGATCTTCATCATTCCTTTATGTGTAAGGACAAGGTCTATGGAACTTACATGTTATGTGTGTTATAACAGTATCGACTTGTACTTTTACTTATAACATTACCATATCATGACACTAGCCCAGCAACAATCTAAACTAGACGCATCTAATTTATCCATTGCAAGTTTTACGTGGCTTAGGACTTTCGAAGATAGAACCGTTCTTACCTATGAACATAGAACCACAAAGCGGATAACCAGATTATTGACAACTCGTTGTAAATTAGATATTGACTATAGTAGGAGAGACAGACACCCGCTAGCCACTTATACAAAACTAGTTGCATGTCAAGCGTGGAACAGGTCTAATGTGCGAGGACATGTAAAGTTTGTCCGGGCCGCTTCATCCCACTATGCCACCAATATCCAAAGTACTACTAAGAAGCAATAAAATGATCATCATCACCCACGTATACATATGTGTACTAGCCGTGAAAAGCATCTACGCATAGATCCGACTCTAATACCACTGAAGGGTTCGCAGCATAGAAAACAAAAAAATTCCTATGATGGGAACAACTAAGTACTAAGATCTATCTACTAGATACAAGCAACGGGTGGATATACATCCATAGAATACATACTCTCGAAGACCGAATAGCGTTAACAAGGTTGTACTCGTGGATGATGTAGTCGAACGCTTACTGATCTCAAGATCGAGAAGAAGTCCATCCGGTACAGCAGGTCCAGCACCATCCAGTCCAGCACCGCAAAGCAGGGGTTCATCCGTGATCACACACACGTCCGGGTACCCCGACAACCTCCACGCCCTCGCTACAGTGAAGCAGCGGAAGCAACAAATCCTTCTAGAAAAAGCCATTGGGAACATGTATCTCGCTGATCCGAGACCATGGGAAAATTCTAAAGGGGGGAGAGATCCTTCGCGAGGAGGTGTACTTTGTGAGGAGGAGAGGGAGGAGCACCCAAGGGGCATGGCGCCCAGCCCATGGTGGCTGCCCCCACCTCTTTCACATTCATGTGGGTGGAGCTCCCACTCAAAATGAAAAGCATCTCACATAAACATGCCTCCACTCAAAAATCCACTCACATGCATTAAATTTCCACCAAATTTAATGCAAGCTTTCATTTAAATAAAAATCTTTTATTTATTTATTCAGAATTTTTCAATTACTCTAATTAACAAACATTCACATAAACCCCTTATAACATTTCAATTTCACATGCAGAACCAGTTTCAGCAATTTCAACCGAAACAGTTCTGGTGTCTAGTGAAATAAATTCCTGCGCTTTCCTTTTTCTTTCTCTGGCATATTATTTGCTCCAAATGGTGTCGGTATTCCTTAAGTGTGTCACCCTACGGTTCACGAATAATGTAGACATGATCGAGACCCCTCTCCGATCAATAATCAGTAGCGGGATCTGGAGATCCGTACTGACTCCCACATATTCAACGATGACTTCTGTGATCATGTGAACCTTATACGCATGTAACTCAATCCCTTTGTCTCGTGATATATTACATGTCTAAGATTCGGTCATTGGTATCTCCATACCTAGTTTGATCTCGTTACCGACATGTACTCTTTTCTTGTTCCCGTATATAACATTCTAGTAATCAAATCACTTGCTTGCAAGCTAACTAATGTGATATCACCGAGAGGGCCCAGAGTATATCTCTACGTCATAGGGATGGACAAATTCCAATCTTAATCCATGATCCTCAACATAACACCTTCGTAGCACTGAACCCATCTTTATAGACACCCTGTTACGGTGTGACGTTTGATGTTATCAAGATACTCTTCCGGTGTTAGTGATTGACATGATATCATGGTCTAAGGACTAAGATTACTTTGTATGATGTTATAGCAATATAAACACAATGACTTTGATCGTAATGCTATACTTCAGATGAATGTTCATCACACCATTCCAATAATGTTGTGACCTTGTTATTAACAACATCCAATATCCATGATCAGGAAACCTTTGATCATCTTGTTAATCAACGAGCTAGTTTATAATATAGGCATAACTAGGAACTTTTTTTGTTTATTAAACACACATCTATTAATGTTTCCGTATTAATACAATTATAGCATGCAAAATAAACATTTATTATAAATAAGGAATACAATAATAACCACTTTATTATTTCCTCTCGGGCATATTCCCTTCAGATATAACATTCTAGTGATTAAATCACTTGCTTGCAAGCTAACTAATGTGATATCACCGAGAGGGCCCAGAGTATATCTCTCCGTCATCGGGATGGAGAAATTCCACTCTTGATCCACGAGTCTCTACATAACACCTTCTTAGCACTAAACCCATATTTATAGTCACCATCTTACGGTGTGACGTTTGATGTTATCAAGATACTCTTCTAGTGATAGTGATTGACATGATCTCATGGTCTAAGGATTGGGATTACTTCGTATGATGTTATAGCAATATGAACACAATGACTTTCATCGTAATGCTATACTTCGGATGAACGTTCATCACATCATTCCAACAATTTTGTGACGTCGTTATTAATGACATCCAATGTCCATGATCAGGAAACCTTTGACCATCTTGTCAATCAACGAGCTAGTTTATAAGAGAGGCATAACTAGGAACTTTCTTTTTGTTTATTAAACACACTTGTATTAACGTTTACATATTAATACAATTATAGCATGCAAAATAAATATTTATCATAAACAAGGAATAAGGTAATAACCACTTTATTATTGCCTCTCGGACATATTCCCTTCATTTTCCCACTTGCACTAGAGTCAATAATATAGTTTGAAAACTTTTTGCATATTGAACAACTATGGATTTCTGGTGTTCCATATATGCGATTGCAAGTGATTAACATAATCTTAGGATCTGACGCTTTCAGGTCCATGTGTATTTACATGTATTTTCGTCTTCACGCATCACTCATTCTCTAATGAGATGGCATTTTATAAATTTGGTATTTTGGTGAGACCTTTAGTTTCTTGGGGTTAAATCATGTCTATATTATTGTCATACAATATATCTTTAGTGTTAGCCCGTTGTGAACCATACCTTAGTTTGGTAACAAACTACTTGACACAAATGCCCTCCTTTGCTGCTACTATAGCAGTCATATACTTAGTCTTTTGTTGTAGTTTCTGTCACAATGTCTTATCTTTGGAATTCATCCAAATATGTCATGGAAACTTCTTTCCATTTCATTGTGCCACCCATAGTTTATATCGAGATAAACTTAATTTGTATCTTGTGACAAAACTAGTATCATTTTTCAATGAACTATTTGTATCTTCTACAAATAGAATATATTCTTAATTCTTCCAAAAGATTATAAGAATATCCTTACTATCGTCCAATGATCATTTTATGATTCATTCTGATATATGCTCATAATATTTAGAGCATAGGACATATCTGGATGTGTACATATTACGGTATGATTGATCAAAATATTCTTGTGATTGCACTCATCAAGTGTCAAAGCACTTGAATCTTGTTTCACTTATCAAGTGTCGATACACTTGAATCTTGATTCAATTCTTTTCCATGCGACAAAGAACCTTTTCTCATCGTTTTCATATTGAACTTCTTCAATATCTTATATATATATACGTTTGGCGCAACCATATTAGCGTCACAGTCTATCCATATAGACATTCATGCCTAATATTTGGGTTTTGACTAAGTATTTCATCAAAATTAAATTCTTAGCCTTTGTCAATAAAAGATACATCATTTCCAATCAACAAGATGTCCTCCATATAATGTATTAGAAATATGTCTTAGCGCTCCCACTTAATTTCTTGCAAATGCAAGCATCTTTATCGTCTCCTGATGAAATTAAACTTCTTGAACAGTTTCATCACGGTGAATATTCCAACTCCGCGATGCTTACTTCAACCATTGAAGTTTGCATGCCATTTTTAGCATCCTTTGAATTAACAAAACCCTTCGGACCATGTCGTGTACACGTCCTAAGTAACCATTCTATTAGAAAAACTTTGTTTTATTTGTTCAACTACCATATACCAAATAATATGTAGTGGTTGCTATATTAATCTGTCCAGACTAAATATCGCTATGAAAGATCAAATATTTTCATAGTCAACTACTTGAACATTGTCATAAAATCTTTACTGACATGTCGACTATTTCATAGATGTGAAACATCCATGTTTGTTTTTTTATAGATCCAAATACGACCAATAGGTTTTTACACCTTTCCAGAGGGTCTTCCAAGTTTAAAAAACTTGATTTCTCATGTATGAAACTATCACGGATTTTATGACTTCAAGCCATTTGACGGATTCAGGGCCCATCATCGCTTCTTTGCATGTGGTCGGTTCATCATTGTCAAACAACAATGATTTACTCTCAAATCTCGGGATTTGATTGTTTATCCGACCTACTTGGTTCAATATAAACTTAGACCTCCGTGACCACAACCTTTGAGGAACATAAGCTATGAGCATTATGGCTACCTCTAGAACGATTTCCGGAGCTGCACAACTCAGCACATTTAGCTAAGGTTCATCAACCTTATCAAAGTTCTATTGTCCTCCCACTTAACTTTTATGAAAAATTCTTTTTTCAAGAAACTTCACGTTTCAAGCGACAAACTCTTTTGTCCTCGGTGTTATGGAGGAATACCCAACGATTATTCGAAATAACCTACAAAGACATGCTCATCCGACCTTGGTTGTAAAATATCTTACTTATGCTTAGCATACCAACATATAAGAAATGACAACTTGAGTTTTATCCCAAACCATAACTTATATGGTGTCATTTCAACGGATCAAGATGGAACTCTTTTCAGTGAAAAAGCGGTAGTCTCTAAAGCTTTAATATTTTAAAACAAAATGGCAGTTTTATAAATAACACCTTTGATCTAACCATGCCAAACAAGGTTTCATTACAAATCTCAAACACTCCATATTCCTATGGTGTTTCGGAAGATGTAAATCTAGGTGTCTTGCTAAACTTGCAACTTAAATAAATCCCTTTATGATCAAATTATAAATTATTTTATTGTTACAATGATTTTCCACTTCATCTTGAAAGTCTTTAAATATGTTCAAATATTTCATACTTCTTCCTCATCAAGTGAATATTCACTCAAATTTTCAGAGAAAGCATATGAAGTCGACTACATATAATGGACTACATACATCGATATGTATAAATTCCAATAATTTAGTCGATCATTCTTCTTTGGCCTTTGAAAAAAGTTTTAATTATTCCGAGAAAAGTCTCACAAGTGTCATTTGATCAAATCAAAGACTCCAAAAATCCATGAATATGGAGTTTCTTCATGTTTTCTTTCCAACATAATTTAAACAGTGATGTCACTTCGTAAGTGATCTTTCCATCATCTGTCTTGCGACATTTTAGCATTAGATTTTATGGACGTGATTTCTCCAACTAGATTTGTAAATCATTCATCTTTTATGGAATACGGTAATTATTTGAACAATCTTTGTTCTCAAAATACCTGATTTAAATAACAATTATTAAAACAAATCTTTAATGCAAGCTTTGATGTCAACGAGAAATACAAACAATAGCTTATTTGTTTTTGATGAACATCATCACATATTCTCTTGCTAGTTACTTAGGCCATTGTGGTTCATGAATTGCGTCGTTCTGTATGAAATTTTATACCAACCAATTTGGTATCCAATACCCAAGAACCACATTGTTTAACAAGAAAAGAATACAACCATAACATGTATATCATTTATATACCTTAGCTGGACGTTTCCAGTCTTTTCTTTTTCTGCCAAATATTTTATAGATTCTTTTTCAGCATTTCCTTTTTCCTTTTAAAAGAATCTATCAACATCAACAGTGACGCCATATACATGACATATAGTCCAAAGCGTGTATATTCAAATACTAAAACCTTTGGACTTGCACTTTGAAGTAGATCACCATCATCAAATGATTATCGTTCTTTCAAAATCCATTCTTTAGTAATCTTTTAGTGTAGTAAATAATTTACATACATCTTCCATTCATCCTTATCATGACAAATTTTATGATCAAGATAATGTAGCTTATAAAGGCGAATCATGAGTATAATTTTACATTCCAAAACCTTTTTGGATGATTAGGATGTCTAGCATCTCCAACCTTCACAAATTCTCATCCAATATGAGAACATATATTATACTCTATCATATTGCAACCAAAAACATTCTTTCAGATATTGTTATATCTGTCACACATGATGGTTTCTAAAATAATTCTTTCATCTCCTAGATAATCTTGATATTTAAAAACAATCAAGAATCATAAAGGAAAACATGATACTTTAGATACTAACACTAGAATTATTACTCTTGATTTAATACTAATTATTAAATTTCATAGCTTAAACAGAGTTTGCTGAAATTTTGCAATAGGACTTTAAACTTTAGATTGACACTCAACACAATACGATACCAGTTCGTAAAGTAAATATCCAGAATTCTATATTTATATTATCTCAATTACAACTAATCATAAAGTGGTGAATGAATGCCAATGACTACAACAAATTATGCAAATTCACTTTGATTTAATTTATGATAAATTGAGTTCTACTAATCCAAATTAGAAATAAACTCCCACTCAAAAACGACATCCCTTGTGTCTTTTTGGTGACTATATGAACCAAATCCACTTCACCAAGTCCAATCATCACGTGAGTCGGTGTAGCTTCAAAGGCGAGCATCTATATGGGCATCATATCAAACATATGTGTCATGCTTAACCTTTCGGTCCGTGTTCCGAGGCCATGTCTGTACATGCTAGGCTCTCCAAGTAAGAACCTTAGTATTCGCATGTGTAAAACTATCTTAGACCCAATGTATGATCGTGGATTCAAGTACACCCGATCATCACGTGATGTCTTGAAGCGGCGAAACATAGTCGGTGCATACTTAAGGAAGAACACATTTTTATCTTGATATCTAAATGAGGGATCATCTTATAATGCTAATAAAACGCCAAACAAGTAATATAAGATGCAAACAAACATCATATGCTACAGTGATATGATATGGTTCTTGCACTTGATCTCTATCATGTGCATCGTGAAATGATCTTTATCATTCCTATATGTGTAAGGCCAAGGTATATGGAACTTACACTTTGTCATATTATAATTTTCAATAGTATCAATCCATACTATAAATTATAACACTATCATATCATAGTACTTGCCCGGCAAAACCAAAAACTAGACGCCTCTAATTTATCTTTTGCATGTTTTACATGGCCGAGGGCTTTCGGAGATAGAACCGTTCTCACCTACGAACATGAAACCACAACGATGATAATCAAATTATTGACAACTCGTTGTAAATCATATATTGGCTATAGTAGGAGAGACAGACACCCGCAAGCCACTTATGCAAAACTAGTTGCATGTCAAAGGTGGAACATGTCTCATGTGCGAGGACATGTAAAGTTTGTCCAGGCCGCTTCATCCCACTATGCCACCAATATCTAAAATACAAGGAAGAAGCAATAACATGACCATCAGCGCCCACATACTCATATGTGTACTACCCGTGTAAAGCATCTACGCATAGATTCGGCTCTGATACCACTATAGGGTTCGCAGCATAGAAAACAAAAAATTTCCTACGATGAGAACAACTAAGTACCAAGATCTATCTACTAGATACAAGCAACGGGTGAATATACATCCATAGAATACATACCCTCGAAGACCGAAAAGCTTTAACGAGGTTGTACTCGTGTATGATGTAGTCGAACGCTTGCAGATCTCAAGATCAAGAAGAACTCCATTTGGTCCAGCACCATCTAGTCCAGCACCGCAAAGCAGTGGTGCATTCGTGATCGCACACACGTTCGGGTATCCCGACAACCTCCGCGCCATCGCGCGAAGAAACAGAAGCAACAAATTCTTCCAGAAAAAGCCAACGAGAACATGCATCTCGCTGATCCGAGACTATGGGGGAATTCTAAAGGGGGAAGAGAGATTCTTCGTGAGGAGGTGTGAGAGTGGAGGAGGAGGTGCTCCTTATATAGGGGAGGGGGCAGCCCAAGGGGGCATGGTCGCCGGCCATAAATGGTGCCCCCACCTCTCCCTCATTCATGTGGTGGAAGCTCCACTCACATAAAAATGACCCTCCATTTTCTCCACTCAAATTCCTATTAAATTTCCACCAAATTTAATATAATTTCTCTTTAAATAAAACTCTTTTTATTTATTTATTCAGAATTTTGTTAATTACTTTAGTTAACAAACATTCACATAAAACCCCTTACAATATTTCAATTTCACATGCAAAACCAGTTTTAGCAATTTCAACCGAAACAATTCTGATGTCTAGTAAAATAATTCCCGCGCTTTGTAATACTTTCTCTAGCATATTATTTGCTTCAAATGGTGTTGGTATCCCTTAAGTGTGTCACCCTACGGTTCACGAATAATACATACATAATCAAGACCCCTCTCCGATCAATAATCAGCAGCGGGGCCTGGAGATCCATACTGACTCCCACACATTCAACGATGACTTCTGTGATCGTGTGAACCTTATACACATGTAACTTAATCCCTTTGTCTTGCGATATATTACATGTCCGAGATTCGATCATCGGTATTTCCATACCTAGTTTGATCTTGTTAAAATAAAAATGAGAGAAAAACAGAACCAGATCAGCCCGTACCATGCGGGTGTGCGTGGCGCGTGATACGTGCCAATTTGATCGATATATACAAAATGCCCTTTTAGAAACTTACCAAAATCGAAGATGTTGAACACTAATGGGCCGACCTGACTAGCAATTTAAGCTAGGGGGTATGGGTTGGGCGTGGTCATATAGGAGTTGGCATGGGCTTTCCGCTAAAAAAGAGGAATTGACCTGGGCTTTCCACTAAAAAAATAAAAAAATTTGCTCCTGGACGGATGCAGCATGTGTTGGCTCGAAAGGAAAAAAACAATGAACTGCTCCGCATCGCTCCCCGAGCGGGTGACCTGAGCGACGCACCTCCGTCCCCTTCTCTAGGCTCCTCCTCGACCTCTTCCTACCCGCCGTCACCAGCGGACGCTCCTTTACCCGCGTGATAGGGAGCCCAGCTCGGGTGGGTCGATTGGCGGCGGTCCGGCTCAGTGGTGATGGTTCGGCTCGGCGACGAGTAGCTCGACGTCGGCTAGGCGCTTGGCGGCGCGGGGCATGGTCGTTGGTTGCTAGCTTTGCGGAGGCTGGCGGCGGCGCCCGCTCGGCCTAGATCTAGGCCCTTCGGGCCCTATCTGGGTCCAGGTGGGCCGGAAGTCACGCCAATGCAGTTGTTCCTAAAGGTGGAGGACTAGCTCGTGTGGCCGTCTAGGTGGCGGTGGTGGTGCTGCTAGCCTTCTACAGCATGGCTTTGCGGGCCTGATATGGGCCTGGCCGGGCCCGACGGGGTCTGGTATGACCCTGTTACCGTGTTCGATCGGCTAGCACGAAAAGGTGGTGGTAGTTCCCTCCCGCGGGCGGCGCTGCGGTCACCTATGATTCTTGCGGTGCTATCCTACTCCTTTGGCCCTCGTGCTAGTGATCACAGGGAGACGACAATGGTGGCGTCTCGGTCGTGGTGGTGCATGTTAGTGGGCGGCAAGTGTGGTGGAGCATTTCAGAGCGAGGGTAGTGGTTTTTTAGGGGTCAGGAGAAATCCATGTCGGCTCGTCTGGCACCGACGCGATGACGCCTGCGGGTGTCGTTGTTCCTTCCTGGAGGGCGTCGAGTGTACCCCTTCTTCACTCCCCTCCAAGTACCGGGGGAAACCCCTAGGACTAGTTTAGACTACAGGGCCATCGTCATCGCGCCCCTTCTTAAAGGTGTTACTTGGTACGCGGCATTTCAGAATGGTAGGAGCATGGTGGAACAAATTTAGAGGGCGCAACGTTTGTGGGTCACCCTTGTTTAACCGATCTGCCATTGTTGGTTTTTGTTTTTTCTCTCTCTTTTGTTGGACTTGATTGTGCTGTTGCTGCCGTCCAGCAATTCTATCGTGTGGTTGTTATATTAACATAGCGGAATGAATGCCTATTTCGAGGATGCAGGGTGTGTTTAGCATTTGGCAACCAATGGATCACCATGTTATGCATCGATTCGGCCAGCGGTGAGCCCTCGTCAAGCAAGGTTGCTCCTGCCGCCTCGCAGGTTGCTCCCACCCGTCATTCCCTGCAAACATGATGATATCCACACGCAGCTGCTCCTCCTCTGAGTATCGCCGACTCTGCCTGAGCTAAATTGTTCTCTCTGCTGACGTGCTAGCTTGCTAATTGGTATGTGCGGCACCGGAAACCTTGGCTTAGGGAGGCGAGATCGGGAGGGGTTGGAGCGGTTTTTTGGGGATCGTGGGGGTATCGTATCAGATGTCCAAGGCAGAACGATGGCGAAATAGCAAAACCGGCCCTTTGTATATGGGTCCAAGACAGATCGGATCGACCGTATCTGAAACCGATTCTACAAACAATTAAACAAAAAGTAGATACAGGACGTACGAAAACATAAAAACCATCACGATGCCACCCGATGGATGAAAATCTGCCAACGACGAAAAACTCAGTAAGATAAATTATATAGTAGAGATAGACATAGCGGAAGCCTATTTCGAGGATGCAGCGTGTGTTTAGCATTCGGCATCCAATGGATCACCATGTTATTCATCCATTTAGAAAAGCGAGAGGGGCCGTGTATTGCCAAGGGAGCAGCAGTCACCGGTCTGGCCGAATTGCGTGCCACGACGCTGAGCACTGAGCCGACGTGATCCGACCGACAGTCATAAGTGATCCTGGTAGATAAGGTGGTTCGCGGCTGGTTGTTGGATCACTGGATCTCATCCCGCCACACTGCTATTCCCACTCCCTCGAAACCAAGACCGCATAGGCAGATCTCTACGTAGTCCATGAACTGTTGTGGTCATCTGCTCGTGTATCCGATCCGACGCACACCGAGCCTGTTTCTTTGCACACCTTTGTTCCTTATTATGTACGTATCACTTTAGTACTGTAGTTCTCTAGGGAGGCGCCAACGCAGTGGCTGACAGCTACTCCCTCTGTTTTAAAATATAAAATGTTTTAGCTTTGTGAAATAGATATATTTAGACTATTTTTAGTATGAAGGTTCACTCAGGTTTGAAGTAAATCTACACACTAAAAGAATGCTAGATATATTTTCTTCACAAACCTAAAACATTTTATATTTTAAAACGAAGGTAGTACTTGACATCACTTTTTTTTCCTTTCCTCCGACAACTAACTTGTTGGCATCACGCTTGGAAGTTGGGATCGTGGTGTGGATGCTCTTATATATATCCTGAGGTGTGAATCTCGCGAGTTCTGAACAATTGATACGGCTACCGATTGGCAAAACGGTGGCACGTTTGTTAATTCCGGTAATAGTAATAATCATGTTAGAAATAATGGCCAATTTCTTTAAGCCCATGTGCATTTCAGATTTTTTCTAAATCTTAAAACCCAAATTTGTGCCAGTCCATATGTGTTTATGTCCATATTTGTGGTAGCTCACATGGAAGTGGAGTGGAAACTCAAGTTTAATCCCACATGGAAAGTTGGAGGAGAGTTGCACCACCTTATAAGGTGGAGTGTTGCACCACTTCGTAAGTGAGTGGCAATAAGAGATACACGCGCGCGCTCCTCCTCCGACGCTGCTCGCACACCCGTCTCGTTGCGGGTTGCGGGTTACGGGTTACGGGAATCTCGCCGAGCTGAGCTTTATTTTGCTGCTCAGGAAAACTATAAGGTTTTGACAGACGTGTCAAACAGTTAGCTTATTCGGGTCGCTCCCGGATCGTGGGCTACTGTAACCGACCCGAACGTGCGCAACGTGGACTCGAACCACGTTCGCCTCCGTTAGGGTTTCCTGAGCTGCTCTATATAAAGTCCTGCGCGGCTACCGCCACAACACCACTGAAAACCAATCTAGGGTTTTGCCATCCTCTCTACTTGCGCTGTCACCGTAGACTACTCCATCCCGCTTGCCGGCGTGCACCGGCGGACGGGAGAGCAGGTCTCCGGAACCACTCGCACTTGTGATCCTGTACGGGAGAGGGAAAATAAGGTTTTTGGGAAGCGCTCCGCGCGACTGCTCGAGTTCTCCATCACGGGTCATCTTCCATCCAAGTCAGACGGTGCTGCCTACCGCCGTCTTCGTCGCCATCTGCTTCGATCAGTCTTCCCCAAAGTTTCTACTACAACAACTGAACGGTACGTGCTACGTGCTTCTGTTTGGTTATTCATCATGTTCTGCGAGTACATGTTAAGCTGTTGTTTGTTTCCGATCATCATGTTGTTTAGTACATCTAGTATGTTCGAGTTACATGAGCTAGTAGCTGGTTTTGTCATGATTTATATTCTGGAATTAATCGTGAAAATTATGCCTAATAATCCAACAATCCAAAAACCTTATTGTAGGCAATTTCCTAAATTAACAATGGCTGGTTTTACCGATGCACTGAGGTCGGATAAGTTTACTGGTGTGCACTTTAAGAGGTGGCAGTACAAGGCTGAGCTTTGGCTGACCACGACGAAAGTGTTTCAGATTAGTAAAGGCAAACCTGAAGGAACTATGTCTGGCGAGGATCAGAGAAAGTTCGAGGAAGCCAATACTATCTTTGTGGGATGCATTCTGAGCATTCGTGCCAATCGTCTGTGTGATGTGTTTATGCACATAAAAGACGAGAAGGAGCTTTGGGACGCACTAGACGCAAAGTTTGGTGCTGCAGATGCCTTACCCGATAAGTTTGTGGCGGGTTGCATTATTGCTAAGTTGCCTCCTTCATGGAGGAACTTTGCCACAGCTCTCAAACACAAGAGACAAGAGATATCAGTTGAAAATCTGATAGCGTCCCTTGATGTTGAGGAGAAGGCTCGGGCTAAGGACACTACTGAGAAAGGAGAGAGTCATCCTACTGCCAACTTTGTGCAGAAAGGCAAATCCGTAGGCAAGAACAAAGGGAACTTCAAACCCTCCTTTAACAAGCCTGTAAAGACTACAACCTTTAATAAGAAGAAGACGAACAGGGACAAGAGTGAACTGTCTTGTTACACTTATGGAGAGCCCGGATACTTTTCCAAGACTGTCCAGAACGCGCAGACCACAGAGGGAAAAAGGCCAAGACTGTCAACGTCGTGACCGCTAGCAATACTGATGGGTATGGTAATTTATTTACTGTTCTTTCAATATTTCAATCACCGTGTTGGTGGCTTGATACATGTGCTAATGTTCATGTGTGTGCTGACATCTCTATGTTCACTTCTTATCAGGTCGCTCGGGATTCATCCGTCCTAATGGGGAATGGATCACATGCTTCTGTTCGTGGTGTTGGCACGGTGGATCTGAAGTTTACTTCCGGAAAGATCATGCAGCTGAGGAACGTGCAGCATGTCCCTACTATGAACAAGAATCTCGTTAGTGGCTCCCTTCTTTGCAGAGATGGGTTTAAGGTTGTCTTAGAGTCTAATAAAGTCGTTGTTTCAAAACATGGACAATTTATTGGTAAAGGTTATGAATTCGGAGGCTTGTTCCGGTTTTCACTTTCAGAGTTTTGTAATAAATTCGTGAATCATATTTGTGGTGGTGTTAATGATGATACCAGTATTTGGCACTCTCGTTTATGTCACATTAACTTTGGTTTGATATCTCGGATGTCCAGTATGAGTTTAATTCCGAATTTCACTATTGCCAAAGGTTCTAAGTGCCATAGTTGTGTGCAATCAAAGCAACCTCGAAAGCCTCACAAGGCTACCGAGGAGAGAAACTTGGCACCACTAGAACTCATACATTCTGATCTATGCGAGATGAATGGTGTGTTGACAAAAGGTGAAAAGAGATATTTCATGACATTGATAGATGATGCTACTAAATTCTGCTATGTTTACTTGTTGCAAACTAAAGATGAGGCTTTAGACTACTTTAAAATCTATAAGGCCGAAGTTGAAAATCAACTAGAGAGAAAGATCAAGTATCTTAGGTCGGATCGTGGTGGTGAGTATTTTCCCAAAATATTTGATGAATTCTATCAGGAACACGGAATTATTCATGAGAGGACGCCTCCCTACTCGCCCCAATCAAACGGGGTTGCCGAGAGGAAAAACCGCACGCTGACTGACTTGGTGAATTCCATGTTAGCCACTGCTGGTTTATCAAAGGCATGGTGGGGGAGGCTTTGTTGACTTCATGTCATGTCCTGAATAGAGTTCCTAACAAGAATAAAGAAAAGACCCCTTATGAGGAGTGGGTTGGGAGAAACCATCACTTTCAGATTCCGCACTTGGGGTGTTTGGCGAAGGTCAACATACCGATTCCCAACAAGCAAGCTCGGACCCAATCTGTTGGATTGCATCTTTCTAGGATATGCTCCACGGAGTGTAGGCTATAGATTTCTAGTGGTTAAATCTGAGGTACCTGATATGCATGTTGATACTATAATGGAATCTCGTGATGCAACATTCTTTGAGAATATTTTTCCTATGAAAGATATGCATAGCATTGGTAGGATTTCTTCTGAAATACTTCCTGAATCTAGTGCATCTATTGATAATTCTGAACAACCACATGAGGAATTTCTTGAGAAGGATGACGATGAACCTCTCATGAGGAGTAAGAGACAGAGGGTTGCAAAATCCTTTGGTGATGACTTCATCGTGTACCTTATGGATGATACTCCCAGATCCATTACTGACGCATATGCATCTCCTGATGCAGATGATTGGAAAGAAGCTGTCCAAAATAAGATGGACTCGATTCTTTCTAATGAAACTTGGGAATTATCAGAACGACCCTATGGTTGTAAACCTATGGGATGTCAGTGAGTGTTCAAGAAGAATATAAGGCCTGATGGTACTATTTAGAAGTACAAGGCGCATCTTGTATCTAAGGGCTACACATAGAAAGAAGGCAAAGATTACTTTGACACCTATTCGAGTACTACTATCCCTGGCTGCCTCTTATGGTCTTCTCGTTCATCAAATGGACGTGAAGACAACTTTACTTAATGGAGAGTTGGAAGAGGAAATCTATATGGATCAGCCGGATGGGTTTGTGGTAAAAGGTGAAGACACAAAGGTGTGTAAGTTATTGAAATCTTTATATGGCCTGAAACAAGCACCTAAGCAATGACATGAGAAGTTTGACAGAACTCTACTTTCTGCTGGCTTTGTCATTAATGAGGCTGATAGGTGTGTTTACTATCGCCATGGCGGGGGCGATAGCATTATGTTTGTACGTGGATGACATTCTGATCTTTGGTACAAACATGAAAGTGATAAATGAAGTCAAGTCTTTCCTGTCAAAGAGTTTTGATATGAAAGATCTGGGAGAGGCTGATGTCATTCTAAACATCAAGCTTATTAAGAATGAGAATGGGATTACTTTAACGCAATCTCATTATGTTGAGAAGGTCTTGAGCCGATTTGGCTTTAATGATGGCAAGACTTCTCCAACACCTTATGATCCCAGTTTGACATTACGAAAGAATAAGAAGGAACCAACAGATCAGCTGAAATATTCACAAGTTGTTGGTTCTCTCATGTACTTAGCAAGTGCTACAAGACCCGATATCTCTTTTACTGTGAGCAAGTTGAGTAGGTTCATGTCTAACCCGGGTATTGATCATTGGCATGCACTTGAAAGGGTCATGCGCTATCTATGTGGTACAATGAGCTATGAGATTCACTATTCAGGAAACCCTGCTGTACTTGAAGGATATAGTGATTCAAATTGGATCTCTGACGTTGATGAACTCTACGCCACGAGCGGGTATGTGTTTATCCTTGGAGATGGCGCAGTGTCATGGAGGTCTCGTAGACAAACCATATTGACGAGGTCAACTATGAAAGCAGAACTTACTGCTTTAGACACAGCCATTGTTGAGTCAGAATGGCTACGTGAGCTCTTTATGGACTTGCCTGTGGTTGAGAAACCTGTGTTGGCAATCCTTTTGAATTGTGACAATCAAACTGTTATTGTCAAAGTGAACAATTCTAAGGATAACGCGAAGTTATCAAGACACGTGAAGAGACGTTTGAAATCTGTCAGGAAATTGAGAAACTCCGGAGTAATAACTATTATGTATATTCAAACAGACAAAAACCTGGCAGATCCCTTTACAAAGGGACTATCACGAAATGTGATAGAAAGTGCATCAAGGGAGATGGGGTTGAGACCCATGGATGTCACACCTCAGTGGTAACCTAACCTATGTGATCGGAGATCCTGTGAATTAGGACCTGGAAAGAACAAGCTAGTGGTTTGACGGAGGAGAGTATTTTATAACCCTCTCTATGTGAAGATGCATAACTCTCATAATCTGTAAGGCAGGTTGGCAACATGCCTTAATGTGTTTCTGTTGGCTTTAATTAGCAAAGATGCCGTCCTACAGGGCATTCTTGAAAGAACACACCTATATGAGCTTGACTGTAAACATCGTGGTCTATGAGACTTGGGTGATCTCTAGTAAACTCATGAAGAGACTAGGGAGTATGACGCATATGCTCCAACCCGCGGGGTAGGCTACAGGCATCCAGGTACTAGTTATGATTTTGAGTGAAATCTATTGGCATCAAACTTGCAATTCAAGGTTTGTCCATTGTTCAAGTTGTTGATAGACGTGGTTCAAAATTCTAGGTGGGAGTTCAACTTAACAGTCTCTGTTGAAACACTGGTATATAAACTAGTAGCGAGGATTGGCAAATCTTCAAATGGGCATTTGATATCTGTGGGGGATTGTTAGAAATAATGGGCCAATTCCTTTAGGCCCATGTGCATTTCAGATTTTCCCTAAATCTTAAAGCCCAAATTTATGGCAGCCCATATGTGTTTGGGCCCATGTTTGTGACAGCTCACATGGAAGTGGGGTGGGAGCTCAAATTTAGTCCCACGTGGAAAGTTGGAGGAGAGTTGCACCACCTTATAAGGTGGAGTGTTGCACCATTTTGTAAGTGAGTGGCAATAAGAGAGATACACGTGCGTGCTCCTCCTCCGATGACGCCGCCGCTCGCACACACGTCATGTCGCGCCGCGGTTTGCGGGTTGCGGGAATCTCGCCGAGCCGAGCTTTATTTTGCTGCTCAGGAAAACTGTGAGGTTTTGACAGACGTGTCAAACAGTTAGCTTATTCGGATCGCTCGTGGATCGTGGGCTACTGTAACCGACCCGAACATGCGCAATGTGGACTCGGCCCACGTTCGCCTCCGTTAGGGTTTCCTGAGCTGCTCTATATAAAATCCTGCGCGGCTACCGCCACAACACCACCGAAACTTGCGACGTCACCGTAGTCTACTCCATCCCGCTTGCCGGCGTGCACCGGCGGACGGGAGAGCAGGTCTCCGGAACCACTCGCCCTTGTGATCCTGTACGGGAGAGGACGAATAAGGTTTTTGGGAAGCGCTCCGCGCGACTGCTCGAGTTCTCCATCACGGGTCGTCTTCCATCCAAGTCAGGCAATGCTGCCTACCGCCGTCTTCATCGCCATCTGGTTCGATCAGTCTTCCCTAAAGTTTCTACTACGACAACCGAACGGTACGTGCTGCGTGCTTCTGTTTGGTTATGCATCATGTTCTATGAGTACATGTTAAGCTGCTGTTTGTTTCCGATCACCCTGTTGTTTAGTACATCCAATATGTTCGAGTTACATGAGCTAGTAGCTGGTTTTGTCATGATTTATATTTTAAAATTAATCGTGAAAATTAGTCCTAATAATCCAATAAATCCTAAGTCTTGTTCTACAAGACAGCATCCAGCAGCACCGCACCTTATTTCTTTTGTTGAGAAAAAACAGCACTGCACCTTCGATTCTCCACTCGTACTCCCTCTGTTTTAAAATACCCGCATTCTAGGTTTAGTCAAAGTCAAACTTTATAAAGATTGGTAGAATATATAGAAAAAACTATAAACATCTATAGCACCGAATATATATATTATGATAATATATCTTATGACGATTCTAATGATACTTATGTTATATTATAGGTGTACATAATTTTTTTAATATATTTGGTCAAACTTTACAAAGTTTACCTTGACTAAACCCAGAATGCAGGGTATTTCAGCACAGAGGGAGTACTGCTCCAATGCCGTTAACTGATTAGTAGTACAGACCTGCTGTATAGTATTCCAAAAACAGTCTTGGTAGGCCTAGTTAAGTGGCTAAACAAATCGGACAGCATTTGATGGATCCAAGAAGCAGGTGACATTGGTGGCAGCCTCTTCAGTGTGGAGTCGTCTTCGCCTCACCTCCCAAGGTCCACCCCCAACAAGGGCACGACAGGACCACACATGACATGCTTCTCGACAGGTTACTACTAGTAGTTGCAGATTAACTTAACGGGCGTACTAGGACTATGCATACGCATGTAGTACTACTACCCTAAATGACAAAAACAGACAATCTGAATTTTGTTAAACGAAAATTTGGCCAAGGCAGCAATGTCAGATTTTGTAGACCACGTTGGCCGGCCGTTGTCGTCTCGATCGGTGCACGCTCAATGCAGTCGATCGTCGTGTAGGAATAGAAAGTGTTTTCCTCGCGTGGATACACCCGGAGTGCATACGTATTGCCCTCGTAGTACAGTATTATACTCGTAGTAGTACCGTAGTATATGGAACACGTAGAGCGTGTTGGTCGCTTCAAGTCATTCGGCACCGAACTCCGAGGATGATGCAGTAGCGTGAGGTCAACAAGCCCCCCATCAGCGACGCCGCGACAAGGCCATGATGCCTGTGAAAACCGGTGAGCGACAGAGTGGAAAAACCCGGAAAATTCGATCAATAAAGCTAGTGCTAGCGGTCCGGTGAACAGTGACAACAAGAAGAAAAGCACGATGGCAAGCTGCTCCACCATACGGCTCGGAAGTCGGAAAGCGCGGAGCCTTTTGTCAGAGGCGGAAACTTGGTCTCCTCGGCCGTCCGTCTTAGCACGAAACGGTAGCACGAAACGGGAACCCGATTGTGCCGCGCGAGACCACCACCACGACGCCCCGATCGAAGCTGACAGTGGCCTCTCTGCGGCGTCTGCGGCAGCAACCAGCAAAGCAGCCGCGCCAAGGATAGATATGTCAACACAGCAATCTCCACGTCGTCGCGGTACATAGCACACCGTTTACAGCCAACGGACAGTTCGAAAAATAATCCGTGGCGAAGCCCACGCACAAAATGGCCGGAGAGTGCAGACTTTGACCTTCCGTGTTTGAAAAAAACGAGTATTTTTACGTTACTTACTCCCTTCGTTTCAAAATATAAAATGTTTTAGCTTTGTGAAGCAAATGTATCTAGACTATTTTTAGTATATAGGTTTACTAAGGTTTAGAGTGAATCTACACACTAAAATAAGTTTAGATACATTTTCTTCACAAACCTAAAACATCTTATATTTTAAAACGAAGAAAGTACTTATTTTCGGATAAAAAAAATGTCCTCTTACATGCAGAACCAATTCAGCTACTCTCACGTTTTGAAAAAATTCAGCTACTCTCGATGCAGCGAGGAGTTGACCTGGGAGCCTAGACTACCTAGTGCATTCATGTTGGCTGAGCGTGGGGCCCCCGAGCAGCTCTCTACTCGGGGCGTGTGTACCCAGAGCCCCCTGGTCAGCACCTTATCGTGCAATTTATACTCCCTCTGTCCTGAAATACCCTGCATTCTGGGTTTAGTCAAAGTCAAACTTTATAAAGTTTAATCAAACATATTGAAAAATTTATGTACACCTATAATACAACATAAGTACCATTAGAATCGTCATAAGATATATTTTTATAATATATACATTCGGGTGCTATAGATGTTTATAGTTTTTTCTATATATTCTATCAAACTTTATAAAATTTGACTTTAACTAAACCCAGAATACAGGGTGTTTTAGGACAGAGGGAGTACTGACTAGTTTAGCCTTAAAGCAAATATAATAAGGATGAGTCAGTTGACTATAAGACTTAAAATATTATATTTGTATTGAGTTGACAGAGACAGAATAAGAGTAAGTACAATAGAATACAGTCAGCTAGCTATAAGGAATACAACATTATAGTTTTGGTGACGTGGAGGAGAGATAAGAGGAAAGAGAATGTAAGCGGGTTGTAAGTTAACAGCCGGCTCTAGCACGTGCTCTTAGGCAGTTTGTGTGATTGAAATATGAGCCACATATTAATTAAATAATAGACTTTTGTAGCTAACTATTGTACTAGTAAACTATTGTACTACTCCCTCTGTTAGGGATTATAAGGCCTATGGGCCATTTTGATAGGATTAAGAAGACGCGAAGCAACGTTGACAATCTGACGACATGGATGCTGTTTTTTTTCTTGTACTAGCACGTTTAGCTTCCTAGATGTGACAATTTAACAGTTTAACCTTGTATTTGAACCACCAACCGCCGAACGGCGTTGAGAGAAATAAACAAGTGCAAGTACTACTGGCAGGTCTAATAAATGAATAACTCACTCTCTTGATTATTACATGCATCAATAGTTATACATGCATGAGAAAAGAGAAAGAAAAAGAAGACCATGCATTGGATGAGAGATGGTAATAAATGAGAAATGACTTATAATTCCTGACATTTAAAAAAAGCTCTTAGGCCTTATAATCCCTAACGGAGGGAGTAGTGAACTATAAGACCAACTAATAGACCGGTTATATTATTGAACTTGCTCAAGAGAGAGAAAGGAAGTGGACTCTCATGCAAAAGCCAGCTCTTGTACGTGCTCCTAGGCACTTTAAGAGATTGAAAGGTGGATCATATGTTAATAAGTAGCATATTTTTATAACTAGTTATTATACATGTTGGTTATAGTATTGACTATAGATGACATGACAATAACTTATAGTCGGCAGTCGGCTGTACTATTGAATTTGCTCTTACAGGACAACATCATCCATGAAATGGGAGGAAGCTAGGAACTTAGTGGGGCTTCGAGCCGGCTGCTGATTGAAGCATTCTTGACAAGTCAAAATTAGGTCACCCAACAAAACCATCTTCTACTAACCTTGGAGTTGCAACCAAGTCTACAAGAACCCTAGCACTACACTGGTTAGACCTGCCAGTAGTACTTGCACTTGTTTATTTCTCTCAACGCCGTTCGGCGGTTGGTGGTTCAAATACAAGGTTAAACTGTTAAATTGTCACATCTAGGAAGCTAAACGTGCTAGTACAAGAAAAAAAAACAGCATCCATGTCGTCAAATTGTCAACGTTGCTCCGCGTCTCCGTTGTGACATTGTAGTGGGAGTAGTACATGCCAGTACAGGTGCATTAACTATGCACCTACTCTCATGTTCTGTCACGCATCGCCATTACTAGGGAAGGAGGTTTTGAATTGAATCCCTCCACTGGCCGAGTATGATTGAAAGGAAACGAAATGGGTCTGCTTCATAAATGACATCAAAATTTCGAAAGATGCTCACCAGTAACCTGTTATCGCCTTCATACGGCCTTTTTGAAACACATGACCCGTAAACATTGGGAAAACATAGAAGCTTATTCCAATTAAAACATTATGGACTAAAGGGAGTAAGGACATCTTCAACGGTATGACTCATCTGGTCCTGACCTGTACGACCTAGTTCGTACGGACATGAGGACCCGACGCGATCCAAACGGACCGACGCGTCCCGCGTGGCCCATCAGTTCATCAAATTTGGACAAAGGTTGCATCAAGGCAAACGCACCACAGACCATGCGCGTGTCCAGGTGTAGGCCGTAGGTCATGGGGCCCGTGTGTAAGCGGCGCACATTGGCCGATGGAATCTGACCTATACGTTGTTGTCGCTAACCGTCTGCGACGCCGCTTCGCCGCCTGCACCGTTGGACACGAGTCAGTTCTTGCGCGTTCCATAACTTTCTTGCCCTTTCTCCTCTACTGCGCTGGCTATATCTTGACCACTTTTGGCTCGTCCTTCGCCATTGTCATCTATCACCTCTAGTCGAAGCCGGGAAACCCACCACACGACCACCGTCGTGTACACCATTCGTCGTTGGCTTCACGTTTGGGAGGCGCACAACTTCTTTGAGGCGAACTATCCATCACCTTTAGACTCCTTCTGCCCCTGCAGGTGGGCGTTGAGGGCCAACGGCATCCCGATCCCACCGGTGCTGCATGGTGTAGAGCTGCTAGCGGCCATCCAACATGAGCATAAGGTGCGGTTCACGGCGGATTCATAGTGGGATCCCGACAACCTAGCCACGTGGACCGAGTTCTTCCGCAAGCGTCGGGACAGGAAGCTCGCCATGTACTATGTCGACTGCCCTCCGTCGGCTGAAAACGACACTGCCGGGCGTAGGTTCTGGTGGAGCATGTCGGGCCGCACGCTAGACTCCATCATGGACTACATAGTCTTGGGGAACTACCCGCGCCTCCAATAGCCTCCGCCGCCGTCACTTCCCCTAGCATGATGCCACTGCCACTATTCATCGACCTCATGCAAGAGGATGATGAGTAGGCGCCCCCGGAGTCACGCAGTCATAGGAAAACACGGAAGCCAACGTCATAGTTATCTGGACATTTTATTTTAACATGCAGTATGTTTTATTATTCTTAGCCATGTATCTGTGTTGGCAAAAAGTGAAGATCGACTAGGTCCGTTTGGCTCTGGCCGCTGGGCGCACTACCTTAACGTGTCGGACCGCGACCCATGTTCTGTCCGCGGTACGGACCATTTTGGTTGCCGGTTTAGGTCATGCCGCTGGAGATGTACTAACATAACTTGTATAGTACGTCCATAGTCACCACAATCACACATATCTTTTTCTAAATAGATTGGACTTGGAGGAGGCCTTCCTTTGAAATTAGTGTTGTAGATATGATGGAAACAACATTAGAGAAGATATATCTCTTCTCATGTTGTTATTGTTATAGACGCGACAATCAAATAACAAAGAATGAAAAACAAATCATAGCACGGAACGGAAGATTTAACGTGGAAAACCTCTCCAACAAAGATAAGGAAAAACCGCGGGTGCTAGCCAACAAAACTTCACTATACGGAGAGTGTTTACACAATACCTGGATTTTACAAATACAACTTATCCCAAGCGGTAGCTCGTAAGAGGTATATATAACGATGGAAACATATGTCTTTAACCGTGCGGAGGAAGGGGGTACGCCCCTTCGCGGCACCCTAGGCATTCCTATTGGGCATGGTATGGGCTAAGACTACTCAGCGATGTGCCTCTCTCCGCTCGTTATAAGTTAGCTTGCTTAATAAATTTCTATCATACTTTAGTAGTTATGACACTATATGAATATGTGGTGTATACGAAAATATTTCATGGTGAAGGTCGTCGTACAAAGATAGACATGTTGATGTTTTTGAATAGATTTGATGCCTAGTTGGACCGTGTCATCCTAATCATATGTTAGGAATGCGTTAAGAGAGGCTTGGTTGAAAGCTTGAGTGGCGACTCCTTGAGGCGAGTGTCAGTCTCAGCTGTACTCGACTGCTTGGACTAAACCATAGGCTTCTTGAATTTCTCTTAGGCCTTTCATAGTGGAGTTTCTTATCTCTATATCCTAGATACTTTGCTTATGTGGTACTATACTTGATGAGTAAAAAGATTGAGGTTGTATGCTAGAAACACCTCTTGCACAAAAATCATAGGTAAAAAACATTGGTCATTAAATGCATGTCCTCTAAATCATTAAATCTAGAGACACCACTTAAGAAACAATGCCTTGGCTTAACCATTTATTTCTGATATGATGTCGTGCTAAGATACAATTCATTGTTAGGCCTTTCAGGATGGTCATAGTGGTAGTATCATACTACTAGTATCATGCATATGCTACTAGTGTATGATACTATCTCCATAGTGTATGGTATCATATGGTAGTATTATACGAGTACTATAATTAATTATTTGTAAAATCTTAATACAAAATTGTGTACAAGATTTATTTGTATGAGAATTTTCTAGTTTTACGTGCTATAATACGGTATCTACCTATGATAATCTAACCATCTCTTTCTTCATTAATTATTGTGCCACATCATATTTTTGCCAACATGGCATGCATGATACTACTATGATACTCTCACAATGGGATGTTTCTTAGCACGTTTTCATACAAGTAATTAAAACTTAAGAAACAACAATGACAATGCATTGTTTCTTAGTGGTGTTGCATTTAATGATTTTAGTCTTATATATGTGTGTGATTCGTCTAGCTAAGTTTTTTTCCTATGATACCATGCAAGAGGTGTATTTTAGCTAAGATACAACAATATCCTCCATATTCCCCTCCCACATAGGCATCTATTATAGGCTTTGGGTACTTGACAGAAACCCAAGTCTATCATTTGTTTTTTTAGAAATGGGCGCTTCTATTACTATTGAGTAATGTTTACAACCGACCTCTGCATAACTAGGATGCACACAGCCAAACAACCACACCAAAAAATAAAACAGAATATTTAGGAGAATTACAAAAACTTGAAAAAAATCGCAGCTACAGACTATGACAAATCAATCCGCAAAACACGCTGTCAGCCATGTCGAGAGAAAATATCCCTCGTTGTGTCGTCCAACCGCGTACACCCCTTCACAAACAAGTCACGAAACTCCATACATTGGAGAATAGCCCATGATTGGAGGACAGTCGTTGCCCGATAAATAACCTGCAGACAAGAAGACACAATATTATTAAAAATCTTGTAATTTCTACATAGCCATAACGATGAGATGATGGCAAGTGCTCCCACCCTAAACATAGTCCTGTACTTATCATCTATCCCATGCAACCAGTTACAAAAACATTGGCCACCAAACGTGGGAAAGATAAACCAGAGGCTATTTGGATAAATGATCATATAGAGCGAGCAAATTTATATTGGAAGAATAAAGGACGAATTGTCTCATCATGATGACAAAAAACGCATTGTGTACTTCCATGCCAATTCCTCTTTACAACATTATCTTTTGTAAGAATTACCCTCTTACGTAGATACCAAACGAATATCTTCGTTTTAAGGGGTATTTTCATTTTCTAAATTTTACTATTATCATAAACCGGAATATAAGATTGAATCAAAGCTCAGTAGAATGAATCAACGAAAAATTTACCACTTTCTAGAAATTTTCATTTGAACTCATTCACACCGTCCGATAGCTGTATCGTGGATAATCGTAATAAAAGATTGTTTCAAGATACTAGTCTAGGACCAATGAGACTTTTTCTAAAAGGCACATTAGGAGGACTATCTTTCATCATTGTGGATAGTGTATCCCGTTTGTGCCTAACAATCGAATATAGAGCTAGATATTGTTCGCGAAGAGAAGTTTGTCCAAGCCACTTGTCCTTTCAGAATCTAATCTGCAATCCATCCTTAATATTGAAAGCACAAAAATGGAAGAAATGTTTTTTAGACGTCATTAGTCCTGCCCAAAAATACGATTTATTGGGTTTCTAAACCACTTGAGACACAGCTTTGGAGCCTACATATTTCCTCCTTATAATGGTTTGTTAGACACCATATTCAGTCAGTAGTTTAAAAAGCCATTTACCCAAATGCGTGGTATTTTTGACCTACAAATCATGTATGCCAAGTCCATTGTATTCTTTCGATCGGCAAACTACATTCCATCTGGCCAGTCGATATTTATTTTTTTCACTACCCCCTGTCAAAAGAATCTTGATCAGAAATAATCCACTTTCAAGACACCTTTTGGTAAATGGAAAAACGAGATTATATGCAGTACCATATTGGTGAGTACTGAATTTATGAGTACAAGTATTCATCCGAGGGATAGCAATTTACCTTTCCAACTATTAAGATGTGTTTGGAGTCTTTTCTCAACGAGTTTCCATTCAGCAATTGTAAGACACCGATAATGAATCAGTATTCCCAAATAGTTGATTGGAAATTTCCCCTGACCATAGCCAAAAAGTTCAGCATATAGGCGGGCTTCATTTTCAGCCTCGCCAAAACAATACAAATCACTCTTATGGAAGTTTATTTTTAGTTGAGATAGTTGTTCGAATGCTGATAATATTAGTTTCGGATTCTTAGCCTTTTCTATACTACCCTATCTAGGATGTTTCTCCCTTGTATGAAGGCAGTTTAAGAAGGACTAACAACATGGCCAACTACTGAATTTAGTCTAATCATGGCAATTTTAGTGAAAATTTTAAAACTAACGTTAAGAAGGTGAAAGAACATTTCCTATCCCTAGTGATTTTGGTGTTTTATAACAACACACATATCGGACTAATTATTTGCCAAGTGTATCGTAGGTGCATTGAAAATGTTTTACAATGATCAAAAACTATTCGCATGCCAGATTAAAAAGCGGTTTTGCTAGGATCTGACGTAAGGTTTTGACTAGCTGTCAAAAAGCCTCTGCCGGGCTAGGTACTAAAAAGCGGTAGTTTTACCGCATTTTAGTACCTAGCGCGACAGTAGCTTTTTGACCACTTGTCAAAAGCTACTGCCTGCTCCGGTACTAAAATGCGGTACTAAAATACCGCATTTTAGTACCTGGCGTGGCAGTAGACTTTTTGTATGTTGGCAAAAAGCCTCTGTCTGCCTAGGTAGTAAAATGCGGTAGTACCGCACTTTGCTACCTGGTGTGACAGAGAGTTTTTCCAACTAAGCTGTTGATTCCACTGCACGTCCGGTAGTACCGGTTGCCATTTGTGGTACTACCGCTTTACGGTAGCATCAAAGGTAGTGCCGTTGTGGCCAGGGCTTATGAAGTTTGAAAGATGGTCGTCCGGTACTAGGTCCGGTAGTACCGGAGTTCTCCGGTAGTACCGTTTGAACTTCCGATACTACCGCTGCATTAAAGGCTCCAACGGCCAGATTTCTTGGAGGGGTATAAATACCCCTCCACCTACCTTGGGACAAGATGCTCATCCATATTAAAGTCAAGACCACCATTGGAGCCACCAAATCTTCAAGATCTCCTCAATCCACCACCCAAAGTCCTTGATCTTTGGGGAATCGAAGGAGGAGGCCCCGATCTAATACTTCACCAAAAGAGATCTTCATTTCCCCCTCATTTCATTGAGGGCCCCTTTGCTCTAGTGTTTTCTTGGAAACCCTAGTTCTTGTTTTGGTTCTTACAAGCTTGTCCTTGATTGCTTTGACATCTTTCTTGTATTTGGGAGCCTCCGATTAAGTTGTGGATGTGTGCCCCAAACTTGTAAAGGTGCCGGCTTCCACCTTGAAGGTTGCCGATATAGTGGAAGGTGAATCGATCCCGTTGGGGTGAGATTCATAGGAGAACAAGGGAGGCCTTTCGTGGCGTTGGTGGTTTGAAACCACCCCCTCTCCAAAAGTAGACGTATTTCCCCTCAAAAGGAAGGAACTACGGGAAACAAATCCTTGTGTCTCTGCGTCCACCACTTTGGTTACTTCTATCCTTTACCGCACTTTACTTACTTGTTCCTACTTTGTGTTGTGGTAGCTCTTGCAATTGTCATATAGGTAAATTCACCATAGTTGCATTATCTAGAGAATTTACCTTATTGTCAAACCTTAATTTGAAAAAGAAGAAAATTTGAAGTAGCACCTATCCACCCCCTCTCTAGGTGCCCATACGATCCTTTCAATTGGTATCAGAGCCTAGGCTCTTTATTTGGGCTTTACCGCCTAAGAGAATATGGGTAGCAACGAAGGGGATGGTGGTAGTGAGCCGACCCCGGTGACCATGGAAGATCTCAAGAACTTGGAAATAAGATTGAGCTCTTCCTTGGTCAACGAAGTCAAGAAGATGCTTGAGCAAATTCTTAAAGACAAAGATGGCTCATCACCCCCATCTCCTCAAGAGGATCTACCATCCTTTGTACCTAAAGGGAATACTTTGGTATCCCCCGAGGGTATGGTGGTGGGGGGTAAACATGACAACGCTAATTCCTCCACACAACTTGATGGGGGGAAGGGTGAGCACCGTGATTCTTGGTACTCTCCCGATCCTCCCGTCCCTCACCCTCATGTGTATAATAGAGGTGACCCACCTAAGCTATAAGAGTCTGCTACTTTTTCTCAATGGCAATCACTAATGAGAACTCATTTGCGCAGCTCTTGCATTGAACTATGGAACATCATCGAGCATGGACTCTTTATTGGGGATCCAAACAACTTGACAAGAAGAGAGGTTATCAATAGTCAACTCAATGCCACTGCTTTGCATATGATTCAACAAGGATTGGGAACAAAGGATTACCAACACATTGAGCACTTTATCATTGCCAAGGAAGCTTGGGATGCTCTCACTGTATTGTTTGTTGGAAATGAGAGTATGAGGAGGAACCGATATGATGCTCTAAGCAATGAAGCCGAAGGCTTCTACATGAAAGAAGGTGAAGATCATGAAGACATGTACCGAAGGCTCAAGACCACCGCCACCACTTTTAGAAATGTGGGTGCCTCACATGTGGATGATGCATGGATAAAAAGGAAATATGTGAGTGCACTCATGCCTTTTGAGCCCACCGACTTGAAGAGTCTACAAGGAAGACACAACTACCATCTCATGACCTCAAATGAAGTTATGCAAGAGATGGCCGCTATCAAGGTTGCAGCCAAGAATGCCAAAGATGCCCGTGCTCATGCCCTTGGTATGAGAAATGTTGTCAATGTTGCTTTGAAGGCCAAAGTTGTGGACCATGGGGATGAAGATGATAGTGATGAAGGGCTTTCCATGGACCACCCCGATGATGTCAAGATTGCTCATAGTCAATATATGGCCTTCTATGCAAAGAACTTTTGGAAGAACCCCGCCAAGGCCAAGATGGAAATGCAAAGAAAAAGCAACCCAAATGGGAAAAGAGAAAATACAACGAGATTGAGAACTTGCTTCAATTGTGGTGACCGCTATCACTTTGTAGCAAGTTGCCCCTATGAAAAGAGAGAAGATCATGGGGGTAAACTTGTGTTGAAGAAGACTGTCAAGGCACCTTACAAGAAACCTTTCATCAAGAAGAATCCCATCAACAAGAAGTCGGGAGAAATTGTCTTGATAACTCATGAAGAATACTCCTCCGACAATGAAGATGATGAAGATGAGGAAGAGGAAACTTCTCATGGTGTGGCTGCTCTAGCCACCACCTCTACTCCGACATTCTCACTCTTTGATTCTCCAAATGAGAACTCTCCCACCAAGAACGTCACTTGCCTTATGGCAAGAGGAACGGAGACGTATGCTTCCGGAGGGTCAAAGTGGGTGCTTGATAGTGGTTGCACAAGTAATATGACCGGAAGCTCATCTATTGTCAAGGACTTAAAGCCAAATGATGATCAAATCACCATGACATATGCCGACAAATCAAAGTCTAAGGTAATGGGTTTCGGCAAGGTTGTGGTTGCTCACGACATTACACTCGTGAACGTCATGCTTGTTGAGACCCTTGGATACAATTTACTTTCAGTCCTTGCTCTTGGAAATATGGGATTTGCCGTCTTTATTGATGTTGATATTGTGGTCCTCTTGTGGAGCAAGTCTCTCAAGGTCGCTTTCGTTGGGTACGTCGAACATGACTTGTATGTGGTGGAATTTTTGGAGCAAACCACTACAGGACCGATGTGCTTATTCGGAAAGGCCGATGTGGGTTGGCTATGGCATCGCCGACTAGCCCATGTCAATATGAGAACTTTGCAAAGTCTCCATAAGGAGGGCCATATTGTTGGACTAAAAGAAAATGTTTCCTTTGCCAAAGATCGTGTTTGCAGGGTATGTGTTATAGGGAAGATGCATGATGCTCCTCACAAGCCTAAGAACCGCATCAAGTCCACCAAGATCTTGGAGCTCCTCCACGTGGACCTCTTTGGTCCTCCATCTCATGCAAGTCTTGGTGGGAAGAAATATTGCTTGGTGATTGTTGATGACTTTTCAAGATACTCGTGGGTTTATTTCTTCAAATTGAAGAGTGAGACTCAAAATACCTTCATCGACTTCATCAATTTGGTCCAAAGGCAATACAATGTTCCTGTGTTGATCATTAGAAGTGACAATGACACCGAGTTCAAGAACTACACCTTAAATGATTTCCTTAGTGATGAGGGGATTAAACATCAATATTCCGCTGCATACACCCCTCAACAAAATGGCGTGGCCGAAAGGAAGAACCGGACTCTTATTGAGATGGCTAGGACCATGTTGGTGGAGTTTAAATCTCCATACAACTTTTGGGCCGAATCCATCTCCACCGCTTGCCATGCTTCCAACCGGCTCTACCTCCGCAAAGAAATCAACAAGACTCCATATGAAATTCTTACCGGTAACAAGCCCAACATATCTTACTTCCGGGTGTTCGGTTGTAAGTGTTTCTATCTCATAAAAGGTGTTCATTTGTCTAAATTCGAGTCTAAAGCAGTAGAGGGTATTTTTGTTGGATATGGTCTCGAATCTCACACTTATAGAATCTATGATAAGCTCTCCGGAGCCGTCATAGAATCTTGTAGTGCGACCTTCGAAGAATATGATGGTCCCCAAGGGGGCGTGTTGATGCAGATGATGAAATGCCTGAGGATGCCATAGGAAGAATGGGTGTGGGATTTATCCGCCCCGTTGAGGAACCCCTTATGGCGGATCGAGAAGAACTATGCTCCACTCAAGTGGAGCCCTCATCTTCACAACCTCAACATGCTCCATCCACCGAAGAGGACATTGACTCAAGCCAAAGACAAGATGTGGACCCTCAACATGGTGATCAAAGTGTGAACTCTAGTCAAGGGGAGCTTGGTCCATTCGACGGGTTGTCAAGTGGTGCCAAGTCAATTTGTCAAGGAAGATCCATACAAACTGTTTTGACACAAGCTCAAATTGACGCTAGAAGAGCACTTGATCAAGTCCAAGGTCAATCCTTGCCTCCCAATCTAGAGGATGATTCTAATGATGATCAAGGTCAAGATGATGGTCAAGACGAGGATCAAAATGATGAAGAGGGTCCTCCAAGAAACAATACGGAGATCCACGCTCGTCGCGAAGCTAGAAAGGAAAGAATGTTGGAATTAAGGGACCACACCCTCCAAAATGTTGTTGGAGATCTAAGGAAAGGTATCTCCACAAGAGCACAATTCAAGAGGTTCAGTGAACACCAAGCTCACATCTCTATGATTGAACCAAATAAAGCGTGGGAAGCTCTTGAAGATTTGGATTGGTTAGAAGCTATGCACAAAGAGCTCAACAACTTTGAGAGAAACAAAGTATGGAAGTTAGTTGAGAAGCCAAAGGATTGCCGCAATGTTATTGGAACAAAGTGGATATTCAAGAAAAAGCAAGATGAGCATGGAATTATAGTAAGGAACAAGGCTAGATTGGTTGCACAAGGGTATTATCAAATTGAAGGCATTGATTATGGAGAGACTTATGCGCCCGTGGCTCGTCTTGAGTCCATCCGTATCCTTCTTGCTTATGCGGCACATCATAACTTTAAGTTGCAACAAATGGATGTAGAAAGTGCATTTCTTTATGGTCCATTAAATGAATTGGTATATGTTAAGCAACCCCCGGGATTTGAGGACCCCAACTTCCCAAACCATGTCTACAAACTTGATAAGGCGCTCTATGGGCTCAAGCAAGCCCCACGCACGTGGTATGAGCACCTTAGAGAGTTATTGTTTGACCGTGGCTTTGAGGTTGGGAAAATCGATCCCACTCTTTTTACTAAGAGGGTCAATGGGGAGCTTTTTTTATGCCAAATATATGTTGATAATATTATCTTTGGCTCATCTAACAAAGCTTTTAATGATGAATTCTCAAAGCTTATGACTAGTAGGTTCCGGATGTCTTTGATGGGAGAGTTGAGAGTATTTCTTGGCTTTGAGATCAAGCAAGTTAGAGGAGGGACATTCTTCAATCAAGCCAATTATACTCAAGATATGCTCAAGAGATTCAAAATGCAAGATTTAAATGGAGCTCCTACTCCCATGGCTACAAAGACTCATCTAGAACAAAATCCAAATGGTAAAGATGTGGATCAAAAGGTATACCAATCCATGATTGGTTCTTTGCTTTACCTGTGTGCATCTAGACCCGATATTGTGTTGAGTGTAGGTGTGTGTGCAAGATATCAAGCGACTCCTAAGGAAAGCCATTTAATGGCGGTCAAGAGAATCTTTCGATATTTAGTTCATACCCCATTTTATGGTCTTTAGTATCCTCGAGGCTCAACTTTTGCTCTTTTTGGATACACGGATTCGGATTGGGCGGGGGACAAGGATGATAGAAAATCAACATCCGGGGCTTGCCAATTCCTTGGTAGGTCCTTGGTATGTTGGTCTTCCAAGAAGCAAAATTGTATATCTCTCTCCATCGTCGAAGCCGAGTATGTGGCAGCTGCTAGTGCTTGCACCCAATTACTATGGATGAGGAAAACTTTAAAGGAATACGGTGTCCATTGTGACAAAGTGCCTCTTCTATGTGACAATGGAAGTGCCATCAAGATTTCTTACAACCCGGTGGATCACACAAGGACAAAGCATACTGAGATTCGACACCACTTCATTAGAGATCATGTTGCTCGAGGAGATATTGATCTATCATATGTATCAACCAAATATCAACTTGCCGATATCTTCACGAAGCCACTTGATGAAGCAAGGTTTTGCTACTTGAGGAATGAACTAAATATCATAGATTCAAGGAGCTTGACTTGATTATCTTGCACTCTCACCTAATACTCGACCCATATTTGGTTTAGGTGTAGGCATGGACATAGGGGGAGTGCAGTCCTAATTGGTTGGACCATCCCTCCCCCCATTATGCGCAAAGTAAAACAAAATCATTCCTCTTAATATCATTTTGTGATATGTGAGCTTAATGATGAGTTTCGGTAATGGACCCAAGATATATCTTCGTGGTGCCAAGCCGAGTATACTCAAACATGGTGGCCTAGGCCACCGCCCCCTCTCAATGGAGAGGTTGATGTGCTTACTCGTGTTTGTTATTTTTGAATTGGTTATTACTCATGTTTGTCATCCTCTAGTTGGTTTTGTTCTTTTGGTCGTGCACTCACATTTGGTTCTCCATATGTTTTTAGTAATTTTTGAGTGCATTGGCCCATATCAGTGTGACTCTATAAACCCATACCATTCTTATCCCCCAACAAAACTCATCTACTCTGCACAAGAACCTTCCATTTTTGTATCTTGGCTCTCTGTCCTAATGGTTACGGTACTACTGGGTCTCATAATCGGTACTACCGCCAAACGGTACTACCGGAAATTGCTAGCGGTACTAGTATGTGGTTCGATCTCTGTGGTCTGTCTGGAAACTTCCTGTCGGTACTACGGTTGGTATTCTGGTACTAGATTGTCAAGATAGCGGTACTACCGCCCGTGGCTCCGGTACTACCGCTTGTGTGTGTCGGTTAAGATTGGAGACGTGGGAGAGGCACCTCTTAGTGCCTCATTAGTCCCTCGTATCCACTCCTCACCAGCGCCGCCGCAGGAGCACGAGGAAGCCGCAGGAGCCCCGCCCCTCCCTCCTTTTCCCGGATCCACATCGGATCCGGCCTCCCCGTGGGCTCCTCCTTCTTCTCCACCGCCATGGACACCGGTACTACCACCCTCCTCATCTTCTCACTTGTTTTCTCCATTGAATCTAGGGTAACTTTGATTTTTGGCTAAAACACGTATTCTTGAGGTTGTACCGTGTGCTATTTACCAGATCTACCACTTTGTCCGATGGAATTCTTGTTTTACAAAAAACTGCTGTACATGATATGATTTCTCAGATGGACTCAGATTGTGGTCGCGGGCCGATAGTACCGGGAATCTTTTTTCGGTACTACCGCTTGGCGGTACTACCGCCGGTGCAGATCCGGTACTACCGCCCTGTACTGGCAGCAATTTTTTTAAAAACCAAGAGTTCCATCCTCTGTTTGTATCAAGTTCTTGTGCCCTTACCCCTATTCTATCTCCCTCGTTCTTTCACAGGTGCAGGGGGTTCCCAGGGATCGCGCAAACGCTCCAAAGCTCACTATGAGATCGAGGACTATGAGTCAGAATTAGAGACTGGGTCAGAAGAGGAGGTTATGCCTCAACCTAGTGCCCGTCTGAAACTACAAACAAATCATGGTCGTCGGGGTGGGGGGGTCAAGCAAAGTGCTGGTCGTGGTAAAGCTCCTCCACCTCCTCCTCCCTCTGGTCCTCGCAAGAGCTACAGTTCCGGGCCATCTGGGCCAAAGCTGCTGTCTGATTTGTCTGAGACAGAATTTCATGACCTGCGGGTTGTCAATCCGTATGGGGCTGCTCGCTCTCGTGCTTGGGAAGGTAGCATCTTCTTTACGGATTTCCAGTAGCGGGTATTCCATGAGATCCTCATGAAAGATGACAAAATTGTGGTTCCTCAAAAATGGATCAAGATGAATCATGTGAGGAAGAACCTGAACTACTTTGGTGAGGCCCTTGACATTTGCACCAACATTGGCTTGCTTCCCATTATGGAGTTCCGGTGCAACTATGATCCAATGCTCATTGCTCAGTTCTATGCAACCATTCACTTTGCCAAGAATCAGACTCGGACTCTCACCTGGATGACCGAGGGTGTTGTTAAGCAAGCAATGTTGGCTGAGTTCGAGGCTATTCTCGGGTACGAAGACCGTGGCAAAGACACTCCCGTTGGCTTTCGGTGCCACGACAATGATAGTCCCATGAAGAAGGATGTTCTTGCACTACTGTACATCCGGGGGCGCGGCATCCCTGGAAAGATCAAAGGGCTTCTCCCTACATATGACATCTTGCATTGCATCTTTCGTGAGACCGTCGCCCCTCGTGCTGGGAATGTTGATGAGATACATGCCTTCATGGTGGATATTATGATGGCCACCCATCACCACCGTGACTCTGGCCTACCTATGGATGTGATGGATGTCATTTGGAATGAAATGGTCTGTGCCACTTTTCAAAGGAGGGTGCCTCCTTTTGCTCCGTACATCATGGCTCTCATTATTAGCAAGTGCCCTGTGATTGCCCGTGACTTGCCTTCTCATCGTCTTGCCACCCACCGCCACAAGAATCTGTTGATCAAGACCCATCTCAAACCACGCAATGCCGATGGTCAGATTGTTGATGAGGATGGGAACCCTGTTGTGGAGGAATCCGGTGATGCTGCTGATGCGCAGTAGGATGCTACTTTTGTGGTCTCACGTCGCAAGTCAGCTCAGCCATCTTGGGCCAAGAGGTTTGAGGCCAAACTCAAGAAGATATTCTGCTTCCAAGTGGATAATCAGAAACGCATGTACGAGGCCCATTTCTATGCCAAGAAGTCATGTTCTCGTCAGAAGGAAATGATGGAGGCTCAAGGTTTGACCGTCTCCAAGGGCTCCGAGAACAACATTACTCCAGAAGACCAATGGATCTCCAAGCACATCCACTGGGAAGATGATGCCACCTCCTCCTTCCGTGCCCCGCCACCTCATGATGATGCATGGAAGGACTGGTTTGATGATGATGACGAGTGATCTCCGGGACGTTAGTGTTGATCTTGTCCCTTTTTGGCGTCTTGATGCCAAAGGGGGAGAAGTTGCACATTAGGTATGCGGGATTTGCAAGGGAAAGTCACAAGCTTGTTCTTGCCATTGATTTTTATTCGCTTGTGAACTTTATTTGCTTGCCTCTTATTATGTGTGACTTATTATGTGTGAACTAACTATTTGTGCTATGTATGGTGAGAATATGTGGTTATCGTATGGATCCATCTTGTGTGTAATATGGCTATTCTCATTTGGATCCATCCTATGTGACGACCTTCCCCATTCCTAATCAATATTGGTCATCACATGTTATTTAGCAAAGGTATGTGCTCTATGTGCGACTTCCGCTCCCAGGTAACTTGTTAGAGAGTATGGGGCTTGTTTCTACATATCTAGGGGGAGCCCCATCTATATCTTGTCATCACTAGATTTCCTTGCAAAATGTGTGTTGTCATCAAACACCAAAAAGGGGGAGATTGAAAGAGCATTTTCTATCCCTAGTGATTTTGGTGTTTTATAACAACACACATATCAGACTAATTATTTGCCAAGTGTATCGCAGGTGCATTAAAAATGTTTTGCAATGATCAAAAAACTGTCCGCCTGGCGCGGTACCAAAAAGCGGTAGTACCGGATGCGACATAAGGTTTTGACTAGCTGTCAAAAAGCCTCTGCCGGGCTACCGCTTTTTAGTACCTAGCGCGACAGTAGTTTTTTGACCACTTGTCAAAAGCTACTGCCTGCTCCGGTACTAAAATGCGGTACGCGCGGGGCAGAGACTTTTTCCAACCTATAAAAGGCCACTTCTCACCCCGGTACTAAAATGCGGTAGTACCGCATTTTAGTACCTGGCGTGGCAGTAGACTTTTTGTATGTTGGCAAAAAGCCTTTGTCTGCCTAGGTAGTAAAATGCGGTAGTACCGCACTTTGCTACCTGGCGTGACAGAGAGTTTTACCGCATTTTAGTACCTGGCGTGGCAGTAGACTTTTTGTATGTTGGCAAAAAGCCTCTGTTTGCCTAGGTAGTAAAATGCGGTAGTACCGCACTTTGCTACCTGGCGTGACAGAGAGTTTTTCCAACTAAGCTGTTGATTCCACTGCACGTCCGTTAGTACCGGTTGCCATTTGCGGTACTACCGCTTTAAGGTAGCATCAAAGGTAGTACCACTGTGGCCAGGGCTTATGAAGTTTGAAAGATGGTCGTCCGGTACCAGGTCCGGTGGTACCGGAGTTCTCCGGTAGTACCGCTTGAACTTCCGGTACTACCGTTGCATTAAAGGCTCCAACGGCCAGATTTCTTGGAGGGGTATAAATACCCCTCCACCTACCTTGGGACAAGATGCTCATCCACATTAAAGTCAAGACCACCATTGGAGCCACCAAATCTTCAAGATCTCCTCAATCCACCACCCAAAGTCCTTGATCTTTGGGGAATCGAAGGAGGAGGCCCCGATCTACTACTTCACCAAAAGAGATCTTCATTTCTCCCTCATTTCATTGAGGGCCCCTTTGCTCTAGTGTTTTCTTGGAAACCCTAGTTCTTGTTTTGGTTCTTACAAGCTTTTCCTTGATTGTTTTGACAGCTTGCTTGTATTTGGGAGCCTCCGATTAAGTTGTGGATGTGTGCCCCAAACTTGTAAAGGTGCCGGTTTCCACCTTGAAGGTTGCCGATATAGTGGAAGGTGAATCGATCCCATTGGGGTGAGATTCATCGGAGAACAAGGGAGGCCTTTCGTGGCGTTGGTGGTTTGAAACCACCCCCTCTCCAAAAGTAGACGTATTTCCCCTCAAAAGGAAGGAACTACGGGAAACAAATCCTTGTGTCTCCGCGTCCACCACTTTGGTTACTTCTATCCTTTACTGCACTTTACTTACTTGTTCCTACTTTGTGTTGTGGTAGCTCTTGCATAATTGTCATATAGGTAAATTCACCATAGTTGCATTATCTAGAGAATTTACCTTATTGTCAAACCTTAATTTGAAAAAGAAGAAAATTTGAAGTAGCATTTATTCACCCCCTCTAGGTGCCCATACGATCCTTTCAGAAGGCATATTGGACAACAATGTTGTATACGTTATGCATTATTTACCTTAAGTAGTAAAATTATATTGGAAAGATTTAGTCTAAAAATATCCAATTGACCGATGTATAAAAACCCAAACAAATTTATCAGGTCCTCCTTAATAACATTCCAGAATTTTTGGTAAAATTCCACTGTGAAACCATCCGGCCCTAGCGCTTTATTATGTTCCGTTTAAAAAATAGCTCTATTAACCTCCTCCTTAGTATAAGAGGCAGTTAGGAAGTTGTTTTCCTCAACAGAAACTTGAGGGATATCCGCCGTTGGGGGCTCGTCCATAGAGAATGAATTTTCCGGTGTAGCCCCAAACAAGGATTTATAATCAGCTGTAATATAAGACTTCGGTTGCTCCTATCCCTCAAGCATACCTTCTTCCTGGATCAAAGAGTGAATAAATTTCTTCTCATGCTTGCCATTGGCAATATCATGGAAGTATCTTGTATTCACATCTCCTTTCAGAATGGATTTTTTTAGAGCGCTGGTTCCACTTGAGTTTCTCCTCACGCAATAGTCAGGCTATCTCCATATTCGATTTGCTTTTAAGCTTAATTCTTGTGCAGATAACGGCTTGAGTTTCGCACAAGCTTCTAAGTCATCAATAATAGATGATAGGCGTATTTTTTATTATTGAAGAATACCAGCAGTGTGTCTAGCCTAGCCTCGAAGGAACTTACGTAAATCACACATTTTGTTATTCCATCGCAGTATAGGCATTTGACCACTAATAGGTTTCTCCCAAATAGCCTTGACCATCTTGTAGAAACCATCACGAATCATCCATTCGAGTTCAGATTTGAACTCATTTGTAGACTTTCGTGGCGGTAATCCAACATATAGAAATAAAGGGGCATGATTTGACAAAGCCTTAATACGTTCTAGAGCGCAAACAGTTATCATAGGGAACTTCTCTTCCCACTCGGTATCCATAAGTACTCTGTCTAGTTTTTTGGATGTTGGCTCCGGAAGACTATTATCCCAGATAAATTGTCTTCCTAACATTGTAACCTCTCTTAAGTCCAGGCTATCTATGACAACATTGAACAAGAAAGGCCAATGTTTATCAAAACGGCCCTAACTTTTCTCGTGAGGAAATCTTAGCAAATTAAAATCAGCACCTATGAGAATAGGATATGGATGTCCTTTGCCAGATTCACCAGTTCATGTAAGAATTCAGATTTATATACATCCTAGGGGGCTCCATAAACAACGACTAGAGACCATGTGAAATTATCAGCCTTGTTCCATATATGGAGTTTGATAAAAAAATCTTCAACTAAATCGGCTAAAACTTCCATAGTCTCATCTCGTACGCCTAATAGGATCCCCCTAGAACGACCACGTGGCGGACATGATATCCACGTAAATTCCACTCCACCAGATAGGCGTTTGAGTAGGTGATATATTGGAAACGTATCTATAATTTTTGATGCTCCATGCTTGTTTTGTATCTACTTTGGTTTACTTGTCCACACTTTGAGGTGCTTTTTACATGCTTTCTAGTACTAACCTATTAACAATTTGCAACAGTGCCAGATGCCTATTTTCTGTTGTTTTTGGTTTTAGAAAAGTTCCTAGATTGGGGGGGGGGATCTGAAGCTCTTCCTAGCACCATGCCGGAGGGGATATCATCCCGGAGGCCTCCTCTCCGGTATGATGCGTGAGTAGTTCCGCCTTGGACTATGGGTCCATGTAGTAGCTAGATGGTTGTATCTCCTCCTTTGTGATTTCATGTATAGATCTTGTGAGCTCCGTTCATGATCAAGATCTAATCTATTTGTAATCATGCATGTTGTGTTTGCGGGGATCCGATGGATATTGAGATTATTATGTTGGTTTGATTAATGGTTTTGTCTTTATGATTCTATCATGTCTGTGTTGTTTGTGATCTTTCATGCTCCCTGTTGCTAATGGTTATCTTGTCCAAGTAGTTCCTAGTGACTCCAAGAGGGGGTATTTATGCTCGATAGTGGGTTCATGCCTCTAGTTTCCAAGGGAAGTGACAATAATCTCTTCGGTTGTAGATGTGTTGTTGCTACTAGGGATAAAACAACGGTCTCTTGTTCATGGAACATGTGGACTGTTTACCTTACACACTTTGCTTAAAGCAGTTGTCTGTTGCTTGCAACTTAATACCAGAGGGGGTTCGGATGATAACCTGAAGGTGAACTTCTAGTCATAGATGCAGTTAGATGGCGGTCTATGTATCTTGTTGTATTGCCCAATCAACCTCATAGGATCTTTCTGACTAGTAATTGCATTGTTATGCCTTGCTCAGTTCCTGTCAATTGCCCCGCTGTGATTTGTTTACCCTTCATGTCATGTTGTTTATTTAAGGAGAGCACCTCTTGTGAACTATGGACCATGGTCCAATATTTACATTGATACATCTTCCAATGTTACTTGTTTACTTGCTGCAAACCATTACCTTCCATACCATACGTTTAACCCTTTGTTACAGCAAACCGGTGAGCTTGACAACCTCACTAATTTGTTGGGGCAAAGTCTTGAGTTTGTGTTATGCAGGTCTCCGCGTTGCTTGCAACACTTGTGTGACGTTTCCTTCCTCCTTCTAGTTCTATAACCTTGGTCTCAAAACCTCGGTCTCAACTGAGGGAAGACTTGCTGCTGTGCTCTTCACACCTTGCTCTTGGCGTTCCCAAGAAGACTCCACATCAAGCACCAAGTTCTCTGGCGCCACCAAGGAGTCATCAGTAGGACTTGTAAAAAATCTCGTCTACCAGTCTCAGAAATATGCAGAAAGTCCAACTTATAATCTCTCACACAATCGGCTAAGAAAAAATGTTTAGACAAGTATCAAAGACCTCTTCTGTTTGAAAACATTCCATTCATTGAGAAACTTTAGAAAATTTGGATACACGGGGCCTCTCGCGATACTTCTGGCTCTTTGATTTACGACCGGATGTCTTTAGTTCATACCCAGAGGCAAGTCCAGTCTCATCAAAGTCCACTTCCGACACTTAACCAACTAAGTGAGAAAGGAGTTGGCCATCTACTGCGGCATGCTACTCTTCCTCCTCCATTGATGAAAAATCAGGAACAACAACGACCTTAGGAGTAACCGTTAGACGGTCAACCTCCATGTGTCTTAAAAGATTAGAAGAAAAATGAACCTCCTGTGCAGAGCTTCCCAAGATAACACTAACATTTCCAACTTAGAAGTAATAACAGGGGTGGGAAAAGAAAGAAAGGATTTAGAGGAACTCAACATACCAAGCGAATCTAAGTTCTTCTCAGGCTTATGACGTATCGCCTTGACCATAGAATCCTCATCTGTCGTTGATGCACCCGAGGCATCAACCCCGTGGCGTGTGCTCCACCTGAAAGGTGTTCCACCTCCGGGCGCAACGGTCGATGAAGCAGCAACATGAGTAGAAGTATGCGTCAAAGACAGAGGCAGCCCAGACCCCTCCTAGGTTCGTCCACCTCCATCAGCCAACGACCCTGCGTGGGTCACTTGGGACCCCAAGGGGGGCCCTCGTCATCCTGCAGCTCCTGGTCCTCCCTGACCAAAGCCACACGATCGACCTTAACGTCAAGGGTAACCAACCCCTCCTGGGTCAGCCCCGCAAAGACCGCATCCATGCCAAGGCCTCGAACGATGCGGTCAGCCGACCCCTCCTGGGTCAGCTTCCGCGAGCCTCCACTAGGACAACCTCCTCGAGCACTGGCCGAGGGCGGTCACGAGTAATATACCTACCCATAACATGCGTCCTAGACCTTGCCGGAGAAGTTGAACAAGCCCTCTAAATAGCCTCCGAGGCTGATTGGATAGCCTCCTACAACTGAGCCTGGGAAACACATGGTGCTGAAGAAGTGCCCCTTCCACTTAGGGGAGAATCCACAGGTAACGCAGGCACAAGTTCCCTACCCCGAGGGGTAGTCAGATTAGCATTAAACAGAGTGACACCAAACACCCTATCCGCCCCCTGTGTAGAAGTCTATCATTTGTAGAGTTATATGTGTGGGGGTAGAAAGAGCATTAACGGTCCATTTGGTTCATCGTGGACTATGAGAGATGGACTTTACATGTTGGACGAAACCACCCATCTCTCCGCTATAATGGGTTCCTTTTATCTTGGTTCCTCCCTTCACTTTATCTTTTATCTTAGCTTCTTCGAGGTGTATCATGACCAGTAACTTGGAATTTGGTTGACTTGGCTTCACCTTGATCATTTGTCATGTAGGATCATGCGGTTCAGATAGGACTAGTCATTCCCACAACAAGTGCAAAGTAACCTTAAAAAAATCCTAAGTTCTTTAATCCTAAAGATAACATAACCTACGGAACAATGTCATAGGGATCTAAATCCTATGATGCCTCGTTGAGTTTTGTTGAATAAATGTGCTCTTATCCATGTTTTCTATTTATATTAAGTCACACGGTATATCGGTTTATTCAGATACCAAACTTCCAACCGTATAATTTTGAATTTCATAAGTATAACGACATACTCAAATAACATAAGTCAATTAAATTGAGAATGTTAATCAACATTAATGTCATATAAGTATTTCTTTTAGGACTTTGAAAATTAGAACACACCATATCATATAAAAATGACATATTCATAATATTGTAGAAATGAATTGTTGGTTTTAATATATCGTTATTGAAAAGAGGCAATACTAAGTATAAAACATTTGTCATAACAAATAAACGACTCATAATAAATTATGGAAAAGATGAATCTGGTTAAGTAATTCAACGCTTGAACCGGCTGGTCGTCTCACACCTCCTGCAAATACCTGAGCCTCTCGTCCCAATCCACATTTTTTTCTCTATGTGGATATGTGCCCATCATCATTATCTCCACTAGATTTAGGGGTGCGCCTTGACGCATGACCCCGTTGATTTTAAACCAATTTAGCTCTAATAAATATGCGAAAAATAAATACGTCCAGTTTCTTGTATAACACTAAAAATATGGATAAATTAATGTGTTTGTAAATTGTAGTTTTCTTTTATTGTCAAATGAAAGTAATCTATATCCATATCAGCCAATTGGCAGGTTCCAGTGTAAGCCAACCGTTTAAGCAAAGTTCTGTGGATGCAACATGCATCATTCATGGTCGGTTTCAATGATGTTCCTCGACCTTTAGCCGTCTTATCCGGTAAACCACTATTTTAGGCTAGATGATAAGCAATCAACTAATAAGCACATGTAGATAATATTTTCAAGGGGTAAAAAATAATTGGAATAAGCAAGTAGCACAATAGAAAATATATATACAGTAAGTGACAAATATGAATTGCTCCACAGTTGGGATTAATTGCCACAATGAAATAGGTGATAGCAAAGAAAAATATACTGTATTAGAGATAATTACATCTGTTTCCCGGGAAAAGGCTACACTATGCATACAATAGAGGCTCATAGCCGGCAGAGAGTTACCGGCTAACACTCCTAGAACTGGGCGCGGTAGGCTAGAGCAAACATTCTTTGTATTAGTCAAGAGAGCCATGGCTGGACCTGGATATCAGCTTTTATATGTATATAAATATATCTATGACTTTCCGGTCCATAAGGTAAAGCCACCTATTTTCAAAACATTAAAAATCAGTAAGCATGCATTTATTTCAATTAGAGTAATCATGGTACCATAAGAATAATATGGTTTAGAGGAATGTACAAAGGAAAAGACTGTAAGATTACAGAAAATACAAACTGATTCAATGTTAAGGCCATCAGTTTCACTCTCACGGTGTAAGGGCTGTGATGGTTTTGTTTGTTATTCAAGCCTTATTATCAAGGGGCTACTGAAAGGTGAACTTATGACAGTTCAAGTATAAAAACTACCAGCTACTTATTTACTCATCTATTTAAGTAAAGCTTGGGACATCATCATCCTTCTTTATGGATAAGTTTTTAGAAGCTGACAATTTTTTTTCTTATATTCCTAATGTAAGAAAAACTTAGCAATACCTTATCAATACCAAGGTTTCAAGAAAAATTAGATAACATTCAAATACGGCTAATATAAAAAAGATAACTTCCAAGATATCAGATAAATCAAATTAGTAGAATTGGGAAGGGGTCGAAACAATCTAACAACTCTGAACCATCAAGCCATGGTACATGTATCATGATGCATATATACAACCATATCTGAAACACGGTGACCATTAAAAGGAAATAGATGGAAAAAGGGTTAAAGGTTCATGATTACAAACAAAGTACTCCACTGTATTTTCTATTTCTTTTTTACATTTAGTGTCAACTGCAATCGTACTTTGGTGAAATTGGAAGGCTTACAAAAAGAATACCAATATGTTTCATTTTACATTGATGCAGGAAGTGTGTGCCCAATCGTCTTAAACCTCCTTAATAATATTTTTTCCCAGGGCATCATTAGATGCATGCTATAGTTGTAACAGAAGGCCAATGAATGATTAATATACATATATAGTAGTGAGTTAACCAATAAAGCAGAAGATGGCAACACAAGTTGCACGAGCAGTTTTGTACCTTACATGTATGTCAGTCAACTCATCATTGAGTTCAGACCAAATTGAGTAGCTCCAATGAGGGCATCATCAGTGTCTCCACCTCCCTAAACCTTTAGTGAGGACCAGGATTTTGTCGTCAGGGACGAACGTAGGGCAGAGCAGATTTGAAGAAATGGAAAAAATAAAGAGAAGTAAAGGATACAAAGCATGCCATAAGTTCTTCTTTGAGAATTCCATAAAATCAAATAGAAGATGCAAAATTTGTTCCTAGCTTGGGGCTGAAATAAAGCAAATAACCAGTACCATTAGCTCGACCCTGAACCATGGAGGGATAAAATCTAAGCACTATACAATCTATTACATGCCCCTCTGTACTGTTCGGGTTTTCCCTCCATTTATTTGAAAAGGCAGAGCTCCTGCTGGTTGCTCCAAAAAAACATTATGAACCTGGAGAAATCACATTGAAAGCAAAAAAGATCAAGCAGTCTTAATACCTCAATTTGCAGCTCAGGCTCCTCCTTGTCCTTCTTCATCGAGCAACTATTCTGCTTTCCGCGGTCCTCCTACCTAGCCAAGCGATGGAGAAATAGGAAATTAGCAAGATATGGAGAGCAAAGGCGAAGATGGGTGGAGCAGCTAAGGGAGCTGCATCCCGTTCACCTCGTATGGAGTATTGTCACGGTCCTCCCGGTGGCGAGACAGCACGCAAGGGTGAGTGACAGGCGGCACTGCTCCCGCCGGCCGCCAGCCATTCCGCCCGGACACGCACCTTCTTGCTGGTTGTGGATTCCAAGTCGAGCAGCTCAGTTTTGTTGTACCTAAACCAAGACAATACAAAAAACAATGTTGTAGGATAAATACAATTCTTAAACCTTTGTTTATCCATTGTAAACAACAATCAGCGTTGATATTTGGTTTGCACAACCTATTGTACCGTAATTTAGGCCAAAAAATATAATGAGAAAGCCAACACCAAATATATAAATCTTAGATGGCCCATAAGTTTTCAGCATTCTTGGATGACCAAAAAATGCTTTCCTATCAAGAAAATCCAGTCACATGAGAAGAAAAGGAGGTGAACTAAATTATTCAATCATTCCAAAGAATTATGTTCGAAACATCCTACTTGACATGTACTGACAATTAGTATCTTTCAAATTATCCTATAAAATCAAAACTACTTTTTACTGAATATGCTATGTACATTGCTGGATATTTAACTTTCAAGACTCATACCTTGTATTTTATAATGTCCTTGTAGCAGAGTCTAAACAATTGCATGGGACTAAAGTGCCACATATGCTGTTGTTTTCTGTATGCTTCATATGATTCTGGAAGCTCACATTGACACTGAAAGAAAATTCACACAAGTTAAATCATGACTCGTTAATCTCCCTGAAAGGCATAATAAGCCATAAAAAAAATTGTGCCGGTACCTCAACATCATTCAGGTAGAGAAACTTCCACCCCTTGAGATGTGCTCAGACAGCAATGTCCATATCCTCCACCGTTGTCCTCTCCATCCACCCACCGGAATCCTCAAGAGCCTTGATTCTCCACACTCCCACGGTCCCATTGAACCCAAAAAAGTTGAGAAATGTGCCATTCACTTGTTGCTCCACCTCGAAGTGGAAGAACAGATTTATGTTTTGTACTCTAGTTAGCAAGTTCTCATCGTTGTTTACAAAAGACCATCTTGCCTGAACCAACCCAACATCGTCCTTTCCCTGAAATTTTCATAATGAATTTGTTAGAAAAATATAACTGAATGAAGTAATTGTTAAGTCAATGAGAAGTAGCAATATAATGACAGCACTAGAAATTCTTGGTTGAGTCGAACCTTGAAATGGGGCATGGCGCGCTTCAAGAAATCCTCTTGTGGTTGGAAGTCGGCATCAAAGATGACAACATATTCATAGTCTTTCACATAACTGTAGTTCATTGCTGATTTAAGGTTTCCAGCCTTGTAGCCATCACGGATCACCCGGTGCTGGTATACGATCAAGACACTCTCCCACTGCCACTTCTCAACCTCCTTGATAAGATCCGAAGTGGTAGCATCGTCGAAATCATCCAGCACCTGCACCAAGAAGTTTGACCTTGGCCAGTCCAGGTTGCAAATTGCGCCAACGGATTCCTGGTAAACTTGCAGAGATCAGAATGAAAGAATTTAATCGAACTGGCACTAATCTTCCACAAAATTAAGAATTTAATCGAACTGGCACAAATCTTCCACAAAATTAAGTGTGGCCTAGTGGTTGAAATCTATCTTTTCTTAACTTCTTCCCAAATTAAGTAGTAGTGTTCTATGGTTTGATACTTTGACCCTCGATCACATGGCTTCTCAATTATTCTCTGCTGACAACAATGTTCCAGACTCAGATGTGGAATATTAAGTGTGCCTTTAAAGAGGTATGAATCCCAACAGCAACCCAAATTCAGCCTTTTGTAAGGCAGACCATGAGTTTTGTTGTTGTTGCACTAAGATGCACATTAAGAATACGAGCACATCAAACTAAGTAGTACTTCAGATAGCATCAGAGTTGTTTGTGGTTACAGAACACAGGTCAAAGATCCAGACAAGTGCAGCCTACGCTTAACATGAATCCCAAAAAAAATGCTCTACTACCTGGAATCTAGGAAATTCCAGCTTGAGATCGCTTGGCAAGCTGCAGGAAGCAAATTAGTGGAGGAGTTTAGGCTCGGGCTTTACCTCTCATTCGTTGCACATGGGCATCTGCACAAGAACCATGGGGAAGTCCTCGGCGCTGGCCTCAACATCGTCCTTGTCAGCGGCGAGTGGTATGGGCTTGATGCCCTTGAGCTTGATCTAGAGGCATCCGAGGCAGAGGACGAGCCGGTCGACGATTTGGATCATGAAGAGCATGACGACGTTCTCATGCTCGACGGGAAACACTCCCTATGTGCTTTTATTTCTGAAGAAGGACAATGTCTTAAAGAGTTCTCCATTCTGATGAAGAGTTGGTAAACTACCACCTCGAGTAGTTAATGTATACGTGAAATAAAAGGGATAGTTGCAATTACAAGTTACAATCGCAGCCATTTGAAATGGAAGGATTCCACACGAATAATTCAGATCCTCATAGAAAATCAGGGAAACAAATCACGCGTTTCCAATGAGACGTGAAAGGTTCATAGGCATTTACATTTGATGTTTGCCCTTCAATGATCCAACATATTCTCATGAATAAAGATTAAAACAATATTGTTAGCTAATTCAATAACTTGAAGCAAGCGAATATATAAACATTTTCTTGCAAGGAAAAATATGGGGACTAATACCTCCCTTGGACCTTCTGAAACCTAGAACCAGCGGCGCATCATGAGCCAAGCTCTTCAAGGCTTGAAGAAACACCTTATGTGTCACCTTCCCAGGCAAGTCGATTCTTAACCGCAGACAGCATATTCCCAACATCAGATATATCAAGTACACTAACCTCAGCTCTATGTCAGTATGTGTCCTACAGTCCTACTACTAATGTGAACTGATATATTATCAAGTTGAAGAAAAAATGTCTGTATAAACTGATGTGGTCACCAGTTGCCCTTCTACCACCGGTTGCTGCAACGGTTAGAAGATGATATTTGCGATTCTTGTACCTAAAATGTATGAGGATGTAAACACAATATTCATATTGCTAGTTGCATATATTCATCAAGTATTACATGTAACTCAAACTGATTTTAGGACTACCAGATGATGTGGCAGCAGTAGTAGGACTACATGGAATGGATCGTACAACATATGAAATGGATGAAGGTGGTACATATTATTGGCCCATGGGGTTCATGTGTGCGTAATGAGTGTGGGGATGAACTGGTGGTGTTTGTGCCTATGGAAAAGGACAGGAAGTCTTTTGATGAAAAGATACACCAGGTTGTAACAGATAATTACCATTAGAAGCTTGTTGTGCATGAAACATAGTATTTACTTCCATAATTCAGTGGCAATGATTGGACAAAGTAACTGGAGCTTGTGCATTACCTGATCCAACTGGCACGAATATTGGAGTATTTCCAATACCTTGAATTGATACATTTCTTAGTATTTGGTTACCATGTATCAATAAAACTACCAGGAAATGGGTCTCAAATGCTATTTTACTCCCAACTAATACTACTGTACTTCCACCAATTTATAATTTGCTAATAATCTTTTAAAAGAATTCTGCAAAAGTTGGAGAGGATATATCATACTGTATAAGTACACTTCGTACTCCTGGATCAAAAAATCACATATGATTAGTCTCTGAAGTTTTTCTTGATAAACCTGCATTTGAAAATTCTCCTTAGTTAGTCTAATTTTTTTTCCTTCACGGGTGTCCTTCCGAGATTTAAATTTCTTATATTCATGCTGAGTAACATCTCGGAAGTTGAACTTAACATAGTATGAGAATAAGCAAATATTAAATTACATTTGGGAATGACTTGAAGAAATACCTGCTCAGAGTACAGAACTTCGCCTTCTACAGGCTTAGTTACCCAATCAAATCACCAATCAGGTTCATGCTTTTACTTTGCAGCGAACTACATGTGGCTGCCAATAGGAAGAGAACAAAAATGCTTTTGTTGTTTACACGTTGGTGAGACTCAAGCATGCCCCTTTCCTTACTCCAGCCCACACAACTTTCTTCTGGAATTCTGCTTGAAAACAGGAGGTGTGCTTATGCTTCTTAAGGTGAGCGAAAGAACATAAACAAGAACAATGCTTCAACCATGTACTGAAAATGCTCTATGGCCTCATTCACTGCTATATGATTTGCCAATTGTTCTGAAAATTGGTAAATTTGTGGTCTCAGATTCTTACAAGACAAACCTAAACATTTGAGCAAAAAAGGAAAGTAGGAACCCATATTTAAAGAGGATTTATATGCACAGGAAAAACTGCCAAAGGGGCATCTATTAATCTAAGAGAGGTAAAGTATAATTGCAGGTCACAGTCACATAAATAAGAAAAAGGATTAGCTGCAAATCAACCAGTCCAAACAGAAAGGTTGTACCTCCACATCATGCCAGAACATCACTCCAGAGGCATCCGAGGCAGAGGACGAGGCAGTCGACGCCCTGGATCATGAAGAGCACGGCGCAGGAGCTGGTGAGGAACTGCAGCAGAGGCGCGAGGTACTGGAGGCGGACACACATCCAGCCGGCATAGGCGGCGACGAAGAGCCCGTCGATGGCGACGAGCCCTTCCTTGGCAGAGAGAATCAGCCCTGGAAGTAGGCGTCAACCTCGACGGCGAGCAGTATCATGGAGAGCACTGCTGCTGCTTGCTCGTCCACGCGGCTCGCCGGCGGCGGCTCGGCCAGTAGATGCGTGGACCAGGTGGGGGCTGGGGAGAGAGACGAGGGGTGGCGGTGGCTCCAGGCAGGAGAGGAACGAGGGAGGCGAGGGAGCGAGCAGCGCGGGGAGGCGTGGAGACCAGGAAGGTGGTGCCTCTCCGCCGACCAGGAGATGGGGGATGGAGAAGAACGGAGTTGGATGGGGAAGGGGATTGAGGGAGAGGGAGAGACGTGGGAGAAAAGGAGGGGCAATGGAGGCTGGTGTCGGGAAGAACTGGTGGCTAGGGTTGCAACCACTGGTTTTGATCTCACGGGAAGAACTGGTGGCTAGGGTTGCAACCACTGGTTTTGATCTCCAGTGGTAAGAAAATAAACGACCGATATTTGTCTGGAGAGTCCATCTGACGGCTAGGACGTGCTGAGCGATGTGGTGCCTCCTAGGGGTCTCACCAATTACATCTTTAGATGTGTGCCTTTGATGGCACTCGCTAGATCTGGCTACGACGAGGCTCCAACGAGCCCGATCACTGGTGTTTTTGATGATTTGCCACCTTTTACTTTAGACCTTGATAATTTGCCACACCTTAGTTGGACTTTGACTATTTGCCATGTTTTACACATGTTGGTTGACGAGTTCCCATTTCTTCCCTTTTGCTGATTTACTAATTTTCTTAAATCTGAAAATAAATGTGAAGGGACAAGACTACCCTATGGAAAATCGACCTAGCCTGACCTGACAGGGGTAGTCTTGTCCTTTCACACTGATTTTAGATTTAAGATAATTAGTAAGCCAATAAAAAGGGAGAAAGCGCAAATAATCAAACAACCCGTGTAAAACATGCCAAATAGTCAAAGACCAACTAAAGTGTGGCAAATTATCAAAGTCCAAAGTAAACCGTGGCACATCATCAAATACCCCTCCCCCCCCACCCCACCCCCCAAAATATGGTGTGAGGTGTGCTTTGGCACGATGCAAGCATGTATGAAGTTTGTGTGCACATGAGCAACATGTGAAAGGTTTTGAGTGTATGCTTCTAGAAGAGATTTGTCATGTTGTAAACCTGTTACTATTTTGTTGTCTTTGTTGATAAGGCATGTCGCGAGAAAATTTTCAATATTTTTCTACGAACAACAGGGAATCTGTTTCATACGTAGATTTTTTTGCTGCATATGAATTTTTTCCATGTTGTGGCAAACTGAGATGATTTTAGGAGATCATATTCGTAGTGAGATTTGTTACAATAATTCTTTTTTATGTTGCAGCCATTGGAGGACGATGATACGCAGTTTTATTTTAAGTTTTTTTTAGGGGCGCAGTTTTATGTTAAGTATTGAGACAGTGCGGTAGGCCGTTCATCTTTATGTTGCGGCTGGCTGACACTTGGTATGGGCCTTTAATTTCCAGTACGTTTAGAATGGAGTCGTATATGTACGCATAGCAAAAAGGAGAGAGTGTCGTTTTCGTATTCTTTTGAGGAAGTATCATTTTCAATTTTCTTCACTCCCCCTCCTCTGGCCTCTTGGCTCCTGGCCCTCCTCCCCTCCATTTTCTCCCCGCATTAAGGATCCATCCTCCTCCTATGCATTGACTGCTCTCTCTCCCTCTCTTCCTCTCTCTCCAAACATACACACCTGTTCTTGCTGTACCCAATTAAACACCTCCTCTGTTTCTCTGTTCCATCCTTCCTTTCCATAGATTCAATCACAAAAGCTTCACAAGGACAAGGATGAGCAGCTTGAGTTCTGTTTGCGTCGCAAGAAGAAGAAGAGGAGGAGGTGGTACGCAACGAGAAGCCACGTGTTTCAGGAGACGAGATGCATGGTTGTGACTCGTGAGCTTTAGGCCGCACGACACCCGCCATTGGCGACTGGTGAGCGGAAAACCTCCAATTCTCTTCTTCCACGACGTCTTTTGATCCGAGTCCGGCCGGGGCCGTGAGCCACCACACCATGCATGCTGCCATCAATTACGCAGCCCTGTCGCCCCTGCAGCTCCCACTCCCCTACCTCCCACCCCCGCCACCGCCACCATTACTGCCGCCTCCCGTGCCATTAATGCCGCTGCTGTCGCCGCCGTCTCCGGCGGCCCTCGGCGCGGGATTTCAGAGCAGGATCAGCCCCAGCATCCTCCTCATCATCTTGATCTTGGCCGTTATCTTCTTTGTCTCCGGCCTCCTCCACCTGCTCGTCCGGTTCTTGTTCCGCCCGGCGCCGCGTGACCCTGGCGATGCCGACAGCAGCGACGCTAACGCGACCGCCTTCCAGGGGCAGCTTCAGCAGCTGTTCCATCTCCATGACGCAGGCGTCGACCAGGCATTCATCGACGCGCTGCCGGTGTTCCTCTACGGCACCGTCGTGGGCGCCGGGGGGAAGGACCCCTTCGACTGCGCGGTCTGCCTGTGCGAGTTCGGCGACGACGACCGCCTCCGCCTCCTCCCCAAGTGCAGCCACGCGTTCCACGCCGAATGCATCGACACGTGGCTGCTGTCGCACTCCACGTGCCCGCTCTGCCGCCGCAGCCTCCTCGCCGACTTCTCACCGTGCGGCGGCGGCTGCAGCCCTCTGGTGTTCGTGCTCGAGTCCGGTTCGGAGGGCTCCATCTCGGATCGCCTGGACGGGGCGTCGTCTGCTCAACTCAGCCTCGTCATGGAGCAAGAAGAAGGATGTCATGGCCAGAAGCACGCACAAGTCAAGGAAAAGGACGAGGTGGTCGTCCCCGTCAAGCTCGGCAAGTTCAGGAGCCAGGCCACCGAAGGAGGCGTCGGCTCCAGCGCCAACCCCGACCAGGACGTGAGGCGGTGCTACTCCATGGGGACCTACGAGTACGTCATGGACCAGAGCTCCCTGCTCCGTGTCTCCGTGAAGCCGCCGGCCAAGAAGCGGCCGGCGACGCGGATGCCGGGGCACCGAGTCGCCATGTCGGAGTGCGACTGCCACTCCAAGCGGGAAGGCTTCGACGCGTCGGCCAAGCTGTCGAAGCCCGCGATGGACAAGAAGGAGAGCTTCTCCATCTCCAAGATATGGATGCGGGGCGGGCCGCGCAGGAAGGACGGCGCCGCGTCGGGCTCGTCGTCGCGCCGCGCGTCGTCGTTCCGCCTCCCCTCGGCGCTCCAGCGCGCGGCGAGCGACATCGGGGTGCCGAAGCGACGGGCGGACGTGGTGAGCCCCGTCATTGAGTCCGAGTACAACGTGTCGGCGTGGGACAAGAGCGCGAGCGGCAGCATTGCCGACTGGGACGTGGAGTCCGGCACGGGCACGGCCGCGGCAGGACTGAGCTCGAGGGCCGATGAGGCGCCATCGTTCGCTAGGCGGACGCTCCTGTGGATCAGAGGCCACCTGTGAAAAGATCGCGGGTTTCTTTGGCCCGCCGTGTTCCTAGCTAGGATCTACTGTAGGTCATCAGCTGCTCTGCTCTTGTTCTGTTCGATCTCGTGCACGCATGCACCGATCGCTTGTGCAATATTTAGACTAAATTCGGCCGTCCACGCGCGGGGAGTGGAGATTTGAGGCATTTTGGCTGGTGGAATGGAAGAATCGGTGTTTACAAGGTAAAGGATTTTACTCCTCAGATTTTTCTTTTCTTTTCAGACGTCTTTGCATCTGCAGAGTGTTTCACTGTCCTGTGTTGCAAGTAGGACTGCTTGACTTGCGTGTGTTTACCGTACATTGTTTACATAAAGTTTCATCAGGAGTATATGAGATGGCAGGGGGTATATATATACTCCTATAGTAGCGTATATGCATCTCATTTTCGATACGTTTGCTCTGTTTTTTCTATGGTCCATGGATCGCTCATTCTGGATCCGGGCACGCAAGAGCTCCAGGAATTTGAAAAGCAAATTTCAGAGTCGGTGGAGCGGGGCATTGCCACTTGTGCTAACTACTCTCCCCTACATCTCATTGAATCCCCCTCACCTTCTTCAATTGGAGAACACTGACATCATTGCCGCCTTGAATGCCAGAGACAGTTAGTAGTTGGTCCACCATAACTTCTCGATCCCGAAACGAGTAAATACGCCGCGCTTTGCTTGCTGCTCAGCATACATAGTGCGCGTACACGTCTCGTCCAGCCGATTCTTTTTTTTTTTGAACGGGCGTCCAGCCGATTCAAAACATCGCCGGAGCACTAGGGAAGTGAAGGTGAGATAAATTGTTCACGGTACTTGCTGCTTCCTATTTTTATGCCTTTTTTAGCTGGGAATCGTTAAGCATGTGTAGCACAGAATCAAGATGCTTGACCGAGCGATTAAAGGTAATGGTCAGTTAATAGGCTGAAGATAATATAGTTGATTTGTCAGCATCGGATACACATGGAATTTGGAGTTGTGACGGGCCTTGTGTATCCTTGGGACATTGGAGTTGTGATGGACCACGGTCGTCCGTGGGAAGGTTCACGGTTTCTGTTTAGACTGATTTTAGTGTATTTTTTAGAATGTTGAGGTGACGGCTATATTATGAAGTTAAAATAAGGTTCTTTCTGTCCTATGCTCGTTTCGGTGGTGCGTCTAGCGCTGACGGGGGGAGGAGGGGGGCATGTGGAGTCGTGTGTCCAATAAATCTCTTGGGATATGTTCGTTTTTCGTATTCTTTTGGTGTGGTTTCTCTTCCGATCTATAGTTGTCATCTTCGGCTGTCGGGCCATTGGTAACCAGGATACCCTGGCACATTTATTGATGGACCCCCGCGACAAGGCAGCCACTGAGGCGCGAAGAGACATCACCTCCAAACGTCAAGGAGCCACCTCCGCGAGGCCCCTAGGCGAGGCCTTCCTCCAGAAGGACCACCGCGAAGTTAGAAGTACCGCGGCGAAGGCGCAACACAAGACATATCATCGCCACTGCGCCTAAGTCACAGAGGCTGTGCGAGGACACCTGTGCTCCAAGAGAGAGGACAATGACTACCTCCGCAAAGACAGCTGTCGCAACACATTAGCTCCACGCAAGCAAATCCTCAACTTCCACTCCAAGGGAAGAGCTTTCCACTTCTCCAAGCCAGGAGTGGCCGGCAAAGTTATGGCACAGGGGAGACCATCTCCCTCTTTGCGGAAACATGAAGAGCATGACGAAGGCGAGCGGAAGCATCTTTGACTTACCTGCCCTCTCCCTTGTCGCCATGTGGGAATCCTTCCTGCCAATGTGGATATACTCTATTTCCTTTTATGCACAAAGTGGATTGTAAATGAAAGAACTAGTAATGAAATGTTTAAACTCGTATGTCATGAACTATTAAGTTATGTCAGGATATGTTGCATTGTTTCTGTATCAATGCTCTGTGTTATTTTTTTCTTATATGTCTAATATTGTGTCTTAGAAAATAAGCTTATTTAATTCTACTTATAGTTTCTATGGATCAAACGTTTCTATGGATCAAGGTAGACATTAGAAGATTTTGAATTGGAGAAATAGGGGGTGCAAACTCTCAGTAGCTTTATCAAGTAAGTCGGAAGATATCATTTGGGCCATTATGTGCATCTATAATACCATGGGAAAAAAATTTAACATGACATTGATGGAAATATGCCCTAGAGGCAATAATAAATATATTACTATTTATATTTCTATTTTATAATTGAGTTTATTGTTCTATGCTATAACTGTATTAGTTTCAAATAATTTGTATTTGGAAGAAAACCCTAATACATGTGTGGGATGATAAACACCATACAAATATATCCCTAGTCATGCCTCTGAGAATAGTATGTATGTCAACGATAGGTTCAGTTTCCTAACTATGGGAAAAGTAACAATGTGATTGTAGTGTTGCCAGTGACATATATGATCGGAGTTGTTGAAGAAGAAGAATGATGGATAGACCCAAACATGAGATACCGTAAAACGCATCGTCGTTATCGGTTTATAATATCATGATAAATTGTATTTCCTTTACTATAAATCGTTAGACCATGAGACACATATGAACTTGGGTACAATATGAACGTGGCAAGATTCTGCAAACGTTGCTCTTAATGGAGTAATTATAAAGTTGATGCTTGTTCGTATCGGATGGTTCACTAATCATTCACATTGTGTGCTTGTGGAAATTGATACTCATGACGATGGAGAGATACACTTTGGGCACAATCATATACTTTGATGTTCATCATCTTCTGGACGGACACGTGCTCAATTTGTTGAACACAGGAACATCGATAGTATGGGATGAGTAAAGAATAAATGCCAGAAAATGAGAATAACTTAGTGTTTCATCTTGGGCAATGTAAAGTATTGACGAATCAATATGATATGTATTGGACTCAATACTATGGTTCGCACGATAAAGAACTTCATGTTATTTTTGGGGGTTGCTACTTGTATCGAGACACTGATAGTAATCGTTGTCACGGAATGAGTTACGAACATGTCTACAAATATCCAAACCTACCGGATCACACACTTAAGACGTTTTTGGCATTTTAGAATGTAAGTTCGAATAAGATATTAAAGGATCGTATGGGAACCTAGAGGGGGGGGGGTGAATAGGTGCTACTTCAAATTTTACTCCTTTTCAATTTAGGGTTCGACACAAAATGTAAATTTTATAGTTCAGGGTGTTGGCCATCGTTGGGCGGCCGCTCGAGGCCGCCCTGCTTCCGGGGGAGCGGGAGTACATCCGTCCTCGCGAGTCGGCTCCAGCGACTTGCTGCTCGACCGCCTTGGCGAGTAGAGCCTGGGCGTACTTGATTTGCTGCACGCCTTCCCCCGTGACGTTGAGGTTGGTGACTGTTGCCTTCCTCGCGATGACGTTGTCCATCGGGGTGGAGTACAGCGGGAGACCGTTCGCGTCCCGCTCTTGCAAAGAGATAAGGACTCTCGGCTGGTTGGGAGGGGGCGTGTGACCATGTGGTGGTGGTGGAGCTCCTCTTACTGGCGCTCCTGGTGGCAGGCGGGCGCTGAAGCCTGGCGGTGCGTTCTCGCAGATCACGCGCTCGGCCGCGCGAGCGGGATCGTTGTCTTCGTCAAAGTTCAGGGCGCGACCCTGAAAGGTAGGGTTCAGGCGCATCCTGATGCGGCGCTGGTGGTAGAGAGATAGCTCCTGCGCCATTGCCTGCTCGAGGCGAAAGTTTTCATGATTGGCTTGCTCCTTGCGCACTGCCTCCTCTAGGCGTAGGCGAGCTTCCTCGACCTCCGTTGCTGTAGCGGTCGGCGGGATCAGCGTGGATAAGGGGTCTGGCGGGGTGCTCGTGCCGCTCACCATGTAGGTCGCGATGAAGCGACCGGATCAGGCGTGGAGGTCGCCAGAATTCTCCGACCTGGAGTCGAAGTCGAAGGTCCCGAGGATGGATGGATCCTTGAAATCTCCAACGTTGGAAACTCACGTGATGGAGCCTTCTGGTGACGCGGCGATGATGGATCCAGTGACCGAGGCTGGGGTCACCGAGTTGGCATCGTCGTGGAGGGCCGCGTCATCCGCGGCCATGTCAGTTTCGGCCACGCGGCTGTTGGCCGAATTGTACTCGGAGGCGAGGCGGTGGATGGTGCGGACCTGACTCTCCAAGAGCCGATCGCGTGGCGGCGACTCACCGATGAGCGCTGATTCTTCCGAGACGATGACGTCTGTGAAGCCGATGAATAGGTTGATGGTGCCGACCGGCATGATGACGCTGTGTGTGACCGATCGTGATGTTGAGACGTAGCTGCTGGGCAAGATCTGAAGGATCTCGCCGCACGCGATCATGCGGCCGGTGGCGATCGACCGGTTGATTGGCAAGTAGGGTCTCACCGCAGAACTCAGGCTTGACCGGCCAGACAATGGTGGGCGCCACTATCATGGGAATGGCCATGTCAGATGTTGTGGTTGGTAGTGAGTAGTAGAACAAGGGGCAAGGGCGACCAGCCATCTATGGTGCGAGATGAGGATAGAGACACAAGGTTTTACCCAGGTTCGCCCCCCGGAGGGTAAATACCTACTCCTGCTAATACTTGTATTATCGAGAGATTACAGTGGTGGCGAGCTTGGTGGCTAGACAGTGAGTCGATGGGGTGTATGATGGAACGTGAGTACTAGAGCATCCTAGGGAGGCTTATATAGGGGTACCTCGCTAGGGTTTACAGATCTAAAACCGAGTTGGATAAGGACTCGAAGGGTTTTTGACCTAATCCGACTGGGCCTAGCTACGCTTGGGCCTTCAACTTCTAGTCGCCTGGCTCCTCCTTGGGTCATGATCCAGTCGCTGTCCTGCAGGCCCACTGTTGGAAGTGGGATTCAGTAGGGAACGTCTGCTGGGTATACCCCACTCGACATATCCCCATCAAAGGTGTATTTACCTATATGTCACACTAGTACAATTAACTAAGCAAGAGCAAGATATAAGTAAAGTGCGGTAAATGATAGAAGTAACCAAAATATGGAGCTCGTGGAGACACAAGGATGATTTGCCGCACTTCCTTCCTTTTGATGGGAAGTACGTCTGCGTTTGGAGAGGTGGTGGTTTCAAATCGCCAACGCCACAAAAGTCCTCCCTTGTTCTCTGGTGAACCTCACCCCAAGGGGATCGATTCACTCTTTCGCTATATCGGCAACCTTTGAAGTGGAAGCCGACACCTTTACAACAAGTTCGAGGCACACATTCACAACTGAATTGGAGGCCCCCGAATATAAGCAAGTTGTCACAACAATCAAAGACAAGCTTGTAAGAACCAAGTAAGAACTAGGGTTTCCAAGGAAACACTAGAGCAAGGGGCCCTCAAGTGAATGAGGGGGAAATGAATATCTCTTTTGGTGAAAATGTAGATCAAGGCCTCCTCCTTAAATTCTCCAAAGATTAGACTAAGGATGGTTGTAGTTGGAGATCTTGTTGATTTGGTGGCTCTAATGGAGGTGTTCTTATTTTTTAGAAATGAGCAACTGGAGGTAGGGGATGAGGTCCCCTATTTATAGGCCCACTACTTCTGACCGTTTTCTGCCTATTGGGGAGTTTCCACATTGGAGATTCCGGTCCGGTCTGCATTTGTCTCACGCCAGAGACTACGGTCTGTCTTCGGACCCCCATACAGAATGTCCTGGGCCAGATCTTGATGCTTCCTCTGGAGACTTGGCAGGAACTTCAGACCAAAGCACACCGGAGACTCCGGAATTTTCACTCCAGAGATTCTGGTTTTCCAGTATACACCGGAGATTCTGTCTATACTATGCAGTATACAAGAAGAACAAGCATGTACAACATCGATTTCATCTCATATGCCAGTTTGTGCATGATGGTGACATCAGGATTTGCAAATTCATACAGATCTGAATGTGATAGATCCATTGACAAAGTTACTCATGCTTGCAAAGAATGAACAACATCAGGAATCTATAGGTGTTAGAATGCTAAATGTAAACTATATTATTGACTCTAGTGCAAATGGGAGACTGATAGAAATATGCCCTAGAGATAATAATAAATGTATTATTATTCATATTTATATTTCATAATTAAGTTTATTGTTCTATGCTATAATTCTATTAGTTCCAAATAATGTGTATTTAGAGGAAAACCCTAATACATGTATGGGATGATAAACACCATACAAAGATATCCCTAGTCATGCCTCTGAGACTAGTATGTATGTCAAGGCTAGTTTTGGTTTCCTAACTATGGGCAAAGTAACAATGTGATTGTAGCTTTGCCAGTGACAAATATGATCATATATGTTGGAGAACAACAATGATGGATAGACCTAAACATGATATACCGTGAAATGCAACGTCAATATAGTTATCAGTTTATAATATCATGAGAAATTGTATTGCATTTAATATAAATCGTTAGACCACGAGACACATATGAACTTGGGTACAATATGGACGTGAGAAGATTCCCTAAGCGTTGCTCTTAATGGAGTAATTATAAAGTTGATGCTTGTTCCTACATGATGGTAGGCCAATCACATGGTGTGCTTGTGGGAATTGATACTCCTGACGATGGAGAGATACACTCCAGACCCTCTCATGTACTGTGATGTTCGTCATCTTATGGCTGGACACATGATCAAGTTGTTGAACACAGGAACATCGATAGTACGGGATGAGTAAAGAGTATATGCCAGGAAATGAGAATAACCTAGTGTTTCATCTCGGGCAATGTAAAGTATCAACGAATCAATACGATATGTATCAGACTCAATATTATGGTTGACACGATAAAGAATTCGTGTTATTTACGGGGGTTTCTACTTGTATCAAGACACTGATAGTAATCATTGTCACAGAATGGGTTCCGGACATGTCCGCAAATATCCGAACCTATCGGTTCACACACTTAAGACGTTTTTGACATTTTAGAATATGAGTTTGAATGATATAGTTGGATGAAGTAATCCCGAAAGGATGTTTTAGAGTGTCTCAGAATATTCCGGAGGTGTCCGGGGTATCGTCAAGAGTGGACGGAATAATTTTGGACATTGAAAGAGGACGCTGGGAATATTCTAGGAAGGTTTCGAATTAATTCAGTGGTGTCCGGAAGTTAATTCGAAAAGCTTCGAAATAAATATTTATATTAATAAAAAATAAAAATAAATATTATTTATTAATATCCCAGTGGGTCCCATGGGCTGTAGGGCTACATGGGCCCACTTGTCCCACAAGCGCGCGAGGAGGGGGGAACCCTGATCGCTTCGGCCAGGGCTTCCCCTAGGCCGGCGGGTGGAGGAGGTGGAGCGGGTGAGCCACCGTGGGAGAAAGAGTCTTCACCGGTCTCAAACTTTCCTCCCAAGTTGGTTTGGGGTGGAGAGAAAGGAGGAATCCCTCTCTCCTACTCTCTCTCTCAATTGGTGAGAAAAGGAAAGGAGGAGTCCTTGTAGGATACGAATCTTAGTCCTACTCTCCTCTATGGAGTAGGGAATTCGCCTATATATTGAGGGGAGATAGCAAGGGCAAAGAACACACATGTCCATGAGGAGCCCTGCCCCGAGCCTCCGTCGCCGCGTCAGCTGCCGCTGCTGCCTCGGCTGCCTCGGCCTCCGGTCTTCTTCCTCTTTGTCGCGCCATCCTCTTCGTCGCGTGTAGGAGATATTCACCAACACTCGGACCAATTCGTCTTCTACCCCGTCTAGTTCCAATCTAGCCGGGTCTTGCTATGCCACAACAACACACTGGGGAGGAACTCCGGAGAGCCTCCCTTTCTTAGCATCGCCCCGTCCTTCCGACCCACCTCGCCTCCACGGCCGGCCAGGGCAAGAGGCAACAAGAACGTGATCCCGAATAAAAGGGGGGCACCTTCGACCTTATTGCGGAGATCTTCGAACCGTGAGACACCGCCGCCCACTCTGACCTTCAGAGCATGCCGCCGGAAGTCCACGTCGAGCAGCTCAAGATCTGGCCGAAGAGAACTTGAGCGAACCTCCAAACCTCTGCAAGCAGCCGAAAAAACCTACACCTACCTAATCTACATGCGCCGGAGCCTCTCCTCCGCCTCCCTCGACCGGCAACGTCGGAGAGTTCGGCCTTGGATTGGCCCGGTGCCCTCGGGAAGCTTCTGGAGGACTGTAGCAGGGGAGGAGGGGAGGGGAGGGCCAGTAATTACAAACAACTACTTAAAAAAAGATATCGTCTCTTGACTTTGAAAAACCAGAGAACTTATTGTAGGCGAAGGGGGAAGATAGAATGGGTGAAGTTGGAGATGAAAGCGCACAAGAAAAATATACATATAGAACATTCTGACATGGTTGTACCCTACGGGTGCGTGACCTCAGCATACCTGGTCCAGCCCAAGGAAGGCCCACGGCGGACGTATGCCAGCCCATGAAGATTTTCGGGTGGCCAAGGCCCATGACGCCTTCGGATCCTTGGAGAGCAAGACTAGCGTAGATAGGAAATTCAAAGGGGTAAAACCCTAGAACTTGTAACCGACTAGGTCTATGCCCGGGACCTGCCTAAGTCTATATAAAGGCCAGGAGGGCACGACCTAGATCTCTCGACTCATACTTTCGCATACACACCTCCACGCCAGATCGCATCTGCGCACCCCTGTAACCTTCGGTTCCGCCGTAATCAAGAGCATACAAGCAGGAGTAGGGTTTTCCCTCCGGGGGCCTGAACCTGGGTAAACCTCGTGTCCCTGTGTTGCTTGTTTGCTAACCGTTCCACGATCAACAGCATCCCCATCTTCTCCAAAACCCAAGTCCATAACAATGGGCATTGATGAGATCAAACCCCATCAATTGGCGCCGTCTGTGGGAATCGGGGCTGCTGATTGTGCGGTCGTGATGGTCCCAACCCGATCGATCTACAACTCTGCGGCGACGGAGAGTCACCTCCTCTTCGGCGCTTTCGACTTCACCGCCCACTCGCCGGCCACCATGAAAGATTTCGAGCCCGTAGGCGACGGACTCGAGATCCTGTTCGGGAGTTTCTGCTTCCAGGTGGGTCAGACTGGTACCCTCCGCCTCCCTGAGCGGGTGCCCCTACCATCAATCAGGCCCGCTTCATGGGCCCCACACCCCGTGCTACGCACAACATCATCAGCAGATGATTTCTATGACAGCAGCTGCTACAACTCCGATCTGTGCGATCCACCTTCGGATGAAGGGACCTACGGTTCCGGATCCGAAAGCTGCGGCAGCAGCGGACCAATCTACGAGCGCTACCAATGCGCCGTAGTCATCCAGAGCGACGTGGAGCAGCAACCGCCCAACCCACCGCCCAACTCGAACCCCAACCCGTAAGACAGAAACGGCGGGAACAGAAGAAGCCAATCCCCCCCACCCGACGAGGAAAACAACGGCCACGTCATCCGACTTAGCAAAGAAGGACGGACCCAGGCGCGCCGCGCCGTAGCAGGCGACATAGTCCTGCCTGCAGATGCCTCACGTGAACTACTGATGGCATAACACTTCCTCCTCATCGAGGAGCACAAGAAGCAAGTCAAGATGCAAGAAACACTTGACAAACGCAAGCAAGCAGCCTCTGAGTCCAGCGCGTGATGAGCTGCGCTCTCCGCCATGGCCCCTGGCTCTAGCACGAACGGCAACCAAGGAAACAAACACCGCTCTCGGGTGTAGAACATGGATCCCAAGGAGCGCCGTGAGGTGACCCGAACTCTCCACACATCGTTCATGGAGATGGACGGCGACGGCAACGTCATCCCGAAGACGCCACAAGCTGCGATCATGGCAGCCACTGCGTATCTCGTGGCCCACCCACCTCCGGAGGGGGACCCGAAAGGGGCCATGCATAAGTCCGCACTTACCGGACTCGGACTTGTCGGAGCTGCGCTCCACCAAGACGCTCCTGCGGAGCCGAAGAAGAAAGCTCCGGCCAGGCATGACCGGAGCCCCACCCCTTCATCCGAAGAGGAAGAGGAGCACGACCTTCCTCGAAGGAAGAAGAGCTCGCGTCACCATAAACGCGACTACGACGCCAGAGACGCGCTCACACAACGCAAAATCGACAAAGCACGAGCCAAGCGCGCATGCTCGTCTGAATCCGAGATGGACGAAGACGAAGGAGAACTCTGTGGAGCCCGATGCTTTAGCAGATCCGTTCAACGAATGTGGATGCCACACAATTTCAAGCTTCCTTCGGATACTCCGAAGTTCGACGGCACGCAAGATCCAAAAGCATGGCTCAGTGACCATTTGTCATCCGTCAAGCTGCACGGCGGTAACAAAGAAACCGCCATGCAATGCCTTCAGCTGCAGCTGACAGGCGCGGCACGGATCTGGCTCAGCAGCCTATCATCAGGGTCCATCCGAAGCTGGGAGGAGCTAGCTTACAGCTTCATGCGAAATTTCAAGGGCACCAGCAAGAGGCCCGCCTCCATCGAAGAGTTGCGCGCCTGCACTCAACGAACGGGCGAATCCATTCGCTCGTACATACTACGCTGGTCCAACACCAAGAACTCCACAGCACACATCTCCGAAGAGAGGGCCATTGACGCCAGGCGGCGTCGCCAAGACTTCAAGGAGGAACTTGGGCACGTCAAGCCCAAAACACTCGACCACCTCATGGACATCGCCAACAGGTTGGCCGACGGCGAAGATTCCATTCACCGAGCACAATCGGATGAAGAGGACGACTACGGCCGAAGACGGGAACGCCGTAGCAAGCGGAGATCGCACGTCTACGACGATCGCGACGGACCTGACATGGTCGCGGCCGGCTACGCCGACCGTCGCAGCGACAACGGCCGCAACAACGGAGGATACCGCAGAGGAAACTTCCGCGACGGCGGACGCCCAGCACAGTCATGGCAACGCCGCGACCGCTACAACGGACCCTTAGCATACGAAAAACTTTCGGGTCCATGCACCATCCACTTCTACATCGACAAGCAGGATGGCAAAAAGAAAGCCAGTCACATGCTCAAGGACTGCCGCGAGTTCCAGAAACTCAGCGAAAGCATGGTGCAGATGAGGCAGCAAGCTCCAATCCCTGCGTTTGGAAACGCACCCGCACCAGGTGAAATAGCGCACGGAGCTCCTCCACCGCCACCTGTAGGAGGTCCGCGCCAGCCAGTTGCACCAGCACAGAACAACGCTGGGAACGGGTATCCCCCACCGAAAGGAGCACTGATGATCCAGAAGGGGCGCCCAACGAATAGGGTGCAGAAGAAAATCACTCGCCAGATCAACTTGGCCGTAGCAACTCCACCCACCATCCCTGAGTACCTCAGCGGATCGGAGTCATGCATCACATTAAGTCGTTCGGATCACCCTTGCCAGATCCCTCGCCCAGGTCATGCTGCCATGGTGCTTGAGGCACAAATCAGAGGCTTCGAGATGAGCCGCGTCTTCATGGACGGTGGCAGCGGCATCAACCTGATTTTCGCAAGCACCCTCGCAGCAATGCGGATCCCGCAGTGCAGCCTGGAGCAATCTGACACTACGTTCCACGGCATCATCCCAGGAAAGGGCATATTCCCTCTGGGCAAAATTTGGCTTGATGTCATCTTCGACAGGCCTGACAACTTCCGACTAGAGCGGCTTGAATTCGAAGTGGTCGACTGGCCATCACAGTACCACGCCATCCTCGGGCGTGTGGCATTCGCAAGGTTCCTGGCCGTCCCACATTATGCATACTTACTACTGAAGATGCCAGGACCAAAGGGCGTCATCACAGTCCATGGGAGCTTCACCCGATCGGACCAATGCGACAGGTATTTCAACAAAATCTCCTAGTCTTTCGGCATGCAAGACGAGCTCGTAAGGCTCCGTGAAGTGACGGATAATGGGGCACCCCCAGTGACACGGCAAAACGCACCCGACATGTCCTTCGACTCCACGGTCAACACCAAAAAGGTCCAAGTCCATCTGACGGACGCCTCCAAAATGACGCTGATTGCCAACAACCTCAGCCCCGCATAGGAAGGCGCGCTCGTCGAATTCCTCCGTGAGCGCTGGGAAATCTTCGCCTGGTGTCCTGCGGACATGCCAGGAGTTCCCAGGGAATTCGCCGAGCACGCACTCAACGTCTTTCCAGACACCAAGCCCGTCAAGCAGTCCATCCGGAGACTGTCCGAGCCACGAGCCGAAGCTATCGGCAAGGAAATCAATAGACTACTCGCTGCAGACTTCATCAGGGAAATCAAGGAAAGCGAGTGGCTTGCGAATACAGTGATGGTCCCAAAGAAGGACACGGACATCCTGCGGATGTGCGTGGATTTCACGTCACTAAACAAGCATTGCCCAAAGGACCACTTCCCTCTTCCTCGGATCGATCAGATCATCGATTCGACTGCAGGTTGCGAGAAACTCTCCTTCCTCGACGCGTACTCAGGCTATAACCAGATTCGACTCAAGGTTGAAGATCAGGAGAAAACGACGTTTATCACACCGTTCGGAGTATTCTGCTACAACACAATGCCTTTCGGGCTAAAGAACGCAGGTGCCACGTACCAGCGATGCATGCAGGCCTGCCTCAAGGACCAGATCGGTCGCAACGTCCAAGTCTATGTTGATGACATAGTCATAAAAACCAAGGAGGCAAGGACACTTATTGATGATCTCCGCGAGACGTTCGACAACCTTGACCGCTACATGATCAAGCTAAACCCTGAAAAGTGCGCCTTCGGTGTCCCATCGGGTCAGCTGCTTGGGTACTTCATCTCTCAGCGAGGGATCGAAGCAAACCCGAAGAAAATCAGAGCCATCATGACGATGGAGAAGCCGAAAAACCTCAAAGGCGTCCAACAGCTCGCATGACGAATAGCGGCGTTAAGCAGATTCATCTGCCGCATGGGCGAGAAGGCCCTACCATTCTACCAGCTGCTACGCAAATCAGATAAATTCGAGTGGACGCCGGAAGCCAACGATGCATTCGAAAGCCTCAAGCGGCTTCTCTCCACCTCGCCCGTCTTGGTCACGCCAAAGGAGTGCGAGCCTCTACTTCTGTACATAGCAGCCACACACCAAGTAGTCAGCACCGTGCTAGTGGTCGAATGACCCGAAGAAGGCAAGGCCCACGGGGTCCAACGCCCAATATACTACCTCCGCGAGGTACTGACACCAACAAAGCAGAGGTACCCTCACTACCAGAAGCTCGCCTACGGCGTGTTCATGACAGCTCGCCGGCTAAGCCATTACTTCCAGGAGCACCAGGTAATGGTCGTCAACGAGGCACCCCTGAACAGCATCCTGAATAACCCAGAGGCCACAGGACGCGTGGCCCTGTGGGGCATCGAGCTGTCACCCCTGGACATCATCTACGAGAAGCGACTCGCAATCAAATCTCAAGTCCTTCCGGACTTCCTGGTACATTGGATGGAGCTGCAGCTGCGGACACCGGACATATGCGATCATGGACAATGCGCGACAGCTCAAGCGCCGAAGCTGGAGCAGAGCCGGGTCATCTTGACCTCCCAGGCGACCAGATGAAGTACGTCCTACGGATGAAATTCCGAGCCTCCAACAACGAGGCCGAATATGAAGCCCTCATCCATGGCATGAGGATGGCAAAGATATGCGGCGCAACGCGCCTGGTCATCTACGGTGACTCCAACCTCGTCGTCCAGCAGACGATGAATGAGTGCGACGCACACGCGGAAAACATGATCGCGTACCGCGCGCTCTACAACACACTCGAAGGAGAATTCGACGGCTGCGAGCTACGGCACGTCGGAATAGAAAGCAACGAGGAAGCCGACAGACTCGCCAACATCGGCTCCACCTGTGCGAAGGTGCCACCAGGTGTGTTCCTCGAACAGATCTGTGTGCCATCGATCAAGCGAAAATTCCCCAAAGGATCACCCGAACAAGCAGAACACTCGGGGGCCACACTGCCCGAAGGACATGAAGGACCCGAGAAATTGGACACAGAGGTCGCCATGGTAAACTTAATGCAGGTCATGGCAGTCGAAGAAACTTGGACACGACCATACCTCCAGTTCTTGATAAACGGAGAACTGCCTAATATGCGGCGCACGATGCCCGCGATATCTCGGTCAAAAGCCTTCACCATCATCAATGGCGAGCTGTACAAGCGCAGTATTACGGGTGTACTACAAAGGTGCGTCACCATCGGTGACGGAAAAACCATCCTCCAAGACATCCACGAGGGCATCTGCGGCCATCACGCAGGCAGCCGCTCCCTTGTTGCCAAAGCTCTACGAGCCGGATTCTACTGGCCAACGGCCATGAGCGACGCAAAGGACATCGTCCGAAGATGCAACGGGTGCCAACGTTTCGCCGACAAACCGCACGCACCCGGGTCCGAGTTCAGACCCATACCTATAGCCTGGCCTTTTGCTCAATGGGGCCTCGACATGATCGGCAAACTGCCAAAGTACTCGAAAGGGGGACACGTTTACCTCCTGGTCGCAGTCGACAAATTCACCAAGTGGATCGAGGCCATGCCGGTTACCGACCAGAAAGGCAAAACTGCCGTTAAGTTCTTCGAGTCCATTGTCTACAGGTTCGGCGTACCGCATAGCATCATCACCGACAATGGATCGAACTTTATCTCCAAGGAGTTCCAGGACTTCTGCGAAGGCCTTGGGATCAAAATCACGTACGCCTCAGTGGCACACCCGCAAACGAACGGGCAAGTGGAAAAGGCCAACGGCCTAATCGGCGCTGGCATTAAGAAGCGCCTCATGAGTCCACTCGAACGAAAAGCCGGAGCCTGGACGAAAGAGCTACCATCCGTCCAGTGGAGCTTACGGACTACGCCAAACAGCTCCACCGGCTACACACCGTTCTTCATGGTGCACGGAGCTAAGGCCGTGCTACCAGCCGAAGTACGCCACCAGGCTCCTCGGGTCGTCGCTTACAGCGAAGCCGAATCCACAGCTGCACTCGAAGACGCCGTCGACACACTCGACGAAGCAAGAGACATAGCAGCAGCTCGATCAGCGGTGTACCAGCAGAGTCTCCGCAACTACCACAGCCGCCGGCTGCGCCCAAGGTCCTTCGTCGAAGGAGACCTCGTCTTGCGACTCAAGCAAGAGCGACCGGAGAAATTCGAGTCACCATGGGAAGGACCCTACGTCATCACCGAAGTCATCCCAGGTGGCGCCTATCGCCTCAAGCACATGGAGTCTGGAGTCGCATACTCCAACCCATGGAACATCGCGCACTTGCGACGATTCTAACCCTAGCTACCTACCCCTTTACTTTCAATAAGGCTTTTCAGCCAAGACTATTCAGCCAAACAATGTACTTCCTCCATTACGATACAAATAGAGATAAGTGTCTCGCCCAAACTTCCGTTCACTATTTGCAACTTCACTTTATGCTACAAATGCACTCGAGGGCTCCCCCCACCTCACGATTTCATCGACCGAGGATCACGCGTGTACACCTGAGTAGCTGACAACGTCAGGCAAACGAAAAGGACACGTGCCCAAACAAAGCACTGCGTGCTTACAACAAACAAATCTTTACAACAAAGGGCACAACACGCCCAGTCGAAATATACAAATTTTACATCTATCTCTTTTACAGGTACTACCTATTCTGAAGAATAACCTGAGCACGCTGCTCAAACAAATCTACGACCTGTTCGCATACTGCCTTACAGCTGCATAATGCGGACGCATGTCCCACTCATCACCATCCGGCCGAGGAGGTGGCCCAGCTGCCACAACAGACAAATCTACATCAGGTCGGTGCAGCCTCACAAGAGACAAAGCAGCCTTCACTCCTGCGACGAGCTGTTGCCGCACCAACTCCTTGACATTGCTGACGCTCCGAAACTTTGATAGAAGACCCGCAAGGTTCGTCGGCACGACATCCAAAAGAAACATGACATGCAACACCGAGGCAAGCGACGTCTGTACCTGGTGAAGCACCCGCGAAACCTGGTGCACACGATCCTGCACCGTCGCTAGAGCCATGGCACGGTCACGATCCATCCAGAAGAAGCCACCGGCCTCCGTGTCCTGCTGAGTCAAGCAATTGACCCGAACAGCGACACGCTCTTTCTCTTCCCGCGGAGCAAGGTTAGCACCTGCGACAATTGTACAAAATAAGGGGCAAGGCCAGCAGGCTCATCCGAAGAACTAAGCTACAGCTCGAAACAAAGAACAACTTACATTGAAGCTGCTCAGATAACTGAAGCAGTTCCGCCATCAAGTACTCCTCTCTGGCTGCACCGCGATCCGCCTTGGACTTCCAAACATCGGCGTGACCACGCAACCCAAGCAACTCCCTCTCAAGACTACGAACACGGTCACGAAGAAAAGCGAGTTGCGAAGGATCATCCAAAGATGGCGCGGTACCTTGCAGCGTAGGTGTCAGTGGTCAGCACCCGAAGGAACCTAGAGCAACAGAAAAAGAAAAGGACACAAGCATTCAGACAGTGGTAGAGCACAACTCAGAAGAATTCATTAAGCATATAAAGCCACTACGTGGCACAAGGATTGTGTTCCCCAAAATATTTACAGCAAAAGCATACTACAAACTATCCTACATCTACAACACCTAAGACGCGGCACCCTGAGTCGCCTCGGAGCCGGATTGCCTAGCCTTGGCCTCCCCTTGCTGCCGCAGCGCATACTCAGACAACAAATCAATGAGCTTCGGCCCATATCGCTTGCAGCGAGCAGAGTAGGCAGCAAAGGCTACCTCGGATCCATCTGCGGTCGTCGGCATCCGGGAGGTGATCTGGGGCAGGTCCAGCTCCGCTCCAACAGCCAAAGCCATCGCCAGCCCGACGGACGCGCCGATGCCCTTCTGCTTGCGCTTGTACGCCGCAGGCGCTTCGGCTGACAAAGCCTCCGCCAGGGCATCCACATCATCAAGGGTCGCGCCCTTAGGGACAAGCTCGTTGTAGAAGCGGCCAAGGACCTCCTTCGCCTTGGCAAGGGAGCTGACGATGGTGCTGCAACGATCTTCGATCGCTGCAGTAGCATCATCTAGAGCACTCCCGTGCTCTAGAGTGCTGCGGTCAAACTCGATGCCTACGGCTTCTGAGACAAAGAAAAAAGAAAAGACATGATGAAAGCAACGCAGAAGAAGACAAGAAAACAAGAAGAACGAAGCACAAATACAACACTCACCCGAAACAGCCTTGGCAGCAGCCATGAGCTTGCCTGCCACCTCTCTCTCACAGTAGCATAGGGCTAACTGCTCCTCACGGTCTGCGGCCTCCTGCTGCAGACGCTCTTTAGCTTCGGCTGCCTTGGTCAGCTCCAGCTCGAGGCGTTCCTTCACACCAACGGCGGCCGCGGCCTTCTTCTCCGATTGACCAAGGCTCTTCTTGAGAGCGTCGACCTCATGGAGAGAAGTATTATGCTCCTCTGCATTCAAAGCAAGCAAACATCAGAGAGCAGGACCGGAATAAATGAAAGAAGCACCAAAAGCAAACATGTACCTTGAAGCTGTCGGAGGTTAGCCTCTAGCACCAGGCGCTCCTGCACCAGCCGCTTGGCCTCCTGCACAAAAGGTTGCAGAAAAAAGAAACACCAGTAAGAACAAGGACTTGGGGGCTGTGGGAGAGCAGGACCGGAACAAAGGAATAAAGGCAAAATTCGAACACGAAGACACTCGGGGGCTTCCCCCCCGAAGATTCGAAAAAAGAATAAGGACTTGGGAGAGCAGGACCAGAACAAAGGAATAAAGGCAAAATTCAAACACGAAGACACTCGGGGGCTTCCCCCCCGAAGATTCGAAAAAAGAATAAGACAAGAAATTTTTCAGACACCCGGGGGCTCCCCCCGTGGCGCGAAGCAGAAGTACTTACATGCTCTGATGGCGACTCCGAAGGCCCGCTGGCGAAATTCTGAGGCGCAACCACCTGCACCTCCTGCAGAGGAGGATCCGGAGCGGCGCCCCCCGATGTTGCCACCGTTTGAGGAGGAGGAGACGCAACCTTCGACTCCCCCATCATCTCCCGAGCACCATTGCTGGAGGAGTCGTCGGAGGAATGCCTGCATACGAAGCAATCAACACAAGTACAAAATCAAGAAGGAAAAAGAACAGCAGTATAGCGCGAAACTTACGAGTGCAGCGAGCTAAGGTCAAAGACAGGAGGAGTCCTTCGGGCTCTCTTCTCCTCCTTCTTCTCCTCCTTTTTCTCTTCCTTCTTTCCTTCCTTCTTCCGCTTTGCTGGCGGGTGCGGTGCTACAGCCTGCACAGGAATGGCAGGAATGGGAGAGGAAGAATCTCCATGCCCATCACCATGACGATCAAGGCACAGAGGGTTTCTAGGAGTCGGAGGAGTCGATGCATCCGAAAATTCGCTGGAGCTCCGCGAAAGTTTGCGAGTATGGTCCTCGCTCGACTCATTGACCTCTTCAGCTGGCGATCGCGCCGAAGGAAGTTCGGACACGGAGTCCACCACTTCATTATCCGGGGCATTCGGAAATAATTCGGGCAATGGAGGTACCATGCCCGGCACCTTGAAGCTCTGCTAAAAAGAAGGGAGTTTTTGTTAGCAAACAAAAGAAAACAAATACGCAATCAACAAAAAGCGCTACACGCATGAATCTACACCTATGGAACAGCCAGCGTCGAAGAAAACGGCGGAGTCAGCGATTTCCCCGGGATATCCTCTCTAGCCTTGTACTTCAACAGTGCACGAAGGGCCTTGTCGAGATCACCCTGCGAAAGCTTCTCAGCCGAAACTCTCGTCGGGTCACGGCGCCCAGCATAAAGAAACATCGGGTGCGCCCTAGCCTGAAGTGGCTGCACCCGACGCTCGAGAAACGTGCGGATAATATCCACGCCATTCACCTCTTTATCAGGAATCAACTGGAGATCCTCCACCCGATGGTAAAGGGCCTCTATCTCCGCTGACTCGCCATCCAAGATATGATTTTTCCAGGACCTCTTTGGCTCGATTATCTGGGAGGAGTCGAAAGGAGCAAGACCAAATTGCTGCCCCACCACTATGGAGTCGCGGATGTAAAACCATCGCCTCCGCCAGTACTGGACAGATTCGGACATAGAGAAAGAAAAGAAAAGAATATTGGCTTTAAGAGAGATGATGCAACCCCCAATGGGATACACACCATCCGAGCCGGACTGCCTCTTCACGGAATAGAGCTTCCGAAAAAGACCAAAGTGCGGCTCGATACCGAGCCAGCACTCGCAGAAAGTGATGAAACAAGCAATGTGAAGAAGAGAATTGGGCGAAAGATGATGCAGCTGGATGCCGTAAAGAAAGAGCAGGCCACGAAGGAAGTTGTGGACTGGGAAGGAGAACCCACGAATAACGAAGGCAAGAAACATAACCCGATACCCAGCGGGGGGACGGGGGATTACCTCGTTGCCGGGGAGTCTGACGGCCTCCCTATCTTGCGGGATCAAACCCCGCTCGCGAAGCATGCGGAGATCACTCTCCCGCGTCTCGGATCGCCGCCAACCACCATCGATGACACGAGTGGTGGAGGCACCTTTCTTCCCTCCGGCGGCACTGGTACCAACCGCAGATGATGATTTCTTCGTTTTCCCCATCGCGCTCCGGCGGCACCAGCAGCGAGAGTGCGGACGGGAAGAAGGAAATGTGGAAGAATATCGCAGCGCGCAGCAAGAACCTCTAGAGCACAAGGAGGCAGTGAAAACAGGAGTAGATGCGGTGAAAACAAACTGCAGCTTTCCCCAATGATTATAACGATGAAGACGACGCACGACAACCGTCCATCCAGAAGACCTAACGCCAACGGCAGATCTGGCCATACACGTGTCAGCATCACAACGAACCGTCGTTACCACGCCGTCCACTACGCGCGGAAATCGAGGCGACACTGTAATTATCTCCACGCCGCACGTGACCGGTCAATTCAAGGTCAGCAAGTGGGACCCACGTTCGTCCAGTCAAGTCATCTCTGACGTAGCAGACGCTTGCAGTCATTGATCGTCATCACTGATGTCATCAAAAGCTATACTAGCACCAACTACAATTCTTCGGCTCCAAAGCTAAGAGTACTCACTCGAATCTTCGATTCGACTAAATACTCGGGGGCTACTCCTATCAGGAGCGCTGGCCGCGCACCCGAAAGATGGATAAAGACAAAATATTTCTTCGAGTCCTACGTCGAGTCTACGGCTCCACTACGGACTAGGGGGCTACTCCCATAGGGAGGATGGATTTAAGCATCCGAAAACTTTTCGCGTCCTACGGACTTAAAAATAAACAAAGTGCTTGAATAAAAGTCTCCGCTCGAGTTTACGACTCGAACAGACACTTGGGGGCTACTCCCATAGGGAGCGCTGGATGCGCACCCTATGAATTCTTCGACTGCGATCTTTCGGATCAAACACGCGAAACTTTTTCGGCAACTTTGCCTCAGTAGAATGCTAAGTGAGCAATGTTTCTCCTTGGCCACCCAAAACACCTCCGTGGTGATAAATGTTCGGATGCTGCGTCTGCGACGCAAAGATAAGACCTACTGATATCATCTGGTGGCCTGGCAACGCACCCGACTGCGCTCTGCTAGTATAAATCCGTGCCAGCAGGTGCGATGAAAAATCCCGACGGACGCGTTGGGTACACCAATTAAAAATCACTGGAATTCCACTCCTGTAAGTCCTCCGCGGCCTGAGTCGGATTACGCCAAGATATGTTCGGTCGAGTTGAGGGACTCGAATCGAAGAAGATCGTGCTGTTTCGTCCTAAGATGCTTAATCGACCCGATCCGTCGGATGAGTCGTGCACACGCATCAACAATCCCTACACATATACTATTAATACATAGTTGCACCGAAGGATGGAAGAGTCCTCGGCCGAATCTCGATTATTTGATCACTCGAGGCTCTCGACATGGTTGTACCCTACGGGTGCATGACCTCAGCATACTTGGTCCAGCCCAAGGAAGGCCCACGGCGGACGTACGCCGGCCCATGAAGATTTTCGGGTGGCCAAGGCCCATGACGCCTTCGGATCCTTGGAGAGCAAGACTAGCGTAGATAGGAAGGGTAAAACCCTAGAACTTGTAACCGACTAGGTCTATGCCCGGGACCTGCCTAAGTCTATATAAAGGCCAGGAGGGCACGACCTAGATCTCTCGACTCATACTTTCGCATACACACCTCCACGCCAGATCGCATCTGCACCCAGAACCTTCGGGTTCCTTGGTAATCAAGAGGAGACAAACAGGAGTAGGGTTTTCCCTCCAGGGGCCTGAACCTGGGTAAACCTCGTGTCCCTGTGTTGCTTGTTTGCTAACCGTTCCACGATCTCCAGCATCCCCATCTTCTCCAAAACCCAAGTCCATAACAATGGGCATTGATGAGATCAAACCTCGTCACATTCACTCCGGCAACTAGAACATTAGCTTATAAGGATCAAGCCGATCAACAACTTATGTTAACTCCAACACTTCAAGCAGAGCTCGTAGTACAACGGTTCCATGTATCCAAGAGATTCAGCTCATACCGCTCGTCATTGAGCAATTATCACAAGGATAAATGCTGCAATCACATTCTTTCCGTGCGACCACCAGAGTCATACTAATACTAGTAGATATAGCTAACCCGCACCGCACTAGCAAGTGATATGTCAGTATCGTAAGTGCTAAACTCTCCTCGTGACCCTTCCAGGCTTTGAGAGTCATCTCTCTCCTTCTGCCACCGCCCCTCTCCTTCCCTCTCTCAGGAGGCTGGCTTCCTTCTCCTAGCAGTAGTTTTAGGTTTAGGATTAGATTTTGGTTGATTCCCGTGTTTACCCTTTGGAGTCTGAGGGTAGGCCGGTGGCCCTTGGTGGCCGGAGCCACCGCGTCCTGGGTCGTTCCTCTCCCTGTTCCTTGTGCTGGTCGAAGGCGGCGAGGCGGAAGGATTCGGCAAGCCCTCACATCCCTCTCAATAAGGTGCGCCCCTAGAGCTTAGGGTCGAACTATTGGGGCCTAGTTTGGCGCGTGGTGGTGCTTATTATTGTTGTCGCTGTGCTCCGACGGAGTTAGCCTATGGCAGGAAGAAGGACTGCTGGCTCCCCAAATAAGGTCCTAGGTCTTGTCTTCCTCGGCTACTATCTTCTTGGCTTCCCCACTTTGGATTGTGGCAGATCCCTGGAATTTGTGGGCTGCCGGTATTCACCGAAGCAGTCTGTGGAAGAAGGTTATTGCCGAGGTATCCCGATTGGAGCAAGGCCATGCTCTCCTCCTCTCTTTTGATAGGTGGAGCTGGTGATTGGAGTAGGGTTGTTGTCTTCCGATCTAAATACCGAAGCCGTGGTATTGGTGAAGCCTTCAACATCTCGAGCTCTACTTTGCTGGTCGAAAGCGACCCGACTATGCTGGTATGCTCCAGCCCCGATTCAACCTCCATTGAGAGGCCATTTGGGAAGCTAGCTGCTGATGTGGTTCTTGACGGCATTGAAGAAAGTGGTGAAGTCCCCGTGGCGATGTTCGACAATGGCAAGCTGAGCTTCTGGCTCGATGGTGGGGAAAGAGAAGGGCCTGGTTGTAATTCTTCATCCTTTAGCAAGGTCGTTTCTGCATATTCTAGGGACCCATATATTATTTTCTATTTTATAGGGTCTCCTGTAAAATCATTGTACACCCGCTGGTTGATTTAATGATAAGGCTTCTTGCCCTTTCGAGGGGCTTCCAAAAAAACTCTAAATGAACCATGCTAACTTGGAGAAAAGGGCATCATGCAGCATCCATTGCCGCATCAAGATGCAACAGCAAAGTCACAGGCACCATCTTTTTTTTTCAAAATGGAGGATGCAACCCCTACATCGAAAATATGTATATGGCATTTATTGTTCTTTGATAGAACTTTCAACAAAGAACGAACAAAGATCATCATTACAAAACTCGAAACCACCAGACAACACCTACATACCCAACAAAGGGTGAAATCATGTCAATGGGGCCTTATGCCCGGAAAACAATGAAATCCATTCATCAACTAGGAACCGAAAAAATATCGCATGCCCCGACTCCTCTAGGCGAAACGAGAGTGTTCATCCAGTTTAGAAGACTCTTAGTGAGCACCTCATGTACATGTTAATGTTATAGAAGCCATCACTGCCTTCGAAACAACGAGCAATCTTCATGGTTGAGATTTGCATAAACTTTACCGATATTACCGGCGACGCCACCACGATGCCAGATAGAGACCCCTGTGCTGTGCGAGGCCATCATCATGCCCGCCGCTGAGACCCAGCTGCACCACGCCGCCGAAACTCGCCACCATCGACATGGTAGATGAAACACCGTTCCACTAGCCGATCCCATCCAGTCATCTCAGGCTCTGAACCGATGCCCTCAAGAGGGTGAACAACACCGACATGCCGCATCGTCCGATTCGAGAAAATTTCAAATCAAGGGTTTCCCCCCGAGCCTTAGGCACGAGGAGGGATTCGCAGCAACGACGTTTTCAACAAGAAAACGACATCCAAGGACGTCGTCATCGTCGCCGGCTCCGACCGACATCAGAGCCCGGCTCTCGTCGGCCAACCGTCTCGCCTCACCTGCACCGTAGCCAAGGACCACCACAATAAAGGGGGATGTTTCCACGCCGTCCCACCGCCGATCTGACCAGAGAAGGAGCAGTCATGTGGGAATATATATGTGCATCGAAAGTTTTGTATGGTGTCGGTGATGAACTGGTGGTCGACCGTCGACTCATAGCATTTTCTTTTTTTTCAACAAAAACGAGCTCCAGCGAAGTGGACAGTCCAATCGACCCACTCGAAAAAGGCTTGGTGCTTCTTTTTTTTTCTCTCTTTCGGCCTTATTCTAACGTCATCAAATTGGACTGCTCTCGGTGTATGACGATACAGTACAGCCCAACTCGGTCGGCGTTGTTTAACTCGCCCATGGATGAGCAAAGGCCGAACCAATACAATGCCCAATACCTCGGCCGGCTCAGTAGGCGTATTATTGTCTCCTTACCACTCGCACAATCTCAAAAGAGGCTCTCGTGCATGTTGAACAGAAGACAGTAGGGAATTGCTCGTTCTTGTCAGGCACAGTATAACTGAGTCAAAATAGAGCTCTCTCACAAACTCAACGATTTTAGCCGTCTGATCACGCCATCTAGGCGTTTCTGGCCATCGGATATGCTTCAGTTCCCGCACTGGGCTGACTATCCCTAGCGGACGCCACTCTGGTCATCAAATTGGAGTTGCTTGTAAAACGCAACTCACTCAATTTGTTCCAAGTATCATAAAGATCATTCATGTGTATCACGTGATAACTGCTTTCTATAGCTGATAAAATATGTTCATGTACCCGGAAAAAAATTTGATGTAGCTCACACGATCTGTTCCTACATTTCTTTTGGAAACACTTGTTCAGGCATATCAAAAGAGGTTCTGGTATCTAATGAAAAATGTTCCGTGCTTATACGAAAGAAGATTAGCACAGCCCGGGCAAAATAAATAAAGAACAAGTTTTTTTTCGAGTTAAAAAGAAGGCAGTGCAGAATCCTAGCAAAGGTACGTCTCGTGGCAGGCCCATTGCCTTTTTATATAATATAAAGAAATAGAGTCCGCAAAACCCATATAACCAATTCCAGTTGGGTCCATGCCCAATACTGAATTCCCGATGGATCATTTAATTTCTATTTCATGATGCTAAAAAAAAATTTAATTTCTATTTTATGAATTATCTAGACACTGATGGAAAACAGACTTCTAGTCCCGGTACGTAACGGGTTCTAGTCTCGGTTTTGGGCCCAAGATTGCCAAAACAGGACTAGAGGCCCCTCTCTCTAGTCCCGGCTCGCTACGGTCGCGACTAATAACAGCCACGTGGCTGTTTCAGCGAGGCGGGGGCAGAAACCCTCTAGTTCCGGGCTGTAACATCACCACCCGGGACTATAAGCTTTCCTGCCGTGGCAGAGAATTCGTGTGTTTCTCTGGCGACAGAGATTGCGTGTTTTCTTTTTTTGCCACTTTTCGTTTTGTGTTTCACAATAATTTTAAACATATATTTCAGTACACATATTCTACGCTACTACATACACCGTACACGTTGATGCATCTATATAATTAATCGATCCCTTACAAGCATACATATAATCAATCATATTAAAAGGAAGAAATGTTTTTGAAATTATATGGTCATTGAGGATATATATATCATACCAACTACACGGAGATCACTAAGTCATATAGAGTTCCTCGTCATTCGCATAATGTTCTCCATGTACATTAAGTACCTCCTTCATCATAAATCCCGTCGGCTCCTCTTGAATTGCTCGTATGCGCTGGTCTGGTTCTAGTTTCTCCCGCAAATCATAAATATAATGTGAGTCAACTTTTCGCTCACTGGTCAACTCGCGGATGTACTCGCAGGCGTAGTATCCACATAAATGAGTTCCCGATGGCTGATGTAAACTCTTCACCATTTTATAAGTTAGCTCCTTTTTGAATGGACATGATATTTTCTGTCTGAACCGTGTCCAACACCTGCTCGGCAAAGAAAATGAATAAAGGAGTTATTAGTTACTTGATATCAGGAAACGAACGAAAGAGGCCGATATAATGCGATAATGATTAAAATTACTTATGGAGCATTGCTTTCATGTCGCTCCACTGCTCTTGGTCCCAACTTAATGAGTCGTGGACTTCAACTAGGAACTTGTCAACTTGAATGTTTAGCAAGATCCAGTGGGATCTACGGACGTTTACATAAGCATACATGCATAGCTCATCGAGTAAGCAAAAATAAAATGTGTACAAGATAGAAACACTCACTTAAAGTTGTAAGAAAATAGTATTTCCTTAGCAAAATTATTCTCGGTTAAGAACCTGCACATGTCTTCCTCAACGTCCTTGGGGTGATTCTTTAACGTATATTCATTAACGATATATGGGTCAATGAACCCAACGTCATATCTTCTAGCTCTTTTGCATTCAAACATCTTCATTCTATAGAATATAATATTATATAAAAGGACATATAGTTAGGATAATATAATAAATGCAATGAACGAGCTGAGCTATAACTTAATTATAGAAATAAATCAGTTACAAACAGTAGCAACCAATGATATATTTGTCGAGGGTGTGCTGGTTGTATAACTGAAACAGTTCGGTCATTTGAACCTGTATCGAGTATGCTTTGAAGTGATGCTCCTTTCTCACGTCCACCGGAAACCAATCTTTCTGATACTTTTTTTCTGTTTGCAACATGTACCATGTGTGCAGATTTCGCGTATGTGTGGATAGACGCGCGAGCTCCTCATTACTGACTAGAGGCTCCCCTTGGATATACTTCCGTACTATCTGACCCACTGGCGTATCTTCATAGCCTAAATATTGACCAAGAGACATATTTACTTCGGTAGCAAGTGCTTTGGCCTCCGATACAGTGATGGCCATTAGTGCAGCATTAGTACGGGCTCTGGGGTCCATTATTTACATGTCCATATCCATTTCAGCTCTGAAGGCCTTGTCGAGGTCTGAAATCACTTTGAGCGGGGCGACCGATTGATTCTTCTGTTGTCCGAGCTGGGCAACCTGTTTCCCGCTTTTTGCACTTGTGCTTTTTTTTCTTCTTTGCTTGCTTAATAATCTCCCGGTCATAGTCTGATTCCAGATTCATCGATATCTGGGATGGTTTCTCAAGAAAGGACTTAGCCCACTTTTTGGTTTTTTCATCATATACCGTCTTTGGCTCAGGTTTTTTGGGTGCAAAATGCGCCTTAACTTGGGCAGCCATATCCGCGGCAGTTTCCTCATCGGTCTTGTCATAAGGTCACTTTGGAAGAGCCGGCGGGATGTCGACTATCTTCGCCGTTTGACCTTTCTTCGATGTGGGGCGCAGGGGAGCGTCGACCTTCCATTTCTTCGACGAGGTAGTAGTATTGCACAGAGGCAGAGATCGATTATTGCGCGGAGGCGGAGATCGAATTGATGTAATCCTGCTGCGGCGATCGACATCGGGGCGGGGTGGACTTGGAGGTTGACGATCATCGGGGCAGGGTGGACTTGGATTCCTCGGAGTCGGTGCCTTGGCGCCGAGCCTGGAAACTTGATGTACTTCTTCTTCCATAGAATGATGTTGCGCTTGAGATCTCCTAGTTTCGTAAAGCCTTCAGTCGTAGCGATGTCAATCTCTAGGTCCGCAAAATCCTCCACTATGTCATCCACCTTGACACGAGCATAGCCAGGTGGAATCAGAAGTGAATGGTGGAGTGCTCCAGGTAGACAAGGTAAAGCAGTGCCGATCGCCACCTTGAAGGACAGGTTGTTCATTGGCTGATATAGCTCACAATGTGCCATCTCTATGACATCATCCATGGGGTAGCGAGGAGCCGGTGCATCATCCAGCAGTGCTTGATCATCAGCCCGGACCTCCGTGGAAGCCAAGCTGCTTCTCCGCTGGCTAAGATCCAATGCAGGATCATCAGCCTGCGGGTGAGTTGACGACGACCTTTGGCTAATTTCTTGCATGAGGTTCTTCAGATCAGCTAGGTCCTACTCTACCTTGGAGATCTGGTCTGCCTCTCGGTCCTTCTTTCTCTGACGGCTTCTGTAACTGTCATCGTACTAAGGAAACCCTTTCTTCCACGAGACACCGGCGCCTTTGCCTCGTGTTCGTCTACCCTTTTCAGGATTCCCGAGGGCGCCTGTCAGCTCGTCATTCTCTCTCTCGGGATGGAACAATCCCAATTGAGCATCGTTCATTGCCTGAATAAGGTCTTCAGAGGGTTTTAGAATTTTTTATGAAATAATGTATTCCCTGTTTCTGGGTCCAACGATCCCCCGTGCCCGTACCACCAGTGCTTTGACCTCTTGGGCCATCCATCTGTACCAGGAGTGACGCCTCTAGCCCTCATGTCCTTCTCCATAGTTTCCCACATAGGGACGACACTCTTGTATCCACATGTCCCATTTTATGATGGTATTTCTTTTTGGCAGCATTTAACACATTCTTTGCCGACTTTGCCTTTGCTTTATCAGATTGCTTGTACGTTACAAAATCAGGCCACTGTTCTCTCAACTTCTCGTTTGCTCCTTTGAAGTCTGGAGTTTTCTTTTTCGCGGCATATTTCACGTATAAACTTTTCTTGTGGTTCCGGTATAGTTCGGCCATCTTGCTCAGAGCCCACTCCTTGACTTTTGCTCTTTTTTCAAGCCCACCCGGCCTTGAGGTAATACCATCTTCCTCAAATTCTTCATACTCTAGAGGTAGTATGAAATGCGCTATGAGCTTCTGCCAAAGGTCATCTTTGGCATCATCGGTGACATAACTGTTGGCTTCTTCACCGTGTTTCTTTGAATTATTCCATTCTTGGATGGTGATCGGCAGGTTGTCCCTAACAATCACACCACATTGATTTGTAAACATCCTCCGGTGCTTCTCTGGAGCAATCGGTTCACCATCATCATCTATTTCTTCGATGGTGAACCTCTGATTACCATCCAACTTTTTGTCCGGCCCTCGTTTTGTTCGAGCTATCGATTGCTTCGATCCGGTGGGCTAAAAGAAGAAGAAGAGAGAGAGTGATTATAATATATATTGATATATCTAGATCAATTAATGAATAGAGGTAACATGAGGCTTTATATATATACCTCGTCGGATCCTGTCGAGGGGGCCATCATTATTGTTGTTATTTGTTTGCCCTTTTCCCATCCGGTCTTTCCCTTGGTACATAAGGTTTTCCTATAGTCCATCACCAGATGTATTCAGATATGAGGAAATCTCTTCCTCGAGCAAAATATCTTCACCGGTAGTAATAAGAGGAATTTCACCTCTTATCATGTCCTGAAGAAGACCTTCACCAATGCGACCAGGATCATCGGATGGATCCGTGACTTAACTATAATATAAAGAGAGTTAAACAGGTAAAAATATTATTACTACTAACAACATTACCACAAATAATAATTCATGTGACATGCATGAACAATTCTAGTTTCTTTTTGCAAAAGTCCATTGATATATCCATATGACCATACTCACCAACAACTGTACATAGAAACCCAAAAATTACATAAATTACAAACAAGTTCTTAGACCACGCATCGACAACTACAAGCACTCGAAGGATCCGAAGGCGCACCGTCTTTCAAAACATTGTGACAAGTCTATGTTTCTATGTTGGTAGGCATACTTTCTCTGATCTGCACTCAGTAGTGACATTGAGCAAAGAACAAGGATGAAAAGAAAATAGCTTTGGGGATAGTCCTCATGTATGCAACCGTTGAACAATCAACCAAACCATTGTGTGCTCATTTGATTCGATGGAGTATGCAAATTACAAGGTTATTAATGTGGTTTTCTTTTTCTTTACGGTGATTAATGTGGTTTCCTTTTTTTACTTCATCTTAGTTTTCTTGGGCCAAACCTATTTTTGGTAATCGTACATGCCCAAAGTTTGTTCACGATGTATTCGGAGCCCGCTAAGAATTATAAATAAAGGAGAAAACTGCGGTGAAATGGAATTTTGGGTTGACCATGACTCAACGCAAACTTTACTGTGAAGCAAGATATACCGATACTTATTCCTTAAACGTTCTCGCTTAGAAGACACCCCGCGATGAAGGCACCCCCATGACTCTGAACCTAGGAGTAAGGTGGGAGAACTAGCAGGCTGGGAGCACAATGCACCAAGATCGGGCCTCCATGGAAGCCACCTGACAAGTATGTAGTTCCAATGACATCCAAGACAAGCAGGTCCCATCGGGGACAACACACCTCAGTCACCTCAGTGACGTGTCACTCGACGGTGAACCGACCGCCGATGTGCCCCTCCCTATGGCCCGCCCTGTGGCAGCTCCCAATGGCTACCCCTAAGGATGGTATAATGGCATTATCCCGGACCCATGAATGTACTCCCTTGAGGATGTATGTGAAGCCACAATCCCTATTGTGAAGACGACAATACAATCAGAGACCAAGAGTAGAAGTTAGGCCCTAGTGGCACTCCTATAATAAGTAGGGAACTCATCTCTAGGGGATGCCTAATATATAAGATACAAGATAAAACCAACGAGCCACCCAGTGGCAACCTTATGAAGATGTACCCACCAAACTCTATATAAAGTACTGATGACTGCAAGTGCACATATCGGTTATAACTAGTTTCAGAATAGGAGTATCAAATCAAAAAGAGCTATTGGTAGAGATCTTTATGCCCCTCGTTACTATTAACCAAGGAGTACATATAAGTTCTTTGTAATTTCAAGCAAGGGTGTAATAATACTGTGTTCGATTGTGAGCAAAAGTAAACAAGAACAAAGTAAATGACTAAAGTAACCGAGAGTAGCGAGCATGGTTATGAGAGTCACAATATGGCTCAGGAGTTCTCAGGAAGTGTTGGATCCACCACTAGAATTGAGTTAATCATGATTATGATAAATTTTACTATGTATTTCTTTATGCGTATGTATGGGAGAAGCTCCAAGTTCGATGATCAAAGTCCAGTCATCTTATATTTAATCTCACATAACCATAGTTGTGATCATAGTTTAGCCACCCTAATCCCTAACAATTAAGGGTTAACCCCATGGTCATGGGCTAGGAGTTGAGTCCTCTATTATCCCCCTTGAACAAATGAGTAATGATACAATAAAATATGTCACTTAGCATCTTCACACCATCACATGCCCAAGCATAGTTTCCTCTCTTGTACCAAAGGGCAAATGTTATGTGGTCGACATTCACATAACATCAATGAAGCAAACAAATACATATTCATAAACAAAGTTATAAATCATCTTTATTTTAAGTCATAGTAATTCTAGGGTTTCACCATCTCTCCCCAAGAACAAACGAAACTACTCACATATGAAGGAAATCAACATCATCTCAACAATATGCATGGAATATGAAGGTACAATTGAATACAAGTGCAAATCCACACTAGGATTTGGATTACAACCAAGTATACAAATGGGATCGTTGTTGGAGACGTCAATGATGATGATGTAGATCGGTGTTGAAACCTTCAAGATCCAAGTACCTTCAAGATCCAACATATTCTCAAATGTTCTTGCATTTCAAAACCTGAGCCAAGATGTTATTTTAACAACAACTATTTCTTAGCTTCTACTTAACAAAACTATGGAGAGCTATATAATATAATCTCCTTATGTTTTCAAGATAGAACATTTGACTACCCTTACCTCTAGGTTTTTCCAAAACCTTTCTATAAAGCTTTTGAATTCTACTCTTGGTAGAGATACCAAGTGCTCTCACCTTATTAAAACTCCAACATTTCAACATATCCATCCTTACCTCAAGCCAGGATTGATGGTGACCTTAGTATTAGTTCGATAAGATGAATTTCCTTGATCTGTTGTTTGATGAATTGCTTTGATTTGCTATGTGTGATGACTTGTCTACTTAGGAAGTAGCATGAGCCACCCTAGGATCTCATCCTGTAGGATCAAGATAAATCAAAAATACAAATCCTAAGCAAGCCCCCTAAGCTCGATCTGATATCTATTCACTAGAGTGACCATCTCCCCTCTTAACTAGATCAATCTAGAGCTAATCCTTTCTATCAGCAACCAAGGCAATGAATACCAACTACAAGCATGGATCCCTTATACTCAATCAAACCATCAACATCATCGACTTCATCATGAGTTTGGAACCTAACATTCTCTCAAAATTATCTACTCTTGTATTCTAGTCTAAAACCCTAAATTTGCCAAAATGGCTAAATATGGAACTATTATCAAGATCACATTTTTGAGTCCTTGCCTTTGTCAACCCTTGTATATTTTTGGAAATGCACTTGAATCATTTGGTATACCACCCTAATTACTATCAAATATCACTCTTTCCCTTGACCAAATCATCCTTTGAACCACTTGTTGTTGATGGTTTTCTAGGCAAGATAATAATATTTTCTGCAAATCTAGTCAACATGCCTACTTTGGCAAAAGCTCACATCCATATGCTACCTTCTCTTGACCAAATCTTTGCATGGTTATGAGATACTAACCATGATCTATCAATCCACCCTTCACTTGTTTCCATTGGAGCTTTGTGCTTATTAAACAAACATGGTTTATGAGGCTTCATGATGCATATGCTATGGCAGCCTTATTTTCAAAAAAGTTTGCCATCACTTCTAGATAACCTAAAATACAATCAAACCCAACTATTGTGGCCATGATCATCCATATAACTTGGTCTATCCATCCACCTATCCCTTGTACCAAGGTGAGCTCTGAGCTCCCTAATCCAACCAAGATTAGGTGGTATAAAAATAGCAATGCCCTTGATCCTCTAGTCCTTGCTCTCTTCTAAAATCCATCTTGTTTTGCAAAACCCAAGGTTGAAAATGATGTATAATTCAAGTTTACATCATCCAACATGGATATAAACATTTATAAAATAATTTCCATAATTATTGGAACTTAAAACTATTTAGTTTCCCTCCTTTGCAAAATCCTCAAAACCTTTCATATAAAGGTAAATTTGTTTTTCTCCAAACTACTTGGCAAACTCAAGGCACATTTTATGTCTACATACCATATCCCCTCTCCCCATATCAAAAATAAATATTTTGGGATGCTTTATTATTTCTTTTTCCCTTTTTCTCAAATGGTAGAAACAAGAAATAATAACTTAAAAATATTTTTCCTTCCAAATAAATTCCAAGAATATTCTCCAATGTGTGACATGGTATCCAGGAATATCTCACACAAAAAACCATAATTGCACAATGTATAAATATAAAAATAACTTCTAAAAACCATTTCTGCACTTTTTGAATAAATGATTTTTAGAGGACTAAAACTCCTTAGAAAAATCCTACATAAATCCAAGAATGTTGTCTTGACCATATATTCCAACCAGTACTTTTTATCCACATTATAAAGACCAAATTTCTTGACTTGCTTCCTAATCATCTTATAATTCCAACTCTTGACAACTTGCAAGCCTATGCCTTAAACCCCACCAACATCACTCCTTCTTAACCAAGCCAAGATTATACAACACACTTCACCCCTGGTCGATCACCACTATAGCACCACTTTAGCAAACCCTCTCTCCTTGTATTTAGTACTTGGAGGAAGAGGAGATACCCACATGGGCCATATCTTGTAGATTAAAGGTAGAAGCAGCTCCCCTATACCTCTCTGGTCGTGTCTAGGGCCCCACACTCCTCTCTCCACTGCCCCTGCTTCCCTATCCCAGCCTAGCACCCTTGCTCATGTCCAAACATGGACATTGTCCACCATGAACCCTCTTACCCAGGATAAAAAGGGCACATGCCACCCCCAACACCCCTCTCTGGCTCATTTGCTCCCTTTCCCCTCCACTTACCTCCTCCAGGTTTCTCTCTTCCTCCCCTTCCTTTTCCTGCCCGAGAGAGAGAAGCTTCAGAATCCTCCAAAAATCGAGCAAGGCTCCTCCCCCTCTTGTTCTCCTCCTCTGCATGTCCCACTACTAGACTCCCCTTGATCTCCTGTACCTGACCATGCCCTTGTTTTTGACATGCAGCAACCCCAGGAAGCATCTCCGACGAGCTCCAAAGCCGACGCCATGGTGACCCACGCGCGAGATCTCGTTTCCCGCCAAAACCTGACATGCCGCCCCTCTCCAGGATCATCATCGACCTCCGCGTACGTCTAGGCCATCCTCGGCACCTCCCTGCCCCCAAGTGAGCCTCCCCAGCTCCTTCTCGCACCCCTCTAGGATTTCTGCCCCCGCCTGCGTTGCTGGGGAGAAGACGACCTCCCCGCCGTCAATCTCCCATAAGATCTATCGTCCAGGGCGCCACCATACCCCTTCGGCCTCCCTGGGCCACGGCTTGCTGCGCTACGCCAGCGCGCGTTCGGCTGTGCCTTGGGCCGGACCAACGTGGCCTGGTCCGACCCACAACACAACAACCCACCAGTCCTTTTCCCTTTTCTTTTATAATTTATTTTTTAAAATCTGAATTAAGTCAATTACTTTAAATTGATTTGAAAATGGAAAGTGACTCCAAATTTCCAGATCTAAAATTCCATATGAACCTGTGTGTTTTCTCAAACATGCAGAGCAATCCTTGTCCCATTTTGAGGTTCAGATATTTTCTAATAATGCATCTACCAACTTCTATCAAATATACTACATAAATCCTCAGGAAGTTGTATAACTCAAAATAGGATAAAACCTTTGGTGCTGATCAGTATCCTAGATATTTCGCAGGTCACCCTGGCCCTACCTTATTTTGCTTCCTATTTTGCGAGTACCAAAAATAACAAAAGCAAGCCATTTCAGTCTTTAGAAATTTCTCCAGGACAAAATAAAAATGGTATTAACCTATTTCCAACTCTTAGAGCGCACAGATCCTAATACCATTCATACCCTAGCAGCTCAAAATTTCATAAACCCTGGTTGATTTACTAGGATCTAAACTATTCTGTGTATGTTTAATTCACTATAAAAATCACTACAGTAGTTCTATAAATCCAAAAAGAGTGATTGCAAATTATACAGAAAGGTATTTCAATTACCTAACATATGTATTTGGAATCACATCAAAATATCCTATAGAATAAATATGGTGAAAAAGACAAATACCATCAAAAACCGAGTTTAGGAATTTCCCGAGGCTATTCTGGTAATTATTTTGAGGTGATTCCAACTCCCAAAGATCACAAACTCAAATATATACATAATCTTATGAGGACAAATTTATTTGAGCTCCATATATTTTTTGGTGATTTATTCACCTAAACTAGAATTTATTCTACTAGAAAATTTACAACTAATTAAGGAAAAGTGTAAATTAGTAAAACCATTTTCCGTGGCTTTGTTATAACTAATTAAGGAAGAGTGTAAATTAGTAAAACCTACATGATGCTATCATTTTTGTACATTGATACCATACATACCTAAGCCTTAGTTCAAAACCCCTTTATTAGATGGTATTGTACAATTAACTCATAAAAGAAATTCCACAAAGGCAATTATTGTAATTCCAAGTGCTATGAAATCAATCTATCAAAACCTACCGAAGATAGTAATGTGTTGAATGTTTTCTTCCTATATTGTATTGGTGATTGTATACCTTGTGTTGATTGTACCTTTGTTTGTTTGCATGTACGATTCCCGACAACGATAGTTACGATTATATCGGAGACCGAATATGAGGGTTATTATTAGTGGATATTGTGGTATTCTAAGAATAAGTCCAGTGAAATATTTCCATATTACTGATCACAGGCAACCACCTTATTGATCATAAGACTTTGACCTACTATTTTACGTATGCATTTTATCTACTTATTTATGCAAATTGCATTGTTTTACTATATTATGCTTTATATGTGGGAAGGCTTGGCTCCTCTAATCCATTACTACTCTAGTACCAATAGGTACAAACCCCTTGATGACACATACTTGACCCTAGTAATGTATGTGGTGCATAATACCACCCTCCTTACCCTGTTTTAGCCAACTTAAATCTATAGGATGGGAAGACCCCGGAAAAGTTTTACTAAATTTTTTTATGACAAAACCTTGGTGGGGTTTGACCTACAAAGAAAAGTTCGATAAATGAAAAAGGTTTTATTTTAAAAAATGATGGACGAAATCTGGAGGAAAAAGGTTTATGAAAATGCACCCAGTCCTTTATAGTTTTGCTAGAACTATTAACCCGTGCAACCACATTACTCTGGAATGGGACAGGTCTGGACTTGAAGTTTGCTACTCTGGTGTGGGAATTCTCACAACTACTTATTAGGTATCAACTCCCTCGAATTCTAGGCTTCCTTTACAAAAAAGGTCAACTGCTAGACAATCACCCGGAGGAAGCAGGATCACCCATGTGAGTGACCAGGCGATACTATGAGCCCCTCATTGAAAGTGCCGGCTCTAGAAGAGTTGGCATGCACTCCGGTTGGTCAGTGGATCCAGACGTCCTGGTATTGAGGGGAACAATTCATAGGGTAGGGCCTATGATAGAGTGGCATCCGGAGGGTCTTGATCGGTTACTCGATCCACGATCAGTGCGGATCAGGGCAGGGTACCCGTTTGGTATGGGTAAAGTGTACAACCTCTGTAGATTGTAAATCTATTCGAATAGCCGTGGAAACGATCATAGACGGTTGGGAAGGTTGCTGTAGAGCGGTGCTGGTTTTGTTTTCAAAAAGGACTTTGGAAAAGAAATAGTTTTCTAAACCTGGTGGTCTGAAGGACACTATAGAAGGTGATGTGATATTGGAGGATCAAGGAAGAAGAAAACCCGATCAAGTAAGGACCGTGGAGATAAAATAGGGTGACCCAATCCTAGTGTTTTCTAGAAACTTTTCAAAAAGACTTTCCAAAGGTTTTACAAAAAGTTTTCAACAAAAACCTTGTTGATGCTATATCTACAAGAGAAACTATTTTAGAAAAGAACCTCTCATGGAGCCCTCCTATTACCACAACCATAATGCATATCCTTTTATTATTATTGATATCTTAAGAAAACAAGGCATGTTCTCCCAGTTAGTGGCATTGTCCCTAGCTATTAACTTGGTTAGATATCGAGAAGATATGGCGACGTTGATGACTATGCGAGCTAGGATGTTCTCCCAGTTAGTTTCCTGTAGGTTAAGGCATGGCTCGGGTTTTATGCTTGATGAAGTTCCACTAATGTTAACTGATATAGTCATAACGGCAATTAAGGTATGACTTGTATCTGCTTAAGTAATGGATATTTACTTTGATACATGTTGGTCCTGTGCCACGACGAACTGATCATGGGATCGTGGTGTATGCATAACAAGGATCTTCGGAGGACAAATCTGGGGTCCAACAGACTTGGTATCGGAGCCATCCTGACTGTAGGATAACCTTAGTTAGCATGGACATTATACATGAACAGTAGTTTTGCGGAAACACCGGTTTTCGAAAAATATTTTCTCAAAGTTTTTCAAAAGATTCTACCTCTTATCTTCTCCAAATTTAAAAGATTTCAAAATTAATTTCCTTCTATATCTCATCCAAAATTCAACATACGGCTTTGAAAATAAATAGGACGTAGAAAACATGGCGAAGATAATGATAGTAGGATGAAGAGAAGCATCTACCGGCAAAAACAAGGAGACTACAGGATCGCCCTACTAGTGGAATCCTCGGGATCAAAAGAAAACAAGATTGCACTATCGAGAAGAGTCCAACGACACAACAAAAGCTTCATCTGCAAGATAGTGACTCATACTATAATAACGTGACATCTATGATTGATAGTCCTAGGATATGATTCCCCTATATCACGAGTAGTTAACTCCTTGGTCTCTATAGTAGGTCATGTTTGCTTGTATGAGTGCATAGGGTGTAGGTTCTGGCTTGATCAATCCAAGTAAAATATTCCTTTAGAATAAATAAACCACCTAGAAACCCGAGCACATCCTGATTAGTTGTCGCTAAATAGACCTCCTTTGAACTTCAAAAATTAGGAGAGGAAGAGTACCTTCAGGACTAGGACGTCGACATAGTCAAGCTAGATATACTAGAATATTTCTCCCCAGCAGGATGGCATACCTCGTCAAACTAACTTCTCAAGACTTGTTACCACCCGACACTTCTCTATTCACCTGCCAACAAGAGCAAGCACCTCGTTGAAGCTGGAAGTCTATCACCGAAGTATCTCCACCATCCCGAAGAAATCACAAGGTTTGCTAATCAAGACCAGAAGTGAAGACCGGACTCCACTAAACCTTCAACATACTAGATCTTCTGATAGCCAAAAAATACTAACGATTTCAGTCGAACCTACCCAAACCAACGGGAAGTCTCTCACTAGAAGGCCAGAAAACTCCAAAATCCTGAAGACAAAATGAAGACAACGAGCGTACTCCGCTATCAAGCAGAAGAAAAATGAAGAGTGCAAGCGAAGATAGCTTCCTTGAAGCTAAATGCCTCTACCCCGAACGAAGACTAAGAATAAGTGTCGTTAACCGCTAACCTGCCTAGAGTTAACCCCTAAAGCTTTGTTAGGAAACCACCACAACAAGGTAGTCTCAATAAGACGTCACTCGAAGACCTCAACTCAAGCAACACGCCAATGCTCCAAGTCGAAGGATCTACCCCAGCCTCGACGACCCTAAGTAAAGACCTAAGGTGGAAAGGCTGCATCTTTCCACTCAATTCCAGAATACCGACCACCAGAAGATTTTCCCAATTTGACGTTGTTCGCCAAGAATCGACTCGACAGTCATCAACTGAGAGATTAGCTAAAGATCATCCCTGTCAACCACGTCAGAAGTATACTCAATCTTCCTAGTACCCGCAAAGCTCAAAATTAGGATGACAAGAATACCTGAAGCCGACAAGAATACTATCCCATGAGTATGAAGTAAACTAAGGAGTCAAGATTTATGAAGATGTTGCGAAGCCCCTACTCCGCTACCTCCACTACAAAACCCACCTAAAGGACCCTCGACTTTGCTAACCCTATCAGATCTAACCTGTCTGGAAGATCCGCAAAATTCAATAGCTCCAATAAGCTAAGTAGACATAAAAGTAATATACAAGCCTCATAGGACACACTTAGCAGCCGTCATCTGAAGAGTTCAACCTCAAGAAGAAAAATTTCGAGATTCAGCTTGTCACCCCAAGAAAGAAGACTTGTGTTTCTCTAACCACCTTTAGTATCACCCTAAGGGGAAAGATTGCATCTTTCCCACTCTGTCAAATTAACCCTACTTCAGAGTACACCTTCCGAAACCTTGACGCAACTCACCAACCATACCCTGAAGAGGTAGTTCCAGATGAAGTATTCTAAGGAGGAAATCATAAATCTCAAGATCAGCAAAGCCGCATCAACAACAACTGATACTCTCCCAACTTGTCTTCTAAACTCAAGAAGAAAGGACTTTGATATCCTCCAGCTACCCTAGTTTACCCCTAAGGGAAAAAGACCGCGTCTTTTCCACAAAAATAGAACACCCCTCCGCCAGAAGCACCCTTAGGATGTTTTGGAACTAGTCCTTGAATATGTTACGATAATACCTTAAAGGAAAATGCCATGAGTCCTGATAAAGAAGTCATCAAGATGCAGATTCTATCCTCAAAAGAGCACTTTGCAAGGTCCCAATTAGAGGTAATTCTCCCATCCCAAGTCCTCGAGATATCGAGCCTCGAAGGAAAAGAAGATTATCTGTCGTAAATTGGGTCTGAAGCTTTCTCAACTCACTACACATCCAAGAATACTAAAGTTCAACTTTCCTGGCAGATTAAATATGTTCAAAGACGAAGTCCATACATTAGTGCGCATGAGACCCATAGTAATACCCTGACTCAAAATCCCCTAATCCTATCTCTCCCAAATCTCGGGATGAGATTCTTTTAAGGGGTAAAGGCCTGTAACATCCCAATTTTAGCAACCTTGATTTGTTGTCTAGAATGGAGAAATCAGGAGGAACAAATTATTTTTTGTGAAGTAGTGCAATGTTTGCTTGCTTGTTGTTTGTGCTTATGCATCTGATTGAGTAGCAGATGATATACTCCTTACCTCACCCTTAGTTTAAAAGAGCTATTTAACAAAACTAGCTTGGCTTGGTTTACATATTCTCAAATGTTCTGGCATTTCAAAACCTGAGCCAAGATGTCCTTTTAACAACAAATATTTCTTAGCTTCTACTTACCAAAACTATGGATAGCTATATAATATAATGTCCTTATGTTTTCAAGCCAGAACATTCAACTACCCTTACCTCTAGGTTTTTCCAAAACCTTTTTATAAAGCTTTTGAATTCTACTCTTGGTAGAGATACCAAGGGCTCTCACCTTTTTCAAACTCCAACATTTCAACATACCCATTCTTACCTCAATCTAGGCTTGATGGTAACCTTAGTAGTAGTTTGATAAGTTTGATAAGATGAATTGCCTTGATCTGTTGTTTAATGAGTTGCTTTGATCTACTATGTATGATGAATTGTCTGATTAGGAAGTAGCATTAGCCACCCTAGGATCTCATCATGTAGGATCAAGCTAAATAGAAAAATACAAATCCTAAGCAAGCCCCCTAAGCTCGATCTGATATCTATTCACTAGAGTGACCATCTACCTTCTTAACAAGATTAATCTAGAGCTAATCCTTTCTATCAGCAACCAAGGCAATGAAGACCAACTACAAGCATGGATCCCTTCTACTCAATCAACCCATCAACATAATCCACTTTATCATGAGTTTGGAACCTAGCATTCTCTCAAAATTATCTACTATTGTATTCTAGTCTAAAACCCTAAATCTGCCAAAATGGCTAAGTCTGGAACTATTATCAAGATCACATCTTTGAGTCCTTGCCTTTGTCAACCCTTGTATATTTTTGGAAATGCACTTGAATCATTTGGTATACCACCCTAAGTACTATAAAAGCCCACTCTTGACATTTACCAAACCATCCTTTGAACGACTTGTTCTTGATGGTTTTCTAGGCAAGATAATAATCTTTTCTGCAAATCTAGTCAACATGCTACTTTGGCAAAATCTCACATCCATATGATACCTTCCCTTGACCTAATCTTTGCATGGTTATGAGATACTAAACATGTTCTATCAATACACCCTTTACTTATTTCCATTGGAGCTTTGTGCTTCTTAAACCCACATGGTTTATGAGGCTTCATGATGCATTTGCTATGTGATGAGTGCAAGTGCACAGATCGTTTGTAGCTATTTTTGAAATAAAGATATCGATCGCACATGGAGCAGGAGTCTGAAGTCTAATAACTCTTGATTTAAATACTAATATAGAAATGCTAAATAAAGTTCTAAGTAACAAGATAAAATGCGAGTGTTGTATAAAAAGGTGTTTTTGGGTGTTTGTATAACAGAACAATAATTAAAGTAAACAAACTGAATATAGAAAATAAGTATCGCGTATGTAAAAGAGACGTGAAACCGCAATGGGAAAAAGCGTTCTTAGGGAGTAGCGGATACACCTCTAGCATTTATAAAGGTTCTAAGGTAAATATTATTATCATGAACATTCTCAACTATGTATGTGTGGGAGGAACTCCTATTTGTATGAATATGCAGAAACCACTGCTCACATCATCCTCATAACCACATCAGACAAGCAATCGACATCAATCGAATTACTTTGCTATTAAGGGACTTTACCCCGTAGGATGTATCCCATGGCATGGATAGTGTTCCGTGAGTTTCCTCGGTTCCCAAGTTGATACGTAAAGAGTGCCAACAACTTTATTGTCACTGTAAGTGCTAGCACACCTCCTTATACTAACAAGTAGTTCCCTCCATCAAGTCCCCACAAGAGGCAAATATTGAGAGGTCAACTTCTCCCAACATCAAGATGAAGACAATCTAACACATGGACACAGCGATGAATATCATAATAATCTTTATCTTATTTCAATCTCATGCTAGGGTTTCTCCATCTCCCCAAGAACTAATGATCTACTCAGACATGGAGGCAATCAACATCATGGCAAAAACAATGGAATCTATCATAGATGAATAGTACTTGTATAAATCAACAATGAGTACGGAAATTACAAAAAGATCTAGACAAGATGTAGATGGGATGGATGGAGATGGTGGTGGCGGTTGATGATGAAGATCGATGCCTTAGCCTCTTAGACCTGCGTAGGGTGAAGATGGATCCCCGGTGGATGAGTTCCCTCCTCCAGATCCCTTTCGTAGGTGAGGTTTCAGCAATTTCTTGTCGTTCTGTATGTCGTCTCTCCGATCCAGTTGCACGGGGTGAAACTATTTGAGGAGGCAGTGCCGGTGCCAACTATACGGCCGGAAAAGTTGCTCCTGTATAGTTGGTCGATAACCTTCTGCCTTCTGCGATCGCTTCGGGTTTTCTTCTGGTGTTATTAATATTTCGCAAATTAGTGATTTACACTGTTTTGACTCCTTTTCTCTCCAATACAACTGGTCCAAGAATTGTGTCCATCATATCCATCATATGTCCTGATCCTGGTGAAAATAAACATAAAAGGTGCATGCGAACGTCGCAAAATACTTAGATCCTACCACTACAATGCAAAATAATAATATAAAACATGATGCAAATATTCACTCATCAAATTCCCCAAGCTTAGACTCTTGCTCGTCCTGAGCAAGGCTAGCTTACTGGATGTGATCCTCATATTCATGAAGTTGAGTCGATAAAATAAATGAGGCAGTTGCAACATGTGTTTATCATATATGATATATAGGAATAAATTCATGAATAGTACCTTACTCGAACCATCCAAATAATATTAGCAGGATTCCACACCTTAGAATTTAACAGTTCAAAAAGGTTACTCTCAACATGATGTAAAAGTATTCGGTTCGACCGAATGAGTTAGCGAAGTAGTCTTAAGTGTTTTAGGATTAACATATTCACTTGGTATTCAAAATCTTAAATGTTTCTTGTCTCACTACAATATAGTGGTATATGCCTATTTGCTCTTTGCACATTTCCTTTTCTCTTTTCTTCTTATATATATATATGCTCACACTTTTTTAAGTGTTGTGCAAAGGAGCTAGCCATACATGTCACTACATTTAGGAATTCAAAGTTTAACAATCTCAATTACCAAATTCCAATTGTATATGAAACATCTTTATAGCTTGAATATTCTACCTCGTATTGTTCTCACTCTGATTTGATATCACTTTTAATTTTCATTTGTTCAAGGTTTTCTTTCTCATCGTAAATGATTAGATAATTTTTCCTTTCTGTAAATCAACTTACAATATATTGACCAAATTATCTTTGTATGTTCCATTAATACCAATGGTGTGGAAGACTCCTATTGCTATCATCAAGTGCAAGTAAAATTATAGTCAAGCCATTCATATATCTAATAAGACAAACACAAACTCAATAATGCTCCATATATTATAATAAAATCAGAATTTCATAAAAGGGATCGACTATTCCTGAAGGGAATTCTAATGATGCAAACTTTATTTTTTAGCTCGAACTAATGCAAAGCTAAAATAATAATATAAAACTTATAAGATAGAGTATAAGGTCTTAAAGATCTCCCAATCTTGGAATCAAGCCAGGCGGGATCAAATAATCGCTCGCGATTATTTTATACCATGATTATTGTAGATCACTCTGGCGCCATGGCATGTAGTCTGTGGTGCGCAGCTTCTTGTTGGTATCCTCCAGGGCAGTGATGAGGTTGTAGCACCTGCGCAAATCATATTGCAAAGTGTCCACCTTATCTACGAGTTTAGTCACCAATGGGAGAAGATCATCATTCTTCTCTATCTTCTTGAGACGGTGACGGACTTCAACGTGATGGATTAGGTCCTGCTTCCGATATATCTCCAGTGCTTGCATGCGGTCCTTGGTCCCGGGGACAAATTCTTCTTCCTCATCCATAATTGATGAATCGAGGTAGTAGAAACTGTTCCTCCACTCTTCTTGAGGCTTCACCCTCATACGAGCACTAGTGGTAGGCTTCGAGAGTGGTACCGTCGCTTCCCTGCTAGTACCTGCACAAATATTAGGTAATTCCTTACGCTTGTGTGGCCTGGGGTTCGTGGTGATGAACTTGACCGTCTCCACATGCCCTTCTCCATGCGTCTTGTGACCTTATCTCTCTTGTTGAGCTCTCTTCATTGCTGCCTAGATGATCTCCGGGGGATCATAGACATCACAGTTGATGTAGACATCAATCCAATCCTCATCGGGATCGCTGTTGTAGAATCTTGGATCGATGTACTCCTTGCACCCCGGGCTAAACATCTCCACCTCCTCGTTGACGTCTTTTATGGATGGGTTGTGAGAACGGTCCCTAGGAGGAGCAATGAGCCCCAGGGGTTTTCCACGGCCTGGGACGGATAGAGCATGGCTAGATTGGTTCCTGGTGATTATGATTAGAGAGAGACACAATGGCAGTATATAAGAGGGGTCAGAGGTCGGTAAAACTCGCGAGAAACACAAAATTCATGCCCAAGAAAATAATATTAATATAACAGGGAAAAAATCACGGATTTGGAGAAGTCCTGCCGCGTAATGAATAACTATATGGGCACGCCTCGTATAGCTCTGGCCGTATAGTTGGTTCCGACTAGATATTTCCAAATATCTCGAGTCCAGGTCGGTTTTACTGACTTGGAACCAACAAAACTGTTTATTTTATGAATAAAAACTAAAAAGGATCAAAGATGCCAGAAGTTTTAACGACTAACTATACGACGGGAGTAAATTTTCCCGGCCGTATAGTTTGGTCGTATAGTTTCTGGACATCGAAAAATATTTCATGAAGGGGATACAGTATGTTTAACGACCAACCATACGACGGGAGATTTTTCCCTAGCCATATAGTTGTGCCCGCATAGTTAGTAAATCCCCTCGGAAACTTCGAAAAACAAGAGGAATTCAAAGATAAATATTTCAGAAGTATAAATTGTGAAGATAAATCAATTATTAGAGAAAGAAAACTTACCTTGTACTTACAGTTTATTTAGTCGGGGGTGACAAGCTCCTCCAACAAGAAGGACTTCTTCTCTTTTGTAGGAATTGACCTTAGTTCTTCTAATAATTCTCGTAAATGAAAATCACCAGGACTAAAGTTCCTCTCAATAAGATTGGTGCCTTGCTGGGCACATATAGATGCTGCAATAATTATTTTTATTTCTTGCCTCTGCATAATCTTCAACTCAAATTCTTGAAGTAAAAGGATCCAACGAATCTGTCTTGGCTTATTATTTTTCCTCTCAAGGAGTTCTTTTAAACCATCACGATCCGTATAAACTCTTACTTTTGCATCAACTATATAAGAACGAAATTTATCGCAAGAGAAAAATATAGCAAAAAGTTCTCTTTATTCCTTAGGATAATTCTTTTGAGCAATATTATGATTTCTATTAGCATGATGTATAATATTAAATCCGTGCCTACATGTTGTCCTAGAGTTACTCCTACAACATCATCACTAGCTTCACATATTAAGTCAAAAGTCATATCCCATATAGGTGGTTTAATGATAGGAGCATGGGATAAAGCATATTTAAGTTTATCAAAGGCAATAAGGCATTTATCATCAAAATTAAATCTTACACCCTTTTGCAACAAGTTAGTTAAAGGTTTAGAAATTCCAGAGAAATTCTTAATGAACCTTCTATAAAAACCCACATGACCAAGTGTAGAGGGAGTGTCCCAACCTTTATTAACATAAGGTGGTGTCCCCTGTGTTTACAATGCTAGTCCCTGGATCAATAGCTAGCATCCACAGTTTAGATGTAATATCAAGAAACAAAGGTCATAATATAACTTTATAACCAGGAATAACATAAGTTTATTACATCTTTACATAGCTCATTTGGCTATTACATTACATTGCAGCGGAATAACTATAGTCATGGGTCCTTCATCTTCAAAAGTGCCACATGCAAATGTTGGTTGTAGACTTTGTAATCCTAATCAATCAATCTTCACTAAAATCAATCAAACCTGCAACATTACAAGTTACAGCCACAAGGGTCAATACATTTGAATTGTATTGGCAAGTTTCACTACTTTGTTGAATATGAGTGGATCCTATCATTACATGCATATTTGGCTAAGTAGAATTTTAGGCTCATTTGCATAAAGCAGTATTTTATCCTATCTTTTCAAAATGGTTTTGGTCCTTTGTCAAATCTCCTTTTTCCAAGTTCCTTGAACTCCTTGGTAGAAACTCAAGTGTTCAAGTCCTTGTCAAAATCCCTTGAGCTCCTTGGTAACCCCAAGTGCATCAAGTTTTATAAAAACTCATGAGTTCCTTGGTAACCCCAAGTGTTCATGTTTTCAACAAAATCTCTTGAGTTCCTTGGAACCCCCAAGTACATCAAGTTTTATTAAAGTCTCTTGAGCTCCTTGGTAACCCCAAGTGCATCAAGTCATTAAAGGTTTTATTTTTAGAAATTATAATGTCGAGATCTCCCATAGCTTCAAACTTTAGTTGCTCAGTATTGTCCATAACCGGGGACACGACTAAGTACTTAGATTTTATTATCTTCTGCAGAAGGAGTACACTTTACCCACATGTCACAATCCCATCCTTTTGCCACCAGTGGCCACTGGATTAGTGCTCACCAAGATGGAGTACTGGCAGATTGAGAATGTGACGAAGTCTTTCCAAAGGGTCCTCCCATACACCATTGCTAGCTTGTCTTCAGCACCCATGAAGGATTCCAGGTCCCCATGTCCAGTAAACTAAATACAATGTATGTGTCTTCCTAATGTAGTTGACTAAGCCAGAGCCATAATAGCATGTGGTTGCACACGAAAGCCACAATTGGAGAAACATGTTCAATCTCTAAGTTTCCTGGGTGGTTTCTTATGGAGCACAACACAAAGAGATTGCCATAGACATGGTTCCTTTTGTTGCCACCTTCTCCAAAATTCAAAGTAACCTTGGCCACCCAGGTGGTTCATTGAGTCCTTGTTTTATTATATAAAACACAAGTCCTTTTCTCAATTCCATAAAAATCTCAACATGTATCTCTTTTCAAAATATAGCATGGCTAAGCATGTACAACTACATTGTTTTCTCTAAGGAATGTATAGGGTATCCTATTAGGATTTAGCATAGCATAAGTATAAAATTATTTTTATGCATGTTTCAAAATCCACTAAGTATAATGAAAATAGTAGGACTTTGAATGATAGTGTAACTCGCCTTTTTGGTAGGGAATGGTGGTTCACTCCTTGATCTTGCTAGTCTCACACTTCACTATAATCGATCAAGCAAACACAATATCAACTAGCATTCCAAACCAAAGTCAATCAAACAATTTCACACATATAAAACAATGGAATTCTAAGTCATGCATGTAAGCATGCAAGGGATGGTTCTATTTGCAAAGATGGTCTCCACTTGGTTTCCAAACTTTGTAAGTTCCAAATTGGTCATTTACCAAAATGGCAAAGTCATTTGCAAAAAGGGTTTTATCCAAAAACCATTTTTAAATCCAATCATCATTTTATGTGGTGAGAAAATATTTTTATCAAGCAACAACTTTAAGTGGTTCACCAAATAAGTTGTTGTTTCTCAGAAATTGGTGTTTAGGGTCAGTAGGTTTGATCCAAAACATTTTCCCAAAGTTTTTACTCCAAAACCATTTCCATAATAAAACCATTATTTTTATTTGACTAGAAATTGACTAAATCAAATAATTCATCCTAAACTTTATCAAATCCATTTTCAAAACCATGGGTTGGTTCCTAGGGTCAGTAAGTTCACAACAAACCATTTTTCAAAGGTTTTAACCCTAAAAACATTTTTGAATCATTTTTCTATTCTAAACAAGCATACAAAAGTTTCTGAAAAAACAAACACTCTAATGGACACTATTTGCTAAACCAAGGTAATGGTTGGCTAGGGCTTGCTCCACTGATTCCAATGATACCAAATTTGCAATTTTTGGACGTGTGGATCGAAAGTTACAAAGGTTTGAAAATCACAAACAAATATGTTTTTCAAATTCTGTTTTAAACAGACCTGGCCACGCGTCGCAATCTCATTGGACGGTACCGGTCGGCCGGATCGGCTCTGCGGTGTGTTGGATCTAATTAGATCGTGTGGTCCAGAGAGCGTACCCTTTCGCGGTTAAGTGATTCTATCGTGAGCGTTAGATCTCGATCCTACGGCGTGGTTGACCATAGCGGCGGCCGATGTTAGAAGCGATGGCGGCGCTGGCGAAATAGGAAGCGAGAGAGGGAGGGAGTAGGCTCACCGAGGTCGCGAGGACGAGGTGGTGCTCGACGTGTGGTCGACGAGGCAAGGGGCGCACGAGGGCAGGCGGAATTCCTCGCCGGAGTTTGGTCTGGCGACGGTTGGCTCTGGTCGAGGTTGAAGACGATGCTACGGGTCATGAGAAGGCAAACCAGGAGCATGGTTAGACGCGTACGATCAAGGAGATGCTGTGTGCGTGAAGGAGGAGAAGAGGGGCGGTCTGGACTTACCGGAGGAGCTCGACAGAGGCGAGACAGACGGCGGCGCTCAGAGTTTTGTCGAAGACGGCTCCCTGGGGCGCCCGCGGTCGAACAGAGGGTACTGGGAGATGCGCCAGGGAGTGGTGAGTGCGCTCGTGTGCTCGGGGAGGCAGGAGGTGGCGAGGCTCGGCCGGAATTGGAGGTGGAAGCTCGTCGGAGCAGCGGCGGTGTGGAGCTGATTCCGAGCAGCCTGGTGGCGAGGTGGAGTTGGTGTTTGCGGGGAATGACAGAGGGAGGAGAGGCGCTTTTGTACGCATGGTCAGACTCGAGATTAATGCAGCCATTATTCGTGAATTTACGCGCGGATTGAATAGCAGTGAACGGCAGCGAGGTTTGGGGGAGAAGGGGTCGCGCGGGTGAGGAGGATGAACAGGGAGGTGGGGTCCAGTCGTCAGTGAGGATGCGAGAAGGAAAGGAGGTCCACCGGTCAGTCTCTTCACGGGTTCGAAAATGAGTATGAAACGTTTTCTTCGGGGAGGGAAGCTGGGCTGGTTCTGGGCCTTGTGGGCTCTGTCAACTGGGCTGGTCCAGATCCTATTTTTTTCTGTCTGCTAGCTTTTCTTTTTCTATAACTATTTCCTGTTTTGAAATTCAAACAACCAAACAACATTCAAATTGATTCAAACAATTACCAAGCTTTGTGACTTTGAATTTGGTTCTGTTCAGTAGTAATAACCAAATTCCAAAACCAAAATAATATTTTAAATCTTTTTAGGTTCCATTCATTAATTAAAAATGGACCATGGTTTATTAATCATATAGGGTTTGATTTTATCAATAAAATCTCTATTTGAAATCTAATTATTTTCAAAACCAAATCAGTAGGTTTTATTTGAAAATACAAAATATTTGGAAAACTTATTTCAAATAAAACAAGTTTTGAGGTTTTGGAGAATAGTAAAACCTTTATTAATAAAACTTGGATATTAAATCCTTATTATTTTATTTAAACAAACCTTTACTGTTTTTATCAAAACAAAATGTTTTATTTCAAAGGCTTGGCCAAGGTTTAATTTGGCTTTATAACATAATTTCTTATTTTAAAATCCTTCCTTTTCTTTTGGAAACTAAATCCTTTTATTTAAAAGATTCAAAATAGTAATTCCAAAATATTTTATTTTCCTTTATCAAATGTTTATCTTTTTAAATCACTATAGGATTTTATTTGCTCCAACTTGGTTTGAAGTTCCAATTGAATTCAAAAAGTTTCTTCTGGCCCTGAAAATTAAATAAAGTTTTATTTTATTCTTTGATTTTTCACATTACAAGATTTGTAAAATCTTGGGATGTGACACCAAGGAAACTTCTTATACCTTTTATGTCCCTTGATTGTGGCATTCTCTCTATTTCTTCAACCTTAGCCCTGTCTACTTCAATACCCTTACGTGATACCATATGTCCAAGGACTATACCTTCTTTGACCATGAAATGGCACTTCTACCAATTTAGAACAAGATTGGTTTCTTTGCAACGCTGCAAAACCCATTTGAGATTATCCAAGCAACTAGTAAACGAAGATCCATAGATAGAAAAGTCATTCATAAATACTTCCATTATTCATTCTATAAAATACACAAAATAGCAGTTATGCATCTTTCAAAAGTAGCTGGAGAATTACATAAACCAAAAGGCATGCGTCGATAAGAATGTAAACCATAAGGACCAATGAAAGTTGTTTTAAGTTGGTCATTAGGATTAACAACTATTTGGGAAAAACCAGAGTATCCGTCAAAGTAGAAAAAATGAGTGTGGTTTGCTAACCTCTCTAAAGTTTGATCTATGAACTATAAAGGATAGTGATATTTCCTAGTTTCTTTATTCAATTTCCTGAAATCTATACACATCCTATGCCCAACAATAGTTCTACTAGGTATCAATTCATTGTTTTAATTAGGAACAATAGTAAAACCGCCCTTCTTAGGAACACAATAAACATGACTTACCTATTCACTTTCTTTTACAGGATAGATTATACCTGTATCTAGTAGGCATACTATTTCTTTTCTTACCAATTCCTTCATTTCGGGCTTCAACCTTTTATTAAATTCTACAATTGGTTTAACACCTTTCTCCATGAATATTGGATGGACGGTTATCATGGGACTAACGCCCTTCAAATCATCCATCGAGTACCCAAAGGCCTAGCGATGCTCCTTAAGTACTTTCATGAGTTCTTCTTCTTCATCCTCTAAAATTTAGCACTAATAATAACAGGGAATTTATTTTTATTGTCCAAAAATCTATATTTTAGTATCTGGTAAAGTTTTTAATTCAGGGGGAGGTAATTCCTCTTCCCCTCTCTTTTCTGTCTCTTCAAAAGCCTCATTGGTTGGAGGCCCTAAAATGGGAAGTGAATCGAATTCACTCTCTAATTCTTCTAGGGCCTGCCCTCCATAATTATTTCTTCATAATTTGAGTCTTCATTTGCTTCTTATACTTGATTACTAAAGAAGAGAGCTGCCATCTCCTCAATAGTTTTTCCTTTCTCTTCTTTTTGTATTTGTGGAGGTCTGTCTTTAAATTTGGAAAAGTGGAATTCTTCTTCCGCTTCCCCAAGCTTAAGAGACACAATCTCCTTTTTGAAATCAACTGTGGCACCTACATCGCTAAAAAAGTTTCTTCCAAATATAATTGGGGAAAGAGTGTCAGCTGGCATATCAACAACTACAAAATCCATAGGGAAATTTTTATTGCCAATTGTGACAGTTGCATCTTCAACTACTCCCATTGGAATTCTAAGAGTTTTATTGGCTGACATGATTTTCATATCGGTATTTTCTATTGTATTTGCTACTATCTCTTCTTTTATTTCTTACAGAACACATCAAAGCTCCAAAAGAGGGTTCGGTCAAGTATGATCCACCACCCTAACTTGAGAAGAAAAGAGAAGTTAAAGCAACATTGGCCTCCCTAGAACAAATGTATGAGATACCTTTCCTTAATACTGTGCATAAACATATTTTGGAATATGAATAGGTTAAAGCGGTACAGCAAAAGAAAGAAGAGGAAAGTGTGCCAAAAGCTGAAGAACATTTAGATGAAACTAAAGATGAAGAGGTAACCAAGGAAGCAATTATGGCTACGTATGCACATTGCAACATTGTTGGGCTTGATAAAGAGATTTATGTATTGGTTGAAGGTAAAACTAAGGTAAAATATGTGGGTAAGCCTATTCTTCCCTGCATATTTAAAGAAACCTCACATTAGGTTTATGTGATATTGGCACTGAAGTTAATGTTATATCTTATGATTTTTAAAGCTTTAACAACATGCAACACAAGATCTGAATCCAAATAAAGTTCTTTAGATAATTCATTAACATGGCCCTTTTTATTATATTTATGAATACAATCATAATCTATTTCTATGCCTCCTTCTCTTCCTAGACCAAAATTCCATGAAACTCTATGATCGCAAATTCTATTAAGTAAAGCCCAAGCTTTATTTATGGGTAGATTCATAAAATCTCCTCTCGCGCAAGAGTCTAGTTCAATTTTATTACGTTCAATTAAACCGCCATAAAAGATATGCAATAAATACCATTCAGGAAAATCATGATAAGGACATTGATTAAGTAAATCTTTAAATCTTATATAGTCAGTGTAAGTGCTAGCACACCTCCGTCTACCAACAAGTAGTTCCCTCCATCAAGTCCCCACAAGAGGCAAATATTGAGAGGTCGACTTCTACCAACATCAAGAAGAAGACAATCTAACACATGGTCACAACGATGAATATCATAATAAACTTTATCTTATTCCAATCTCGTGCTAGGGTTTCTCCATATCCCCAAGAACTAATGATCTAATTAGACATGGAGGTAATATACATCATGGCAAAAACAATGGAATATATAATAGATGAATAGTACTTGTATAAATCCACAATGAGTACAGAAATTACAACAAGATCTAGACAAGATATAGATGGGATGGATGGAGATGGTGGTGATGCAGCGATTGATGATGAAGATTGATGACTTAGCCTCCTGGATTTCCGTAGGGTGAAGATGGATCCCGGTCGATGAGTTCCCCCTCAAGATCCCTTCCGGAGGTGAGGTTTTGATGATTTCTGGTGCTTTTTTATGTCATCTCTCTGATCCAGTTGCACGGGGTGAAACTATTTGAGGAGGCTGTGGTGGCACCAACTATATGGCCGGAAAATATGCTCCCTCATATAGTTGGTCGTTAAACCTTCTGCCTCCTGCGATCGCTTGGGTTTTCTTCTGGTGTGTTATTGATATTTCCCAAATTAACGATTTACACTGTTTTGACTCCTTTTCGCTCCAATACAATTGGTCCAAGAATTGTGTCCATTGTATCCATCATCTGTCCTGATCCTAGTGAAAATAAACAAAAAAGGTGTGCGCGAACGCCATAAAATACCAAGATCCTACCACTACAATGCAAAATAATAATATAAAACATGATGCAAATATGCACTCATCACTATGGCAGCCTTATTTTCAACAAAGTTTTCCATCACTTCTAGATCACCTCAAATACAACCAAGCCCAACTATTGTGTCCATGATCATCCACATAACTTGGTATATACATACATCTATCCCTTGTACCAAGGTGAGCTCTGAGCTCCCTAATCCAACCAAGTTTAGGTGGTATAAAAATATCAATGCCCTAGATCCTCTAGTCCTTGCTCTCTTTCAAAATCCATCTTGTTTTGCAAAACCCAATGTTGATAATGATGGACATCATCCACCATGGATATAAACATTTATCAAATAATTTCCATAATTATTGGAACCTAAAACTATTTAGTTTTCGTCCTTTGCAAAATCCTCAAAAGCTTTCCTATAAAGGAAAAGTTGTTTTTCTCCAAACTACTTGGCCAACTGAAGGCACATTTGATGCCTACATACCATATCCCCTCTCCCCATCTCAAAAATAAATATTTTTGGGTCACTTTTTTATTTCTTTTTGCCCTTTTTCTCAAATGGCAGAAACAAGAAATAATAAATTAAATATACTTGTCCTTCCAAATAAATTCCAAGAAATTATGCAATGTGTGACATGGTATCTAATGGATGTGAAATATAGCCATCCACGTTCGCATTTAAACTAGATATTATTCATATATTTGAAAAAAATTCTCTCTAAATCCTACCACTAATGCCTAATGATCTAAGGGGTATGCAATCCCGTCTTTCTATTTTTCCCTGCACAGATAATGACGTTTGATGATGGGAATCACAACATTAAAGTCAAAGATACGATATTTCCAACAACTTAAAGAAACCTGGAGTCATGAAGTGAAGGCAGTGCCTTTAACGACCAACTATACAGCGGGAATTTTATTCTGGCCATATAGTTGGCACCGACATCGCGAGGTCAAACAGAACAACTTTCGTGAAGGGACCCCTATATAAAGATGCCTCGGGCGACAAGAAACCCCCCCGCTTCTCCATCGACTCTCTCTTTCGCCTCTCTGCCACCAGAAACCACCACACTGGAGGAATAGATCTAGATCTAATCTCCAAACCCTTCTCCACCACCATAGCCATATTCATCCACTTGTAATAGTAGATCCCATCTCCGATTGGAGACATTGTAAGACTATTATTATAAATCTCATGATTTATATTACAATGTTTATGATTGTTGATTTTATCTCTATGTGTGAGTAATTCTCCTTGGGCTAAGGGCTTCGGCCTAGCCATGTAGCTTTTGTGCATGTTATTTATCATAGACGGGATCATGTATTAGTTTGTATGACATGATGATTATTGTACCGTATCATGCCTCAATCAAAGGACTTGTCAGGTACCCAAGACACCAAGGATTGATCTAGATATAGGGAGTGTGAGTAATGACTAATCTGCAGGATGGGAACCCCAGTGATAAGGGACAGTACGGTTGTATGTGAGGGATTTACTTGTGATTAACGGTGACATCACTATGCATATCATTAGTTCTCTTTCTTATATGGATGAGAATAGTAGGTTATTTCTATAAGCGGTTGCGGAGGCAATAGAAATTATGGATGCACTGCCCACATATAATTATATTGCTCTAACAATTACATGTGTACTTTATTATTATCTTTTATTCCCATCAGATGTTTTGCATAGCTACTGGTAAAACCGAAAGCCCCATGCCCCATCTCTCTCCATCGTCAACAAAAACAAAAGATCGCAAAATCTTGGTCCGGTGAAAACACAAAAAGAATTCTAAAACTCCCGAAGGTCCGTTTAAGTAACCTTACTACGCTTTCTGCTTCCCGAGGATTCGATAACCTATGTCTACTAGGGAAAAAGAGCTATACTACATCTGTAATCCGGATTGAAGGTATCAACCCTTTTTCTGGCGTCGTTGCCGGGTGTCAGGGGGATAACACCCGGTAGGGTCACAAGGGGTAAAACAAAGCCCAGCTTGGCTTACACCGAGTAAAGAAAGAACCAGGACGAATAAGTACGACCGGGTAAAAGGATTGTATGAGGCCGACATATGCTCTATGTCGGCTCGTATAGGACAAAGATGTTAACCTTGTAGGAACCAACAAGCTGAGTCTCCCGAGAAGGGGCCGAGTCAGATAGGACGCATGACACCTTTCCGAGTGAGGATCAGGATGGAGCATGGTAAAGCATGGTCAAAAGAGAAGGGCGACGCCGGGTGACACGAAAGGAGTCGGGTGACGCCCAAAGCAAGGGCTGACACACAAAGTTACTGCATGACGCCAAAAGGAACAGGAGGCGACGTACCCGAAGACCGTTAGCTATCTAGCTTTGTGGACTGTGCCACTAGGCTGAGGGCAAGCCCATGACCTGGCCCACATAGTAGGGACCAAGATCCAAACAGTAACCCTAGAACCCAAAGGGGTATAATCTAGCTAGCACTGCCTATATAAGGAGGGGCATAGCAGTAGTAGAAGGAGGTTGGACCAAGTAGGGAACTAGTGTATAGAACACTAGTTCATATAGATCAAGGAGCACTTGTAACCTCGAGCAACAATAAAATTCCTAAGTGTGGAGAGTTCATCTTGCTCTTCGTGCATGGCAAGGCCGTGCACTCCCTCCCCGGTGACCACAAGCACCCATTCGTCCCCCAACTTAAGCCTACCCATGGCATCTACCGTGACACCACCACGATAGTTGGCGCCCACCGTGGGGGAGAAGCAAGTGCTTGATGGAGTCTTCATCCGGACGGGCAACATCATTGCCAAGACCGGCGAGCGCATCTACTCCGGCCTCATACATAGGTTTGGAGCGCTCAACTTCATCAGCAAAAACGCGGGCTGCTTCGGGACCAAGCCATTCCCTAGGGGCGGTCGCTTCATCAAGTTCGGCGAGCACCAGGTCTATGTCGTTGTGCGCGTGGAGCGCACGTATCCGGAGCGCATCGTCCTGGCGCCGGATCCAGCAGCGGTTCCTATCGCTGGGAAGCTTCACCAACTCGTCTCCGTTGAGGTAATGATGACAGCTCCTAACCCGGCAGCTCCACCAGTAGCTCCAGTAGTGAACGAGAATGTTGAGGGAGGAAATCATGAGGAGACACCAAGGGCTGCGAGGACAGCAAAGGCACCGCTAGAAAAGCCAGAAAACATAACAAGGAGGAAGAGGGATAAAGAGCTGCAAGATGCAATAGACAAGTTGGCAGAGCCAGTGGCGCAAGCAACTGATCCGGCACGCGTGCAAGCCGAGTTAGAGGAGACCAGGATAAAGGTTCTAGAGAAATCAAAGGAATTAGCACAATTACAGAAAGATGTGGATATCACAATCCGAGAGCTCAATTCGGCAAATCGAGTCAAGGGCGCAAAGACCCGACTTGATGCGACCAGATTAAGAGGAAAAAACCTCAATGAGGAGCTGGCGGATGCGGCGTCAAAAATAACACCAGAAAACATCAACGAAACAGCTATGCGACCGACATACAACACAACAGCAGCTAACCTAGGAGCCGCAGAAGCAGCAATGGAAGAGCTACCACATTTGACGGGTGAAGCAAAGAAAATACAAGAAGAGAGAGTCAACGAGCTGGTAAGCGCAGCTAGCATGCTGAACGAAGCCTACTACAGGGCGAATCCGGGTATAGCAGGGAGGTCACAGTTAGTTCATTCGGCAACTCCTATCCCAGCATGATCAGCATGTCATACAACATCCTCACCCGGAGCGGCGCCAAGACCGAGAAAAGAAAAGAGTGTGGATTCATGGAGGAATAAGAAAATGATCACTTATGACCCGACAATAGCTCAGGGAAACCCAGCGCATGCACATGGAACGAGAAGGAATAATGCCTAAGGAAATGAGAACCAGGAAAATGCAGGCCGAGAGAGGCAAGCAGGGCAAATGAATGACAATGGAGGGCAAAAGTTTGCGCCTCAACCCAGGCGTGGAGCTCACTCGACAGGAGGAGGAAATCCAGCAACGAATAATGCTCCAGCTCAACCCGAAAGAAGACAACAAAGCACGGGAAAAGCAGCACAACAACCTGCTGACCCGAACACAAACAGATACAATGATGGTTACTCGGTGATGGTGAACAATGGGTATGAATTGCCGGATCACGCATATCAAGCAATGGGAGCCAGACTCGGAGGCAGGAACCTCCAACCGGAGGATGCAAGGTTAAAGCTTGACCAATAAAGATGGCAGAGCTGATCGAGTCGCAAGTTCCACAAGGTCCACCATGCTTTGGCCCAAGGATCATGAAGGAGCCACATGTGCCAAATTTCCAGCTAGCCAGAGGAACAAAAACTTATGGAGGCACAAAGCCAGAAGAATGGCTCATAATTTATGGAACTGCTATAAAAATCGTGTAGGGAAATTTGAGATGGGCAGTACGATATGTACCGCAAATGTTAGAAGGACTAGCACGGGTGTGGCTGAATAATTTGCCACCCGGAAGCATCAACAGCTAGATCGATTTTCAGGACGCTTTTGTGAGCAATTTCACAAGCACCTACAAAAGGTCGAATCGCCCACAATAGCTAGCAATGTGCAATCAAAGGCCGAATGAGACGGACAGAGAATTCCTCACAAGATGGTGCACAATGTGCAACTCTTGCGAGGGGGTAATCGAGTCACAGGCAATCGCTTGGTTTGCACAAGGGTTCATACATGGAAGTGTGTTGTGGCAAAGGTTACAGATGGATATGTTGGCAAGCTTGGCAGAAACAATAAGAATTGTTGACTCGTATGCGTTAGGAGATCCGACTCAGCCACTGCTCATGTCAGCGGGCGGGATGACTAAGACTCAGATCTATGATACTGCCGGGTCGCAAAGGCGCCAGGAAAGAGCCGAATATAGAAGCAAAAGAAGAGATGAAAGGCCGGACAATAGGTATGGTTTGACTCAGGTTGCGGCCGTGAGTCAGGATCATCCAGATGCTGGAAGTAGCCAACATCAAAGGACAAGTGGACAACAGTAGTGGATACCAAAGAATGATGGCAACAAGCCATATGAACAAAGGAAACAATATCAAGACAGACAAAAGTATTCCTATGAGATGATGCTGGACCAGCCGTGTAAATTTTCACACGCCTAGTCCGAGTAAGCCAACAAATCACACAACAAGACAATGCACTTGGTTTCAGAAAGGAGATAGGGTGGATTCGCCGAATAAGCATCTACCACCACCTCCCCCTCCACCGCTCACAGGAGGAAATGCTCAAGCTGTGGGAGCTAATAATAGATATGAAAACAGGCAGCCAAGGTATCATAATCAAGAGATAAGGGAATCTGTGCACCAGGTGCACAATCCAAGAGGTGACGATGCTCACGTCGGCCACGGAACTAGAAATGAGTATAGAGAACATCACCAGAGCTATGTCGTCTTCGTCATAGAGCCGAATGACAAAAAGAGTCAGAAGAGACGGATGATGGAGGTGAATGCCACAATGTCGGCAATCCCAAAGTACATGCATTGGCCTAAACAGGAAATAACTTGGAGCATAAAGGATCATCCCAAGATCATTCTAACCCCAGGAGGTTATGATCTAGTCTTAGATCCAACTTTCATGGGCCCTGATATCAATGTGACGTTTTCCAAGGTACTGATCGATGATGGCAGTAGCATCAACATCATGTACAAGGATACCATGCTAAAGTTAGGCATTACCATTAACATGCTGGAGCCGACTAAGACAACTTTCCATGGCATCATGCCGGGATTGTCCTGTGAGCCAATTGGCAAGATCTGGGTCGACGTCTTATTCGGCAACAGAGAGAATTGTCGCACTGAAGCCATAGAGTTTGAGGTGGTTGACTTGGTCAGCTCGTATCATGCCTTACTAGGCAGGCCGACTATGGCGAAGTTTATGGCTACTCCTCACATTGCTTACTTGAAGATGAAGCTGCTAGGTCCATGTGGGGTGATCACAGTTGAAGGAGATTACAAAAGATCCATTGCTTGTGCCTCAACCGGGTCCTCACTGGCCGAGTCACTGGTCATAGCATAAGAAAAGCATCAAATGTTAGAGGTGGCAACATTGGCTAAGGCAACACAAATGTCCATGCCGGCACTCACTAATCCGCATGGCAATGTATCGTTTCAAGCTACCAAAGAGACCAAGAAGGTACAAGTGGATGAGACTTTCCCGGAGCGTACAGTTACCATTGGGGCTGGGCTCACTGACAAATAGGAAAGCGAGCTCACCAGCTTCCTCCGTGAGAATCGGGATATCTTTGCATGGTCCACACAGGATTTGCAAGGAGTTCCGAGGGAGCTGGCTGAGCACTCTCTTCATGTAAGGCCATATGCCAAGCCGATGAAGCAACCCCTCCGCCGCTTCGCCAAAGATAGGAGGAAAGTGATGGCTGCCGAGATAGCCAGGCTCTTAGCCGCTGGATTCATCATGGAAGTACTGCACCCGGATTGCTTATCAAATCTAGTCTTGGTCGAGATGAAAAAGGATGACCCGAACGTGGCAGTGGTGTGGCACATGTGTATTGATTACACGAACCTCAATAAGGCGTGTACAAAAGATCCATTCCCTCTGCGGCGGATCGATCAAGTCATAGATTCTACTGCCGGGTGTGAGTTGTTGTCATTTGTGGATGCGTATTCTGGATTCCACTAGATAACACTAAATCTGAATGATCAAATAAAGATAGCTTTTATCACCCCGTACGGGGCTTATTGCTATCGTACCATGCCATTTGGATTGAGAAATGCAGGTGCAACATATCAAAGATGCATGCAAAAATGCTTGCAGGTTCAATTGGAAAAAAATGTTCAAGTATACGTCGATGACGTGGTGATAAAAACCAAGCAAAGTCATACTCTAATTGAGGACCTACGTCAAACATTCGCAAACTTAAGAAGATTCAAACTTAACCCGTAAAAATGCACATTTGGTGTCCCGGCTGGCAAGTTACTCGGATTTCTTGTATCCAGCCAAGGAATTGAGGCTAACCCGACAAAGATCAGGGCCATCGAAAGAATGCAATTACCAAAAACCCTCAACGATGTCCAGAAGTTCACATGATGCTTGGCCTCATTTAGTAGGTTTATTAGTAGGCTAGGTAAAAAATCCCTACCACTATATCAACTGATGAAAAAATCAGACAAATTCACATGGACACAGAGCTGATAGCGCTTTCCATGAACTAAAGAAAATGTTGGCAACAACACCAATATTAGCATCACACTATCCAAAGAGCCAATGTTTCTCTATGTCGCCGCAACCAACAGAGTTGTAAGTGAAGTAATAGTGGTTAAACGCGAAGAAGAGGGCAAATCAGTCCAAAGGCCAGTTTATTACTTGAGCGAAGTGCTCTCTATATCAAAGCAGAATTACCCTCATTATCAGAAAATGACATATGGGGTATATATGGCAGCAAAGAAGCTGAAACATTATTTTCAAGAACACCCAATCCGGGTAATAAGTGAGGCGCCTATCTCAGATATATTAGGCAGCAAAGATGCCAGTGGCCGAGTCACAAAATGGGCCATAGAGCTAGCACCATATACTCCACAGTATGATAGGCGAGATGCAATTAAATATCAAGATGTTGCAAATTTCTTTGTAGATTGGATGGAAATACAATATGAACCACCAGTACCAGATCCGAATTACTGGAAGATGCATTTTGATGGATCCAAGACGAAAATGGGTTTGGGCGCCGGGATAATGCTCACATCGCCAAAGAGGGATCAGCTCAAGTATGTGTTACAGATCCATTTTGCTGCTTCCAACAACATTGCCGAGTACGAAGCACTTGTCCACGGCATCAAAGTGGCCAAAGTGATTGGCATCAAAAGGATCATGTGTTTTGGTGATTCAGCAAGTGTCTGGGAATTGGGACGCATTGGACGCAAACATGGCACTATATCGTTTCCATGTGCAACAAATTTCGGGATACTTTCACGGGTGTGAATTCCACCACGTCCCAAGAGCAGAGAATGAAGCAGCTGATGTACTATCCAAGTTAGGTTCATCTCAGCAAGCAATACCACCAGGAATATCACTGGAGCATCTTAGGAAACCATCGATCAAGCCATCACCAGAATCCGAGTCAATCAGGCTCACCCAAAAAATCAGGAGTTAGACGTTGTGCCAGTGGATATTGACTCATGGGCAGGTTCGAGTCACTCGGGGACTGATCCTTTCACCTCAGGGGTATCCGAATCACACTTAGGGACTCCTCAGGTCATGTCGGCAGAACATATGTCGGCTAAACCAATGGAAATTGATGAGAAAACAGATCCGGCACCACTGATACCAACTTGGGCGCAACCAATATTCAACTACTTAAAAGATGGAACTTTGCCAGATGATGAGATATTGGCAAGACAAACAGAAAGAAGGGCAAAAGCATACACTATAATCAACAAGGAACTGTACAAGAGAAGTGTGATGAGTGTACTACATCATTGCATCAGTTCAGAGAAAGGCCAAGCAATTTTATTTGATATTCACCAAGGAGAATGTGGGCACCATGCATCATCAAGGGAATTGGTGGCCAAGGCATTCCGACATGGGTTCTATTGGCCAAGTGCACTAGCAGAGGCACAAGAGTTAGTCAGAAAATGCAACGATTGACAGCGTTATGCATCCAAGTCGTACTTACCAACGTCTGAATTAAAGACTATACCAATCACTTGGCCATTTGCAGTATGGTGCCTGGATATGGTAGGACCATTCAAGCCAGCAAGGGGAGGCATGACTCATATATTGGTAATGATTGATAAGTTCACCAAATGGATAGAAGTGAAGCCCATCAAAAAATTGGACGGTAAAACAGCTGTCACGTTCTTAAGGGACATAATCCTAAGATATGGTTACCCACACAGTGTAATCACAGATAATGGCACAAACTTTGCTGAAGGAGCTTTTGCTCGATTCTGTGGAAAAAACCGAATAAGACTTGATGTAGCATCATTCGCTCATCCAGAATCAAATGGACAAGTTGAACGAGCTAATGGCTTAGTTCTATCCGGGATAAAACCGCACTTAATGGAACCACTCCAGAGATCACCTGGCTGTTGGATAGAGGAACTACCCTCAGTACTATGGAGTCTAAGGACAACTCCGAATCGATCAACAGGCTATACTCCATTCTTCCTTGTGTATGGGGCAGAAGAAGTTTTGCCTTCCGACATAGAGTATGACTCGCCAAGAGTAAGGCAATACTCGGAAGCCGAGGTAAAAGAGGCCCGAGAAGATGGAGTTGACTTACTCGAAGAAGCAAGGGAACTGGCATTATCCAGATCCGCTATATATCAGCAAAATCTCTGACGCTACCGTAGCCGGAAAGTTCAACCTTGTTTTTTTCGAGAAGGGGATATGGTGCTAAGGCTAGTGCAGCGCACAGCTGGAATGCATAAGTTATCACCCCCATGGGAAGGTCCATTCATTGTAAGCAAAGCATTGCACAATGATTCGTATTATCCCATAGATGCTCGTGAAGCACAAAAGAACAAAGCGGACAGAGCAGGTGATGAGACCAGAAGGCCATGGAATGTGGCACTCCTTTGCCCCTTCTACACTTAGGAGAAGCAACACATGTATCACTCGAACTCTCATACGTCAGACGCTTGTGCCGGCTATGTGCTGATAATAAAATGGTATGATTCGAAAAAACTTACTCGGGGACTGCCCCTTATGTTTATCCTTTCAATTATTTTATGTCGGCTGGCGTAACACCTAAAGCTTATTGCAGAACAAGTAGTGTTTACTCGGAAAAATCAACTCTTCGACTATGCTGTTGTCCTAAAAGACGACATCATGGCAAGCAAGAGGAAAGGATGCATGGCGAGTAAACATGAATGCCGGATAAGTACTAGGAGAAACGCGAGTCGACCTTGTGTTTTTCCGAACCCACTGCAAGTTGTACCCCATTGTGTGTTGAATGATCCTCGACCAAGTAATCTACGTTTCATATCCGCTAACTATATCCTTAGTACTTTGAGACTCTAATGTCGAATGCCAAAAAAGGTAGACAAGACCCAAAGTCAAGGAAAGGTGAAACAACAAAATGAGACTCGGGGACTTGCCCTTGGATGATTCACACTCAAAATATAACAAGATGTTTAAGCCTTATCAAAAGGCACATAACCAAACACAAGTGCAATATATATTACATTTGTACCTAGCATACCGGGGATCATCAAAGTTCAAGTATTTTTTCTAAGAAGCAGCAGGGCATCGCTTGGAGCATCTGTTGACTCAGGGGCATCAGTCGCCGAGTCTTAAGGGTCATCTGACTCGGTGGCTTCGCTTTCAGCACCCTCTTCATCAGCAACTTCGATGAGTGGTTCACCAAGGTCGAGGAAGCTGGGCCCGTCGCACCAAGCGTGCACCATAGTATACTCCATCATGGCGTAGGCTCGCTCCTGGCGTCTCTTCATCAACTCAGGATCATTCAACCACTTCCCGCCCCCCTTATGCGTGCAAGCACATCAAGATTTATGTCCTCGTACCATGAGAGCACGAACGAGAGGGCCTTGTCCACTGCAGCTCGGCCGGCCGACTCACGCCACTGATCCATCCTGTCTTTGGTGTGAAGCAGCCTTTCAACTAGGGGATCGACGAGTGTGGGTGCATCCTCATCCGGCCAGAGCATGCGGAATGCATGAATGGCTGATTTAGGCAAGTCCACGCCGCAGGACTTGAGGGTCTTAACGCACTCCGACAATACTTCGAGATGCTCTTCGTTACTCACCTCGCCATCAGCTAGGGCACCAGACTCGGCTCTCACCTTCTTCATGGCCTGAATAGCGAACATATTGGCCAAGCACCGAGTTTGCTTTGCCAAGCCTTGGCCTTGGCTTGGAGCGCGTCGAGATCCATGTTAGCCGACTCAACCGCCAACTTGGCTTCTTTGAGCAGCTCCCTGGTCTTCTCGGCGCTGGCGGCATGCTGACCTTCTTTCTCGCCAAGCTCCTCCTTCAGCCCCTTCACCTCGGCAAGATGCTTTTGCTCCATGTCAGCCATCAGCTTTTTCAGCTGAGTCACCTCGTCTCGCTCCTTCTGGAGTTCGGCTTGGTGCTTATCTTCTTATTCGAAACAAATTACTCATTAGCAACAATAGAACTATCTTGATCCGTCAGGATAACAAGACAAGAGAATTGCATGAACAGAAAACATCACCAGGAAGGCTAAGAACTTACTCTCCGTCTCGCTGATCTGCGAGTGGAGCGCGTCAATGGTGGCAGAAGCTGTGGGAAAACAGTGAGAAAAGACTAAGAAAATGAAGCAAAGAAAGATACACTGGATAAAGATATGGCGAGTACAAAGATTACCTTGGCCTTGAGTCTCGACTTGCAGCTTCTCATAGGCAAGTTCGAGCTTGCGATGCTTAAGGAGGAGAGCTTGATGCACCTTGGTGCACTCATTATGCGTAAGCTGCACAAAGGAAAAGGATAGTGAATAAATGGAAGAGTCAAGCTCAAAGCCGGATAAAGAGTGACTCCTATCTTAGAGCTTACAGCTGAATAAGTTTCTCATTCGGCAGTAACCTCGGGGACTAAGGATCGAAAGTCTAACATGCGATCTTGGCATAAGGAAATAAAAGACTGAGTTATTGCTTAGAGCTTACAGCCGAGTGAGCTCCTCACTTGGCAGTAACCTCGGGGACTAGGTGATATGTATAGCAGAAATACTCATCAACACAAAAGAGTAGGAAGATTATTTACCTTGTTCACTTCATCTGCGCGAGCCATTAAGGTGATGGCCTGCTGGGTTATATCAGAAACATCCTTAGATCCCAGCTTCAGCTTCTTGCCATCGCGGGTGCTGATCTCTTGCTCCCCAGCTGCATTCCACGCCACAGCATAGGGCTCAGCGGAACCAAGGATATTCCCGCTGAGCGTCCTAGTGAGAACTTGCCCCTTCTTCAGGGTAGTTCCTACATTGGCGCGGGTTGCAGCGGCACTGGTATGAAGGGTAACAGCTTTAGAGCCATCACCTGACCCGGCAGGCGCAGATCTGCTCGGTTTACCCGTTCGTACGAGCATTGTTGTTGGTGCGCTAGGCCGGATCTGAGGAGCGGAGCCTGGAGAGCAAACCAAAGTTGTTTGTTTTGTGGAGGTGGTCTTGCCGGATGAGATGCGAGTCGGACCAGGAGAGGTAGGCCGGGTCTGACTCTTTGATAGAAGAGGAGAGTGAGCAGATTTGTTGGGAGAAGAAAGGGGAGCCGACTAACTGGGCTTAGCAGAATCGCTGGCACCAAGATCAGGAAGTTGTTCATGTGCACCAGCTTGTGGGCTGGTGCCAGAGGAACTGGTGGCGAAGGCTTTCTCGGCGCTAGCATTGCTAGCACCAAGATCAGGAAGTTGTTCCTGGCCAGCACCAGGGGTGCTGGGCTGAGTCTCCTCCGTCGGGTGCGCCACCGGGTCTGACTGACACTGAGAAGCATGAGCCTCAACAGTGGGAGCCTCGACTCGGACCGGTTTCTGCACCGTAGAATCAGTCAGAGCAGGTGCAGGCTTTAGCGGCGAGGCGATGGTAGGAGCAGCCTGGTTAGCCGACAGAGGCGCAACGCTGAAAACAACAAGACACACATAAGAAAACAGTAGCAACGCATAAGAAGGAAAAATATATTATAAGCAGAACACAAAAGCTTACCCGATGACAACCGGATCACGTGGTGTGCGACGTGTGACTCGGCGCCCAGCAACTTTGCGAGTCTCAGCCAGCATGGCAGCAACAGAAGCAGCAGGAGTAGCCTTGCTCTTTTTGGCTGGCTGAGTACTGGAGGAGGCCCTGCGTCGCTTATTCGGCTTGGCGATGGGGATTTTGCCGACTCCGCCCACGGCGAGAGGTGGAGTGTCATGTACCTGGCCAGATGCATAAGTAAATGATAGGCTTACTCGAATAAGTTAGAGGGCTAAGGTCACAAGGCAAGTACCTCCAAAATCTTACAATCATCATCCTCATCATCGTCAGACCAATCTTGTAAGGGGTTTCGAGATCCCAAAGTTGAAGCAGCAGCCGCATGCGGAATGGGCATGAAGCACTCCAAATCATACTCGACTTCGTTGGAGTCGGAGCGATCCTCGTTGTAAGCGCTAGGAGGGACAGTATTGTCATCAACCTGGTGAACAAGGTTCTGCGAAAGACAAACAGAATAAGTATCGGAAACTAAACTGAGAGGAGCAAACAATCTAAAGCTGGCTCGGCAGTAAAAGTGACTCGAAAAATTACCCAGGGGACATGCTTGACCCGGCTAAACGGAGGGCAGCTCCAATCCCAATCATCCGCCAAGTTCAGTTTGAAGATCGAGCTTACTCTGCGAGCCACATAATCATGGGTAAGCTCCTTCGTGGAGTGCCAAGTGGGGTCATGGGAGCCACTCATGAAGCACATCTTTTGGCTCCTGGCTTGGATAGGACTTACCCGACATGAGATGAAGGTGCACATGAGGTCCGTGTTGGCGATATGAAATTTCTCATCCGGCGATAGCAACCTTTCCAAGATCACATTGGCCTCATTCACCGCAGCATCTTGGTCGCGCGGGTCAAGCTGCCAGAACTTCTTGCTGGGGACCTCGTCCGAGAAAGGGGGGAGTCGGATGTAATCGGTGGCCCTGCTGTTTTTGACATAGAAGAAAGTCCTATGCCATTTCTTGGAAGAGTCAAGGCCAGTGACCCGAGGAAAGATGGAGTCTCTCCTGGGTGTGATGCTAGCGGCACCGCATCGAGTCGATTTCTTCTCGGCTCGGGGAGCACAAGGCTGAGGGACAACTTGCACCCTAAAACTAAAATATTTGGCCCACAGAAGAACTGTAGGCCAAATGCAAAAATAGGCCTCGCAAGCAGAAATAAAGCAGGAAAGGGAGCCAATCGCATTGGCTGGAAGATGGAAGGTGGAGAGAAAACAGGCAAAGAAACTGCTCACTGGCAGAGCGAAACCTCGCTCAAAATGAGAGAGGAAAACTACCCTTTCATTCGCATCGGGTTTGGGGGAGATCTCACCGACGGGAAGACGGCAGTCAACCTGGAGCGGGATGCGCCTGGTGGAGCGGAGCCATTCGATCTCCTCGATGGAGACCTCTAAACCCTCCCAGCCACCACGCTCGCCAGCAGGAACCTCCTGTTCTTTAGCCCCTTCAACGTTGTCGCGTGCGTCCATGATCCTCCTTGACTCAATATCCTCCACCGTTGGAAGAGGTTTGGAAGAACAAGGACCCGTAGTGGAATGAGAAGAGGAAAAGGGCAATCGCAGGGCAAGAGCAGAAGGCAAGAAGAACCGCATAGGAGGAAGTTGGATTTTGGAGGCGCAAGGAAGAAGAAGAGGCAATGGGGAAACTGAACGGGCGAGGGAAGTTGCAATCCCCTCACCCCTACTTATGGGCAGTAAAACCCCAATCGTGGGATCCCCTGCACCGTGCGGCCAGCGTGTGGCCGTGTACCCGGTCGAGTGAGCCAATCAGCGGGCGCCACGTGACAATAGTACATGAAAAATCCCCTACCATAGTGACGGGGAATAACTGCACAGCCGTCACTGTGCAGTCAGGGCTTGGAACAAAATTTGAGGCAAGTTACCATGATTACCAGCTGTCAGTGACTGAAGCATGCCGAAAATGACTCGAAATTGGCCAAAATGACTCGGCACGAGGCAAAAACAAGCCAGAAAGTCAAAGAATAGACCCGAAAACTGTTAGACAGACTCGGCAAGATGCGAAATCGCGCCAAACAGTGCGCCATAAGCAAAGAATAAGGACAAAAGAAAAAGTTCCAATTATATTAAAGGAACTTGGAGACGCCTAACAGCTAGAACTGCTGGACCTCACCAGCTTCGGGTACTAATGTCGGGGGGATAGCTCCCGGTAGGGTCACAAGGGGTAAAACACAGCCCAGCTTGGCTTACGCCGAGTAAACAAAGAACCATACCGAATAAGTACGGGCGGGTAAAATGATCATATGCGGCCGACATATTCTCTATGTCGGCTCGTATAGGACAAAGATGTTAATCTTGCAGGAACCAACAAGCCGAGTCTCCCGAGAAGGGGCCGAGTCAGATAGGACACGTGGCACCTTTCCGAGTGAGGATCAGGAGGGACCATGGTAAAGCATGGTCAAAAGAGAAGAGCGACGCCGGGTGACACGAAAGGAGCCGGGTGACACCCAAAGCAAGGGATGGCATACAAAGTTACTGCGTGACGCCAAAAGGAACCGGAGGTGACGTACCAGAAGACCGTTAGCTGTCTAGCTCTGTGGACTGGGCCACTGGGCTTAGGGAAAGCCCATGACCCTGCCCGCATAGTAGGGACCAAGATCCAAACAGTAACCCTAGAACCCAAAGGGGTATAACCTAGCTAGCACTGCCTATATAAGGAGGGGCATAACAGTAGTAGAAGGAGGTTGGACCAAGTAGGGAACTATTGCATAGAACACTAGTTCATACAGCTCAAGGAGCACTTGTAACCTAGAGCAGCAATAAAATTCCTAAGTGTGGAGAGTTCATCTTGTTCTTCGTGCATGGCAAGACCGTGCACTCCCTCCCCGGTGACCACAAGCACCCATTCGGCCCCCAACTTAAGCCTACCCATGGCATCTGCCATGACACCACCATGACACCGGGGAAGCAATAGCTACCCTAGTGAGGTTAGTAGGAACCTTGATAGTTTAGTTCTTGTTTTTAATTTTGTTAGTTTGCTTTCAGTCTTTATTTGAAAAAACAAAAAAATTATTTAAGTATTTTAATTCTTGTTTTTTACTATTATAAGTTTTTATTTAAGAAAATCCAAAAAGATAGGAAATATGGCTGAAAAGAAGCTTGGGGAGTTTGCAACTCCCAACAATGATTATTAGCGTACTCCTATTACCCAGCCAACAATTACTGCTGAATATTATGAAATTAAGCCCCATTATTAAAGTTTGGTTCAACATAATCAATTTGGAGGCTCTGCTGTTGAGGATGCAGGTATACACTTAAATACTTTCACTGAAATATGTGATATGATGCGCATTAAAGATGTTGACCCTGATGTGGTTAAATTGCGCTTATTTCCTTTATCTCTTAGAGGAAGAGAAAAATAATGGTTGCTATCTTTGCCTAGAAATACTATTGCATCATGGGTGGAATGTACTTCTTTATTCATGACTAAATTATTTCCACCTGCAAAGACTATGCAACTAAGATCTAATATTACTGGTTTTAGATAGGAAGAGCGTGAGCCACTAGTGCTTGCATGGTACAGAATGAAAGAATGCATGAGAAACTGTCCCAGCCATGGGATGGAAGATTGGTTAATTCTCCATTTATTTTATAATGCTCTTAACCCTATATTTGCAGCTAGAGGAACATTCATGGGTAAACAAATTACCGAAGCAAAGTAGCTTCTAGACAATATGCAAGACAACCATGCCCAATGGCATGTGGAAAGATCAAAATACAAAGAAGGTGAACTCTGTCACACCTCAATAAAATGAAGAACTCAATGCTAAGATGGATGAGCTCATATTAGCCATCAAAGGTAAGGAAACCCAGGTAAGAGCTATCCCAGAATCCAATATTCAAGAAGTAGACTTCATAGCTCATAATAATTATACCCCTTCTTGGAAGAAGAACTATAATCCTAATTTCCAAAAACATTATTCTAGTCTTGTAGGTAACACTAATAATAATATGGGATCAAGTAATGGTAGTATCCAATAAACTCTTAAGTCCTTTATGGACTCACAAAATGAGCAAAATAATATCCTAGTTAAGATAATGGAGAACCATGATAATATGCTTAGAAAACTATCTAACAAGATATAAGTTTGAGGAATGATTTACATGCCCTCCAAGAAAGAACAAGGAGTGTTGAGGCATAGCTAGGTAAGATAATCGAGAGTCAAACTCTCATTCTAGATAAATTTGCAGGTAAAGCTGAGCCCAATCCAGTTGAAGACCTCAAGATGATAAGAATCCAAAGGGAGGAGCCTAAAGAACTTGACTATAGCAATGCCCTTCACCAAATTACATAGTTGATGATCTTGTAAAAAGGATAAATATAAAGATTCCGGTAAGTGAAGGAAATGAGGAAGCCATGTATCAACACTTTGTTAATCAAGTAGCTATAAAGGTACGTGAACTTGAGGAAGAATATAAGAAAATTGCTGAAAAATTACCTGTAAAGGTTGATGATATTTTTGAGCCTACTATTAAGATTAAAATTGGGACTAATGAGATAGCAGCACTTTGTGATTTAGGTGCAAGTATTTCAACAATTCCAAAAAGTCTTTTTAATAACTTAAATCTTGGCTGCTTTGAAATCACCGAGTTAAAATTACATCTATCAGATTATACCTACAAATAAGCAGTAGGAAAGGCTGGCCTGCTCTTATTGATTTTGTTATCATTGACATGTCTGAAGATGTTACTGCTCCTATCATATTAGGACGTCCATTCTTAAGAACTATTAAGTCTTTGATTAATCTGCATGAAGGGAACGTGAAGCTTCAATTGCCTTCGTGGCATCCTTTTGTTATACATTTTCCCAGGAAGAAGAAAGCCAAGCATGATGAGAAGGAGGCCATCAGTTTGAAGGCAAACTATTTTGGAGTGGGAGTTCCACTCATCTGGCTTAAGTGAGCAACATCAAGGTCAAGCTATTTGACCATAAAACAACGCTTCATGGGAGGCAACCCATATGAAATAAAGGTTTGAGTAAGGTTTTTAGTTTTAGTTTAAGTTTTATGTTGAATAAAGAGTGCTAGAAAACTCCAGTTGAGGAGGAGAGATTCAGTGGTACTAAAATTCCCGTTTTATACATGCTAATGTTGGTCGACAATTTAGTCTATCATTTTTCTGTCACAACATGGTGTTTCGCTAAGTTTTAGTTTAAGAAAGAATTCTCGAAGAAATAGAATTTTTTTGACGACTATAGTACCTTTAATGACCAACTATACGGCGGGAATAAAAATTGCAGCCATATAGTTCCGGCCATATAGATATTTATGCCATCGACAAATTTTCTTCTCCAGATACAGAAGGTTTAACGACCAACTATACGACAGGGATAAAAATCCCAGCCGTATAGTTTCGGCCTTATAGATATCGCCGCTAGGAAAGAAACCCTAGAAACCCTATTTTTTTGCCGTCAGACCAACTATACGACGGGAATAAGTATTCTGGCCATATAGTTCGTCCGACCACTTAAAAGCATGGGAAGGTACCCCCAACACCAAAAATTCAATCCTTTTTCTCTCTTCTACCTCCGAACTCTCTCAAAACCTCAAGGGACCTTCATCTCTACTCAATTTCGTCCAATTTCCTTGCAAAAAAGTGATCTACGGTATATTTCTCCTCCAATCCTCCAATTACTCTATGCAAATTCATCTCTGATCAATTCTTATTATCAATCTACGGTGAGACCTACTATGAAGTAATTGCCATGTTTTTCTTGCCTAGATTATTATTTTGTGGAGATTCTTTAGTGTTCTATGATGAGGAATATGGTATGCCTATTATTGTTGGATCAAAAAGTTTTATTTTTGTATTTCTTATTATTTTAGAACACAAACATGATACTCCCAATTTGCATCACCATTCTATATCATAATTTACCTCTATTCATTGATATTTGTCTTATTATGAGGTATTACTTATGATTTTTCATCTGTTTATGCATGTTGGATGATTCTTGGAGGATGGACTGCCGGAGTCTAGATTCTGATGGAAAAGAAGGCGTTCTGGTGCAATTTCGTGAAGATCAGAAAAATATCAGAAAAATATGGAAACATATTATTTTACTAGAAGACGAAGGAAGCCAGAAGGAGGGATGAAGTGGGGCCTTAGGGGGACCACACCCCTAGGCGCGGGCCCACCTGAGCCCGCGCCTAGGGTAGGTGTGGCCCACCTGCCTGGCCTCCGACGCCCCTTTGCCTATATCTTCCCTTCAAAACCCTAAGGCTCGGGGAGCGACCACATATAGGTTTCCGCCGCCTCTAGGGGGCGGAAAACACCAAGAGAGAAAGATCTCTCCGGCAGGCATATTTCTACTAGGGGAATTCCTTCCCGGAGAGGGGAGACCGTCGCCATCAACACCGTCATCAAGCTAGGCTTCATTGGGATCATCATCATCATCATCATCCACAACATCATATCCACCAGCACCATCATCACCGCTCCGTCCCACTATAACAATTGTGTTGGATATTGCTTTAGTTCTTAGGGGAAACTTTTCCCGGTGTTGATTACTATTGTAGTTGATGCTTGTGAGTGGAACCATTGGATTATTGTTTATGTTCAGATTGTTATCCATTATCATACCATCTTTGATCTTGATCCATATGATGTATTATGAGTAGTTCGTTTAGTTCTTGAGGACATGGGAGAAGTCATATTGTTAGTAGTGAATCTGTGATGAGTTATTATTCAATGGTTTAGTATTTAAGTTGTGGTGCTATTCTTGTAGTGGTGTCATGTGAACGTCGACTACATGATACTTCACCATTTATGGGCCTAGGGGAATGCATTGTGTATTTGGCTACTAATCGCGGGGTTGCCGGAGTGACAGAAACCTGAACCCCCATTAGGACACCTTTGCAGAAGGGAGCGTAGGATCTCAGAGTTTAAGGCTGTGGTTAGATTTATATCTTAATTACTTTCCTGTAGTTACGGATGTTTGCAGGGGGTTTAATCACAAGTATGTATTAGTCCTAGGAAGGGCAGTATGTTAGCACAGGTTCACCCACACAACACTTACAAACACCAGAGAAGAGTACTCAGCTATTTGAAGCGAAAGCACTTGACATAATTCCCATGTGTCCTCGAGAATGTTTGGTCCTTATAAGTATTTCCACCGGCTTGTCCTTTGCTAAGAAAGGATTGGGCCACTTGCTCCGTTTGTTCGTTACTTCTGTTACTTGCTATTTTTTGTTGCCTTGTCAGAAAACCACTAAAAATCCGTTTGCTAAGTATTCATAGGGATTTCCTTCTCCATACCACTGTCCAGCACCTTCTACTCCTCGTTGGGATCGACACTCCTATTTATCGAAAGTACTACGATACACCCCCTATACTTGTGGGTCATCAAGACTATTTTCTGGCACCATTGCCGGGGAGTGAAGCGCTATTGAAGAGTGGAACTGGTAAGGGAAACTTTCACTATGAGTATTTCTTTTGTTACTGCTTGTTACTTTGTTTCCAATATGGATAACCCACTTGGTTTTCTGTTTGGGAAAACTACTACCACTGCTAGGGTAGTAGATGAACCACCTCCTGTTGAGATAGATCCTTTTAAGATACCTACAAGTATTGTTAATCGTGTTATGGATAATTATTATTTTGGGAATGGAACTGTCCATCCTGGTGATCACTTGCTTTTTATCCATGAATTATGCGGGTTGTTTAAGTGTGCAGGTATCACAACTGAACAGGTGAAGAAAAAGTTACACTCCATATCCTTGAAAGGGAGAGCTAAGGAATGGTATAAGCTGCTGAAGAATGGACAATCCATGGAATGGGAGGAGATGTCATCTCTCTTTTACTCTAAATTTTATCCTCCCCGTGAGATTCATAAGGATAGAAATCTTATATATAACTTTTGGCCTCTTGATGGAGAGAGTACAGGTCAAGCTTGGGGGAGATTAAATTTACTAATTCTTAAATGTCCTATTCATGAACTCCCTAACAATATTATTCTCAATAAATTTTATGCTAGGCTTTCTCTTCATGATAAAGATTTCCTAGATGCTTCTTGTGCTAGATCATTCACACGTATGAAGGAAAAAGCTAAATGGGATCTACTAGACCTTATTCAAGAGAACACTGAAGCTTGGGATAATGAGAAAGGAAGAAAGTCAAGTATAAACTATGATTATGAATGCATTAAATCCTTTATGGGAACTGATAGCTTCCGTGATATTAGCAATGAGTTTGGTCTTGATACTAAAGTCCTTGCGAAATGTTTTAATGCTTTTGCCTCTTATATTGAGATTCCCATGAAAGAGTGGGACAAGTACCATGCTCCTTAGACATTGTTACCCACGTTCCTGCCAATGTAGAGGTTTGTACTGTTGATCCTATTTTGCCTGAACCTTATGTTGAGAAGATCCCTTTTCCCTCCAAGGTAAGGGAACACTCTATTATGCCTAATGTGGTTAGCAAAAGCACAAAGAAAACTGTAGGGTCCGATGAGCTTATTGATATCAAGCCTGTGGTAGCTATTGTGAAAGATCTTATCACTAGAAATATAGAGGATGAGCATATTGTCTTCTTTGAAGATGCTACTAATATTGTTTCTCATCCTAAGAAAGTTAGAAAAGCTAGTGTCCCTGTGCTTTCTGTTAAAATTGGTAGTCATAGCTATTATGGTTTATGTGATATTGGTGCTAGTTCCAATGCTATTCCTTATGAGCTTTACAGGGAAATTATGCATGAGATTGGTCCTTGTGAGATTGAGGACATTGATGTGGTCATTCACCTTGCTAATAGAGAGCAAGTTTGCCCCATTGGCATTGTAAGAGATGTGGAGGTCCTTTGTGGTAAGATTAAATATCCTGCTAATTTTCTAGTACTTGGTAAAGAATCTAGTAAAACCTATCCTATTATCTTTGATAGACTCTTTCTGAACACTTGTGGGGCTATCATAGATTGTAGGAAGGAAAAAGTTTTGACTAAGTTTGCTGGAGAGTCTTATGAGTTTAATTTTTCCAAATTTTCCAAAACTCGTTATGAAAATGAACTGCCTGATGAGGATTTCAGGGTTGAACAACTTTCTGCTATTTCTCTTGCTCCTAAGAATGCCTTGCAGCAGTTCATGGAAGAGCATGAAAGTGATGCCTTCATGAAGGAAAGAAATGAGATTGATGAGGCTTTCCTTCGTCAGCCTGAGTTACTTAAGCATAATTTACATGTGGAAGATTTGGGTACCACACTACCACCAAAAGGGGACCCTGTTTTTGAATTAAAACCTTTACCTGATGATCTTAAATATGCTTATCTTGATGATAAGAAGATATATCCTGTTATTATTAGTTCTAAACTTTCAGGAAAGGAAGAAGAAAGGTTATTGGAGATATTGAAGAAACATCGAGGAGCTATGGCCTATACTCTTGATGATTTAAAGGGGATTTCTCCTACTATATGTCAGCATGCTATTAATATAGAGCCTGATGCAAAACCAGTTGCTGAGCACCAACGTCGTCTAAATCCTAAGATGAAGGATGTGGTAAGAAATGAGGTATTAAAACTCCTTGATACTGGTATTATTTATCCTATTGCTGATAGTAAATGGGTTAGCCCTATTCATTGTGTTCCCAAGAAAAGGGGAATAACTGTTGTGCCTAATGAGGATAATGAGCTTATACCCCAAAGAGTAGTAGTTGGGTATAGAATATGCATTGATTTTAGAAAGATTGATAAAGTTACTAAGAAAGATCATTATCCTTTGCCCTTTATTGATCAAATGCTTGAGATGTTGTCCAAAAAGACTCACTTTTGCTTTCTTGATGGTTATTCTGGGTTTTCTCAAATCGCTGTGAAAGCACAGGACCAAGAGAAAACTACTTTCACTTGTCCCTATAGTACTTATGCTTATAGGCGTATGCCTTTCGGTTTATGTTATGCTCCTGCTACCTTTCAGATATGTATGTCTGCTCTCTTTCATGGTTTTTGTGAAGAAATTGTGGAGGTTTTCATGGACGATTTTTCCTTCTATGGAACTTCTTTGATAACTGTTTGCACAACCTTGATAAAGTTTTGCAGAGATGTGAGGAAACCAACCTTGTTCTTAACTGGGAGAAATGCCATTTCATGGTTAATGAAGGGATTGTTCTTGGACACAAGATCTCTGAAAGATGTATTGAAGTTGACAGAGCCAAAATTGAAGCAGTTGAAAAGATGCCTTGTCCTAGAGATATCAAAGGTATTCGCAGTATCCTTGGTCATGCTGGTTTCTATAGGAGGTTTATTAAAGATTTCTCCAAAATTTCAAAGCCCCTTACTAATCTTCTTCAAAAAGATGTACCTTTTGTTTTTGATGATGATTGTAAGGAAGCCTTTGAAACTTTGAAGAAAGCTTTGACAACTGCTCCTATAGTCCAACCACCTGATTGGGGTTTACCTTTTGAAATTATGTGTGATGCTAGTGATTTTGCTGTGGGCGCTGTCCTGGGACAACGTGTTGACAAGAAGTTAAATGTCATTCATTATGCTAGTAAGACTTTGGATGCTTCTCAAAAGAATTATGCTACTACTGAAAAGGAGTTCTTAGCTGTAATCTTTGCTTGTGATAAGTTTAGACCTTTTATTGTTGATTCCAAGGTTAATATTCATACTGACCATGCAGCTATTAAATACCTTATGACGAAGAAGGACGCTAAGCCTAGGATTATAAGGTGGGTGTTGCTTTTGCAAGAGTTTGATCTACATATTGTGGATAGGAAAGGTGCTGATAATCCTGTTGCTGATAATTTATCTCGTTTGGAAAACATTTCTTTTGAACCTTTGCCTGTTAATGATAGTTTTCCAAATGAGCAGTTAGCTGCAATAAGGGTAAGTCCACATGAGAGTCCTTGGTATGCTGATTATGCTAACTTTATTGTTTCCAAGTATTTGCCTCCAACCTTTACAGCCCAACAAAGAAGGAAATTCTTTTATGATCTAAGGCATTACTTTTGGGATGACCCACGCTTATATAAAGGAGTAGATGGTATTATGTGAAGATGTGTTCCAGAATTTGAACAACAAGAAATATTGAGAAAATGTCTGTCACATCCCAAGATTTTGAAAATTGGGACTAGAAAAAAATGCATTTGCATGTCATTGATAAGCATTGCATTACATTCATAAAAATTTGAATTGCAAAACACTATATTGAAGCCTTCATTTGAATCACTAAAATGCACCTACAAATGAATATACAAGGATTTATAAATCCACTACTTGCAAAATAGTAAAATGATTACAAATATGATCCTAATGTGATCTAAATGATTTTAGAAAATTTTGAAGACAAAAATCGTTTCATTTGGAGTTATAAATAAAAATATACAATAGAATTACTAAAATAGAAAAGAATAAAAAGAAAACAAAAAAATAACCTACCCCGGCCCAGCCCACGAGCCCACCTGCCACCACCCCTATCTACCGCGCGCGCAACACTGGAAGTAGCAGCAGCCAGCAGCATAGAGCATCGCGCAACGTAGCGGTAGCACAGCCAGCAGCCCACGCAGCACAGCAGCAGCCCGCGCCCTCTCCCTCTCACTGCTAGGCGGGACCCACCAGGTCGTCTTCCACCCAGGAAGAGATCGAGGCCAGTACGAACCGCCGCCGCAAAATTCTACGAATCCGGCCGATTTCGCTCGACCCCGTGGCCCCTCTTGCACGCCACGCCACCATATAAACCCCCGCACCCGCCTCTCGTTTCTCTTTTGATTTTCTTGAAATCCTAGCAGAGCTCAAACCGATCTCGCCGCCGCCGCTCTCGGAAGCTCGAGGACGAGCACGAGTACGTCTCCCCCGAGCCCTCTTCGCCCCTCCATCGTCTCTCCCTTGATGCGCATATTCTTCCTGACCATTTCGCCCCTCCGCAGATCGCTTTGCCTCCATAATTGCCGCCGAGCACCGACGCGCCTGCCTCCAGCCGTCCGCCGCAGCCGCCCGAGGAAGCTTCGCACCTCGCCAAGACCACCCCCGTGACCGCCTCACCCTCCCGCGTCAAGTACACCACCGCCACGCCGCCGAGGACCGCCGGCGCACCACCAGCCCGCGCCACCGAAGCCCCGCCGCCGCCGCCACGTCATCGCCACCGGCGAGCTCGCCACGAACGCCCTCCACCGTCAGATCGACTTAAGATCCAACGGCCAGCAACAGCCCCAGCACCGAACAGGTACCCACCAACCACAGCGCGCCATGTGGCGCCGGGTCCGTGCAGTCAGCGCGGTCAGCGTTGACCTCTCTGGAAAAAAAATACAAAACGTTTAAAAATTGCAGAAATTGTGTCAAACTTGTAAAATTCATATAAAAAGATTGGTACGTCCAAAAATAGCATATAATATATCAATAGATTCATAAAACTAAGTAGATTATTAATATCAAGTTAGATCTAACTTTTACAGTACGTGTTTACTGTAATAATTTAATTAGTTTTAATGGTCTTTTAGGTTAATAAATTCATAGTAAAATATCTACTGGTCCAAAAATCACAAATAATATATCAATGGATTCACAATTGTATGTAGATCATCAATATGCCAATGGTTCTGGCAAATAATATAAGGTTTTGCAGTAATTAAATAAATGGTTTAATGGATTATTTAGAGTAATAAATTGATAAGAAAATAAATATTGATCATAAAATTACAAATACTATGTCCCTGAAATCACAATTCCGTGGAGATTGCAGATATTATTTTAGTTTGATTTTTAGACAGCATAAAGTATTTAAATTATTTTAAACCCATTAAACACTATTTAAATCATACAAAAAGATCTATAACTCCTACTAGGGTGAATCCAACGCCTACTGGTTCAGAATAATGCCCTCTAACTAGTAGACCCAAGAAACAAATTTAATTCGACAGTTAGAATAGTCGTTACAACAAAAATATTAAAAACCCTATATTGGCAAGTAATTATTAATAACAAGTACTCCATTGCACTAATTGGCCTCTTACATGCATCATATACTTCAGTATTGTTTAGAGAACTAAAGTAACAACCATTGTGACTTATTAAATTGTCATGCATGCATTTGTTGTATTTGTTTAATCTCTATGTGCTATTGTTTATGTTGTATGCAATTGTTTGCTCGATAGATTGCGAGGAGTGCAACGTGTGTGATTGAAACGAGTGTTTGAACGACTCCACTAAATATCAAGGCAAGTAGATGGTACTTTGTTCATGATGTTGTCCTATTATTTTCAATGCATTGTCGTGTATTTTGTAGATGCATGTGTAGGAAATTACTATCGCTATGCTATGTCCTATTATGTGGTAGGATTTTTCCTGTAGATGAACCACCGTTTGTAGATGTGCTTAGCCATGCTATGATGAACGAGGGCTGGATTACATCACTAAAGGTTGTTTCTAAATGTGTTGGTTTCCGAAAACTAAAAACAACTTAATCAATGATTCTCCTGGGTGTGATGGGATTGATAATTTTTGGTGGTATCATTGCGGAAAGGCACCCAGGTATCAAGATAAAATGATTGGCTTATTTATTTTGTAGCTTACGTGTACAACCATGTGCCAATAATGAAATGGGAGGTTGGTTGGACTCAGTAGGTTGTGGTAACTTGAAACCACGTATTCAGAGATGTAGAATTTTGGTAGGTTGGACCGGTGCGTGTCGGGTTTGGGGAGCTACTTCCCGAACGGTCCCTTCTTGGACTTCTCCCTATCATCACCCAATATGAGAGTGGTGGTACGAGCTAGGCTCACTACTAGGAAAATGGCTATAGGTAATGAGTACATCCGTGGCTCACATTGTCGAAGTGCCCCACGGCTAAAACAGGCGTGGCTCACCTATGGGCAGTGCCCTACTAGTAACTAGAACAACCGTGACGCACATGGTTATAGTGCGCCACAGATATGTGTGGGCCAGGGTCCTGCTGGCCGCACGCCAGATACCCGTAGCGCACATAGGATAGGTGCGCTACGGTTGTTAGTGTCAACCGTGGCGCACATGGAGGGGGTGCGCTATGCCTAAGCGCATGCCTCTCTGCTCTGTAAAACGGGCAGACACATCCGTGGCGCACTATGGCCTGTGCACCACGGATGTTATTATTCCCTGTGGCGCACTGGAGCCACGTGCGCCACGGATGTGGCGACCCTTTTTTTGGCAGCTCCACTTTATGCACATGTGTGATCATCCACCACCCCACACTTCACTTTCCCCTTCTTCTTCCTCCTTAGATCTAGTCGGGATCCTTCTCCTTCCCACCTCAATTTCTCCACTCATTCACCATTTTTAGCATGTAGAACTTGCCTTGGATGTTACATACGTAATAGAGGAAGCTCTCCGGTCTCTCATCTCTCCTTCTCCGGGTCTCACAAGACCTCTCCTTTCCATCTTCTCGCGATCGGTCTCTCATCTCGGTAAGTTGTCCATGTAAGGATGTGTTCATGTGTATATGGATGATATGCTCATATGTATGTAGATGATCAATGCTCATGATGTGTGTATGGAGAGGATCTCGATGGTCATGTGTGTGTGTGTGTGTATATGGAGAGTATCGATGATGCTCATGCATGTGTGTATGGATAGGATAATGATATGTTCATGTGTGTATGGATCAGTCTCTCTCTCTTGTGTTTGTGTGTGAACAAGTTGCCATTTGTTTTGCCAAAATGTTGATTCATTTCCATTTTGGCAAGACTTTGGCATTTCGCAAAGGTCCTAATTTTAGGATAGGTCATGCCGAAATTTTCTATCGACCATTGCATGCATGCATTCATTATGTGGTTCTAATAGACTTCTAATTGTACCGTGTACACCGTGCAGGCAAAAATGGTCCGCATAATGAGCGAAGGCATTGTGGCTCGATTTTTGAAATGTGCGACAGCCGACATGATATGAAATAACAAGACGAATATAAGATGTCCGTGCAGAAGATGCAAACTCAACTGGGTGATCGACCCAGATTCCGGGAATCTGCAGGCGCACCTGCTCCGCCATGGTTTCATGGATGGATACACGCTGGATAGCGATGATGAAGACGATGGAGACGGTGCGGTGGGAACATGATGATCATCATCACGGCAAGAATGGGCGAGATGATGAAGAGTCTCTGGAGATGGTGAAGGTGCGAAGCGATCGGGATGATGATGATCTAGATGCCGATGGCGATGGAACAACGTCAGGCTGGATGCGGACCCTTATGTGCAAGAGCTGCTTCAAGCATTTAGTAACGCCAGGGCTGCCGCTAGAGAAAGCCAAGCTTGCACAACTTGAGAAAGACGCGGTTACTCCATTGTATGAAGGATGCAGGCCCGATGATACCCGGTTGAATGTAACGCTCAAGGCTATGGAGATGAAGGCAAAACACAAATTGAGCGACGCAAGATTCGGCGATATGATGGCATTCTGGCACGATCGTCTCCCGGAGGGGAACACATGTCCAACTAGTATCGAGGACGCCAAGAAAATCGTTTGTCCTCTCGATCTACCGCAGGTTAGATATCACGTGTGCATCAACGATTGCATCATTTATCGAGGCGAGGACACAGAGAAAACCACATGTCCGATGTGCGGCACGAGTCGATACAAGAAAGGGAAGAAAGAACCTCGAAAATTGGTATGGTACTTTCCTATCACTCCTCGTCTGCAGCGCTATTTCGCGGACCCTAAGGAAGCAAAGCTCATGCGATGGCATGCGGAAAGGAAGAAGCCAGGAGATGAAGATGATGACCCCGAAAAGGATGAGCTGCTGACGCACGCTTTAGATGCTAGCCAGTGGAAAGCATTGGACCTTGAATTCCCAGAGTTCGGTGGAGATTCGAGGAACATCAGGCTTGGTGCAAGCACCGATGGACTCAATCCGTTCGGTAGCCAGAGTAGCACACACAACACTTGGCCCGTGTTTATATGGATGTACAACCTCCCTCCATGGTTGTGCATGAAGAAGAAGTACATACAAATGAGTATGCTAATTCAAGGGCCGAAACAACCTGGTACCGACATCAATCTGTATCTCGGATTGTTGAAAGAGGAGCTAGCCACGTTATGGGAATCTGGAGCCAATACTTACGACGCCATCACTTAAGATTATTTCACTATGAGAGCCACGTTGGTCACTACGGTGCAAGACTATCCAGGTTGCGGGTATATCTCGGGGCAGGTTATCCAAGGATTCCGCGCATGCGTTAGGTGCATGGATAACACAAGCTATCTCCAACTAGAGAAAGATCCAGGGTCTTTCAAAACCGTGTTCATGGTGCACCGGAGGTGGCTCGGCAAGAATGATCCATGGAGAAAACGTGGAGACCTGTTCGATGGAAAATCCGAGACCCGAGGAATCCCAGAGCGTAGGAGAAGCGAAGAAGTGGAAGAGTTGCTCAAAAACTAGAAAGATTGTCCTAAGCCTGGAAAGAAGCGAAAGAGGCAGCAAGACAAGCCGTTGATGAAGGTATGGAAAACAAGGTCTGTTTTCTGGGAGTTGCCATACTAGAAGTTTCTCCGCACACCTCATAGCCTCGACATCATGCATATCACGAAAAACGTGTGCGAGAGTTTGGTCGCCACCATAATCAACATGCCAGATAGGACAAAAGATGGTCCGAAAGAAAGGCACGACCTGATATTCATGGGTATCTGGAAGGAGCTTCACGGAGGACGCACTACTCCTGATGATCAGGAATATGACGATGATCATGAGTCGGAGACGACACAAGGTCATCGGAAGGGTAAAAAGTTCAAGAAGAACGAATATTACGGCCCTCCTTCTTGCTTCACTGTATGCTAGGATGAGATCAAACAGTTTTTCAAGTGCCTTCTAGGAGTCAAATTTCCTTACGGCTACGCGGCAAGATAAGCAGATATGTAGACGAGGCGAAGCAGACGTTTAGTGGCATGAAGTCTCACGACTGTGCCGTGCTAATGACGCAGGTACTTCCGGTTGCACTAAGAGGGATAATGGACGAGCACGTCCGTGAAACGTTATTTGGCCTCTGCATGTTTTTCGACGTCATCTTTAGGAAGTCGATTGGCGTGAATCAGCTCGGGAGGCTACAGGAGGAGATCATGGTGATACTATGTGAGCTTGAGGTCTACTTCCCACCCGCATTCTTCGACATTATGGTGCATCTGCTGGTCCATGTCGTGGAGGACATCGTCCAACTCGGGACGATGTTCCTCCACAGCATGATGGCGTTCGAAAGGATGAACGGACACATCAAAGGATACGTTCGCAACAGGTCCCGTCTAGATGGAAGCATAGCCAAGGGCTTTCTGGCCGAAGAGTGCATCTCTTTCTGCATGAATTATCTAGACATCGAGAACCCTGTCGGTCTTCCCGTCAACAGGCACCTTGGCAAGCTCGACGGATCTAGTCACCGAGAGGGTCTTCGCATACTGCATGTAGACTTCGATTTTCGACGCGCAGACTTTGATCGAGAAAACCTCGTCGCGCTACAGCATTTAGAACTGGTCGATCCTTGGGTACAGAAGCACAAATGGTTAATCGAGAAGAAGTACAGTGACCGGGGAATACAGAGGACGTAGGGAGAAATAATAAAAGAGCACAACTCAGATTTCACGTGTTGGTTTAGGCAGACGCTCCTTCATAATCCCCTGCGATCGCATTCTTATGACACGGAAAAGATCATATTCACCTTGTCGCAGGGACCGATGCAAAACCTGGTGACCTATCAGGTGTATGATATCAACGGCTACACATTCTACACGGAGGAAAAGGACAAGTGTGATTATCAGAACTCAGGCGTAACGTCGGAATTCTACACCGATGACAACGTTAAGGAAAGATTCTATGGAAGAATCGAAGAGATCTGGGAGCTCGACTACTATGGAGAAAAGGTGCCGATGTTCCGTGTCATATGGGCAAAGAGCGTTGAAAGATAAGACCGGTATTTCACAACCATGGTTATACCCGAAGCAGCCAAATCCAAGGCCGCCGGTGCGAGCGTGGCCGCGAAAAATGAACCGTATGTACTGGCTACCAAAGTGGACCAATGTTTTTTCATTACCGACCCGACAAAGCCTAGCCGTGTTGTCGTGAGGAGAGGAAAAAGAAAATTCATCGGAATGGATGGAGTCGCCAACGAGCAAGACTTCGACCAGTACGGCGATCCAAAGATTGAAGATGACGACGACTACGATATAGCAACATACATCACAAGAAGAAAAAGGACAACCCTACCCAAAAAAGGTAGCACGTTCGAAAGAAGAAACATTAAAGTGTCGAGGCTAAATTATTTAACCGCGACAAAGAAGGGAAAAAGATTGTAAAACGCTAGCTCAAAAAATATTGTAAAACGCGTGGTCGAAAAAGATTGTAATATTAATGGACAAATTATTATGAAATTTAGTTATACCTTGAATCATATTTGTACCAATTTTATGACATATATTATCACTTTTGGGCATTTTTGGGATATTTAAAAGTATTTTGAAAAATAAAACAAAACTTGTATGGCATATATCACCACTTTTGGGCATATTTTGGAACATTTAAAAGTATTTTTAAAATAAAAATAAAAAAGGGGCACCAGGATTCAAACCTGAGTGCTCACAAGTTTAGAATAGAGCAGTGGGCAGAACCAGTGCGATAGGCAAGTGTAGTTGCTAGAAGGAGTGCTGCATCGATGTTATAGAGTGGTTACAACCCAGAAAGGCGTAGCGCACTAGCCCAAGTGCGCTACAGGTATCCGTAGCGCACTCTGGCATAGTGCGCTAAGCCTATCTGGGTTGTATCGACGTAATCATTCCCAACTCTCCCCCATCTCACATACTCATCGATCCACATCTCTCCCGCCGCCGCTGTGCTCGATCCCCCCGCCGCCGCTGTGCTTGATCCTCCGCCGCCGCCGCCGCACTCGATCCCCCTAGCAGCCACCACTCGAGGAGGAGGCCCTGGAGGAGGATCCCTGCCAGCGTCCGAGGAGGAGGCCCACGCGCTTGTCTGAGGAGGAGGAGGAGGCCGCCCATGTCCGAGAGGAGGAGAAGGCCGTCGTTCGCTCGTCGTCGTTCGCCCGCCAACGTCATCCTCGTCTTAGAGGTTAGCCCCTCCCCTCTCTCCCTCTCTCCTTCTCTCCACGGGTTAGCTAGGGTTTGAGGATCTCGGAGATCATCTCGAAGTTGTCGATGTAGATGAACCTGGCTTGTGGGAGGTTGACGTTCAGCGTGTTCACCATGCCCTTCACCTTGCTGTTGAAGGGGGCGATGAGCACGTCCACGTCCTATTTCAGTCCTATATCACAATCTTGATAAACTGCCCTGTACTTCTCTGGATGCGTTGTTTCTGACCGCCGCTGAGGTCCATTCTCCATCATATATAAATATATTTTCTCAAAAAATGAAAAAGAACCTAAATGCAAAGAAAAACATTAATTGTAGATATCATAAAAGGTAGTTCTGCTTGAAGTAACAAATGAAAGCTTTCTTGCAATCAGTTTAAATCCAACTTAAATAGTATACATGCAGTAAACCTTAGGTACTATATCCAATAATGTTAATGAACTCACACTCCTAGAGCAACAACAATTGCTGGAGCATTTAGCAGGAACATCTTCAAGTAGTCGATGGTCAGGTCACTGTAAACCTGTTCCATGTTACATACATATATGGTCAGAGTACTGCCAAAAAGAATCGAGCATACACTTAATTTATAAAATACGAATTATGGAAACAGTTAAAATGGCAGCGTCATTTTGCGCTGGGCTTCAGAGCTTGTCACATGGAAGGTGGGTGGTTCATTAATTTGTCCGGAGAGGTTGCCAGCAATACGCAAGCATTTAACTTTGTTGTAGGATGACTTACCATTCGACTCCGTAGACTACACCTGGGACCCTCTGTCACGATGTCGCTTCCGTCTTGCTGGCAGCAAGAAGAGAAAACTGAATTACGACAATGCCAACAGAAATGTAAATATTACTACTTGGATAAGAATATCCTGATGAGCAGAGTGTGTGTAAGACTGCAGGTATGAACATTTTAACAGCAATTGTTTCTCATCATGTTCTGGTCCATTTCGAGACTGCAATAGCATATGGAAGAGAGGACACGGCGGGGCTTGAAAAAGAACCTTTAGCCTGAGCTTGAGCTCGTCGAACTCGGCATCAGACATGATGGGGTTTCCGGCGATGTAGGCCATGGAGGCAATATTTGTTACTTCAAGCAGAACTACCTTTTATTTGTAGGTTTTATTTGTTCAGGTAATTATTTGTTGTTCAAAAAATGAATTCTATTTGCTGTCATTTGCTTGATGTCAAGTTCAATATCTGTTTAAAATGGAACTTTGATGTCATTTGCTTCCTGTCAGTTCCTTGCTGTAATTTGCTTGCTTGGTATCATTTGTTCTTCTAAGTTATATGTTGTAGGATTGTAGCAAATGACAGCAAGCATTAAAGTGCACTTTGTATGATATGTATGATTGGAAGCACTTGGTTATGATCAAAAGCACTTGGTTATGGTGTATTCTCATTTTTGTTATTGTTGTAGCACTTCAAATTGTGCTTGTGCTTGTATGAAGCACTTTATAATGTCGTGTATGCAGGTTCTTGTATGAAATGAGTCCTGATTTTTGCCGGAATGTTGATTAACTTCCGTTTCGGCAGAAAGGGCACTCCTAGTTTAAGAAAATTAGCAAAGGTCATGCCGGATTTTTCCGTGCATTTAACCAATTTTTTTTTATTAGTGCAAAGATGTGTGACAACGACGAGGCTGGATGTTCTAAGCGCATCAACGCTGAAGGAGAACTCAGACCTCCGAATAAACAATTGACATTCTGGGAGGCGGCCCAGCAGCTAGAAGACGATGAAGAATACCATCCTTTGGAGAGCGAGGATGATGAGATGGAAGACGCAGAGGAAGAAGCCAAAGGAACGATGGGTGATGAAACCACTGATGGCCGCGAGGGCACATGGAGTGGTAGAAATCCTCCTAAGAAGAAGAAGAAGAAGCCGAAGGAACGGCGCCCGAACACGGTCGGCACCGTCAAGGAGGAAATTACCAAAGTGAGCCCATCAGGGGTTCCTTTGGAACCCGCCCTTGTCGTTAAAGGGTACGGTGGGCAGGTGGCGGCGATCACCCGGACAACCATCTCGATCAACACCGAGAATTTCCGGCATAAAGATAATGGCCACTTGCGCACACTCCTCTTCGAGAAGCTGCACGCAAGATACACGTTTCCCGCTATGTATCAGAACACAAATTATCATGGAAATGAAGTAAAAAATCCTCCCTCACAAAGATGAGCACCGCCCTGGCCAGCTGGAAAACCCAGATAAAGAAGAAGATCTATAAAGAAGGCAAAAGTCTCGACGAGATCCAGAAGATTGACCCGCAGATCACCGAAGATCAGTTCCAGGAGTTCAAGGAGAGGTGTGAATCCGAAAGAGCCCTAGCCAATAGTAATCGAGGAAAGGTGCTGCAGGCGATAAATATAGGTCATCACCATCTCGGATCTGGTGGATACAGAACTGCGGAGGCCAAATGGAATAAGGAGGACAAAGAGTATAAATCCAAGGGGATAGAAAACCCCTTTGCGAAATTCGAACCCGGGCAGGTTCAAAACTACATCAGGGCCCGTTACCATATGGACCCAAAAACCAAACAACTCACCGCGGATCCTGCGGTGAAGGAATTCGAGGAAATTGTGGTAAGTAATCTAATTACCGCGGATCAACTCGATTGCATTCTAATCGATGATCTAAACGATTCACTGTTAGTTCTTCTGCAGGAGGAGGAAATTGTTGCTAGTCATGGATCCCAGGGTTCCTCATCCCAGGGGTCGACGGCGGCCACCCGGTAGGATAACCCTTTTAATAGGGCGATGAACCGGGCCAAGAAAATAGAGACGGTTACGAATAAGCCGTCGTCGGCTGGCCGTCTGGCCGGCCTCGGGGGTAAGAATTGGGTGGATCATTTTGGTCCACCGCCGAGGACGCATGTGGCACCGTCGGGAAGGAGCGAGGAGGAAAACCGCGAGGTTCAAGAACTTAAGGAACAAGTGGCGCGGATCCCGCAGATCGTCCAAGAAAACCTGGCAATCACCCTCACGTCCTTCCTGCCTACCTTGGTGGAGTCAATAGCGAACTGGAGTGCGGGTGGTTGAGTAGGGACATGCCCGATTCCAAGCATGGTCAGCAGCCACTCGAACAACGCGGCGTCGACGAATCAGGCGAACTACGTGTTCGTGACTCCGCCCGCTAGCACCGTGGCACCACAAGTGTTGGTGACCCCCCTGCCATCACCGCGGCACCGGACATGTTGGTGGCCCCCTGCCATCGTCGCGGCGGCATCAGAGCTCCAAGCACCCGGTAGGGAGAATACACCGGCGGCCAGCACCGCGCCATCAAGCAGCCCTTCCGTCTCTTGCACGCCCGTCGCCGTATGTGGTGCCTCGACATTAGCCGATCTCGACGCCATCACGGTAAACAAATTTCTTTAGCGCCTTTCACGCCATCTATTACTCTTATGTCATCTCTGACGACGCCGTACATGTTTTCCGCAGACGGATGTTCCTTGCACTCTCTTATGCTACGTGAACAACGAGCGGAGGGATATTGCCAAGGGTACCATCGTTCAACCCTTGCAGCGCATGTTCCACTCAAGGCCGATGCCAGATAGCGTGCACAGGGTTAAAATTAGTCGGGTGCTAAGGGGCTGCGACGACCTGGAACCTCCCATTCAACCCCCAGGAGCGGATGAAGAAGAGCCGGCTGTCCTCAGAAGTTGCTTTGGCTTATTCTTGCAATGCCCAAAGAGCATGATCCGTTTGGGGACAGCGGGGGCCATCACGCCACAGACAATAGCACCGCCTGTCGTGCCCGCGACAAGCAGTGGCAAGGACCCCTTATCGCCCTCGCCGTCACCTCCACGCGGTGGGTCGGATGATCATGTTGATGATATGCACATGGCGCAGGATCCGACCAAGGACGACGAAGACTGGAATGATCACTTCTTCAACACTCAATTTAGCAACAAAGACATAGCTGGTGGCCCCACAGAGAAAGCCACTATCACCAAGCATCTGCTTGGTTCTCGGGAGACGCCTCCAGCTTGCGCCTTTACAGAGCCAGCTGATACAACCAACCGGACCTTTATTCTAAGCCCTGACACACTACATAGGGCGGCCGGTGCTCAGATTGCGGTGCATGCCCGCTCTCCAAAAGGAAAAAAGGGCAGGAAAAGAAAATCTAGTAGCTCGAGCCAGCCAGTGGCGTCAACTGTGAATCCGATCAGGTTTCGGGACGGGCCACCAAGACCCGAGGGTATTATGTGGAGGATTCATGTGGCGGGTGAGCCCATGCTACCTAAGAATTTGCGGAGGCTCGCCAGTTCGGAACTGTAGAGTGTGCATGACGGCGTGTTGACGATAGAGAGACGCCTTCTATCGGAGAAAGATCCCTCGCACCCGGTATTCATGGTTAAGGTGCCACCAGGCTTGGGCTTCATCGACAATGCCCCTGCGGATCTGTTCTTCCTGCGGTTCGACGACATCTTCAATATGTACCACCTATACCCGCTGCACTATACCATGGTCCGCCTGTTTTCTCTCAGCCTGGCCATGCAGATCATTAGAGAGAACACACCGGGCATCGCTATAGTGGACCCCTACTACATGCGTGACGGTTGCTTGGGTTCCCCCGCTGAACGACGTATCGTGGCCTCATACCTAAAAAAAATCCTCGTGGCGAACAAGACAAAGGAATACATTCGCGTGCCTTACTTTCCCGAGTAAGTCGTTATTCACTCGCCACCGTCGATTGGCTTTATTAGATTATCATCATTCTTTTTCCAACACATTCCATTTAAATTTTTTGCGCAGAGATGAACACTGCACGCTCATATCCTTATCGCCGAAGCATTCCCACGCCACGTATTTCGACTCGGGGAGTCTAGAAAAGAAGAAAAACTACGACAAGATCAAGGAAGTTCTGGATGATGCTCTCACTGGCTATGCCTCGACGGAAGGCACCACCTTCGTGCGTACGAAGGTCAAGTTCGGCAGGCACGTCTTCAACCACGTAACGGAGTTCCCCTGCGTGAAGCAGCCGGAGAATAGTAAGAAGGAAGCCTACTACACACTCCATCACATGAGGGCGTTCCTACTTGACCAGCAGAATTCTACGCTGCCAGATCATCTCAAACAGTGGGCCGAAGCATAGGCCAAGATCACTGATTCAGATATTAGACAAGAGATGTATCGCATCCAGCAGCAGTTTGGGGCAATCATCTTTCGTGATGTCATGACTTCGGGAGGGGGGATCTTGTACGGAGGAAATATCCCGAATAACCATGACATAGAAGATCGCCTAGAGATGCACGGTGACTATAGGAAGTTCATGACGAGACAAGGCGTCCTCCCGTTCCCTAAGCCGAGCCAGAAGGCTTGATGTTGGCCTAGTTGTAGTTACAAACTATAGATGACCTTTGTGTGTATGTGGACAAGTGTACATGCTACTATACTTATCTTATTAGGTTTATGAATCATCGCTTACTTCTTTTGCTTATTATTATTATATATCAATCAATGATTGGTTTTTTGCTTACTCTTTGGTCCTTTGCTCATTTTGGTCCTTCTTTTTTTCCTTACTTCATTAGTCTTTTTTCGATAATAATGCCGATGATTGAAATATCGTGACACAATATATATGTGAATGTTGTACGACGGGATTGTGAGCCTTGTGATATGTCCAGGTGTTGTGCATACTACTTGGCTCATAGTTCCATCGTAACATATTCCTGTGTCCAATGACCTATGTATATATATATGAGGCATTCTTTTTGATTTACTTTGGTCTTTTTCGAGAATAATGCCATGATTGAAATGTCGTGGCAGACTATATATGTGAATGTGCTGTGATGGGACTGTAAGACTTGTGTTATGCACAAGTCCAGATGTTGTGCATCCTACTTGGCTTACGGTTCCATCATAGCATATTCATGTGTCCAGCGACCTAGCTAGTTATATATGAGGCATTCTTTTCGAGTTACTTTGGTCTTTTTCGAGAATAATGTCGATGATTGAAATGTCGTGGCACACTATATATGTGAATGTGCTGCGATGGGATTGTCCGCCTTGTGCTATGCACAGGTCCAGGTGTTGTGCATCCTACTTGGCGGAAGTTCCATCGTAGCATATTCCTGTGTCGAACAACCTAGTTATATACGAGGCATGCTTTTTGAGTTTGGTATTTTTGATTTAGGAGTACTTTCTATAAGTGTATCTTCATATGCGACTTTAATTATATATGTTTTCTTTCAATCATCGGTTAATTATTATTGTCAACTTGTAGATGACGTGGTACGTCGTGTACAAGGGACGGGTTCCTGGAGTCTACGATGATTGGGAAGACTGCCGAAGACAGGTGCACCATTTCAGCGGCAATAGCTACAAAGGGTACAACACTATGGCGGAGGCGGAAGCTAGATACACGCGCTATCTAGCGGGAGTTAGGACGAGGAACCGGATGAAGACCTACACCTTCGTCGCGGTGATCATACTTATCTTCTTTGGTTGTTTATCCCGCGTTTGTGTCTAGATAGTTTAGATGTCTAGGCGAGCTTCCGAGCTCTAACTTGTTCGATCGACACATGTATTCGCATGTCACCAACTACTTTGTAACTTGATCGAAACAATGTATAACTTATGTATTCATGTATGGGACTTATCTATATGTATTTGTTTCAATCTTGTTTTGCGAATGGTGTATTTATATATATACCTGTATATCTTATATCTGTGTGTATATCTGCCTATAATATTGTATATAATCTGTATTGTATATCATCTGACCCTGAATTTTTTTTTAAAAAAGACACCCGTGGCGCACATGGCACAGCTTCTGTGGCGCACTACAACTTAAGCGCACTGGCGACTTAGTGGCGCCTGCGCAAGCGCCAGAAGATCCAAAGCGTAGTGCACCTGCCAACATATCCGTCGCGCACTAGCAGGTGCGCTAAGACTATCTCGACAAAGCCGTGGCGCGCAAAGGCGCGCCATGGCTGAGAGATAACCGTCAGGGCAGAGGCGTGGCGCACCAGGATGATGTTTACAGGTGCGCCACAGACGACCGTTTTCCTAGTAGTGGCTGGCCAAGTCGCATGTGTAAAGTGTACTAACCCCTACAGGGTGTATAAACTAATCGATTAGGCGTGTCCCAGGTTATGGACATCTGAGTTGCTTGATATTGATTTCATGACATGTTTCTCGCTCATTCTAATTTCATAATTGCTTTAATGTTGATGGGTTAATCTATTTGGGATCTTTTCAAAGAAAATCAAAACTGTTTATGAAAGTAGGACAAAGTTATTTGCAAATGCAAGCTAGCCACAGTTCCACTTGCCAAATATGCATGTAGATGCTAGGTTTATTGTCTCCTTTAATAGCTTTACTTGCCATACATTCCAAGTATTGACCCTTCGGGGCTGCTACATTTTATGTTGCAGGTTATGATTCCGATTATGAGTGATCGACTAGGTTGCGATACTCCACTCAATAGTTGTTCGCCTGTGGAACAATTGAAGATAGAGCCTATCAATTGTTTATGCTTCCGTATGCTACTTCAATTTGAGCTAGCCTTGAGCTAAGCATTATTGTAATAATTGCAAATTCTGAATCAATTTGTTATTTATGATGCACAGTTAAACTCTTTGGTATTCATTTCTACTGTGTGTGCCAGTGAACCGATCCAGGGATTGACACTATACACATGAACTCATCCTTATCAGGCGAGGGTGTTACAGGATGGTATCAGAGCAGTGCGTCGATTGTAGGATCGTGACCTAGCAATGGATTAGGAAAACCATATGAAAATTATAAACACTATATGATTCTATCTATTCTCTTCTTACACTTCTGTCTAGTATCATCTTATCACTTCAATTCTCATACTTCTCTTTTAAAATATAGAAGGAAGGCTCTCTCTAGCAATGAACTTACAATTTCGTACTTATTAGATTCTTGTAATCCTTTATCTATTTTTTAATCTTGTCTTGTTCAAACTTGTAGATGAACATTTGTGCAAGACCAAATATAGTTAGATGATGTCCACCATATAGTTATGATATGATTTCGTTTAGATATAGCGATTGATTGTTGTAAGAAATTTTTTGGTAGTTGTTTTATTATGTTTAGGTTGTGATATTTGATACCTTAAAGTTCCAGAATATTTTTGTGAGATTCCATAATATATTAATGAAGGTTTTGATTAGAAATTCGTGATAATTTCGATGCAGTTTTCTACTGAACCTGCTGTACTGTACGATTTTTCATATTTTTTTGGTAACTGGGAAAAACATGAAAAAATAGGGTTTAGTGAGAAACTTCCTATACTACATGTACAAAAAATTTCTAAAATTTCTGATGAGTTTAAGGTGCCCAGAAAAATTCGTGAACACTGCTGTAGTTTCAGGACAGATTTTGTCAATTGCTTTTATGATTGTAGGTTCACCCCCAAACAAATATTAGTCAATGGAAAACTATTTTGTGAATGATATGCCACTAAAATAAAACTTCTAGAACATAAAAAAAACTATTTTGGCTTGCGTGTTGTTTGTGTTGATTGTTTGCTTATGCGCCAATTGTTTGCTTCATATAGTTATGGGTAATATTACTTCTCTAGTCTTTCTATCTATAACTTATCTATGCTGTCCCAACAGATGCCGCCCCGCTGCCAACCCACTGAGATGGACCAGCCGCTTCGTGGTGGGACACTTTTCAGATCACCCACCGGCTGGACACTGTGACTTGGGCTATGTTTGAGGAAGGTTTCAAGACCAACCATGTTTCTTCAGGGGTCCTAAGTCTGAAGAGGAAGGAGTTCCGCAACTTGCGCCAGACCAACTGCACCATGGCTGAATATATAGAGGAGTTCAACAATCTGTCGCGTTATGCCCCTGAGGATGTTGACACCGATGCCAAGAGGAGATAGAGGTTCCTAGATGGACTCAGTGATGAGCTCTCGGTACAGCTGTTAGTAGTCTATTTTCTCACTTTCCAAGAACTGATGGACAAGGCCCGAATTCTAGAGGGGAAAAACAAGCAAGTGGAAAGACGCAAGAGGAAGAACAACGATCACAACTCGGGATCACACCATAAGCGTACCTACCATGATGGTAATGGGAATTCTGGACATCACAAGCATGGATGCAATGGACACAACCACAATGGAGGCAACAGTGGACATAACCACCACCATCAGAAGAAGGATATTAGCCAAGTGATATGCTTCAAGTGCAACCAGAAGGGACACTATGCTGATAACTGCCCGGAGAAGAAGAGTGAAGCTAGAGCCAAGCCGGATTCACCTCCGAAGGCAACTGTGAACCATGTGAGCATGGGGAAAGCACTCAATAAGCCATGCTGTGTGACTAGTAAGTTCTCGCTAATTTATGCACCACGCTCGTAATGTTTTCAATACTGGTACATCGTGTTCATTCATATTGAGGCACTCATGGTTAAGAATAGTTACATATGAAGTTACCTAGAGGATCTGTTGAAGAGAACCCACTGGAAAGGATTGATAGCTAGCACAAGATTCCGCAATTAAGTATTAAATGTTGGAGATGCCAAGTTCAGTTATCTTAAGGGGGTTAGCCTCGACAACAATACCCATAACCTTGCTAGCCATTCTGAATCTCGGGACGAGATTCATCTTAAGGGGGTTAGTCTGTCACATTCGAAGATTTTGAAAATTGGGACTAGAAAAAAAACTGCATTTGCATGTCATTGATAAGCATTGCATTACATTCATGAAAATTTGAATTGCAAAACACTATATTGAAGCCCTATTTTGAATCACTAAAATGCACCTATAAATGAATATACAAAGATTTATAAATCCACTACTTGCAAAATAGTAAAAAGATTACAAATATGATCCTAATGTGATCTAAATGATTTTAGAAAATTTTGAAGACAAAAATCGTTTCATTTGGAGTTATAAATAAAAATATACAATAGAATTACTAAAATAGAAAAGAATAAAAAGAAAACAAAAAAATAACCTACCCTGCCCAGCCCCACCCCTACCACCACCTACCACTATCACTGGAAATAGCAACAAAAGAGCAGCCAGCACATAAGCATCGGCAAGCAGCGGTAGTGACACGGCGCAGCACAGCAGCAGCCCGTGCCCTCTCCCTCTCACTGCTAGGCGGGACCCACCAGGTCGTCTTCCACCCAGGAAGAGATCGAGGCCAGTACGAACTGCCGCCGCAAAATTCTACGAATCCGGCCGATTTCGCTCGACCCCGTGGCCCCTCTTCCACGCCACGCCACCATATAAACTCCCGCACCCGCCTCTCGTTTCTCTTTTGATTTTCTCGAAACCCTAGCCGAGATCAAACCGATCTCGCCGCCGCCGCTCTCGGAAGCTCGAGGACAAGCACGAGTATGTCTCCTCCGAGCCCTCTTCGCCCCTCCATCGTCTCTTCCTTGATGCGCATCTTCTTCCTGACCGTTTTCCCTCTCCGCAGATCGCTGCTGCCTCCGCAATTGCTCGCCGGAGCACCGCCGACGCCGCCCATCTCCAGCCGTCCGCCGCAGCCGCCCGAGGAAGCTTCGCACCTCGCCAAGACCACCCCCGTGACCGCCTCGCCCTCCCGCATCGAGTACACCACCGCCACGCCGCTGAGGACCGCCGGAGCGCCACCAGCCCGCGCCACCGAAGCCCCGCCGCTGTCGCCACGTCATCGCCACCGGCGAGCTCGCTAGGGACGCCCTCCACCGTCAGATCGACTTAAGATCCAACGGCCAGCAACAGCCCCAGCACCGAACAGGTACCCACCAACCACAGCGCACCATGTGGTGATGGGTCCGCGCAGTCAGCGTTGACCTCTCTGAAAAAAAATAGAAAAGGTTTAAAAATTGCAAAAATTGTGTCAAACTTGTAAAATTCATATAAAAAGATTGGTAGGTCCAAAATAGCGTATAATATATCAATAGATTCATAAAATTGAGTAGATTATTAATATCAAGTTAGATCTAACTTTTACAGTACGTGTTTACTGTAATAATTTAATTAGTTTTAATGATATTTTAGGTTAATAAATTAAAAGTAAAATATCTACTGGTCAAAAAATCACAAATAATATACCGATGGATTCACAATTGTGTGTAGATCATCAATATGCAAATGGTTCAGGCAAATACTGTAAGGTTTTGGAGTAATTAAATAAATGGTTTAATGGATTATTTAGAGTAATAAATTCATAAGAAATTAAATAATGATCATAAAATTACAAATACTATGTCCCTGAAATCACAATTCCGTGGATATTACATATATTATTTTAGTTTAATTTTTAGACAACAGAAAGTATTTAAATGATTTAAAACCAATTAAACACTATTTAAATCATACAAAAAGATCTATAACTCCGACTAGGGTGAATCCAACGCCTACTGGTTCATAATAATGCCCTCTAACCAGTAAACCCAAGAAACAAATTTAATTCGACAGTTAGAATAGGCGTTACAATAGAACTATTAAAAACCCTATATTGGCAAGTAATTATTAATAACAAGTACTCCATTGCATTAATTGGCCTCTTGCATGCATCATATACTTCAGTATTGTTTAGAGAACTAAAGTAACAAGCGTTGTGACTTATTAAATTGTCATGCATGCATTTGTTGCATTTGTTTAATCTCTATGTGCTATTGTTTATGTTGTATGCAATTGTTTGCTCGATAGATTGCGAGGAGTGCAACGTGTGTGATTGCAACGAGTGTTTGAACAACTCCACCAACTATCAAGGCAAGTAGATGCTATTTTGTTCATGATGTTATTCTACTATTTTCAATGCACTGTCGTGTATTTTGTAGATGCATGTGTAGGAAATTACTATCGCTATGCTATGTCCTATTATGTGGTAGGATTTTTCCTGTAGATAAACCACCGTTGGTAGATGTGCTTAGCCATGCTATGATGAACGAGGGTTGGGTTACATCACTGAAGGTTGTTTCTAAATGTGTTGGTTTCGAAAAACTAAAAACAACTTAATCAATGAATCTCCTGGGTGTGATGGGATTGATAATTTTTGGTGGTATCATTGCGGAAAGGCACCCAGGTATCAAGATAAAATGATTGGCTTCTTTATTTTGTAGGTTACGTGTACAATCATGTGCCAATAATGGAATGGGCGGTTGGTTGGACTCAGTAGGTTGTGGTAACTCGAACCCACGTATCCAGAGATGTAGAATTTTGGTAGGTTGGACCGGTGCGTGTCGGGTTTGGGGAGCTACTTCCCGAATGATCCCTTCTTGGACTTCTCCCTATCATCACCCAATATGAGAGTGGTGGTACGAGTTGGACTGGCCAAGTCACATGGGTGAAGTGTACTAACCCCTGTAGGGTGTATAAACTAATCGATTAGCCGTGTCCCCGGTTATGGACATCTGAGTTGATTGATATTGATTTCATGACATGTTTCTCGCTCATTCTAATTTCATAATTGCTTTAATGTTGATCGATTAATCTATTTGGGATCTTTTCAAATAAAATCAAAACTATTTATGAAAGTAGGACAAAGGTATTTGCAAATGCAAGCTAGCCACAGTTCCACTTGCCAAATATGCATGTAGATGCTAGGTTTATTGTCTCCTTTAATAGCTCTAATTTCCATACATTGCAAGTATTGATCCTTCGGGGCTGCTACGTTTTATGTTGCAGGTTATGATTCCGATTATGAGTGATCAACTAGGTTGCTTTACTCCACTCAACAGTTGTTCGCCTGTGGCACAATTGAAGATGGATCCTATCAATTGTTTATGCTTCCGTATGCTACTTGAATTTGAGCTAGCCTTGAGCTAAGCATTATTGTATTAATTGCAAATTCTGGATCAATTCGTTATTTATGATGCACTATTAAAATCTTTGGTATTCATCTGTACTGTGTGTGTGCCAGTGAACCGATCCAGGGATTGGCACTATACACATGAACTCAGCCTTATCAGGCGAGGGTGTTACAATGTCATGGCAGTTCTTATGGAGGACATCATGCTGGGGAGAGGACTGCACAAAAGGGTTTACAATCTGGATTTTATTGGCCTACCCTTTTTAAAGATGCAAGGAAGTTTGTCTTATCATGTGATGAATGCCAGCGAGTAGGTAACATCTCTAGACGCAATGAAATGCCTATGAATTATTCTCTTGTTATTGAACCTTTTGATTGTTAGGGATTTGACTTTATGGGGCCTTTTCCTCCTTCAAAAGGGTATACACATATTATTGTTGTTGACTATGTTACAAAGTGGGTAGAAGCCATACCTACAAATAGAGACCTCTTTGAAAATGCTCAAAGATGTCATTTTTCCTAGGTTTGGTGTGCCTAGATATCTCATGACTGATGGAGGATCTCATTTTATTCATGGGGTTTTTAGAAAAACTCTCGCTAAGTATGATGTAAACCACAGAATAGCTTCAACTTATCACCCCCAAACTAGTGGGCAAGTAGAACTTTCCAATAGGGAAATCATATCTATCTTGCAGAAGACTGTCAATAGATCTAGGAAAAATTGGGCTAAAAAGTTGAATGACGCTTTGTGGGCTTATAGAACTGCTTATAAAAATCCTATGGGGATGTCTCCTTACAAAATGGTCTATGGGAAAGCTTGTCACTTTCCTTTAGAATTAGAACACAAAGCTTATTGGGCAGTGAAAGAGTTGAATAGAGACTTTATACTTGCTGGTGAGAAAAGACTGCTCGACTTAAGTAATCTAGATGAGTGGAGAGATGAAGCTTAAGAAAATGCTAGGCTCTTTAAGGAAAAAAGTAAAAAGATGGCATGATAGGAGAATTCTCAAAAGGGAGTTCCATGTTGGTGAGAAAGTTCTTTTGTATAGGTCTCGTCTCAGATTTTTTGCAGGGAAACTACTCTCCAAATGGGAAGGACCTTTTGTTATCAAGGAAGTATACCGTTCAGGTTCCATCAAAATTTCTTCTCTAAAGGATGACCCAACACATGTAGTGAATGGTCAAAGACTAAAACATTATATCTCTGGAGATTCTTATAACGAAGATGTTGATGTTATTCAAATGAAAACTCCAGAAGAACTTATCAGAAACCAAACACCAGAAACTGAAGAGTTCGTCCTTGAATAGGTAAAAGTGATGAAAACAGAAGGTTCATGAAACTCCAATCTTTATATATTTTTGATGTTTTTAATACATAAGGGAAGTTAGGAGACAAAACTGAAGAGGAAACGGAGCCCGAGGTGGACAAACCCACCCCAGGCACGGGTCCAGCCTGGCCGCGCCTGAGGGGGGTGTTCCACCCCCGAGCTCTGACTCCGCCTTGTTTCCGTGTCAAAACCTTCTTTCTACATTGAATCTTCGTAATATATAATCCCCCGGGTTCCGCGAGGTTCTTGCATCATGTTCTCATCGTGTTTTCGTTTCGATTTGTTTCTGTTAGGAAAATTCTCAGATTTGGAGCCTCAATGTCTTCCTCTGGATCACCCACGGAGGATTCCTCTGCGGATTTCCTCAACCCGTACATGTATGAGTTGAGGATTCATCCCAAAGAGTTGATCCTCAAAGAGGGGAAGGTATATATGAAATAAGTTCAAGGTCCTAAAGGAGAAGGCAGTCTAGAAGACAGGATGGAAGCGTTGGAACTTGAAGTTTTCAGGTACAAGAAGATGGCAGAACGCGAAGTGGATGTTATTCACAAGATAAGTTCAGAACTCATCACCAAGCACGAGGGAGAAGTTGCTGAGATCCGAGAAGAGATCTTCTCACTCCGTCAGACCACCAACAATCGCAAGCACAACTCTATGACATACAGAATCAAAACTGTGAGTATGAGGCTAGATTTGATCGCATAAGCTCTGCTACTAGTTTCAGGATTGCAGAGACAAGGACATCCTTTTTGGATGGGGAACCATTGCCTTGGAAGTTTTATGATGACAAGAGAACACCACCACCACCCAAGGAGTAATTCGTTATCAGGTTTGGCATCCCCTTGGCTTGTTCCAAGCTTGGGGGAGTGCCGCGGTATCACCACCATTATCTTTTATCTTTTACCTTTTTAGTGGATTCATATCTATGGTAGAGGGGTTATCTTATAGTCTGGTTTGCATGTGGAAGTATCTCTCCTTTAGTTGATTATCTATGTATCCCTTGGTGTGAGTGCCTTTATTGGAATATTAATGAGAAGTCTCATCTTTTACTTTTTGCACTTCTTATTTTAGTTTGCAATCTCTATTATATGATGGATCTTCTTGTTCAGTATTGGCACCACTTTGGGAGCATCAAGTGGATCTAAATTGGTTTTGGCAAACCGAGTTCTAGTCAGTGGCATTAGTTTGAAAGAAAAAGAAAGAGAGAAAAGGCTTACAGGTATTTGGTATCATTTGTTTTCTTTCTTGTTGGCTCATAAGCTTAGTATTCTCTATTTAAGATTCTTTTGTGTCTTCAAGGAAGATTGCATGTTTGGCTTTATTACTTGTATGTTTGCTTATTTCTTTCAACTCTCTTGCTTGCTACCCAGCCTTGCTATCCAAAAACCTGTTTTGAGAAGGCATACTTCTCATGTTTCCAAAATCCTTTAAACCCAAAACTTTTGCCACTTGTGTCCACCATATCGACCTACTAGCTTTTGATATTCCTAGCAAATTCTCAAGCTTCATCTATCTTTCAAATTAAAAAGTATTCTGTTATGTGAAAACTAGTTAGTAAAGCTCTCACAAACTTGATGGCACGCTTTATTTACTTGCCCCTAATAAACTTGAACCATTGTGACCATCGAAGTTGTATATGCTTGCATCTATACGTTGGGATTAGCAGAACCGTGATGTCACGGGGAACGTTTTCAACATTGCACTTGTACTATGTACATAGTTGATATCGTGCTCTTTTGTCTATGGATGTCAACGGTGTGAAATAAAGAGGGAACTTGTAAGTCCATGGAGTTTGTATTCTGTGTTAGAGAAACACCTGGGCCGCTAGCCTAAGCCATGCTTAATCATGGTGGAAACTTGCAGCATCACCATAGTGAGTCATCTATGAAGCATCTTCAATAAAAAGCTATATACATAGTAAATAAAAAGATCGCTGAGATGCTCATTGTCTGCTTGCCTTGTCATTTTGGTTATGGGAAAGCTCCTGTACCATGTGCAAGGGGTACCCTGTTGGCAGTTCTCAATGATATGCAAATACTTACAATGACAAGAACTTACCTGGGCCCAAAGTTGAGTATGAATGAGGAGTGGCCCTCATATTCAAGGGACATGAGATTGCCAACTTATATTTCGTCAAGAAAATGCTCCATCTTTGTTCACTTTAACCTTAATCATCTCAAGATGCTTATGATAGGGGCAATTAGGGCTCAAAGCTAGTAAGTACCATAATCTTTTGGAAGTTCTTTATGACTTGTAATCCCTACTACCCTCTAAGAAGGGACATTTCTCCTAGTTACCAGTTTGAGTCAGTAAACCTACTTCCTCTCTATCTCCAGCAAGAATTTGAGTTATTGTGTTTCAAGCATTCATATGGTGATTTATTCAATCATGTTCTTTATCTTCCTTGTTTGCACAAAACTCTTATCTATTGAGTATTACTTTGAAAGCCTCCACTTGTGAAAAACCTTTTTGAGCAAAGAGTGTTCCTTTTTTGAAACTTCTACAAAAAGCTTTTGTGAAACTGTTTACCAGGTGTTCTCTGACCAAGAACAAGTTTGCCAATTCCAATTATGATTTATCTTTATGCATCTCTATTGTGACTGTTGTACTTGGTTGCAAACTAAGTTATATAATGGTGAGTTGCTTTCTTCTATGAGTTGTGCAATGGTAAGTGTGATGCTTCTTGTTAGTATTCTTTTATTGACACTTCACTCCATAAACCTGTGGACATGTTTACTAAGCTTAGTATTCGCTTGGGGACAAGCGAAGTCTAAGCTTGGGGGAGTTGATACGCCCAATTTGCATCACCATTCCATATCATAATTTACCTCTATTCATTGATATTTGTCTTATTATGAGGTATTACTTATGGCTTTTCATCTGTTTATGCATGTTGGATGATTCTTGGAGGATGGACTGCTGGAGTCTGGATTCTGATGGAAAAGAAGGCGTTTTGGTGCAATTTCGCGGAGATAAAAAAATACCAAAAAATATGGAAACATATTATTTTACTAGAAGACGAAGGAAGCCAGAAGGAGAGACGAAGTGGGGCCTCAGGGGGCCCACACCCCCTAGGCGCGGGCCACCTGACCCCACGCCTAGGGCAGGTGTGGCCCACCTGCCCGACCTCGGACTCCGCCCCTTCACCTATATCTTCCCTTCGAAACCCTAAGGCTCGGGGAGTGACCACAGATAGATTTCCGCCGCCTCTGGGGGTGGAAAACACCGAGAGAGAAAGATCTCTCCGGTAGACAGATTTCTGTTGAGGGAATTCCTTCCTGGAGAGGGGAGACCATCGCCATCAACACCGTCATTAAGCTAGGCTTCATCGGGATCATCATCATCATCCACACCATCATATCCACCAGCACCATTATCACCACTCTGTCCCGCTGTAACAATTGTGTTGGATATTGCTTTAGTTCTTAGGGGAAACTTTCCCGGTGTTGATTACTATTGTAGTTGATGCTTGTGAGTGGAACCATTGGATTATTGTTTATGTTCATATTGTTATCCATTATCATACCATCTTTGATCTTGATCCATATGATGTCTTGTGAGTAGTTCGTTTAGTTCTTGAGGACATGGGAGAAGTCATGTTGTTAGTAGTGAGTCTGTGATGAGTTATTATTCAATGGTTTAGTATTTAAGTTGTGGTGCTATTCTTGTAGTAGTGTCATGTGAACATCGACTACATGAGACTTCACCATTTATGGGCCTAGGGGAATGCATTGTGTATTTGGATACTAATCATGGGGTTGCCGGAGTGACAGAAACCTGAACCCCCATTAGGACACCTTTGCAGAAGGGAGCGTAGGATCTCAGAGTTTAAGGCTGTGGTTAGATTTATATCTTAATTACTTTCCTGTAGTTACGGATGTTTGCAGGGGTTTTAATCACAAGTATGTATTAGTCCTAGGAAGGGCACTATGTTAGCACAGGTTCACCCACACAACACTTACAAACACCAGATAAGAGTACTCAGCTATTTGAAGCGAAAGCACTTGACAGAATTCCCATGTGTCCTCGAGAACATTTGGTCCTTATAAGTATTTCCACCAGCTTGTCCTTTGCTAAGAAAGGATTGGGCCACTTTCTCCGTTTGTTCGTTACTTCTGTTACTTGCTCTTTGTTTTGTTGCCTTGTCAAAAAACCACTAAAAATCCGTTTGCTAAGTATTCATAGGGATTTCCTTCTCCATACCACTATCCAGCACCTTCTGCTCCTCGTTGGGATCGACACTCCTATTTATTGAAAGTAATACGATACAACCCCTATACTTGTGGGTCATCAGAACACAAGGAGACAAACGTGTGCTCGTGCCGCAGCGATTTCTTCCCAGGCTACTGCTGTAGCACGGAACCGCATGGGGATACGGTTCAAGAATAAGCTCCAACGTGATCGCTTCAACAAGATCAAGAACCGAGAAGTGAAGGCAACAAAGTGGGCTTGCCCCGTTATATTGAACCAACTCGGTATTGATAATGACTTCAATTTACTTTGCAATAGGGTTGACCTGCAAAACTTTGTATTCCATGATGTGTCTACTTATCGTAGGTTAACTCTTGAGTTTTTAAGTTCTTTCCAAAGCACCGTTAAAATATGGCAAGGAGAGGACATGATTTCTTTCCGACTTATGAACAACAATTATACATTAACACTTGATGAATGGTGCAATTGTCTAAGTTTACCAAGCAATGATGTTAATGCCTTGCGTGCTTTCTTATGCCGACATGGACCCTTCCCCAGATCACTATTTCAATAGAATGAGTTTCACTTCTAGAGTCAACAAGGGGAAGAATATTCAACATCCAGCTATTCGCTATTTGTTCTATGTTATTGCTAACACCTTGCAGGCACAAAATGAGTTTACAAGGCTCAATAAAGAGGACATATTGGTCCTCGCAAAAGCTGCTTTCAATAACAACTTGTCACTCAACTTGGGTGCAATTCTTGTGTGCTATTTGGAGCACCAGTCCTCCCAAAGCCAAGGACCCCTCACAGGTAGAGGCGTCATCACCGTGCTTTCCATTGCCCTAGGCATCGACCTAGGTGAGTTGAAACCATTGCTAGGTGAGAGACGTGTTGGTTAATCCCAAATCTTTGCATTTCTATTTAAATACAAATTCATCCATAACTTGTAAATAACTTGGAATAATTGTTCAACATGAAAAGTGATTAGTTTTTAAATACAAAACCATCTGTATATTCAAAAGTTTTCAAATCTATTTCAAACTAGTCCAACCATTGATTTTGACCCCCTTTTAATATAATTGACTTTAATATTAGTTTAAATTAATAATTTCAAATAATACAAATTATATATGTTTTGTAATCAGAAAAAGTCAGTAATATGAATATGCTATTTAAAATATATTCTGGGCAAATAAACTTTTCGAATTATTGAATACTATTTAAATGCCATTTCTTAATAATTGCCTAATTTTAAATCTGTTACTCTGAATTCAACAAATGATATGTCTAAATCGATTAGCTCGACGAGCCTGTTCTATCTATGCGTTCCATGATATTAATTAAAGCATGCATCATATAAATATAATTGAGGCAGCATGTTTTATGCAACTAAAATGTGACTAAATAAATACTAAAAATGTTTATTCTTGTTCTCACACCTCACCCTTTCCATGATATGCTATGCCATGTAAATGTGCATCATTTTATCATGGCATACCTTGTTTTCTTATTGCATATGATTTATATGATTGTGCAATGTATTTATTTTGGTCCCTTGTGTGTTTGGTTTTTATCCGGATAGACATTGAACAAGTAGAATATCAAGGACTCAGGAGTATTACCCGGATCCATCTTATTCGGAAATTGAACTTCCAGGCAACCATTTCCCCATGATTGCACTACATATAGAACCTATTGCATCTATCTTATTCTTGCATCATGGGTCACGATCCGAATTAAATTAAATCCCAAGTATTGCATAGTCTTTACTTTCAAACTCTACTAGAGATTATTCCCTCAATCCTATGAGCCATTACTACAGGAGTTGATTGAGCCATGCGAGTCATAGAATTGCATGTGTAGGGTTTGTGAGTGTTTTTGAATAATGGGGTACCTAAAAAACTGAATTGAGTAGTAACGGGATAACTAATGAAAGAGGCACAGGTGGGAAATATTTTCTATTTCGTTCTTTATGATCACTTGTGTCCCGTAGGACCCCGAGTACTTGATTATTGTTCCTTGACTATCGCACTATCCTCATGTGGGACCATGAATCCCCTTGGTCCTAGATTGAGTCATATGTAATTTCTTGGGGCCACAAACTAGTTTGGGGTGTTATTACAATCATGTACTTATGTCATGCTTTACTGCTTATTTACTACTATTGCTCGAGGATCGTTTACTACTGTACTGTTTAGGTTCGCGACACGATTTCACGGTATCGACAAGCCCAGTCACACTTTCGGGTTCCCAGTCATTTATAGCCGTTCTTGGAAACCCCTCGGTCCGTCGCGGAGCCGGCCAACTTTGTAGCGGGTAGCTTAGCAGGGTGGCCCCCTGAAATCATTTATGAATCTTGAAAATGTTTTTTCGTGATGCCTCATTGGGTTTTCATTTGGTTTTCCGAGGTTGATCATGCGTGTGTTGCTATTTGTTCACCCCTGTTGGGTAAATCTTTCTAAAAGCCGTTTCCATGGTTATGGATGACTTGGAGCACAGTTTCTCGATCATATACAAGCATAACTAAATTATAGCTTTTAAATTGACTAAAACTTGACTAGTAATAGTGCAATAATCATGGAATGATTAATAAAACTACCAACGGATGGGATGTTCTTCCGCCTTCTCGCTTGGGTACAGGAAGGTGGGTGAGCGATGTTTATTTATGTTGATATATATCTATTGGGTAATTCACTGTTGTTTATTTAACGAGCGTTCGTCTATCATTGGTTAGGCAGATGTTGTAGCATGTTGATAGCTGTGAGATTCTACATATTTTTGATGGTTTCTATCGATGGTTTTTGTTTGGATTTGATGGTTTTCTAGCTTTACCTAATGCTAATACTTCGGTAGCGAAGAAAATTTGGTTTTTAATGTGTGTTTCAGGTTCTGAACATCAACAAAGGGATTTAACAACAAAAACACAATATTCAGACAAAAACAAGCAAGTCTCTTTTTGGAAGCAATCAAGGGGAGTTTACTGAAGCTTTAACGAGCAACTATATGGCGAGAATATTTCTCCGGCCGTATAGCTGCCATATCCTTTGTCTTATTAAAAGGGATAACTTTCGTGAAGAGGCCGAGGATGAAAACAGAACGCATGAGCCGCCATCCCATCTAGAAGGGAGAAAGAAGAGATCCATGGAAGAAGGGGAAGATGTTCTTCATCTTGCTCCACGATCTTCAATCTCCTAGCCACCACACCTCCATATCCATTACTTGTACTTGAGAGAGAGATATCTCCACCTTGAAATACTAGGGTTTGAGATTGTTCTTCCAATCTTGAATTGTGTTGGATTTATTTCTATTTATTATTGTGGATCTCCATGGTAATACCAAAAATAACTCCCTTTATTTAATTATATCGGTGATTCTTTCTTCTCTCATGTGTGAGTAAGTTCCCTTGGGCGTGGGAGATGTAGGGGATTGGTCAGATGTGATGTGCCTATATAATTCTCATTAAGTTTGTGGTTGATTTTAATTACTATATTATGTGTGCTTGACTATCTGTGGGATGCTTAATGCATGTTGTCCAATTAAGGGCCCAGAAAACATGATGCTTTGTTCTACATAGATAGAATCTTGTTCGCTAGCAGACCGGTGACCCCCGAGTGACACGGGTATATCAATGAGAAACTAGTTTGACTCGAGGATAACGAGGAGCCACCAAGATTATTGCATTTGTCCGATCCAAGGAGATTGATTGCTAAGCAACCTGAAGGATCTTAATCGTCTAGTGACTGACCATGGTTGTGGTAAACATGCTAGTAGGATTATTGAAGTTGGGATGAAATCTACCAAGAGGAGTTCCGGCTAATTATGGGTTGCTTGCCTACACACATAACTATAAGATTATAATTATCACACTTATCACTCATCCACCCGGCACATTCACTATCACCATGAACTAAAACTCCCCGCGCCTACTTCGTCATCTGCAGAAAGAAAACAAATCGTTCTTTACTTTTATGCCTTTTATTTCTGAAGTTTACATTTTAGTTTTATTTAAATACAATCCTTTAATCCAAATTCTATTCTCATTTTCAGCACTTGCAGTCAATTCACTCGAAGACCTGTGACAACTTAGGGTGTGACAGATACTTCACTAATAAATAGTTACCTTTGGGCTCCCTATGGGATCAACATCTTAACTTAGAAACTAGCTACAAACGATCTGTGCACTTGCAGCCACCAAGCTATTTTATAGCGCCGTTGCCGGGGAGCTAAGTGCTAAGTGTTTTGTCTCTTGAAATGTTAGGTGTTACTATTACAAGATGGTATCCCTAGGAGACAAAGGGTCTGCACGCCTTGGTAGGGCTTATCTACCAGATTATCTTGATTGCGTACCTACTCAAAGACACGAGGAAATTACTGAAAAACATTTGAGGTCGAATAAGTTGAAGTTGAAAACCTAAGTGACTTCATGGAAATCATGTCCATTCATAGGACAACTCCCAAGAAACCCGAGAAGACTCTCAAAGAATATGCTGCTCCAAATTCTGCATTTCTTAAACAACCAATAGAATTTCCTAATCCTGGAGTTAGGGAATATCAATGTGATGGTGAAATTATTAAAAATTTGCAGGAAAAAGCTTTCAACGGAAGGGAAGATGAAGACCCGGGAATACATCTTAAAGAGTTCGACGATGTGATAACACCACTTGGACCAAAAGGTTTGCTAAGAGAATTCTCTCGTCTAAAACTATTTTGTTGGTCCCTCGCCATTATAATAAATGTTAGGAATTCATAAACATATATTTTTAACTTGCGGCCCAAAATTTGAAGTGCCAAGACAACGCGGAGTCCAACTTCATCGGTATTGGATCGTGGTACCCCGAGTTGGTGTGCCAAATGCTCAGAGGGTCTTTTTCGGCACGAATTTAACAAACCGTTTCAACACAAGAAAACTCGCTAATGCCCGTCAAATTGGGCCCCGCCTGACACTTTTGACCATCAGGTCGCTGCGATCCTGGCTGCCATATAGACTTGCAGCGCTGGCGCCCTCGTGTTTAAATGGTCTTTTTGACCTGGCCTTCTTCTTCCCCAAAGGGGCGATCTGTGGTCACCACCATAGCGTGGAGCTGGGAGGGAATTCCTTTAGCAGCGAGATCCGGTAGCCGGCTAAACCTGATCGGTCTCGCCCTCCTCCTCCCAAACCCGGAGCTCGACCCATGGCACGGCAGCACCCATGGCACGACACCGGGACAAGATTTCGGTCCCGTTATCCTCCTCCAAAATCTGAGCTTGCCGTCACCGTGGTCGCACCTGCACCATCCAGGGCACCTTACCCTGTGAACCCCAAGGCCACAGACACTCTGTTCGGCACAATGCCAACAAGGTGAAATTCCATCTAGTTTACTAGACTTTCATTTGAAATTAGTACTTGTACAGATATGTTGTTTACTAGACTTTCATTTGAAATTAGTAGCTCCATGATGAAGAAAAACAGAGAACCTAAATGGCATAAAAATGAAGACCAACTGTACTTTTTGCATTGCATCAACAAGGGCTCCTTGACGAAGCATGTTACTAAGAGAGTGGAGTTCATCATCCTTTGCCAAAAAATATGGGAACAAATCCATGAGAGATTGAATGCAAATACGCGAAGAGGAGCTAGATCCATGTCATCAATCATCAATAGGTGGCACATTATAGTGATGCGTTCAAATACATACACATTTATAACAATAACATTGTCGACAGTGTTGCTAGCTGTTTTGTATGAGCTATTCATTTTATATGGGGTCTCTTTTATATGATCTTGGCACCTTACTTTCCTAGATATAGTAAACTTGAAACTGCAACCCCCCGCATTAACTTGCCCGTGTAGCAACCCCCCGCATTAACTTGATAGGAACCGAACCGAAGAGAGAGATTGCATGCGGGATGGGAAAGGATCGTTGGCTGTTGGGCTTGCGGTTGCTGTGTGCATGTGGTCGTCTCGTTCCCACACGCTTCCCTTGGCATTCCCAGGCCTTATTTAATAAATGTCTGTCTTTGGAACCGCTTCCTCTGCCATTCGACGGGACTGAGACCACACGAACACCATCATCCATGGCTGGAAAGAAGCAGCAGGATTCGCCGTGGGCTGATCTCCCTGAGGGAGTTGTGCAGAAGATAGGTGACATCTTCCTGTCGACAATGACTTCAACTACTATGCCGCCTTTCGGGCAGTCTGCAACGCCTGGCTCGGCTTCACGGAGGAGCGCTTTATACCGGCCGACTGGATTTTTCTAGAGAACCAGTTGTCGGTGCCGTATCGGGGAGACGTCGCCGCCATCATGTTGCTGAATGTGAGAACCGACCGCTATCTTCAGAAGAAGATTAGTCGGGTTATTCGCAGGTGCTTTCTTGATATTCATCTGTATATGTGTGATCCTTTTTTGCATTCACCTCCTATACAATATGTTTTTCTTGTTTTGTTTCTCCATATACTTATTACCTTGATTGAATCTCTGTCTGTTTACCTTGACTGAATCTATGCTTCTCTCTCTCTCTCTCTCTCCCTCTCTGTGTCTCTAGAAGGTATTTTTACTTCGGTAACATAACCGGCGTCCTCCTTGTGCTTGGACAGAGGGTGGATCCGTACAAGACACGGTTGTACAACCCCTTCTCAGGCGCTATCATACCGACCGAGCAGGTGGCTTCTGTTGCTGTGACGGTGTTCCCATTGTTGATGGTGTTTACATCAAACCTTCAGAGCACCATCATTCGGTGGGCGGATGAGGGCACGGAGGAAGGCAGTCGCACGGTCTTTGGTGAAGGGTGGTACACGCCGAATGACTTTGCAGAACTCCGGAGCATGACTTCTTAGGCCGGTGATGTTTTTGTCGTAGATAGAGATGAGTCTGTCCTCTCGACTATTCCTGGTGCTGCTCATGGAGATGTCCAGATGCAGCACTCTGCATGGACCCTAAAGATGCATGCCACCGTCGCAGGCCCTGTTCCGGGCTGCCGGTACCCGGAGAATCATTTTTACCTCGTCGAGTCTGACGGGGAGTTGTTGTTCGTTCTGAGTGGACCGGTCTACGGCGGAAGGCCCGTTGTTTACCGGGTTGATACACAGAACCGTGTCCTTCAGTCGGTCAGAGGCATCGGCACCATGCTCTTTTCGTTGCTGACAATCGGTGCATCTGCGTCAACATCGCCAGGGTACCCACGGTGCTGGCCGGCATCATCTACTATCGGGACCTATACCAGATTAGATCTTACAACTTTGAGGCTCTTGCGTGGGAAGAGGAGCCAAGGGTTGTCGATGGGTATGGAGCAGGAGGATTATGGCACAATGACCATCCTTTTGAACTCGATCGATTGCTGGCGGTGTATTGCGGTACCGTCGAGCTTCCTGAGCTGCAGATGGTGCCGCCTTATGGGGAATATGGCAACACCCACTATGATTACTACGACGGCTACCCGCCAGATTAGATTGATGGATCATGTGGGTCTGGTCCTATTGTATTTTGTCTAAGAATTATATGATAGTGCAAGTTGTATGGTGTGCCTGTAATACAACGGATGAACTTGTTTCAAAAAGATCATGTGTTATACCTCTTTCAATTTCACTGTTTTTCTATGTACATGTAGTAATTCTGATCCATGAGCGATTGAATGCAAATACGCGAAGAGAATCTAGATCCATGTCATCAATCATCAATAGGTGGTACATTCTAGTGATGCGTTCAAATACATACACATTCATAACAATAACACTGTCGGCAGTATTGCCAACTTGAAACTGCAATTAACTTGAAGTGGTTGTTATCCCGAGCAATATGTCTGGTATACACATGGCCCTTGTATGTTCTATGCTGCAATTCTGCTCTTGTGGGCAGGGAAAGAAAAGCTGGGCTTCACTGAGTATTACACAGTTAGGCATAACTTTGTCTTACACACATAGTCTTAACTTGTTCTTACACAAATAAGCAAAGCAGTCTTACACCACCGGAACTTCCGGCGAGCCAACCGGCCTCTAGAGCTGGTGGCATCGTCGGAACAAACCAGAGTGCTGCATTTGGCCGTCTCTCATTCTCTATCAAATTTTACGACCCCACTAATGAGCCAATGGGAGGCCCCCTCCCCCCGACGTGGATTCAGCTCCAGGTCAAATCTGGAGTGCCAACATAATAAACACGTGAGTGCGCAACAAACACACATTCTTCTATCAACACTGGAAGTGCTGGAACCTTAGCAACAACAACACCATGTTCTCCCTGCACTCCAGCAGCAGCCTCAGCCGGTATCTCGTTAGCTTCACCAGCATCAGCATCAGCAAGTATTTCGTCAGCTTCACCAGCAGCAACATTAGTGAGTATTTCGTCATCTTCACCAGGAGCAGTAGCAGCTTGTTCTTCGTCAGCTCCACCACCACCACTAGCATCATCATCATCAGGAGCTGGGGATGCCTAAGCAATTATAGGTTCAACATCTTCAGGGGCTCCGACGAAGAAAGAGTAGTTGATCCCAAGAAACATAGATTGTCCCTTCAGATTGTCGACTCTGCTCTAGACCTGTTCTACTGGGTCTTTATGATGGACACGTGGACCTCGAGAAAACGTGACACCATAGCGATGGGTATGAATAAAGTTGTGTCCCCATATGTTCTATTGTATCACGAACGTTGTTTAGTGCTCCCCTGATATGAATCCACATGAGTTCAGCACCCTGGTTGACATCGCCTCTGAGAGGTGCAAGGAACCAGCATCGTGATACAAGATCAACATCTACTACTGCATCTTTGATCACCGGAGCTGGAATGACATGTGGGGCTACGTGTGTACCTGCGTGTTACCTTCAATCAGTAAGCAGGACTATATGACACCATGACTCACCCCAGGTGAACGCCTCCCAAACACGCACGTCGCCGCTAGGTTCAGTGACCGCGTAAATGTGTTTCGGTGTGTCATCATACACGCTGGAGGTGAAGACGGCGTCGACATACTTCTCCCTCCACAAATGGTCGCCATGCAAGAATGTCCATTCATTGTCATCTTGGCATCTAATGAATGTGATTTCCTTGTCGAACATCGCTAAGAGGTTGTATTGCCAAGTCTTCCACATCAGGAGAGGCTTCTGTGGGAGTTGTACCTTTAAGAGCTCAAGTTCTTCCATGTTGAACCTGTAAGTGAATTCAGATTTTGGAGGCGGCCACCCATGGTTGAATGCAGTAATGCTGACACCCACTACAGATGGCGGTGTAAGTCTCAACGATTTGTAGACATTTTTTAGAGTCCAAGTACTCCTGTCCTGGGATAAAAGTACCAGCCACTCGCCGTTGCCACCCACCTAGTTCTGCTCATCATCCATTTCCGCCTCCTCTATCTCCTTGATATTCACCAATACTGATTGCGACCACTTATCCAGCAGCATCAGTTTTGCATGAACATTCTGCAAAAGTTTGTTGTAAGTTGGTATAATCACCTAGCATGGATTCCATTGCAAATACAATTTGACACCACTGCGCTAAGATTAAAGTATTATATACGACTGTCTCCTCAGCTCTCGCCTAAATTGTGCATGTGTCACTATGAAAATACCCAATATATCAAGTAGGAGCAGAGCTTCCCCCGAACAAAATCCTGATGGTGATCATAAACAACTAGGGACATAATAGTATTAAATCGTCTAGTTTGTTTATTTTTTTAGAAAACAGAATATCACCTAGCAGGCATTCCATTGCAAATCCAAACTGGCACCTCAACTATCACCTAAATTAAGACTGTATCTCTACGAAAATACCAAAATATCAAGTGTATAGAATAGTCTTAAATGGTTCAATTTGTTCAAACTACGCGTACACATAACACATTCGATGGAAGGAACATATGATTCCGACGAAAGATCAGCACATATGAATCAACGGTACGACTGAGTCAACAAGCAAGATACTGGAACTTACATGGCCATCGCGGTCGTTTGGCCATATGTTGGTATCAGGGTAAAGAAGGCCTGGCGTGTTGAACGGTTGTTCTTCCATTTCCCGGATCAGCGGGCAGAAGCCAGGGATGCAGCGACCCAGGCGACCGACGGTGACGATGTCCAACTCCTTGGAGACCTTTTACACGTTTGCAGGGCTGAGGTTCGGCCATCCCCAATCCTCGCGGTGGTGGTTGCCATGGCCAGCCGCGTCATCATCATCGTCTGCCTTACGCTTCAGTGTGCGGCGGTGCCAGCCCCATGGTTTACCCATGGTGGCAAATGGAGGCTAGAATCAGGCAGATTAATGGAGGCGGTGTGATCCGGAGCCGGATGGATTTGTGAGGGGATGGAATCAGGGAGGGAAGTAGTTGTTAGAGTAGGGAGTGAGGAACCTCCACCGCCGGTCTCGTCCGCGTGGAATACAAGGAGAGGGTGTGTGTGGTGGGTGTAATTAGTGAGGGTGGTCACGGGGACCGTCTAAAGGGGGTGCAAAAATAAATCATGAGGGGAAAGGTATGGTCCCACCTATCGGCGAGGGAAGGTCGGCACGCGCAAACGTGAGTACGCTTTGACGTGGATCGTGCATGGCGGACCTCGATTCCACTACATGGAAGTGGCACGGAACCAATTTCATCCAGCGCTTGGGTCACCATGTAAAGAGCATCACTAGTAATGCAGTTGCCACATGGAAATATGGAATGATGCACCAGTGTGATAGAAGTTGAATCACCACATCCACTTGAGTGTGTGTGGTCATGTGGATCATTGTGGTTTGGTAAAAAACACATGGAATGAACCTATGGAGTCCATGTGTCAAACCATGGTCATAAATCCCAAGAAAGCCACTCGAATGCAGCTGCCACATGGAATGATGCACTGGTGTGACAGAAGTTGCATCACCACATCCATTTTAGTGTGTGTGGTCGTGTGGATCATTATGGTTTGAAAAGAACATATGCAAATCACTCTGGAGACTCCATGTGTCAAACCATGGTCATAAATCGCCAGAAACCCACTGTGATGCAGCTGCCACATATGGAATGATGCACTAGTAGAGCATAAGATGCATCACAACATCCACTTGAGTGTGCGTGGTCATGTGGATCATTGTGGTTTGGTAAAAGCATCTGAAAAGTACATTTGATCTTCTGTGATCCCAGTGTGATGTAAAACCACACAAGCATGCAACTAGAAGGATTCAAATTGTAGTTTTGGTACTTGCTTCACAAATGAAAGCCCTTTTTGAGTTTGAGGGGGAATTTTTTGAAAATTTCAAACCAAAATGGCTAGATACAATGCTACCATCATTAGGAATGTGGTGATACCCCCTTGTTCCAAATTTGAGTCCATTTAAAGAACGGTAGATGAAAACATGGTACACAAGTTGCTCTTTCGAGTAGTCGGACATGATTGTTGACATAACTACCCCCACATTATAGAGTGGACTACTAGGGGGACATTTTTTCAAAAGTTTGTAATTTTTATTCAATATATTTGCCACACGATGAACAAATTTGAAGGTTTCTAGGAGAATTTATCAATTTATTATCAAATTCACAAGGCTTGGTCAACCTAGGGTTGACCAGAGTCCTTCGAGAGATTGTGAAAGCATCTGAAAAGTACAAGTGATGTTATGTGGTACCAATGTGATGTACAACCACACAAGCATCTAAAGGTTACACATTTTAGTTTTGATACTTGCTTGACAAATAAAACTATGTTTATGAGGTTGAGGGTGATTTTTTAAAATTTTGAAACCATAATGTCTAGATAGAATGCTAGCATCATTAGGGACGTGGTGATACACCCTTCTGCCAAATTTGTGTCCATTTGAAGAAAGGTAGATGAAAAAATGGGATACAAGTGGTTGTATTGAGTAGTCAGACATGCTAGTTGAGCTAACTAGCCCACATTTGATAGTGGACCGCTAGGGGCCTTTTTTTCCATGTTTGACATTTTTCTTGCAAAGTATTTGCCACACAATGACCAAATTTCAAGGTTTCACAAGAATATGAGAATTTCTAATTTTATTACGAAGTTTACAAGGTTTGGTCAAAACAGGGTCCAAATGTGATGTACGACCACACAAGCATGCATTTAGAAGGATTCAAATTGTAGTGTCTATACTTGCTTCATAAATTAAATCCTGTTTTTGAGTTTGAGGGTGAAATTTTTAAAATTTCCAAAACAACATGGCAAGATAGAATGCATGCTATCATCATTATGTACTGTGGCGCAAACACAGGTATATAATTACACAATAAGTCACGATGATTCCCATACATATTAAACATGGTTCGTACACTAATAATTCCACATGGCCAACAGAAGTTCTTGACAAGCTACCAGACATATATAGACACATAACTAAAAGCAGTAAAATTTAATTCACTCCTCATCAGACCACTTGATGCGCTTGCCATCTTTTCTAGGAGACAAACGACCATCATTCCATATGTCGCTTTTGTTATTGGCCTCCCACCGCTGACGATATAAAAGTTCATCCCACCTGGAAGGGGCCTTGGCTTCCCTATCTTCAGCTACAGCCTCTCTGTTTGCGGCTTCAGCTACAACCTCTCTCTTTGCAGTGTCAGCGTCACACTCAGCTATTCTGCATTTTCGACAAAGTCATCCCCTTTGCTTGTCTTCCCTCTTGCAACTAGGGCAAAAGACGAGGAAAGTTTGAAAGAAATGGATCTGAGCATACAACCGGTAAGTCACATAAGCATCTATGGCTGCATACTTCAGGTTTATATCAGACAACAATGTCTCCTACCAAATACCATGCCTATCTTCAGGGAAAACTTCCTTCATTTTGGTGTACGACGGATCGATGATTCTAGCCGCGAGACTAGCCATTCCATCCCTCTTATAGTCCCCTTTGATCTTGACAAGATCTTGAATATCGATCCACTTGTGCTCAGGAATTTTGATTCCCGCATGAGAAAACTTGACAGAATCAGATGCTTTTTCGATAGTGCAGAAAACAATTCCTTTATGCACAAGGAATTGGCGTAGTGCCGGACACTTGTTTTCAGTCCTGGAAGTATGTAGTTTGTCATCATAAAATGCATGACCAAAACAATGACAAAATGAGTAACTACAAATGTTATCCATGCAAGATCATCATCTCTAAATATATTTTTAAGGTACAAAATTTTAGTAAATGCAAAATCAAGACTCTCAAGTATGGATTGTCCTAATTTTTTTGGTCCTAATAAAATTCAGTAGTTGCAACATGACCAAGTGGATAGATTCCATACGCAATAAAATTCACTAGTTGCAAAAATGCAGTATTTGCAAGATCCCCACTATAATAAAATTCAGAACTATGACTATTTAGACAATGCAATACCACATCCCGAATAAAAATTGAAACTACAAAAATTTAGTAAATCCTAGGTGAACACTCTGAAAGTTTTATAGTCATAATCCATTTGGTACTAATATAATTCAGTAAATGCAATATGAGCATATGGAAATATTGCAGTATTTGCGAGAACAACATTTGAGAAAATTTAGGACTAAGACTGTTTAGTAAAGGCAAGATCAACTGACTAAAATCATACAAGTGACCATTAAAAGTAAGAAAACCCTAAAAGTGGTAAACTAAAGAGATCAAATCTACAAACCAGGAGTAGTGGTAAATGAGGACGTGTTGCCTCATTGCCAGTTGAATGACGACGACCTGGTTTTCGTAGTATTCCTCCTCCTTGGTGTACTCGAGGTCCAATCCGACAAACTTGTCCTCGTCCTTCTCAAGGCATTCCTCGTACATCCTCAGGACTCGCACAACTGTATCCTCCTCGTTGGTGTAGACGACATGTATGTCTATATTGCCATGGGCAGTGAAGTTTGTCTCTCGAGTGTAACCTTCCATGGCGGAAAGGAGTAGACAGAAAGAACAACAAATGGGATGCAGAAGATAGAGGACATGAGTAAGAAGAAGGCTTCCAGCAAAACAAAGGGAGGGCTGGAGCCGTCGCAGCGATTCATACGTCCTTGTGGAGAAGCGTGGCAGCGACAAAGAGAAGAAAGAAAGAACAACAGATGGGAAGGAGAAGATAGAGGACATGAGGAAGAAGAAGAGGGCTTTCTTCGAAACAGGGGACATGTTGGAACCGTCGCTGCGATTCAGATGAACTTGTGGAGACGCGTGGCGGCGGCCATTCCATCTTTTTAGTAAACAAATATTTAAAAGGTGCCCTCATTAAAAAGAATAATAACGAGGATATATGCGTCTTGTGTTGTCACGTCAATTCAAGCTATCAGTCGTTTAGTCTTGTCCATTGCGTCACCTATAGCTCATGTGCCCTGCATCACTACTTATCACGTGTCAAATCCTAGCATGCAATTTAATTGCGCATACATAGTTCTTGTCCGCATGGAAGGCAAGGAAGGGGGGCCGTAATTAGTGAGGGTGGGCATGGGGACCGTCTAATGTGAGTACACTTGACTGCATGCAAGTGGTCCAGAACCAATTTCATGCAAAGAAGTGAAAAAATTAATCTTGAGGGGAACATGGGGACCCACCTGTCAGCGAGTGAATGCACGCGCAAATGTGAGTACATTTGACTTGGATCGTGCACGGCGGACCTCGATTCCACTACATGCAGGTGGCCTAGAACCAATTTCATCCAGCGCTCCCGCCTTTCTTTCCCGCCGCTTCCCGCGAGTTTTCGGTGTTTCCCGCCGTGTCCAGGCGCGGCCATAAAAGTGGGAGGTCACCGAGCTATCTTCAACCATACCCGCGCAACCCACAACACAAAAAACCACCATGCCTGGCTGCCGGCATCGACACGACGAGTTCCATGGCAACCCCGATGCCGACAGAGAAGAGGTGCCCGAGCGGCCGCTACCGTCGTGGTGGCCGAATCCTCTAGAGTTGCCGGACGTGCTGCCTCTTCCTATTCTAGGGTGCCCGCGGATTTACAAGATGGGCACACCGCCGGTTCGCCCTTTCTACAGCCGTCATGTGACCACCAGCAAGCCTTTCATGACGGCGGTGGAGGAACGCGTCTTTCTGCTAGAATACCAGCGATTAGAGTAGCTCAGATTGGTGCATGGCGACCTCGGGGGAGCGGTGCGGGCCAATCCTGATGATGCTTCCCTGCGTGCCCACCTAGACCGAGCTGAAGAGGAGGTGCAGACAAAACGAGGGCGCTCATCAATTCTTTCAATGATGAATGGTGTATCTGACCCGGTGTAGCCGCCGCCCCTAGCACCGGCGGTCGAGCGTAATCTTAGGTTGTAACGATGTTTTAGGGCAGCGTGAGTGTAACGATGTTTTAGGGCTTGAATAAAGATTTTCATTTCAAATGTCTAATGCCTACATTCATACATCATACATGGCGTGCGCACAGTCATACGTCCAAAACGTATCTACTTTCCCGAACACTTTTGCTATTGTTTCTCTTCTAAACTTGTGTGATTTGGATACAACTAACACAGACTGACGCTGTTTTCAGCAGAATTATCTTGGTGTCTAGTTTTTGTGCAGAAAATCAACTATCAGGAAAAATCCCGGAAAATATGCCAAAAATCCTATTTTGCCAGAAGGTACATGGAGCTAGAGTACGAGACGGAGTGGAGGCCTGAGGGGCCCACACCCCTGATAGGCGCGGGCTAGGCCGTGCCTGGGAGGGGGGTGCAGCCACCTCAGGCACCCCCTCGGCCTCCCTCTTCGCCTATAAGTTGCCTCTTGACCTAAAACCGAGGGGGTTCGTCGTTTTTCCAGAAAGAGTTTCGCTGCGCCGCCACCACCAGAAACCAAGATTCAGAACCAGAAACTCTGTTCTGGCACCCTGCTGGGACAGGGAATTTGGGGAGGATCATCGCCATCGTCATCACCAATGCCTCTCCATCAACCATCCATGTTTCCCTCATCCATGAGTGAGTAATCCCCCGCTGTCGGCTATGGGGATGGTAGGGATTGGATGAGTTCTATAATGTAATCGAATAAGATTGTTAGGGCATGGTGCCTAGTATCTCTATTAGTGTTATTTGACTTTGTTGCAACTTGTTGTGCTTAATGCTTGTCACTAGGGCCCAAGTGCCATGATCTCAGATCTGAACTTATTATTCAATCATTATGATAGTATTGTTTGTGATCTTATCTGCAAGTTGTGTACACATATCATTCTCCCGATCCAAAGGCCTCGAACTGACAGAAATTGGGAGAACCGGAGGGGATGGCTATGATGTGAGAAGAACATGTGTTCACGGAGTGTTAATGCTTTTCTCAGGTGCTCTATTAAAAGGAGCACCTTAATTTCCAGTAGTTCCCTTGAGGCCCCACTACAACAGGCTGGCAGGACAAAAGGTGTTGTGTAAGTTCTCATTGCGAGCACGCATGACTATATGTGGAGCACATGCCTATGATTGTTTAGTACTTGGATGCTTATTCTTATTTATCTGCAATGCCCTAGATCTTGAAGTTACATGTTTAGACTTGTCCATGCAACGCCTGTCCATCCATCCCTATGCCTACTACACTCATACCCTACTGTTTGCTACTACTGTTACTATTGCTCTTGTTTTACTGTTGTTGTTGGTACTATAAAATGTTGCTACTGATAAACTTCTGTGTGCAAGAACTATTTCTAGGTGCAGCTGAATTGACAACTCAGTTGTTAAGGCTTGCAAGTATTCTTTGGATCCCCTTGTGTCGAATCTATAAATTGGGTTATACTACCCTCGAAGACTGTTGCGATCCCCTATACTTGTGGGTCATCACACAGAATATCCTACTCGTCGGAGTCGGAATGGTAGCAGCGGCGACACATGGTGTGGTCGAATACGCTGACGCCGAACTTTCCTTCGCCGGCGTACTTGAAGACAACAATGTTGCCCGCTTCGATCTGGTGCGAGCGGGGGAAGCGCTACTAGCCGTTGCTGAGGTACATCTGGCCGAGGTGGTCGGACTGTAGGTCGACTGGGTACCTGCCTGTCCTGAACCTGTTTGCCTGCAGCATGGCGAGCGGGGGCGGCTCGTCACCAATCAGCGTCACAAACCCGCGGGGCAGGAGCAGCCTATCACGCGGCATGCCGTGGTGGAAGGCCACGACGAACTAGGTGCCTGGGTAGAAATCTTCAGGCGATGACAGTGTTGAGGGAGAGCGTGGTGGCACGGTGAGTTGGCCGCATCCTCCACGCCTCCCTCTGCGTCCACGGCAGCCACGGCCTCCCCTCGACCTAGCGCCGCCGGCCATGGCTAGCTACAAGCAGTGGAGAAGGAAAAGGGGAAGGAGCAGATGGATGGTGTTGTGTTCTGTGTGGGAGAAGATGGCCGCGGGTGACCGATTAAAAGGGGGCGGCATAGGATGTCGGCGCGGAGGCCGAAGAGTGGCATTGAAGTGTCCAGTCAGTAGGGCAGGCATCGGGCGGCGCCTGCAGCGGCAGTGGAGAGCGTGTCATCCAGTTAGTCAGCGTGCCATCACGTCGCCATTGATTGTGCAGGCTGCCACCGACCAGCCTTCTACCAGGGCCTCTGAGTCGCCTCACCAGTTCACTGACTAGTACGGTTTTTAAAACTATGCTGGTATGCGACTCCCAAATGCAGGGTCCCACATGTTAGAGAGTGAAGGTCGGAACGCGACTAAGTTTGACTTAGATCGTGCATGGAAGACTTTGATTCCACTGCATGCTAGTGGCACGGAACCAATTTCAGGCAGCGCTAGCGTCGCCTCGTAGAACCGCCATTTTCCTCCACTTCCATCCCACTACGAACGGTCATGCACCGTTCCACATACTAGGAAGGATGGTTGCAATAGGTAGTTTCTCTCTTCTCCGTCTCCTTTCCTCCTCCACAGCCTCATCGTCTTCCTCCTCCACGGCCCCATCCATTTCCACCGCCACGGCATCAGCCTCTTCCTCCGTGTCCTTTCCCTCTTGCCTGCAGTCATGGACCGGTGGGATGTCAGAAACGATGACCTGATAGGGACAGCATACTTCGACAAAGAAGTCCATAGCGGTAAAAAGCTCAGTGTTGTCTACACCACCGGCCCTGAGACGGTGAACCGCAGTATTGCCTAGTACAAGAATTGGTTGCTGTCGGAAGAAAGCAGGTTCAGGTTCATGGGTATCGACCTTGAGTACAGCCGAGATCGCTGCATGATCGCCGTGCTGCAACTCTCCATGAAGGAGCATGTCCTCGTTTACTGTGACACCCCCAGGATCAGGGCTAAACAAATCCCAGACCTCCGTCTGAACATAAGCTTAACCTTGAGCTCGAGGATATCGAGTGAAGAACCGGTAACACGACAGTGACCCTACGACACAAAAATATTACAGCAAGCTCATAACTGAGCAGAGAACCAAATTATTACAGGCCGAGGTCACTGACCCCAAACATCAAACAACGGAAGGCAAATTATGCTATTAAGTATAGCAAACTTAACAAATGGCCTAAGAGGCCTGAAGCATAACGATGACATCCCATTCCATAGATTCCAGGCTGCCGACCGGAAACCCCAAGCTACTCGTCGATGTCGATGCCGTAAAGAACTCATCTTCTATGGTAACACTTACTCTGGTGCAAAAGTATCAACAAAGCAAGGGTGAGTACAGGGTGTAATCCGCAAGACTTATGGCTGGTGGAGTTGTTTTGCATAGAGCCATTTTTGTTTATAAAACAGGAGGGAGAAGAAGCTTGTCTAATCAGAGTGTTTTAAAAGGAGATAAGAGAGCGACATCTCCAAAGTATTGATCATCATCTTTTTATATCCACCAAGTCATCATCATCGAACCTCATCTAGGATCACCCCCTCGTACCCAAGAGGAAGCATCCTTAAGCACATATTAGTTTGCCAAGTTTTACGATTAGGTTATTCTTCTCTATGATCCCACGTCCATTCCCAAGTCGTCCATAATCGTGGACATGTCTTCTCGAAAAGATTAATACCCTACAGGGGTGTACAACTTTACCCACATGCGTCGACGACTATTAGGCGTCCCTTGACACACTTCCTTGATGTGCTGACAGAGGGTGGTCGACCGAAATCTTTCCCTTACTTTTGTCTAATCCATGAGTCACCAGAAGGGCTCCCGGCTGTAGTAGTTGGCCATACTCCTAGGCGGTCCTCGACTCTGTGTACCGGGATCCAGTTCAATGCCGAGCATCCTTCACCCGGCCACGTCCTATATGCTTGCACCATTTTCCAAAACCTTTTGCCATGCGGGTGCAAAATAAATCCTCAAACTACAGACTCATGGATTAGACTAGGAAAGTTGGGGTCAAGGGGTTCCCCATAAACCCCCGTGTGGTTGTACGCTCGTCTTGGTTCAATAGGCAAGAACCTCAGTTCCTAAGGGTGGCAAGTATGGGAATGCAAAAACCACAACCCGCGTGGCCTCCCATACAAGCCTTAGCATGTTTACTCACATCACCTGTGATACCATGTTCTCCTATCCAACTAGGTTCATTCAAAGATCGGATCCATCAACCAGGTGAATCAGCGAAACAACTAAGCATGGCTAAGCATAAAAGATAAAGTAGCTCTAGCAGCGATCAGAAAGCCAAACCCTAGTTATGCTAGGAGCAGTGGATCAGGGAATATAGGTTCAAAGCGAACATGCATCAGATAGGATAACTCTATCTATTGATAAAAGACTTTAGAATCGCATGCACATGGCATGAATTTAAAATGCGTTGAAAGCATATGATACATATGTATGTGTGGGGTTTCGCTTGCCTTTGCCTGTTGATAGCCAATACGGATCTTCGGATTCATCATCTTGAATTGTTCGTCCATAACAAGGATATAGCTTTTCAGGGTTCATCTTGTTGGCATAGTTTGTTGATGACCTTCGATGGTGTTAACCTTGATCTTCGGTCTTGAACTCGATCTCGATTCCGATATCATATTCTACCGAAGAAGAACCAAATACCGGAAAGAAAGGAAACAATTGTGACACCCCCGGGATCAGGGCTAAACAAATCTCAGACCTCTGTCTGACATAAGCTTAACCTTGAGCTCGAGAATATCCAGTAAAGAATCGGTAACACAACAGTGACCCTACGACACAAAATTTATTACAGCAAGCTCATAACTGAGCAGAGAACCAAATTATTACAAGCAGAGGTCACTGGACACAAACATCAAACAACGGAAGGAAAATTATGCTATTAAGTATAGCAAACTTAACAAATGGCCTAAGGGGCCTGAAGCATAACGATGACGTCCCAGCTGATAGATTCCAGGCTGCCGGTCGGGAACCCCAAGCTACTCGTCGAAGTCGATGTAGTACCAAACTCGTCTTCGGGGGAACACTTACTCTGCCAAAAGTATCAACAAAGCAAGGGTGAGTACAGGGTGTACTCCGCAAGACCTATGGCTGGTGGAGTTGTTTTGCATAAAGCCACTTTTGTTTATAAAACAAGTGGGAGAAGAAGCTCGTCTACTCAGAGTATTTCAAAAGGGGATAAGAGACCAACATCTCGAAAGTATTGATCATCATATTTTGATATCCACCAAATCATCATCTGAACTAGGATCACCCCCTCGTACCCATGAGGAAGCATCCTTAATCACACATTGATCTACTAAGTTTTACGATAAGGTTCGAGTTCTCTATGATCATCACGTCCGTTCCCAAGTCGTCCATAACCATGGACACGGATTTCCGAAAAATTATTACCCTGTAGGGGTGTACAACTTTACCCACACGTACTAACCTTCTCTTAATGCCAGAATCATTAGCGCACTTCCTTGGAAGGCCGGCAGAGGGTGGTTAGACACTACCTTTACCTTGCTTTCGCCGAGACCATGAGTCATGCAATAAGTATTGTTCCGTCACAACGGGTCAAATCCTGAAGCCGGTACTTAAAGATGTGAGGTGAGGTTGGTTTACCAGGGGCTCCATCGACCCCAAGCAACCCGGTCCACACTTCCCTACCTGTTATGAATGCACCTCCTTCACCTCCTTCTTTCGAAAACATTTTCAATGCGTATGTCGAATGGAACGCCCGAACTATGTGACTCATGGAATCTACTAGGCATGTTAGTCAATCAGGGGGTCCCCATGAACCCCGTGTGGTTGTACGCTCGTCTCGGTTCGAGAGGCAAGAACTCGGGTCCTAGTGGTGGCGAGCATGGGACTAGAAAAACCACATCCCAAAGTGGCCTCCCATACAAGCCTTAGCATGTTTAACTTATATCACCTCTGATATCATCTCATCATGTTCTCCTGTCGTACTAGATTCTCTGCATCTGATACATCATCTAGATGAACCAGCACTGACAGCTATGCATGGCTAAGCAAACACAGATATAAGCTCTAGCAGTGCACACAAGCCAAACCTAGTTATGCTAGGAGCAGTGGATCAGGTAATATAAGCTCAAAGGAAGTAATGCAATAGATAGGTTACTCTATCTATCGATAAAAGACCACAGTAGAATGGTATGCAACATGGTAGAATTGAAATGCTTTTGAAATCATAGGATTATATCATGGTGGGGCTATGCTTGCCTTTGCCAGTTGATAACCGATACGCAGATCTTCGGGGGCCTTGTAGTTGACTTGGTTACAGTTGGTCAAGTAATGTTCGTCGATCTTCGATCTTCGATCTTCGATGGTGTTGATCTCTGACTTCGATCTCGATCTTGATCTCGATCTCGTGTTCTACCGGGAAGAACCAAACACCGGAAAGGGAGGGAAACAATCAACACATGGCATTGGTTCAATTCTCAAGCAAGGATAGTGATATGACAAGTTAAATTGTATAAAAAGTAACCCTAAGGCATGCTCGGCAATTTAATCGGGGTTCCGAGGGGTGAAAACCCTAACTCAGAGAAACTCTGGAGTATATGAGAGGAGTTACTATGTTCTTATAATTATACTTGTCATTTAAGTTGTTGAACAATGCATGATTATGGCTTAGATAGATAGTTCTCATTTTTCTGAACATTTTGATATATTATATATATTTTTCTGACTTAAAATGAATTAGTAATGATTTTTCTAAATTTAAATCCATTTTAAATCATTTTAGGAAATTATAAAATATTTTTGGATTATATTAAATATTTTCCAACTTGAGCCCACATGTCATATCTATACCTAATAATAAAGTACGTAAGGTTTCTTTCCACGGTCCGTTCTGAAAACTTTTGTCCCTGAAGTTCGCAGATATTACCCACCTATGCCATCCGCAAGTTATGTACCGGTACTCATTTGTTTTGTTTTGAGAAAAAAATCTTAGCGACAAACCGACCTCTGACCTCTTCTACTTCTCCCGTCCACCCAACCCCCGACAAGACCTGAGCCGCGCCATCGCCGGTAAACGGCCCCGCCCTCCCATCCTTCTACTCCGGCGAGGTAACAGCCACCGTCGACGGGAACAGGTGGGTGGGCCGGAGGTGGGCGCGGACATGGGCCGGCCACGGGAGTCCATGTGCTTCCCCTCATATCTTTCTTCCCCTCGGGACCTCCGCTGTCTCCTGGCTAGCGGAGGCCGCGGACTAGAGCCGGCGGCTTGAGTGAGCGCAAGGGTCTGGTGTGGACTCCCGACGAGCCCCTTCACTTCAATCTGCCCCCTCCTAATAAGTTGTGTGTTCTCTCGATCTGTGACTTACTCTGCATATGGAGAGGTCCCCATGAACGATGGCCCCGATTTTCTAATGTTTTCTCCTCCGCTTCAGACCAGTATGGTGGTGCCTGATGTGGAAGTTCATGGAGATGCCCCTGGTCAGGAAGTCTTCGGCGCCGCTGACACTCCCTGTGCTTTTCCTATTCAAAGGCCTTCATCCCCGTAGGCATATCTAAAGGCTAGCCCATTGTGAGGCGATGATGATTCGTTTAAAAAGGAAGACGACTGAGCTGCAGATAATTCTGCACATCGGGTTGGGTATTAGTGCTCGAATATCACTGACAAATAATTCATTAATGTTGAAGCCCTGAATGGATAGGAAGCTGCTGGTCGTCGTATGTATGGGTGATGTGGACTGAGAGGTTCCAGCGATTCAGCAAAGTTCTTACGTTCTCTCATTTATTTACTAGGCCTCCCTACAGTTCATTTTTGTAGTATTACATATTTACATTAACGGTCACTTAGATTTCAGTTGCTCTACAATATGAATGAAAGCCATATGAGAGAAGTGAATTAATGGGCTAGAAGAACCCGGCATGATGGCTTAATACCGTGTTTACCATATATACAAAAACTATGACTAAATTTAGATCATGCACGATTGTAATATCCAAAGACATGGATATATTTCTTTTCTGCATTTTGTTATTGTGACATAATCTATGGTTTGATTTATGTACAAACAAAATTTTCCGACTACCAACTGACGCAATGGCCTATCAAAATGGTATTCAAATTTTAAAAGATTGAAACTACTTCAGATACTTTTATGTGGATGTCTGAACTTAAGTGAATGAAATATTATTATTTTCCTCCCGGTGCAACGCACAGGTCCTTTTGCTAGTATTTAATCATTTACAGAAAGTAATTTCCAAAAAGATTAAAACCTGACAGATGGGGCCCACATGGTTATATATATTCCAGAAAATAATTACAGAAATGATTAAAAGAAAAGGAGAAGCTTTACTGCATCATGCTGACGTAAGCAATGGGGATGCTCTCAGATCAAGCGTGGGGCTGGGCACAGGGGGCGCGCAGGCGTGCGTGGTTGAAGGCGTCGGAGAGAGCACGGCGTGGGCGACCATATGGTGGTGGCGGCCCCCAGATATGGTAGCCGGAGCTACGCCGGCAACGACAAACGTCGGCGGTGACTACATGCACATGATGTGGGGGCGACAGAGAGCGTGAGGGAGGGAAAGAAGGGGTGCCTGAGCAATAGCGGCTCACCACGAGCGTGACGGTGGTGACGGGGAAGCGAGGGGAACTCGGACGGCGAGGAATCAGAGCGATGACTGCGGCGGCCGGCGTTGGGGACAAGCTCGATTCCGATGAGAAGGAAGCTTCCTGGCTTGCGTGGCTTGACGATAACGACAACGGCGGCACGACGCTTCTCATGGACTACTCCACGGAGGTCAAGGTGGCCGGAGACGGCGAAGCGAGGTGGCACCTGCAAGCTAGGGTTCCGGCCATGGAGAGAGAGGACGAGGGAGAGGCGGAGTGGCGTCTGGGACTTCTCCTCTGTGGCGACCGAGCTTCTTATAGGCACTAGGGCACGAATCTTGGCGCGAGAACGGCGGTAGACGGCGGCGACGTCACCACGGAGCTGCTTCCCTGTCGTCGACGAAGACGACGACACGGGGCAGCTGTCGAAGTGGTACGGGCCGACTGGGCCTCGTTTGGGCTGCGCGTGGGCCAAGGAGTGCTGCGCGGCAGCAGATAGAGGAAAGAGGAGAGATGGGCTCGGCCCAGGTTAGGGTTAGGATTAGTTTTTTCTTTGCAAATTCCTTTTGTTTTTCTATTTTGCATTTCTCTTTTGTAATTTCAAATCCTTTTCTAGTTTGAAAATTCTGAAAATACTAGAATTTTATAAAATCTATTTGAAACACATAGGGGCCCTCCATACTATTTGGGCTCCACATACTTTGTACTTTTCAAATATTTTCAAAACCATTTGAAGAAGTTTTCAAGAGAGGAAGGATTAGGGTTTAGGGTTTTACTTCATTTCTTCAATGCACAATTTAAATGATGATGCTCATGCTATGCATAATCAAAACCCTAATTACTATTTAACTAAAACTGGGGTGTTACAACAATCATCGCATGGCATCAATGCAATTCTCAAACAAGTATGATGATATGACAAGTTAAAACTTATTGAAATTGAAACCCTAAACATGCTTGGTCATTTTAAACAGGGTCCGAGGGATGCAAACCCTAACTCGGGGAAACCCCGGATGCATATGAGAGGGTTCATTATGTTCTTTTAACTAAACTTGTCATGACAGTTGATTAACAATGCATGATTATAGCTTAAAGAGGTAGATCTCATTTTTCTAAACATTTTGATATATTATTTGTATTTTTCTGATTAATAAATAATTACTTTTTGAATTTACAAGTTTTATTCATTTTCTAAAATTATTTAAACCATATTAATACTCTTTTTTGAAAATATAAGAAACTGGAAAAACTTTTTACACTCGGGAAGAGGCTACCCTCAGTGACTGACTGATGGGCCCTGGGACACATCAGCATCCACGTGGGCAAAAGGGACCACCAGCGGCTTTGACTTCGCTAACCCGCGCGGTGACAATTGGGTGACGTCACCGTGACGTCACCAACACCGGTGAGGCACAGAATGGCAAAGGGATGGCGGAGGAGGGCAAGCATGCTGTAGGGATCATGCGCGTTGGAAAGAGGAGACTGCGAGCAGCCATAAACTGGCGGTGCTAGAAGATATGGGCACAGAAAACGCCGGCGGTGAATAAAAATACGGCGGCGCTCGGAGCTCCACGGTGGCAAGACGATACAAGAGGAGAGGGGACGAGGTGGGACGTTCGAGAGAACCACGCACTCACCGTGAGGAGGATGGTGGTGTCGGAGAAGCCACACGAGGTCAGGGGCGACGTCAACGTCATGGGCGGAGCTCGTCGGGCTTGCGGAAGACAATGGCGATGCGGACGATTCTGAGCGCCCCTGCTCGATTCCTCGGTCGAGGAAGATTAGTGCGGCGAGCCGGTGCTTCCTAGATGCTCAGAACGGTGAAGGAAGGCCAGGGACGGCGACGATTCGTTGGCAACCTCCGCTAGGGTTCGGGCTCGCTCGCAAGAGAAGGGAGGGGAGAGCCAGGGGAGAAAGGGAACCAGGGAAGGAGAGAGACATGCTCGACGAGGCTCTAATCCTCTCTAGGGCGGCGACAGGGATCTTGACGCGGCGCCGATCGACGGCCCGCGGACGGACAGGCAGCTGCTTGCCGTCGATGCGTCGTTGACGAAGATGACGAAGGATGAAGGACAAAGAGGTATGGGCCGATGCTGGGCCGCGACGGACTGCAGCGGAGCATGCTGAGCGGCAGGGAGAGAGAAGAGGGAAATGGGCCGGCCTGGAAAGGGTTTCTGGCTCTATCTTTTCTGCCAAATAGTTTTTCGTTTTCTGTTTTCATTTCTCTCTTTTGTAAATGAATTTCAAATCTATTTTGATACATTTCAAATTACCAGAACTTTTACAAATATTCAAAATATTTTAGAGACCCTTATAATCAATTTGGGTTCCATAATTTTTGTAGTTTTCAAAATTCAAAACCATTTTGAATAGGTTTCAAATAGAGAGGGAAAGCTAGGGTTTAGGGTTTTGCTTTAATAAAATTTTCTTTAGCAATGATAATGATGCTCATGCTAAGCACATACAAACCATAATTAATATTTGATAAAACTAGGGTTGTTACAATTCTATCCCCCTTAGAAGAATCTCGACCCGGATTCTAGGTAGGAAGATAGAAGGAACAGGGTCACACTAAACTTCAACGATCTTCTCGAAGAGGTTGATCCATGCCACCATGACGAGTGGACGAAGCGCTTCGTAATCTTCGAGGTGGCTGCTCACACTAAGGAAGAGAGGGAATGACATGGAAACACAAACTGAGTATCTCATGGTCAACTCATGGATAGATGCTTTACGAACATATATGGAGCTAACGACATGAAACACATCAAGGTAAAGGAAGAAAAAAAGGAGATGGTTTTCAAGGTGAGAGATAACTGGTCTTCATAAGGATTAAGACCATGGAGCTTGCAGAAGAGTTTTGACTTCTGAGAGAAGGAAATTTCCAATAGAATGTAACATGACCGTAGACTTTGATAGGTAACATCTACTAAACAGCTTAATAGAGCTTTATAGGTGGAAAATACAGATATCAACAAAACCAAGCTGTGGAACTACTTTTGAAACATAAGAGTCACTCTTTCGTTTAACAGAAGGCTAAGACAGAAAGGTGTTTTGGGGGGAGAGGACTCGCAAGAGTCACAAGGAACATGTAGCAAGAGAAATCGTTGATTATCAAAATCTTAGTCGCTCTTCAAACATGTTTAAGAAAGCGGAAAGGAAACTCTTTATTCATCCAGAACTATCAAGATCTTTGCCATCGATCTTGATATCACTTTGCACCACCAAGATGAATAGTGGATAAGATTCCTGACGACACGAGAAGAAAGAAACTTCATTCTCAGACTCCAAGTACTTGGCATAACAAGGCGCCTGCCATCGTAAAAGGGTCTAGAGGATCGACCGAGAAACTTTTAGAAACTCTACTTTAAATGTTATCCTTGATGTTGGACACACTGATATCAGGCTACTGACAAACCTTTAGTTAGTCATCAAGTAAAGGTCGGACTTCGGATACAAAGGAAACCATAAGCACAACTCCTATAACAAATCATAGAAGAAGCCTTACGAAGAGTGGTTGTTATTGCTGATTCAAAAGGATATGGCAATAAGTCTTCCGACTAATTGTGTCAACCACTACATCAATCTTACCGGATGTCCAAAGAGACCTATGTCAAAAACTTGAGGGACACCAACCATCATTGTTGCTTGATATTCAGCTTTGGTTTGCCGAAGAGATACTTAAGACTCAGCATGTCCGAATAGAAAGGGTGCAAAATTTACCACAGAGGTAAAGTCACTAGATTCTCAAGACATGGACTTCTATGTCAAGCTCCAAAAGATGAGCTAGATTGCGGAACCCATGTGATAGCAAGTTATCAAAAGATAATTGCATCTACATGAATTGTTTGCAATGAAACACAACTTAATCATGTTTAGGACACATTTAGGAGGATTTCGAAGTTTTGTTGGACTTCTAATCTTCCGTGAACAAATAAATCAGTGGCTTGGTGTGCTTGGAGGATCTTCTCGAGATGTGAAGGTATCAACCTACCATATCAAGAATTCTCTGCACATGCTTGATTAACTTGAAATGATTCCCGGGGAAACAAACATAACTCTACTAAAATCCGTGGCGACCTCTTTCAACAATTGCACGTGAACCAGAGTAGGTTACTTCTAACATCCAGAACACATACTTCGAGATAACACGAAGATGGTTCTCAAAAGTTTCCAACATTAATGACAAATGTTTCATATGGATTTTAGTCTTTCATGGAGAAGGTAAGGATGTCATTGATGGGCTCAATAACAAACTTATAAAGACACTCCAAGAATATGGACGCACATGTTGTATGAACAAAGCATAGACATTGGTCAGAGCAGAGGACATGAAGATGTACTTAAGTGAGACATCACAAGTAGATACACCATCAAGATTGTCCTTGGAACTGAGTTTGATTTGACAATTGCCCAAACCAAATCAAAGACGGGAAATATAACATATCCACAAAGAACTTATTATCTTGCTTCAACACGAACAGAACTAGAAATCCCTTTAAGAAGGAACTGAGTTGGATGGAACTTTCGTCTTACAACTCTCCAAGTTGTTGTTTAAGCTCAACCAACTAGTTCAGAGGTATCCAGTATGGATCCTTGGAGAAAGGAGCAGTTCAGAGAACTTGCTTGCTCAAGAACTTGACAACACGGTCATGTGGCAACATAGCGATATTTCTAGAAGACATCCAGAATATCACGGACCACCAATATGTCACTTAGCTTGAGAGGAAACTTGCTTGGTAAGGCAAAGAGACATAGTCTCAGAGCTTCAGCACAAGCCTAACTCTTTGACCGAAGAGAGTGCACTCGAGTAGCGGACTTGGTATCACAATCATCCTCTGCTTAGTGATAGTGTTAACCATCACGCTAAGAATGATATAGATGTCCTTTGAGTTCAAAGCAATAAAAATTGCTAGAATCTTTGATAGCCACATCATTACGCACACACAACATTCCTGAGTGTGAATATCTTAGTAGAAGGTTGAGTAAATATGTGTAAGAGCATCACTTCATGAAGAAGGTCATCAAACTCAGCATGACCTCTTAGTATAAAAGAGTGTGACACTTTAAGGCAGAACATACAAAAGCTAAACAATGCTTCTTGATCTGTAGATTACAACACTTTGACCTGGTCTTACAAATGACGAGGTAATGGAGTTTGTTTCTCCCGAAAACCCGAAATGGTTTGTCATGAAGGACCACAAGAGTATCTTGCATCGGAAGACATCGATGCACATTTACTACTTGGCTACCAACTGATAGACAAAGTTCGGAAAACAACAAGGGAGAAAGAACATGCTCAGGATAGGATCCTGAGATGCAGATGCATAAGTCAACAATCTTCCGAAGACCAATGCATAGAAAAGGGACGTGTGGCAGAGTCACGAATACAGATGTGAGACTCTCGAGGAGTACTCTTGTTGTGATCTATTTGGTTCCATTAAAGAACATCTGCCATAGCATCTGGTAGGGGAAGTCCTTTATCGTCACTATTCAATAGTGACAATATCCACAAGCTTGAAGGATACACTAGAAGGTACTAGACATCCTGAGGTAATGTGTGAACATTAACCACAGGGGTCAACAATGGATCTCGGGTTAAATGTTAGCTTCATGTACAAGATTCACAACACCAGAATCCAGCACAATCAGGGATCTTCAGTTCAAGTCCAAGGGTTAAAACCCGAGAAAAAGAAGTAACTACTAAATTAGTAGCACAGAGGGTACCACAAGGTAGCAATCACAAGGTAGCTTACAAAAGAAGAAACAACTTCGAAAGTACCCAAACAAATGAAAAAGGAGGCACACGAGGCGAAAGGAAACCTAGAGACCTAGAACAGATCACTGTGGAACCATCAATACGATGTTCTGGACCCTTAGGGTAGAGAGATCATGATAGAAAGAAATCTCTCAGAAGAAACATAACAAGGGGATCAAGAAACACACACACCTGACTCTAGAGAAGTCAACACTAGGTCAAATGGTTGAGAAACAACATACCTGAAGAGGCACCTAACTTTGAAGAAAGAGACGAGATAGCAAAACTTTTCCAAATCAACACAAGATAAGATGACCCAGAGTTAGAGCTAAACTGGATAAGGAGTAAAAGAATCATACCAGAGTTTTCTCACATAATTTTCATCTTTGAAAATAGTTTTCACAAGCACTAGACTCAACATCGACCAATAGAAAGGGTTTCCTATAGTCGGTACTGCTCTGATACCAAAACCCGTGACACCCCCGGTATCAGGGCTAAACAAACCCAGACCTCCGTCTGAACATACGCTTAACCTTGAGCTCGACGATATCGAGTGAAGAATCGGTAACACGATAGTGACCCTACAACACAAAAATATTACAGCAAGCTCATAACTGAGCAGAGAACCAAATTATTACAAGTAGAGGTCACTGACCAAAAACATCAAACAACAGAAGGCAACTTATGCTATTAAGTATAGCAAACTTAACAAATGGCCTAAGAGGCCTGAAGCATAACGACGACGTCCCATTCTATAGATTCCAGGATGCCGATCAGGAACCCCAAGCTACTCGTCGATGTTGATGCCGTAAAGAACTCATCTTCTATGGTAACTCTTACTCTGCTACAAAAGTATCAACAAAGCAAGGGTGAGTACAGGGTGTACTCCACAAGACTTATGGCTAGTGGAGTTGTTTTTGCATAAAGCCATCTTTGTTTATAAAACAGGAGGGAGAAGAAGCTCGTCTAATCAGAGTGTTTTTAAAGGGGATAAGATAGCGACATGCCCACAATATTGATCGTCATCTTTTTATATCCACCAAGTCATCATCATCGAACCTCATCTAGGATCACCCCCTCATACCCAAGAGGAAGCATCCTTAAGCACACATTAGTTTGCCAAGTTTTACGATTAGGTTATTCTTCTCTATGATCCCACATCCATTCCCAAGTTGTCCATAACCGTGGACATGACTTTTCAAAAAGATCAATACCCGCAGGGGTGTACAACTTTACCCACACATGTCGATCGAATCTTAGCGTCACTTGACACACTTCCTTGATGTGCTGACAGAGGGTGGACGACCGAAACCTTTCCCTTACTTTTTCCTAATCCATGAGTCACCAGAAGGGCTCCCGGCTGCGGTAGTTGGCCAAACTCCTAGGAGGTCCTCGACTCTGTGTGCCGGGATCCAGTTCAATGCCGAGCATCCTTCACCTGGCCACGTCCTATATGCTTGCACCATTCCAAAACCTTTTTCCATGCGGGTGCCGAATAAATCCTCAAACTGCGGACTCATGGATCAGACTAGGCAAGTTGGGGTCAAGGGGGTCCCCATAAACCCCCGTGTGGCTGTACGCTCATCTTGGTTCAAGAGGCAAGAACCTCGGGTCCTAAGGGTGGCAAGTATGGGACTGCAAAAACCACAACCCGCATGGCCTCCCATACAAGCTTTGCATGTTTGCTCACATCACCTGTCATACCACGTTCTCCTGTCCGACTAGGTTCATTCAAAGATCGGATCCATCAACCAGGTGAATCGGCGAAACAACTAAGCATGGCTAAGCATAAACGATAAAGTAGCTCTAGCAGCGATCACAAAGCCAAACCCTAGTTATGCTAGGAGCAGTGGATCAGGGAATATAGGTTCAAAGCGAACATGCATCAGACATGATAACTCTATCTATTGATAAAAGACTTTAGAATCGCATGCACATGGCAAGAATTTAAAATGCGTTGAAAGCATAGGATTCATATGTATGTGTGGGGTTTCACTTGCCTTTGCCTATTTATACCCAATACAGATCTTCGGATTCATCAGCTTGACTTGTTCGTCCATAACAAGGATATAGCTCTCCAACGTTCATCTTGTTGGCATTGTTCGTTGATGACCTTCGATGGTGTTAACATTGATCTTAGGTCTTGGACTCGATCTTGATTCCGATATCATATTTTACAAAAGAAGAACCAAATACCAAAAAGAAAGGAAACAATCATCACATGGCATCGATGCAATGATCAAACAAGTATGATGATATGACAAGTTAAAATTTATTGAAATTGAAACCTGAACATGCTTGGTCATTTTAATCGGGGTCCAAGGGATGCAAACCCTAACTCGGGGAAACCCGGGATGCATATGAGAGGGTTCATTATGTTCTTATAATTAAACTTGTCATGAAAGTTGATTAACAATGCATGATTATAGCTTAAAGAGGTAGATCTCATTTTTCTGAACATTTTGATATATTATTTGTATTTTTATGATTAATAAATAATTACTTATTGAATTTACAAGTTTTATTCATATTCTAAAATTATTTAAACCATATTAATACTCTTTTCTGAAAATATAAGAAATTGAACAAACTTTTTACACTCGGGCAGAGGCTACCCTCAGTGACTGACTGATGGGCCCTGGGACATATCAGCATCCATGTGGGCAAAAGGGACCCACAATGCTTTGCTGTCTTGACCAGCAGTGGCGATTGGTGACGACAGTGGCGCCACGATGTCGATGAGCCACAAAATGGAAAGGGGACGGCGAAGGAGGGCAAGCGGGATGCTGGGATAATGCGCGTTGGAAAGAGGAGACTACGAGCAGCCATAAACTGGCGGTGCTAGAAGATATGGGCACAGAAAACATCGGCGGCGAGTAAAGATACGGCGGCGCTCGGAGATCCACGGTGGCAAGACGATACAAGAGGAGAGGGGATGAGTTGGGAGGTTCTAGAGAACCACACGCTCACCGTGAGGACGATGGTGGTGTCGGAGAAGCTGCACGAGGTCAGGGGCGACATCAACATCATCGGCGGAGGTCGTTGGGCTTAAGGAAGACAACGACAATGCGGGAGATTCTGAGCGCCCCTGCTCGATTCCTTTATCGGGGAAGATCAGTGCGGCGAGGCGGTGCTTCCTACATTCTTAGAACGGCGAAGGGAGGCTGGGGACGGTGACGATTCGTTGTCAACCTCCGCTAGGGTTCGGGCTCGCTCGCAGGAGAAGGGAGGGGAGAGCCGGGGGAGAAAGGGAACCAGGGTTGGAGAGATATGTGCTCGACGAGGCTCTTGTCCTCAACAGGGCGGCGGTGGGGATCTTGACCGGGCCGTCGATCGACAGCCGGCGGACGGACAGGCATCTCCTTGCTGTTGATGCATCGTTGACGAAGACGACGAAGGAGGAAGGCCTAAGCGGTATGGGATGGTGTTGGGCCTCGATGGACTACAAGGGTGCACGCTGAGCGACAGAGAGAAAGAAGAGGGAAATGGGCCGGCCTGGAAAGGGTTTCTGGCTCTATTTTTTTCTACCAAATTGTTTTCCTTTTTCTGTTTTCATTTCTCTCTTTTGTAAATGAATTTCAAATCTATTTTGATACATTTCAAATTACCAGAACTTTTAGAAATATTCAAAATATTTCAGAGACCCTTATAATCAATTTGGGTTCCATAATTTTTGTAGTTTTCAAAATTCAAAACCATTTTGAATAGGTTTCAAATAGAGAGGGAAAGCTACGGTTTAGGGTATTGCTTTAAGGAAATTTTCTTTAACAATGATAATGATGCTCATGCTATGCACATACAAACCCTAATTACTATTTGATAAAACTAGGGTTGTTACATTTACCAGCCTTTTTGCGAGAGGGGGGGGGGTGATGGGAACAGGTACATGTTGCTATCATTTTGTTCCTGAGCCGTTTGTTTGCAAAAGTTCTTGCTACATTATTTGTATGAATCCATTTTCATGCAGGTGGGGAGAAAGAATTATTTCGCTCTTTGATGACTTTCTCGTCAACCACCAGATAACATTTACTAGTGTTGACACCAGGTCTGACAATGGCGTGCTTAACAACCCGATTGTCGGAATTTTCATCCCAGAGGAGTACAGAGTGGACATCCAGGATATTTAGTGGATCCGAGGGACGCGAGGCAGCAGGACTGGGATGGCCGATCTTGCCGCCGATTCATCGACCCGTGGTACGCTGACATGAAGGACAAACTGCCGAGATGTTGGTGGAGGCGTTTAGGGCACGATTATTGGGAGGATAAGTGTCAACACCCGGATTTTTAATCCTAGATGCCTGTTATGCCTTACATCACAATCCCAGGATTACCATTTTTGCGAGACATAACAGTATTGGATACCATAGTACATCATCCATTACAAACCGTACATAAGTTCTTACACAAATAGGGATCTCATGATCCAGTTCTTAATACAACTTCAAGCAGCGGAATACGTAATAGTAAGGGTAGCTTAGGAGAAGCTCCATCTTTGGGGTCATAGGCAATGCTGACGATGGGAGATGATCCTAGTTGTCATAACCTTCCTAGGGTCCATCCTCCAGGTACTCCTCTTCATAGTCTGGCCACGGGAATAGCCAGGGACAAAGCCATGAGTACTCTTTAAGTACTCGCAAACTAATACTAACAAGTGAAAGGGGTTTTTGGTAATAGGACACTAGGCTCTAGGGTTGTTTTGCAAGAAGCCAGATTTATCTCTACTAAGTTCAGAAACAAGAGAGCCAGTTGAAGTTTATACTCCTAAGTGTGTATTTGTATTTCATATCACAACCCTATTGTGGTCAAGTCAAAGTATCATTTCATTTCAAAAGTCATTTTGAAAAGTCTGACGGGGAAACAGTATGGCCACTCAATCGTCCATAATCATGAATGCTATTCGAATAGTTTGACACTCTGCAGAGATTGTACACTTTCACCACAACATTCGATACATCCGTCAGGAACAAATCCTGAATTCACCATACTCATTATGCGGATAATCAATCTTAACCTTTCAATTACACGCCCTAGTATAAGCACCTCTCCTGTGAGTTTGGCCTGCCAACCATGACCAACTGTCATCTTGGGTACTCCACAGGTGGACAATCTTCACAAGGTAGCCTCAGCTCAGACCTTGGCCGTGAGGGAACTAATACTAAGGTATATAAGTTTCCAGTCAAGCCCTACCCAATTCTCGGGTATTGTGGTTGTACGATAAAATTGGAATGATATCGCATCCAGACAACCATCAGTTTTAGAAAGGGCTAAGGCTCATGCCTTATATTCTCATCACCATAAATCATCTGGTGTTCGGAAACACATGTCCAAAACATTTCAATAGAATGATCCATCATTCCAAGGTTTTCATAACCATTTTCCACCAAGTATTTCCCTCTATAATTGATCAAGTTTTATGCTTAGCACTAGCATGTACAAGTGGGAGTGAGTACTAATGAGGGGTGGTAGACTAGTGGAGTTTTTAGTTAAGTTCAATCTCATGCCTTAGGATGACATCAAGATCATCTAGCTTAGGCCAAATTTTATGCTCTTTATGCAACCTTCAATTATCTTTCTAGAGTCTACAATTCACTTAAGTCAACTCTAAGTAAAAGCTTTGATAAAAAAATAAAGTATAAAGCTTGTAAGTAAAACTAGGATTGGGTATCATCAAATATGTCTAACCCAGCATGCTTAGTGCATTGCATAGGTTATCTAACTTTCATAATTGCAAGTGTTAGCTTGCACATTCAACTAGTAGCATTAGGCTTGCAAGGTTAACTTGTATAGTAAGGCTTGCTAAGGTAGAGTATCTTTCAAGTGTTAGCTTGCCTTGTGCAGAGCAGTGGTTGAAGTTCTCCTTGGTCGGTACTAGGGTCTATAAATAAATACGAGGTACACAATCACCAAACAATTCTTAACTACTTGCAATCTTCACACAAAAGGATCCTATAGATGATCTAGCATCATCACTAACATTCCTAGATTAAAGCTTGGTTTAATTCCTTTTATTTTTAGAAAAGTAATTTCTACTCATTGAAAAACTACTTAAGATTTAATATTCTCCAAAACAAACATGGGATCATGTTGACACATGGCATCACCACATATTTTAGTCCCTGGGAATATGATTTAAAGTGGCGTCACAATTTAATAAGGTTTTACCATTTTATTTTAATTAAATAAAGTGACTAGAAATGCCTATGTGGCATTCTTTTATTACTTGAACATTATTTCTGTAAGTAAACCTATATATTTTTATATATTCTGAAAGGTATGGTTGAATGTGATTTTTGAGAGTTGGAATCAACTCAAAAGCTATTATGGTTTTAATTTGAAAAATGTTTGAATGCAGAAAAGGTTCTGCCTTGTTATTTTTACCAAGGATGATCTACAGATCCAAATGATTTTAATCCAACGGGCTTGGATTCAACACTTCCAGACCTTTCTAACAAAATTAGTTTCATTCAATTTGGTGCACTGAATCGACCTGGATTGATTTTTGAAACTAGGTACACAAGTGTGTTTGAAATAAAATGGAAAACGTTAAATTCAAATAGCTGGGCTGCGCGGGAAGTGATACTTAGCCGACCTGCTAAGCACAGCGCTTACGCGGGCTGGTTAAGTGGCTGTCCCCATGCGTCAGTAAGACGAGGGGGTGCGAAGCGGTATGGGGCGATGCGGTGCGTTCGATCTGGTTCAAATCCAACGGTTGAGAGTCATCATCGACGTTGGGCAACGCCGGCGAGACAGAAACCTAGCGCGGCCAGTGGGGGTCATTGGGGCTCACCGGGGCTCAGGCGTGGGTCGGCGAGGAGGGCGAACGACAAAGTCGACCATGGCGAACCTCTTGGTACCGGCAGCTTCTCCTGGGGCGGCTCCAATCACTGGCCCCCTTCTTCTCCAGAGGCGGCGGGCTACGGCGAATTCAGCGATCTGCTTCGCCTTGCTCGGACCCAGCGGGTGGTTCTGGGTGAGAGGGGAGTGGAATGGTGTGAAGAATTCGAGCGGGGGAGGCCTCTATTTATAGTCGCGACGGTGAGACCGAACAGCATGGGCAGGCGACAGTGGCGACACGGCTACGGGCTGCTAGAGGCACAACCGGTGGTGTCGATCGATTAGTGGTCTCCTGGAGATGCTCTACGGCTTTAATGCGCTTGTAGGGGCGGTGCAGTTTGGTCTGGAACATGCGACGCTCTACACGGCAGAGGCGGCGTCTTCGACGGCGAGCGGTGGCTACGGGGCACGGGCGGTGAAATGGGCATGTCTGGCGTGTTCCTGGGATGGTGGAGAGCATGTTGGCGGGCGGTGAGGGCTCGAGGTGGTCGGGTTGCGTAGGAACGGTGCGTGCTCTGCGGTGCACGTCGGCATGGTCGATAGCGACACGGGCGTGGTGTTCCTGGCGGTTCTGGGCATTGTCTGCGATGTAGGACTGGTCAAGAGGGGGCGGTGAGGCATGGGTGATCTCCCATACAAGGTTGGCACGGCTAGTTTCTTTTCTAGCTTGCTGTCTACACTGGGGTGGCAAGGGTGCACTCGGCTGTTCACCATTGATGACATTGGCAAGCTCACAGTGGTGATAGTGCTTGGTTTAACTTGCTAGATGATCTACTGAGATGGTTGGGAGCTAGAGAGGGGACAAGTTAGGCTTCAATCACTGCTCACAATAGTGTTTAAGATTTTGATGATTTGTGTCTGCAAAGTGTTTGATGAAATGGCCGCAAGAATTCAAGTTTTGAATTTTGAAAAGATTTTTGGTGGGTGTGCTAGGTTGGTGCTGGTGAGTCTGCAGATGCTTGGGTTTTGAAAGTTGAGCTTGTTTGAGTGGTTTTTGAAAAAGTGGGATCTTCCCATATGATAAAGATTCAATTTTAAACTGTCATTTAAACTATGCATTTAAATGTTTTTGGATGATCACAAAGTGGGACTTGATACTTTGTTATGAGTACAATCAAGGGGTGCAAAGATCCAGAAAAGTTTTTGTTAGGTTCTGAAAGTTTGAGACAGCCAAAGTAGGCATGGGAGTTAAATTGGTCAAAATGACCATTCCCTTATTTTATTTGTTTTGATTTACTTGTCTTTGGGAAAAGTGTGGAAAATGTTTTAGATGATTTTTATTTCACCTAAGAAACATTTTACAAGCAAGGAAACACACAAACAAGGTGGTTCAAAAGAATTCCAAATGAAATGCATACAACATGCATGCTTTCATATTTTTATTTTAGAAAAGTTTTTGTTAACCCTAATTTTGATGATTAGAGTTTGATGATCCAAGTTTAGTATTTTTGGGATGTTACAATAAGTCGCTTTCTGAACCTAACCTGAAGTACACTGCTATTGACGGGTATGTCAGCCACGAGCTGTACCGCCCGATCGAAGTGTTTCATTCTAGGAAACGTGCCCTTTAACCACCACCAAGGCAAGTGGTTTACCGTAGATACCATGATGCAGAGGAATCTAACAGCCGTGGCAAGCGCCTGAAGAAATCCAGGGATCGGTCACCTTCTCCGCCAATCATTCCAACAGGCCGGGATGTCCAGTTTTATGCATGATTGTTGTGTTTATATGGAGCTTGTTATGTTTACGAAAACATGTTCTTTCACAAGTACAATGTGTGATAGCTATGTGTGAGCACTTCCGAACTGCTGTGTATTACCTTTTCGAACTATAATCTGGGTGTGTTTATGAAAGTAACCTTCGTTATAACAATAATATCTGTTCCACTACTGCCAAGCATGATGTGCCAAGTTTTCTAGCATCTTATATTATGAATGTGTCCTTAGATTGTGCCCGTTCATGGACAGCGGCATCTGATCTTGTGGATCACACCACAATCTCAGGTAGATATATACAGTAATACCCCATCTCTCCCAATTTAGGATTCGTATATTTTTGACACGCATACCAATAGACTGCATGCAAGGTTGTGGAGGAAAATCCTGGACTGAATTAACCCTTTCCCGATTTACTCCTTACTACTAATGCATGCCACCGTGTGGAGCCTCCCCATTAAAACTCATTCATGCATTGGTTAGTCATCATTGTGGGAAGGGAAACGTATAATAAGTTAATTGCATGCAGTATTTAATTAGGGGCAAAAGAGTTAGGTTAGCACTAGGCTTCCATGCACAATACGCATCCTAATTTGAGAAATATTGAAAAAAATTATGCGCATCCTAAATTGGGAGGGAGGGAGTACTCCCTCCATCCCAAGGCTTAAGGCCTATATATTTTATTTGAATGGTCAATCCACGGAAAGTTTGACCAAACTTTTAGAAAAGTCAAGCCACGGAAAGTAAACCCAGGCACTGCATGGCAGTTCTGTATGCTGCTGCATACAAATGCCACCGACAGAATTTGCACAACACAAGGCTGCGGGGCCGGGAGGCCCTTCGTTAAAAGCGGAGGGGGGAGGAGGAGGGACGGGGAGATCGTATTTACCATCACTATGGTCTTTACCTACCATGAATCAAGTTTGACCGGTCGAGCACCATCGGCTTTGACATCGCATGGCTACGATTGTGTGGTCGTGCCAGGCAGGAAGGGTGTGCGTGCTACTTGGCAATGGCGTGGGGATCGAGAGCGCGGCGACACGGATGCAACACACACACACGAAGACATTGCGTCCGTTCCAACACACCACATATAGTCTCATGTTCTAGAAATGATAGAAACAACTTAAAATTATTAGGTGCCGTAGGAGGCAACAAGGTCACTTCTTGGCCAGGTTGGAGCGGCGGATCCGGCCGATCCCGAACGCTGGTGATACAACGCCAGTCCTGACGTACTCCCTTAGGAATTTGCCATACGTAGCGTGCTTAGCCTTGATCACTGGCTTGAGTGAAGCATTGGGGCTTTTACCGATGCCAACCACATGCTGAATCATGCTGTCAATCCTTGGGTTGAATCTTTTGCTACAGAAGGGGAAACTGAGCTCCCCACTTAGAGTGCGGAAAGGGACATTCCCTCTATTGATACTCTTCAAGACGTGGCAGCTCTTGTCGTCCCTGTACTCCTTGTCGGAGCACACGTCACATGAATCATCCTGTAATGTGCAAAATATGCAAAAGAAATGAGCAAAATAAATTTACTTACCAGGCATGCATAGATATTCGAACATCCATTTCAAGTTACTTTGAAAACCACAACACAATTTTACAGGTTTATTATGGCTGTCTCCACAACTCGCTCCTAAATGTACAATGTGGAGTAATTCAGAACAGACTAAATCTCTACATGCAGCGGGTTGTATGGTGCATCTGATTATGATCGGTAGAATACGGATCACTTGAACAGATTCGGTACTAGTACATATACAGCCTGACCAGAAAATATGAACAGTAAACTAGAAAGATGGAGAAATAAAAGTACCTCCGGGTACACGAGCGAAACGTGCTCGTCGAGGTCCTCGCCCTCATCGGGGGCTCCGAAGTCTTCTGCACCCACGAGCACATAGTCCTCATAAGGGTCGAACTGGACGTCCTCCTCTCCTTGGCCTGCATGCATCTCCTCCAGATCTGCGGCGGGAGGCGCCGCATCGCCCGTGGCAGGCGCAGGCAGCCCGATGGTAACACCCGAAGACTCTCCTACAAGCACTCGTTTCATGCGTCGGAAGGGAGAAGGTGGCTGTTCGGCCTCGAGCTATACGGTGAGGTTTGTGGGTTTTGCTAGATCGGGGAGAATTGGTTAATGCGTGGGAGGGAGACGATGCAGAGGAGTAGGTTTTAAAGACGGGGCATTGTTAAGTCTCCTCCTAGGGCCCTCCGCCTCGAGGATCATTAGTTTGGTGCCTCGGTAGGGCTTCTGGCTGACGCGTGGACGGTTCATGCCATGGGCCCTAGCTAGAAGTGAGATTGCAGGCGCGGTACTGTGAGGCACGTTCCTGTTTGCAGCTGGAGCAGTAGTAGGATTTTCATAGGCGTGACATGGCCACTCGACGGATTATTTAATCTACGCCTCGATCGATTGCTTCTTGTAGAAGGGTCAAAAGGAGGGACGCCTAAAAACACAACGGTTAAAGCATGGCTAGCCAGACCCCGTGTGTTGTCACGCTCTAATTTGAAGGGTACGGCGCGTGCAGAGGATGCATCGTTGGAGCCCCGCTGACATGACATTCAGTGCACCGTATTTGTGCCATGGTGGATGCATTGCAACCGGTTAGACGAGCGTGCCGCCGCGTTTCCCCCTCGCTGCACTAGAAAATACACACAATTTTTATATATCTTCGTGTATATAAATATAAATAGTTTACAATTTTCAGAGAATAAAAGGAAATGCATAGACACGCATATACGAAAATTATATGCCTTTATACACTTTCCTGCTAGATTATGGAAGTAAAGTATCAGTGGCAAACTCATTATTTCGCGTGGATAGAGAGAGAGAGAGAGAAAGAGAGAGAGAGAGAGAGAGTCTATCTTGCCCGTTAGATCACATAGGATCAATGTTGGGTGGGCACTATCCGTCTGACAACCGTCTCGACCAATCAGCGCGTACCAACCAAAGTGAGGACGAGTTATCATGAGAGGGGGAAAACTGAGTACAACCATTTTCATATCAACCCTAGACATAACACACACACAAACACACAATGGGAAATTCATCAAAAATCAAAAAAATATGAAACCAGATCGAGTAGCCCCTATGTGTCACCCACTACCAACATAAACTCATAAACAGGACAAACCGGGACTTTTGGAACATGGCGCACCCCAGGATGGCTATCGTGTAGGAGTTAACATGGCTTTCAACCCTAGACCTCTCCCTCACTGCACAGAACATGGATCCACTGTGCGGATTGAGCCCAAACCCGGCACCTAGCTCCCTCTCGGCATTCTAAGCAACTTGTCCAACTACAGAATCTAGGGATCCATGGAGAAATCCAAAGTTTCCATTTACCAACTCCGGAAAACCGGCGATTCTGCAAAGGAGGTGCGAGAATTGAGCGCGCCCTAGGCCCCGAGGCAATTTACAAGCTTGCGACGTCGTGGCGGACCGCCATCCCTGGGAGGTTGGTGCTCATCTCGTGGTGCAAGCATATACTGTATTTTCCCTGAGTCACGCCCCAGCAGTTGCGGTTTCTAACTATAGGTACCCTAGAAATTGTCCTATATTTTCTGGAAAAAATGTTTTGGGGTGCACCATGGGTTACCTAGGCTGGGAAAGTGCCTAGGTTCAAGGTTGCAATGGACCTCGCGTGCCTGCACGCGCCAGCGGGTTTGCTGATTTTGCCAAACCCCCGAGCCCCGGCAATGGTAAATTCATCAAAAATCAAGAAAAACACGAAATCAGCTCGAGTAGCCCATGCGTGTCACCCACTACCAACATAAAATCAGAAGCAAGACAAACCGGGACTTTTGGGACACTTCGCACCCCCCGGATGGCTATCAAGTAGGAGTTAACACGGCTTTCAACCCTAGACCTCCCCTGACTGCCTAGAACGTGGATCCACTGCGCGGATTGAGCCCAAACCCGACACATAGATCCCTCTCGGCATTCTAAGCAACTTCTCCAACTAGATATTCTAGGGTTCCATGGAGAAATCCAGAGTTTCCATTTACCGACTCCGGAAAAACTACTACGAGAGGAACCGTTGATTCACACAATTGGTCATCGCGCTTCGTTAAAGCATGGCTAGCCAGACCCCGTGTGTTGTCACGCTCTAATGTGAAGGGTATGATGCGTGCATAGGATGCATCGTTCGACCCCCACTGACACGACATTACAGTGCACCGTACCTGTGCCATGGTAGACGCGTTGCAACAGGTTAGACGAGCGTGCCGCCGCGTTTCCCCCTCGCTGCACTAGAAAATACACATATTTTTTATATTTTTATATACCCTCGTGTATATAAATCCAAATAATTTATAATTTTCAGAGAATAAAAGGAAATGCATAGACACGCATATACGAAAATTATATGCCTTTGGACACTTTCCTTCTAGATTATGGAAGTAAAGTATCGGTGGCAAACTTGTTATTTCGCGTGGATAGAGAGGTCCGTCTCCAGAGAGAGAGATAGATAGAGAGAGAGAGAGAGAGAGAGAGATAGAGAGGGAGGGGTAGGGGCTATCTTTCCTATTAGATCACAGAGGATTAATGTTGGATGGGCACGATCCGCCTGACAACCGTCTCGACCAATCAGGGTGTACCAACCAAAGTGAGGACGAGTTATCATGAGAGGGGGTAAACTGAGTACAACCATTTTCATATTAACCCTAGACATAACACACACACAAACACACAATAGGAAATTCATCAAAATCAAAAAAATATGAAACCAGCTCCAGTATCCCCTGTGTGTCACCCACTACCAACATAAAATTATAAACATGACAAACCGGGACTTTTGGCACACGGCGCACCCCCGGATGGCTATCGAGTAGGAATTAACATGGCTTTCAACCATATACCTCCCCTTCACTGCCCAGAACATGGATCCACTGCGCAGATTGAGCCCAAACCCGGCACCTAGCTCCCTCTCGGCATTCTAAGCAACTTATCCAACAAGAGATTCTAGTGTTCCATGGAGAAATCTATATTCTTCCATTTACCGACTCCTGAAAATAGTCGATTCTGCAAAGGAGGTGCGAGAATTGAGCGTGCCCTAGGGCCCGATGCTATTTACACGCATTCTACGGCGTGGCAGACCGCCATCCCTGGGAGGTTGGTGCTCATCTCGTGGTGCAAGCATATACTGTATTTTTCCCAAGTCACGCCCCGGTAATTGCGGTTTCTAACTGTAGGTACCCTATAAATTGCCCTGTATTTTCTGGAAATATGTTTTGGGGTGCCCCATGGGGTAGCTAGGCTGGGAAAGTGCCTAGTTTCAAGGTTGAAATGGACCTCGAATGACATGGTTATACCCCACGGGTACACAACATTGGTATACCTGGTCCAGCCCAAGGAAGGCCCATGTCAAGACACGCGGCCTGTGGAGATTTCAGTTGGCCCAAGCCCATGATGTCTTCGGATCCTTGGAGAACAAGTCTAGAGTAGATAGAATTTCAAAGGGTACCAACCCTAATCTGTAACCGACTCGACCTAAGCCCGAGACCCGCCTATCTATATAAAGGTCAGGAGGGCAGGACGAGAAGGATCTCGACAACCACCGCATACACACCTCATGCCAGATTGCATCTGTGCACCCCTGTAATTTTCGGTTCCATCGTAATTAAGAGAAGACAAGCAGGAGTAGGGTTTTCTCGTGTCCCACATTGCTTGTTTGTTAACCGTTCCGTGATCTCCATCATCCCCATCTTCTCCAAAACCCAAGTCCATAACAATGGACATTGACAAGATCGAACCTCATCAATTGGCGCCGTCTTTGGGAACTGGGGATGCTGATTGTGTGATCATGACGGTCCCATCCGGAGCAATCTACAACTCATCGGCGACAAAGAGTCACCTCCTCTTTGGCACCTTCGACTTCACCACCCACTCACCAGCCACCCTGAGGGATTTCGAGTCTGTTGGCGAAGGACTAGAGATGCTGTTCGTGAGCTTCTGCTTTCCAGGTGGGGCAGAATGGCACTCTCCGCCTCCTAGAGTGGGTGCCACCACCATCCATCAGGCCCGCTTCATGGGTCCCACCTATCAGCGTGTTACACGCGTCGACAGAAGAGTCAGATGGCATCAGTAGCTGCAACTCAGATTTGTGCGACCCTCCCTCAGATGAAGGAACCTACGGTTCCGGATCCCAAAGCTGCGGCAGTAGCGACCCCATCCGTGGACGTTACCTATGCGTCGTGGTCATCCAAAATGAAACAGACCTGCCACCAGGTTCGAGTGCACCCCCTCTCAACCCGCAAGGTGAGAACGGAGGAAACAGGGCAGATCCACTGCTCAGGCCCAACGAACACGAAGCAAACGCCTACCAGAAGATCAACCTTAATGAGGAAGGCTGGCGCCTAGCACGCGAATCCATGGTAGGCAACATCATCCTACCTGTGAATGATTTACGGGATCTGCTGATGCCCTACCACCTCGTTCTCATCAACGAGCATAACCGGCAGGTGAAGCTGATGGAGGAGCTCAACAAGCGTAAGCAGGCGGCTTCGGAGTCTAGCGCGTGGTGAGCTGCGCTCGCCGCTGTGTAACACCCCAGTTTTAGTTAATCTTGTATTAGGGTTTGTTTTGTGCATCATGAGCATCATATATTAAATTTTGCATTAAAGAATTAAATGAAACCCTAAAACCCTAGCTTACCCCTCTCTTTCTATTTCAAATTCATTCAAATGATTTTGAAATAACAAAAATAATGGAGCCCAAATGGAATATAAGAGTTCATAAGTATTTCTTACGTTTTATAAAATCCTCTGGTATTTTTGAAAGCTTTCAAAACAGATATGAATTTGAAATTACAAACACAAAGGCAAACATGAAATAGAAAAAGAGTTCTGATAAAAAAAGAGAGCCAGGAAGCCAACCAGGCCGCAGCCCGAAGAACTCCTCTCCTCCTCCCTTTTTTCCGGCCCACCTTGGCCCAAGCGAAGCCCGCAGCCAGCCCATACCCCTTCGTTCCTTTCCTCCTTTCTTCTTTGTCGACAGAAGGACGCCGGTGAGGAGAGCTGCTGCGTGTCGATGCCGGAGCCGTCCCCACCTCGCCGTGATTCCCGCTGCAAGGAGATGCACGCTACCGACATCGTCGACGCCTATAAAACCTGTTGTCGCCGCCAGACAAGCCTTATCCTCTCCCTTTTCCCCAATTTCTTCTCTGGCACGAACCCTAGCCCTCGGGCCACGATGATCTCCGCCATTTCCGACCGCCCTAGTCCGAGCCTTGGCCACCGTTGAGTTCCCCATGGTGGACTCGTTCTTCCTGCCAAGCAGAGCAAGCTGAAGCGTCCTCAGTCAACAGAATTGATGTCTCCTTCCCCGAATCCGGCCGCCGTCACCATGGATGATTCCGTCCTCTTCTGCCTCCTATGAGCCTTCCACGAGCATCAGGGTGAGCTTCCCGTGCTACAGAGCCCCTCTTTTCCCTTCCTCTCGCTCTGGTTATTCCCCACCACGACCTTCTGCAAGCTCCGCCGCTCGCCGCTGTTGCGTGCCCTACTCCGATGACCACAAGTGGGCGGCGCTGCCACCACTGGGTCCGCCTCGATCTCCTCTTTCTAATAAGACTAAGCACAAGCCCGCGCGGGCAGCGAATCCACGGATTCGAGCCCCAATCCGAGAGCTTCTCCATGCTGATGTCATAATGACATCAGCATGATCTAGTAATCGCCTTTTCAGTTTATTTTAATGTTTCTGTAATTCTGTTCTGGAAATATAAAATACACCCGTGGGGCCTAGTCGTCAGTGACTAGGGGTAGCCTCATCCCCAGTGAGAAAAGCCGCAGACCCTGTGATGACGTCAGCCTGAGGTCATAAATGTTTTAAATTGATTAAATAAATTCCAAAAAATGGTATAATCTTGTACATTCAATAACTTTTAATTTATAAATCAGAAAAATACAAATAATATACCAAAATGTTCAGAAAAATGAGAACTACCTCTTTAATCTATAATCTTGCATTGTTAATCAACTCTCATGACAAGTTTAGTTAGAAGAACAAATGCACCCCTCTCATATGTTCTAGAGTTTCTCCGAATTAGGGTTTTCACCCCTCGGAACTCCGATTAAATTGTCAATCATGCTATAGGGTTTCATTCCAATGCAATTTAACTTGTCATATCATCATCCTTGCTTGAGCATTGCATCGATGCCATGTGTTGATTTTTTCCCTCTCTTTCTGGTGTTTGGTTCTTCCCGGTAGAATACAAGATCGAGATCGAGATCAAAGTCAGAGATCAACACCGTCGAAGCTCGAAGATTGACGAACAATACTTGACCAACTGAAACCAAGTCAAGTGCCAGATGTCCGAAGATCTTCTTATCGGTTATCAACTGGCAAAGGCAAGCATAGCCCCACCATGATATAATCCTACGATTTCGAAAGCATTTCAATTCCTGCCATGATGCATACGATTCTTCTGTGGTCTTTTATCGATAGATAGAGTATCCTATCTATTGCATTACTCCCTTTGAACTTATATTACCTGATCCATTGCTCCTAGCATAACTAGGTCTGGCCTGTGTGCACTGCTAGAGCTATTATATGTGTATGCTTAGCCATGCATAGCTGTCAGTTCTGGTCCATCCAGATGATGTATCAGATGCAGAGAATCTAGTATGATAGGAGAACGTGATGAAATGAGATCAGATGTGATATGAGTTAAACATGCTAAGGCTTATATGGGAGGCCACGGTGGGATGTGGTTTTTCTAGTCCCATGCTCGCCACCACTAGGACCTGAGTTCTTGCCTTTGGAACCGAGACAAACGTACAACCACACGGGGCCTGGAAAACCTCACGAGCAACTAACTTTCCTAGTAGATTCCATGAGTCACATAGTTCGGGCGTTCCATTCGACATATGCATAGAAAATCTTTTGAAAGATTTGCCGGGTGAAGTTGGTGCATTCATAACAGGTAGGTAAGCATGGTCGGGGTTGCTTGGGGTCGATGGAGCCCCTGGTAAACCAACCTCGCCTCACATCTTTAAGTATCGGCTTCGGGATTTGACCCTTTACGGCGGAATCATACTTATTGCGTGACTCATGGTCTCGGCGAAACCAAGGTAAAGGTCGTGTCTAACCACCCTCTGCGGGCCTTCCAAGGAAAAGGGCTATTACTAGTGGCATTAAGAGAAGGTTAGTACGTGTGGGTAAAGTTGTACACCCCTGTAGGGTTAAATCTTTTCGAAAAGCCGTGTTCACGGTTATGAACGCTTGGTGACCAGATTCTAAGATCATAGATAACTATAAGCTAATTGTAAACTTGGCAGATCAACGTGTGCTTAAGGATGCTTCCTCATGGGTACGAGGGGGTGATCATAGATAGGGTTCAGATGATGATTCGGTGGATATCAAAATATGATGATCAATGTTTCGGAGACGTCGCTCTCTTATCCCCTTTTAAAATACTCTGATTAGACGAGCTTCTTCTCCCTCTTTTTTTATAAACAAAAGTGGCTTTATGCAAAACAACTCCACCAGCCATAAGTCTTGCGGAGTACACCCTGTACTCACCCTTGCTTTGTTGATACTTTTGGCAGAGTAAGTGTTCACCTGAAGACGAGTTCCGTACTACATCGACATCGACGAGTAGCTTGGGGCTCCCGGCCGGCAGCCTGGAATCTATGGGCTGGGACGTCATCGTTATGCTTCAGGCCTCTTAGGCCATTTGTTAAGTTTGCTATACTTAATAGCATAATTTGCCTTCCGTTGTTTGATGTTTGTGGTCAGTGACCTCTGCTTGTAATAATTTGGTTCTCTGCTCAGTTATGAGTTTGCTGTAATAAAATTTTGTGTCGTAGGGTCACTGTCGTGTTACCGATTCTTCACTGGATATTCTTGAGCTCAAGGTTAAGCTTATTTCATACGAAGGTCTGGGATTTGTTTATCCCTGATCCCGGGGGTGTCACACGCCGCTGGCGGCTCTAGTTCGCATGGCAACAACGCCAACAAGCACCGCTCCCGCACGGAGCACATGGACCCCACCGCGCGACACGAAGTCACCAAGTGACATGGTTGTACCCTACGGGTGCATGACCTCAGCATACCTGGTCCAGCCCAAGGAAGGCCCACGGCAGACGTACGCCGGCCCATGAAGATTTTCGGGTGGCCAAGGCCCATGACGCCTTCGGATCCTTGGAGAGCAAGACTAGCATAGATAGGAAATTCAAAGGGGTAAAACCCTAGAACTTGTAACCGACTAGGTCTATGCCCGGGACCTGCCTAAGTCTATATAAAGGCCAGGAGAAATAAGATAAGCTAGTCACATTTTACCTCTACTAAGTTCAGAAATAAGAGAAGCTAGTCACATTTTTATAACACCTAAATGGGATCTTGTAACTCATGTAACAACTCTGTTGTGGTCAAGTCAAAGTCTCACTTCCTTTCACAAATCATTTTGAAAAGTCTGACGGGGGAACAATATGGACACTCCAACTATCCATAACTGCGGACACGACTATTCGAATAGTTTGACACTCTGCAGAGATTGTACACTTTCACCACAACATTCGATACATCCGTTAGGAACAAATCCTGAATTCACCATACTTAGTATGCGGATAATCAATCCTAACCTTTCAATTACACGCCCTAGTATAAGCACCTCTCCTGTGAGTTTGGCCTCCCAACCATGTCCAACTGTCATCTTGGGTACTGAACAGGTGGACAATCTTCACAAGGTAGCCTCAGCTCAGACCTTGGCCGTGAGGGAACTAATACTAAGGTATATAAGTTTCCAGTCAAGCCCTACCCAATCTTTGGGTATTGTGGTTGTACGGTAAAAATTGGAATGGTATCGCAACCAGACAACCATCAGTTTTATAAAGGGATAAGGCTCATGCCTCAACATTTTCATCACCAAAATCATCTGGTGTTTGGAAACACATGTCAAAACATCTCAGTAGAATGACTCATCATTCTAAGGTTTTCATAATCATTTTTACCAAGTATTCCCATCTAAAGTTGATCAAGTTTTATGCTTAGCACTAGCATCTACAAGTGGGGGTAAGTACTAATGAGGGGTGGTAAACTAGTGGAGTTTCAACTAAGTTCAATCTCATGCCTTAGGATCACAGCAAGATTATCTAGCTTAGGCCAAATTTTATGCTCTTTATGCAACCTTCAAATATCTTTCTAGTATCTACAATTCACTGAGGTAAACTCTAAGTAATAGCTTTGATAAAGAAATAAAGTACTAAGCTTGTAAGTAAAACTAGGATTGGTTTATCAAGTGGGTAGGATCATCTATGCTTAAGGCATATAGTTGGCATGGTGACAAGCAAGTATTGTCTTGCACAGTATCAATATAAGCTTGCTAAATTGCAAGTGTTAGCTTGCCTTGTGCAGAGGAGTGGTTAAAGTTCTCCTCGGCTTCTTCTTCGTCGTATCCTCCTTCCTCCTCGTATCCTTGGTCGGTACTAGCGTCTATGAATAAATACGAGGTACACAATCACCAAACAATATTTAACTACTTGCAATCATCACACAAAAGGGTCCTATAGATGATCTAGCATCATCACTAACATTACAAGATTAAAGCTTGGTTTAATTCCTTTTATTTTTAGAAAAGTAATTTCTACTCATTGAAAAACTACTTAAGATTTAATATTCTCCAAACCAAACATGGGATCATGTTGCCACATGTCATCACCACATATTTTAGTCCATGGGAATGTGATTTAAAGTGGTGTCACCATTTAATAAGGTTTTTCTCTTTTATTTTAATTAATAAAAGTGGCTAGAAATGCCTATGTGGCATTCTTTTATTACTTGGTCATTATTTCTGTAAGTAAACCTATATATTATATATTCTGAAAGGTATGGTTAGATGTGATTTTTGAGAGTTTGAATCAACTCAAAAGCTATTATGGTTTTAATTTGAAAAATGTTTGAATGCAGAAAAGCTTCTGCTTTGTTATTTTTACCAAGGATGATCTACTGATCCAAATGACTTGAATCCAATGGGCTTGGATTCATCATTCCTAGACCTTTCTAACAAAATTGGTTTCATTCAATTTGGTTCACTGAATCGACCTGGGTTGTTTTTTGAAACTGGGTACAGAAGTGTGTTTGAAATAAAATGGAAAAGGTTAAATTCAAATAACTGGGCTGGCGAGAAGTGATCTCGGGACCTGCTAAGCTACTAAGCCAGCTGGCTGGTTAAGTGGCTATCCCCACGCGTCAGTGAGACGAGGGGGGCATTGGGCGATGTGGTGCATTCGATCTGGTTCTAATCCAATGGCTGAGGGTCATCGTCGACGTTGGGCAACGCCAGCAAGACAGAAACCTAGCGCGGCCAGTGGGAGTCGTTGGGGGCTCACCAGGGTTCAAACGAGGGTCGGCGAGGCGGGCGAATGATGAAGTCGACGACGGCGAACCTCCTGGTACCGGCAGCTTCTCCTGGGGCGGCTCCAATTGCTGGCCCCCTTCTTCTCCAGCAGCGGCAGACTCCGGTGAAATTCCGGTGAAGTGATGCTCGCCTTGTCCGGGAACGGGGTGGCACGATTAGTGAGGAGAGGGGAGTGAGATGGTGTTCTCAATTCGGCTGGGGTGGCCTCTATTTATAGTCGCGACGACGAGACCAAACGGGATGGGAAGGCGACGGTGGCGACATGGATAAGGGCGGCTAGAGGCATGGCCAGCGGTGGCGATCGCTTGGTGGTCTCTGCACGGCAGAGATGGTGTCTTCGACGGTGAGCGGTGGTTGTGCGTCATGGGGAGGCGAACGGTGATGTCTAGCGGTTCTTGGGTTGGTGGCGATCATGTATGCACGCGACAAGGGCGACGCGTGGTCTGTGGGCGTTGGTCGAGTGTGGCGTTCTAGCGCATGCTCGACATGGTTCTTTGGTCATTGAGCTGGGCGGCGTGTCGTCGTGGGGCGCGTTCGAGGGTTTATGCTGCGGCAAGGACATGGTGGCGATTGGTGGATGTGGGCTCCCTCCTAGACAAGGTTGGCACGGCTAAATCTCCTCCTAGCTTGCTGTCTCCACTAGGGTGGCATGGTGAGCTTCGGCTATTCACCATTGATGTCATTGCCCAGCTTACAATGAGTCTAGTGCTTGGTTTAACTTGCTAGATGATCTACCGAGATGGTTGTGAGCTAGAGAGGGGACAAGTTAGGCTTCTATCACTGCTCACAATAGTGTTTAAGATTTTGATGATTTGTTTCTACAATGTGTTTGATGAAATGGCCGCAAGAATTCAAGTTTTGAATTTTGAAAAGATTTTTGGTGGGTGTGCTAGGTTGGTGCTGGTGAGTCTGCAGATGCTTGGGTTTTGAAAGTTGAGCTTGTTTGAGTGGTTTTTGAAAAAGTGGGATCTTCCCATATGATAAATATTCAATTTTGAATTGTCCCTTAAACTATGCATTTGAATGTTTCTGGATGATCACAAAGTGGGCCTTGATACTTTGTTATGAGTACAATCAAGGGGTGCAAAGATCCAGAAAAGTTTCGGTTAAGTTCTGAAAGTTTGAGACAGCCAAAGTAGGCATGTGAGTTAAATTGGTCAAAATGACCATTCCCTTATTTTATTTGTTTTGATTTACTTGTCTTTGAGAAAAGTTTGGGAATTGTTTAGATGATGTTTATTTCAACTAAGCATCCATTTACAAGCAAAGTAACACACAAACAAGTTGGTTCAAAAGAATTCAAAATGAAATGCATACTCACATGCATGCTTTCATATTTTTATTTAGCCAAGTTTTTGTTAACCCTAAATTTGATGATTAGAGTTTGATGATCCAAGTTTAGTATTTTTGGGATGTTACACCAGGCGCAGGCCCACCACTAGCCGCGCCTGGGGGGGGTGCACGCACCCCAGGAACCCCCTCAGCCTCCCTCTACGCCTATAAGTTGCCTTTCGACCTAAAAACCGAGGGGGGGTTCGATAGTTTTCCAGAAAGAGCTCCGATCTGCCGCCTCCACTAGAAACCAAGATTCGGATCCAGAAACTCCGTTCTAGCACCCTGCCGGGACGGGGAATTTGGAGAGGATCATCGCCATCGTCATCACCAATGCATCTCCATCAACCACCGAATTTTCCCTCATCCATGAGTGAGTAATCCCCCGCTCTAGGCTTGGGGATGGTAGGGATTGGATGAGTTCTATCATGTAATCAAATAAGATTGTTACGGCATATATAGTGCCTAGTATCTCTATTAGTGCTATTTGACTTTGTTGCAACTTGTTGTGCTTAATGATTGTCACTAGGTCCTGAGTGTCATGATCTCAGATCTAAACTTATTATTGAATCATTATGATAGTATTGTTTGTGATCTTATCTGCAAGTTGTGTACACATATCATTGTCCGGATCCAAAGGCCTCAAAGTGATAATAATTGTGACAACCGGAGGGGATGGTTGTGGTGTGAGGATCACATGTGTTGACGGAGTGTTAATGCTTTGCTCCGATGCTCTATTAAAAGGAACACCTTAATTTCCAGTAGTTCCCTAGAGGCCCCGCTGCCATGGGCTGGCTGGAAAGAAGATGTTGTGCAAGTTCTCATTGTGAGCACATATGACTATATTTGGAGCACATGCCTAGGATTTTGGTCTTCTTTGTCTTGCCCATCGTGCAACGTCGAGTGCGGCGCTGCACATGGAGAAAAGAAGAGGGGAAGATGCAAAGAACTTATAGTACGCGGTAGAGAAGTGTAAAGCTCGTGAAAATGGAGGCAAGAAAGATGAGAAAATGGCAAAGGGTAAGAGAAAATCACTATTTACCCATGATATTAAAAGAGGCAGATGACGCACACGAGCCGTTGATCCAGAAGCCCTAGCGCGCACCCCAAGTCCAACCCTACATGTGTCAGCACAGCAACGAACCGTCGCCAGCACGCCGTCCACTACGCATGGAAATCAAGGAGACGCCGTAATTTTCGCCACGTCTGCGTGTGACGAGTTAACTTCAAGTCAGGCGGTGGGACCCACGATCGTCTCGTCGCATCATCTATACCTTCGTAGACGGTTGAGATCACCAATCGTCAGCACTGACGTCATCAAGAACAAGCTAGAAACGGCTGGAAATTTTCGACTGATCAATAAAGTACTTACTCAAATCTACGATTCGAGAAACTACTCGGGGCCTACTCCCATCAGGAGCGCTGTCCGTGCACCTGAGAACAGACTAAGGTAACTGCATCTCGCAACTGTCTTCGATTCCTACATCGAGTCTACGACTCCACTACAAAATCGGGGGTTACTCCCATAGGGAGGATGGGTTGAGCATCCAAAAACCATCAGACCTATGCTGAAAACAACTGAACTAAAGTCTCTGCTCGAGTCTACGACTCGAACAGACACTCGGGGGCTAATCCTATAGGGAGCGCTGGCCGCGCACCCTATGAATTCTTCGACTGCGATCCTTCAGATCAAATACGACAAAAATATTTTTGGCAACTTTTCCCAAACAAACACTAAGTGAGAAGAAGTCTCCTTGGCCACCCGAAACACCTCTGCGGTGATAAAACTTTGGATGCTATGTCTACAACGCAAAGATAAGCCCTACAGATATCAACTGATGGACTGGTAACGCACCTGATTGCGCTCTACCAGTAAACTTCCGTGTCAACAGACACGATGAAAATCTAGACGGACGCATTGGGTACATCACTTGAAAATCACTAGGATTCGACTCCTGTAAGACCTCAACAGCCTGGGTAGAATCACACTAGCAATTGTTCCAAATTCGATTCCGGGGACTCAAGTTTGATGAAGATCGTGTTGTTTTGTCCTATGACAGTTAACTGGCCCTGATCTGTTGGGAGAGTCAGGCACATGCATCAACAATCCCTCTGAAATAAAACATTTTCTCTTTAAAATAACAGGCTCAACTGCACCTGAAAGATTGAAGAGTCCTCAGCCAAATCTATGATTCGACTGAACAATAGGGGCTATTGACATGGTTATACCCCACAGGTACAAAACATTGGTATACCTGGTCCATCCCAAGAAAGGCCCACATCAAGGCACACGGCCTGTGGAGATTTCAGGTGGCCCAAGACCATGATGTCTTCGGATCCTTGGAGAACGAGTCTAGAGTAGATAGAATTTCAAAGGGTACCAACCCTAATCTAAAACCGACTCGACCTAAGTTCGAGACCTGCCTATCTATATAAAGTCCAGGAGGGCACGGCGAGAAGGATCTCGATAACCACCGCATACACACCTCATGCCAGATTGCATCTGTGCACCCTTGTAATTTTCGGTTCCGCCATAATCAAGAGCAGACAAGGAGTAGGGTTTTCCCTCCGAGGGCCTGAACCTGGGCAAACATCATGTCCAGCATTTCTTGTCTGTTAACCATTCCGTAACCTCCAGCATCCCCATCTTATCCAAAACCCAAGTCCATAACAATGGACATTGACGAGATCGAACCTCGTCATCGCCTGCCTGCGCGCCGGCGGGTTTGCCGATTTTGCCCACCCCCAAACGCTGGCAATGGGAAATTCATCAAAAAAAATACGAAACCAGCTCGAGTAGCCCATGCATGTCACCCACTAGCAATATAAAATCAGAAGAAAGACAAACCGGGTCTTTTGGTACACGGCGCACCCCTCGGATGGTTATCGAGTAGGAGTTAACATGGCTTTCAACCCTGGACCTTCCCCTCACTGCCCAGAACATGGATCCATTGCGCGGATTGAGCCCAAATCCGGCACCTAGCTCCCTCTCGGCATTCTAAGCAACTTCTACAACTAGAGATTCCAGGGTTCCGTGGAGAAATCTAGAGTTTCCATTTTCCGACTCTGAAAAACCGGCGATTCTGTAAAGGAGGTGCGAGAATTGAGCGTTCCCTAGGGTCCAAGGCAATTTACACGCATGCTATGTCATGGCGGACCGCCATTCCCAGGAGGTTGGTGCTCATCTCGTGGTGCAAGCATATACTCTATTTTCCCTGAGTCACGCCCCGGCAATTGCGGTTTCTAACTGTAGGTACCCTAGAAATTGCCCTGTATTTTCTGGAAAAAATGTTTTGGGGTGCCCCATGGGGTACCTAGGCTGGGAAAGTGCGTAGGTTCAAGGTTGCAATGGACCTCACGTGCCTGCCCGCGCCAGCGGGTTTGCCGATTTTGCCCCCCCCCTCCGAACCCTGGCAATGGGAAATTCATCAAAAATCAAGAAAAATACGAAACCAGCTCGAGTAGCCCCTGCGTGTCACCCACTACCAACATAAAATCAGAAGCAAGACAAACCGGGACTTTTGGGACATGGCGCACCCCCCGGATGGCTATCGAGTAGGAGTTAACATGGCTTTCGATCCTAGACCTCCGCTCACTGCCCAGAACGTTGTAACATCCCTGAAATCATGATTTCAAAGATTGCACATCATTCATGCATGCATATAATTTTGAGATCATTTTCAAACTATTTTCAAGAAAACAGAAGCACATAGTGCTATCATTTATGTGAGCAAACATAAATCAAATGACTATCCTCAATTGAGAGCATAAGTGTTTTAACCAAGTCTTGTTTGCTTCCTTGTTGTTTAGATTGAATGTAGAGTTTGGACAAAAATTTACAAAGCAAATATGGTTTCAAAACCATTTTCAAAACATTTCCAAATCCAGTGCCATAGCACTGTTTATTTTGTTTATTCAAAGGGACCAAGCAAGTACAGAGAGATCACTTGGTTTTGTGTCCAAAAGTATGATGATTACACTTTACAAAAATCCAGAAAAGGTTTGAAATTCAAATGCCTTTGAATTTGATTGAAAATCATTCCAGAAAATCGATTTAGAAAAAGAAAAAGAGATAAGAAAGAGAAAAGGGCCTGCGCCAGCAATTGAGCCCAGCAGCAGACGCGGCTCATTTAGCCCACCTGGGTTCCCCCTCTCTCCTTCTCACTCGCAGACGAACCCGCAGAGTCGCTGACGCTAGGACCCCACCCCCTCTCTGTTTTATTTGCTGACAAGTGTACCAGTGACCACGTCGTCGTCTTCGTCAATCACGCGCACCTGTGACGCTCACTCCGCCGTTACTCGCCGCAGTCACTGCCGCATTGATTCCCATTGATTCCGCGAGTAACTCCATGCCCAGCTCCGGCTACATAAACCTCTCCCCCTCGCGGCTATTTCCCCCAACAAAGCCAGACAGAAGCGCCACCAGGCTGCCAGTATTCGCCCTTGCACCGCCACAGACAGAGCTCACTCCGGCGATCGATTCCGGTTAGCCCCGTGCGCCCCTTCCCCTCTGGTTCATACGAGCCGCTTCGCAACCTCTTTGCGCACCTCCTGACCCCACCGGGTTTGTCTGTCTTGCCCAGGTCGTCGGTTCCATTCGACACCGCAAGCACCCGACGACAACCTCGACTCTGGTGACCAAATTCCGTAAGCCCTTTGCGCCCCTTCGCCTCTGATTCACATGAAGTTGTTCACCACTGTCTTGTGCGTCATCTGGTGCCGTTTGTTTGTGCTTGGGATACCAGGAGCGCCAACGCCGCTGCTCACTCGAACCAGCGCCGCCTTAACTCCGACGAGCTCCCGCAGCCCACTCCGTGCGCCCCTTGCCAAGCCGTCGCCAAGTTGAGCTTCTCCTCGTCGCTGCGAACCTGGTGAGCATCCTCCCACCTCTCCAGGCGACCTGTAGCGCCGTGCCACCGTAGGCAGAGCTCGCCGCCGCCAGTTGCCGCTGCTAGCGCCGCTCAGTTTTGGTCGGTTGATTCGTAGCCGTCAGATCTAGATCCAGCGCGTAGGATTAGTTCACTTATCGAACCGTTAAGTTTAGATCTGAGCCGTGCGTGTTAGTTAGATCCAACGGTAGCCGAGCGTGATCCGGTGCGAAGCGGTACGCACCAATCAGAAACAGACGCGTGGCTAGGGTTAGATTTAAAACTGGATTTTGAATCTGATTTATGTTCAAATTTGTTTTGGTTGTAACTTTTGATTCCCACGTTAGATTTTGACAAATTTTATACCATTGGAATCAGGAGAGCAAGCTCTTTCTAAATATGCAATGTGTTTAATGTTTAGTTTCTGTTAAAATGGATTTATTTGCAGAAACTTGTGTAGGACTAATTTGAGTATATGAAAAGTTTAGGAAATGATTTAGGGTTTAAACAAATGTTGTTTGGCAAGTTTTCAACTTGTTTATGAATCAGTACTGTTTACTTGCTTTGTTGAGTTTTAAAAATCATGACATATCATGTTGCATGCATGCATATATATTTTTGATTGTATATGTTTTATGTGTAATTTGTTTCTACCAATCTTTGTGTAGATTTTGGTGCTAGTGATTGTGATTGTGATTGTGAGGACTGCTACTCTCCCAACTACCAAGGCAAGTGGTACTTCATGAATATTATCATTCCTATGTTTTCTACTAAGCATTAGAAATATTTTGTTAGACTTGCATGCTATATTTTGCTTATATGCCATGTTGGGAAATCCTAGTAGTTGTAGAAATGCTAGGGAATTTCTAAGTTAGTTACTATCTATGCCATGCTTAGCCTAGCTAGTAGCAACCAAGGGTTGGTGAAATATATACATGCTATGATGAAAATATTTCTAAGTCCTTTGGACTTGTGTTTTGCCTAATAAAACAACTAAGTTAATGAAACACCTGGGTGGAATGGAAGGAAAGGTTTATGTTGAGTGGTTACACAAGGCCATTTCTATGGTTTACCTTGTGTATCTCACTTGTGGTAAGCCACCCAGGAACAAAGAGATTTTAGAAGCCAAGTGTTAAGAAGCTTCTAGTGCAGCCACTTGGCAATATGGGCTCTGCCTGGACCATATAGGTTGCTAGAACTTAGCCATTTGGACAGTTGGTGGTAGTGGGAATGATAGGTTGGAGCGCATCCATTTGGTCTAAGGGAAGGCTTCTGAAAGGTCCTGTCTTGGTGAAACCAAGTCTGGTGGGGAAAGTGCACAACCTCTGCAGATGGAAAAATCTAAGTACTTAGTCAAGTCCATGGCAATGGACAACTTGAGCATCAAGGCATGGAAGCTATCAAGAATCTCCTCATCCCAATTTCTAAGTAAAAACTTGTGGGTGAACAAGGGTGAAGGACCTCAATGTCTATTGGTGGTTCCTTGGGAAAAGTTTTGACAAAGAAAAACTTAGTGATTTCAACTAATAGGAAAAACCTATTTTGAGCAAAGCAAGCCAAGGTACACTTAGCCAAAATTGCATATAGTATCTAGTCCACTTAAAATTTTACTAAGGTATCACTTGCCAATACTATTCCAAAGTATTGACCCACTGTGGCTGTAACTTGTGATGTTGCAGGTTACTCTGATGAGGATTAGGTGTCATGAGTCTACACTCAACATGTTTGCCTGTGGCACATGAAGATGAAGACTTTTATTTATTTACTTATTCAAACTCTTTTATTAGGCCTGTGGCCTTGGAGTTGTAAAGACTATGTTTATCTCTGGAATGGATGTAATAAATGACCTTTTTATCTGTGTACTTCATCTTAAACTGTGGATGCTAGGAATGATCTAGGGACTAGCATTGCAATCACAGGGATCCTTTTCCTTTATTAAGGAGGGATCTTATAGATGGTATCAGAGCACTGTGTTACCTGTAGGATTATGACCCTAGGATTGGAAACCACTAAGGAAAAAATTTCAACTTCTACACTTGTCTAATCTTCTCGTAAACTTTTCTAATCTTCTTTCTCATCTCTATTTGTAGATGAACTCCATCAACGAAGCCGTAAGGAAGGGACCACTCATGACAATGACTTTGGAGTGTGAGACAGAATTCCCCAAGGCTCTCAAGGATCTCATGGTTGCATTAGAGATACAAGGTGCAGCTGTGTATAAGGGTTTTCCTCTGATGGATGAAGGAGTGGAATACTGGTGGGCGCAACTTCACTTGTATAAAAACAAGGAAGACAACCATCAGGAAAAAGGATTCTGCATGTTCACCAATTCAGTGGTGCACACTACATTCTTTGAATCAGCAAGGGATGCAGCTTGGAAGACCATCAAAGAACTTGGTGATAGAGTCAAGTGCAGAGTGCTCAACCTCCAAAATGATCTAAAGAAAGAGAAGGAACATACCCAAGAGTTGGAAGCTACCAACCAAACCTTAAGAGGAGACATTATAGACTTAGTGATGGAGTCATGTGAGCAAGATAGGCTGATTGGTTCTAGAAACATTGTGTTAGCCAACAGATCCAGTGAGATAGGATTGTAAACGTACTTCATTAGTTGGACCACCACTTATCACCTTATTTTCCAAAATGTGACTTTAAAATAAGTTGAACCTTGGTTATTGTAATGGATCCATGTATGCCATGACTTGTGAGTTTTGATTTCCAAGGATATGTATGTGATGTTTTGTCTTTTGTTTTATCTTGAATTGTGTTGTTCTATCTTTTCTATCTTATAAATAGATGCCTACTGTTACCATCAGCACTGTTGAGGAGTTCCAGGTTACTCGCTTTGGTCCTCGTATTGTTGAGCTTACTACTTTGCTCAATCTTCCTCTTCCTACCATCATGGTGCTTCCCCTCACCAAGTTTGAGAGGAAGGACCTCTGGGGCTTCAAGGTCAACCAGCCCGGACGCCAGACAGAGCCTACCACGGAGGCCATCATCTTCAAGCTCATGCATGATGACAAGGAGAGAGGCCTTGAGGTAGTCATGCAGGATCTAATAGGACGTCTGCTAGGGAGACACTCCCGACAGGTTAGAGGTACTCACTTCCACGTCTTCGGTAGATGTGATGAGGATGGAGAGTCCATCGACTTCGAGGACGATTCGAGGGACACAGCAGAGCCGATTCGCCTGTACCTCCAGGATTTAGAGTCTCTCATTAGGCACGTGGACACTGACAGGACCAACGTCATGCTCAACAATGACGAACTCTAGGTGCAGATTCGCGAGAAGGACAAGCTCTTCGCGGAGCAAGATGAGATAGTCAACGATATGGAGGCGAAGTTCGAGAGCCAGGACAGGAAGTTCAAGAGTCAGGAGAAGCGAGTCCAGGATAGACACAAGAAGATCCGGGACATGACTGAAGAACTGCAGTCCAAGGACTTCGAGCTCGAGCAACAGTAGACGGTGATTGAGAGGCTTCGTTCCGAGAAGAGGGCTCTCAAGGCCAAGATAGAGACCTTGACCACTAGTGTCGAGGAATACAAGACCGTGATGGATAACGCAGGTCTTACCTTTGTCGAGGAGGAGATTGATGCCGAGGAGTAGATTTGACTACTCATTTATCTTTTATTATCATACTTGTTGTTTGAGAACTTGTTATTGACCATCCGACATGTGGATGGCTTGTTATTTGTGTGTGTTTTACTTTGCGAACTTGTTATTTTGTTGTTGAACCTTTATCTTTGTGTTGCATGCTTTGTGTTTGCTTATGTGATGTAATGTGCATGAAAGCATCTATGGGTATCTCATTCTTATCTCTATTGAACAAACCACAGATGCCTCCCCGTCGTGCAAACCCCAACCCCAACAAAATCCAACAACAACATCACTCTAGAAATGCAGCAAATGATGACCGCTCAAACTCAGCTGATGCAGATGATGACGATGTTCATCCAGAACCAAAACAACAACAATAACAACAACAACAATAACAACAACAACAACAACCCACCGGGTTTTGATATGCTTACCAGGTTCTTGAGATTGAGGCCAGCAAAGTTCTCAGGGACGACTGATCACATGGTGGCCAATGATTGGCTATGCTCCGTGAACAAGGACTTGGTAACTGTGGGCTGTACTGATGCTGAAAATGTCAGATTTGCAGCACATTTGCTGGAAGGACCAGCCGCCACTTGGTGGGACAACTTCCAGATCACCACTCCCATCGAAGATGTGACATGGGCTATCTTTGAGGATGGCTTTCGTACTGCTCATATCTCATCTGGAGTGATGAGTCTGAAAAAGAAGGAGTTCCATAACCTGAAGCAGCGCCACCGCAGCGTGGCCGAATATATTGAGGAGTTCAACAATCTGGCGCGATATGCACCAGATGAAGTTGACACAGATGCTAATAGGAAAGAAAAGTTCCTCAAAGGGTTGAATGATGAGCTGAATCTGTAGTTGGCTATGGCCTATGTTCCCACTTATCAGTCTCTCTGTGACAAGGCTGCTATTTTGGAGAACAAGATAAAACAAGTTGAAAGCAGAAAGAGAAAGCACTCAGACAAGCACAGCTCGGGATCGTCACACAAACGTTCCCACTATGATGACAGTGGAAGCTCAGGATCCCACAAGCATGGGAAATTCAACAAGCACCATAAACACAACCGTCATGACAACAAGCATCACCGTAGTCATGACAATGATAAGTACAAGAACCACAAGGGTGGATACAAGAGCCACCACAGTGGTAATGGAAGTGGAAGTGGAAGCCAGCCTGTCAAGAAAGACATAAGTCAGGTTGAATGCTTCAAGTGCAAAAAGATGGGGCATTATGCAAATGAATGACCAGAAAAGAAAGTTGAAGGACCCAACAAGCCCAACCCTTTTCAGAAGGGACAAGTGAACCACATCAGTGTGGAGGAAGTCTATGAGGAGCCTGATGCTGTTGCTGGTAAGTTCAGACTCAATTCTATTCCAGCATTTGTTCTTTTTGATACTGGAGCATCGCATTCATTCATATCAAAAGCATTTGTTGATAGAAATGGGTTTCCAACTAAAAACATTGGGTGTCCAATAAAAGTTAGTTCTCCAGGTGGAGATATGATAGTAAGTCTTGGATGCCGGGATCTAGTAATAGAGTTTGGAAAGCATAAATTTCCAGTGAGTCTGATAATCCTAGATTCCCAAGGGCTGGACGTAATATTGGGAATGGATTGGATGGCTAAGTATGAAGGAGTACTAGATTGTGCTAATCGTACTATTGCACTCACAACTCCGGAAAGAAAACGGATTAAATTCAAGTCCAACTTTGAATCAAAAGGAAGTAAGCTAAATTCTCTTAAGGGGGTTAGCATGGACAGTGTGCCAATTGTGAGTGAGTATCCTGATGTGTTTCCAGAAGAATTGCCGGGAATGCCACCAGATAGAGATGTGGAGTTTCTGATAGATTTGGTACCAGGGTCTGGACCAATAGAAAAGAGACCATATAAAATGTCAGTGGATGAACTGAAAGAACTCAAGAAACAACTTGGTGAACAGCTACATGAAGGATTTATTCAACCAAGTTCTTCATCTTGGGGAGCCCCAGTTTTGTTCGTGGAGAAGAAAGATAGAAGTCAAAGGTTATGCATAGATTACCGTTCACTCAACGAAGTAACTATCAAGAACAAATACCCTTTGCCTAGAATCAACGACTTGTTTGATCAGCTAGAAGGAGCTTGTGTATTCTCAAAGATTGATCTCCGGTCAGGCTATTTTCAACTTAAGATAAGGGAACAAGACATACCTAAGACAGCGTTCACTACAAGGTATGGATTGTATGAGTATACCATAATGCCTTTTGGTTTTACCAATGCTCCAGCATACTTCATGAATATGATGAACAAGGTGTTCATGGAATTCCTTGACAAGTTTGTTGTCGTCTTCATCGATGACATTTTAGTATACTCCAAGAGCAAACAAGAGCATGAAGGACATTTGCGTTTGATACTTGAGAAGTTAAGAGAACATAAACTTTATGCCAAATTCAGCAAGTGTGAGTTCTGGTTGGATGAAGTTGGTTTTCTAGGTCATGTTATGACAAAGGATGGTGTAGCAGTTGATCCTGCTAAAGTTTTAGTCAGAATCGAATGGGAATCTCCCAAGTCCGTGAAAGAAGTTCGTAGTTTCCTTGGCTTAGCAGGTTACTACAGAAGGTTCATTGAAAATTTCTCAAAGGTAGCTAAGCCCATGACAGAATTGCTAAAGAAAGACAAGAAGTTTGCTTGGTCTGAAGGTTGTGAACTCAGCTTTCAGGAATTGAAGAAGAGACTTGTGACAAAGACCACCTTAGGTTCCGCCAAATTTGGAAAAAGATTTCCAAGTTTATTGTGATGTATCTCATCAGGGTTTGGGTGCAGTACTTATGCAAGAAGGAAAAGTTGTGGCGTATGCCTCGAGACAACTCAAAACTCATGAAGTGAACTATCCTACTCATGATTTAGAGTTAGCCTATGTTTTCCATGCACTCAAAACATGGAGACACTATCTTTTGGGAAAGCGTTGTGAAGTGTTCACAGATCACAAAAGTTTGAAGTATATCTTCACCCAGAAGGAAATTAATATGAGACAAAGAAGATGGATAGAACTTATCAAGGACTATGACCTAAGTTTGCAATACCACCCCGGTAAAGCAAATGTTGTAGCAGATGCTCTAAGTCATAAGGTTTTTGTGAATGGCCTTACCAAAGGAGAATTGCCAGATGATCTGTGTACCCAATTTAGAAAACTCAGATTGGAGATTGTGCCTGAAGGACATCTCATGACCTTGGATGTTCAACCCACTTTGTTGTACAAGATCAAAGAAGCCCAGAAGATTGATAAAGAAATCGAAGAGATTAAAGAAAAGATTGGCAAAGGAAAAGCCAAAGGGTTCTATGAAGACGAACAGGGTACATTATGGCATGGGAAACATATCTATGTTCCACAAGATCCGGAACTGCGGAAACTGATTTTGCAAGAAGCACACAACTCTCCGTATTCCATTCATCCGGGTAACACCAAAATGTACATGGACATGAAAGAAAGATTTTGGTGGAATAATCTCAAGAAGGACATCGCCGAACATATTGCTTTGTGTGATGTGTGTAGTAGAGTGAAAGCGGAACATCAGAAACCAGCAGGTTTGCTTCAACCACTACCTATTCCTGATTGGAAGTGGGACAAGATTGGTATGGATTTCATTACCGGATTACCAAGGACCCGGTCAGGGTACGATTCTATTTGGGTAGTAGTGGATCGCCTAACTAAAGTGGCTCATTTCATACCCGTGAAGACAACCTATACAAGTGCTAAGTTAGCCAAAATCTACATGAGTAGAATTGTATGTATTCATGGAGTGCCCAAGAGTATTGTGTCTGATAGGGGAACTCAATTCACTTCCCATTTTTGGAGACAATTACATGAGTCATTGGGAACGAGGTTGGAATTCAGTACCGTTTTCATCCTCAAACTGATGGACAAAGAGAAAGGAATAATCACATTCTTGAAGACATGTTAAGGGAATGTGCCCTAGACTATGGAGCCAGTTGGGTTGAAAGTCTGCCTTACGCAGAATTTTCTTATAACAACAGCTATCAAGCCATTATTGAGATGGCACCATTTGAGTTTCTCTACGGAAGAAAGTGTACCACCCCATTGTTATGGAATGGTGTGGGAGAAAGAAGTTTATTCGGACCAGATCTTATCAAAGAAGCCGAAGAGAAGGTCAAGTTGGTTAAGGACAGGTTGAAGATAGCACAGTCCCGACAGAAAACTACGCAGATCCTAAGCATAGAGAAGTCACCTACGAAGTAGGTGATAGAGCTTATCTTAGAGTGTCACCACTTCGTGGAGTGAAGAGGTTCGGAGTCAAAGGAAAATTGGCACCAAGATATGTTGGACCATTCAAGATTATGAGTCTTAAAGGAGAAGTTGCCTATGAAATTGAGCTGCCGGAATCTCTGTCAGCTGTCCATAATGTGTTTCATGTGAGTCAACTCAAGAAATGTCATCCAGAAATGGAAGAAACTTCTTTGAAGGATACTATACCTTTGGAGGAGGTTCAGTTGGAGAGTGATCTCACCTATGAAGAGAAGCCTATCAAGATTCTCGAGACTGCAGAAAGAGTCACACGGACTAAGACTATCAAGTTCTGCAAAGTACAGTGGAATCATCATTCCGAAGAGGAAGCAACATGGGAAAGAGAAGATGATCTTCGGAAAGACCACCCTCACCTATTTGCTAGCCAATCCGAATATCGAGGGCGAGATTCACCTTAAGGGGGTTAGATTTGTAACATCCCTAAAATCATGATTTCAAAGATTGCACATCATTCATGCATGCATATAATTTTGAGATCATTTTCAAACTATTTTCAAGAAAACAGAAGCACATAGTGCTATCATTTATGTGAGCAGACATAAATCAAATGACTATCCTCAATTGAGAGCATAAGTGTTTTAACCAATTATTTTTTGCTTCCTTGTTGTTTAGATTGAATGTAGAGTTTGGACAAAAATTTACAAAGAAAATATGGTTTCAAAACCATTTTCAAAACATTTCCAAATCAAGTGCCATAGCACTGTTTATTTTGTTTATTCAAAGGGACCAAGAAAGTACAGAGAGATCACTTGGTTTTGTGTCCAAAAGTATGATGATTACACTTTACAAAAATCCAGAAAAGGTTTGAAATTCAAATGCCTTTGAATTTGATTGAAAATCATTCCAGAAAATCGATTTAGAAAAAGAAAAAGAGATAAGAAAGAGAAAAGGGCCGGCTCCAGCAATTGAGCCCAGCAGCAGCGCATCCCATTTAGCCCACCCGGGTTCCCCCTCTCTCCTTCTCACTCGCAGACGAACCCGCAGAGTCGCTGACGCCAGGACCCCACCCCCTCTCTGTTTTATTCGCTGACAAGTGGACCCGTGACCACGTCGTCGTCTTTGTCAATCACGCTACGCGACACACTCCGCCGCATTTGCCGCAGTCACTGCCGCGTTGATTCCCATTGATTCCGTGAGTAACTCCACGCCCAGCTCCGGCTACATAAACCTCTCCCCCTCGCGGCCATGTCCCCCAACAAAGCCAGACAGAAGCGCCACCAGGCTGCCAGTATTCGCCCTTGCACCGCCGCAGACAGAGCTCACTCCGGCGATCGATTCCGGTGAGCCCCGTGCGCCCCTTCCCCTCTGGTTCATACGAGCCGCTTCGCAACTTCTTTGCACACCTCCTGACCCCATTGGTTTGTCTCAGACGCCCGTGTCGTCGGTTCCGTTCGACACCGCAAGCACCCGACGACAACCTCGACTCCGGCGACCAAATTCCGTAAGCCCTTTGCGCCCCTTCGCCTCTGATTCACATGAAGTTGTTCGCCACTGTCTTGTGCATCATCTGGTGCCGTTTGTTTGTGCTAGGGAGACCAGGAGCGTCGCCAACGTCGCCGTCTACTCGAACCCGACGCCGCCCGCAACTCCGACGAGCTCCCGCAGCCCACTCCGTGCGCCCCATGCCAAGCCGCCGCCAAGTTGAGCTTCTCCTCGTCGCTGCGAACCTGGTGAGCATCCTCCCACCTCTTCGGGCGACCTGTAGCGCCGCGCCGCCATAGGCAGAGCTCGCCGCCGCCAGTAGCCGCCGCTAGCGCCGCTCAGTTTTGGTCGGTTGATTCGTAGCCGCCAGATCTAGATCCAGCGCGTAGGATTAGTTCACTTATCGAAACGTTAAGTTTAGATCTCAGCCGTGCATGTTAGTTAGATCCAACGGTAGCCGAGCGTGATCCGGTTTGCACGCACTAATCGAAAATGCAGACGTGGCTAGGTTTAGATTTAAAACTGGATTTTGAATCTGATTTATGTTCAAATTTGTTTTGGTTGTAACTTTTGATTCCCACGTTAGATTTTGACAAATTTTATACCGTTGGAATCAGGAGAGCAATCTCTTTCTAAATACGCATTGTGTTTAATGTTTAGTTTCTGTTAAAAAGGTTTTATTTGCAGAAACTTGTGTAGGACTAATTTGAGTATATGAAAAGTTTAGGAAATGATTTAGGGTTTAAACAAATGTTGTTTGGCAAGTTTTCAACTTGTTTATGAATCAGTACTGTTTACTTGCTTTGTTGAGTTTTAAAAATCATCACATATCATGTTTTATGCATGCATATTTTTTTTTGATTGTATATGTTTTGTGTGTAATTTGTTGCTACCAATCTTTGTGTAGATTTTGGTGCTAGTGATTGTGATTGTGAGGAGTGCTACTCTCCCAACTACCAAGGCAAGTGGTACTTCATGAATATTATCATTCCTATGTTTTCTACTAAGCATTAGAAATATTTTGTTAGACTTGCATGCTATATTTTTCTTATATGCCATGTTGGGAAATCCTAGTAGTTGTAGGAATGCTAGGGAATTTCTAAGTTAGTTACTATCTATGCCATGCTTAGCCTAGCTAGTAGCAACCAAGGGTTGGTGAAATATATACATGCTATGATCAAAATATTTCTAAGTCCTTTGGACTTGTGTTTTGCCTAATAAAACAACTAAGTTAATGAAACACCTGGGTGGAATGGAAGGAAAGGTTTATGTTGAGTGGTTACACAAGGCCATTTCTATGGTTTACCTTGTGTATCTCACTTGTGGTAAGCCACCCAGGAACAAAGAGATTTTAGAAGCCAAGTGTTAAGAAGCTTCTAGTGCAGCCACTTGGCAATATGGGCTCTGCCTGGACCATATAGGTTGCTAGAACTTAGCCATTTGGACAATTTGTGGTAGTGGGAATGATAGGTTGGAGCGCGTCCATTTGGTCTAAGGGAAGGCTTCTGAAAGGTCCTGTCTTGGTAAAACCAAGTCTAGTGGGGAAAGTGCACAACCTCTATAGATGGAAAAATCTAAGTACTTAGTCAAGTCCATGGCAATGGACAACTTGAGCATCAAGGCATGGAAGCTATCAAGAATCTCCTCATCCCAATTTCTAAGTAAAAACTTGTGGGTGAACAAGGGTGAAGGACCTCAATGTCTATTGGTGGTTCCTTGGGAAAAGTTTTGACAAAGAAAAACTTAGTGATTTCAACTAATAGGAAAAACCTATTTTGAGCAAAGCAAGCCAAGCTACACTTAGCCAAAAGTGCATATAGTATCTAGTCCACTTAAAATTTTACTAAGGTATCACTTGCCAATACTATTCCAAAGTATTGACCCACTGTGGCTGTAACTTGTGATGTTGCAGGTTACTCTGATGAGGATTAGGTGTCATGAGTCTACACTCAACATGTTTGCCTGTGGCACATGAAGATGAAGACTTTTATTTATTTACTTATTCAAACTCTTGTATTAGGCCTGTGGCATTGGAGTTGTAAAGACTATGTTTATCTCTGGAATGGATGTAATAAATGACCTTTATATCTGTGTACTTCATCATAAACTCTGGATGCTAGCAATGATCCAGGGACTAGCATTGCAATCATAGGGATCCTTTTCCTTTATTAAGGAGGGATCTTACAAACATGGATCCACCGCACGAATTGAGCCCAAACCTGGTACCTAGCTCCCTCTCGAGATTCTAAGCAACTTATCCAACTAGATATTCCAGGGTTCCATGGAGAAATCCAGAGTTTCCGTTTACCGACTCCATAAAACCTAGTACGAGAGGAACCGTTGATTCACACAATTGGTCATCGCGCTTCGTTAAAGCATGGCTATCTAGACCCCATGCATTGTCACGCTCTAATGTGAAGGGTACGACGCGTGCAGAGGATGCATCATTCGACCCCCGCTGACATGACCTTACAGTGCACCGTACTTGTGCCATGGTGGACGTGTTGCAACCGGTTAGACGAGCGTGTCGCCGCGTTTCCCCCTCGCTGCACTAGAAAATACACACATTTTTTATATTTTTATATACCTCGCGTATATAAATACAAATAGTTTATAATTTTCATAGAATAAAAGGAAATGCATAGACACTCATATACAAAAATTATACGTCTTTGTACACTTTCCTTCTAGATTATGGATGTAAAGTATTGGTGGCAAACTCGTTATTTCACATGGATAGAGAGGTCCGTTTCCAGAGAGAGAGAGAGGGGGGAGGGGGGCTATCTTTCCCGTTAGATCACAAAGGATCAACGTTGGGTGGGCATGATCCGCCTGACAACCGTCTCGGCCAAATAGGGCATAGCAACCAAAGTGAGGAAGAGTTATCATGAGAGGGTAAAAACTGAGTACAACCATTTTCATATCAACCCTAGACATAACACACACACAAACACACAATGGGAAATTCATCAAAAATCAAAAAAATATGAAACCAGCTCGAGTAGCCCCTATGTGTCACCCACTACCAACATAAAATCATAAACAGGATAAACCGGGACTTTTGGCACACGGCGCACCCCCGGATGGCTATCGAGTAGGAGTTAATATGGCTTTCAACCCTAGACCTCCCCCTCACTGCCAAGAACATGGATCCACTATGCAGATTGAGCCCAAACCTGGCACCTAGCTCCCTCTCGGCATTCTAAGCACCTTCTCCAACTAGAGATTCCAGGGTTCCATGGAGAAATCCAGAGTTTCCATTTACCGACTCCGGAAAACCGGCTATTCTGCAAAGGAGGTGCGAGAATTGAGCGCACCCTAGGGTCTGAGGCAATTTACACGCATGCTATGTCGTGGCAGACCTACATACCTGGGAGGTTGCTTCTCATCTCCTTGTGCAAGCATATACTGTATTTTCCCCAAGTCACGCCCCAGTAATTGCGGTTTCTAACTGTAGGTACCCTAGAAATTGCCCTGTATTTTCTGGAAAAAATGTTTTGGGTGCCCCATGGGGTACCTAGGATGGGAAAGTGCCTAGGTTCAAGGTTGCAATGGACCTCGCGTGCCTGCGCACGCCGTCGGGTTTGCCGATTTCCCCCTAACCCCGACAATGGAAAATTCATCAACAATCAAGAAAAATACGAAACCAGCTGGAGTAGCCCCTGCGTGTCACCCACTACCAACATAAAATCAGAAGCAAGACAAACCGGGACTTTTGGCACACAGCGCACCCCCCGGATGGCTATCGAGTAGGAGCTAACATGGCTTTCAACACTAGACCTCCCCCTCACTGCCTAGAACGTGGATACACTGCGCGGATTGAGCCCAAACCCGACACCAAGCTCCCTCTCGGCATTCTAAGCAACTTCTCCAACTAGAGATTCTAGGGTTCCATGGAGAAATCTAGAGTTTCCATTTACCAACTCGAAAAACCTAGTACGAGAGGAACCGTTGATTCACACAATTGGTCATCACGCTTGGTTAAAGCATGGCTAGCCAGACCCCGTGCGTTGTCACGCTCTAATGTGAAGGGTACGGCGCGTGCAAAGGATAAATCATTCGACCCCCGTTGACACGACATTACAGTGCACCGTACTTGTGCCATGGTGGACGCGTTGCAACCGGTTAGATGAGCGTGCCGCCGCGTTTCTGCTGGGGATATGCTAAATGGGTATCACCATAGCATATCTCTAATCCGGATAACCCGGGTAGCCCACAGTTGGTAGAAAGGCCCATGGCCTGCTGGGCGGCCCAGTTAGATGGATCTAGAAGGGAGGCCCATGCCAGGTAAAGGAAGGCTACGGAGGAGTCACCAGCGTACCCGCAGCCTTGGAGTGCAAGACACGTTAGACTAGTTGTGTACCGTGTAGGACTCTATAACCTGTCCGGCTAGGACTTTACCTGTAACCCTAGGATCTGGCGACTATATAAGCCGGACCTGTGGAAGCCTTTAGGGATAACTCAACTCATATCGCACACAGCGAACCAATCCCTGTAACTCGGCGTATGGCCATTATAGTGATTTATAGCAAGAGTAGGATTCCACCACCGTCGTGGGATCTAAACCTGGGTAAGCTGTGTTACCTCATACCGGCCAACCTCCTGCCTTACCCCACATATCTAAACACGCTCGGTGAGGACCCCTCCATGGCGTACTCGTCGGCAATACCACGACAGTTGGCGCCCACCGTGGGGCAAGAGGCGCTTCAGGCTCTACAACGGGCGAGGTCCAAGCTCTTCGTGGGAATTGGCAAAACCATATCCATCAGTCGTGTTCTCTTCTCCTACAATGTTTCGATCGTCTCTCCCAACGTGTTCTGGATCCCGGCGAATACAAACCCTACCCGCTGCTCGATTGTCCCAATCAGGGACATCCACCTCTTTGTCGGTGAAACCGACTCGGGCACTAGTTCCTTGGAATTCGGAGGATCGTCAAGGCCCGCACGGACCTCCTACAGGCAGGATACCTTCACGGAAGTATCGAAGTTGGATCTCTCTTCAGAGTTTGCCGGCATAGATCAGAAAAATTCAAGGCCCACCCAAACCGCCCCTGTGCAGGATATAATGGTGGAAGATCACTGAAAATCCGCCGGCTTTGCCGGTGCATCTGGAAAGAAGAGATCCAAGTTCGTCGGCGTGGTGACTATCTTCGATCTAGAATGTTGCGTTCAGAGAGGGTGAAAAACCCCGCGATTACCTAGCTAGGTGGCTCCGCATACGGGCCGATCTGGAAATTACCCCAATGATGATGCTATTTATCACTTTGTTGAAGGACTGGACCGCAGTACACTTCTACGACATAAGCTAAGGCGGATGCAGGCCTCGGGGTGCCTCACTTCCGAAGGCATGGTGCACACCGTCAACAACTTCGCGACCGCTGATGCAGAAGCTCAGGCAACGCTCGTAGGCAGCGCTCGTGGTCGTACCCGGCACCCCTCCGCCTTAGCCACCGCCATCGCCGCCTCCAGTCAATGTACGTGCACCCGCACCACCACCACCCATCATCGAAGGAGCCCCGACACCCTCCGACTCTATTTTGGACGCGCTCTACACCGACATCAGCGTGGACTCGGAGAAGATAGACTTCAGCCCGGAGGAACTCGACTGTGCTATGCAGGAGATGGAGGAGAACATCAGACGCGACGAGCAGGCTGACAAGGCCATCACATCCCGAGAGGTGTTCATCGCCATTGGAAGTGTGATGGAGGAAGATCAAACCGGACAAGCTCCGCCTAAAGCGCTGGACAAGGGGAAGGGACCTCCTGTTGCTGCCGACAATGATCGTGCAAAGGCCATGCCCCCTCTGCCTAATCTAGAGCAATAGCCGCAGGAACTCAACATCGTTTCGAGTAACAACAACACCGCAAACCCGCCGCCTCCGGCATCTACGTCTGCAGCTGCCCAAATCACTCCAGCTGATCGAGTCATGTATAGCAATTTGCTTGTCAAGCCCATGACCGTGGCTCACATAAGGAACGTAGTCCAGCTTGATGAGAAGCGCTAGCAGCTGCTGGAGGAAGCGCAGGCCATCGCGGAGCAAGGCGCAAAGCTAGATAAAGATCTAGCCAAGGCGCAAAAGTCAATAGAGAAACCTAGAGCCATGGAGGCCGAGTACAAGACTCTGCTCAAGAAGCAGAAGGCAAAGAAAGCTCCGGCTCGCGTCATCAACAATCCTGGTGTACAGAGAAACCTAGGATGGCCCCCCCAAAGACGCCACAAGCCAAGCCATACATTGACAGCGAGTGCATGCAGGTCATGCCCACTCCTATTCTCAACCTAGCTGTCGCCAAGACCCTTCTTGAGCCAGATAGATCACCCGCAGCTGTGGAACAGGTCTATGACCTTGTAGAAAAGGCGGTGAAATAGCAGGAAAAGGCCACCTCTCAGAAGCTTGAGTCTGACCCAGCATATTGTCAGTCTAGCAATCCTAAGCCGCCAAGGGACCAATCTCCTTAGGATGTCGGGTCCCAGACAGGTTCATCAGAGCGAAGACAGAGGGATGCATGCAACAAGAAGGACGCTATCCCCATATCCTTCGACCATGGAGGTAAGGCTCATCCTCGTCACCCATCTCCACCGCCCCGATCTCCCCGACATTGCGAAGAACCAAGGGCTCACCATCGTACGAGCATGCCTCCGCCAAGGCAAGGCGGCATCATCATTCACGATAACGCGGAGCAGCCCCATCACGATGGAGAGCGCAACCAAGGAGACAAGAGCAGGTCATGCCATGACGCTCCACGTCCGACAAGTAACCGCGACAAGCACGAGGCATCACAGGAGGATAATAGCAAGAAGGCTAACCCATCGCCACCTCCGCCTCCATTTCCTCCTAGCAACCACCATGGCGGAGGGGGCCCGCATCGTTCACGCAGCCCATCCCCTAGCGGCAAGAAGAAAAGAGCAATCCCAGAGCCATATGATGAATGTTCACGCCTGGACAAGATTCACGAGGCCCGGGAAGGACCGTACCTAGGACCACGTTGCTTTGGACCTATAATACGGACCGCAACTTACCCCAAGGGTTTTCGGATTGACAAGACGATCAAGCCTTATGACGGCACCACCAAACTAGCTATATGGTTGCAGGATTACAGCAACGTGGTGGAGATCGCTCAGGGGTAACCCCAATGTTGCTGTCAAGTACCTCCCACTGATGTTGACAGGCATGACCCGCCAATGGATTGATGACTTGACGGAGAAGTCCATCCGCAACTAGTTGGACATGCAATAAGCGTTCACCAAAAACTTATAGGGTATGTATAAGCGTCCCTGCACTATTGGTGATCTACAACGGTGCGTGCAAGAGAAAGACGAGTCATCTCGCGCTTACCTCTCCCGCTGGCTGGATACAAAGAATTCCTGCATAGGAATGCATGATCAGACCGCCATGGCTGCCTTCATCGATGAGTTGTAAAAAGGTACGTTTCTCCGAAATAAGTTGAAGCACCTGCAGGACAATCACAGGCTCGATCTCAACCAAATGATCCAGCTGGCCAGTGAGTTCGTGGCTGCCGATGATGATGCTCGCGGCTCCTTGCTAGCAATAGCGGTTCCAACCCAAGCTAAGAGGAATAACAGCACCAAGCTAAGAGCTCTCCAGAAGAAAACCAAACCTCCGACATGGTCGCCATGACATTTGAAGGACGAGGTGATGGCGGACAGCGTGGCCGAGGACTGGGGCTGGTCGTGGGCAGCAGCGAGGTAGTGAAACTATCCCGGTAGTTCTCCACGTTCCCCAAACATACGAGGAGTACCGAGATATGCCATGCCTTGTACACCTCGACGCCAACAGCAAAGCCACTCACACTAATCTCCATTGCAAGTTCATCAATGACCTCAAGAAGGACCCGGAGTCTGCCTACAAGCGAAGCCGGAAGAACAGACCGTGAGGCAAGGGCAAAGGGAAGAAGAAGGAAGAGGAGTCCAAGGATTCAAGTGAAATGGACGAGGATGTTGACCCCAAGCACGCTGACAAAGGCGATGACAAAGGCAAGAACCCCTTTGAGAAGAAGGCCGCCGTCTACCACACTTTCCTTGGCATCCCTACTATCCGGGAACAGAAAACCTGGATGAGGATACTGATGGCCACCCTACCCCCAGTTCCCCAGTACCTACGCTGGTCGGAAATTCCAATCACTTGGGACAGGAAGGATCATCCATACCTCATCCCTACGGAGAAGCAATACGCCATGGTCATCAACCCTTTGATTGACGATAGCGAGTTCACCAAATGCATGGTGGACTGTGGAAGCAGCATCAACATCATGTACTTGGATACACTGCACAAGATGAACTTCATGGAGGCCAACCTAAGGCGGACCAGCACCATGTTCCATGGCGTATTTTCTGGCCGGGAGGCTCGGTCCCTTGGGTGCATCACGGTTTAGGTCGCTTTTGGTGATGTTAATAATTACCACCAAGAACGCATGACCTTCGAGGTGGTCCCCTTCAATATCGTGTACGGAGTCATATTCGAACGCGACATCTTTCACGCCTTCATGGCCAAGCCATGCTTCTTCTACAACAAGCTCACAATACCCGGACTAAACAACATCATCACCATATCCGGAAGCTTTACACAGGCAAGGGACTGCGAGATTGGAGAAGCAGCCTTTGCAGAAGCTGTCCTCTATAGCAAAGAATTCAAGGAGATCCCGAGCAAGGTCGATGCCACGGAGATGCCGGCATCGAAGAAGAAGATTTCTTACTCCGATCCCACCTTCAAGGCCGCCATCGAGACCAAGACGGTGGAACTTGTGGTAGGCGATGCCTCCAAGACCACCGCCATTGGGACGAACCTGGACCCTAAATAGGAAAGCTCACTCATCGAGTTCCGCCATGAGAATAGGGACATCTTTACCTAGCAACCTGCCGACATGAAAGGTGTACCTAGGGAACTTGCCGAGCACAGTTGAATATTGATCCAAAATGCTAACCGGTGAAACAACCTCTACGACGCTTCGGAGACGAGAAGAGACGCGCCACAGGCAAAGAGATAGCTAGGTTACTTAATGCTAGTTTTATTTGAGAAGTCCTTCACACCCAATGGGTGGCCAATCCTGTACTTGTCCCCAAAAAGGGAACCAAAGAATTAAGAATGTGCGTTGATTACACCGGCTTGAACAAAGCGTGTCTAAAAGATCCGTTTGCTTTGCCTCGCATGGACCAAGTCATTGACTCGACGGCTGGCTCGGAACTTCTGTGTTTTCTCGATGCGTACTCAGGATATCACCAGATAAATATGAGGAAGTCAAACCAATTGGCCACTTCGTTCACCACACCTTACGGCACATTTTGCTATGTCATGATGCCCTTTGGGCTAAAAAACGCAGGTGCTACCTACCAGCGGACTATGCAGCATTGCCTACACGATCAAATTGGTTGGAACATTCACGCCTATGTGGACGATATTGCGGTGATATCTAAAAATTCAAACGACTTAATCTTCGACTTAAAAGAAACCTTTGATAATCTCTGGAAATACAACATAATGCTTAACCCTAAGAAGTGCGTCTTTGGGGTTCCAGACGGCAAATTTTTGTGCTTCATAATTTCCCAGCACGGAATCGAGCTCAACTCAGAGAACATCAAGGCCATCCTAAAAAGAAACCATCCGACATGCCTGAAAGACATCCAACGGGTAATAGGCTGCATTGCAGCAGTAGGCCAGTTCGTGAGCCAACTTGGAGAGAAGGCCCTGTCGCTATACAAGTTGCTGAAGAAGGCGGACAAATTTACTTGGACGGACGAAGCAGATGCTACACTCAAGAAGCTAAAGGCGATACTTTCCTCGGCACCTATACTTGCAGCGCCCGAGCCTATGGAGCCTATGTTGATCTACATGGCGGCCACCAACCGGGTAATCAGCATCGTCGTCGTGGTAGAGAGGAAAGAACCAATGCATGAGTACATAGTGCAACGACCAGTTTACTATGTAAGCGAGGTATTGATGGAGTCCAAGCAGCATTACCCGACTACCAGAAGTTAGATTATGGAGTGTTCCTTGCTTCTTCCAGGCACTATTTCCAGGAGCACCCCATCACAGTTGTGAGCAAAGCTCCGCTGTCTGACATCATCAATAACAACGACGCTACAGGAAGGGTTGCGAAGTGGGGCATTGAGCTTGCCGCCTTCGAGATCACCTACAAGAGACGCGATGCTATCAAATCATAGGTCTTGGCGGATTTCATTGCACATTGAATGGAGATGCCAGATGCTACCCCTGTACCAGAGCTAGAATATTGGGTGATGCACTTTGACGGATCAAAGCTACTAAACAGCTCGGGGGCTAGTGTACTACTACAGTCACCAATAGGGGAAAAACTGCACTACGTTTTGCAGATCCACTTTGAGGCTACAAATAACATGGCAGAATATGAAGCACTCATTCACGGACTTCGTGTTGCCAAGGATATTGGCATCAAGCGCATAGTTTGCTGTGGAGATTCCGACTTGGTTGCCCAGCAGGTGGCTAGCACCTGGAACACGCGGAACCCTATGATGGTGGCATATCGAGACGAAGTAGATGAGATAGCCAAGAGCTTCTTGGGCTACGAAGTCAAGTACGTCAAGAGGGAGGAAAATGAGGCGGCTAATCTATTGACAAAGCTTGGATCAAGGCACAAACAAATTCCTCCTGGCGTTTTTCTGGAGCATCTACGGACACCATCCGTGAAGGGAGCGGACCCCGAGAACCCGGATAGAGTTGACTCTTTTGTTCACACAGTGACAAAGGTCCCTCTGGCTTGGACAAAACTATTCATGTAGTATCTTGTACAAGGAACTTTGTCCATCGACGAGGTCAGAAGTCGGCAAATAGTACGTCGAGCAAAGGGCTATACCATAATCAATGGACATCTCTATAAAAGAAGCATCACTGGTGTATAACTAAAGTGTGTTTCCGAGCAAGAGGGTATTGAAATCCTTCGTGAGATTCATCTTGGAGATTGCGGGCATCACGCCGCTCCTCGATCGTTGGTCTCCAAAGCCTTCCGGCAAGGATTCTACTGGTTGACCGCAAAGGAGGATGCCGACAAGCTGGTTGAGACATGCATGGGATGCCAGTACTATCCCGACCACCACATGATTCAGCTCAAGAATTGCGAACAATACCAATAACTTGGTCGTTCACAGTCTGGGGGCTAGACATGGTTGGTCCATTACAGACGGCACCATGTGGGTTTACGCATCTGCTAGTAGCAGTTGATAAATTCACTAAATGGATAAAAGCTAAACCCATTAGAAAGCTCGATGGGGCAACTGCCCTTAGGTTTGTCCAAGATCTAGTGGTGAGATTTGGTCTCCCACATAGCATTATCACTGACAACGGCAACAACTTGTCACTCAGAGAAGTGCAATCTTATTGTTGGGAGAAGGGCATCCGACTTGACTTAGCGTCTGTGGCACATCCACAATCCAATGGGCAAGTCGAGCGAGCCAATGGATTAATTCTGTAGGAAATCAAGCCACGTCTAGAGGCACCGCTACATATAGCAGCTGGTGCCTGGGCGGAGGAGTTACCATTTGTTCTGTGGAGTTTACGAACTACACGCAATAGATCTACCGGCTACACCCCTTATTTCATAGTATATGGAGCAGAAGCCATCCTTCCTTCCGATAGCCTTCACGATTCACCAAGAGTTGCCGCCTATGACGAACATGACACTAAAGAATCCAGACGCCTAGATGTGGACATTCTCGAGGAAGAGTGCGTATTGGCATGCCAAAGATCCCCCATCAACCAGTAGAAGCTACGCAGCTACCATAGTCGCCGCGTTCGGCATTGCTCGTTTAAAGAGGGGAATCTGGTGCTCCGACTTAAGCAGAAGAAGTCACACAAATTATCCTCGCCATGGGAAGGACCATTCATCATAAGAAAGGCACTACTCAATGGGTCTTACTACCTCGTTGACAATCATGAACTTGAGGATAGACCAAACGAGGATCATAAGCGTAAGCGACGTGACCCGGATGATGACTATCGGGAGCTTGATCGGCCATGGAACATAGCACAACTACTTCCTTTTTACACTTATCATATTTTTTATCTGCTGTGTACCTCTTATATGATCAATGAAATAAATCTCTTTGGTTCACTCATATGCTTGAGCTGTTTACCTCCTTTAGTGTTCATTTTTTGATTGTATAAAACCTTCATGCGCAAGTTTTGCATTTTGCACTTGTGAAAATTCCGCCTACGGACGTTAGCTTAAGTTTTCTGGTCTACACGTTCTTTGTTGTTTCTATGTGGACTCTGGAGTAGTGACCTTCGGCACTCGAAGTCGGCTATTTTTGTGCTTAGGTTTTTGACGGTGCCATTGGGTATCATCACCTGAGCGCATGGTTCCGACTACGAGTCTTCCGACTCATGAAAAGTCAAGCATAAAAACCAAAGTAATGGATAAGCCAGCACTTGCTTAAAAATACATACATGCTGGAACTAGTACTTAAGTAGCAGGAAACATATAGCTATTGTTTTCCGCCTTAATATTAAAACTGTAGTTTTTCCGCATACATACATCTAGAGGAAACAAATATTACAAAGTGTGTTTATTACTCTGGCACAGGAGAATTTGAGGTAACGTCGTCGGCAGCAAGAGAGTCATCCTGATCATCAACAAAATCGTTGGTCTTGAGGGACTCGGAGGAGCTAGGCTGGTCGCCATCAATAATCTCGAGAGGCACAAAGATGTTTGGATCCACCAACTCAGCGACTCTGGTGTCGAAGCCGAAAAGCGATGACCAGATAGCTTTGTGATCAATCTTCTGGCCTTCATCATCTATGTCGGGAAGACCACAGGTCACCGTGTCGATGTCGGCATTCTCGTAGTGGGCCTTGACCATAGCCAGCGACATTCTTGCACCAACCCGGGTACATGAAGCTTTCCAGCTTACGATACGCTCGGGGGCTTGGCGTAGAATCTCCGAGTACTTCATGAAGGAATCCACCGCCTTGATGTTGATGTTCAGGGGCTTGGAAATTTCCTTTGCTTGTTTGATGGTGGTGCTGATAAAGTTGACGGCAAGGACCATGCATTACTTTGGCGGAGGAGGAGTATTGGTTAAACCAATAGGAGCTGCATTTCCGGCCAAGCAATGGAATACGTGATTTCAACAACAAAAAAGTTTAGAGTACCTGGCTTACAGAAGTACAACACGGAGATTGCTTACCAAAGATGCTCACCTCGGCTTGTTGGAGTGTCTCCACCATGGAGTCCCGTTCTTGTCGGAGGACCTTGTAAGCCTCAAGGTTGCGTTTATTCTGCTCTTCGGCAGCTTTCTTCTACTCCTTGAGGATAGCAATTTCCTCCTTCAGTCGGTTGATCTCCATGTTGGCAGACTCCTGCACGGCCTTCATAGGCGCTTCATGCATCTTCAGTGTGTCAGCCATCTCCTTCTTCAGGATTTTGTTCTCGCTATCCAGCAGTTCTATGTTCTTGGATTGCATGACAATATCCTTCTCCTTGGCAATAGCTTCTGCATGTAGGAGAAATAATAGTGCACGACGAGTAGTCAGAGGTTAATGGCGCAAGACCAAGATTGAGTGCGAAATTGAAAAGAAAAACAGACTCTTGATCTTGGTAATTTGATCCTTCAAGAAGGCAGTTTTACCATTTTCAACTTCAAGCTCAGCATGCATCTTGTGGAACTTCTCGTTGACGACGCCTCTCCGAGAATTCTCATTCTGCGCAAAAGATCAAAGTTACTTAGTCTACTTGGAGCATCTAGCCGGATAAATATCCACCTAGAGGCTTGGGGGCTACAGGGAGAGTTTTTAACTCGGCAATATGCTTAGTCTTTCTTTAAGCATCTAGTCGGAACTAATTTTGTTTCAACTAGAGGCTTGGGGGCTACAGTATTGAAATTTACAAACACTGCGTATGCTACTCTAAAAGTATCTAGTCAGAATAATTCATTCAAACTTAATACTTGGGGGCTACAGTGCGAAGTTTTCTATCATAGTCACTCTTAGAGCATTCAGACACAAAGACCTATGGTTTTTCGTCTAAATCCTCGGGGGCTATAGTGGTATACTACATATGAAATGCAAAAGGCATATAAAACTTACAAGTGCAATGATCTTGAGGTTGGTGGTTCTCTCGGCAATATCTTACCGGAGGAAAGGCTATTCCGCGTAGGATATCCGCTTGCTTGAGAAGCTCCTCGGTGAAGTCGGTGTTGCACCAGGAACCAGAGATGAGCTACTCGGTGTAAGCACCATGTAGACGATCTTTGGAAACTCTGCTGGTGTCTTGGGTGCAGTGGCGCCGCCTACGACAGAAATTCCACCTTCCACCATGGCCTTAACTCTACCAGTGGCATCCTTAGCCGGAACTTCAGCCACTTTGGATGCGGTGCTTTGTTGTGTCGCCTGCTCGCCGACAATAGCAAGTTCCACGGCAACGTCTGGGTCCACTTCCATCGTGGAAGGTTCAGATGTTACCTTTGCTGGAGAGCTTGTCGGTGCGGTACTAGGATGGACGCTCAGAGTTAGAGGGGAGATGGCGGGGGATGCTTGGTGAAACATTTCCTTGATGTTTTTAGAAGCCCTTGATGTTTTGGAGGTCTTCTTAAAACTCATACTGGCCTTCTTCCTAAAACGTGCAAAAGTATAAGTAGAGGGACAAGAAAAGCAAGGGACTATGTCGGATGTTAAGAAGCTTACACAATGGTTGGTGCTTTGGTCAACATAATACCAATCATTCTTCTTTTCTCCGCCTCCAGGGAGGCGGTGGACTTCTTGGAGGCTCCACCCTCTGTCTTCTTCTTCTTGCCTCCGTCGGCAGTGTCAGATGTGGAGCTCTTCCGCTTACGCGCCAGCGGGACATCGTCGTCGGACACGACAGTGACTTCCTTCATCTTGGGGTCGTAGACTTGGGTAGCCATTCTACCTTCGTATAGTTCCCTCAGCTGTTAAGTGAATCCCGAAGTGTTAGATACAATGGTAATGGCTAGATGGAAGAACTAGAGTATATGTCATACACGGAAAGAAAACAGGTACCTCTGGGCACGTGCCACCCTCGAACATGTCGTAGGTGATGGTGAAGCCATGCTTCATGTACTTCACCTTGACGATGTCTTTGAGGCGAAGCTTGATGGAGTCACTCAAGAAGTTGTCCTCGAAGATGCGGACGCTATCCTTCCTATCCTTGGAGTACTCATGCATCAAATTCACGTGGTGATGCAGAGGCTAGATACGCCTAATGAACCAGCACATGGCTAGGTCCAACCCGGTCAGACCTGTTTCTATGGTCCACTCGATCCGCCTTACAGCACAGGAGGCTTCATCGTTGGAGGGCCTGGGATCTCCATGTCGAGGCTTCATCAGAAGCTCCATCGAAGAAGTCCGGGTACGTTCCTTCTCGGCCATCCAAAGGGATATCTGGTCCATATAAGTACGACCTCTGCCAGTTCTTGCAGGACTCGTGGCCTACAATGTTGGGGAACCGCCGGCCAGGCCGGATCTTGAAGCTAATAGTTCCACAATTTCTGAGCTCATCCTTACTCACTCCGGCTTCCCTCTTAACGGTGAACAAGTATATAAACATATCTAACCTAGGCCTGATTCCTAGGTAACCCTCACAAAGCTCCGCATAGTTGATAAGCCCAAGGATTCTATTCGGAGACAGGTTCTAAGGTTGAACCCGGTAGTGACTAAGGGCCTCTATGAAGAAGTCAGGGATTGGGAGGGAGATGCCGCGTACAAGTTGGGCTTTGAGGTACAGCTTTTCTCTGTCTTCGGGAGAATGGACGACCTCGCCGGCCAGTGCCGCCTGCCAGACCAGCCCCTCCGTCGTGGGGTGGTACCCCTCGGCGAGCATCTCCTTGAGATTGCTCTCGGTGATATTGGAGCCGCGCCACTCTCCCTTATGGGAATTTCCCTCCTCTTCCAGCAGTTCCAGCCCTGCTGGAATATGGTCACCGCCGGTGGTTTCCACCACCGCGGTGCGTGGAACCACCACGCCCTCTGGAGGCACGTGGATGGAGCCCGCTGACTTGGCCGTGGGTTCGCTCGTCGCCGCCATGGATGGTGTGGTGCTACTGCTGGCCATTGGTGTGGAAGGAGACTGGTAGTGAGATGTGAAAAGCTAGGGTTTTTAACTTCGTGCGCGTAGAGATCTCGAGGAGGTGTTTGCTAGAGGAAGAAGAGGATGCGAGGAAGAATGCGGTGAAAGAATAAGAATTACCATGGTTATAATTTATAGTACTCAACATCAAGATTTGTGCAAGTTGATCGAATGATTGCTGCATGACAGCGCGTGCGTGCGCGTGCATGGACATTTATCCACGTTCCCACCACCGCCGCCAATGTTTCGCATCCTTCGCGCAGGAAAAATGGCTATGACTGTGTTCTCTGCATGTGTGAGTTAAGAGGCGTCGCTGACCTATGGTCTACGTTGCTCTACTGACACAAGCAGGTGAACCATCCCATCTGAAGATTCCGGCATGGACGAATTCAGTCTAGCTACGAGAAGAGTATGATGGAAGATTTAGTAACTCTCTGACTTACGTGTTGAAGACGGAGAACATTGCAGGTTTCTTGGGGGGACTACAAGATATTGCTTGACGATTTGCCGACATTCGTCTAGACGGAGCAACCAACCTGAAGAGGCAAGATGGCGCAAGATCTCGGAGTTCTTCGGGGGCTAATGCTGGGGATATGCTAAATGGGTATCACCATAGCATGTCTCTAATCCGGATAACCCGGGTGGCCCACAGTTGGTAGCAAGGCCCATGTCCTGCTGGGCACCCAGTTAGATGGATCCAGAAGGGAGGCCCATGCCAGATAAAGGAAGGCTACGGAGGAGTCACTAGCGTACCCGAAGCCTTGGAGTGCTAGACACGTTAGACTAGTTGTGTACCGTGTAGGACTCTGTAACCTGTTCGGCTAGGAATTTACCTGTAACCCTAGGATCTGACGACTATATAAGCCGGACCTACGGGAGCCTTTAGGGATAACTCAACTCATATCGCACACAACGAATCAATCCCTGTAACTCGGCGTATTGCCATTATAGTGATTTATAGCAGGAGTAGGATTCTTCCACCGTCGTGGGATCTGAACCTGGGTAAGCTGTGTTACCTCGTACCCGCCAACCTCCCGCCTTACCCCACGTCTCTAAACACGCTCTGTGAGGACCCCTCCATGGCGTACTCATCGGCAATACCACGACAATTTCCCCCTCGCTGCACTAGAAAATACACAATTTTTTTATATTTTTATATACCCTCATTTATATAAATCCAAATAGTTTAGAATTTTCAGAGAATAAAAGGAAATGCATAGACACGCATATACGAAAATTATATGCCTTTGTACACTTTCCTTCTAGATTATGGAAGTAAAGTATCGGCGGCAAACTCGTTATTTCACGTGGATGGAGAGGTCCGTCTCCAGAGAGAGAGAGCGGGAGGGGGAGGGGGGCTATCTTGCCCGTTAGATCACAGAGTATCAACGTTGGGTGGCCACGATCTGCGTGACAATCATCTTGACCAATCAGGGCGAACCAACCAAAGTGAGGACGAGTTATCATGAGAGGGGGAAAACTAAGTACAACCATTTTCATATCAACCCTAGACATAACACACAAACACAAACACACAATGGGAAATTCATAAAAAGTCAAAAAATATGAAACCATCTCGAGTAGCCCCTGTGTGTCACCCACTACCAACATAAAATCATAAATAGGACAAACCGGGACTTTTGGCACACGACACCCCCCCGGATGGCTATCGAGTAGGAGTGAACATGGCTTTCAACCCTAGACCTCCCCCTCACTGCCCAGAACATGGATACACTAAGCGGATTGAGCCCTAACCCGGCACCTAGATCCCTCTCGGCATTCTAAGCAACTTCTCCAACTAGAGATTCCAGGATTCCATGGAGAAATCCAGAGTTTCCATTTACCGACTCTGGAAAACTAGCGATTCTGTAAAGGAGGTGCGAGAATTGAGCATTCCCTAGGGCCCGAGGAAATTTACATGCATGCTACGTCGTGGCGGACCGCCATCCCCGGGAGGTTGGTGCTCATCTCGTGGTGCAAGCATATACTGTATTTTCCCAAGTCATGCCCCGGTAATTTCGGTTTCTAACTGTAGGTACCCTAGAATTTGCCCTGTATTTTGTGGAAAAATGTTTTGGGGTGCCCCAGGGGGTACCTAGGGTGGGAAAGTGCCAAGGTTCAAGGTTGCAATGGACCTCGTGTGCCTGCACGCGCCGGCGGGTTTGCCGATTTTGCCCACCCCCAAACCCCGGCAATGGGAAATTCATCAAAAATAAAAAAATACGAATCCAGCTCAAGTAGCCCCTGTGTGTCACCCACTACCAACATAAAATCAGAAGAAAGACAAACCAGGACTTTTGGCACACGACGCACCCCCCAGATGTCTATCGAGCAGGTGTTAACATGGCTTTCAACCCTAGACCTCCCCTCCTTGCCCAGAACGTGGATCCACTGCGTGGATTGAGCCCAAACCCGGAACCTAGCTCCCTCTCGGCATTCTAAGAAACTTATCCAACTAGAGATTCCAGGGTTCGATGGAGAAATCTAGAGTTTCCCGTATCATAACCCTAACGACTAATAGCAGCCGTCGGATCATAACCCTAGTGGCCAAAGGAGACCGTTAGATCGTCTCTTCTAGAAGAACCAGCCTGCTTCCCCCTTCCCTAGGCGATGGTTCCATGTGCTGATGGTTACAGAAAGTTCGATTAGGCCGCTTGGACGCTAAAATGCTTCTTTGTAAGGCTGATCCGCGAGTAGGCTGTTTTGCGACATGATTCGCCGCTCTTATAATATTCAAATATATATATATTACTATATGCACCTCCCTCTGCCCTATATCAATAGGAGCTCGTGACTAAGCACCTCTCTTTCACACCCCTTCTCCACCGCATCTCGTCGTGTCGGACTACGCCACTGGATTTTCCGTGCCGTTCCCCGATGACAGCAACTAACTTGAACCTTAAGGTAGGAAATAATTCGACTATCATTTGAATTTATCTTACAAATTCCTGTTGTCGGCTTAACCAACTGTACATCTATTCTCTGATTTCTCGATGATCTTCAGATGTGGGAGTCGCGTAGCAAGGAGTACTCAGATCGCCAGCCCTTGAATCTGGAGAAGATCCTCACGCGCAACTTCCTAGCGACGTAAGGGATCGAGTGATCCCACCATGGATGCTCTCACAGTTACCCCTACCACGTGCTCCCAGGGCACGAGCTCGCGTGTCGGCATGGCGCTTGTGGCTGCACGGAGCCCGGCTTCAGCTACTCCGGCCCACCGGCAAAGCTCGTGGTCCACCTTGCAAGGGATCACCCGATCGAAGTGATTAGGCTCTCCAATGGCTACGCCATTCTTCTCAAAGAGCAGGTGCTGTTTCTTGAGCCGGCACGCTGCCGACTCGTTTTGCAGGGGGGACGGCTCTGTTTTTGTCTTGACCATCACCGCTCGTGTTCCAGGAGCCGTTCCAGGAACCATCCATGGGCCCACCTTTGTGTCTGCAGTATGCGTCTGGTCGGTCTCGTGCGCATGGCCGATGTACATTGTGAGTATGTGGTCGCACACCCAACCACCACTGTTCGATGCTGTGCATGCAACGGCCGTGTCACCAAGATGCCCGATGCCGGGAGAGGTGGAGTTTACAGACCTAAGGTCGGTCCTTTGTGTGCCATCCAAGTACCTTGTCAATGCTGGACCGGCCAAGCAGATCAATTTCTGCATTTGCATCGAGAAGACCAGCAGGGAGTTGTAGAAGTTATGTTGTGCTTAAATGTAAGCCGTAATCAATACTAGTCCAGTGTGGAGAGCATACTTGTCGGACTAATGTATGTTAGTCGCAGTTCCGTAATAATACTCCTTCGTGTAATACATGTTGTTATATTTATCTAAAAATTTGGTCAAATTTGATAAAGTTTGACTTAAGAAAAAGCTATAAGTACACTTATTTGCGGACGGAGGGAGTATGCCTTAATAATCATGCATTCTCCACCTGCCAGTGTCACGCTTTCCATGTGCCGCGCACATAAGACGTTAGATGTGTTCGTGTTATAACAACCATTGGATTTTGTTGGTAGGGTTGACGTTCTTTAATTCCCCCTTCCCCTTGAAGCCACTGTCCTCACTCCATCCCTTAGCCGCTAGCAGGCGGCACGCCACCCCACCAGCGACCTCTCCCGCCACCACCCCGCTCCTCCACCTCCTTCTCGACATGGCTTCACGGGGAGACGGCCAAGAAATGCGTGAAGATTACAGAGACAGTGAAAGCGACGTGAGTCGTCTCATACCTTACATTTTAGGGGGATTTATTTATTTTGAGCTAGATCTACTCTAATTACTTATGTACGTCTGTTGTGCTAGGCCGTCGCGACTTTGTACGACTCTGATTATTACGGTTTAGCGGAGGGAGAGAGTCCTCCCCGTTGTAAAAAAACATGAGCTTGTGGTGGCTAAATTTGTAGCATTCGAGGGACGCAACACAGGCAGGAGGGTCTTAGGGTGTGGGCACAGTGAAGCGTGGCCAACCAAAAGTTGCGGCGTTGTCAAATGGGTAGATCTGGAGAGGCCACTGTCTATGCTGAAATCGCTAGTTAAAGTATGGGAGAAGAATGCTGAGATGAAAGAAGCCTTAGTCAGCGCACTTCTTGAGAGTGCTGAGATGAAGTTAATGGCCCTTGTTGATGCACCAACCCTTCACCGTGAAATCCGTACATTGGAAGCCAAGGATAATTAGAAAAGTCGGGAAGGAGAGGGACGTGGCGATGGCCCTGGAGACTAAAGCAGAGAAAGACCTAACTGCATCAAGGATTGAACTACACGAGAAGAAAGTCCATGATGTCACACCTACCAATATGCATAGTTTCCTGAGGATCAAGGCAGAGAAAGAACTGACCAAGTGCAAGCAGGATGCCTAAAAGATGGCGCTGACGATTCAAACCCTAGAGTGGAAGAATGAATGGCATCGTTCTAAGGTTATGAAGATAATGTATATGTGTGAAAACTAGGTTTGTTCAGATTGAGCTCCCTACTGTTAATTGTAATAGCATTTGTCAACCAAGTGGTCTGAAGTCTGAACTAGTAGGAGCCAAAGATGAAGCATGTCCGTGGATTTTCAGTTGTGTGTGGGAATGCTCGGAACAAAATGTAATAGTATTTGTCAACCAAGTGGTCTGAAGTCTGAACTAGTAGTGTCTGCTCAGAACAAATTGGGCGTATGTTCGTCTATCTTATGCCTTTCCTTGTTCATTTTGTCCGATGGTGGTAATCTGACTTTGCTGGTTTGTTTAAGCGGAATCTACATGGATTCTACCTCATCCAAAGGGCACATACTCAATTTCTATTGTGGAAGCACAAGCACCTATTATTGCGCTGAAGACAACTATCGATAATTCCCATTGCAGCCCACCAAACCCATTACAATAATTGCACTCGCATTAAACAGAACCGAAATTGCAACCAGCCTACACAACATCTAGACCCAGATCACGACAATGTTGTCGAAATCCACCTCGATTGATGACCCCTCCACGCCCTTCCCAGTGACATCCACTCCTGCTTGTGGCTTGCCCTTGGCCAAGGAGGCTTCAATGGCGTTCTGAATTGCTTCGTCGCCGTCCTCATCCTTGTTGGAATCAACAATGATGAAGGGGACGGGGGTGGCAATGATCGAGCCCCTTCGTGCCTGGCGGCTCCTACTAGAGCTCGACGCCGTAGCTTTGCGTCTGCAGATAGGAGGGGCCGAGCTCGGAGATGTAGTGCAGCCATTCGGATTAAGAAACCATGGTCATTTTATACTCTGATGGTAGGATCTAGGGGTGGATCCTCCACGGCGAGCCCGACCATGAGCGCTGGAGTGGATGGATCTGTCACCGCGAGCCATGAAGGCAGATTTTTCCTGATACACGGTGTACATGGAGGGTGGAAAACTATGGGACCAGGCATGTGACGGCTACTCGGCAAGGTCTCCCAGCGATATGTAGGCGGGCATGAGGCCAAAAAAATCGGTCAATGAGCGCGAAAGGGCCTTTGAACAATGAAGGCGCGAGCTTTGGAGGAGCCCTACCTGTCAGCCCAAAGTGGACGGCAGGATGCTCCTCGAGTTACTAGGTGGGATAAAGCACGCTTCACCATTCTCCTACTCTGACATCCAAGGCTCCTCTGCCGTCCCCTCTTTCCTCTGCCCTCGCTCCCCTAGCCCATGGCTCGCAGCTCATGCAGTTCGTCTCGGGAGGAATCAGGGTCAGCTCAACGCCGCCAGGCGGGTGCCCCAATGAGGTACCGGAAGACGCCCTACGATTACTACCCCGAGATGTTGTGTTTGTGCGGTGAGAAGATGCCGAGATGGATTTCATGGACCGACAAAAATACTACAGGAAAATTCAGCAAATGCGGCATCAGAGCGGTTACCTCGTATGCTATGCGCAGTTGGTAACCCCGATCCGGGAACCATTATGTAATTTTGTGTTTGTTTGCTTCGATTGTTCGCAGGAAGGGAGGGGAATGAGATGTGACAAGTTTGCGTGGATCGAAAAGCCCCTTACAGGTTTTCACAAGGAGCTTGTTCAGAATCTTCGTGATGTTGTGTGGGACAAGAAGGAGGAGATTCATGCGCTGGAGTGAGAGATCCGGGAGCTTCACTAGATGGAGGGGAGGCAGGAGAAGGGAGGAGGCGGGCAAACTAAGTTGCGGAAGCAAGCTGGTGAGATAGACGAGCTAAAGATTGGGCCGAAAAGTGCAAACAATTTCCTCATTATCTAGGCATTATCTGTTTCCCTTGTTGTTTATGTTGCCATCGTGTGTTTTCCAGCAGCTGAAATAAATTGCTGCTTCGTTGGATTGTAGCATCTTAGAACTTGTTTTTCAGCTCAGAACCTTTTAATAAGTATAATGCTAAAAACAGGGATTTAATCTGACAGGCGCAACCGGTAAGAGCTTATGTAAATTATGTCTGTGCCACTACCATCCATCAAACTAGAGAAGCAATCCCCATCGGCTCTGGTGCTGCGACTGTATAGTTAGTAGTGGCAGATTCACAATTTCGGCTTCAACAAGTGTCTTCAGGATTACAAAATATCAAGTCGCTACGAGAGCGGGATTACATAGTCAATGAACGGATAAGTACGAGAATGTGAAATAACTCATATTTTCTCAAGACACTGCTACACACTTGTTTCGCCCGACAATTCCCACTAAAACAGCTTCAGAATTTTACATAATACATAGATAGGTTCGACATCAACACATTACTGTGATTCTTTGGTGCTAGCCTTCTTACCCTTCCTGGGTTCCACTTATTTTCCTCGGTGTCCTCTGTCTTCTTCATTGCCCGCCTTCCTCCTCTTCCTGGGTTCCAGCTTTCTTACCTTTACATACTCTGCATCTCCGGTTCAAGGGAAGTCAGGCCAATCAGCATCAGAATCGTGTTCAACCTCATCACTCCACTCGTTTTTATTTTCTTCCTGCAGCAAAATCATTGAGTCCACGGTCATGTTTTTTACCTTGCGCTTCCTTTCAAAAAACAGGACACAGTTAAGCACCTAATATCTACAGAGTACGACCGATTTTTTTGTATAGGTACCATCTCATACCTAGGTTTGGGTGCATTAAGAGGACACCCCGCTGCTCTATGGCCTATAACACGGCAGGTTTTGCATTAGTTTTTGACCTTCTTGCTACCACTAAAAGCTGAATCAGCCCCCTCCAGAAAATTCTTAAACCTCTTCACATGTTGTCTACCTCTGCCCCTTTTTGTTACTGGCTGGCACATATCAAAACTAAATTGGACTTGAGGCCACTGATATGGGTCAGTAGAGGGCTCGACGGAACTAGCGTACACAGCTCTGAACTTTTCCAGAGAGAAGTAGTCAGACAAATATTGATCCAAATGTGGTAGAGTTCTTTTCTTCACCAAGAAGACCAATGCATGGTCGCATGGTTTCCTGGTATGATGCCACTCTAAGAAGGTGCATTCCCACCGCTTGATGTTCACAACATCCATGTGGCCGTTTCTGGACATATCAACCACCTCACAGCTGCTGCTGTTTGACGGGAGAACCCAAAGATGGCCAAGCCCTCGGCTTCTCTTATGTAGTTGTTGTACAACAGGCGGTAGCATATGGCCTCTACGTCTCCGACCAATCTCTCTCCTTATATTTAACAGGCTCATGATCATACCCCGTATGTCGTCCATCAACATATGAACATGACAGACTTTTATGTCCTTCACCCAGTTATTCTGGCATTTAGCTAGGTTGTTGTTTATGTAATCAACTTTGATGTCAGGGTTGAACTGACTCCTCTTCCATAGATGCAAATGATGTGCGATCAAGTACTAGGGAAGATCTAGGGCTTCCGCAAAAATCTTGCTCATGAAATAATCGTGGCGCCCAGCTCTATAAGATCTAGCATCAGCAAACATGTAACCAAATATAATGCATGTGTAGTGTCTGTATAGGTTGAGCATCAAGTGGGCATGGAATTCTCTACCCTCAGCTCGCGGGAACACCTCCTTCAATGCATTCGTTGGCACTTTGCATGCATCGGTGGATATAGCCAATGGATCCATTTGTCCTATAGATCTCCTGAGCTGCCTCATAAACCAGACCTAGTTTTCCTCTGTCTCTGTATCGAACATCCCGAATGCCACTGGGAACATCCAGTTGTGACCATACAATGTTGTAGTAGATGTCAGGTAACCTTTCCATTTGCTAGTTAAGACAGTACTATCTATGCTCACATATGGCCTACATCCGTCCTTGGATCCCTGGATGCAAGGTTCAAGCGCCATGAAAAATCTGTTGAAATAAATTTTACCACCTTCCAATTTACAGTTGATCTCCACAACACTCCATGGACACCTAACTTGTACCTCATCCTTGAAGTTGTACACAATGCTGAAGCTATTAGTCCAATCCCCATGCAAGATTTTCAGAGCTTTCTCTTTACCTTTCCAAACCGCGTAATATGGTAGGACAATGTTGTACTGAGCAACAAGTTTATTCTGAATATTCTCCGTGGTATCCCTAGGGTTATGCTTTAGTATGGACATAGCTTGTAAAGCCACCCACTCCATATCAGCCATCGAGGATTTCAGCATGCTTCATGTCGCACACATGTGGGGAGGGCCCAATTTGTTCACATGCAACACAGATTAATTTACAGCATAAGCAGAGTTGCCAGATAGATCTTGCACATCAACTTTACTTATATTATATAGTGAAAAATGATAAAGTTGAAATGGTTTGCTCCATTCATTGCCAGGATACCCTAATTGCCTTTGACGCGAGTAGGGATCTGGCTGCGATCCTCCACGGACAAGGTATCACTACCTGTCCATTCTTCCAGTTTAACCTTTAAAATGCCTCATACCTCCGGGTAGTGTTCTTCAGTCTATGAACATCGAAATCCCCCTTGATACAAAAATGCCGGAACAACATCCTAAACTCATGCATGCTGCTGAACTTGGTGCCAACCGAAATTATAGGATCCTCGTGTTCATGTATCACCTCGTCTATGTCGGGACCCAAGTCATCAACTGTAATGCCATCCCCATCCATAAGTGTCTCGTCGATCTCATCACTGGATTCGTGATGCTCCATAGTGCCATCTTCTATATCTGATTCAGAATCTTCACCATCCTCACCAATGCCTAGCACTGCACACATCGTATTGACTCCCAGGGGTGGGGATGCACCATCATTTGCACCTACATGGACTGGAACATTGGCCCAATCTACCTCCCCGTCAACTCTGTTTTCTCCCAGACACTCTGTTGGTGCTCCTGCAACCACAGGGGGTGGTCTTACACTGTCATGCATCACATGTTCGTCGGCAGACAAACAGTAATCAGATTCTATTTCATATCAACTGTACAGAACCCTCTTGCTCTTCTTGTGTACATCCTCCTTCCTGATGGAATCCTTCCTGATGGTATCATTTGTGATGGTAGCCCCATTAGGGATTGACCTATGCATTGCGTTCCTCACCGAACTAAGCTTTTTGCTTCTACTCCTCGGTGTGATATCCTTCCTGTTTCCCCTCACGGGTGTTGGCCCATGCGTGTCGACATCATTGCCTGACCTCTGCGGCGTGTTCCCCTTTGAATTTGCCCTTTTGCTGCCACTATTGGGTGTTTTCTCCTTCCCGCTGGCATTATTGCCGGACCTCTACGATGTTTTCCCCATCAAGCTAACATTTTTGCCGTGACTATTGGGTGTGTTCTCCTTCGTGCCGGCATTATTGTCGGACCTCTGTGGCATGTTCCTCTTCAAGCTAGCATTTTTGCCGCTACTATTGGGTGTGGTATCCTCCGTGCGAGCCACCTTAGCCTTGTTGCTGCTGCTCCTGGGTGTGTTCACCACCTCGTTCACCACCGGTCTGGCCCTCTTATCTTTTTTGCTGCTACTGTTCGGTGTTGCATTATGACCGGATCTCAGGGGTGTACTCTGCGGCGTGGTGCCTTTTTCATGCAACTCTTGGGTTTCCTCTTCTCTGGCATGGTCTGCTTGGTGATGCCCTTCTTCGGGGTGCTCTTTCTGGGGATGATCTTCCTGCTCCTCTTTATGTTGCTCCCCTGTAAGTCTCTCCTCTATTTGAAGCTAGTGTCACTCGAACCATGTCGAGCGAGGTCCTCCATCAGGTCAATCATGTTTTCTACAAGTTCGTCTTTTTCATTGCCGACCTCAAATTCCTGTCCAACCGTTAGTAGGCGCGCAAATAGGTACACTTCTCGTCTAGTTCCACTCATCCTACTTATCGTTATGGCTAAATCACTGTCAACTTTTAATTCTACGGCCTTTTTGCTGTTGTAAGCAAAAAATGCCAAATATGCTTCCTAGGAGGACCACCACTCCACCTTCTCATGTAACGCTGCTATCAGTTCAGATATCCGTACCACTTGAGGATCGTATGTGCCAACCGATACATCAATGTCGTCGACGAATCTAATTTTGCAGTGAACTTCTCGACACCGATACGAAAGTGTACCTTGCCATCACCAGTTTCCTCAGGACCGAGATCACCGAGAGGTTCGATGAAAGTTGTCAACACCTAAATTTTTAATCCCAGATGATGTTATGCCATACATCGCAATCCCAGGATTACCATTTTCCGAGACATAATGATGCGTCGAAAACGTATCTATAATTTTTTATGTTCCATGCTTGTTAGTATCTACTTTGCTTTGCTTTGTCTACAGTTTGAGGTGTTTTTTACATGTTTTCTGGTACTAACCTATTAACAAATTGCCACAGTGCCAGTTGCCTGTTTTATGCTGTTTTTGGTTTCAGAAAAGCTAGTAAAGAAATATTCTCGGAATTTGACGGGACAAACGTCAAAGTCAATAACTTTCCATGGGGAACAAGAAGTCCAGAGGGGATACGAAGAAGCATGCCAGGGCAGCCAAACCCCCCTAGGCATGGCTAGGGGTGGGCCCGCGCCTAGGTAGGGTTTGACCCCCCTGGTCGCCTCCTCGGCCTCCCCCTTCGCCTATAAGAATCCCGCGATGCAGAAACCCTAAGCACCCGATCAAATATCCAGGAAACCGTCTATAGCCGCCGCCACCATCGTCCCTAGATCGGGGGGATCTAAAGTTCTTCCCGGCACCCTGCCGGAGGGGAGGTCATCCCGGAGGCCTTCTCTCCGGTATGATGCGTGAGTAGTTCCACCTTGGACTATGGGTCCATGTAGTAGCTAGATGGTTGTATATCCTCCTTTGTGCTTTCATGTATAGATCTTGTGAGCTCTGTTCATGATCAAGATCTAATCTATTTGTAATCATGCATGTTGTGTTTCTAGGGATCCGATGGATATTGAGATTATTATGTTGGTTTGATTACTGGTTTTGTCATTATGATTCTATCATGTCTATGTTATTTGTGATCTTGCATGCTCTTCGTTGTTAGTAGCTATCTTGGCCAAGTAGTTGCTAGTGACTCCAAGAGGGGGTATTTATGCTCGATAGTGGGTTCATGCCTCTAATTTTCAAGGGAAGTGACAATAATCTCTTCGGTTGTAGATGTGTTGTTGCTACTAGGGAGAAAACAACGGTCTCTTGTTCATGGAACATGTGGACTTTTTACCTTACACACTTTGCTTAAAGCAGTTGTCTGTTGCTTGCAACTTAATACTGGAGGGGGTTCGGATGATAACCTGAAGGTGGACTTCTAGTCATAGATGCAGTTGGATGGCGGTCTATGTATCTTGTTGTATTGCCAAATCGAACCTCATAGGATCTTTCTGACTAGTAATTGCATTGTTATGCCTTTCTCAGATCCTGTCAGTTGCCTTGCTATAATTTGTTTACCCTTCATGCCATGTTGTTTATCTAAGGAGAGCACCTCTAGTGAACTATGGACCCCGGTCCAATCTTTACCATTGATACATCCTCCACTGTTACTTGTTTACTTGCTGCAAACCATTACCTTCCACACCATACGTTTAATCCTTTGTTACAGCAAACCGGTGAGCTTGACAACCTCACTGATTCATTGGGGCAAATTCTTGAGTTTGTGTTGTGTAGGTCTCCGCGTTGCTTGCAACACCTATGTGAAGTTTCCATCCTCCTTGAGGGAAGACTTGCTGCTGTGCTCATCACACCTTGCTCTTGGGGTTTCCAACGAAGTGCTCCACGTCAAGCACCATCAACAAGTTTTCTAACGCTGTTGCCGAGGAACGAAGAAGAAGAAACTTCCACGTCAACCACGCGCCAGCCAACACAAGTTTTCTGGCACTGTTGCCGGGGAGGCTAAGGACGTCTTCACAAGGGCAGTCCTCCACTTCCTTTCTCTTTACTTTCTTTTTATTTTTCTTTGTTTATTTTTCTTGGTTTTGTTTGCCTCTTTCCCAAAAAAACCCAAAAAAATTAGTCTAGTTTAGTTTGCTTGCTTTATTCAAAAACACAAAAAAATAGTTCCTGCTCTAGTTGCCACCTTGCTCTAGCCCACCATGTTGTTCCCCAAGTTCTCCCTGAAAGATCTTGCAATACGTAGTGGCTCCATAATTGGGAAAGATAATATTGAAGAATTTTTTAATCATGTTAGCAAGATGAGGACATTGAGGATAAATATATACCAGAACTTGATCCTAATTATGAGGTTGTTGCATCTTCTTTAGTTCATATGTTGGAGGCTAGGTTTGTTAGCCTTAACCCCTTCATACAATTCTTGTTCCTAAAACTAAAAGAAGAAAATAATGTTGAAAAGACAGAATTCATCGTTGAAACTTTATCAAAAGAATTTTATGATGTTGCTAGGGAAGCCAAAAAGGTCTTTGAGTGTTTCAATATGCTAGGCTGAAGTGTAGATGTTGTGGGTATTTCTGATAAAACTAAGCCTAGAGAAGAATTTAAGATACCCATACCCTTTAAGCTTGTTGGAATGCATGAAGCCTTTGAAAAGAATGTTGATTGGATTGCTCCTGAAAATATTTTTGATGAAAGTAGTAGACCAAAGAGAGATGAGAAGGGACACTCCAAAACCCATTTGGATGAGATGCCTTTCATAGTTGAAGACTTTTCAAGTATTGATGTTAATGCTTCTTCATTTGAAAATACTTGATTCTTCTTGCTTCTTGTGCCTAACTTAAAGGCGTTAAAGAAAATGTACTTGTTGGGAGATAACCCAAGATTTTACTTGAATATTGGAAGTTATAACTTCATTAATGACCTCTCCTTATCCTTTCTGTTTGCTTTTTGTGCCAAGAATGACCTCTAATGAGAGGGAAGTAAGATTTAGGGAGTTGCTGTCCCGAAACAGATTTATGTCCTCCACCATAAAAGTTCGTGAGGAGTCTCTATAACTCGGATTGATCTCAAAATTTACGAATAAATCCCCCAATATGTTAGATAACTTTCGTTAGGTAAACACTTTTTGATTTGAGCAACAGAAGATGCTCGAAAAAATCGGTTTCTACCTGCTGGTCTGTTTTGACAGATTTCTGCCATTATTTGCATTTGCTTCTTATTGATTCCTTTTTGAGTTATTTTTGGGAAATTGAGATTTTTGAAGGAGTTGCTACAGTACCTTGTGTTTTTAGTGAAAAGCCTTGCTGTTCCAAAGCTTTTCCAGAGGTCTAATATCTTTTGAATAAACTAATGTTTCTAATGAAGATTGTGTGAAGTTGTGTATGAAGGAAAAAATTCAGGTGTAGAGAGAGAATGATGCAATGAGATGAAGAATGGACCAAAGCTCAATCTTGGAGATGCCACCATGGTGTCACCCCAAGAAATATCCAAGAGGTACAAGCTTCAAAGCTTGGGGATACCCAAGGCATCCCCTTCTTAATCAATAAAAAGCTCAGGTCTGTCTAGACACTTGGTTTTTATTATTTCATGCACAATTATGTTGTTCTTGGAGAGTCTTAGTTTTCGTTTTCTTTGCTTAGGTTGTTTAGTTTGCTTGAATAAAGTAGTTTGGACCCCTGTTCTCGCTGTGTTGTTTTGCAAATAAGTTGCCTGGTGTTGGAAAGGAGTAGTAAGTTCTTGCTTGTATTGACTATGACTTAGACTTTAGCATGACATGCTAGGTGTTGTTTTGACATTATGCTTATTGGTTATTTCTGTAGCATGTCTTGTTCCAAACAATTTGGATTTCTTAGTGTGCCTTGAAGAAATTATGCGTTGTTTTAGCATGCAAAAGCATAGTATTGTGGTATTCTCCTTTGATGCTTTGCTTGGGTTGACTTGGCACAGGCTCACACCATGTTATGACTCTCACAAGTCACCATTAGCCTCTATTATCATTTAGTCCTTGACTTGTAGTACCACTCTATGCTTTGATTAGTAATGATTTGTTGCTCTCCATGATTATGGCCATTATGCTCTCTTAGTTGGTTGCTCCCAATCTTTTGCTAGCCTCCACTTGTATGAGTAAGTTATACTCATGCTTCCAACTCCCAAGGAACCAAGTTATTCCAAAGTGTCCACTATAAAATCCTATGCATGGTGTGTTACACCATTCCAAGTATATTCTTGTTTTCAGCTATCTTCCAATTAAAAACTATTTTGTTATGTGAAAACTTAGTGATTAAAGCCCTCACGAACTTGATGGCACACTTTATATTCTTTGCCCCTAATAAACTTGAACCATTGTGACATCTATGTTGTATATGCTTGCACTTATACGTTGGAATTAGGAGAACCGTCCTGTCATGGGGAACGTTTTCAACATTGCACTTGTACTTTGTACTCAGTTTATATCATGCTCTTTTGTCTATGGATGTCACAGGTGTGAAATAAAGAGGGAACTTGTAAGTCCATGGAGTTTGTATTTTGTGTTAGAGAAATGCCTGGGCCGCTAGCCTAAGCCATGCCTAATCATGGTGGAAACTTACAGCATCACCATAGTGAGCTATCTATGAAGCATCCTCAATAAAAAGCTATGCATATAGTAAATAAAAAGATCGCTGAGATGCTCATTGTCTGCTTTCCTTGTCATTTTGGTTATGGGAAATCTCCTGTACCATGTGCAAGGGGTAGCCCATTGGCGGTTCTCAATGATATGCAAATACTTACAATGACAAGAACTTACCTGTGACTGAAGTTGAGTATGCATGAGGTGTGTCCCTCGTATTCAAGGGACTTGAGATTGCCAACTTATCCTTCTTCAATCATATACTCCATCTTTGTCACTTTAACCTTAATCACTTCAATATGATTATGATAGGGGCATTGAGGGCTGAAAGCTAACAAGTACCATAATTTCTAGAAGCTCTTTTTGAAACATAAAACCCCTGCTTCCTTTACAAAAATTCCTTTCTTCCACGATTACTTGAGTCTCCACCTTCTACCTTTAGGTACCATTAAGAGAGCATAGTTGACATTCTATGTGCAGTGTCCCAAAGCTTATTGATTGATGCATATTGTGATATTACTTGTTCTTGTGCTATTTGTTTCTAGTCACCCTTGTGAACTTTGAAGGTGTCCTATGCATTTATATTGCTACTCTATGAGGGACAAGCTGATTGCCACTATGCTATGCTTTCTGTATGTAAAACAAACAAATGTCTTTCAATGCATGTTATTCATGATCTTTGTTTGTAGCCTTTCATGTTGCATGCATAGTTACTATGTCCTATTGTTAGAACTCCATATTTCATGCACATGTTTAGAGTTTTTTGTTCCAAGATTTCAATGCTTGCAAATGGTTGGATCTTTATTGCGAGGGTGCATGTCACCTCAAAAATTATTCTTTTGTCACTTACCTACTCGAGGACGAGCAGGAGTTAAGCTTGGGGATGCTTGATATGTCGGAAACGTATCTACAATTTTTGATGTTCCATGCTTGTTAGTATCTACTTTGCTTTGCTTTGTCTACACTTTGAGGTGCTTTTTACATGTTTTGTGGTACTAACTTATTACCAAGTTGCCACAGTGCCAGTTGCCTGTTTTCTACTGTTTTTGGTTTCAGAAAAGCTAGTAAAGAAATATTCTCGGAATTGGACAGGACAAATGTCAAAGTCAATAACTTTCCGTGGGGAACAAGAAGTCTAGAGGGGATACGGAGAAGCGTGCCAGGTCGTCCAACCCCCCTAGGCGCGGCTAGGGGTGGGCCCGCGCCTAGGTAGGGTTTGACCCCCTAGTCGCCTCCTCGGCCTCCCCCTTCGCCTAGAAGAAGCCCCCTATGTAGAAACCCTAAGCACCCGATCAAATATTCACGAAACCGTCTGTAGCCACCGCCACCATCGTCCATAGATCGGGGGATCTGAAGTTCTTCCCGGCACCCTGCCGGAGGGGAGATCATCCCGGAGGCCTTCTCTCCGGTATGATGCGTGAGTAGTTCCACCTTGGACTATGGGTCCATTTAATAGCTAGATGGTTGTATCTCCTCCTTGTGCTTTCATGTATAGATCTTGTGAGCTTTGTTCATGATCAAGAAATAATCTATTTGTAATCATGCATGTTGTGTTTGCGGGGATCCGATGGATATTGATATTATTATGTTGGTTTGATTAATGGTTTTGTCTTTATGATTCTATCATGTCTGTGTTGTTTGTGATCTTGCATGCTCTCCATTGTTAGTAGCTATCTTGTCCAAGTAGTTGCTAGTTACTCCAAAGGGGGTATTTATGCTCGATAGTGGGTTCATGCCTCTAGTTTCCAAGGGAAGTGACAATAATCTCTTCGGTTGTAGATGTGATGTTGCTACTAGGGAGAAAACAACGGTCTCTTGTTCATGGAACATGTGGACTATTTACCTTACACACTTTTCTTAAAGAAGTTGTCTGTTGCTTGCAACTTAATACTAGAGGGGGTTCGGATGATAACCTGAAGGTGGACTTCTAGTCATAGATGCAGTTGGATGGCGGTCTATGTATCTTGTTGTATTGCCTAATCGAATCTCATAGGATCTTTCTGACTAGTAATTGCATTGTTAGGCCTTGCTCAGTTCCTGTCAATTGCCCTGCTGTAACTTGTTTACCCTTCAGGCCATGTTGTTTATCTAAGGAGAGCACCTCTAGTGAACTATGGACCCCGGTCCAATCTTTACCATTGATACATCCTCCACTGTTACTTGTTTACTTACTGCAAACCATTACCTTCCACACCATACGTTTAATCCTTTGTTATAGCAAACCAGTGAGCTTGAGAACCTCACTGATTCATTGGGGCAAAGTCTTGAGTTTGTGTTGTGCAGGCCTCCGCGTTGCTTGCAACACCTGTGTCACGTTTCCTTCCTCCTTCTGGTTCGATAACCTCGGTCTCTACGGAGGGAAGACTTGCTGTTGTGCTCATCACACCTTGCTCTTGGGGTTTCCAATGAAGTGCTCCATGTCAAGCACCATCACATAACAGATTGTTACCATAGTTCATCATCCATTATAAACCATAATAAAGGTTCCTGTCAACACCTGGATTTTTAATTCCAGATGCCTGTTATGCCATACATCGCAATCCTAGGATTACCATTTTTGCGAGACATAACATATTTGGATATCACAGTACATCATCCATACAAACCATACATAAGGTCTTACACAAATAAGGATCTCATGATCCATTCTTAATACAATCAATGCAGCGGAATAATATAATAACGGTACCATGGGCGAAGCTCCATCTTTAGGGTCACAAGCAATGCTGACGATGGGAGATGATCCTAGTTGTCGTAGACTTACTTTTGTCCATCATCCTGGTAGTCCTCCTCATAGTCTGGCCACGGGAATAGCCAGGGACAAAGCCATGGGTACTCTTTAAGTACTCGCAAAATAATACTAACAAGTAAAGGGGTTCAAGTAGGAATGCAAAGCTCTAGGTTGTTTTGTAAAAAGCCAGATTTATCTCTAACTGAGTTCAGACGCAAAGAAAACTAGTTTAAGGTTTTATAACACCTAAGTGGGAACTTATCTTTCACTTTCACAACCCTATTGTGGTCAAGTCGAAGTCATGATTCACTTCACAAGTCATTTTGAAAACATTTGACGACGGAACAGTACATCCACTCCAACTGTCCATAACCGCGGAGGGCGGCTATTCAAATAGTTTGACACTCTGCAGAGGTGGTACACTTTCACCACAATATTTGATACATCCATTAGGAACAATATTGAATCACCATACTCAGTATGCGGATAATTAATCATAACCTTTCAATTACACACCCTAGTATAGGCACCTCCGCTATGAGTTTGGCCTCCCAACCACGACCATCTATCATCTTGGGAACTGCACAAGTGGTCAATCATCACAAGGTAGCCTTAGCTCAAATCTCGGCCACAAGGGAACCCATACTAAGATATATAAACTTCAAGTCAAGCCCTACCCAAATTCGGGTATTGTGGTTGTACGGTAAAATTGGATTGGTATCCCATCCGAACATAACCATTAGTTTTGTAAAGGGGTAAGGCTCATGCCTCAACATTTTCATCATCAAAATCATCTGGTGTTCAAGAACACATCTCAAAACATTTCAGTAGAATGACTCATCATTCTAAGGTTCTCATAACAAATTTTCACCAAGTATTCCCATCTAAAGTGATCAAGTTTTATGCTTAGCACTAGCCACTAAAGTTGGGGGTAAACACTAATGAGGGGTGATAATCAAGTGTGACTTATCTAAGTCTAATATCATGACTCAGGATGACATCTAATTCTATCTAACTTAGGCCAAGTTTTATGCTCTTTATGCTACCTATAATAACCTTCCAAAATTCACAAGTCACTAAGTAAACATAGATAAAGAGCTTTGATAAAGAAATAAAATAATAAAGCTTTGCAAGTAAAATGGGTATTTGGTATAATGAAGGGGTATAACCAAATAACCAAATTGCATGAGTTATCTAGCTTGCAAAGTTGCAAGTGTTATCTTTCTAAGATGGTTTGCATTAGATAGCCTTCCTTGAGCAGTGTAGTGGTTGAAGTTCTCCTTTGCTTCCTGTTCGTAGTATTCTCCTTCCTCTTCGTATCCTTGGTCGGTACTAGCATCTATAAATAAATACGAAGTACACAATCACCAAACAATACTTAACTACTTCTATTTGGCACGCAAAGGTTTATACTAGATGATCTAGCATCATCACAATCATCACATGAAATAAAGGCTTGGTCCTATTTATTTTATTTTGTAAAAGTAATTTCTACTCATTGAAAAACTACTTAAGATTTAATATTCTCCAATTAAAATATGGGATCATATTGACACATGTCATCACCACATATTTTAATACTTGGGAATGTGATTTAAAGTGGTGTCACAATTTAATAAGGTTTAACCTTTTTATTTTAATTAATTAAAGTGACTAGAAATGCCTATGGGGCATTCTTTTAGTACTTGTCCATTATTACTGCAAGTAAAACTAGATATTTTTATATATTCAGAAATGTCGTATCAAATGTGATTTTTGAGAGTTGGAATCAACTCAAAAGCATTTATGGTTGAATTTTGAAAAATGTTTGAATGCAGAAAAGTCTCTACCTTGTTATTTTTACTATAGGTGATCTATAATTTCAAATGATTTGAATTCAATGGGCTTGGATTAAGAATTTCCATATCTTTCTAACAAATTTGGTTTCATGCAATTTGTTTCAGTGAATCTCTCTGATTTGATTTTTGAATCAATAGACAAAGCTAGGAGTTGAACTAATTGGAAAAATATAAATTCAAACTAACTGGGTCGCACGGGAATTCTAACTGGGCCGGCCCACTGCACACAACATGCGCAGGCTGGTTAAGTGGTGTCCCCATTAGTCAGTGAGACAGAGTGTGGCTAAGGGGTACGGGGCGATTACGACCACAGAATTTGACTAAGGATCAATGACTCACGGCCGTCGTCCTCGTCGGAACAGCACATGACGGGGGCTAACCCTAGCGCGGCCAGTGGGGTCTGGGGCGGCTCACCGGGGCTCAGGCGATGGTCGGCGATGGGGGTGAATGGCGAAGTCAACGACGGCGGTTCTCCTGGTACTGGTGGCTCCTCCTAGGGTGGCTCCAATCGACGGCGCCCTTCTCCTCCAGTAGCGGCAGGCTCCGGTGAAATTCTGGCGAGGGAGAGCTCGCCTTGCTCCAGAAAGAGGTGGGAAGGATCAGTGGGAGGAGGGGAGTGAACTAGTGTGAAGAAAACGAGCTGGGAAGGCCTTCTTTTATAGGCGAGCGAGAGAGGTCGAGCGGCATGGGCAGTGCTCATCGGGGTCGGCGTTACAGCGAACTACGGGCATGGCTCAGGCTAGCGGATGGTGAGTGGTCTCCTGGCGGTGCTCAACAGCTTGATAGCGTAGGAAGGGGCGGTTTGGTTTGGTCGGAACACGCGGGTGCTCTTAGCGGAACCGATGACATTTTTTACGATACACAGGCACTCCTTGTCGCGTGGCAGCGAGCGGACATGTCTGGTGGTCTCTTGGCACGGTGGTGATCATGTGGACGAGCGGCGAAGGCGAGGCGTGGTGTGCGCGAGGCGGTCGGCTTCGGCTAGCTGGCGGGGTCTGGACATGGTAGGGACAAACTGGGCGCGTGTGTCCTTGGTTATCCACGGCTTGTCAAGGCTCGAGATCTGGATAGAGGGTGGAGGTGGACGGTGGCGTGCCTCCTAGACATGGTGGCCAGGCGCGACGATGGTTCTGGCTAGTTTGCCATGGTCGGCTATCAAGGGGTGGCTCGGACATGCACGACATGGTGCAATGGTAGGGGTCTAGGCTGGTTTAATGCACTGGTTGTTACTGGGGGAGACAAGGGTGATCAATGGGAGACAAGGTTTGGGGTGATCACTGCTCAAAACAGTGAAGTTTGGCCAAATTTGGTTTGTGTCTCCAGGTGTTTCATGAAATGGCCGAAAGAAATTCATATTTGAATTTTTGGATGAAACTTGGTGGGTGCAATGGTCACATACTAGGTAGTATCTCGTTGTTTGGATTTTTCAAGGTGAACTGGTTTGGTTGGGTTTTGAGAAATTGATGATCTTACCATATGAACTATATTCAATTTTGAATTTTCCTTGGCATAGATTTGCAAACTGTTTCTTCGGGTTTGCATGGTGGGCTTGGGTTCACTTTTACTTGGTCTAGAAAGGGGTGAAAATATTTGGATTTGTTTCTGTTAGAAATCTTGGACTAGAAACACTCAAAGTGGTCTAGTGAACAAGATTGGCAAAAATGACCATTAGCTCATTTGGTTTGTTTTTTAATTTCTATTGATTTTAGTCTGCATGGAAATGATTTAGATGATGTTGTTTTCATCTTTAAACCAATCCTTTCCATTCATAACAATCACACAAGTCCATACAAGCATTCATGCATTCATCACATACACACATGCATTCATATTGATTTTAATTAACAAAAGTTTTTGTTAACCCTAAATTTGGGTGATTGGAACTTGATAACCTTGATTAATATTTTTGTGATGTTACAAATCTTCCCTCCTTTAAAAAAATCTCGTCCCGAGATTTATGAAAAAGAGAAAACTAGGATTTAAAGAGATCTGGAAACTTTGTCCTAATGTAGTCTTCTCGCTCCCAAGTATCTTCTTCTTCGGTGTGGTTACTCGACTGGATCTTGAGAAACCTGATACTCCAGGTCCTGGTGGTTCTGAAGGCTTCTTCCAGAATACGAATGGGTACTTCAGGATATTTCAGGTCATCATTGATCTCTATGGTTCCGTGATCAATATTCTTGAAAACTTTGGTCTTCTCTGGGACTTCTAGACATTTGCGAAGTAACAAGATATGAAACACATCGTGCACTGCTGACATCTCTTCCAACAGTTCCAGTAGATACGACACTTCTCCGTGACGATTCAAATCTTGAAGGGTCCGATATATCTGGGGGCTAACTTTCCTTTGAGCTAGAAACATTGCTGAGGTGACCCAGCATACCACTGCATGTGTAGTACACTATAGTCGTTGACATGACATCCACAGAACACCGTTCCGTAAATATCACATCCCTCAGAGTGGTACAACAGAAACATTGCGGGTCCATATTACAAAAGTACACATATTATTATTACAATACCGGAAGTTCAAGACTTCCAAAAGATTCAACTTACAAACCAAAATATAAAGTGTTTTAGCGGGATTTAAAAGTAACAACTCCGTCTAGGAGTTGAGCTCAACAGCTTATACTATAGAGTTCATGCTGCTTAGCTCCGTGGGTTACTACTAACTAGGGATACTTAGTTGGACTCGTTATCATCGACACCATAGCGGATTTCGTAATCCACTCCTTCAACACCTCCGGATAGATCAGGTTCCTCGTAGAACACATCTCCTTGGCATTCGGCTGCATACATTGGCACGTCTTCGGGATCCTCAGAGTCTAAGCAAGGGATCAAAGGAAAGAATGAGTAATAGCGTTACCCAACAAGTTCATTATATGCAAGGTGGGAAGTTTGATGCTCTAACTACCACCTTGGATTATAAACCTTGGCACTATGCAATTTTGTAAATCTTTCTTCAAAGATTGATTTTATTATGAAAATCTATGACTATCAGCCTTCACAGGTTGACCAGAACTTTCATGGATTTCCTTTCCTGCCGCATTTGTAGCTCCTTCCCGGAACAGGGAGTAACAAGTTACAATTCTTACACTCTGCAGAGGTGCATTACTTTACCGATGAGAGATCATCTCCTTGTTTCACAACCGGGCCTACTTTCCCGTCCACAATTCCATGATGTGGGGCCTAGTAGTTGGTCCAAGCCAATCACTGCCCCCTTCACGACCCCGCATGCCTCCTTGGTGTACACCATGCCTACATAATGAATTACGGCAATGGTTTGTACAAACCTGTAGATGCCAGAAATATCATGGGACGATGAGGGTTCCCACCCATATGCTGCATATCCTCTATGAATTACCAATTAATATGCACGCTACAAGGATAACAGCCACGACCTGCACATTCGGCTTCATACGAGAGGAAGAAGATACAGCTGACTTCTCTGTCCCATTCCAAATCTCATGGCTAATGCGTAATATACGGCGCTAGAATCACTGATGTTAGGGGTTATTAAGTCCCTACTTGAGCATCATGGTTTGCATCTAGAACCCTAAGTTCTATTGCTCCATTATATCATCACTTAGGATGATATCTATGATTTCTTTATTTGTGAAAATAATATTTTCTTTCTTTTATAGCATATATGATAACACACGATTTGCAAATACTTTGATAAAGACTCTTCAAAGTACATGAGAAAGTGATGAACTTGCCTTGTGATGGCAAGGTAGTGAAGTCTGATGCTTGCACTGGACCTTGAGCTTCTATGTCTACAAAAACATCATTATTGCCTGGTAAGGACAATATTTAAAGAAGCAAAATGATTATCCATGTAATGTAATGCATTATTTAATTCTATATGCATTTTCCCTATATAAGGTGACTTCTAATAATAAAGCATTTATAAATATTAATTTTTTAATATTTATAGCATATATTGAATTATTTTATTTTATTTCTTTTTTATTTGACTTTTATTGATTTAATATTTCCCTTAGGAATTATCAATTATACATTAAAAATTGTTATTAAATATTTATTTAGTATTTTCAAAAATACTATAATATTAATATATAATGAAAGTGAGTTTTATTTATTTTTAGCATCTTTCAATAATTTTGTAAAATTCCATAAGGAATACATAAATTACAAAATTCTTATAAAAATTTAAATGTCTAAAATTATATATTTTATTTGGATAGTATGGATTATTGTGAATCCAAAATTATTTTATTTATAATTTTTGGACTTATATTTTATTTTCTAGAATTTAGTTAAGTCCAGGGGTATTTTGGTCTTTTCGTTTTTATTAAAACAGGCCTATGAGGATTTTTGGGCTGGTTTATCTTATTGGGCCCTAGTGGCCCATTAGTCACAGACAAAAGAACTACCCCAAAGGGTTTGGCCCAACTCGGCCCACTCCTCACTGCCTCTCTCTCTCCCTCGAGCTCATCCTCTCCTCCTCTGACCCCGACCCTGTGGCCGGCGATGCCGCCACCGGCGATTCCCGCCGCCGTAGGCCGTTCTGGTCGCCGCCGTGGTGCAATAGGGGGTTGTCAACGACGCTCGTTCGTTCCATCGAATTGGATTCGAGCCTGGGGCTCTCCTGCAATGGATCAATGCCGTCCCGAACCCTAGGGTTTTAGGTTTTGGCATGGATCCAGCTGCTGCCGTGGTCGTCATGCATCGAGGTGATGCTCTTCACCTCCAGGCGTGATCAGTGTCACTTCCGTGGTGCCGTGCGGGTTGCAGCGCCCCTCTGGGGTGCTCCCCGTGCCGCCATGGTCGTCGGCCCCTCTGCTTTCTTTTCTAGTCTTCAGCGAGGACCTACGGTGAGTTTGATTCCTCTCCCCTGGTGCTCTCTGTGCTTGCTGATCTGAGGTTACATGCTAGCAGTGTCCTCTCTATCTACTGTCTAATTCTGATTAGAATTACATATCCATTTAGGGTTCTTTCTTGGGGTTGATCATATACTGGATGAATTAGTTCATGTCTGGATGGTCTGTACACATTATAAATGATTATTGGCCTAAGGCTTGTTGCTTAAGATGATCTATGATGTTTTTGGTGGCTTATTAGATGATTTTATGATTGGATTGCATCTGATTCAGATGGTATAGTTGCTTGGGAATCATGTTTGATTAAGTCAGTGACTTGATAAGTTTTCACTGTCATCTCTGGGTTTATGATCATGATTATGATATGATGAAATCATTGTTCTAGTGCTGTTGGCTTAGAACTAGTGTGTGGTTTGAGATCATCATGATCTCAAACAGTGAAGTTTAATATAGGAATATCCTAGTTATGATTCCTGTGTTAACAGGAAAATGATTAGTAAGTTGATTGTCTGAATTTATGATGATCAAATGTCTATTCTGATTCATATAAAATTGTTCTTGTGACACCATCATGGTATGGCACACAAGTTTGATTCTAATCCATTGATTGGGTTGGTTTATGCTTCAGACAATCTTGGATTTGAAAGATAAATAGAGATGCTCTTATCTGAATTCCCTAAGATCAATGATGTTGGTATAAGGCTTAGGGATTCAGATCTTATGTAGTTGATTCATATAGATAGTCCTAGTAGTGGTACCAGCTATTGTTTTTGAATCAAATCTTGGAAAATGATAGTAAGCTTGATCATTCTATGGATCCCAAAGATTTTTTTCTAAGGTGCTACCCTTCCTTTAGGGATGTGCCTAGAAATAGATCATAGATATATGTATGCTTGAATTGTAAAATATAGTTTGATAACCAGAGCAATGATGTTGCTCTGAGCTTTGGCTGGGTCTTGGTACTTTACTGTTTGCTTTTATAGTTTAAAAATCCCTATGATGGATTCACCCCACTTGGGTGCTTTCTGAGGTTTTGTTTTATAAAACAACACATGCTTCTCTCTAAATAAGATGATTAGATCATGTGAAGGTTTTATGAAACTCACCACAGACTCTGATGTTTGTGGAGAAAGTTGGTGATGATGATCTTGATCTGGTGTTGTTGGACTCCTGTGCTTGATCTTGAGCTAACCTGCTCCTCCTAGCTCATGGGCTTGATCTTGTTGTCCACCTGATCCATCCCCCTCCTTATGTCACCATCCTGGTGATGTTTGGTTGATCCTTGGTGGTTTGGTTTGGCTGATGTGCTTCGTAAGATGTTGTCTAGTCTAGCTGTTCTTGTGTGCAAACAGTGGAGTGATGCACTAGTGCCTCTCCATGGCTGTGCTTGTGGTTTTGTGAGTTTGGGGCTATGCTGTGAGGTTGACAACACACCACATGCATGTTGGTGTGTGTCCTGCCTGTGTGCTTGCTATGCACTTGTGGATATGTTCAGAATTTTGAAACTTACTATTACCAGGTTACTTTCACCTGGCTGGTGAATTTGCCCTTCTTGGCTGTCATTTGACTTCTGGCTTTAAATTTATGAAAGATGGATTCTTTCATATTGGTGAAACTTGCCCCATTTTATAAATTTCTCAATGATGAATTTGTCTAGTGCACTTCACTGACATGTCTAAGAGAAAATACTACTAACACTAACCTTTTTATTTTTCTATTTAATTTTCTGTTTTGTTTTGCAGGTACAGATATAAAGATGAAGATTTAGTTTAGGTTTAGATATAGAATAGTTATAGAATAATCCAATGTAATTTTCTTATTCTTTTTTAATTTTATTTTTATTATTTTGTAATCTTCATTTTATTCTTCTATAATAAAGATTACATTTTTATTAATAAATAATATTCTTATTCTTTATATATTTACTTTTCTAAATTGTGTGGATGATTTCAATAAGTTATAATTTTGGTAACTTGATTATATATTGATGATATGAAATAAGTATCATATTCATTATTGTTTTTCTTTGGATAGAATTTAAGCTGTAATATTTATTTCTTAATGAAATTAAGATTCAAAACTTATCCCTAATTTATTTGAATTATAATTCAAACACTCAAGTTTAAAATTCAAATTCATTTTAAAACACACATAATTCCTTAAAGATCATATCAAAGTCTATAGCAATCACCCTTTAAGACTAAACCTAATCTCAATGTATGAAAGAAAAATTGATCACTTAAGGTTTTTATTTGGCGAAAATTTTACCCACATTTTCACAAATGAATGCATGCAACATTCCATATTCCTAAATCTACCCTTCGTTAGTTCCTAAATGCTGGTATGTTACAATTGCATTCCATTCAAAGGTGATACTTTGAGATACAAAAAATCTCTGATATTGAAGGCTAGGTCTCGACGTATCTTGTCGGCATAACTCTTCTGTCTGGATTGAGCAGTCTTGAGGTGCTCACGAATCTTGTGAACTTTCTCTTCGGCTTCTCGTAGTATGTCGGGTCCTAAAATATGACTCTCTCCTACTTCCGACCAATTCAAAGGGGTACGACACTTTCTTCCATACATGAACTCAAATGGGGCCATTTGCAAACTGTCTTGGTAACTGTTGCTGTATGAAAATCTTCGAAAGGCAGACAATCTTCCCATTTAGATCCATATTCTAACACACAAGCTCTCAACATATCTTTGAGTATTTGATTTACTCGCTCCGTTTGTCCATCAGTCTGAGGGTGATAAGTTGTGCTGAAATCTAATCTGGTTTCTAATCCTTTTTGGACTTTCTTCCAAAATCTCGAGGTAAACAGGGTTCCTCGTTCTGACATGATGTTCTTGGGGACTCCATGCAAACTGACTATTCTAGCAATGTACAACTCTGCTTGACATGGTTATACCCCACGGATACACGACCTCAGCATACCTAGTCCAGCCCAAGGAAGGCCCATGGAAAATATATGCCGGCCCATGAAGACTTTCCGGTGGCCAAGGCCCATGACGCCTTCGGATCCTTGGAGAGCAAGACTAGAGTAGATAGGAAAGTCAAAGGGGTAAACCCTAGAACCTGTAACCGACTAGATCTATGCCTGGGACCTGCCTAAGTCTATATAAAGGCCAGGAGGGCACGACCTAGATCTCTCTCTCATACTTTCGTATATGCTCCTCCATGCCAGATTGCATCTGCGCATCCCTGTAATCACCATTTCCGCCGTAATCAAGAGCAGACAAGCAGGAGTAGGGTTTTCCCTCCGGGGGCCTGAACCTGGGTAAACCTCGTGTCCCGTGTTGCTTGTTTGCTAACCGTTCCGCGATCTCCAGCATCCCCATCTTCTCCAAAACCAAAGTCCATAACAATGGGCATTGACGAGATTAAACCTTGTCAATTGGCGCCGTCTGGGAACTGGGGAAGCTGATTGTGCGATCGTGACGGTCCCAACCCGAGCGATCTACAACTCTGCGGCGACGGAGAGTCACCTCCTCTTCGGCGCTTTCGACTTCACCGCCCACTCACCGGCCACCATGAAGGACTTTGAGCCCGTAGGCGACGGACTCGAGATCCTGTTCGGGAGCTTCTGCTTCCATGTGGGGCAAACCGGCACCCTCCGCCTCCTAGAGAGGGTGCCCCTACCATCAATCAGGCCCGCTTCATGGGCCCCACACCCTGTGCTACGCACATCATCATCAACAGATGAGTCCTACGATAGCAGCAGCTACAACTCTGATCTGTGCGATCCGCCATCGGATGAAAGGACCTATGGTTCCGGATCCGAAAGCTGCGGTAGCAGCGGACCAATCTACGAGCGCTACCAATGCGCCGTAGTCATCCAGAGCAACGTGGATCAGCAAGCGCCCAACCCGCCACCTAACCCGCAGGACAGAAACGGCGGCAACAGAAGAAGCCAGTCCGCCCACCCGAAGGGGACAACGCCGGCCAGGTCATCCGCCTTAGCAAAGAAGGATGGGCCCAGGCACGCGCCGCCGTGGCGGGCAGCACGATCCTGCCTGCAGATGCCTCACGGGACCTACTGATGGCATACCACTTGCTCCTGATCGAGGAGCACAAGAAGCAGGTCAAGATGCAAGAGGTGCTTGACAAACGCAAACAAGCAGCCTCGGAGTCTAGCGCGCGACGAGCTGCGCTCTCCACCATGGGCATCGACTCCAGCTCGAACGGAAACCACGGCAACAAGCACCGCTCCCGGACGGAGAACATGGACCCCAAGGAGCGCCGTGAGGTGACCCGAGCCCTCCACGCATCCTTCATGGATATGGATGCCGACGGCAACATCATCCCTAAGACGCCGCAAGCTGCGATCATGGCAGCCACCACGTACCTCGCGTCCCACCCACCTCTGGAGGGGGACCCGAAAAGAGCCATGCAAAAGTCCGCACTCACCGGACTCGGACTCGTCGGAGCTGCGCTCTATCAAGAAGTTCCTACGGAGCCGAAAAAGAAAGCTACGCTCAGGTTCGACTGCATCCCCACTCCTTCATCCGATGAAGAGGACCATGACCTTCCTCGAAGGCAGAAGAGCTCGCGTCATCGCAGCCGCTATTACGACGCCGGAGACGTGCTCACACAGCGCAAAATCAACAAAGCGCGAGCCAAGCGCGCATGCTCGTCTGAATCCGAGATGGACGAAGATGAAGGAGAACTCTGCGGAGCCCGGTGCTTTAGCAGATCTGTTCGACGGACACGGATGTCGCAAAACTTCAAGCTTCCTTCGGATACTCCGAAGTTCAACGGCACACAGGACCCTAAGGCTCAGCGACCACCTGTCATCCGTCAAGCTGCACGGTGGAAACAAGGAAACCGCCATGCAATGCCTTCAGCTGCAGCTGACAGGCATAGCCCGGATCTGGCTTAGCAGCCTATCTTCAGGATCCATCCGAAGCTGGGAGGAGCTAGCTTACAGTTTCATCCGAAGCTTCAAAGGCACCAGCAAGAGGACCGCCTCGATCAAGGAGTTGCGAGCCTGTACTCAACGAACGGGCGAATCCATTCGCCCATACATACTGCGCTGGTCCAACACCAAGAACTCCGCGGCGCACATCTCCGAAGAAAGGGCCATCGACGCCTTCAAGGACGGCGTCAAGCGCCAGGACTTCAAGGAGGAACTTGGGCACGTCAAGCCCAAGACACTTGACCACCTCATGGACATCGCCAATAGGTGGGCCAACAGCGAAGATTCCGTCCACCAGGCACAATCAGAGGAAGAGGACGATTACGGCCGACGACGGGAACACCATAACAAGAGGAGACCGCGCGTCTACGACGATCGCGATGGACCCGACATGGTCGCAGCCGGCTACGCCGATCGCTGCAACGATGCCAACCGCAATAGCGACGAATACCGCGGAGGCAACTTCCGCGATGGAGGACGCCCAAAGACATCATGGCAGCTGCAAGCGACGACGGACCCTCGGCATACGAAAAACTGTCGGGTCCATGCACCATCCCCTTCTACATCGACAAGTAGGATGGTAAGAAGAAGGCAAGCCACATGCTCAAGGACTGCCACGAGTTCCATAAGCTCAGCGAAAGCATGGTTCAGATGAGGCAGCAAGCTCCACCCCCTGGATTTGGTAACGCACCCGCACCAGGAGAGATAGCGCACGGAGCTCTTCCACCGCCACCTGTAGGAGGTCCGAACCAACCAGTCGCACCAGCACAGAACAAAGCTGGGCACGGGTATCCCCCACCGAAAGGAGCACTGATGATCCATAAGGGGCGCCCCACGAATAGGGTGCAGAAGAAAATCACCCGTCAGATCAACCTGGCCGTGACAACTCCACCCGCCATCCCTGAGTACCTCAGCGGATCGGAGTCCTGCATCACGTTCAGCCGTTCGGATCACCCTTGCCAGATCCCTCGCCCAGGTCATGCTGCCCTGGTGCTGGAGGCGCAGATCAGAGGTTTTGAGATAAGCCGTGTCTTCATGAACGGCGGGAGCGGCATCAACCTGATGTTCGCAAGTACTCTAGCAGCAATGAGGATCCCGCTGTGCAGCCTGGAACAGTCAGACACAACGTTCCACGACATCGTCCTAGGAAAGGGCATATTCCCCCTAGGAAAAATATGGCTCGACGTCATCTTCGGCAAGACGGACAACTTCCGATGCGAGCAGCTCGAATTCGAAGTGGTGGACTGGCCATCACAATACCACGCCATCCTCGGGCGTGTAGCATTCGCAAGGTTCTTGGCTGTACCACACTACGCGTACCTGCTACTCAAGATGCCAGGACCCAGGGGCGTCATCACGGTCCACGGGAGCTTCACCTGATTGGACCACTGCGATAGGGACTTCAATAGAATCTCCCAGTCATTTGGCATGCAGGAGGATCTCGTAAGGCTCCGCGAGGTGACGGACAACGGGGCACCCCCAGTCGCACGACAAAACGCAGCTTATATGTCTTTTGATTCCACCGTCAACACAAAGAAGGTGTAGGTCCACCCGACGGATGCCTCCAAGACGGCGCTGATCGCTAACGATCTCAACCCCGCATAGGAAAGCGTGCTCGTCGAATTCCTCCGTGAGCACTGGGAAATCTTCGCCTAGTGTCCTGCGGACATGCCAGGAGTTCCCAGTGAATTCGCCGAGCATGCACTAAACGTCTTTCCTGACACCAAGCCCGTCAAGCAGTCCATCCGGAGACTGTCCGAGCCGCGGGCCGAAGCCATCGGGATGGAAATCAACAGACAACTCGCTGCAGACTTCATCAAAGAGATGAAAGAAAGTGAGTGGCTCGCCAATACAGTGATGGTCCCCAAAAAGGACACGGACATCCTACGGATGTGTGTGGACTTCACGTCGCTGAACAAGCACTGCCCAAAGGATCACTTCCCTCTTCCTCGGATCGACCAGATCATCGATTCGACCGCAGGATGTGAGAAACTCTCCTTCCTCGACACCTACTCAAGCTACAAACAGATTCGACTCAGGGTCGAAGACCAAGAGAAAACGGTGTTCATCACGCCGTTCGGAGTGTTCTGCTACAACACAATGCCTTTCGGGCTAAAGAACGCAGGTTCCACATACCAGTGGTGCATGCAGGCATGCTTGAAGGACCAGATCGGTCGCAATGTCCAAGTCTATGTCGACGACACAGTCATCAAAACCAGGGAGGCGAGAACACTCATCGACGATCTCCGCGAGACATTCGATAATCTCGACCGCTATAGGATCAAGCTCAACCCCGAAAAGTGCGCCTTCAGCGTCCCATTGGGTCAGCTGCTTGGCTACTTCATCTCCCAGCGAGGGATCGAGGCGAACCCAAAGAAAATATGGGCAATCATGGCCATGGAGAAACCGAAAAATTTCAAGGGTGTCCAGCAGCTCGCAGGGCGAATAACGGCATTGAGCAGGTTCATCAGCCGCATGGACGAGAAAGCCCTGCCATTCTACCAACTACTACGCAAGGCAGACAAATTCGAGTGGACATCCGAAGCAGACGACGCATTCGAAGAACTGAAGAGGCTGCTCTCCACCTCGCCCGTCTTGGTTACACCAAAAGAACGCGAGCCCCTACTATTGTACATAGCAGCCACACACCAGGTGGTAAGTGTTGGAATTATGCCCTAGAGGCAATAATAAATATGTTATTATTATAATTCTTGTTCATGATAAAGTTTATATTCCATGCTAGAATTGTATTAAACGGAAACTTTAATACTTGTGTGGTTTGTGAACAACACCGTGTCCCTAGTATGCCTCTATGGACTAGCTCATTGATTAATGATGGTTAAGGTTTCCTAACCATAGACATGAGTTGTCGATTAATAATGAGATCATATCATTGGGAGAATGATATGATGGACAGACCCAAACTAAGCGGAGCAATTAGATCGTGTGATCGTGTTCATCTTTGTGAAGCTTTTCCTATGTCAAATATTGTATTCCTTAGACCATGAGATAATGCAACTCCCTGGTATCGGATGAAAGATTTGAGGTCATCAAACGTCATCCTATGAGAGGGTGATCGTAAAGGTGTCTCTCAGGTGATCGAAAAGTACATGTTGGGTTGTATGTATCGAGATGGGATTTGTCCCTCCCAAGTCAGAGAGATATACTTCGGGCCCACTCGGTAATCGATATCAACACCACTTGCAAGCATGTGGTTAAGGAGTTAATCACAAAGTGATATCGGATTACGGAACGAGTAAAGTACTTGCTGTGAACAAGATTGAACTAGGTATGATGGTACCGACGATCAAATCTCGGGCAAGTAAAATATCGCGAGACGAAGGGAATATATATATGGGATTGATTGAATCCTGGCATCGTGGTTCATCCGATATGATCATCGATGAATGTGTGGGAGTCAATATGGGTTTCAGACCCATTGTTGATTATTGATATAAGATCATGTCTGCATATTCTCGAACCCGAAGGGTCACACACTTAACGTGTCTCGACGCTAGGATAGATTGGATAATTGGTTTATGAGTTTTTGTTCGGATTCTCGGATGGGATCCGGGACATCACGAGAGGTTCTGGAATAGTCCGGAGAATAAAATTCATATAAGGCAATGCAGATTTTGGAGTTTGGAATTGTTTCGGCTTAATCGGTATTGTACCGGAAGCTTCTAGAACCTTCCGGAGGGGGACCAACATGGACCCACCTGCCGGGAGGGGGCATGGGCCTATGAGGGAGTGCCCTGGCCGCATTGGGCCAGGTGCACAAGGCCCCATAGGGCCCAGCCGGCCAAACCTAGGGCAAACCCTAGGGGAGCTTCTAGAAGGGGGGGAACTTGCCCCCCACTCCTCCCTCCTTGGCCGCCTTCCTAGGGCTTGGGGGAGGGGCTAGGGCTGGCCGCCCACCCCTCTATATAAATAGGGCTGGGGCGCACCTCTCCCCACACACCTCCTCCTCAACCCTAGCCACCCTGCTGCCCCTCCTCTCTCTCTCCCTCCCGACTGCGTGTAGGCGAAGCCCTGCTGCAGAAACTCTCCACCGCTTGCACCACGCCGTCGCGTTGTAGATCCAATCCATCTCTCCACCCCACTTGCTGGACCAAGGAAGGAGGAGACGTCAAGGTACTGCACGTGTGCATCTCTCGGAGGCACCGCCACTTGCGGTGTTAGATCGGATCGGATCGCGAGGAGGAGAAGAGAGTACGACTGCATCACCCACGTTCCTTTGAACGTTCCCCTGTGCGAATCTTCAAGGGTATGAAGATCTCATCTATTCACCCTTGTTGTTTGCATCTCCTAGATTAGATCTTGGCTTTCCCGTTCGCATCCGTAGAATTTTTTTGATTTACTATGCTGCGAAACCCTTCAGTAAGCACCGTGCTCGTGGTCGAGCGACCCGAAGAAGGCAAGACCCATGGGGTCCAACGACCAATCTACTACCTCAGCGAGGTATTGATGCCAACAAAGCAGAGGTACCCTAACTACCAGAAACTCGCCTACGGCGTGTTCATGACGGCTCGTCGGTTGAGCCATTACTTCCAGGAGAACCAGGTGATGGTCGTCAACGAAGCACCCCTGAACAGCATCCTAAACAACCCGGAGGCCACAGGACGCGTGGCCCTGTGGGGCATCGAGCTGTCACCCCTAGACATCGTCTACGAGAAGCGACTCGCAATCAAGTCTCAGGTCCTCCCGAACTTCATTGTACACTGGATGGAGCTGCAGCTGCCAGACACCCCAGACATGTCGCAGTCATGGATGATGCATTTCGACGGCTCCAAGCGCGAAGCTGGAGCAGGAGCCGGGGTCATACTAACCTCCCCGCAGGGCGACAAAATGAACTACGTCCTTCGGATGAAATTTCGAGCTTCCAAAAACGAGGCCGAAGACGAAGCCCTCATCCACGGCATGAGGATGGCAAAGATCTGTGGTGCAACGCGCCTGGTCATCTACGGTGACTCCAACCTCATCGTCCAACAGACAATGAATGAGTGTGACGCACACGCCAAAGACATGATCGCATACCGTGCACTCTACAACTCACTCGAGGGAGAATTCGACGGCTGCGAGATTCGGCATGTTGGAAGAGAAAGCAACGAGGAGGCCGACAGACTCGCCAACATCGGCTCCACCTGCGCAAGGGTGCCACCAGGTGTGTTCCTCGAATAGATCTGTGTGCCATCCATCAAGCGGAAATTCCCCAAGGGATCACCCGAAGAAGCAGAACACTCGGGGGCTACGCTACCCGAAGGTCATGAAGGACCCGAAAAACTGGACACAGAGGTCGCCACGGTCAACCTGATGCAGGTCATGGCAGTCAAAGAAACTTGGACACGACCGTACCTCCAGTACTTGATAGACGGAGAACTATCTGATAGCCCGACAGATGCCCGGCGCATATCTCGCCGGTCAAAAGCATTCACCATCATCAATGGCGAGTTGTACAAGCGCAGCATTTCGGGTGTACTACAAAGGTGCGTCACCATCGGTGACGGGAAAACCATACTTCAAGACATCCACGAGGGCATCTGCGGCCATCACGCAGGCAGTCGCTCCCTTGTCGCCAAAGCTCTACGAGCTGGATTCTACTGGCCAACGGCCATGAACGACGCAAAAGACATCGTCCGAAGATGCAAAGGGTGCCAAAGGTTCGCCGACAAACCACACGCACCCGGGTCAGAGCTCAGGCCCATACCTTTGGCCTGGCCCTTCGCCCAATGGGGCCTCGACATGATTGGCAAACTGCCAAGGTCCTCGAAAGGGGGGCACGTCTACCTCCTGGTCGCAGTCGACAAATTCACCAAGTGGATCGAAGCAATGCCGGTCACTAACCAAAAGGGCAAGACTGCCGTCAAGTTCTTTGAATCCATTGTCTACAGGTTTTGCGTACCGCATAACATCATCACCGACAATGGATCGAACTTCATCTCCAAAGAATTCCAAGACTTCTACGAAGGCCTCAGAATCAACATCACATACGCCTCTGTGGCGCACCCGCAAACGAACGGGCAGGTGGAAAAGGCCAACGGCCTAATCGGCGCTGGCATCAAGAAGCGCCTCATGAGCCCACTCGAGCGACTCGCCGGAGCCTGGACGAAAGAGCTACCCTCCGTCCTATGGAGCCTGCGTACCACGCCAAACAACTCCACCGGCTACACGCCGTTCTTCATGGTGCACGGGGCCGAAGCCGTGCTACCAGTAGAAGTACGCCACCAGGCCCCCCGGGTCATCGCTTATAGCGAAGCCGAATCCACGGCTGCACTCGAAGACGCCATCGACACACTCGACGAAGCACGAGACATAGCAGCAGCTCGATCAGCGGTGTACCAGCAGAGTCTCCACAACTACCACAGCCGGCGGCTACGCCCAAGGTCCTTCGTCGAAGGAGACCTCGTCTTGCGACTCAAGCAAGAGCGACCGAAGAAATTCAAGTTACCATGGGAAGGACCCTACATCGTCACCGAAGTCATCCCAGGTGGCGCCTATCACCTCAAGCACGTGGAGTCTGGAGTCACATACTCCAACCCATGGAACGTCGCACAGCTGCGAAGATTCTACCCCAAGCTACCTACCCCTTTACTTTCAATAAGGCTATTCAGCCGAACAATGTACCTCCTCCATTACGATATAAATAAAGCTAAGCGTCTCGCCCCAAAATTTTGTTTTTCTATTCACACTTTCACTTCATGCTACAAACGCACTCGGGGGCTCCCCCCACCTCACGATTTCGTCGACTGAGGATAACACGCGTACACCTGAGTAGCTGACCACGTCAGGCTAACGAAAAGGACACGTATGCGAACAAAGCACTACGTGCTCAAACAACAAACAAACCTTTATAACAAAGGGCAAAACACGCCCAGTCAAATATATACAAATTTTACATTTATCTCTTTTACAGGTACTACCTACTCTGAAGAATAACCTGAGCACGCTGCTCAAACAGGTCTACGATCTCTTCGGCATACTGCCTTACAGCCGCATAATGCGGACGCATATCCCACACACCACCATCTGGTCGAAGGGGTGGCCCAGCCGGTACAGCGGACAGATCTACATCAGGGCGATGCAGCCTCACAAGGGACAGCGCAGCCTTCACCCCCGCGACGAGCTGATGCCGCACCAATTCCTTGACACGATGCACGTTCCGAAACTTCGACAAAAGACCAGAGAGGGTTGACGGTGCAGCATCCAGCGGAAACATCACATGCAGAACCGATGCGAGTGAAGTCTGCACCTGACGAAGCACCCGCGATACTTGGTGAACACGATCTTGCACCGTCGCAAGGACCATAGCACGGTCACAATCCATCCAGAAGAACCCACCGGCTTCCATGTCCTGTTGAGTCAAGCAATTGACCTGAACAGCAACACGCTCCTTCTCCTCCCTTGGAGCAAGGTTGGCACCTGCAATACTTGCACAAAAGTAAGATGCAATGCCAGCAGGCGCATCCGAAGAAATGGGCAACAACTCGAAAAACTTACACTGAAGCTGCTCGGATAATCGAAGCAATTCCGCCATCAAGTACTCCTCTCTGGCAGCACCTTAATCCGCCTTGGACTTCCAAACGTCGGCATGGCCACGCACCCCAAGCAACTCTTTCTCGAGACTATGAAAACGGTCTCGAAGAAACGCAAGCTGCGACGAATCATCCAAGGATGGCCGCAGCCGCACTGCAGGCGAGGTGTCAACGGGATCAGCACCCGAAGGACCCTAGATCAACAGAAAGGAAAAAACATGAACAAGCAGACGAAGGAGCACATAACTCAACAAATTCATTAAGTGCATCAAAAGCCACTACGTGGCACAAGGATTTGTTCATCAAAATAATTACAACAAAAGAGACTACAACTATCCTACAGCTCAGCACCCTGAGTAGCCTCGGAGCCGGATTGCCTCGCCTTGGCTTCCCCCTCCTGCCGTAGCGCATACTCGGCCAGCAGATCAATCAGCTTTGGCCCATAACGCTTACAGCGAGCAGCATAGGTAGCGAAGGCTACCTCGGATCCATCAGCAGTCGTCAGCATTCGGGAAGTGACCTGGGGAAGGTCCAGCTCCGCTCCAGCCGCCAAGGCCATTGCCAACCCGACGGATGCGCCGAGGCCCTTCTGCTTGCGCTTGTACGCCACAGGTGCTTCGGCTGACAGTGTGTCCGCTAGAGCATCAACATCATCAAGGGCTGCGCCCTTGGGGACAAGCTCCTTGTAGAAGCACCCAAGGACCTCCTTGGCCTTGGCAAGCAAGTTGACGACGGTGCTGCAGCGATCTTCAACCTCCGCAGCAGCATCATCCAGAGCACTCTCGTGCTCCAGAGCACCGCGATCAAACTCGATGCCTGCAGCTTCTAAAACCACAAGGAAGAATAATGAACAACAACACCGCAAAAGAAAGACAAGGAAACCAAAACAGGACGGTGAAGATACTCACCCGACACAGCCTTGACAGGCGCCATAAGCTTGCCGGCCACCTCTCTCGCAAGCTGCTCCTCGCGGTCTGTGGCCTCCCGCTGCAGGCGCTCCTTAGCCTTGGCCGTAGTGGCCAGCTCCAGCTCGAGGCGCTCCTTCGCACCAATGGCGACCTCGGCCTTCTTCTCCGCTTGACCGATGCTCTTTTTGAGGGCATCAATCTCACGAAGGGAGGTGTTGTGCTCCTCTGCATTCAAATAATACAAACATCGGGTAACCGGACAAGAATACAAGAAGAAGCAAAGACCAAGGCATAAAAGTACCTTGAAGCTGTTTGAGGCTGGCCTCCAGCGCCAGGTGCTGCTGCACCAGTCATTTGGCATCCTGCACAAAAGGCTGCAAGAAAAAGACCTACTAGTCAAAAGAAGGACTCGGGGGCTTTGCCCAAAAGAAAGAGCAGAAGCAAACTACACACACGAAAGCGCTCGGGGGCTTTGCCCAAAAGAAAGAGCAGAAGCAAACTACACACACGAAAGCGCTCGGAGGCTTTGCCCAAAAGAAAGAGCAGAAGCAAACTACACACACGAAAGCGCTCGGGGGCTCCCCCCGAGACCCGAAGGAAGAACAAATAGCAAAACTCCTTTACGGATGCTCGGGGGCTTCCCCCGTGGCAGGAGGCAGAACTACTCACATGATCCGATGGCGACTCCGAAGGTCCGCTTGCAGCCTTCTGAGGCGCAACCACCTGAACCTCCTGCGGAGAAGGGTCTGGAGCAGCGCCTTTAGAGGTAGCCACCGTCTGAGGAGGAGGAAACGTGATTTTCGACTCCCCCATCATCTCCCGAGCACCATCACTGGAGGAGTCGTTGGAGGAGTGGCTGCACAAGGACAAATTAACACAAGTACAAAGTAAACAGGCAAGAAAAAGCAGTGCAGGACTAAGGAAATTTACATGTCAAGCTCACTCAGGTCGAAGACAGGAGGGGTCCTCCGGAATTTCTTCTCCTCTTTCTTTTCTTCCTTCTTCTCTTCCTTCTTTTCTTCCTTCTTCCGCTTCGCCGGCGGGTGCAGTGCCACAGCCCGCACGGGAACGGCAGGAATCGGAGAGGAAGAGCCTCCATGCCCATCACTGTGACGTTCAAGCCACAACGGATTCCTAGGAGTCGGAGGAGTCGAGGCATCCGAAGACTCGCTGGAGCTCCGTGTCCGCTTGCGAGTATGGTCCTCGCTCGACTTGTTGGCCTCTTCAGCCGGAGATCGCACCGATGGCAGCTCGGACATGGAATCCACTACCTCATTGTCCGGTGCAGCCGGAAACAATTCGGGAAGCGGTGGCGACATGCTCGGCACCTTGAACTCCTGCACAGAAGAAGAAAACTTGTTAGCAAACAAGTTCAAATACAATGCATTCGAAAATAGCACTACACGCACGACCTATGGAACAGGACGAGAAACAGAAAACGGAGAAGTCAGCAACTTCCCCGGGATATCCTCTCCGGCCTTGAACTTCAGAAGCGGGCGAAGGACACCATCCAGATCTCCCCTGGAGAATTTTTCAGCCGAAACCCTCGTCGGGTCATGACGACAAGCATAAAGAAACATCGGATGCGCCCTAGCCTGAAGCGGCTGCACCCGATGCTTAAGAAAAGTGCGGATGATATCCACACCGTCCACCTCCTTCTCCGGAATCAGCTAGAGATCCTCCACTCGACGATACAGAGCCTCTATCTCCGCTACCTCGCCATCCAAGATCTGGTTTTTCTAGGACCTCTTCGGCTCGATCTTTTGAGAGGGGTCAAAAGGAGCAAGACCAAAATCCTGCCCAGCCACTGTGGAGTCGCGGATATAAAACCATCGCCTCCGCCAGTACTGGACAGACGCGGACATGGAAAAAGAGAAGAAAAGCAGATTGGGTTTAAGGGAGATGATGCAACCCCCAATGGGATAAACACCATCTGAACCAGATTGCCTCTTCACGGAATAGAGTTTTCGGAAGAGGCCAAAGTGCGGCTCGATACCAAGCCAGCACTCGTAGAAAGTGATAAAACAAGCAATGTGAAGAAGAGAATTGGGGGAAAGATAATGCAGTTGTATGCCATAAAGAAAAAGCAGTCCACGAAGGAAGTCTTGGACTGGGAAGGAAAATCCTCGAAGAACGAAGGCGAGGAACATAACCCGAAACCCAGCGGGGGGATGGGGGATTACCTCATTGCCTGGGAGTTTGACGGCCTCCCTATCCTGTGGGATCAAGCCCTGCTCATGAAGCTTACGGAGATCACTCTCCCGCATCTCCGATCGCCGCCAGCCACCATTGGTGACACGGGTAGCAGCGGCACTCTTCTTCCCTCTAGCAGCGCTGGTACCAACCGCAGAAGAAGACTTCTTCGACTTCCCCATTGCGGTACGACGGCGCCGGCGGCGAGAATGTAGGATGGAAGAAGGAAATGTCCGAGGATATTCCAGCGCGCAGCAAGAACTCTCAGACAACAACGGAGTAGTAAAACGAGAATAGCTGCGGTGAAAACAAACTAATGTTTTCCCCCAATGATTATAAAGACGAAGTCGATGCACGACAACCATCCATCGAGAAGACCTAACGCCAACGGTAGGATCTGGCCATACATGTGTCAGCATCGCAACGAACCGTCGCTAACACGTCGTCCACTACGCGTGGAAATCGAGGCAACGCCATAATTATCTCCACGCCTCGCGTGACCGGTCAATTCAAGGTCAGAAAGTGGGACCCATGTTCGTCCAGTCAAGTCATCTCTGGTGCAGCAGACGCTTGAGGTCATCGATCGTTAGCACTGACATCATCAAAAGCTATACTAGCAACAGTCACAATTTCTTCGGCTTCAAAGCTAAGAGTACTCACTCAAATCTACGATTCGACTAATTACTCGGGGGCTACTCCTATCAGGAGCGATGGCCGCGCACCCGAAGAATGAACAACATGTTATAGCACTGAACTATTTCTTCGAGTCCTACGTTGAGTCTATGACTCCACTACGGACTCGGGGGCTACTCCCATAGGGAGGTTGGATTTAAGCATCCAAATTTTTTTGTGTCCTACGGACCTGACACTGAACAACAGCTAAATTAAAGTCTCCGCTCGAGTCTACGACTCGAACAGACACTCGGGGGCTACTCCCATAGGGAGCGATGGTCGTGCACCCTATAAAATTTCGACTGCGATCCTTCGGATTAGTACGCAAAAACTTTTCGACAACTCTGCCCCAATTAAACGCTAAGTGAGTAGCATTCTCCTTGGCTACCCGAAACACCTCCGCGGAGATAAAATTCGGATGATGTGTCTGCGACGCAAAGATAAGACCTACAGATATCGTCTGATGGCCTGGTAACGGACATGACTGCGCTCTGCTAGTATAAACCCGTGCCAACTGGCGCGATGAAAAATCCCGATGGACGCGTTGGGTACATCAATTAAATTCACTGGAATTCCACTCCTATAAGTCCTCCGCGTCCTGAGTCGAATTACGCCAGCATATGTTTTAGGTTCGAGTCGAGGGAATCGAACCTAAAGAAGATTGTGTTGTTTTGTCCTAAGACAGTTAACTGACCCTGATCCGCGGGAGAGTCGAGCACACGCACCAACAATCCCTACACATTCTCTTGAAAGACAGAGTTGCACCCAAAGGATTGAAGAGTCCTCAGCTGAATCTACGATTCGACTGAGCACTCGGGGGCTACTGACATGGTTATACCCCGTGGATACACGACCTCAGCATACCTAGTCCAGCCCAAGTAAGGCCCATGGCAAATATACGCCGGCCCATGAAGACTTTCGGGTGGCCAAGGCCCATGACGCCTTCGGATCCTTGGAGAGCAAGACTAGAGTAGATAGGAAATTCAAAGGGGTAAACCCTAGAACCTGTAACCGACTAGATCTATGCCTGGGACCTGCCTAAGTCTATATAAAGGCCAGGAGGGCACGACCTAGATCTCTCTCTCATACTTTCGCATACGCACCTCGACGCCAGATTGCATCTGCGCACCCCTGTAATCACCGTTTCCGCCGTAATCAAGAGCAGACAAGCAGGAGTAGGGTTTTCCCTCCGGGGGCCTGAACCTGGGTAAACCTCGTGTCCCGTGTTGCTTGTTTGCTAACCGTTCCGCGATCTCCAGCATCGCCATCTTCTCCAAAACCCAAGTACATAACAATGGGCATTGACGAGATTAAACCTCGTCACTGCTAGCTTCGAACTCTGATAAGTGGTCTTGACTAGTAAGAAATGGGCTACTTTAGACAGTCTATCCACTATGACCCAAATAGAGTCATTTCCCCTACTAGATGTAGGCAAACCGGTGATAAAATCTATTCCAACTGAATCCCATTTCCATTCCGGAATCTGCAATGGTTGCAACAGTCATGTGGGTCTTTGTGTCCCGCCTTGACTCTCTTACAGATATCACACTTGGCTATATAGCTTCCGATTTCTCACTTCATCTTATGACACCAAAATTGCTCCTTCAAATCCTGATACATCTTTGTTTCTCTGAGGTGGATAGAATAAAGAGTATCATGGGCTTGTTTCAAAATAGCTTGCTTCAACTTTGAGTCTGCTGGCACACAGATACATCCTTTATACCACAAAACTCCTTCTTCATCTTTGGTGAATCTGGGTACCTTTCCTGTACCAATACGACGTTTGATTATGTCGATACTAGCATTTCCTTTCTGCGCCTCCTTGATCTGACTGATCAAAGTGGGTTGAAGTTCTATGCTATCCAAAAATCCTTCACTAACTAACTCCATTCTGAAATCCTCCATCTCCTTGTGCAAACTTGGTTGCTCCTTAAGAATCATGGATTTCAAGCGACACGGCAATCTACTAAGGGCATCTGCTACCACATTGGCTTTACCGGGGTGATAGTGAATTTCAAGATCATAGTCCTTGATTAACTCTATCCATCTCCTTTGCCACATATCCAGCTCCTTCTTGGTGAAAATATACTTCAGACTCTTGTGATCCGAATAAATCTCACAACGGTTGCCCATGAGATAATTCCGCCATGTCTTCAAAGCTAGAACTACGGCTGCTAGTTCAAGGTCATGGGTAGGATAATTCTGCTCATGTTGCTTCAGTTGTCGGGATAGATATGATATGAATTTGCCTTCTTGCATTAGCACACATCCGAGACCGATCTTGGACGTGTCACAAAACACATCAAAAGGCTTCAGGATATCCGGCATAATCAAGATTGGGACTGAGATCAATCTGTTCTTGAGTTCTTGAAAACTTGATTCACATTTGTCCGTGCAATCGAACTTCTTATATTTCTTCAATAATTATGTCATGGGTCTTGCGATACTCGAGAATCCTTCTACGAACCTGCGATAATATCCCGCTAATCCGAGAAATGCACGAACTTGGGTTTGAATGGTTGGGGCTTGTCATTCTTCAACATCCTTAACCTTGGCAGGCTCGACAGCAATTCCTCCGGACGATACGATATGTCCGAGGAATCCTACTTCTTGTAACCAGAATTCACATTTACTAAACTTGGCATACAACTGATGCTCCCTAAGGGTTCCAAGGATGGTCCTCGGGTGTAGCTCATGTTGTTTTTCTGATTTGGAATAGATCAGAATGTCATCGATGAAAATAACGACAAACTTATCCAGGAAGTCCATAACATTTTTATTCATGAGGTTCATGAAATAAGCTGGGGAATTGGTTAATCCAAAAGACATGATAGTTTACTCATACAGTCCATATCTGGTGGTGAAGGCAGTCTTTGGGATGTCCTCTGCGCGAATCTTGAGTTGATGATAACCAGTTCTAAGATCAATCTTAGAGAACACTTTGATACTGGTCAACTAGTCAAACAGATCATCTATCTTCGGTAGTGGGTACTCGTTCTTGATGGTGACATCATTCAATTTCCGATAATCCGTACACAAATGGTTACCACCATCTTTCTTGTCCACAAACAAGACAGGTGATCTCCATGGCGACACACTTGGTTGAATCAGGCCTATCTCCAGCATAGCATCCAGTTGCTTCTTCAGCTCCACTAATTCAGATGGGTTCATACTATAAGGTCTCTGAGCTATGGGTCCGGTTCTAGGGGTTAGTTCAATGATAAACTCGATATCCCAATCTGGGAGCATACCGGGCAAAACATCTGGGAATACGTCGGGGTATTCACAAACTACTCTGACTTGGTCAATGGTTGGTTGGGCTAGACTCTTGTTGCACTTGAATTGACGAGGCAAGATTTTAGATACATGCTCTACTGATATTCCGGCTATACTAGTCATGGTTATGGATTTCTTGGCACAATCAATTAATCCTTTATGTTTCGACATCCAATCCATTCCTAGTACTACTTCCAAACCTTTGGTTCCAAGTACTATTAGATTAGCATAAAAATCTATGCCATGGATTCTGATAGGTACGACCTTGCAAATTTGTCTAGCTTTGGTGGTTGAACCAGGTATTTCAACTATCATAACATCCTTCAATTTTGTTGGTTGAATCTTACTAGTGCATGCAAATTCTTCTGTAACAAACGAGTGTGATTCTCCAGAATCAAACAACACTCTTGCAAGTACTGAGTTAACAGAAAACATACCCAACATTACATGTGGCACTTCTTGGGCTTCTTCAGCATTCATGTGAAACAGACGGCCGTTGTAGTTGAGAGAATTCCCTGGGGCAAATCTTCTTCCAGGCTTAACACAACATTGCTGCTGAGCTGGGGAATTCACATTGGGGGCTGCTACAAGCTTCTTGGGGCACTCATTGGAGTAGTGACCCTTGGTTTCGCATTCATAACAAGTCACCTGAGACTTGTCTTTTCCTGCAATAGGCCCATCATTGCTTCCAGTCCTTGGGGCAGTATTGGTGTTGTTGGCGACATTGTTGTTGTTGAACTTGGGCGGTGCATGGTTAAAGTTGTTGGAGTTGCGGGGTTGTTGTTGTTTCCTTCGGGCCTTGGGTTTCCTCCTCCACGGGTGGTATAGGTCAGACGGTTCATTGGGGGTCTAGTGTTTCTTGGGGCAAATCCTGTAGACGGGTTGGGGAGATACTTTGGGGTATGGTGGGTTCCTGGTTGATGCATCATTCGACGCTTGCGGTTCTCATTGGCTTGGTTAATCTTGCCTTCCATCGGAATGGCAGAATCCACTAAGGCTTCAATGTCAGCAAATGGAATATTGACCAACACTGTCTGAATCTCATCATGTAGTCCATTCAAGAATCTCTCCTTCTTCTTGGCTTCAGTGTCAATATCATCTGGTGCATACCTAGCTAATGACAGAAATTTTTCACGGTACTCAACTACTGTCATCCTCCCTTGCTTCAATTCTCTGAATTCATCTCTCATCCTCTTGATTAAACCCGGTGGCACATGGTAAACTTGAGTTTGAATTCATCCCAAGTCATCATCTGTCCTCCATTCATGGCGCGAACGCTGTTCCACCAAGCTCTTGCATCTCCTGCCATAGTGGGTGGCAAATTGGCCTCCACTCCGGCGACTTCTCAGTTGTTCTCCATGGTCTGTAGCCAGTCAACAGCATCTAATGGCTCTTTAGACTTACTAAAGATGGGTGGATTGGTGTTCTGAAAGTTCTTGATCTTGGATCCATGGTTGTCCTGGTTTCCATGGCCTTGATTATTCTGGGTCATCTGAGCTATGTGTTGAAGGGTGGCTAAGTTGGATTGGCGTTCGGCTCTTTCAGCTTCGCGGTCCAAAACCAACATTTGCAAGATTTGCAGCATTGGGTCCTGAGATGAACTGCTTCCTCCACGAGGCATCTGAAGATTGAGATAAATCATGAGAAAAGAAGGAAATTTTCTAAGGTTCAGGGATTTGTTTTTGAAAAGATTTTAAACTTTGAGTTGGACTTAGGTTTTGCTAACTAGCAACTTTATTTTCATTCATTCATAGCACACAATACAACAAACACCACAACAAGGAAACAGATGGTTTTAAGAACCATTCTATGAAACTACGATACAGTGGGACCCGATACAACTCACTAACGCTAGTGCTCAAGTGCTACTACTCCTCAGAATTAGTGGCTTCATCATCATCATCAATGAAGGCAGATTCATCATCATCAGTGTGGAATTCCATGGCTTGGTCCTCCAGGCAGTCATCATCATCACTGAGGTAGGAGTAAGGGTCTCCACGGATATATTCCCTTGCATTCTCCCTCTCCTCCAGCTAGATGTCCCGCTCATGGATGGTCTCCTCCAAATATGTCACTCGATGACGAAGGCGGGCACTAATGCGCTCCTTCTTGTCAAGCTGACGTGACGTGACTAGTGATCCTTCACAAGCATGGCGATGGTCTGGTCCTTCTTGACTGCGATGGCATAGTTGTGGTTGGCGTAGGTGCGGGCACTGTCCAACTCCTTCTGCCTGTCATAAACCATGAAGCTGAGATGGTCCACTTGATGCTTCAGCTCCGGGTGATATGGTGCCTCCAATGGCTGTCCCATAGCATCACTCCTTGGGAATACTCAAAGGGCGTGCCTTGATTTGATTGATGCTTTTCCCACACAGACGGGCAAAATCTTCCTGCATGGCCCTGGTGAGTCCATCTAGCCAGGTGTTCTCTCTTAAGCCCTCTGAGGTGGGGGTTTCAATCTTCCCTCTGAGACTTGCAACAATCAGCCATTGCAATTCTCCTCCTTGCTGATCGTTGCTGAGCTCCGAAGAACTCGGGTGCGGGTGCTCTAGAAGTTCCGAGAGTTGGTCCAAATCACGCTCAAAGATGACCTCTCCTCCATTTCCCAACTGATAGAACTTGCTATACTTCACTTCCATCTATAAGAATATAGGATGAGTAAGTTAGTAGAGTGATCAAGTGTGCCAAATTTTATGTAAGATTGCAAGAATCTTTGAGCAACGTGAATCTTAATGAAAGAATATAAGTGGTAAGAATGAGAATAGGTTTTCATAAATACTCACTTCTTTTGTTTTGAAACTAAAATTTTTGATTCAAGCGTCCATTCTAACTAGGGTCTCCTATGGTCAGGATGGCTCTGATACCAACTTGTCAACACCCGAATTTTTAATCCCAGATGCCAGTTATCCCATACATCGCAATCCCAGGATTACCATTTTTGTGAGACATAATAGATTAGTACCATAGTTCATCGTCCATTACAAACCATGATAAAGGTCTTACAAATAAAGGATCTCATGATCCAGTCTTAATACAATCAACGCAGCGGAATAATATAATAAAGGTAGCATGGGCGAAGCTCCATCTTCAGGGTCACGGGTAATGCTAACGATGGGAGATGATCCTAGTTATCATAGACTTCCTGTTGTCCACCATCTTGGTAGTCCTCCTCATAGTCTGGCCACGGGAATAGCCAGGGACAAAGCCATGAGTACTCTTTAAGTACTCGCAAACTAATACTAACAAGTAAAGGGGTTCAATTAGGAATTCTAAGCTCTAGGTTTTTTGCAAAAAGCCATATTTATCTCTAACTGAGTTTAGAAGCAAAGAAAACTAGTTTAAGGTTTTATAACACCTAAGTGGGAACTTAGCTTTCACTTTCACAACCCTGTTGTGGTCAAGTCGAAGTTATTTTGAAAACATCTGACGACGGAATAGTATGGCCACTCCAACTGTCCATAACTGCGGACACGGCTATTCGAATAGTTTGGCACTCTACAGAGGTGGTACACTTTCACCACAATATTCGATACATCCGTCAGGAACAATCCTGAGTCACCATACTCAGTATGTGGATAATCAATCCTAACCTTTCAATTACACACCCTAGTATAGGCACCTCCCCTATGAGTTTGGCCTCCCAACCATGACCATCTATTATCTTGGGAAATGCACAGGTGGTCAATCATCACGAGGTAGCCTCAGCTCAAACCTCGGCCTCAAGGGAACCCATACTAAGATATATAAACTTCAAGTCAAGCCCTACCCAAATTCGGGTGTTGTGGTTGTACGGTAACATTGGAATGGTATAGCATCCAAACACAACCATCAGTTTTGTAAAGGGGTAAGGCTCATGCCTCAACATTTTTATCATCAAAATGATCTGGTGTTCAAGAACACATGTCAAAACATTTCAGTAGAATGACTCATCATTCTATGGTTTTCATAATCAATTTCACCAAGTATTCCCATGTAAAGTGATCAAGTTTTATGCTTAGCACTAGACACTAAAGTTGGGGGTAAACACTAATGAGGGGTGATAATCAAGTGTGACTTATCTAAGTCTAATCTCATGAATCAGGATGACATCTAATTCTATCTAACTTAGGCCAAGTTTTATGGTCTTTATGCTACCTATAATAACCTTCCAAAATTCACAAGTCACTAAGTAAACATAGATAAAGAGCTTTGATAAAGAAATAAAATAATAAATCTTTGCAAGTAAAACTGGGATTTGGTATAATCAAGGGGTATAACCAAATATGCCTAAGGCATTGCATGGGTTATCTAGCTTGCAAAGTTGCAATTGTTATCTTGCTAAGATGGCTTGCATTAGATAGCTTGCCTTGAGCAGTGCCGTGGTTGAAGTTCTCCTCTGCTTCCTCTTTGTAGTATTCTCCTTCCTCTTCGTATCCTTGGTCGGTACTAGCATCTATAAATAAATACGAAGTACACAATCACCAAACAATAATTAACAACTTCTATTTGGGGCACAAAGGTTTACACTAGATGATCAAGCATCATCACAGCCATCACATGAAATAAAGGCTTAGTCCTATTTATTTTATTTTGGAAAAGTAATTTCTACTCATTGAAAAACTACTTAATATTTAATATTCTCCAATTAAAATATGGGATCATGTTGACACATGTAATCACCACATATTTTACTACTTGGGAATGTGATTTAAAGTGGTGTCACAATTTAATAAGTTTTAACCTTTTTATTTTAATTAATTAAAGTGACTAGAAATGCCTATGGGGCATTCTTTTATTACTTGTCCATTATTACTGCAAGTAAACCTAGATATTTTTATATATTCAGATGTGATTTGACAGGTCATGTCAAAATTGATTTTTCAGAGTTGGAATCAACTCAAAAGCATTTATGGTTGAATTTTGAAAAATGTTTGAATGTAGAAAAGTCTCTGCCTTGTTATTTTTACTATAGGTGATCTATAATTTTAAATGGTTTGAATCCAACAGGCTTGAATTAAGAATTTCCATATCTTTCTAACAAAATTGGTTTCATGCAATTTGGTTCAGTGAATCTCTCTGAATTGATTTTTGAATCAATAGACAGAACTAGGGTTTGAATTAATTGGAAAAATCTAAATTCAAACTAACTAGGTCGCACAGGAATTCTAACTAGGCCGGCCCACTACACCCAGCGCGCGCGGGGGCTGGTTAAGTGGTGTCCCCACTAGTTAGTGAGACAGAGTGTGGCGAAGGGGTATGGGGCGATTACGACTGTAGGATTAGACTAAGGATCAACGGCTCACGTCCGTCGTCCTCGTCGAAATAGGACACGACGGAGGCTAACCCTAGCGCAGCCAGTGGGGATCTGGGGCGGCTCAAAGGGGCTCAGGCGATGGTCGGTGAATGGGGCGAATGATGAAGTCGACGAGGCAGTTCTCCTGGTACTGGCGGCTCCTCCTGGGTTGGCTCCAATCGACGACGCCCTTCTCCTCCAGCAGCGGCAGGCTTCCGCGAAATTCCGGCGAGGGAGAGCTCGCCTTGCTCCGAGAAGAGGTGGGAAGGATCAGTGAGAGGTGGGGAGTGAACTGGTGTGAAGAAAACAAGCGGGGAAGGCCTCCTTTTATAGGCGAGCGAGAGAGGCCGAGCGGCATGGCAGTGCTCCTCGGTGTCGGTATTACAGCGAGCTACGGTCATGGCTCAGGCTAGGGGACGGTGCGCGGTCTCCTGGCAGTGCTCAACGGCTTGATGGCGCGGCAATGGGCGGTGCGGTTTGGTTAGAATGCGTGGGTGCTCTGAGCGGCACCGACGATGTTTTTGATGACGCACAGGCGCTCCTGGTCGCGCGGCAGCGAACGGGCATGTCTGGTGGTCTCCTAGGACGGTGGTGATCGTGTGGATGAGCGGTGAAGGCGAGGCGGTCGGCTTTGGCGAGCCGGCGCGCTCTGGACATGACAGGGACAAACTGGGCGCGTGTGTTCTCGGTGGTCCAAGGCTTGTCAAAGCTCGAGGGCTGGACAGAGGGTGGCGGTGGACGGTGGTGTGCCTCCTGGACATGGTGGCTAGGCGCGGCGATGGCTCTGGCTAGCTCGCCATGGTCGGATGGAAAGGGGTGGCTCGGGCATGCACGGCATGGTGCAATGGTAGGGGTCTAGGATGGTTTAATGTACTGGTTGTTACTAGGGAGACAAGGGTGATCAATGGGAGACAAGGTTTGGGGTGATCACTACTCAAAACAGTGAAGTTTGGCCAAATTTGGTTTGTGTCTCCAGGTGTTTGATGAAATGGCCGAAAGAAATTCATATTTGAATTTTTGGATGAAAATTGGTGGGTGCAATGGTCACATACTAGGTAGTCTCTGGTTGTTTGGATTTGTCAAGGTGAACTGGTTTTGTTTGGTTTTGAGAAATGTTGATCTTACCATATGAACTAGATTCAATTTTGAATTGTCCTTGGCATAGATTTGTAAACTGTTTCTGTGGGTTTGCAAGGTGGGCTTGGGTTCACTTTTAATTGGTCTAGCAAGGGGTGAAAATATTTGGATTTGTTTCTGTTAGAAATCTTGGACTAGAAACACTCAAAGTGGTATAGTGAACAAGATTGGAAAAAAATGACCAATAGCTCATATGGTTTGTTTTTGAATTTATATTGATTTGATTCTACTTGGAAATGATTTAGATGATGTTGTTTTCATCTTTAAACCAATCCTTGCCATTCATAACAATCACACAAGTCCATACAAGCATTAATGCATTTATCACATACACACGTGCATTCATATTGATTTTAATTAACAAAAGTTTTTGTCAACCCTAAATTTGGGTGATTAGAACTTGATAACTTTGATTAATATTTTTGGGATGTTACAACAGTAGCAGAGTCCAGACCATGGGCTTCTTCCTCAACAACTGGTCTTCGATTTGCCTCGACGGCGGCAGTAGCAGCACATTGAACTTCACCACGGGTTCGAGGAGGACTAGCACCCAAGACAGCAGTTCTGGAAACATCAATAGGGAATGGATCAGTAGCAGGCCGAGCAACAACACCAGCAGTTCTAGCAACAGCAGCGGCCTCCTGAAGCCTTAGTTTGCACAACAGAAGAAGGGATTGGTTCAGTAGCAGGATGAGCAACAACACCAGCAGATTCCACAACAGCGGGGCGGCCTCCCGAAGCCTTAGTTTGCACAACAGCAGCAGGAATTGGGTCAGTAACAGGCCGAGCAACAACACCAACAGTTCTGGCAATAGCGGGGCAGCCTCCCAAAGCCTTATTTTGCACAACAGCAGAAGGGATTGGTTCAGTAGCAGGCTGAGCAACAACACCAGCAGATTCCACAACACTGGGGCGGCCTCCCGAAGCCTTAGTTTACACAACTACAACAGTTCTGGCAACAGAAGCACAACCTGCATCCACAACAAGGTCTTGCACCATGGCAAAATGGGCACTCCTTCGAGGAGGTTGCACTGCAGAAGCATCGCGCAGACGACGAACCACATTTTGCTTAACATTACCGGGGCTTCGAGTCAGACCACCCTGATCTTGAATAGCAGGGCCACTAGTAGTTGAAGCAGCTTCCACATCCACTATTCTCTATTCCAGGAGAAACATTCGAATGTGCGTAAACCATTTCAGCAATCCAGACATCTAACCGTCATGCTTTGTAGTAACCTTCCTGCGTTGTTCATCCATGAAGCTGAACCAAGCCTGCGTCGGCCCCATCTCAATATGTTTACACAGAGCAGCAACCATACCAGGGATAGTGCAAATCTGCGCCAGTTCTTCTTTAATCATGACATAAGTACCATCATTCCACTTGGCCTTCACATTTGGTATTTTCGGTTGGTATCCATTGACGCGTACCGAAACCAAGTAAGGGGCCTCTGGGGGCTAGTTCATAGAAATTTGGGGGGGGGGGATAAGAACTTGTCTGTCAGCGTTCGGCCAGCAAACAATTCTAGGTTCGATCTATCTCTTTCAGGTCAATAGACAGATTGCAGTTATAGTTAGTGTGAAAAGCAAAGAGAAGAGTAGCTCACCCGCATGTATCCAACACTTCTTTCAGGGTACGATGATCTGCCATCCTCCATGCTGCTCAGCTCGTCCGGCGGAGGAGACGGGCTAAATCCTCGGAACGGTGGGCACAACATGCGGCATTAGAGATCGGGATCAGCGAGAGGGCACAACAACTTTACGCCGGAAGGAAAATGTCCCAAGGGATCGTTCTGGGTGGAGGGTTGATTTCTCTGCCGACGGCTCTAGGGTTCATGCGAAGGAGTGAGTGAATTTGTGAATTTTGTCAACGCTGCGTGGGGTCTAGTTCCTCGTTTTGCCTACGTGGTTGCCGACTTGGCAATCGCATCACAGACAGATTAGTGACATGGAGGTCCCAAACGTCTCCTTCACAGGGCAGTTGAAGGAAAGTTTGTATTTGGCAGGGGTGAGACGAATTCGGCTCGAAATGGGCCTTCTGAGTGATTGGCAGCCCAAGTTTGCGAAACCCAGTGATTACACGGAACTTGGACCCCGCGTTCCACTCGCACCAGAAATTGGACCCCATGAGTTGAAATCCCCTCATAAACAGGTTTAATCATTTTACAAAGGTAACAGAACTTAGAAAGAATATAGGCAACTTTAGTCAGAACATGGGAGAAAATTACCCACAAGCCTGGGAAAGATTTTTTGGAATGATCAATAGTATTCCTAATCATGGCTATTCTGAGTCAACTGTTTGCCACTTATTTTACCACGGTCTTAATACCCAATGCAGAGAGTTGCTAGATTAATCAGCAGGAGGACCGATAAATACTTTAACTATTAAAACATATTTGGAATTAATGGCAACTAGGTCTAAAAATGATTCTTTATATAATCCTAATTTTGGCACTAAGCCGGAAAAGGGAATACTTCATATAAATCATGATCGTATGCCTAAAGTACGCAAAACCATGACAAAAAAGGTATACCTTCTAAACTTGTTAAGGAAAATAAAGTATATTTGTTAGAAGTTTTTAATAAAGAGGATGATACTAGAAAAGTTTTTGAAGAATTGAAACATCGATAGGCAAAGTCTTAAAATAACTTGCATAAGAAATTTCAAAGACATAGAAAGATTTTGGCCGAACTTATAGAACATTATGAGGAAATTGTCCAAGAAATACAATTATTTAACAAGTACCTTAGTATGAATGTGAATAAATAGCATATGGTTATCAAATTTTTCTTCGCGATGTAATAAATATTCCTGTTTCTACTAATGTTATTACAAGAAGAGGTGCAGTTGTTAAAGGGCCATTAGGATCACCAGAATATGAAGCTGAAAATGATCGAAGGGAAAAAGCCTTACTCAAAGCAAGCCAAGAAGAAGAAACATTGGTGGATCCTCAAGATGAGACTACTCAAGACACACGAGATCAAACCTTGGAGGAGAAGAATGACACACATGATGATAGTTATAACTTTGATGCAGAAACTGTTGATCCAAGAGAAGAAGACACAAGCAAAGAAGAGGAAGTTGTTGCAATAGAGAAGAAGAAAACTGATAAGAAAAAACAAAAGAAAGAAACTAAAAAGCCTGATCCTCCACATAAGGTAAAAGATAAAGTTAAGAAACTTCCATATCCAGAACGTAAAAAGAAAGCACCAAATGAGGAAATATATAAATCTTTTACCAAGTCATTAAGTGATCTTCGACTAGAAATTCCATTTGTAGATGCAATAAAAGTGCCTGCCTATTCTAAATTTCTCAGTGATATTCTTAATAGAAAGAAAGAGATAACTGAAATCGTCGCCATGGTAACTAGTTACCCTGCTAATTGGAGGCTATTGTCTAAGTCAGGATATCCCGGGATACCAACTATTTCATGTTCAATAGGTAAAACTGATATTCATAATGCCTTATGTGATTTAGGTGCATGAGTTAGTGTAATGCCATACTCCCTCTATAAAAGGTTAGGATTGGGGCAATATTCCCCCACTTCTATCACTTTATAGATGGCTGACAAATCCACTAAACAACCTATTGGTATGATTGAGGATGTTCTACTTAGAATAGATGAGCATGCCATTCCCACTAACTTTATTATTCTTTAAATGCCGGAGGATGAAAAATTATCCATAATACTTGGAAGACCTTTTCTTAGCACTACAGGAGCGTCAGTTGACTGTACTGAAGGGAAAATAATCTTCAATGTTTATGATGCTGAAATAATATGGTATTTTTCAAACAAACTAGAAGCGGGAGAAAGGTATGTTCCACCGGCAAAACGAGTTCATGTGGTAAGTGCCTTTGATAAAGGGCAACCAAAGGTAAGAATTCGAGAACAGAGAAGGGGTTGAAATATTCAACCATTCTTAATAAAATGCTTAATGGGAGTCAACCCATCATATCAATAAAATAAATTAAAGTTAGATAATAAGATATTCATCGCATTCATACAACTTTTTCACAGACATTTTTTCGGAAGAGCGCCCATAAAGATGCAGCTGTCAAAAAGTAGTAGAAATACCGACTGAATAAGCATAGATTTAGAGTAGAAAATAAAGTTTGAGTTTTATATGTAGAAACTGGCCTAATAATATTGTTTAGATAAAAAAGTGTATCTCTGAAAAATTGGGTGAAAAAGCATGTTCCAGGAGTTGTAACTACCAACTATATGACGGGAATATTTATTCCGGCCGTATAGCTACGGCCATATAGTTATCAATAAAATTCTCAAAACTTGGGGTTCAGATATAGAAGGTTTAACGGCCAACTATACTGCGGGACCATTTGGTCCGGCCGTATATTTGTGGCCATATAGTTGTGATCTGGTGTTGGGAAACCCTAACGCTCGTCGCCGCCATAACTATACGGCGGGAGCTACTTAACCCGGCCATATGGCTCCTATTGTATAGTTTGTCCCGACCACTTAAATGGGTCGGGGCAGGCTAGGTTTCTTCCTCCTCTCATTATTTCTCTCAAACTCTCTCTCCAAAACTCTCAAAACTCCTAAGAACTCTCAATTCTTCGCGGATTTCGTTCGTTGAGTGGGGCTATCAATAGATCGGTATGTTTCTCTCCCTATCCATGCTTTATTTTCAGAATTCCATGGTTGAAATCCTCTCATTGAATTAGTGGATGAACTCAAGCTTGATTGATTTTCTCTTTTAATTTCTCATGTTAGGATTAAATTCCTCCACGTAGAATCGTTCATATATCATGTAGAAACTATATGCCTAAGGTTTTATGTTGAAATTTCTCAGTGCATCAAGATGAACAAGCTCGGTGGCCTTTTTTGCAAGAGCAAGAGCCAACATGGTGAAGGCTCGGGGCTCTGGGCTGAGATCAACAACAAGTACACCATGGTTTTGGCAAGGAAGGTGTTGCCCACACGATGGGCCGATGGCGGCTTTCTCAACTCAGCAGGGTTGAGGGCGGACTTTGACTACCTGTATGCAAATGCAAGGTTCTCCAACCTCACCAATTCATGCCACTACACCTACGAAGGGCTCACTCATGAGTTCCTCCCTCCTTCTACGATGACTACAAGGAGAAAGGTAATGCATGCATGATAAATTTCACCGTTAACCAATGGCCATATCAAATTACCTATCAAAATTTTTGTGAGGCTTATGGATTCCCTCAAGAAGGGAAATCAACTATTACATACTTGTATAGCATTTCAAGTGCAAATTCTTGGTAGGTTGTTTATGTTAATGGTGGTAGGGACTTCTATCAGAAGAAGATGTCCACCATTCAGAACCCAACCATTCGTTACTTTGCTATGTTTCTTGCTAACACTTTGTTAGGAAGAGGAGATACTGGCTCGATGGCCAATGCAAACATTGCCATGATCACCAATGCGCTCTTCCCTAATGCACCGTAGAGTCCCACTCCTGCAGCTCTATTTCTCCACCACCTCCGCAACCAGAGCAACAAAAAGAAAGGTGATATTCACATCGGTGGAATGGTAACCCACCTAATCCAAGCACTTGAAATTGCAATTCCTATTGCGCAACCTGTTGATGGATCCATACTTATGGATGTCAAGTATATAACTGCTTGTGGTTTCCTCGGTGTTTACCGATTTAACAGGAGGCTTCGAGCCTATCAATTTGGTTATCTTGATGTTGTGCAGGATGATCAAGTGCCATTTCCTTGCCCACAAGAATTCGAGGTTCAGAGAAGGGATCACTAGATCCTCACCAAGGATCAAGTGAGTGAGATCATGGCGGAGCTCTACCCTGACTCCGAGGAAGAGGAAGAAGGAGGGCAGTATGATGAGAAGGAGCAGCAGTACAACCCTGCTTGGGAGGGACAGAAGCAGCAGGAACAAACTTGGGACCAATGGCCCCATCAGCAGCAAGAGCAACAGGGGTTCAACAATGGTCCCTATCAGGATAACCAGCACGTTGGCGATATCGACCAGACTCTGCATGGAGTGAGTGAAGATGTGAGTGCCTTAACTCACAACTTTAGTCACTTCATGACCAACTTCCCTGGCTACTATCAGCAACATCCATGCCTGTCGCCAAACGACGGAACCAACTAAGCATGGCAACATCCTAATCTTGGGAGAGGTTTGAAAACATCAAAACTTGCATTCATATTTTTATTTCTTATTTTGATTTATTTTCTTTCCCAAGAATTGCATGTTTACTTTCAGTTTGCATTCTTAAACCAAAAACACAAAAAAATTAGCCGTAACCTTTATTTGCCAATTTTTTCTTTGTTTTTCTCGGAAATTGCTCAATTTCAGGTGACTTGACAATAGGGAAATATAGAGCGGATTCGAATCAAGTACGAGAATGAATCAAGGAAGATGAGGTATCACATTCCTTTCATCACCTCTCCTTCCACTTTAAATTGATCCTACAATTATTTACTAGCTTGCACTTGAGTCACTCCCCACCTAGCTTGTTATCTTATAAATTATCTTCCCTTGCTAGTGTCCTCTTTTAGCTTTGAAACAATGAGCAATGAACTTGGTTAAAATATTGCCAACATTTTTACAACAAGAAAAAGCATCCAAGAGATGAATTTAGTCCATGTTTATCCCAAAGGATTTGATTTTATAAACTAGTCAACCCCATTGAGCTTAATATAAATAGACTCGATAACACCCTTGAATAAAATTGTTTGATATAATGGATACTTTGAAGTAGTAGAGATTATGCCATTGCTTTTTCTAATAATTATAGTAGGATATTTATTTACGCGTGTCACTACAACACTTTTGTACTTCAAGGGGAACTATTAACTCTGCTGGCCAACAAACGATCGAAATGTGGGAAACCATTTGATTTCAGCTATTGAGTTATGTAAACGTCTGTAGTTGCAATGCTATGACGTTCCAAGTGAAGTTGGTTTTACGTTCCAAGTGAAGTTGTAGTACTCCTCTAAACCACTATTGCTCAACAGCTATCTATTGGCATGGTCATGAGTGCGCAACACAATCCCAATTAACATGTTAAAAACAGTAGCATGATTTCTCTATGAAAGAGTTGAAGTTTTTGAAAAACAAGCAAAGGAAAAAGGTGCTTTGAGAGTCTTGAAATTTTGACGTGGGAGTAGATGAGTTATTCTTAAGTGAAATGTTCTTGGTGCAAACTTGAGTGCTCTTAATTGATTAAAGCAATAAGAACAAAAAGTTTTCATCTCTCAATAAGAGAGAAACCAAAAAGATTTGTTTCACTTTCCTAGCTAAACTTTCGACACTCGCTCGGGCATATGATGTATTTGCTAGCAAGATATACGTGGTTAGGAAGTGAACTCAGTGCAATCTTGTGAATAATTATATGATCATGTTAAAGATTGCCGGAAATGTGAAGAAAATAATTTGACACCAATTCAGGCTTGTAAGTTCTTTTATTTCAGTTTCGAATCTCCGCTATCCTTTCTTATTTCTTTGTCACTCGAGGGCGAGAAACATCTAAGCTTGGGGGAGTTGATAGCTATGAGATTCTACACATTTTTTATGGTTTTAATCGATGGTTTTTGTTTGGGTTTGATGGTTTTCTAGCTTCACCTAACGCTAATACTTCGGTAGCAAAGAAAACTTGGTTTTTAATGTGTGTTTCAAGTTCAGAACATCAACAGAGGGATCTAACAGCAAAAACACAATATTTAGATGAAAACAAGCAAGTCTCTTTTTGGAAGCAATCAAGGGGAGTTTACTGAAGCTTTAACAAGCAACTATACGGCGAGAATATTTTTTCGGCCGTATAGTTCCAGCAGTATAGCTGCCATCTCCTTCGTCTTATTAAAAGGGAAAACTTTCATGAGGAGGCCCAGGACGAAAATAGAACACACGAACCGCTATCCCATCCAGAAGGGAGAAAAAAGAGATCCGGGGAAGAAGGGGAAGACATTCCTCATATTGCTCCACGATCTTAGATCTCCTAGCCACCACACCTTCATAGCCATTACTTGTACTTGAGAGAGAGAGAGATCTCCACCTTGCAAGACTAGGGTTTGAGATTGTTCTTCCCATCTTGAATTGTGTTGGATTTATTTCTATTTCTTTGTGGATCTCTACGGTAATACAAAAAAGAACTCCCTTTAATTAATTATATCGATGATGCTTTCTTCTCTCATGTGTGAGTAAGTTCCCTTGGGCGTGGGAGATGTAGGGGATTGGTGAGATGTGATGTGCCTATATAATTTCCATTAAGTTTGTGGTTGATTTTAATTACTATATTATGTGTGCTTGACTATCTGTGGGGTTCTTAATGCCGGTTGTCCGGTTAAGGGCCAAGACAACATGATGCTTTGTTCTACATAGATATGATCTTGTTCGCTAGCAGACCGGCGACCCCCGAGTGACACGGGGATATCAATGGGAAACTAGTTTGACTCGAGGATAACGAGGATCCACCAAGCTTATTGCATTAGCTCGATCCAAGGAGCTTAATTGCTAAGCAACCTAAAGGATCTTAATCGTCTAGTGACTAACCATGGTTGTGGTAAACATGCTAGTAGGATTATTGAAGTTTGGGATGAAATCTACCAAGAGGACTTCCGGCTAATATGGGTTGCTCGCCTACACACATAACTATAAGATTATAATTGTCACACTTATCACTCATCCACCCGGCACATTCACTATCATCATGAACTGAAACTCCCCGTCCCTACTTCGTCATCTGTAGAAAACAATAAACAAATCGTTCTTTACTTTTATGCTTTTTATTTCTGAAGTTTACATTTTAGTTTTATTAAATACAATCCTTTAATCCAAATTCTATTCTCATTTTCAACACTTGCAGTCAATTCATTTGAAGACCTATGATAACTTCGGGTGTGATAGAGACTTCATCAATAAACACTTACCTTTGGGCTCCCTGTGGGATCGACATCTTAACTTCGAAACTAGACAAATGATCTGTGCACTTGTAGGCATCATGTGTCTCTGTAGAACTGCTAGGCTTTATTTTCGCTGCAATTGCATCACCCTCAGGTTGTTCTCTTTAGATGCATAAAGACGTGTTGAGTCCCTTAGGGTCTCACTCGATAAAATATTGGTTTAGATGACAGGGATATCCATAGGAAGGCTACTAGTCGAGGATACCAATGATGGTGGCAACGACCGTCTGGTGTAGAGATTCTGGGGATGGAGATCTGTGAGATCTGTGGGCAGGATGTGCTTATTTTCAGGGTATCTTATGCCAATTTTCTTCTTATTCATACACGGATCTTGTCTTCCGCTTCCGCTTGATACTCTGATGTGTGATATATGAGGATGTATCCTAACTATTAGCTATCTAGTATTTTGGATCTTGCTGTATGGCATTGAATATTTATATTTCTTTTAGATGGGTTGGATCTGATGTACTCTTGTATGTCGCTGACATACACACTTGTGTATGTCAATGGGGCCTGCAAGACAGCGAGTGGCCCAGGAACTGGCGAGTGGGCCTGCAAGACGGCGACTGGATCAAGGCCCGGTTTGGATCCGAGCGACTGGAAGCTGAAGGCCCAGGCGAGTAGATAGGCCCAGTCGGATTAGGTTAAACGAGTACCGAAGCCTTAACTGATTCGGTTGAGATATGTAAACCCCAGGGGAAGGTGAGTCTATATAAACCTCCCTACAGGGCGTGTAGGGATACGTTCCATCATACACCCAAACAACTCTTCGCCTAGCCGTCGAGCTCGCCGTCTTTACCCTCCGGGGGGCCGAACCTGGGTAAAACCCTGTGTCTCCGCCCTAATCTCGCACCGCAGATGGCTGGCCGCCCTTGCCCATCGTTCTACTACTCGCTGCTGATTGCAGCATCTGCCATGACCATTCCCACGACAGTGGCGCCCACCGTGGGGCCTGGCCGGTGTTCTGCGGAGAGATCCAATCTGCCCATCAACGAGACGGTCGCCACCGGCCGCATGATAGCGATCAGCGAGATGCTCCAGATCTTGCCGAGTAGCTACGTCCCGGCGGCGCGACCCGTCATGCACAGCATGATCTTGCCGGTCGGCACGATCAGCCTCTTCGTCGGCCTCACCGACGTCATCGTCTTGGAGGATTCGGCTCGCATCCGCGAGTCGCCGCCACGCGATCGGCTCTCTGAGAGCCAGGTCCGCACGATCCATCGCCGCCCGAAAGTACAACTCGCCCACAAAGAACGCGAAAACTCCACGGCCGCGGAAGATGCGGCCCCCAACGACGACGCCGACTCGGCGACCCCGACGTCACTCGCCGGATCCATCACCGCGGCTTCACCCGCGGGCTCCATCACCCAGGTCTCCAACATGGGAGACTTCGAGGATCCCTCCATCCTTGGGATCTTCGACTCCGGGTCGGAAAACTCCGCCGATCTCCGCGATGGGACCGGTCGCCACGCCGCGACCTACATGGCGACCGGCACCGATCCGCCGGAGGACCCCTTCTCCACCCCGATCCCTCCTAACGCCACGACAACGGAGGTCGAGGAACTCCGCCTAAGGCTGGCGGAGGCAGTCCGCAAGGAGCAAGCCGAGCGCGAAAGATTTCGCCTCGAGCAGGTGACAGCGCAGGAGCTGTCACGTTACCACCAGCAGCGAATCAGGTCGCGCCTGAACCCCACCGTCCAGGGTCGCGCCCTGAACTTCGACGACGACGACTCAGCGTGGCCGGCGTGGCGATTTGCGAGAACGCGCCGCCAGGACGAAGCGCCCGGCCCCCCAGGGTCGACGGCGAACGGCGCCCCACCTCCACCCAACCGCACACCTCCCAGGGATCAACCGCGGATAGTGGTCTCCTCTCGGAAGCGAGACGCGAATGGCCTACCACTGTTCTCCACCCCGATGGACAACCTCGTGGCAAGCCGAGCCACGGCCGACAACATCACGGCCACTGGTGACGGCGCCCTACAGATCCAGTACGTCAGGGCCCTGCTCGCAAAGGCGGTCGAGCAGCAAAACGCAGGCGCCGACTCGCAGGGTCGGGTGTACTCGCGTTCTTCGAGCAGCAGAGCGGCCTCAAGCGGCCGCCCAATGGCGGCAAACACCCTCAACTGCCCGCCACCAGAGCCACTGCAGCTCCAACATCGACCCGCGAACGCGGCACTCTCCACCAACGACCCCAGGCCAGCGACCAACTTCGTCGCTACCAACGGTCAACCCATCGACGCCCGCACCCACATCATCAACAACCAAAGCTGGCGCGCATGCCAGCCCGACGACCTGCGACACGCCCTAACCAATCGCCGTGACGGTGAGCCAATGGGGTCGCTAAGCCGACTCGGGCCCAGGTGCTTCGGACCGATGATCCGAGGCGAAAAGTACCCGGCGAACTTCAAGGCGCCGAAGGAGATAGAAAAGTACGACCCTTCGTACGACCCCTCCGTGTGGCTGGATACATACCTCATGGCGATGGGGATCGCGGGCCACACTGACCTGTTAGCCGCCTGTTACCTCCCCTTAATGATGGAGGGGACGTGCAGGCAGTGGATCAACACCCTCCCCCAGGATAGCATTGACTCCTGGGGGGAGATGCGCGACGCCTTCGTCCGGCACTTCGAGTGCTCCTACACCCGCGCCACCACCATCGAGGACCTAGAGCGTCGTCCCAGGGACCCGCGAGTCGACCAAGAATCGTGTCCAGCGGTGGCAAGAACTATGGTACAACGCGGTCGGCATCCACCCGGACACCGCGATCCATTGCTTCAAGACCTCGTGCCGCTACGAGCCCTTGGTCGCCAAGCTCAAGCGACATTCTCGCACACTCGACAACATACCGGACCTCCTCGAGATCGCCAAACGGTACGTGGAGGAAGATCCAAACCAGGAAACCGACGACGAGTCGGGAGGCCAACGCCACACGAGCGGCAACGACAACGGACGACGGTCCGATCTACGCTACAGTAACACTCGCCTCACTGGCAAGCGCCCTTGACGGGCGAAGTCGACTTCAAGAACGCCGGGCACGCAGCTGAGCCCAAGAGCTTCCGCCGCGATGGCGGCAACTACAAGGCGAAACCAAGGTTCGACCCCGCGGCCCTCCTTAACCAACCATGTGCGTTCCACAGCAGGGAAGGGAAACCCGCCATGCACACGACCGCCGACTGCCACACTCTCAGGGAGATTGAGAAGGCATGGCGAGCGCTGGAGGACCCCGACAACAACCCGCCAAACGGCAGGAAATTCGGCAACGTGGCCAGCTAGCTCCATACCTTCACAGGCTTCAACATGAAGCGCGAGAAGAAGGTCATCTCCCGCGCCATCGCCGTCAACGCGGTGGCCCAGGTGGACGTCCCCCAGTTCCTTAACTGGTCGGAGCAGCCCATCATCTGGAGACACCAGGACCACTCGCCACGCATCGAGTACCCAGGCTGAGTCGCCCTGGTGGTGAAGCCTAAGGTGGGCGACTACTGGCTCCCCAAGACATTGATGGACGGAGGCAGCTCCATCAACATGCTGTACCTGGACACCTTCAGGAGACTGCGGCTCCCGCAGTCGATGGTCGAGACGACCCACACCACGTTCCACGGCATCGTCCCCGGTCGGAAGACCCACACAACGCGATGAAGTTCCTCGGGCCGTGCGGCAGCATCACCATCAACGGCGACCCCGACATGGCCGCCGAGTGCGAGGCCAAAGGAGCCGAACTCGCCGACGCCGTCATCGCCGCAGAGGCCAACCACGCCGACGAGCTCGCCAAGTACGCGAGCGGGATGAACAATGACGACCCCACCATACTAAAGAAGCCCAATTCGGAGGGCGCAAACACCCCAGCCTTCGAGGCAACGACGCACACCCGCACCGTCGAGCTGGTCCCAGGCGACTCCAGCCAGATGGTGACGATCGGGACAGGGATGAGCCCAGCCTAGGAAGGCGCGCTCATCGAGTTCCTCCATGATAACATGGACATCTTCGCATGGAAGCCCTCTAACATGCCTGGTGTCCATAGGGAACTCGCTGAGCACAAACTAAATGCCGACCCCAAAGTACGACCCGTCAAGCAGTCGCTGCGGCCCTTCAATGAAGAGCGCCGCCGAGCTATCGCCGAGGAGGTGCAGCGTCTACTCGCTGCAGGCTTCATCCGGCCAATCAAGTACTCCAAGTGGCTGGCAAACCCAGTCCTGGTCGAGAAGAAGAATGGGACCTAGAGGATGTGTATCGACTACACAAACTTAAACAGCGCCTGCCCGAAGGAGCAGTTCGTCCTCCCGCGGATCGACCAAATAATCGACTCCACCGCGGGCTCGGAGTCGCTGTGTTTCCTCGACGCCTACTCTGGGTACAACCATATCAAAATGGCTGTTGAGGACGAGGAGAAGACGGCGTTCATCATGCCATTCGGAGCTTTCTGCTACACCGCCATGACCTTCGGCCTCAAAAACGCCGGGGCGACCTACCAGCGGTGCATGCAGGAGTGCCTCGCGAGCCAAATTGGCCGCAATATCCACGTTTACATCGATGGCGTGGTCGTGAAATCTGCTCCCCAGGGCGATCTACTCGCCGATCTGGCGGAAACATTCGCCAACCTGTGGAAATACAAGATAAAGCTCAACCCAGGCAAATGCACCTTCGGTGTACCAGCATGGCAACTACTGGGGTACGTCGTCTCCAAGCGCGGGATCGAGGCAAACCCTACGAAGATCGACACGATCGCTCGACTCGGCAAACCCGAGTGCCTGCGCGACGTCCAGAAGCTTGCCGGGCGAGTAGCGGCTCGCAGTCGCTTCATCCCCCGCCTAGGCGAAAAGGCGATGCCCGTATACCGCCTGATGCGCAAGAACCCCACCTTCCAGTGGGACAAGGAGGCGGACGACGCACTCCGCGACCTCAAGAAGGTGCTACTCGCAGCACCATTACTCGCCGCCCCCGTTAACAAAGAACCCATGCTAGTCTACGTCGCGGCTTCCGAGCGCGTCGTCAGCGCCGTCATGGTCGTCGAGCGACCGGAGGAAGGAAAGGAGCGCCCGGTATAGCGACCGGTGTACTACATCAGCGAGGTCCTCACCGAGTCGCGCCAGCGATACCCATAGTACCAGAAACTGGTATACGCGATCTTCAGAGCACAGCGGCATCTGCCGCACTACTTCCAGGAGCACCCAATCACGGTCGTCTCCTCAGCACCGTTGCAGGACATCATCCGCATCCGTGAGGCGACTGGGCGAGTCGCCAAGTGGGCCGTCAAAATCGGCGTCCATAACGTCAAGTACGAGCCACAAAAAGCGATCAAGTCGCAGGCTCTAGCGGACTTCATCGCCGACTGGGAAGAGGCCCAGCAGCCAGAAAAGCTGCCATACCTCCACTACTGGAGCCTGCACTTCGACGGCTCCAAGAACGCGGACGGCGCAGGAGAGCGGATCGTCGACTTCACCAAAGGGCGACAAGCTCGCACGCCCTTCCGCCTCGACTTCACCCCCTGCACCAACAACATGGCCGAGTACGAGGCACTACTCCACGGCATGCGAGCCGCCAAGGAGATGAACGTCAACCGCCTATGCTGCTACGGAGACTCCGACCTCGTCGCTGGGCAAGTCGCCGGCACTTGCGACGCCGTATCCCCCACCATGGCAGCGTACCGCCAAGCAGTAGACAAGCTGGGGGGACACTTCGCAGGCTACTCCGTCGAGTGGATCGATAGGCGGAAGAACGAGGAGGCCGACGCACTCTATCGCATCGGGTCGGCTCGACTCGCACCACCCGCCGGTGTCTTCCTCGACACGATCACCAAGCCATCATTCTCTCCCCCAAGGGAGATCGACATCGGAGTCCTGCTGCAGCCAGAAGCCGCCCTGGTCACACTCATCGCCGAGCCAGACGACTGGACCAAGCCGTACATCGCCTACCTGGAGGCCGGCACCCTGCCGGCAGACGAGACAGACGCCCGGATGATCGTACGTCGATGCAAATCCTTCACCATCATCAACGGCGAGCTCCACAAACGCAGCGTGACCGGCGTGTTCCAACGCTGCGTCCAACCCGCCGAAGGACGCAAGATCCTCCACGACATCCACTCCGCATCGCGGCCACCACACCGGGCGCCGCCTCGGTCGCCTAGGCTATGCGGCACGGCTTCTACTGGCCCACCGCAAACGCTGACGCCGTCGACATTGTCCAGCGGTGCGCCGGGTGCCCGAAGTACGCCAACCAGACACACGTGCCGAGTTCAGCGCTCAAGACAATCCCATCACCTGGCCATTCGCCGTGTGGGGTATGGACATGGTAGGCCCCTTCAAAAAGGCCCCCTCTGGCTTCACCCACCTACTAGTCGCGGTCGACAAATTCACAAAGTGGGTGGAGGCCAAGCCAGTCCGGAAATGCGACGGGAAGACCGCCACCAAATTCGTACGCGAGCTCATATATCACTACGGGTTCCCAAACAGCACCATCACGGACAACGGCACCAACTTCGCCAAAGGAGCCATGGCCGAGTTCTGCGAGGAACACCACATCCGGCTCGACCTGGCGTCAGTCGCCCACCCGGAGTCCAACGGCCAAGCGGAACGGGCCAACCAGAGCATCCTCCACGGCCTGAAGCCGCGGCTCCAAGTACCACTCGAGCGCACCGCCGGGTGCTGGGTCGAGGAGCTACCCTCCGTCATCTGGGGCATCCGCACCTCAGTCAACAGGTCGACAGGGTTCACCCCCTTCTTCATGGTGTACGGTGTCGAGGCAGTCATGCCCACCGACCTCGAGCACGACTCGCCGAGGGTCGTCCACTACACGGAGGCTGCGAACGAACTTGCAAGACAGGATGGAGTCGATCAACTCGACGAGGCATGCGACCTAGCTCGCTCACGCACCGCCATCTACCAACAAGGACTCCGCCGCTACCACAGCCGGCGGGCGAAAACTCGCACCTTCCAAGAAGGCGACCTGGTGCTACGCCTCATCCAGGATAAGAAGGGCATGCACAAGCTATCCCCCCGTGGGAGGGACCATTCGCCATAGGGCGAATACTCGGCAACGACGCCTACTACCTCATCGACGTCCGTGCGGACGGTAAACTCGACGTCAAGCGACCATGGAATGTAAACCTCCTACGGAAGTTCTACTCCTAGAACTCCACATATGTACCCTCCAGTCGCTATGAAATAAAAAATATTGGTTACCGCAAATTGCGTCTACTCTCCGTGTCTTGTGCCACTCGCACTCGTAATAACAGCGTCAAGCTAACTGCAGAAGTCAACCTCTGGTACAGCGATCGACACGGCCAAGTAGTGCGCTACAAGGGCACTGGGGTAACCCAGGTCTTGTAACGTCCATGAAAAACGCCTACCCGGAGCCCCATTGGAGTCGCCTTGCTCGACTGGCTCAACGAGCCAAGACGACTGCCTTCGCTTCTCACAGCGACCATGATCCTCCGCATCCTCGACATAGCGACTCGAACGGCCAATTACCACGCTCGGGGACTGACGACCAGTTCAGCGCGAGCGGCTAGGGAAAACGCCAAGTATGAGAGCATGCCCAGGACTCGCCATGCGACTGACCCAACGGGCCAGGCAGGAGTGATGCGCTCAAACCAACGCGCCAAGTCATCACCCACCCTCGAGTCGCGCCTAGAACAACCAAGTACCACGCTCAGGGACTCGGCCACCCGACCTCATTCACGCAAGGGAAAACGGTGAAGTACAGAGCACTCATGGGAGTCGCCTTGCGACTGGCTCTCCGAGTTCGGGCGAGTTGACCTCAATAACAAAAACATTCAAAACCGCAAACACATAACAAACGAGGTAAACCCCATAAAATGGGCGGACGCGCTCGGGGACTCGTTCAACCCTTAATCAAAAACACACGACAATTCACAAAACAACACGATATCTCATTAATAGCATGTCGCAATTGTCACAAAATACAAAGTATGCCCAACGGCAGAACTGCTACTAACGCCCCAAGGCAAACTATTTTACTCCGCAGGCTTCGACGACGACTCTCCACCACCCTTGCGATTGCGAATGAAGGGAGTGTACGGGTTTGACAGGTACGTCGTCAGCTCACCCGCCATCGCCGCACGGAAGGGTTGCTCGATCTTGAAATCCCGGTGCTGTGGCTCGGGGTCGTTGGGTGCGACGACCGTCTCCTGGTAAGGAAGGAGATCGCCCATCGCCCAGACGCGCTCGGAGTACACCGCGGCGCGGTCCGTCAACTTCAGCAGCTCGGAGATCTCCACTGATCCAGTCGACGACGGGTAGCCACTCGTCACGTCGTCCAGGTCGAAGTCCTCCGGGAAGTGAGAGAGCCCAAGGCTAAGCGCCGTCGCCGCTCCGCGTCGGAATGCTGATCGCGTCATGAACTCGACGACCGATGGCACCTTCTCCAAGTATCGCCACACCTCGACGAGGTCGTTGGGAATTACTTACGTGGGCGACATCTCCTGAAGGTACGCCCGTATGCATGTCGCCGACAACATCGCCGAGTCGACGAGCGTGGCCACACATTGTCGCGCGTCGAACGAATTTGCCTCTTCCGTGCTATCAATGATTCGACCTGCAGACAGAAGATGTCAGCGAACACATCAAAGATTACACAATGCAAATGTAACAAACAGAAGCAGGCACACTCACCAATCAAGGGACGGGAGAGATCCGTGATGAAGCTCTGAAGAGAGGTGTAGTCATCCTGAAGCCCAGCAACAAGTGCGTCAGAAACCTTACGCTCTTCAGCGGCGGCTGTAACAGCGGCCTTGGCTCGCCCATCCGCCGAACTCGCCTCCTCTTTCGTTTCCTTTAGCTCGCGCTCAAGGTCGGCCATACGCTTCTCAGCCGAGCTCAACGCCGATTGAGCTACTGCCAACTCACTCGCTGGGACAAGGCCCTGGCGGGCCTCCTCCGCCTTCGCAGCAATCGCCTGGAGCCCTTCGTTCGCCTCTTGGACGATGGACAGTTTCTTCTCCGCACGGTGTTTCGCAGCAAGCCACTCGGCTGACTCATGCTATAAACCCCGCACACAATTCAAATGGTTAACAATAGCGGAATCCTAAGTGCCCATCCGCTGAAATTCAGCGAGTGCGCACTCGGGAACTGGCAATCAAAAAAAATCCTAAGTGCCCACCCGCTGAAATTCAGCGAGTGCGCACTCGGGGACTGGCAATCAAAAAAAAATCCTAAGTGCCCACCCGCTGAAATTCAGCGAAAAGCATCGGGACCGCAATCAAAAATCCTAAGTGCCCACCCGCTGAAATTCAGCGAGTGCGCACTCGGGGACTGGCAATCAAAAATCCTAAGTGCCCACCCGCTGAAATTCAGCGAGCGCGCACTCGGGGACTGGATGCGAAAAATAAAAGCAAGACACAAAAAGAATCAGACCGCTGCAATACAACGGCCTGATCCTCGGGGACTGGACATACCTGGATGGCTGCGCCAAGCATACCATGAAGCTGTATCGCGTCCACGGATGCGAGGAGAGCCGGCGTGTGCCCGTGACGTTGCTCGACCTCCGTGTCGACGACCCCAGGTGCGCGGCTCGAGGGCGAGGTACCACTCGCTGTAGCCGCTTTGGTCATGAAGCGCGGGAAGGTTGTGATGGATGCGCCGGCACCAAAGGAGGCCGGCTCGGCCACCCCAGGCAAGGGAGCACCTTCCTTGGTCGTCAAGGCCGCCCCCGCCACAGGCTCACTCGGAGCAACCCCTGTGTCGTCAGACACCGTGACGACCTCGTCGCCCATGTTCTTCTTGGTGCTATCCGCGGGGGCAATGACCTTGTCCTCCTTCCTCTTCCGGGAGGGGTTCTCCTCGCTAACGATTGGCGGCACCTTAGCCACGGTTGGATGGCCTATCTTCTTGGCTCCAGTCCTACAAATTGATCACATGAGAAAAGTAGTCCGAGTACAATGAAAAACAAAGACAGGAGAATAAAACTCACTTGGCGACCGGTAGGAACCGCAGCCCCGTGCGGATGCCGGCCGGCTTCTCCAGTTCGGGGCCCAGCCGTCGACTGAGGCCCATCTCCAGGACATCGCGTGCCCAAGAAACGGACGGCTTCTTCGTTGTTGAGGCCGCGACTGGGGCTTCCGAAATGTTTTTGGCGGGAGCATCCCTGGGTGGCGAAGCTGCCGTGACTGGAGCGGCCCCCGACCCAGAGACTGGGGCGAACGACGGAGGCATTGAGGCTAGAGGCACTTCGCTCAGGACGGCAGTGATATCCAGCGCCGTCGTAGTCTGTGGAGCTCCACCCCTGGACAGGCTGGTGGCGTCGGAGCTGCTTAGCGAATGAGGCAGAGACGCCTGTTTCGCTGGCTTCGTCTTCCTCTTTGGAGGGGCCTTCGCCTCCTTCTTCTTCTTATTCTTCTTCGATGGAGTAGCCTCGCGATGTGAGGTGTGCTCGGGGAGCTCGTCGTTGTCGTCATCATGACGCTCGAGGCTTTTGCTCGCTTCGAGCTCACGCTGCCGCTGTCCTCGAGTTTTCCGGACCAGCGGAGCGACCTCTTCCTCGGATTCGTCGTCGTCACCACTCCCGTCGCTCTCGACGCTGCCCCTTGCGGGAGGCGAGTCGCCCACCACCTGGACGGATGAGCTCGAATTCTCGTCGTCCGCGGGCGGGAGCCACCCCTCCACCACTTGAAATAGCTACAATAAGCATAAGACAATATCAGTATAACCGCGATAGCATTTAACTACGACTGCGAATGATAGAAAGACGACTTACCGTTGGGGCTGGATGCTTCGCGGTGTAGGGGGCGACCCCGGCCTTCGCGTCGAGGTACGCCGCCTGGGTGATCGTCTTCAGCGCCAGGAGGTAATCCTCGAGTTTCCATTCGGCGAGGTAGGACTTCGTCGAGTCCTCCCGGCCCGCGTATTCGTACGTGTAGTGGTCGCGGCGGGCCAGGGGGACAAGTCGCCGCCCGAGCCAGCAGTTATACAAGTTGATGGGCTGGAGTCCTTTCTTCTTCAGGCCACGGATGGTCTGAAGCATTTCATCCACAACCATCCGCTGGTCTGTTGGAAGCTTGCCGACCTGGAGTCGGCGCGGTTCGGGCCGGTCGGCGGAGTATCTTGGGATCGCCACCTCGTCGTCCGGAGTCGCCTCGGTGATGTAAAACCAAGATTTCTTCCATTCACTCGCCGCCTTGGCGGGTAGCATCAGATCGAAGAAGGAAGCCTTCGATTTCAACTGAAACGTCAGGCCGCCCGCAGCGAGCATTGTGCCGCCCACTTCTTCGCGACTGATCCTCCCATGGAATAGGTCTTGCCACAGGGGGAAGTAGGGCCTGCAGCCCAGGTAGCACTCGCAGAACACCACGAAAATGGCGAGCTGCTCGATGTTGTGCGGGCCCAGGTCCTACGGCTGGATCTCGTAGAAGGCGCAGAAGCACCGAAAGAAAAGAGACGTTGGGAATCCCAGCCCCCGTTCTAGGTGGCTGGTGAAGCAGACGAACTCTCCCTCGTGCGGGTCCAGAGTCACTTCACCGGCCGCAGGGATGCGCCATTTACCGGCGCGTAGGATCCCGGCCTCCTCGAAGGATGCCAGTTGCGCTCTCGTGCATTTGGATCTACCCCATGGCTCGGTGGAGGGGGCCATAGGCGGAAGGATTCGTGGGGGTCGGAGGATTTCGGTTCGGCTGGATCGCGATGCGGAGGAAAACGAAGGTGCGCGCAATCGGAGGAAATGACGAGGAGGTGGTTCACCAATCGCCTACCATTCCCTTTATATAGTGGTTGTTACCCGCCAAATCAGGGAGCCATTACTACACGGTGATTACGCCGAAGGTACCGTTGGATTACCGCAATGGCTAGTTTGACTGCGTTTTGACAGTCCAACTTCAGCCACTGGGCTCGTCGACCCGATCACTACAAACAGTGACTAAATATTTCGCCGATCTAATCGCCAAGGCTGCGACCAGAATGACTAGTTTCCTCCTTTATTTAGGAGCCCGCCGCCGATTCGACTGGATGTCCGCATTGAAAGCCGTATGCTCCGACTGCTTGCAACCACCTGCGCCTAATCGACGACGGCCTCGGGGACTACTGATGGGGATATGCCGACCGGGGTATACCCAGCAAGACGTTTTCGACTGGCCCAGGAACTGGCGAGTGGGCCTACAAGACGGCGACTGGATCAAGGCCCGGTGTGGATCCAAGCATTTGGAAGTCAAGGCCCAAAGTAGTAGATAGGCCCAGTCGGATTAGGTTAAACGAGTACCGAAGCCTTAACTGATTCGGTTGAGATATGTAAACCCTAGGGGAAGGTGAGTCTATATAAACCTCCCTACAGGGCGTGTAGAGATATGTTCCATCATACACCCAAGCGACTAGCCGCCTAGCCGTCGAGCTCGCCCATTGTACCTCCACCATAATACAATCTAGCAGGAGTAGGTCTTTACCCTCCAGGGGGCCGAACCTGGGTAAAACCCTGTGTCTCCGCCCTCATCTCGCACCGCAGATGGTTGTCCGCCCTTGCCCCTCGTTCTACTACTCGCTGCCGATTGCAGCATCTGCCGTGACCATTCCCACGACATTGGCAATGGTGCTGAACTCCATTATCTTGTAACATGCTTCATCAACGAGCCCTTGTTGATGCCATGCAAAGTACAAACTATGGTCTTCATTGTCATTCCATTTAGGTTATCTCTTTTTCTTTATCATGGAGCTACTAATTTAAAATGAAAATCTAGTAAACAGCATATTGGTATATGTTCTTCTACCACAATCACACGAAGAAAATTGGATGGAATTTCACCTTGTTGGCATTGTGCCGAACAGAGTGGATGTGCCCTTGGGGTTCAGAGAGTAAGGATCCATGGCTGGTGCGGGTGTGATCACACTGACGACAAGCTCGGATTCTGGAGGAGGACAACAGGACCGAAATCTTGTCTCGGTGTCGTTCCATGGGTGCGATCATGCCATGGGTCGAGCTCCAGTTTGGGAGGAGGAGGGCGTGGCCGATCAGGTTCGGTCTGGTGCCAGATCTCGCTGCTGAAGGAATTCCCTCCCAGATCCACGCCATGGTGACGACCACAGATCGCCCCTTTGGGGAAGAATAAGACCGCGTCAAAAAGACCGTTTGAACATGAGGGCGCCAATGCTGCAAGTCTACATGGCAGCCAGGATGGCAGCGACTTAACGGTCAAAACTGAAAGGAGGGGCCCAATTTGACAGGCGTTAGCGAGTTTTCTCGTGTTCAAACATTTTGTTGAATTCGTGCCGAAAAATACCCTCTGAACATTTGGCATGCCAACTCTAAGTATCGTGATCCAATACCGATGAAGTCGGGCCCCGCGTTGCCTTGGCGCTTCAACTTTCGAGCTGCATGTTACAATTCTCTTTCAGGACGTAGGTATCTTGAACAAAGGGTGTTGGCACGCTCCATCGTCTAGCAAGAGTGAAGTGCGGCCTCGTCCCAGAGAATTAATCTCCTTCATTAGCCACCTAGAACGCGGCTTAGGATTCCCCACCTCTATTTTCTTTAGGTGATTTCTTTACTTCTATCAGATCAAACTATTCGACCTCGGGCCGCATAGCGTCGAGAAGCTGGCAGTATTTATCGCCTTCTGTGAATGCTACCTCGGATGCCGCCCATACTTCCCGCTATGGATTGACCTCTTTAATCGCCAGGCCAATCATGAAGGTAAAGGAGGTCCTCTGCTTGCAGCGGGCGGCCTCACCTTCCAGGTGAAGTACGGTGCCAAATTCTTCAAAGTGATGTTGTCGAAGAAAGCGGCGAGCGAGTGGAAGAGGTTTTGGTTCTACGCCAAGGAAGTTACCCCAGCCAGAGAAGTGGCGATTCCCGAGTATTCCTTGGAACAGAGCATCCCCCTCTGTCTATCGGTGAAGAAGCTCCCGCGAGCACAAAGGGCGACTTTGGCGGATATGTGCGCTCGGATGGCCAAGCTTGAAGAGGCAGGTTCGAAAACAATCAACATGTTTAACTGCTGGCTCAGGCGGCGACTGGTGTCGTTAGCAACCCGAGCCCACTGGATGTACGAGTATAGCAGCCCGTCCGTCTCTACCCGAACAAGCCAAGACCAATGGGCCGCGGAGCATTACGCCTCAGCTCTAAAGAAGATCATGGACGCGCCCTTTACCGACCTCCATGAGGGGCTTACTCCGTATAGTCCGAACAAAATACCACCCCCAAGGTAATGTTTTCCCTTGGATTTAACTCCATCCTGCTATGATAGAATCAATGAATTATTTTTCCTTTGCAGACATTCCAGTCATTAGAAGACTCGCTGCCTCTGCTCGATGAAGAGGTACCATAAGAACTCCTTGACGATGGAGGAAATGAATCCTCCAAAGAGGAGGTGGAAGCCGGAAGCTGAGGAGGGGCCTGAGACAGCATCGGAAAGTCGAAAGATGCGTGGCTACCTATGTCGCGAAGCGGAGGCGAGTCGCAGTCTGGAGGAATCCGATGGCGACTTGGACATTATTGGCGGTGAGAGTTCAAAGAGGGTTCCTACCCCAACCAAGATCCGTCCTCAGCCTAGCCCTGCCAAAGTGTCCCAATTGCTCATACTGAAGCCTGTCGAGCCAGCTCATGCTGGCACCGCGCTTTGGGCTATCCCAGGTAATTTGTTTCTTCTCCACGCAATCGTTTTGGCCTATGTATGGCTGAAATTATTTCATCCAATCTTACACCGGTGCTTCTTTCTAGGAGAAACGTGAAGAAGTACAAGTGGACGACTGTGACAAAGGCACTTGTGAACCTTAAAGAGGGCAAAGGCGAGGATGTTAGGGAGCTGGAGGAAATGGGGTCCGACGACCTTGTCTCTGGAACAATGAAGCGGAAGAAGGGTGACTCAGAAGTGGCGCAAGGTGCCAAGGATGCCCGAGCTACCAGTCCCTCCAAGGGAAAAGTAGTGCAAGAGGAGGAAGACGACCCGATGAAGGAGGTTCCGGCTAAAGGTGATACGGTTACCGAAGGAGCACCGACGGTGGAAGTCGCCAAGTCTTCGGCGAGTGCAGTGATGCAATCGCCAGTAGTAGACAGAGTGATCGATGGGAAAACCGGCGTGGTGGCACACCGAACTGGCGGCATGCTGCTGCCTGTGGCATTGATGGGGTCAGCCGAACTGCATCAGCTACTAGGCGAAACCCTCCAGGTATGTCCAATCCTCGAGAGTTTAGTCGCTAAAATTTAGCAACTGGAGTCTTTTATAGATCAGTTTCCAGTCCCCGAGGACATAGGCGCTAGGGTGTAGTGAGTAGAGACTTTGAAACTTTGGTCTCCAGTTCCCGAGAATCTAGTTGCTAGGGTGTAGCGACTAGAGACTTTGAAACTTTGGTCTCCAGTCCCCGAGGATCTAGTTGCTAGGGTGTAGCGACTAGAGACTTTGCTAATGTTCTTATCGTTTCTATAGCATGAGTCTATTGACCGGCGAGCGGAGTTAGAGCGGGTGGAACGAGATTTAAAGATCTCCCGCCAGGTGGTCCGCCAACTCTAGGATACTACTGGTGAGTTTTTTGTATTTGATTGAAGGTGAACCCGCTTCTGATTTTGATAGTGGAGTGTCTTGGTGAAGCTAACCATGCCTCGGCGATTGCTAAATCCCATGAGGGGTTTCTTCTCATGGCTGAACTAGAGTCTACAACATCCTTGGCGGCTGTGGCAGAGGGAAAGCTCAAAGAGCTGGCTGCCAAGCTTCAGGCGAGAAAGGTTTCTCTTGCTCAATTGGAAGAAAAGGTGAAGAGCATTGCTTCCATAGCGGAGGCCAGCCGTAAAGCCTCTGCACTGGAGATCGCCTATTTTCGGTCCCAACATTCTTCACTGGAGAGTGTCGTTATCGCTAATTGCCGCAAGCTTCTAGGTGAGATATTTCCCCTGTAGGAGTTTGGACTGTAGGTTGTAAGTCCCGAGCATCTATTGGTCTGACACCAGATTTATGCTTTTGCAGGTATCATTGGGTGCCATGACCCATCGGTCTATGTAACATCCCAAAAATCATGATTTCAAAGTTTGCATCTCATCCATGCATTCATAATCATTTTAGGATCATTTTCAATGTCATTTCAAAACAGAAACATTTGAATGTCTATTATTTTAAGTAAGCAAGGCACTGGCCCAATGCTACTCTCTAGTTTGAGATTTATCGTTTTAAACCAAAGATATTTGATCCTAAGTTTGTTTGATAATTTCCAAAGATTGGACAAAGTTTTCAAAACAAAGAATGAATTTAAAACCACTTTTATACCTTTATTAAATAATGGTAAAGGCACTGTTTTCTTTTAAAATTCCAAAGGACCAAAGTAAGTTTGAGTGAACAACAGTGCTAAATGCTCAATTAAGAGCTGGATCCATCCTACAAAAATTCAGAACAAATTTGAATTCATTTTGGTTTGAAAATCATTTGAAAATGTTTTCAGAAAATCGAATTAGAAATAGAAAAACATAAAAGAAAGTGGAAAAGGCCAGCACTGCCATTTTGGCCCAGTACAGGAACCAGCCCACTAAGCCCACCCGGGCCAGTTCCCTCTACTCTCACATGCATCGAACCAACCCCGCAGCCACTGACGCAGTCACCGCTCCGCCGTTACCACCGCGCAGTGACGCCACGTTTAAAACTTGCTTAAATCCCATTGAATCAGTGCATAATGCTCGCCCCCGCTCCGGCTACAAAACCCCCTCTCCTCTCCGCATCTTTCCCCTCACTTCCCTCGCTCATTCCACCACCAGGCTGCCCACATTCGAGATCAAACCACCGCGGTACCGACGACCTCCGATGGGAGATTACGGTGAGCTCCGACCGCCCCTCTACCTCTGGTTCAAACAAGCATGACTGGCATGATCTTGCGCGTCTCCTAATGCCATTTGTTTGCCCTCTCGTGACCCAGGTCGCCATCCCCGTTCACACCCACAAACGTCAGAACCGTCGCTCGAATCCGACGAGCGATTGAAGTAAAACCCGACCGCCCCTTGTCTTCTCCTTGACCCAGTAGTGTTCGCCGTAACCTTGCGCACCTCCTGATACACCTGGTTTGTGCTAGGGTGATCCAGAGCGTCGCCTACGTCTTCGTCACCGTGCACCCGCGCTATCCTCAACTCCGACAAGCTCCTACGACCACAACAGCTCGCCCTTGTCCACGCCAGCAGCACGTTGAGATTCCTCGTGTTCTTGCGAGTCTGGTAAGCCACACCAGAACCCCCAGCCCCTCCTGTATTCGCCGGTCGCGTCGCCAGTAGCGCCGCCGCCGCCAGCATCCATTTGCGCCGCCCATCTTTGGTCGCATGCTTGGCAACCGTTGGATCTAGATCTAGCGCATAGGATTAGATCACTTATCGAAGGGGTACGGATAGATCTGGCCCGTGCGATTTCATTTAGATTGTGCGGCCCACGTTGATCGATCCGGCCGAATCGGTACGAGCCAATCAGAACACGCCGCGTGTCTGTGTTTTAAATTTAAAATCTAGAAATAGATCTATTAGTTGTTCAAACTTGTAAAATTAATAACTTTTGATCCACACGTTCAAATTTTGTAAATTTTATATCATTGGAATCAGGTGAAAGAATTCTATCCAACCATGTAATTTCTTTAATGATTTGCTTCTGTAAAATTGGTTATTTTTGCAGAGACATTTATAGGCTTATTTTGAGTATAGAAATTATTTGAAAAATGATTTAAAGACTAAATAAAGTTTATTTAGTGTATATTTGTCTTGTTTGTGATTCAGTACTGTATACTTGTCTTGTTTGATTTAGAAAAAAATCATCACATGGCATTTGCATGCATTCATATATTTTTGCTTGTATATTTTGATATGTGATTTTGGTGCTATCATTTTATGTGTATATTTTGGTGCTAGTAGTGATTGAGGTTGTGAATATTGTTGTTACTCCCCAAACTACCAAGGCAAGTGGTGCTTCATATTTATGTCCCAATATTTTTTCCTATGCATTAGAAATATTTTGTATAGGTCTTGAATGAATATTTTGCTAAGTATCTATATGCTATGCTTGGGAAATCCTAGTAGTTTTAGAAATGTTAGAATTTCCTCTAAGTTAAGATACTAGTTATTTCCATGCTTAGCCTAGCTAATAGCAACCAAGGGTGGAATATAATCATGCTATGGAAAATATTGTTAAGTCTTTGACTTATGTTTTTGCTTAATAAAACAACTAAGTGAATGAAACACCTGGGTGGAATGGATAGAATGGTTTGTGTTGAGTGGTTACACAAGGCCCATTTCTATGGTTTACCTTTTGTATCTCACTTGTGGAAAGCCACCTAGGAACAAAGGGATTTGAGATGCCAAGTGTTAAGAAGCTTCTAGTACAGCCACATGGAATTATGGGCTCTGCCTGGATCATATAGGTTGCAATAACTTAGCCAAATGGACGTTGGTGGTAGGGGATTGATAGGTTTGGAGCGCGTCCATTTTGGTCTAAGGGAAGGGATCTGAAAGGTCCTGTCTTGGTGAAAATCAAGTCTTGTGGGGAAGTGCACAGCCTCTATAGATGGAAGAACCTAAGTACTTAGCCATGTCCCTGGTATTGGACAATTTGAGCATCAAGACATGGAATCTATCAAGAATATCCTCATCCCAATTTTCTAAGTTAAAACTTGTGGTTGAACAAGGGTGAAGGTTCACCAATTTCTATTGGTGGTTCCTCAGGAAAGTTTTGTCAAAGAAAAACTTAGTGTTTTCAACTGATAGGTAAAATCTATTTTGAGCAAAGCAAGCCTAAGATACACTTAGCCAAATTCATGTAGTAACTAGATGTTAATATTCTACTAAGGTATCACTTGCCAATACTATTCCAATGTATTGACCCACTATGGTTGTAACTTGTGATGTTGTAGGTGACTCTGATGATGATTAGGGGTTATGAGTCTACACTCAACATGCTTGCCTGTGGCACATGAAGATGAAGACTTCTATTTTATATTGTTAAGTTGAACTCTTGTACTAGCCTATGGCTATGGATTTGTAAAAGACTGTTATCTCTGGAATGACGTTGTAATAATGACCTTTGTTTCTGTGTACTTCATCTTAAACTGTGGATGCTAGAAATTAATCCAGGGACTAGCATTGCAATCACAGGGATCCTTACCTTTATAAGGGTGGGATCTTACAGATGGTATCAGAGCACTCTGTTGCCTGTACGATTATGACCCTGGGATTGGATTAGAAACCACTAAGGAAAAAAATTCAACAATTTCCACACTTGTATTTTTCATCTCGTAAACTTTTCTAATCTTCTTTCTCATCTCTATTTGTAAAAGAACTCCATCAACGAAGCTGTGAGGAAGGGACCACTCATGACCATGACCTTGGAGTGTGAGATAGAATTTCCCAAGGCCCTCAAAGACCTCACGGTTTCCATGGGGATACATGGTGCAGCTGTGTACAAAGGATTCCCCGTGATGGATGAAGGAGTAGAGTATTGGTGGGTGAAACTCCACTTGTACAAAAACAAGGAAGACAACCACAAGGAATCAGGATTCTGCATGGTCACCAACTCAGTAATGCACACCACATTCTTTGACTCTGCAAGAGATGAAGCTTGGAAGGCCATCAAGGAGCTTGGTGATAGACTCAAGTGCAGAATGCTTAACACCCAAAATGACCTTAGGGAAGAAAAGAAGCATACCCAATATTTAGAGACTACCAACCAACAACTAAGGGGAGACATCATAGACTTAATTTGGGAATCTTGTGAATAAGATAGACATATGGCTACTAAGGATGCTTTGATAGCTATTTTGTCTAGTGAGTGAGAGTTGTAACGTACTTCGTTAGTTGGACCACCACACTTATCGTTTTTATTTCCAAAAATCCGTCTAAGTTATGTTGAACCTTTGATGATTGTAATGGATTTGTGTATGCCATGACTTGTGTGTTTGCTATAAAAGATATGCTTGTGATACTTGTCTTGTGATTTTTCTCTATTGATGTTGATTCTAAATTTTCTCTATCTTATAAAAATAGATGCCTGATGTTATTCTCAACACGGCCGAAGATTTCAAGGGAACTCGTTTTGGCCCTCGTCTTATTGAACTCACTAGCGTCCTCAACCTTCCGCTCCCTAGCATCATGATGCTTCCCCTCACCAAGTTTGAGAGGAAGGACCTTTGGGGCTTCAGAGTCACTCAGCCCGGACGCCAGACAGAGCCGACCACGGAGACCATCACCTTCAAGTTGATGCATGACGACAAGGAGAAGGGCTTGGATATAGTTATGCAGGAGTTACTTGGGAGTTTGGTAGGGAGACACTCCAGAGATCTTAGAGGTATTTACTTTCACCCCTTCGGGAGACGCGACGAGGAGGGTGAGGCTATTGAGTTCGAGGATGTGCTAGAGAGACGGTGGAGCCGATTCGTCCGTACCTTCAGGACCTAGAGGTTCTTATTACGCACCTAGATACTGATAGGACCAACGTCATGCTTAGCAATGACGAGCTCCAGGTGCAGCTTTGTGAGAAGGACAAGCTCTTCGCGGAGCAAGACGAGATAGTCAAGGAAATGGAGGCCAAGTTTGAGAGCCAGGACAGGAAATTCAAGAGCCAAGAGAAGAGAGTCCAAGACCGAAACAAGAAGATTCGGGATATGAAGGAAGAGCTGGAGGCCAAGGACTTCGAGCTTGAGCACCAGCAGGGTGTGATTGATAGACTTTGCTCACAGAAGAGGGCTCTTAGGGCCAAGATAGAGGCCTTGACTACCAATGTCGAGGAATATAAGACCGCTATGGAGAATGCAGGTCTTACACTTATGGATGAGGAGGTTGATGCAGAGGAGTAGTGATGACTACTCATTTATCTTTAATTTTCCATGCTTATGATTATTGAGTCGCAATGACCATCCAACATGTGGGTGGCTTGCTATGGTGTGTTTACTTTTTCAAACTTGTTGTTTATGTCGTTGAACCTTATGATTATTTTGATGCTTGTTTGGGTGATTGTCTATGTAATGTATTGTGCATGTTAAGCATCTATGGGTATCTCATTCTTATCCTTATGAAAACCACAGATGCCTCCTCGACGTGCCAACCCTAACCCAAACAACAACAATGTCACCCCCGAGATGCAGCAGATGATGACAGCACATGCATAGCTGATGCGGATGATGACAACTTTTATGCAGAATCAGAATAACAACAATAACAATAACAATAACAACAACAACAATCAGAACAATCCACCAGGATTTGACATGCTCACCAGATTCCTAAGACTGAGGCCTGCAAAGTTCTCAAGAACTACTGATCCCCTGGTGGCCAATGATTGGCTACGTTCAGTGAACAAGGATTTGGTAACTGTCGGCTGCACCGACGCGGAGAAGGTCAGGTTTGCAGCATATCTGTTGGAAGGACCAGAAGCTACTTGGTGGGATAACTTCCAGATCACCACTCCCATTGAGGATGTGACATGGGCTATCTTTGAAGATGATTTCCGTACAACTCACATCTCATCCAGGGTGATGAGTTTGAAGAAGAAGGAGTTCCATAACCTGAAACAACGTCACCGCAGCGTGGCTGAATATATTGAGGAGTTCAACAATCTGGCGCGTTATGCGTCGGATGAAGTTGATACCGATGCCAAGAGGAAGGAGAAATTCCATGAAGTACTGAGCGATGAACTGAATCCGCAGCTATCTGTTGCCTATGTCCCAACCTACCAATCACTTTGTGACAAGGCTACCATCTTGGAGAACAAGATGAAACAAGTTGAAAGCAGAAAGAGGAAGCACAGCTGTGACAAGCATAGCTCGGGATCGTCTCACAAGCGCTCACATCATGATGGTAGTGGGAGTTCTGGATCCTACAAACATGGAAAGTACAACAGCCACCACAACCAAAACCGCCATCATGACAACAAGCATCACCGTAGTCATGATAATGACAAGTACAAAAACCACAAGAATGGATACAAGAGGCACCACAATGGAAGTGGAAGTGGTAGTGGAAGCCAGCCTGCCAAGAAGGATCTCAGTCAGGTTGAATACTTCAAGTGTAAGAAGATGGGGCATTATGCAAATGAGTGCCCAGAAAAGAAAGTTGAAGGTGCCAACAAGCCCAACCCTTTCTAGAAGGGACAGGTGAACCACATCAATGTGGAAGAGATCTATGAGGAACCTGATGTTGTGGCTGGTAAGTTCAAACTCAATTCTATTCCAGCACTTGTTCTTTTTGATACTGGTGCATCACATTCATTTATATCAAAAGCATTTGTTGATAGAAATGGGTTTCCAACTGAAAATATTGTGTGTCCAATAAAAGTAAGTTCTCCCGGTGGAGATATGATAGTAAGTCTTGGATGCCGTGATCTAGTGATAGAATTTGGGAAGCATAAGTTTCCATTGAGTCTGATAATCCTAGATTCCCAAGGACTGGATGTAGTTTTGGGAATGGACTGGATGACCAAGTATGAAGGAGTACTAGATTGTTCCAATCATACTGTCGCACTCACAACCCCGGAAAAGAAACGGATAAGATTCAAGTCTAACTTTGAATCAAAAGGGAGTAAGCTAAATTCTCTTAAGGGGGTTAGCATAGACAGTGTGCCAATTGTGAGTGAATATCCGGATGTGTTTCCAGAAGAATTGCCGGGAATGCCACCAGATAGAGATATGAAATTTCTGATTGACTTGCTGCCAGGATAAGGACCAATAGCAAAGAGACCTTACAAGATGTCAGTTGATGAGTTGAAAGAACTCAAGAAACAACTTGGAGAACAGTTGCAGAAAGGATTTATTCAACCAAGTTCTTCATCCTGGGGAGCACCAGTCTTGTTTGTGGAAAAGAAAGATAGAAGTCAAAGGTTATGCATTGATTATCGTTCACTCAATGAGGTGACTATCAAGAACAAATATCCTTTGCCTAGAATCAATGACTTGTTTGACCAGCTAGAAGGAGCATGTGGGTTCTCAAAGATTGATCTCCGGTCAGGTTATTTTCAGCTTAAGATAAGAGAGCAAGACATACCTAAGACAGATTTCACCACTAGGTATGGATTGTATGAGTATACAGTGATGCCATTTGGTTTGACCAATGCACCAGCTTACTTCATGAATATGATGAACAAGGTGTTCATGGAGTTCCTTGACAAGTTTGTTGTCGTTTTCAACGATGACATTTTGATCTACTCCAACAGCAAAAAAGAGCATGAAGGACATTTGTGTTTGATACTTGAGAAGCTTAGAGAGCATAAGATGTATGCCAAATTCAGCAAGTGTGAATTCTGGTTGAATGAAGATGGATTTCTTGGACATGTTGTGTCAGGAGATGGTGTAGCAGTTGATCCTGCAAAAGTGCCAGCTGTAACTGAATGGGAATCTCCTAAGTGAGTAAAGGAAGTTTGTAGTTTCCCTGGCTTGGCAGGATACTACAGAAAATTCATTGAGAATTTCTCCAAGGTAGCTAAGCCAATGACGGAGTTACTAAAGAAAGACAAGAAATTTGCTTGGACTGAAGGATGTGAACTCAGTTTCCAAGAATTGAAGAAGAGACTAGTGACAGCACCAGTCCTATGCCTGCCTGATTTGGAGAAGGATGTCCAAGTGTATTGTGATGCATCTCATCATGGATTAGGTGCAGTTCTAATGCAGGAAGGGAAAGTTGTGGCTTATGCCTCGAGACAACTCAAAACTCATGAGGTAAATTACCCTACTCATGATTTCGAGTTAGCCTCTGTTGTCCATGCACTCATAACATGGAGACATTATCTTTTGGGAAAGCGATGTGAAGTGTTCACAGATCACAAAAGTTTGAAGTATATCTTCACTCAGAAACAAATCAACATGAGACAAAGAAGATGGCTAGAACTCATCAAGGACTATGACTTGAGTTTGCAATACCACCCCGGTAAAGCAAATGTTGTAGCGGATGCACTAAGCCGTAAGGTATTTGTGAATGGCCTTACTAAGGGAGAGTTGCCAGATGATTTGTGTGCCCAATTTAGAGACCTCAGATTGGAGATTGTGCCTGAAGGACATCTCATGTCATTGGATGTTCAACCCACCTTGTTGGACAAGATCAAGGAAGCCCAAAAGACGGACAAGGAAATCGAAGAGATTAAGGAAAATATTGGCAAGGGAAAATCCAAAGGATTCCATGAAGATGAACATGGTACTTTATGGTATGGTAAACATATCTGCGTTCCGCAAGATCCGGAGCTTCGGAAACTGATTTTACAAGAAGCACACAACTCACCATATTCCATTCATCCGGGTAACACAAAAATGTAGATGGATATGAAGGAGAGATTTTGTTGGAATAATCTCAAGAAAGACATCGCCGAACATATTGCTTTGTGTGATGTATGTAGTAGAGTCAAAGCGGAACGTCAGAAACCGGAAGGATTACTACAACCACTACCTATTCCTGATTGGAAGTGGGACAAGATTGGCATGGATTTCATTACTGGATTGCCAAGGACCATGTTAGGATATGATTCTATTTGGGTAGTAGTGGATCGCCTAACTAAAGTGGCTCATTTCATACCCGTGAAAACAACCTATACAAGTGCTAAGTTATCCAAGATCTATATGAATAGGACCGTGTGTCTGCATGGAGTACCCAAGAGTATTGTCTCAAATAGGGGAACTCAATTCACTTCTCATGTATGGAGGCAACTGCATGAGTCATTGGGAACAAGATTTGAATTCAGTACTTCTTTTCACCCCCAGAATGATGGACAGACAGAAAGGACCAACCAGATTTTAGAAGATATGTTGAGGGCATGTGCCCTAGACTATGGAGCTAGTTGGGATGAAAGTCTGCCTTACGCAGAATTCTCTTACAATAATAGCTATTAAGCCAGTATTGAGATGGCACCGTTTGAGTTTCTCTATGGGAGAAAGTGTACTACCCCATTGCTATGGAATGGTGTGGGAGAAAGAAATTTGTTCGGACCAGAACTAATCAAGGAGGCTGAAGAGAAAGTCAAGCTAGTAAAGGACAGATTGAAGATAGCATAGTCCCGACAGAAGAGCTAGGCAGATCCTAAGCATAGAGAAGTCACCTATGAAGTGGGTGATAGATCTTATCTTAGAATGTCCCACTTCGTGGAGTGAAGAGATTCGGAGTCAAAGGAAAATTGGCCCCAAGATATGTTGGACCATTCAAGATTCTGAGTCGTAAAGGAGAAGTAGCTTATGAGATTGAATTGCCGGAATCATTGTCTGCCGTTCACAATGTGTTTCATGTGAGTCAGCTAAAGAAATGCCATCCAGAGATGGAAGAGACTTCTTTAAAGGATACTATACCTTTTGAGGAGGTCCAATTGGAAAGTGATCTCACCTATGAGAGTAAATTGCAGGAAGCTACCACATTTCGGGTTGTTAGAACGAGTCAGTACCAACATTCTTAATTTTTGTTTGTTAGTACCATTTTTCGGCCAGCCCATTGCGAATCACGCTGATCCCTGTCTGATCCCATTTTTGACAGCGAGGCCCCACTGTCAGGGTCCACGTGGACAAACGGCCGTTGCCGCGCCGTTTGGACCGACCGCGTCAGACATTGTAACATCCCAGATTCTATATTAGGATGTTATTAGTTCCATGCATCATCCTTGCATCATTGCATTCTACAGATAATTTTTTTACAACAAGTCCTAAACACCTAAACCTAGCAAAACCCTAGTAGTGTTTTGCCATTTGTAAGCATTATTATAGTGGTCAAGTTTGACCCTTCTAAAAACCTTGTAAAACATTAAACTATGTCCCTATGTTGACCACCTTAATTTTATAAAAATTTAGAAACAATTTTCTTCAAGATTGGACTTAGTTTGCAAAAGTTATTTAGGTTTACTAAAACAGAAAAAGGAAAAATGTTAAAAGGGAAAAAAAGGGCAGCAGCTAATCTAGCTGGGCCGGCTCGCCAGCACACCCCACCCCCCAGCGCCCGCGCAGCAGCAAACACGCCAGCGCTCGCCAGCCCACTTTCTCCTCCACCTCAGACACGCGGGACCCACCCGTCATCACCTTCCTTCCCACGGAAACCGCGTGCCGCCGTGAGATGGTCGGACTCCGACCTATTCGGAGAGGAGTCCGTGTCCCCGACGCCAAGACTCCCATCTATTTAAACCCTACCACCCTCGGCTCGCCCCGCTCGATTTCCTTCTTGCAAAAAACCCTAGCCGTCGTCGAATCGCACCGCCGCCGTTGGGTCAACCTCGCCGAAGATGGTTCGAAGCCCCTCCCTTGCTCCTTCCTCTCTCTGGAGATTCCCCATCCACCACTGATTCTAGCCGCGTGCTTTTCCCCTTCTCTCTCGCAGGAACTCGCCCGTGATTGCACGCCGGAGCATCGCCAGAGACGGAGGAGATCAGAAGGACGCCGCTGACATCCGAGGAAGCAAGGGGAGACGACGAGGACGCAAGCGTGACCGCGAGAGCCAGGCAAACCTCGTCGACCTCGCCGCTGTTCCAGGGAACCGCCGGAGCACCGCCACTCGTCGACCACTGACGCCGCCGCCGCTCGCCACCATCATCGCCACCGCCTGTAAGCCGCGCTGCCCCTAACCGTTCGATCTTCCATCTGTGGCAAGGATTAGAAGGAGACCCGAAGGGGTACGCGCCTATCACACGCCGCAGTAAGCAGCCGTCGTCGCTGCCGCCGCCTCGTCGCCAGCTGGCCCATCCAGAAGCCGCCACTTGGCGCGTTCTGAGTTAGGGTCAGGCTAGATTGTTTTAATTTTTGCAGATTAAGTATAATATTGCGAAAATCATAGAAAAATAACTACTTGGCCAATTTTAGCTTATGATATACCGTTGGATTCCTAATTTTGAGTAGAATCCAAATCTGCAATAATATCCCAGGTTCACAGTAAGGTTTTAGGTGTAGATTTTAATAATTAAATTAGAGTGTTTATTCTATAGAAAAATAATTAAAATTCTATTTTAATTGATTCTTGTTGCTATAACTTTGTTTCCACAATACCTACTGATCCAACTCATTAAACTTTGCTTAGGATCATTAGATCTAGCTTGGGGCTAATTAGATGGTTTGATCTCCTTTAAAACCTAGGAATTGTTTTAGTGATTCAATTAGATCTAAATCTATGGGAAATCAATTCTAGTGACACCCTTACACTATCACAACCCAAACTTGCTACCTTGGTCAATTTAGAAGAACCAACCTTGCATAAAATACCATGTGCATGCATGCATGTTTACCTCTGTGATATGTTTTCAGCAAGTTGTGATCAGATCTATGTTTGTGATTCGTTAGATTGTTCAGAGTGTGCTAAGGAGTGCTATTGTGTAGAGTGCTGCTCGGATCAAGGCAAGTTACACCACTTGTTCATAACTTTTGTCCCAGTTTTGATTCTATGCATGTGATCTTCAAAATTCTGTAGTATGCATGTGTAGGGTGTTCTAGTAGAATTTTTCCTTAGTATTATTTTGCAAGTGCGATGATTTTGTAGTATGCCATGAGTAGCTCTATACTTAGGATTTACCTTCCTAATAGGTTACCCCTATTTTTGCTAAGTAATGCTTGCTATGCTATATATACAAAGTACCATTGGGGGGTTCGAAAGACAAAGAATTTTCCTAAGTATAAAGGCTCTCTAGAGCAAACTTTTCTTCTCAAATCCACTTCAAAATAAAACTAAGTTTTCTTCTGGGCGGAATGGTTGTCGAGTCAACGAGTGAGATTTTTGTGGAGGACGGCCGCCCAGGAATCAAAGAAGTCTGCCATGTTTCAGAATTCAGAAGCTTCTAGTGCAACCACAATACATTATGGGCTTTGTCTTGGCCTAGTACTTAGTGGGAAACCTCACCTGGGTACAAACATTTGGAGGTTCTTGGCACGGTTGGATCCAGAAGGTAGAGGGGCTACTAAGGGAAAACCTCGCCATGGTCTCGTCTGTAAAAGGACTTGATCGTGGATTGTGGGTAAAGTGCACAAACTCTCGAGAGTATTGCAATCTGATCGATCAGCCGTGTTCACAGAAATAGAACAACATTGAGCATCTGAAGGATGGAGCCTCTGAAGGATCTTCCTCTCTCTTTTCTAAAACAAAGTTTTGAAACCCCATGGGGTGCGTAATATCGCTAATGGGTGGTGGGAACTTGGTGTGTAATATCCAAGTGACGCTTGGTGCGTAATATCCAAGTGTTTGGTTGTTTGGACACTTGGTGCGTAATATCCTCGTGTGCCACTCGACCTTATTTTATCTAAGCAAATGTTTACAAAGTAGGACAATCCTCTCTTCTTCTCTCTACTTAAGAAAACTAGCTTCGAGCAAATGAACTCTACAGCCTATACCAGCCTTGCATGTAGAGATAGTCTTTTCTCTCCTTGGTGTAATTTGCCAATACATTCAAAGTATTGACCCAACTTGTTGGCTGCACGTCTTATGTGCAGAATCCGAAGATTGAAAGGTGCGAGGGATCGCGGGTCTACACTCGACAAGCCTGGGGCGTTGATGGACTCATGCTGCTTTTATGTTTCCGCTGTTATTTGAGCTAGCATAATGCTAAGCAATTTTTGTAATAAATTCATACTCTGGATTCTCCGTGTAATAAAGACTTTGTGTTTTACATGATATTTCATCGACTGTGAGTGCTATCTATTGATCCAGGGACTAGCATGTTAATCACAGGGACTTAGGATCCTTACCGATCCGAGGTCACTACAGACACACCCTGGTCCATCTCGCTCGGTCGCACAGACAGCCAATCCCAGCTCGCTCTCACTCGTACTCCACTTGTTCTTGTCACTGCCGCCGCGCAACTCTATTGCCGCCGCCACCACCATTGGGCCGTTGCTGCCGTCCGAGGCCGCTAGCCGTCGCCAGCATGCCTAGCTGGGACGATAGGGAGAGTTCTAGCTCGGACATTCTGGGGGTAAGCTCTAGGGTTAGGGTTGATTTTTGTCGATTTAGGAATTGTTCACCCCTCCCCATTTACCTAATTTGTCTTTGAAATTTCTGCTTCACTAGGACCTGACGGACCTAGATTATGCTCCTGCATATGTTGAGGATCCCAATTTCAGCGGCATAGCCCCGGATTGCGCCCTGGTTTGTCGCAACCACAAGATGGCACCGCAGCAGTGGCTTTTGAAGGGAGCAACACTGGCCATAGATTTTATCTGTGCCCGGTGGAAAATGTGAGTTCTATTCCCAATTACAACAGTTTTAGTTGCTTTGCTCACTGTCTAGGTCTAGTTGATCTGCCTAGATGCTTTGCTCACTGCCTAGTTCATCTTTCTAGGGGCTTTGCTCAATGCCTAGTTTCTCTACCTAGTTGAACCATAGTTGCTAATTTCAATAGATTTTATCTATGTTGAATCCTAGTTGCTAGTTGCTCTTATATGAAATTGTAAACAGAACCTTCTTACATATATGGTTTTATTTATTTGTAAACAGAATCCTAGTTGTTAGTGTAATCCATCTCATATGGTTTTATTTATTTGTAATAGCAAGTTTTGAACTGTGGGTTTGTTTCATGGAAAGATGAAGAGTGGCCAGAGCATTTGAGCAATGAAATAGTTAGTTTGTGGGCTATGTACCATGAAAGTAATGATGCCAGAATAGATGAGAAGGTGGAAAATGGTAAGGTGCTTGCTCTGCTTGCTGAAGAAAAATCCAAGATAGAGAAGAAGCATGCCACCCTGCTTGCTGATGTCAAAAAATATATGGATAACACTGAGAAGAAGGCCATGGTGGATAATTTGGCTAACATGAATGCTGAGAAGAATGGTGAGAAGAAGGCAGAGAAGGAGGTGATGGAAGAAAGTGAGAGTGAGATGAATTTGCTGAAGAAAGAAGTTGAGAATTTAAAGACTGAAGCTAGCATGCTGAAACAGATTCAGATTACACAAGCTAATGTGCTTAGGGTTAGGCAGAAGGAATGGGAGGAAGAAAAGCAGGCTATGAAGGCAGAAAAGGAGGCTATGAAGGCATAAAAGGAGGCTCTGCAGGAACAAAAAGATGTTCTCAAGGCAGAAAATAAAAAGCTAGAGTATTTGCTTTTTGATCTTTTTAAAGCAAATACTGACAACAAGGAGAAACTGAAGAAGATTGCTGCAATCTTTGCTGAGTGAGATGAAGAAAAAGCTGGAGTATCTTGTCGCATCCCAATTGTCTAACAATTGTAATGCTACTTGGTCTAGTAATATAATGGCTACTTCAAATATATAATTGTTGCATCATCATTATATCATGCTCATGTCATCATGCCACCTTGCATTTGAGCATCATATAAAACCCTTTTTGATTTGGTTCTTATCTCATATGCATTATTAATTGTATTTGCCTCTTGATATTGTATTTGGTTATTGATATATTGTTTAATGCCCAAGTTGAGTTGGGGGCATATCTCTTATTAACTCCACCACCTTTTCTTCACCACCTTATAAATTCCACCATCCAACTAAATATGAGCTTTGCATTTTATTTGAGTTTACCTCTAGCTCATGTGGGTTGGGATGGATCCAATTCTTGTCCACATGCTCTCATCTTAGCATCATGTTGTTTTCACATCATTGATATATGAGAGCCACATGGCCACCTTTGCATGCCTTGTGAGTGGGACCCTTTCTCCTAGCTTCCATTTGGATTGTTATGGATTTATGCTCATGTGGGAATATTTTGTGACTAATAATCATCTAGTGGAATATACACACTAGCAAGTCCCAAACATAATCAAATGTGATCATATCCATCTACTCCACTTGGAGCTTTCTCTTAATTCTTTTTGCTTGGCCTTTATTCCAATTTTGGGAATGCAAACTAGTAATGCCATGCAACAATCTTGTTTTCACAAAAACAAGCATGGCATTAATTAATTTTGCATGGGCCATGCAAGTGCCACCTTTTCTAGTTTTTGGTTTCCATTTGTTCTTGGAGTGGATCATCTCTATCTCTATCTCTTCTTTTGGCTTGGTCTATTTTGATCTTGCTTAAACCCTAGTTTCAAACCTCTCCATCTCCTCTAATCTAAACCATACTCCATCTCTTCTTTTCTTTCTTTTGTCAACACTTTGTGATAGAACAAATCCTCTCCCCTCTCCATCTCTCCTATCCTTGCATGGTGTTGGTCACCTCATGCCAAGACCCTACCACCCTAATCACCTACCCATCATCACCATACCCCCTCTCCTAAACCCTAATCTATACCTAATACAAACCAAACCCTAAACCTATCTCTCTCTCTCTCGGCCTCTCTCTCACCAGCTGGCCCCACCAGCCACCCTCTCTCCCTGGCCACCTCACCCCAGCTACCTAAGCCCAAACCCTACCCGAGCCTAGCTCACCCGAGGCTCCCCCATAACCCTAACCCGAGCCTACCCTCTCTCCCTCTCTTCTCTCCCTGCCGTGTGGCCCCCTAGCCTAAGCCCCGCCTCGCCTGGCCTCGCCTCCCGCCCCCACCGAAGCCCCTCCTCACCACCGCCTGCCGACCCTAGAACGTGAGCAAGGAGGAGAAAAAGGTGGCCGAGGCCACCTTTTCCATCTACCCCGCTCCCCCACGGCACCACCTCCCTCTCCCGTCCCTATCTACCACCTCACGACTCCCCTCTGCCTCCCACAGATCCACCCCAAGCGCCCTGCCTCTCCTCTCTCTCTTCTCCACCGCCACCGTCTACACCATCGCCGCCAACGTCGGCCTCCACCACGCCCAGTCGATCCAGCCGTGCAGCACGTCCGAGAAGAAGCCTGGGAGAACGAGGAGACGCCTAGGAGGCCGCCTGTACCCGCCGTCGAGGAGGATACGCACCAGAGCCGAGATCACCGCCGAGCCGACGCCGAAACCCTAGCTATCCTGGGCCTCTGCATCACCGACGTCCTGCTGCTCGCCGACCCGATCCAACACCACCGACACACTCTCGGTGAGCCCCTTAACCCCCTGGACACGCTCCGCCTCGCCGCTGTTGCACGCCACGGACACCGACGAACGGCCTTCAGGCGCTTGTCGCGTTCGTTCTCCTCGCCAGAGCATCGCAGAAGCCCTATCTAGCTCGCCCAGCCTTCCAACACCTAGCCTAAGCCACCGCAGTGGTTCCGCCACAAGGCTCTGTGTCACGCGTTCGAGCCCCACCGCGGCGCCCTGTCTTTTTGCCGCGCACCGATCGGTCGACAGACAGATTCAGAGAAGAACAACAGTAGCCGCCGCTGTTTTTGCAAATAGCCCCCTCGCTTTTTGATCTCGCCAACTCAAGGGTCCGCCTGGCCCACTAGTCATCCGCGCTAGCGCTTTTACAGGAAACCCCCTGGTTTTTCACGTCGCAACCCGCGCTCCAGCCATCGCCCCACCTGTCAGCCTCCGCGCGTTCGGCCGCTGGCACGTGGACCCGTGGCCGCTGGACCCACCTGTCAACCGCTAGGGCTAGCACAGCTCGCGGTGACAGAGCTTTTCTGGCAGGAACGCCAAGCCAGCATTGGTCCCACCACATCGATCGTGTATAACTGAGCTGAGTAACAAAAGTAATTCTGTTTTCTGGTTTAATTCAAATCTTTTCAAAATTAATTCAAATTCAAATTTAAATCTGTTTTTAAATAACTTTTGATTTATAAATCCAATTTAAACAAATACTATATGTTTTCAAATCAGAAAAATATGAGGAATTCAAATATGACATTCAAAATATATTTTGAACACTTAAAAATTCAAGTTGTTTTAAATCACAATAAAATGCCCTTTGACTTAATAAATTAATAACTTTTGTTTTACAACTCCAAATTTAATAAATAATATGTCTAAAATGATTAGCTCGACGAGACCTTTCTGTTTATGCAATCCTTTATCTGTTTTGCAGCATGCATCATATAAATATATTGCATAAAGCAACTAATTTGAGAATAAAATGGGGCCAAAGCTCAATAAAAATGCTTTATTATTGTTTCCACACCTCACCCATGCCATGCTACCTTATTGCCATGCAAATTGTGCATCATTCATCATGGCATGATTGTTTGCTTGTTGCACTTTATTCATATGCTTGTGCACTTTATTTATGTTGGCCCTTGTTTGTTTGGTTCTTCTTCGAATAGACGCTGAAAGGTGGGATATATCAAGAGAACCAGGAGCACTACCCAGATCCATCACTTGCTTCAACTGAGCTGCCAGGCAAGCACTACCACATGCTTGCATACATATAGTACCTATTGCCTCTTTCTTATTCTTGCATCATTGAGTCGCGATTGAATTAAATTGAATCCCAAGTATTGCATAGCCTTTACTTTTAAACCCCACCGAAGCTTGTTCCTCCATCCCATGAGCCATTACTACAGGAGTTGTTTGAGCCATGCGAGTCGTAGAACAGCATGTGTAGGGTATGTGAGTGTCTGATGGAAAACAAGGTACCTAAACAACTTAACCTGAGTAGTAATGGGATAACTAATGAAAGTGGCATCGGTGAGCCATATTCGCTATTTGGTTTTTTAGGCTCACTTGTGTCCCGTAGGACCCCGAGTACTTGATTCCTGTTCCTTGAATATTCGCGCTATCCATATCCGGGAGGCTTATGAACCCCCCCTGAGCCAGAGCTTGATTCATTCTTATTTCTTGGGGCCACAAACTAGTTTGAGGTTTTATTTACTATCCTGTACTTATGCCATTCTTTACTGCTTTATTTAAAATTGTGCGAGGAGCACACTGTACTGTTTAGGAAAGCGGAGTGTTTTCACGGTGTCGACAAGCCTAGTCACATTTTCGGGTTCCCAGTCGTTCACAGCCATTGACACAAACCTTGAGGCCGTCTCGGAGTCAGCTAACTTCGTTGCGGGTAGCTCAATGGGGTGGCCCCCTGAAATATTTCTGAATCCTGTGATCGCTTTGTCGTGACTGCCTTGTCGGGTTTTGATTTGGTTTTTCCGAGGCATATCGAGTGTGTGTTGCTATTTGTGCACCCCTGCAGGGTAAAACTTTCTGAAAGCCGTGTCCGCGGTTATGGACGACTTGGAGCACAGTTTCTCGATCATAGACAAGCATAACTAAAGTACCGCTTTTAATTTGACTAGACTAGGTACCTGACTAGTAAATAGTGCAACACTCACGGAATGGATAATAAAACTGCCAACGGATGGGTGGTTATTCGACCGCTTCCTCGTCGGTAAGCGGGGAGGAGGATGGATCTGTGGAGATTACCTTTATAATCGTTATAACTGTTGTTATTAATTCACGGACATCCGTCTATCTCTGGTTAGGCGGATGGTTAGCGAGTATCTATAGAATTGCTAGGGTTTATCTTTTGCTGCTATTCGCCACCCGGTTGTGTCCCCTTTAGAGGCATAAAGACTTGCTGAGTACCCCTAGGGTCTCACACGATAAATTATTGGTTCAGATGAACAGGTACACTCTCAAGATGGATACTGGGTGGAAGAGACGGACGATGTGGGCAACGATCATTCGGTGTAGAGCTTCCGGGAACGGGGATCCGTGAGATCTATGGGCGGGATGTGCTTATTTATGGGGCATCTTATGCCGATTTGCTTCTTATCCGTACTCGGATTTTGTCTTCCGCTTCCGCTTGATACTCTGATGTTTGATGTATGAGGAGATATCCTAAACTATTATATCTATCTAGGATATTTGGATCTTGCCGTTATGCTGCTATATTTCCTTTCTTTTTAGATGGAAAGGCTCTGATGTACAATTGTATGTTGGCTTGCATACATACTCATATGTGTATGTATTTGATACCTTCGCTTGGATTACGCCCGTTCTTGTCCCGATGTTTGGAAATGGTTGGGACGGCCGAAAGGTCTACCTGTGAGTGGCATTTGGGCCCCATCGTACTATTTCAACCATTTCTGCTCATCCAGGCTTGTAACTAGGAGCGTAATTCACCGAGGTAGTTACATATCTGCAGTAGTGTTTTAGCTGTGTTGAACCATTTGTGTATGTGAACCATTAGTGTATGTTGAATCTTCTTGTGTATGTGGTGCATTTGTCTATGCTGAACCATTAGTTTATGTTGAACCATTTGTCTATGTGGTGCATGTGTCTATGTTTCTATGTGGTGCATTTGTCTATGTTTGTATGGAGAGCATCTCAATTTCACATAACAACATCTCACAGAACTTTTCACATAACAACATTTCACAGAACAAATCCATTACATGTCCATTTCACAGTAGTTTCATCAGCAAAAGAGAAACTGGAGTAAGGCAACAAGTAGTACATGTCCATTACAACAGCTTCAGATTACACAAGCATGTATCCATTACAACATTTCAATGGTTTGATGACCCAGCTCCTCCATCATCATCACCTCCAGCATAACCATAGTTGAAATATCCCCAGGTCTTGCTCTTCTTGTATCCAGGAACAAATCCAGCATCATCTTCTCTTTGTCTTGGTGTTCTTCTTGGAGCAACAAAGGAAGTACCTGCTGGGGGTGCCCTTCTAGTAGATGCTGGGGGTGCCCTTCTAGTAGCTGCTGGGGGTGCACTTCTAGTAGCTGCTGGGGTAGGTGCATCTGCTGCTGGAGGTGGTGTTGGCTGGACAACAAGAAACAACATAAGATGATCATGTTAAGGATAACATATAACAGAACACATAATAATGCTGGACAACAAGAAACTCACCACATGCTTGTTCTTTCTAATCACCAAATCAGGCCTTAAAGGCTGTGCACAGCTAGTGTATCTATGGCCTTGTAGTTTACAATTAGAGCATGTTATGGTTCCCATTCTTGATGTCTGTTTAGGTTTTGGCACCTCAAACTTCCCCTTTCTCCTCTTCTCTTGCTTTCTCCCTTTCTTTATATGGAAGACAGGTGGAATGATGTCAGCTGTCCCTGTCTTGGGCCAGCCATGCTGCCCAGGGACTGGGTAAATTATGGGCTTGAATGCTTTAACATACATCTCCTTTTTGAAAAAGTGGCTAACATAGTCCTCTAGTCTTTGCTTGGCCTTTATGATAGCACTACATGCATGACTGCAAGGCAGGCCTGTGACATCCCACTTCCTACATCCACATGTCATGTCCACCAGGTTGACAGCATAGGTTGCATCACCCTTAGCATTAGTCACTTGCATAGGTTACATCACCCTTAAGATCTTTGTGGGCTATTAGGGAAAACTATGTTGATGGCTGAAATGAGTCCCTATGTTGATAAGACAAACTAGTTAACTATGGCAAGACAAACTAGTTAACTATGGCAAGACAAACTAGTTAACTATGGCAAGACAAACTAGATAAGCACAACATAAGCACAAGATAAGACTAACCTTTTGTCTATCATACATGAATGTGTATCTACCAAACTGCCCCTCTTCTCCACCAAGGGCATATTTAAGCTGAGTTAGAAACCAGCACCAATTGTCTTTGTCCTCTTTGGGTACAACAGCAAAAGCAATAGGGTACATGTTGTTATTGCCATCCCTTCCTGTTGCAGCCAAAATTTGAGCACCAGTGCACAGCTTCACAAAGCAACCATCAAGACCTGTAGAATAAGATAATTATTACACAAAGGGAAAAGGAGGTGCACTATAAAAATTAATATGAGACTATAATCACCTATGAATGGCCTACGACCATTTAGAAAACCCTCTCTGGCTCCATTGATACAAAAGAAGAAACCATGGAATGTTGGGCCAGGACAGGGATTTTCTGCTGTAGGTGTTGGTGTCACAGTTGTCACAACCACCCTGCTACCAGGGTTAGTATCAATGATAGCTTGAGCAAAATCTCTAAGCCTTACATACTGCTCCCTGTGATCACCCAACACAGCATCTAGAGCCAAATTTTTTGCCCTGTAGGCCATATCCTTGCTGACTTCCACACCATATTGTTGCCTTGCTGCATCTATGAGTGACTGAATTCCTGTACTTGGATCTGACCTGAACATTCCTTCATATGTGTGAGCTAACCATTTAGCACTGACCCTGGTACTTTCATTTGTAGTATTACAAGTGTGTTGTAGTCTCATCTTCCTAATGACAAAGGTTTTCTCACCTTTTATCTCATATGCCACCATCTTGAAGGGACAACCCTTCTTGATGCAATAAACAATGACTCTAACATTAGAGTTTCTCCAATACTGGAAATTCCTACTTTGAGCAATTTGCAAATCTATCAAAGCATCCCTGAATTGTTGAACATTGACAAAGCACATCTTCAAGAAAAGTTGCTCATGTGGCTGCAGCCTTGTATCATCATACCACTTCCTCTCTGGCCTTTTCTTTGCTCTACTCTTTCTGCATTTTGGTGGCACCATTAACAATGGCTTAAATTCATTGTCTGATTCATCCTCCTCCTCAAGGAAACCAGTGTCCTTGTCTTCATCTGATGATGGTATGTAATCTGGTTCCTCTTGTATCTCAACTTCTAAATGACACCTCAAAGTGGGGCCTCTTTTCACATGCAATTTCTTCTTATTGACTGAACTAGGTGTTGGTTCCAACTCATGTGTAACTTCTTCTTCTTCTGCAGTCACAAACAAATCTTCAATATCTGTGTCCCCTTCACAGTGCAGGAGGGGATCCTCTCTCTTCCTCCTCCTCTCATCAATCCTCTCAGCCAGTTCTTTCAGTTCCTTCTTCCTCATTTCTTCCAAATGTGCAACATCAACTTGTCCTATGGCAATGTCCCACCATCTATCATCAAGCTCACTCTCTGAACCATTGCTGCCATCATCATCAGCATCACTGTCTTCATTTTGTATTGCTTTACCCTTATCCACATTCTGACTCTCTTGAGTTGGAACATGTACTCCTCTACTAGCAGGTGCATATTCATCACTCTGACTTGTAAAAATGCAACCTTCTCCATCAACAACATAGACATCAGGCTCACTCCAATCATAAGGAACAGGTTCTTCAAGCACCACAATAGAAGATGCAGTGGCTTCACTGGACTTGTATGAAGATTTATTATTCTTTCTAACTACAGTAGGCTTGCCCCTCTTCACAAACAATGATAGCACCCTACTTGATTCAAAATGATTCAGTAATTCATAGACCTTGCATTTGTTCTGAACCAATTCATGTACACCCAACATTGTGCAGTAAATGGAATCCTGAAAACTAAACCCTTTTTCCTCAATCACTGCAACTATATTCATGTAAGTAATGTCTTCTCTTGCTATTCTCCTCTCTAGATTGTCTACACCATCCAACTGAATTCTGACTTCCCATATTTCAGGATCCAGACTACATAAATCGAGTAAACATTGCAAAATTCAGCAAACCCTAACCCTAGACAGAAAAATTCAGATAGGAATTTGGGGGAAAAGTGAACACGTACTCTACTCCGCCGAGGCCGCTGCTCCACCGTTCGCTTTCCACCGGATTTTCTACCCAGAGATGCGCCAGCATCGCCGCCGCCCTCGATGGCCGAGACGGCCAGAGCTCATCCAATTCATCCTTCTCCGCCACTCTGCGTCTGCCGTGTGTGCTGTCTCCGCTGACAGCACTAGAGCTCCCAATGAGGCCCTCGTCGCTGGCGCCGCCTCCAGGACTCACCGGCTCCTCCATCGCCTCCTAGTCGAGCGAGAACGGTGGTAAGGGAGTGGGAGCGAGCTGACTTACACTGGTCTGTGCGACCGAGTGAGATGGACGAGGTGTGTCTGCGCCGATGCGGTCGGTCCAAACGGCGCGGCAACGGCCGTTTGTCCACGTGGACCCTGACAGTGGGGCCACGCTATCAAAACGGCATCAGACAGGGATCAGCGTGATTCGCAATGGGCTGGCCGAAAAATGGTACTGACAAACAAAAATTAAGAATGTTGGTACTGACTCGTTCTGACAGCCCGAATTGTGGTAGCTATCTGCAATTTACTCCACCTATGAGGAGAAGCCTATCAAAATTCTTGAGACTGCAGAAAGGGTTACTCGGAGAAAGACTATCAAATTCTGCAAAGTACAGTGGAACCATCATTCCGAAGAAGAAGCAACATGGGAAAGAGAAGATGACCTTCGGAAAGACCACCCTCACCTATTTGCCAGCCAATCCGAATCTCGAGGGCGAGATTCACCTTAAGGGGGTTAGATTTGTAACATCCCAAAAATCATGATTTCAAAGTTTGCATATCACCCATGCATCATAATCATTTTAGGATCAATTTCAATGTCATTTCAAAAAAGAAACATTTGAATGTCTATTATTTTATGTAAGCAAGGCACTGGCCCAATGCTACTCTCTAGTTTGAGATTTATTGTTTTAAACCAAAGATATTTGATCCTAAGTTTGTTTGATAATTTCCAAAGATTGGACAAAGTTTTCAAAACAAAGAATGAATTTAAAACCATTTTTATACCTTTATTAAATAATGGTAAAGGCACTGTTTTCTTTTAAAATTCCAAAGGACCAAAGTAAGTTTGAGTGAACAACAGTGCTAAATGCTCAATTAAGAGCTGGATCCATCCTAATTTGAATTCATTTTGGTTTGAAAATCATTTGAAAATGTTTTCAGAAAATCAAATTACACATAGAAAAAGATAAAAGAAAATGGAAAAGGCCAGCGCTGCCATTTTGGCCCAGTATAGGGACCAGCCCACTAAGCCCACCCGGGCCAGTTCCCTCTGTTCCTTCTCTCACCTGCGTTGAACCAACCCCATAGCCACTGACGCTGGGCCCTCTCCACATCAGTGTCGTCTTCCCCGAATCCTCGCGCGCAGTCACCTCTCCGCCGTTACCACTGCACAGTGACGCCGAGTTTAAACCTTGTTTAAATCCCATTGAATCAGCGCATAATTCTCGCCCCCACTCCAGATACAAAACTCCCTCTCCTCTCCGCATCTTTCCCCTCACTTCCCTCGCTCATTCCGCCACGAGGCTGCCTGCATTCGAGCTCAAACCACCGCGGTACCTCCGACCTCCGACAGGCGATTACGGTGAGCTCCGACTGCCCCTCTGCCTCTGGTTCAAACAAGCATGACCAGCATGATCTTGCGCGTCCCCTGATGCCATTTGTTTGCCCTCCCGTGACCCAAGTCGCCGTCCCCGTTCACGCCCGCAAACGTCAGAACCGTCACTCGACTCCGACGAGCGATTGAGGTAAAACCCGACCGCCCCTTGTCTTATCCTTGACCTAGTAGTGTTCGTCGTGACCTTGTGCACCTCCTTCTAGGGTGATCCAGAGCATCGCCTACGTCTTCGTCACCGTGCACCCGACGCTGTCCTCAACTCCGACGAGCTCCTACGACCACTGCAGCTCGCCCCTGTCCACGCCAGCAGCACGTTGAGCTTCCTCGTGTTCTTGCGAGTCTGGTAAGCCACACCACAACCCCCCCCTACCCTCAGATTCACGGTCGATTGCCGACGATGCGCCCGCCGCCAAAGATCCATTTGCGCTACCATCTTTGGTTGCATGCTTGGCAACCGTTGGATCTAGATCTAGCGCATAGGATTAGATCACTTATCGAAGGGGTACGAATAGATATGGCCCGTGCGATTTCATTTAGGCACTGCAGCCCATGTTGATCGATCCGGCCGAACCGGTACGAGCCAATCAGAACACGCCGCGTGTCTGTGTTTTAAAATTTAAAATCTGGAAATAGATCTATTAGTTGTTCAAACTTGTAAAATTCATAACTTTTGATTCACACGTTCAAATTTTGCAAAATTTATATCATTGGAATCAGGAGAAATAATTCTATCCAACTATGCAATTTTTTAATGATTTGCTTCTATAAAATTGGTTATTTTTGCAGAGACATTTATAGGCTTATTTTGAGTATAGAAATTATTTGAAAAATGATTTAAAGACTAAATAAAGCTTATTTAGTGTATATTTGTCTTGTTTGTGATTCAGTACTGTATACTTGTCTTGATTGATTTAGAAAAAAATCATCACATGGCATTTGCATGCATTCATATATTTTTGCTTGTATATTTTGATATGTGATTTTGGTGCTATCATTTTATGTGTAGATTTTGGTGCTAGTAGTGATTGTGGTTGTGAAGATTGTTGCTACTCCCCCAACTACCAAGGAAAGTGGTGCTTCATATTTATGTCCCAATATTTTTGCCTATGCATTAGAATTTTTTTTGTATAAGTCTTGCATGAATATTTTGCTAAGTATCTATATGCTATGCTTGGGAAATCCTAGTAGTTGTAGAAATTTTAGAATTTCCTATAAGTTAAGATACTAGTTATTGCCATGCTTAGCCTAGCTAATAGCAATCAAGGGTGGAATATAATCATGCTATGGAAAATATTGTTAAGTCTTTGACTTATGTTTTTGCTTAATAAAACAACTAAGTGAATGAAACACCTAGGTGGAATGGAAAGAATGGTTTGTGTTGAGTGGTTACACAAGGCCCATTTCTATGGTTTACCTTTTGTATCTCACTTGTGGAAAGCCACCTAGGAACAAAGGGATTTGGGATGCCAAGTGTTAAGAAGCTTCTAGTACAGCCACATGGAATTATGGGCTCTGCCTGGATCATATAGGTTGCAATAACTTAGCCAAATGGACGTTGGTGGTAGGGGATTGTTAGGTTTGGAGCGCGTCCATTTTGGTCTAAGGGAAGGGATCTGAAAGGTCCTGTCTTGGTGAAAATCAAGTCTTGTGGGGAAGTGCACAGCCTCTACAGATGGAAGAACCTAAGTACTTAGCCATGTCCCTGGTATTGGACAATTTGAGAATCAAGACATGGAAGCTATCAAGAATCTCCTCATCCCAATTTTCTAAGTTAAAACTTATGGTTGAACAAGGGTGAAGGTTCACCAATTTCTATTGGTGGTTCCTTGGGAGTTGTAAAAGACTATGTTATCTCTAGAATGACGTTGTAATTATGACCTTTGTTTCTATGTACTTCATCTTAAACTGTGGATGCTAGCAATTGATCAAGGGACTAGCATTGCAATCACATGGATCCTTACCTTTATAAGGGTGGATCTTACAGTCTAAGATCTTGGTGCCGTGGAGTGCGTGGCTGCCATGCTGAATGCGGCCACCACTTCTGCGCTATGTGTGTGCGCTGTCCTTCAGGGCATCACCCCCACCGAGGTGGTGCCTGGCGGGTTTGCGGAGGTGAGGAAGTACCTCTAAGAAGCTCCCGCGGTTTTTGAGTTGATGCTGCGTTTGGTGTTTCGTCGCGGGGCGACTACAGCGTCGGGGCTCGCGCTCCCTCATTTCCTAGAGGACTTCGAGCTTGACGACGTCACCAGCGGTTATCCCTCAGACACCGGTAGGGTGGAAATCCCATAATCCTTAGCACTGAATGCGAAGGCTGCCCCTTACTATAGGGTTCGTTGCATGGAAAACAAAAAAATTATATCGCAAGAACGCATAAAACCAAGATCAAATCTATGGCAAATCCAAGATCTAATCCACGAGATCGATGCAACGAGATTGAAGAGAACTAACCCTCATAGATCCAAAGCGTTTAATGAGATCAGATTCTCGTGGTTGATGTAGTCAATCACTTGTTGATATCAAGATTGTGTAGACAATCCTTCCGGCGTCGCGTTCCGACAGTGCTTCCACACCAGGTCACATGTACGAAGTAGATGAAGATCTTCCTCTTCCTGTTCCAGCAGGAAGAAGAGGTAGTAGATCCCCTGGGAATCCCAGCAGCACGACAGCATGGTGGTGGTGGTGGAGGAGAATCCCTGCAGGGCTTCGTTAAGCCAGAGTAGGAAGACGGAGGAGTGAGAGAGGTGGCGGCTAGGGTTTAGAGACAAAGGCAAGGTACAAGGGGTGGTGCGCCCCCACGCCCTCCTTATATGGAGGGGGAGTGTGCCCAAGGGTTCCCAGCCCTTGACCCGCTCCTTCCCCAACTCGTCCAAGGGAAGAGGTGGGAAATTTCCCCCTTTCCTTATTTAGGGTTTGACAAACTAGGGTTTGTCCCCAAATCCTTTGGTGGCCGAATTTGCCTCTTGGGCTTTGGTGCGGGAGGACCTAGTGCTCCCCCGCGGCATGTCTTAGACCAAGTGGCTCCCTCCTAGGGTGGTGGGCCCACTGGTGGCCCCTCTAGAACATTCTAGAAGCTTCCGGTCAAAATACTGAAAACCTTTCCAAACACCAGAAAATGACTTTTCTTATATGAATCTTATTCTCCGGACCATTCTGGATCTCCTCATGATGTCCTGGATCCAATCCGAGACTCCGAACAACATTTGGTCTCCAACTCATATTCCATATCTACTTAAACAACATCGAACCTTAAGTGTGTCACCATACGGTTTGCGAACTATGCAGACAAGATCGAGACACCTCTCCAGTTAATAACCAATAGCGGGATCTGGAGATCCATACTGGATCCCACATATTCAATGATAAATTCGTGATCGAATGAAGCATTCATATACGATACTGATTCCCTTTGTCACGCGATACTTTACTTATCTGAGGTGTGATCATTGGTATCTCCATACCTAGTTCAAGCTCTTTACCGATAAGTACTCTTTACTCGTTCCATGATATGACATCCCTTGTGACCTAGTCACATTCTTGCAAGCTAATTGGGTGACATTCCACCGAGAGGGCCCAGAGTATATCTATCCGTCATATGGTTCCACAAATACCACTCTTGATCCATGTGCTTCAAGACATACTTTCAGAATACCCAATGCCACCTTTATAACCACCTAGTTACGGAAGTGGCGTTTGATGTCATCAAAGTACTCATTCGGTGACGGTGATTAACATGATCTCATGGTCGAATGATTAGGTTACTATGTATCTAAAATCTTGTAGCAAACGAACATAATGACTTGATCTTATGCTATGCTTACTATGGGTGTCTGTCCGTCACATCATTCGCCTAATGATATGATCTTGTTATTAATAACATCCAATGTTCATGACTAGGAAACCATGATCATCTATTAATCAACAAGATAGTTTAACAAGAGGCTTACTAGGGACTCTTTTATGTTTACAAAACACACAAACATTAATGTTTCCTCTTAATATAATTATAGCATGCGATGTAAACATTTATTATAAACACAAATATATAATAATAACCACTTTATTATTGCCTCTTGGGCATATCTCCAACAGTCTCCCACTTGCACTAGAGTCAATAATATAGTTTGAAAAACTTTGTTCATTCAACACCTATGACTTTCTAGTGTTGTATATACATGATTGCAAATGGTAAACTTAATCTTCAGATCTGACACTTCTAGGTCCGTGTGTATTTGCATGTCTTTCCGTCTCTACGCATTACTCATTCTCCAATGAGATGGCATTGTATAACTTTGGTCCTTTGGTGACACATTTAGTTCCTTGGGGTTAAAACATGTCGATACAATTGTCGTACAATATATCTTCATAGTAATAGCTCATTGTGAACCACACCTAGTTCAATAACCAACTGCTTGACACAAATGCCATCTTTTTCTACTACAATAGCAGTCATATACTTAGCCCTTCTGTTGTAGTATCTATCACAATGTCTTAACTTTGGAACTCATCCAAATCCGTTATGGAACTTCTTTTCCATTACATTGTGCCACTCATAGTTTAAATTGAGATGAATTTAATTTGTATCTTCTAACAAAACTAGTATCAATGCAACACTTTACAATGAACTATTTAACTATTTGTCACCTCTACATAAATAATATATTCTTAGTTCTTCCAAAGATCAAAAGAATATCCTTACTATCATCCAATGATCATCTTATGAATCATTCTGGTATATACTCATAACATTTAGAGGATAGGACATATATGAATGTATACATATCACGGTATGATTGATCAAAATTATCCATGTGATTTCACTCACCAAGTATTAGAACACTTGAATCTCGTTTCACTTGCCAAGTGTCAATACACTTGAATCTTGATTCAATACTTCCTGTGCGACAAGTACCTTTCTTGTTGTTTCTATATTGAACTCTTTCAATATCTCATCTATGTACGTTTGGCACAACCATATTAGCGTATCAAACTATCCATATAGACATTGATACCTAATATTCGGGTTTTGCCTAAGTCTTTCATAGAAATGAAATTCTTAACCCGTGTCAATAAAAATTACATCATTTCCAATAAACAATATGTCTTTCACATAATGTATTAGAAATATATCTTAGCGCTCCCACTTAATTTCTTGGAAATGCAAAGTATCTTCATCGTCTCCGATGAAATTAAACTCTTTTAATAGTTTCATCACGGTGAAGATTCCAACTCCGCGATGCTTACTTCAATCATTGAAGTTTGCATACGATTTTAGCATCCTTTGAATTAACAAAACCCTTTGGATCGTGTCATGTACACGTCCTAGGTAACCATTCTATTAGAAGAACTTTGTTTTGTTTGTTCAACTACCATATACCAAAATTATATGTAGTGGTTGCTACCTTCAGCCGTCCAGACTAAAATATTGCTATTAAATATCAAATCTTGTCATAGTCAACTCTTTCAACATTGTTGTAAACTCTTTCCTAACATGTCGACTATTTCATAGATATGAAACATACATGTTTATTTCTTTACAGATCCAAATATGACTTAAAGGTTTTACACCTTTTCTAGAGGGTCTTCCAAGTTAAAAAACTTGATTTCTCGTGTATGGAACTATCATGGATTTTATGGCTTCAAGCCATTTGATGGAGTTAGGGCCCATCATCGCTTCTTTGCATATAGTCGGTTCATCACTGTCAAACAACAATGATTTACTCTCAAATCCTAGTATTTGATTGTTCACCCGACCTACTTGGTTCAATAGGAACTTACACCTCTATGACCACAACCTTTGAGCACGTGAGCCATGAGCAGTTTTGCTGCCTCCAGGACACTTTCCGGCGCTGTGCAACTCCGCACATATAGCTAAAGTTCAATAACCTTATCAAAGTTCTATTGTCCTCCCACTTAAATTTTCACGACAAATTCCTTCTCAAGAAACTTGGCGTTCTAAGAGACAAACACTTTTATCTTCGGTGTTATGGAGGAATACCCAACGGTTATTCGAAATAACATACAAAGACATGCTCATCTGACTTTGGTTGTAAACATTTTACTTATGCCTAGCATACCAACATTTAAGAAAGGAAAATTTGGGTTTTATCCCAGACCATAACTTATAAGGTGTCATTTCAACGGATCACGATGGCGCTCTTTTTAGTGTAAAAGCGATAGTCACCAAAGCTTTTAATCTTTAAAATACAATGGCAGTTTTATACTGACACCTTTGATCTTACCATGTCAAACAAGGTTTCATTGCATATCTCGAACCCTCCATACTCATATGGTGTTTCGGGAAATGCAAATCCATGGAACGATTCCTCAAATCTTAGGTGTTATGCTAAACTTGTAACTCAAATATTTTCCTTTATGACCCAATCATAATTTTTTATTTTCTTGTTACAATGATTTTCCACTTCATCTTGAAAGGCTTTGAACATTTTCAAATATTTCATACTTCTTCCCCACTAAGTAAATATACACATATATTCACTCAAAATTCCGGAGGAAGTATATGAAGTTGAAATCCATCGCTCACAACTACACATAATGGACTACATACATCAGTATGTACAAATTCCAATAAGTTAGTCGTGTGTTCTCCTTTAGCCTTCGAACAAAGTTTGAATTATCTTGAGGAAAGTCCCACAAGCGGCATTTGATCAAAAACAGAAGACTCCAAAATTCCATCAATAAGGAGTTTCTACATGTTTTCTTTCCAATATAACTTAAACGGCGATGTAACTTCTTAAGTGATCTTTCAATTATTTGTCTTTCGAAATTTTTAGCATTAGGTTTATGGACGTGATTTCTCCAACCAGACTTGTAAATCATCTATCTTATATGGAATACGGCAATTATTTGAACAACCTTTTGTTCTCATAATACCTGATCAAAATAATAATTATTGAAACAAATCTTGAAGGTAAGTTTTGTTGTCAACGAGAAACACCACAACATTTTGTTTGTTTTTGATGAACATCATCACATATTCTCTTGCTGGTTACTTAGGCCATTGCAGTTCATGAATTGTATTGTCTTACATGAAATTTCACACCAACCAATTCGGTATCCAATACCCAAGAACCACAATGTTTAACAAGCAAAGAATACATCCATAACATGTATATCATCTATATATTCAAGGTGGACATTTGCAACCTTTTATCTTTCTGTCAAGTATTTCTGAGATTGTCTTTCAACATTTCCTTTCCATTTTAAAAGAATCTATCAACATCAACAGTGGCTCCATACACATGACACATAGTCCAAAGTGTGTATAGTCAAATACTAATACCTTTGGACTTGCACTTTGAAGTATATTACCATCATCAAATGTTTGGCATTCTTTCAAAATCTATTCTTTTGTAATCTTTTACTATAGTAAACATTTTACCTACACCTTCTATTCATCCTTATCATGACAACTTTCATGATCAAGCTATTATAGCTTATGAAGGTGAATCGCGAGTATAATGTTGCTTTCCAAATACCCTTTTGGAGGATTAGGGCGACTAGCGTTTCCAAACTTTGCAAATTATCATCAAATATGACAACATATATTTTTCCAAATTATACTCTATCATGTTGCAACCAAAACATTGTTTCAGATGTCGAAATATCTTCCACACATGATGGTTTCTAAAACATTTCTTTCAGCACCTAGATAACCTTGATACTAAATCAACCTTTTGAATATCAAGGATCATGAAGGCTAACATGATACTTATATACTAACAATGGAATTGTTACTCTTGATTTAATACTAATTATTAAACTTCACGGAGTAAAGGGCGTTTACTGAAAGCTTGCGGTAGGACTTTTAAACTTTAGATTGACACTCAAAACAATACGATACTAGTTTGTAAAGTGACTATCCAGAATTCTATAGTTCTATTATCTCGATTATAACTAAGCGTAAGGTGATGAGCGGATGCCAATGACTACAAAAATTATGAAAATTCCCTTTGATTTAATTTATGATAAATTGTGTTCAAATTTAATCATACTACTTTTGAACTCCCACTCAAAATAACATCCCTCGAGTAATTTTGGTGATTACACGAACCAAATACACTACACCAAGTCCGATCTTCACGAGATAATATGTAGCTTCAAAGGCGAACAATCAACATGTTCATCATATTATCCATGTGACTCATGCTTTACATTTCGGTATTCTGTGTTCTCAGACCATGTTTGTACATTCTAAGCTCATCAAGATTAACCTTAGTATCTGCATGTGCAAATTTGGCTTGCACCCGTTGTATGCACACGTAGAATCTATCACACCCGATTATCACGAGATGCTTCGAAACGATGATTCTTAGCAATGGTTCCTACTAAGGATGAACACTTTATTACTTGATATTTAGTGAGAGGGATCATCTTATAGTGCTACCGTCACGATCTAAGCAATACAAGATGCATAAAAAGGATTAATATTACATGAAATTCATAATATGTGATATGATATGTCATTTCTCCTTGTGCCTTTAAATTTCATGTCGAAAGCACGGACATGATCTCCATCATCACCAGCATTGCATCAAGGTCCGTGGTGCCGCTTCATGGTTGTCCATCACCAACAATAACTATCACAACTACTTGGCCTAAAGCTATTACATGATGAATAGACACACAGGTCTTAATGAAGTTAAAGACAACCATTAGGCTCCTGCATGTTGCCATATTACAATAAAGATCATTGCATACATCAAAAATAATCAAAATCACATCATGGCCATATCACATCACATGCCCCTGCAAAAACAAGTTACACGCCTCTAATTTTTGTTGCATATTTTACGTGGCTTGGGGCTTTCAAATAAGAACCGTTCTTACCTACGAACATGAACCACAATGCTGATACAAGTGTTGTAAAGTGCTCGTTGTAAATCGAATCTTAACTATGGTGGGAGAGACACACACGTGCAAAGCCACTTGTGCAATACAAGTTGCACTTTGAACGTAGAGCAATTCTCATGTGCGACGACATGTAAGGTTAGTCCGGGCCGCTTCATCCCACCATCCAGCAAGATGCAAAGTACATGAAACGACAAAAAGAGCATCAACGCCCACAAAACCATTGTGTTCTACTTGTTCAACAGATCTACACATAGATTCGGCTCTAATAACATAGTAGGGTTCGTTGCATGGAAAACAAAAATTCCCTATCACAAGAACACATAAAACCAAGATCCGGTCTATGGCAAAGCCAAGATCTAATCCACGAGATCAATGTATCGAGATTTAAGAGAACTAACCCTCATAGATCCAAAGCATTTGACGAGATCATATACTCGTGGTTGATGTAGTCGATCACTTACCGATCTCAATATCATGTAGACAATCCTTTCAGCGCTGCGTTCTGGCAGCGCTTCTGCACTCGGTCACACGCACGGAGTCGATGAAGACCTTATGTTGGAGATATGCCCAAAAGGCAATAATAAAATGGTTATCATTATATCTTTGTGTTTATGATAAATGTTTACATCCCATGCAATAATTGTATTAACCGGAAACATTAATACTTGTGTGTTTTGTAAACATAAAAGAGTCCCTAGTAAGCCTCTTCTTAAGCTTGCTTGTTGATTAATAGATGATCATGGTTTCTTGATCATGGACATTAAATGTTATTAATAACAAGATCATATCATTAGGAGAATGACGTGATGGACACACTCATATATTTAGCATAGCATAAGATCAAGTCATTTAGAGTTTGTTTGCTAGAAGCTTTCAAATACATAGTAACCTAATCCTTCGACCATGAGATCATGTTAATCACCATTACCGGATGAATGCTTTAATGACATCAAACATCACTTCCATAATTGGGTGGTTATAAAGGTGGCCTTAGGTATTCTTAAAGTATGGATTGAAGCACATGGATCAAGAGTGGGATTGACCATCCATATGATAGATAGATATACTCTGGGCCCTCTCGGTGGAATTTCATCCAATTGTCTTGCAAGCATGTGAGTAGGTCACAAGGGATGTCATACGACGGAACGAGAAAAGAGTACTTATCGGTAACGAGGTTGAACTAGGTATGGATATACCGACGATTAAACCTTGCATAAGTAAAGTATCACGTGACACAGGGAATCGGTATCGTATGTAAACGGTTCATTCGATCACGAAGTCATCATAGAAATATGTGGGAGCCATATGGATTTCCAGATCCCTCTATTGGTTATTGATCAGAGAAGTCTCTTGATCATGTCTGCATAGTTCACGAACCGTAGGGAGACACACTTAAGGATTCGATGTTATTTAAATAGATATGGAATATGAGTTGGAGATAGAATATTGTTCGGCATCTCAGATTGGATCCAGGACATCACTAGGAGATCCAGAATGGTCCAGAGAATAAGATTCATATAAGGAAAGTCAATTTCCAGGTTCAAAAATGTTTTTGGTGTTTTGACCAGATACTTCTAGAATGTTCTAGAGGAACCACCAGTGGTTCCAAAACCCCGGGAGGGGGTCAATTGGATAGTGGCATGCCCTAGGGTCCAGGCGCACCAAACCCTGAAGGGCCAATTCGGCCAAGACTAGTACAAGGGTCAAACCCTAGTTTGAATAGTCAAATCCTAGTTTGAACAGTCAAACTCTAGTTTTTGGTAAGAAGGAAGACTTGGTGGAAAAGGTTTCAAGATCTTCCCTTGGTGGCCGACTTCAGGGGGACACGGCCTAGGCTGGGAACCCTTGGGAGGCCGCCCCCACCTATATAATGAGGGGTGGGGGCGTACCCGCCCACACACACCCTTGTCCAAGGCGCCCCAAGTCCCTTGCACCTCTAAACCCTAGGCGCCACCTAAAACCCTAGGCGCCTCCCTCCTCCCTCCTCCATCGCCCTGCTCCTGCTTAGGCGAAGCCCTACAAGGATTCTCCACCACCACCACCACCACCACCATGTCGTCGTGCTACTAGGATTCCGAGGATATTTACTACCTCCGCTGCCTACTTGGTCAAGGGAGAGGAAGGTCTTCATCAACTACCGTACGTGTGACCGACTACGGAAGCGCTGCCAGAACATGGCGCTGGAAGGATCTTCTACACGATCTTGAGATAATAAAGTGATCGACTACATCAACCACGAGAATATTGTCTCGTTAAGCACTTTGGATTGATCTCATAGATTAGATCTTGGGTTAGTTCTCTATAATCTAGTTGCACTGATCTCATAGATTAGATCTTGGCTTTGCCATAGATTAGATCTGGGTTTTGTGTGTTCACGCGATAGAATTTTTTGTTTTCCATGCAACAAACTCTACAGTGGTATCAGAGCCGACTCTATGCGTAGATCTATTGCATGAGTAGAACACAATGGTTTTGTGGGTTTGATGTTTTTGTCGTTGCTTGCTTTATATGTACTTTGCATCTTGAGCTATGGTGGGATGAAGCCGCCTGGGCCAACCTTACATGTCATCATACATGAGACTTGCTCGACCCTCAACGTGCAACTTGTATTGCACAAGTGGCTTTGTGGGTGTCTGTCTCTCCCACCATAGTTAAGATTAAATTTACAATGGGAACTTGAAAACACTTTTATCAACGTTGTGGTTAATGTTCATAGGTAAGAACGGTTCTTATTCGAAAGCCCCAAGCCACGTAAAACATGCAAAGAAAATTAGAGGCGTTTGACTTGTTTTTGCAGGGCATGTGATGTGATATGGCCATGATATGATTGTGATTATATTTGATGTATGCAATGATCCTTATTGTAAGTTGGCAACCGACTAGAGCCTTATGGTTGTCTTTAAATTCGTTAAGACTTTTGTGTCTATTCATCATGTAATCGCTTTATTCCAAGTAGTTGTAATAGTTGTTGTTGGTGATGGACAACCAAGAAGAGGCACCATTGACCTTGACGCCACGCTGGTGATGATGGAGATCATGTTCGTGCTTTGGAGATGGATATCAAAGGCACAAGAAGAAAGGCCATATCATATCACATATAATGAATTGCATGTGATGTTAATCCTTTTTATGCATCTTCTAATGCTTAGATCGCGATGGTAGCATTATAAGATGATCCCTCTCACTAAATATCAAGTAATAAAGTGTTCGTCCTTAGTAGGCACCGTTGCTAAGACTCGTTGTTTCGAAGCATCACGTGATGATCGGGTGTGATAGATTCTACGTGTGCATACAACGGGTGCAAGCCAGATTTGCACATGCGGTTACTAAGGTTAACCTTGATGATCCTAGCATGTACATACATGGCCTCGGAACACAGAATACCAAAAGGTAAAGAATGAGTCACATGGATGATATGACGAACATGTTGATTGTTTGCCTTTGAAACTACATCATCTCTCGTGATGATCGCACTTGGTGTAGTGGATTTGTTTTGTGTAATCACTAAGGCAAACTGAGGGATGTTGTTTTGAGTGGGAGTTCACGTAGTAATATGATTAAAGTTGAACTCAATTTATCATAAACTAAATCAAAGTGAATTTGCATAATTGTTGTAGTAATTGGCATCCATTCACCACCTTACACTTAGTTATAATTGAGATAATATAACTATAGAATTCTAGATAGTTTATTTACGAACTAGTATCTTATTGTTTTGGGTGTCAATCTAAAGTTTAAAAGTCCTATTGTAAACTTTCAGCAAACTCCGCTTGCCTCCATGATTCTTGATATTCAAAAGGTTGATTTAATATCAAGGTTATCTAGGAGCTGAAAGAAATGTTTCAGAAACCATCATGTGTAGAAGATGTTGCGATATCTGAAACAATGATTTGGTTGCAACATGATAGAGTATATTTTGGCAAAATTAATGTTCTCATATTTGATGAGAATTTGCAAAGGATGGAGACGCTAGTTGCCCTAATCCTCCAAAAGGGTTTTTGGAAAGCAACATTATACTCACGATTTTCCTTCATAAGCTATAGTAGCTTGATCATGAAAGTTGTCATGATAAGGATGAAGGTGTAGGTAAAATGTTTACTACACTAAAATATACTAAATAATGGATTTTCAAAGAACTCCAAACATCTGATGATGGTGAATGACTTTGGAGTGTAAGTCCAAAGGTATTAGTATTTGACTATACATGCTTTGGACTATCTGTGTGTCACATCCCAAAAATCTCCAAATTTTTAAATGTGAAAAATAAATAAACAAAAGAAACAAATGTTGAAATTTAGGGTGAAAAGAAACTTTTTGCTTCTAAATGGAAACATCAAAACCCTACTTGAACAAAATTTGAATAAGAAAGCAACAAACAAATATTCCAAGAATGAAATGCATCCCTGCATGGAAATAATCTTGAATTTAAAGCACTTGGAAAAGTTAAACCAAAATCCCTAAAGCCCTAGTGAAAGAAATCATTTTCAAGATCACCCCAATACTATGGCTTTGATCCATATAAAAATTCAGCAACAAAAATTTATAATGATCAAAAATGGTATACAAAAATATTATAAAACCATAGAAATTGGTTTCATTCAATTTGGAGCCATGGATAAAAACTTATGAATTTAATAAGATAAAAGGAAATAATTTCCAAAGGCTAATAAAACTCCTAACTAAAATCAACACCAAATTATGATCAAAGTAATCCAAAAAGGATTTAAAAAGATAAATAAATATTAAATAAAATTATACAAATTGGAATCACCAATTTTGGAGCTATAAATAAAAATATATGGATTTTATAATATAAAGAAAGAAAGAAAGAAATAAGAAAATTATTTAAAAGACAATTTAAATCTTGGCCAAATCCATAAGCAAATAGAATAAAAGTTTACTGAATAATAAAAGAAGAAAGATTATTCAAATAAAATAATATGGTTTGAACCATATTCAATTTTATTTAAATAAATAAATAATGCCACACTTAAATGGTTATTAAAAATCATGAGAAAAATAATTGAAATGCCAATGAGGGCCGACTAATCAACTCATAAATGATTTAAAAACCTGAATTGAAAAAACTGACCTAACTAACCTAGGCCCAACCCATCCACCCCTGGCCTAGCAGAATCCCACCCGACTCTCACCCTCTCTCCCCCGCGGAAATTTTTCTCACCGCACCCTTTCCCCTCACCCCACTGACTTCGCGACCCCACCAATGCCAACTCATCGTCGTCCTCTCTCGCCTGACCGTTTCTTCCTGATTTTAATCCTCGTAGATTTGCATTAACGCTGCAGTGAATCCGCCCCGCGAACACGCGTACTTACTCCCCTCCCTCTCCTCTCTCTTTCCCCTCACACGCCGTGCCCAGTGAGCTACCAGGCTGTACAAATTTGCGCTGAAACCACCGCCATCTCCGACGAGCTTCGGCCATGATTCCGGCAAGCCCAGACACCCCCTTGCCCCTGGATAGCACGAGCTTGCTCGCCAACACCGTGCGCATCTTCCAACACCCTCCGTTTGCCCTGTGCGCACCCCAGAGGCTCAACAACGACCATGTCTGAGCGCCACCATTTTCTGCTTCAACTCCGGCGACTCCTCCTAGTTAGCTCTGACCGCCCCTCTCTCGCTGATTGATGCTCCTACACTCGCCCCTCTCTCACGCATATAACACACAATTAGTTCTGCCTTAGTGCGCTCTATAGCCTCACCCCCGACGACAGTCGTGCGTGCCCGATGACAAGCGCAGCTCCGGCGAGCAATCCACACCGACCCCGTGAGACCCTTGATCAACAGCGACTATGTTGAGATTCTTCATGCCACTTCAAACCCGGTGAGCCCTTCACCTTCCTTGCTTCATGTATTCACTGAAACATCACCGCCCAACGCTCCACCGCCGCAGTCGCTAGTCAGTGCCGCCCATCTATGGTCATTGCGCTCCAGACTATTGGATGTTGATCTGTTGGCTAGGATAGAACAACTAGCAAAGCGGTATCTGTTGATCTAGTCCGTGCGATTCTAGTTAAATCTAACGGGGCACATTACACGATCCACGCGAAACGGTATAGATCAATAGGAAACAGAATTAGATCTATTAGATGTTTGAGTTTGAAAAATTCATATATTTTGATCTGTATGTCCAAAAATTGCAAATTTTATATCAATGGATTCAGAAAAATGTGAAATTTGTAACTATGGCACTGGTTTTTCATTTGCTTCAGAAAAATTAGGTATTTTTGCAGAAACATTTGTAGGACTATTTTGGATATAAATATTGTTCTAAAATGATTTTTGAGTGACACCTTTTGCAAATGGTTTGTTTTGAACATACTGACCATAAACACTAACTTTTTGATTTAAAAATATAATTTATTAATACTATAAAATTATTACTTTGAATAAAAGCATTTCTAGCAAAACAACAATGATTTAAAAGGGCCATTTTCACTAACTTGGTTTCAAATGTTTTGCCACTTTTATAAATGACCAGTAGGTGTTTTGAAATGTTTAGAACCTTGTTAGAAACCAAATTTTCAATAAAATAATCTTTTGCATGCTTGCATGCATTGCTTTGTTTTCATTATTTTATGTGGTGAATTGTTTGAATGCTAGTTTTGAATGTGTGTTTGCTTGATTGAATTGTAGTGAACTTTGAAGAGTGTGAAAATTGCAAGATCAAGGAGTGTACCTAGTTTCTCTACCAAAAAGGCAAGTGATACTTTGTTCATCAAAAGTCCTATCTTTTAGCAATGCATTAGTGATATTTTTGTAGTATGCATGATAGGACTATTCTATAAATTGCTATGCTATAGTAGATCCTATAGAATATATCTTGGTAGGATTCTCCCTAAGACAAGAGACAAGTTATGATAGCATGCTTAGTCTAGCTATTAGATTACAAGGGTGGAATATTCATGCTATGATATTATGCAAAGTCAATGACTATGTTTTTGATTAATAAAACAACTAAGTGAATGAAACACGTGGGTGGAATGGTAATTGCTTGGATGGATTTGTGTTGAGTGGTTACACAAGGCCCATTTTTATGGTTCACCTTGTGTATCACACTTGTGGATGGCCACCCAGGAACAAAGAGATTTGAGATGTTTTGTGTTGAGAAGCTTCCAGCGCAGCCACATGGCATATGGGCTCTGCCTTGATCATATAGGTTGCAATAACTTAGCCAGATGGATAGAAGGTGGTAGTGATGATAGGATGGAACCCGTCCATTTGGTCTAAGGGAAGGCTTCTAAAAGATCTCGTCTTGATGCATGTTGAGTATTGTGGGGAAAGTGCACCACCTCTCGAGAGTGTAAAACTTAAGTACTTAGCCATGTCCCCGGCAATGGACAATTTGAGCATCAAAGGCATTGAAGCAATCAAGGATCTCCTCATCCCAATTTCTCTAAGTTAAAACTTGTTGGGTAAAACAAGGGAAGCACCTGGAGGGTATCCAGTGTGTCATTGTGTGATGAAATGTTTTGAAAGAGGAAAAAATATTTTCAAAGGATAGGGAAAACTTGTTTTATGCAAAGGCAATCCAAAACTCCACTTAGCCAAATATTCATGTAGATGATAGATTCTCCATGTCAATATAAAATCACTTGCCAATACAATTCAAATATATTGACCCTTATGGCTGTAACTTATTATGTTGCAGGTTTGTTTGATGTTAGTGAAGTTTGTTGAGTAGGGATTACAAGTCTACAACCAACATGAATTCCTGTGGCAAATGAACACGAAGGACTCCATGCTATATAGTTATATATGTTGCATTGTAATGAGATAGCCAAATGAGCTTTGTAAGATGTAATGAATTATTTTATTCCTGGTTATAAGTTGTAAAATGACCTTTGTTTCTTGATATTACATCTTAAAATGTGGATGCTAGCTATTCGAATCCAGGGACTAGCATTGTAAACACAAGGATCTCTACCTTATCAGGTTGGGACATCTATAGATGGTATCAGAGCACTGTGTTATCTATAGGATTGTAACCCTAGTATTGGACAAAACCCCTTAGAAAAATAAGAGTTGTATTTGTTCAAACTTATATACAAACAATCTTGTAAAACTCTTTCCTCAACATTTTTTTTTTGATTCTACATCTCTCCCTTTTTACTTGATGGATAAAAACTCCAACATGAGCAAAGACTTCAACATCACCAATGACTTCAACTTCAGTTTCACCAAGGACTTCAACTTGGACATCACTAAGGACTACAAGTGAGACAATAATAATACTCGGGACTTGGAAGACTAAGGAAACACAACTTAGAAGGAACCATCATCACCTTTGAATCTTTGTGACCAAGATGCAAGAATTTTTCCAAGGATACCATGATCTTGTTCATGAAGAAACAACTAAGAATAATGGAATGATCCCAAGTGAACCCCATAGTTGGACCACCATACTAGTTTTTAGTTTAAATCAATTTATTGATATCACCAACTTATGTGGTGTAGCAAAAATATTTTGTTGCCTAAAAATATGCTTGAATCTTGTTGTTTGAGTGGAATGCATGATTGTGATTGCTTGCACATTGCTTGTGTGAATTGTTGTGTGTGAGTAGAATTCTTCCACTAGAATCTTTTGCCTATTCTAATCCCAATCAAACCCAAACAGATGACTTCTTCAAGGAACCACAACTCCAACATCAAGGATGGTGACAACAACAACAATCTAGAGATGCACTTGACAGAAGAACTACTAGCAACCCAAGCCCAGTTGAATCAAGTGACAACCCAGTTTTTAGCCAACAACAATGAGTTAGACCCAACCATGCAAAAGTTCTTGGAATCCCAATCCCAATTGTTGCAAAGGATGACCAATCAGATGATCAGCATGAGAAGCAATCTTTCCCAAGGAGATTGTGACAACAATGATATCAAGGATGATATTATAGAAGGAACTCAAGCTTACAAAATCTATGGAGACATAGAACACACTTATAAAGAACATAAGGACCAATGCCCTAATTGTGAAGAGAAACATCCAACTAAACAATTCCCCACATCTGAAGTTCCATGTTTCCTATGTGAAGGAAATGATCATGTCCCTGTACATTGCCCCATCTATCCTATATTTCAACAGATAAAACAAGATGGAATGCATCAAGTGTTTGGAAACCTCCATGAAGGAACAACTTCTACCAAGAAGGATGAAGACAAAGTCAAATCTCAGTATGCACCTCCATACATTGTGACCCACTATGGTGGACAAAAGATGAAAAATGGACGTTATCCTAGGAATCTTTCTAAGAACTGAGGAAGTTTTCCCACCTTTGAGGTGAAGTATGAAGAACATGAACTAAGAGAACTCCTAGCATTGGAGAAACCCAAGAACAATAAGAAATGTCCCAACCCCAGCAAGCAAGACTTTAGCTAGGTGCAATGTTACAATTTTAAAGAGATGGGAGACTATGCTAATGAATGCCCAGAAAAGAAGAAAGGCCAAGAAAACAAACAAGAGGTAGTGATACCAAAGATAAAAGAAGAAATTAGGCAAGTGATGTGAAACAAATGCAAAAAGCCAGGCCATTATGCATCACATTGACCAGAAAAGAAGAAGAACAAGACAAGCAAGCCTGTGAAAGATCTCAACCTTGTCACATGTTTCAAGTGTAAGGGACACTATGCAAACAACTGTCCAGAGAAGTTAAATCAAGACACCAAGTAAGCTAAGATGTAATCTAGTTAAAAACCTTTTAAGGGTGGTAGTAACCTAGTTGTCTTGAAGCCAACTTGTAACCTCTAACCTTCCCGAATCTCGGGACGAGATTCCTTTTAAGGGTGGTAGTCTGTCACATCACAAAATTCTCCAAATTTTGAAATGTGAAAAATAAATAAACAAAAGAAACAAATGTTGAAATTTAGGGTGAAAAGAAACTTTTTGCTTCTAAATGGAAACATCAAAACCCTACTTGGACACAGCTTGAATGAGCAAGCAACAAACAAATATTCAAGGAATCAAATGCATTCATGCTTGGAATGTATCTCGATTGAGCACTTGGAAAAGTTAAACCAAAAACCTTAAACCCTAATAAAAGAAATCATCTCCAAAATCACTCCAAGACTATTGTTTTGCCCCACATAAAAATTTAGCAACAAACATTCCTAATTGATCAATAAATGGTAATAAAAAATATTACAAAATCATGGGAATTGTTTTCACTCCATTTGGAACCATGTATAAAAACTTATGATTTTAATAAGATAAAAGAAAGTATTTCCTAGGTTAAGAAAGCTCCAAACTAAAATCAATACCAAATTTAATAAGATAAAGTAAATAATTTCCAAAGGCTAATAAAAATCCTAACGAAAATCAACACCAAATTGTGAGCAAAGTAATCCTAAAAGGATTTAAAAAGATAAACAAATATTAAATAAAATTATAGAAATTGGAATCACCAATTTTGGAGCTATAAATAAAAAAGATATGGATTTTATAAGATAAAGAAAGAAATAAATAAATAAGAAAATTATTTAAAAGACAATTTAAATCTTGGCCAAATCCATAAGCAAATGGAATAAAAGTTTACTAAATAATAAAAGAATAAAAGATTATTTAAATAAAATTGAATATGGTTTAAACCATATTATTTTATTTAAATAAAGACAAAATGCCACACTTAAATGGTTATTAAAAATCATCAGAAAAATAATTCAAATCAACTCATAAATGATTTAAAAACCTACTAAAAAGGTTTGGTAAAAATTTAAATTCAAACCGAAGATTAAATCAAATGTTTTGAACTGAAAACAGAAAATAGAAAAATAATAAAAAGGAATCAGAAGAAAAAATATGAAAACGACTAACCCAACTAACCTAGGCCCAACCCAGCTACCCCTGGCACAGTAAAAGCCCACCCGGCTCTCACCCTCTCTCCCTCACAGAAACTTTTCTCACCGCACCCTCTCCCCTCACCCCACTGACTTCGTGACCCCACCAGTGCCACCTCATCGTCGTCCTCACCGCGGTGACCATGCCCTCTCTCCCTTGACCATTTCTGCATGATTTTAATCCTCGTAATTTTGCGTTAACGCAATACTGAATCCGCCCCGCGACCACGCGTACTTACTCCCCTCCCTCTCCTCTCTCTTTCCCCTCACACGCCATGCCCAGTGAGCCACCAGGCTGCATGCATTTGTGCTCAAACCACCACCGTCTCCGACGAGCGTCGGCGACGATTCCGGCAAGCCCAGACACCCCCTTGCCCCCTTGATCCCATGAGCTTGTTCGCCAACACCATGCGCATCTGCCAGCACCATCCGTTTGCCCGCGCATGCCCTAGAGGCTCGGCAACAACCACGTCTGAGCGCCTCCGTTTTCTGCTTCAACTCCAGCGACTCCTCCTGGTAAGCTCTGACCGCCCCTCTCTCTCTCATTGATGCTCCTACACTCGCCCCTCTCTCGTGCGTCTAACGCACCATTTGTTTTGCCTTAGCATGCTCTATAGCCTCTTCCCCGACGACGGTCATGCGTGCCCGACGACAAGCGCAGCTCCGGCGAGCAATCCACACCGACCCTGTGCACCCCATGATCAACGGCGACTACCTTGATCTTCTTCATGCCAGTGCGAACCCAGTGAGACCCTCCTTCCCCTTCCTTGCTTCCTGTATTCATCGGAACATCACCGCCTAACGTCCCGTTGCCGTAGTCGCCAGCCAGCGCCGCCCATCTATGGTCGTTGCTCTCCGGACCGTTGGATGTTGATCTGTTGGCTAGGATAGAACAACTAGCGAGGCGGTATCTGTTGATCTAGTCTGTTCGATTCTAGTTAGATCTAACGGCCCACATTACACGATCCACAAGCCAGGAGGCAATAATAAAGTGGTTATTATCATATCTTCATGCTTATGATAAATGTTTACATACCATGCTATAATTGTATTAATCGGAAACATTAATACTTGTGTGATTTGTAAACATAAAAGAGTCCCTAGTAAAGACTCTTGTTAAACTAGCTTGTTGGTTAATATGTGATCATGGTTTCCTGATCATGAACATTGAGATGTTATTAACAACAAGATCATATCATTAGGAGAATGATGTGGTGGACATACTCCTATAGTTAAGCGTAGCATAAGATCAAGTCATTCAAATAGTTCACTTGCTATAAGCTTTCTGATACATAGTAACCTAATTCCTTCGACCATGAGATCATGCTAATCACCATCACCAGAAGGATGCTTTTATGAGATCAAACACCAGACCGTAACTAGGTGGTTATAAAGGTGGCATTGAGTGTTCGGAAAGTATGTGTTGAGGCACATGGATCAAGAGTGGGATTTGTCCATCCATATGATGGATAGATATACTCTGTGACCTCTCGGTGCAATGTCGTCCAATTATCTTACAAGCATGTGAGTGGCTCACAAGGGATCACATATCACGGGAACGAGAAAAGAGTACTTATCGGTAACGAGGTTGAACTAGGTATGCAGAGATACCGACGATCAAACCTCTGATAAGTAAACTATCACGAGAAAAAGGTAAATTGGTATCGTATGTAAAAGTGGTTCATTTGATCACAAAGTAATCGTAGAAATATGTGGGAGCCATATGAATTTCCAGATTCCTCTATTGGTTATTGATCGGAGAAGAGTCTCGGTCATGTCTGCATAATTCACGAACCGTAGGGAGACACACTTAAGGATTCGATGTTGTTTGGTAGATATGGAATTTAAGTAGGGAGACCGAATGTTGTTCGGAGTCTCGGATGGGATCCGGGATATCACGAGGAGATCCGAAATGGTCTGGAGAATAATATTCATATAAGGAATGTTCAATTCTGGAGTTCGGAAATGATTCCGATGATTTCATCGGAGAGGTTCTAGAAGGGTCTAGAAGGTTCACCGGACCGGAAGGGGAAGGGTACATGAATGTGTCATGGAAAAGTGGAATGATTGGATCATGTCCTAGGTAACTTGGTTGGGCATTTACAAGAGAGAAATTAAGCTACAAATTGAAAGTCAAAAGGCTGGTTTGAAAAGTCAAACTAGGGCAATGTTTCCTAGTGGAGGAAAGAAATAATCCTTCTTTCGCTCCACCACAAGCCAACTAGGAGAGGGAGTTGGGGAAGGATTCAAACTCCCCTCTCCCAAGCGGCCCTCCCTCTCATAAATAGAGGGGAGGGGGTGCCCCAAGGACACACAACACCAGCCCCTCCCCACCTAGCGCTGCCGCCCCTAGCATCGTCGCCAGATCGTCGCTGCCGCACTAGCCGCCACCGACTCCACCTCCTCATCTCCGGCTCTCTAAACCCTAGATCATTGGAAACCCTAGATCCACCATAACCTTCTCCGGCTTAGGCGAAGCCCTATAGGATTTTCCCTCTACTTCTGAGATCACGCCGTCGTGCTGCCAGAATCGCGAGGGGAGAACTACAACCTCCACTGCCTGCTGGACCAAGGGAGTGGAAGGTCTTCATCGAGTACCGAACGTGTGACCGACTACGGAAGCGGTGCCGGAACGCAGCGTCGGAAGGATCGTCTAAGCGGTCTTGAGATCGGCAAGTGTACGACTACATCACCCACGAGAATCTGCTCTCGTTAACCGCTTTGGAATATTCGAGGGTGAGTACTCTAATCGACTCGTTGCTACAATATAGTAGTTAGATCTTGGCTTGTTTGTGTGCATGCGGTAGAAATTTTTTGTTTTCCATGCTACGAACCCCTACAGTGGTATCGAAGACGTGTATATATGTAGATTTGTTGCACGAGTAGAACACAATGGTCATTGTGGGCGTTGATGCTTTTTTTGTCGATTGCTTATTGTGTACTTTGCATCTTGCGCAATGGTGGGATGAAGCGGCCTGGGCTAACCTTACATGACATCGTTCATGAGACATGCTCCATGCTTGACATGCAACTTGTATTGCATAAGTGGCTTTGCGGGTGCCTGTTTCTCCCAACATAGTGAAGATTCAATTTACAATGGGTGATTGACAATACTAGTATCAACGTTGTGGTTCTTGTTCGTAAGTTAGATCGACACTTATTGAAATCCCCAAACCACGTAAAACATGCAAAGAAAATTAGAGGCATCTAACTTTGTTTTGCAGTGGTGTGTTGTGATGTGATATGGCCATGATTGTGATTACATATGATGTATGCAATGTTCCTTATTGTAAGTTGGCAACCGACAGGAGCCTTATGGTTGTCTTTTTAATTTCGCTAAAGACCTGCGTATCTATTATTCAAAGTAGTTGTAATAGTTGATGCTGGTGGACGACAACCATGGAGCAGAGCCATTGACCTTGATGGCATGACGGTGATGATGGAGATCATGTCCGTGCTTGAAGATGGAGATCGGAAGCACAAGAAGAAAAGCCATATCATATCACATATTATTAATTGCATGTGATGCTAATCCTTTTATGCATCTTGTATTGCTTAGATCACGACTGTAGCATTATAAGATGATCCCTCTCACAAAATATCAAGTTATAAAGTGTTCATCCTTAGTAGGCACCGTTTCCAGGACTCATTGTTTCAAAGCACCATGTGATGATCGGGTGTGTTAGATTCTGGGAGTGTATACAACGGGAGCAAGCCAGATTTGCTCATGCGGAAGATAAGGTTTGATCTTGACGAGCCTAGCATGTACAGACATGGTCTCGGAACACGGAATACAGAAAGGTAAAGCATGAGTCATATAGATGATATGATGAACATGGTGATTGTTCGCCTTTGAAACTACATCATGTCACGTGATGATCGGACTTGGTATAGTGGATTTGGTTCATGTAATCACTAAAACAATGTGAGGGATATTGTTTTGAGTCAGAGTTGAACAACAATATGATTAAAAGTTGAACACTATTTATCATAAATTAAATCAAAGTGAATTTGCATAGTTGTTATAGTCATTGGCATCCGTTTACCACCTTGCGCTTAGTTATAATTGAGATAATAGAACTATAGAATTCTGGTTAGTTACTTTACGAATTTGTATTGTATTGGTTTGAAGTGTTAATCTAAAGTTTAAAAGTCCTATTGCAAACTTTCAGTAAGTTCCGGTTACTACGTGAAGTTTAATAATTGGTATTAAATCAAGAGTAACAATTCCAGTGTTAGTAAATAAGTATCATGTTTATCTCCATGATTCTTGATATTCAAAAGATTGTTTTAATATCATGTTTATCTAGGAACATCATATGTGGAAGATAGTGTGATATCTGAAACGAAGTTTTGATTATAACATGATACAGTATAATATGGCAAAGTTTATGTTCTCATATTTGATGGGAATTTTCAAAAGGTTGGAGACGCTAGTCGTCCGAATCCTCCAAAAGGTTTTGGAGAGCAACATTATACTCGCAATTCACCGTTATAAGCTAAAGAAGCTTGATCATGAATAATTCCATGAGAAGGATGAATATTTGATGTAGGTAAAATGTTTACTACACCAAGAGATTACTAAAGAATGGAATTTGAAAGAACACCAAACATTTGATGATGGTGATCTACTTCAAAGTGCAAGTCCAAAGACATTGGTATTTATCTATACATGCTTGGACTATGTGTCATGTGTATGGCTCCACTATTGATGTTGATAGATTCTTTCAAACAGAAAAGGAAGTACTGAAAGAGAATCTCATAAATATATGGCAGAAGAAAAGACTAGAATTGTTCAGCTTGGGTATATAGAGGATATACATGTTATGGACATATTCTTTGCTCATTAAACAATGTGGTTCCTAAGTATTGGATACTGAATTTGTTTTTGTGAATCGTCATACGAAACAACAAAATTCATGAACTACAATGGCCTAAGTAACTAGCAAGAGAATATGTGATGATGTTCATCGAGAACAAATAAAGTGTTGATGTGTTTCTCGTTAACATAAAAGCTTGCCTTCAAGATTTGTTTTATCAGGAGAACAAAAGGGTTGTTCAAATAATTGCCGTAATCCATAAAATATGGATGATTTACAATCTTGTTGGATAAATCACATCCATAAAACAAGTGCTAAAAATGTCGAAAGACAATTGATTGAAAGATCACTTAGGAAGTGACATCGCCGTTTAAATTATATTGGAAAGAAAACATGAAGAAACTCCATGTGGATGGAATTTTGGAGTCTTTTGATTTTTGATCAAATGACGCTTGTGAAACTTTCCTATAGATAATTAAAACTTCGTTCATAAGACAAAAGGGAATGAATGACTAGCTTATTGGAACTTGTGCATATTGTTGTATGAAGCCCATTATGTGTAGTCAAGAGCGTTGGATTTCAACTTGATATGCTTTCTCCGAAAATTTGAGTGAATATATGAATATTTACTTAATAAGGATGAAGTGTGAAACATTTGAAAAGGTCAAAGACTTTAAATATGAAGTGCAAATTCAATGTAACAAGAAAATAAAGAATTTATGATAGGATCATAAAGGAAGATTTTTGAGTTATAAGTTTAGCATAACACCTAAGATTTGAGGAATCCTTCCGTGGATTTGCATTTCCCGAAACACCATAAGAGTATGGAGCGTTCGAGATATGTAATGAAACCTTGTTTGACATGGTAAGATCAAAGGTCTAATTCATAAAACCTCCATTATATTTTAAAGATTAAAAGCTTTAGAGACTACCGTTTTTCCACTAAAAAGAGCTCCATCATGATCTGTTGAAATGACACCATATAAAGTTATGGTTTGGGATAAAACCCAAGTTGTCCTTTCTTAAACATTGGTATGCATGAGTAAAATTTTTACAACCAAAGTCGTATGAGCATGTCTTTGTGGGTTATTTCGGATAATCGTTGGGTACTCCTCCATAACACCAAATACAAAAGTGTTTGTCACTTAGAACGTCAAGTTTCTTGAGAAGAAATTTTTCATTAAATGTTAAGTGGGAGGTCAATAGAACTTTGATAAGGTTAAAAGAACCTTAGCTATATGTGCTGAGTTGTGTAGCATCGGAAGCATTTCGGATGCAGCAACAATGCTCATGGCTCACGTGCCTCAAATATTGTGGTCACGGAGGTCTAAGTTCCTATTGAACCTGGTAGGTCGGGTAAACAATCAAATACTAGGATTTGAAAGTAAATCTTGTATTTTGACAATGATGGACCGACAACATACAAAGAAGCGATGATGGGCCCTGACTCCATCAAATGGCTTGAAGCCATAAAATCCATGATAGTTACATACACGAGAAATCAAGCTTTGAACTTGAAAGACCCTCTAGAAAGGTGTAAGACCTTACAGTCGTGTTTGGATCTATAAAGAAATAGACATGGATGTTTCACATCTATGAAATAGTCGACATGTTGGGAAAAAGTTCACAACAATGTTTAAAGGTTGACTAATACAAGATTTGATCTTCCGTAGCGATATTTAGTCTAGACGGATTAATGTAGCAACCACTACATATAATTTTGTTATGTGGTAGTTGAATAAACAAAACAAGTTCTTCTAGTACAATTGGTACCTAGGACGTGTGCATAACATGGTCCAAAGGGTTTTGTTAATTCAAGTGATGCTAAAAGCGTATGCAAACCTCAATGGTTGAAGTAGGCATCGAGGAGTTGGAATCTTCACCATGATGAAACTGTTAAAAGGGTTTAAATTCATCAGAGACGATGAAGATGCTTGCATTTGCAAGAAATTAAGTGGGAGCTCTAAGACATATTTGTAATAGATTATATGGAAGACATATTGTTGATTGGAGATGATGTATCTTTTATCAACACATGTTAGGAATTTCATCTCGATGAAAGACTTAGGCAAAACCCGAATATTTGGCATCAATATCTATATAGATAGGTTGAGACGCTAATATGGTTGTGCCAAATGTACATAGATGAGATATTGAATGAGTTCAATATGGAAACTACAAGAAAGGTTCTTGTCGCACAGAAAGAATTGAATCGAAATTCAAGTGTATTAACACTTGTAACTAAAACAAAGATTCAAGTATAGATTGATACTTGATGTATGAAATCACAAAGAGTATTTATATCAATCATACTATGATATGTACAAATCCAGATATGTCCTACGCTCTAAATGTTATGAGCATATACCAGAATGATTCATAATATGATCATTGGACGATAGTAAGGATATTCTTATGATATTTTGGAAGAACTAAGAATATATTGTTTTTGTCAAGGTGACAAATAAAAGGTTAGTTCATTGTAAAAGTACTACATTGATAATAGTTTTGTCACAAAGTACAAATTAAGTTTATCTCAATCTAAACTAAGGGTGGCACAATATAATGGAAAGTAAGTTCCATAATGGATTTGGATGAGTCCCAAAGTTAAGACATTGTGACAGATACTACAACAAAAGGCTAAGTATATGACTGCTATTATAGCAGCAAAAGAGGGCATTTGTGTCAAGTAGTTTTTTTATCAAACTAGGTGTAGTTCACAGCGGGATAATACTATGAAGATATATTGTATGACAATATTTTCAACATGTTTTAACCCCAAGGAACTAAAGGTTTCACCAAAGGACCAAATTTATACAAAGCCATCTCATTAGAGAATGAGTGATGCGTAGAGACGCAAAGACATGCAATTACACACGGACTTGAAAGTGTCGGATCCGAAGATCGGTTGACCACTAGCAATCATGTACATACAACACTGAAAATCCATAGGTGTTGAATACACAAGGATTTGAAACTAGATTATTGTCTCTAGTTCAAGTGGGAGACTGTTGGAGATATGCCCAAGAGGCAATAATAAAGTGGTTATTATCATATCTTCATTCTTATGATAAATGTTTACATACCATGATATAATTGTATTAACCGGAAACATTAATACTTGTGTGATTTGTAAACATAAAAGAGTCCCTAGTAAAGCCTCTTGTTAAACAAGCTTGTTGGTTAATATGTGACCATGGTTTCCTGATCATGAACATTGAGATGTTATTAAAAACAAGATCATATCATTAGGAGAATGATGTGGTGGACATACTCCTATAGTTAAGCGTAGCATAAGATCAAGTCATTCAAATAGTTCACTTGCTATAAGCTTTCTGATAAATAGTAACCTAATTCCTTCGACCATGAGATCATGCTAATCACCATCACCAGAAGGATGCTTTGATGACATCAAACACCAGACCGTAACTGGGTGGCTATAAAGGTGGCATTGAGTGTTCGGAAAGTATGTGTTGAGGCACATGGATCAAGAGTGGGATTTGTCCATCCATATGACAGATAGATATACTCTGTGCCCTCTCGGTGGAATTTCATCAAATTAGCTTACAAGCATGTGACTGGCTCACAAGGTATCACATATCACGGGAACGAGAAAAGAGTACTTATCGGTAACGAGGTTGAACTAGGTATGAAGAGATACCGACGATCAAACCTTAGATAAGTATACTATCGCGCGATAAAGGGAAAATTGGTATCGTATGTAAGTGGTTCATTCAATAGAAAAGTAATCGCAGAAATATGTGGGATCCATATGAATTTCCAGATTCCTCTATTGGTTATTGATCAGAGAAGAGTATCGGTCATGTCTGCATAATTCACGAACCGTAGGGAGACACACTTAAGGATTCGATGTTGTTTAGTAGATATGGAATGTAAGTAGGGAGGCCGAATGTTGTTAGGAGTCTCGTATGGGATCCGGGATATCTCGAGGAGATCCGGAATGGTACGGAGAATAAGATTCATATAAGGAAAGTCCAATTCTGGAGTTCGGAAATGATTTCGATGATTTCATCGGAGAGGTTCTAGAAGGGTCTAGAAGGTTCACCGGACCTGAAGGGGAAGGGTACATGGATGTGTCATGGATAAGTGGAATGATTGGATCATGTCCTAGATAACTTGGTTGGTCATTACAAGAGAGAAATTAAGGTACAAATTGAAAGTTAAAAGGCAGGTTTGAAAAGTCAAACTGGGACAATGTTTTCTAGTGGAGGAAAGAAAGAATCCTTCTTTCCCTCCACCACAAGCCAACCAGGAGAGGGAGTTGGGGAAGGATTCAAACTCCCCTCTCCCAAGTTGTCCCCCTCTCATAAATAGAGGGGAGGGGGTGCCCCAAGGACACACAACACCAGCCCCTCCCCACCTAGCGCCGCTGCCCCCCCAGCGTCGCCGCCCCACAGCACCTCCGCCGCCTCGTGCCGTCGTTGGATCGTCGCTGTCGCACTAGCCGCCTCTGATTCCACCTCCTCCTCTCCGTCCCTCTAAACCCTAGATCGCCAGAAACCCTAGATCCACCACAACCTGCTCTGGCTTAGGCGAGGCCCTGCAGGATGTGCCCTCTACTTCCGACATCACGCCGTCGTGCTGCCAGAATCGCGAGGGGAGAACTACAACCTCCGCTGCCTGTTGGAACAAGGGAGAGGAAGGTCTTCATCGAGTATCGAACGTGTGACCGAATGCGGAAGAGGTGCCGGAATGCAGCGTCGGAAGGATCGTCTACGCGATCTTGAGATCGGCAAGTGTATGACTACATCAGCCATGAGAATCTGCTCTCGTTAACCGCTTTGGAATCGTCGAGGGTGAGTACTCTAATCGACTCATTGCTACAAGCTAGTAGATAGATCTTGGATTGTTTGTGTGCATGCGGTAGAATTTTTTGTTTTCCATGCTACAAACCCCTACATATAGATCAATAGGAAACAGACACATGGCCAGGCTATTGATTTAAAAAATAGAATTGGATCTATTAGATGTTCGAGTTTGAAAAATTCATAACTTTTGATCTGTATGTCCAAAAATTCCAAATTTTATATCAATGGATTCAGAAATATGTGAAATTTGCAACTATGGCCTTGGTTTGGTCATTTGCTTCTGGAAAGTTAGGGTTTTTTGCAGAAACATTTATAGGACTCTTTTGGATATAAAAATTGTTCTAAAATTATTTTTGAGTGAAACCTTTTGCAAATGGTTTGTTTTTAACCTAGTGAACATAAACACTAACTTTTGGATTTAAAAATATAATTTATTAACACTAGAAAATTATTACTTTGAATAAAAGCATTTCTAGCAAAACAAAAATGATTTAAAACGGCCATTTTCATTAACTTGGTTTCAAATGTTTTGACACTTCTATAAATGACCAGTAGGTGTTTTGAAATGTTTAGAACCTTGTTAGAAACCACATTTTGAATAAAATAATCTTTTGCATGCTTGCATGCATTGCTTTGTTTTCATTATTTTATGTGGTGAATTGTTTGAATGCTAGTTTTGAATGTGTGTTTGCTTGATTGAATTGTAGTGAACATTGAAGAGTGTGACAATTGCAAGATCAAGGAGTGTACCTAGTTTATTGTAAGATCCCACCTTTGTAAAGGTAAAGGTCCCTGTGATTGCAATGCTAGTCCCTGGATCAATTGCTAGCATCCACAGTTTAAGATGAAGTACACAGAAACAAAGGTCATTATTACATCATCATTCCAGAGATAACATAGTCTTTTACAACTCCATAGCCATAGGCTAGTACAAGAGTTTAACTTAACAATATAAATAAAAGTCTTCATCTTCATGTGCCACAGGAAAGCATGTTGAGTGTAGACTCATAACCGTAATCCTCATCAGAGTAACCTGCAACATCACAGGTTACATCCACAGTGGGTCAAATAGTATTGGCAAGTGATACCTTAGTAGAATAATAGTATCTAGCTTCTACATGAATTTGGCTAAGTGTATCTTAGGCTTGCTTTGCTCAAAATAGGTTTTACCTATCAGTTGAAAACACTAAGTTTTTGTTTTCCAAAAACTCCCAGGGAACCACCAATAGACATTGGTGAACCTTCACCCTTGTTCAACCACAAGTTTTAACTTAGAAAATTGGTATGAGGAGATTCTTGATAGCTTCCATGTTTTGATGCTCAAGTTTTCCTTTTCCGGGGACACGTCTAAGTACTTAGTTTCTTCCTTCTACAGAGGTGGTGCACTTTCCCCACAAAACTTGATTTTCATCAAGACAGGACCTTTCAGAAGCCTTCCCTTAGACCAAAATAGACACGCTCCAAACCTATCATCCCCTACCACCAACTGTACATTTGGCTAAGTTATTGCAACCTATATGATCCAGGCAGAGCCCATAATGCCATGTGGCTGCAATAGAAGCTTCTTAACATTTGGCATCTCAAATCCCTTTGTTCCTGGGTGGCAATCCACAAGTGAGATACACAGGGTAGACCATTGGAAAATGGGACCTGGTAACCACTCATCCAAAATCCACCAAGCAATTACCATTCCACCCAGGTGTTTCATTCACTTAGTTGTTTTATTAAGCAAAACATAAGTCCAAGACTTAGAAATATTTTCCATAGCATGTGTATATAAACCACACTTGGTTGCTACTAGCTAGGCTAAGCATGGCAATTGCAAGTATCTTAACTTAGAGAAAATTCTAACAATTCTACAACTACTAGGATTTTCCAAGCATAGCATATAGATACTTAGGAAAAATTATCATGCAAGTCCTATAGAAAATATTTCTAATGCATAGTCAAAATATTGGGACAAAAGTATGAAGCACCACTTGCCTTGGTAGTTGGGGGATAAAAAACAATCCTCACAGTCACAATCACCACTAGCACCAAATTCTACACATAAAATGATAGCACCAAATTCACATATCAAGTAGACAAGCAAAAATATATGAATGCATGCAAATGCCATGTGATAATTTTTCTAAACCAAACAATACAAGTATAACAGTACTGATCAACAAGTTAAACATTTATACATCAAATAAACTTTATTTGGCCTTTAAAACATTTTCCAATTAATTTTTATACACAAAATAAGCCTACAAATGTCTCTGCAAAAAAATTTAATTTGACAGAAGCAATTCATTAAAAAAATTGCATGGTTGGATAGAATTGTTCTTCCTGATTCCATTGATCTAAAATTTGCAAAATTTGGACGTGTGGATCAAAAGTTATGAATTTTGGAAGTTTGAACATCTAATAGAAATGATTCTGTTTTTAAATCAAACTACAGTACACGCGTCATGTTCTGATTCGCTGATACCGATTCGCACGGATCGATCATTGAGGGACGTTGGATTTAAGTGACTGCGCACGACCCAGATCTAATCGTACTGCTTCACTTAAGTCATCTATCATATGCGTTGGATCTAGATCTAACGGCCCAAATCTAACATAACTAAAACGAGCGGCGCTGCGACGGTGGCTGGCGGCGGCGCGCTCGGGCAGTGATGTTGCCGGCAATACAGGAAGCGAGGGAGAGGGGGATGTTGCTCACCAGGTTCGCTACGACGTGTTGATGCTCGAGGTGGTCTTTGCAGGGACAGGGGCGCACGAGGTTGGCGTAGATTTCTCGCCGGAGTTCCTTCTAGCGACGGCCGCTTCTGTTCGTCGTCGTTGGCGAGGGTATAGGTCATGCCAAGGCAAGATAAGCAGTGTGTCAGATGCGCAGGATGACGCTGGTCACGCGAGTGTTAACGAGGAGGAGAGGGGCGGTCAGAAATTACCACGGGAGGTCGTCGGAGTTGAAGCCGAAGACGGTGGCTCTCAGTCGATTGCATTGCCGACGCTCTGGGGCACGCGAAGGCGAGCTAGTGCTACTGGGAGGTGCGCAAGGTGAAGTGGTGTGTGCTCGTGTGAACCAGGAGCAGAGGGGTGGTCGGGGTTGGCTGGAATTGGCGTCGTAGCTCGCCGGAGCAGCGGGGTCGCGGCGAGGAATTCTCGCAGCCTGGGGGCGCTCAGGGCTTGGGGTTTGGGGGGAAATGGAGAGGAGGCAGAGGGGGTTTAAGTAGAGAGGATGAGCGGGGTAATTACGCCAGAAATCAAGTGCAATCAATCGGAGGGAGGAAACGGCAGAGAGGAGCAGGTCCTCCAGCGCGGGTGTCAACACCCGGATGTTTAATCCCAGATGCATGTTATGCCATACATCGCAATCCTAGTATTACCATTTTTGCGATACATAACAGTATTGGATACCACACTACATCATCCATTACAAACCATACATAAGGTCTTACACAAATAAGGATCTCATGATCCAGTTCTTAATACAACTCAAGCATCGGAAATACGTAATAATAACGGTAGCATAGGCGAAGCTCCATCTCCGGGGTCACAGGCAATGCTGACGATGGGAGATGATCCTAGTTGTCGTAACCTTCCTGGGGTCCTTCCTCCTGGTACTCCTCTTCATAGTCTGGCCATGGGAATAGCCAGGGACAAAGCCATGAGTACTCTTTAAGTACTCGCAAACTAAAACTAACAAGTGAAGGGGGGTTTTTGTAGTAGGACACTAAGCTCTAGGGTTGTTTTGCAAAAAGCCAGATTTACCTCTACTAACTTCAGAAGCAAGAAAAGCTAGTTGAAATTTTATAACACCTAAAATGGGACTTGAATTTCATATCACAACTCTGTTGTGGTCAAGTCAAATTCTCAAATCATTTCACAAGTCATTTTGAAAACATCTGACGGGGGAACAGTATGGCCACTCCAACTTTCCATAACCGCGGACGCGGCTATTCGAATAGTTTGACACTCTGCAGAGATTATACACTTTCACCACAACATTCGATACATCCGTCAGGAACAAATCCTGAATTCACCATACTCAGTATGCGGATAATCAATCCTAACCTTTCAGTTACACGCCCTAATATAAGCACCTCTCCTATGAGTTTGGCCTCCCAACCATGACCAACTGTCATCTTGGGTACTGCACAGGCGGACAATCTTCACAAGGTAGCCTCAGCTCAAACCTTGGCCGTGAGGGAACCAATACTAAGGTATATAAGTTTCCAGTCAAGCCCTACCCAATCTTCCGGTATTGTGGTTGTACGATAAAATTGGAATGGTATCGCATCCAGACAACCATCAGTTTTATAAAGGGCTAAGGCTCATGCCTCAACATTTTCATCATCAAAATCATCTAGTGTTTGGAAACACATGTCAAAACATCTCAATAGAATGATCCATCATTCCAAGGTTTTCATAACCATTTTTCCACCAAGTATTCCCATCGAAAGTTGATCAAGTTTTGTGCTTAGCACTAGCATCTACAAATGGGAGTGAGTACTAATGAGGGGTGGTAAACTAGTGGAGTTTAACTAAGTTCAATCTCATGCCTTGGGATGACATCAAGATTATCTAGCTTAGGCCAAATTTTATGCTCTTTATGCAACCTTCAATTATCTTTCTAGAATCTACAATTCACCTAAGTAAGCTCTAAGTAATAGCTTTGATAAAGAAATAAAGTAGAAGCTTGCAAGTAAAACTAGGATTGGGTTATCAAGTGGGTATGATCACATATGCTTAAAGCATATAGTGGTCATGGTAACAAGCAAGTATTTGCTTGCATAAGTGGAGTATCTTGCAAGTGTTAGCTTGCTCAATCAACTAGTAGTATTAGGCTTGCCTTGTGCAGAGCAGTGGTTGAAGTTCTCCTCGGCTTCTTCTTCGTAGTATCCTCCTTCATCCTCATATCCTTGGTCGGTACTAGCGTCTATGAATAAATACGAGGTACACAATCACCAAACAATACTTAACTACTTTCAATCATCACACACAAGGGTTCTATAGATGATCTAGCATCATCACTAACATTACAAGATTAAAGCATTTGTCTTATTGATTTTATTTTTAGAAAAGTAATTTCTACTCATTGAAAAACTACTTAAGATTTAATATTCACCAAACCAAACATGGGATCATGTTGACACATGTCCTCACCACATATTTCAGTACATGGGAATGTGATTTAAAGTGGTGTCACAATTTAATAAGGTTTAACCTTTTATTTCAATTAAATAAAGTGACTGTAAATGTCTATGTGGCATTCTTTTCTGACTTGAACATTATTTCTGTAAGTAAACCCATATGTTTTTATATATTCTGAAAGGTATGATCAAATATGATTTTTGAGAGTTGGAATCAACTCAAAAGCTATTATAGTTTAAATTTGAAAAATGTTTGAATGCAGAAAAGCTTCTGCCTTGTTATTTTTACCATGGTTGATCTATAGATTCAAATGATTCGAATTAATCGGGCTTGGATTAAGCATTTCAAAACCTTTCTAACAAAATTGGTTTCATTCAATTTGGTTCAGTGAATCGAGATGGGTTGATTTTTGAAACTAGGTACAGAACTATGTTTGAATATAAATAGAAAAGGCTAAATTCAAATGAGTGGGTTGCGTGGGAGAGGTTAACGGGCCGGCCCAGTGTCACTCCGTGGTGCGGGGCGCAACTGACAGGGCGGGTCTACTGGTCAGTGACTCTTTAAACGCGAAGCGATACGGGACGATGTGGTGCGTTGGACTAGAATGAAGATCGACAGCTGAGGGTCGTCGTTGATGATGAACTAGTCACCGGCGATCTCGAACCCTTGCGGCTCAGTGGGGGTCGTGGTAGGCTCACCGGGGCTCAGGCGAAGGTCGGCGATGCGGGCGAACGACGAAGTCGACGACGGCGATCCTCTTGGTATTGGCAGCTCCTCCTGGGGCGGCTCCAATCGATGGCTTCCTTCTTCTCCAGCAGCGGCGAGCTCCGGCTAAATTCCGGCGATGCGCTGCTCGCCTTGCTCCGGGAATGGGGTGGGGTGGTTCTGGGTGAGAGGGGAGTGAGATGGTGTGCTTCAATCGGTTGGGGGTGGCCTCCTTTTATAGGCTCGATGCCCGAGAGGCATCGATGGGGGGGGACGGCGGCAAGCTTGGTACGACCGGCTAGAGGCATGGCCGAGGGTGGCGATCGATCAGTGGTCTCCTGGCGATGCTCTAAGGTGTAAATGCGCTTGTAGGGGCGGTGGCAAACGGTCGGGAACGTTCGGTTCTCTGCGAGGCAGAGGCGGCGAACTCTGCGGCGAGCGGTGGCTACGGGGTACGGGCGGTGAAATGGGCATGTCTGGTGGTCTCCTGGGACGGTGGGGTGCATGCTGGCGGAGAGCGAGGGCTCGAGGTGGTCGGGTTGCATGGGAACGGAGCATGCTCTGCGGTGCGTGTCGGCATGGCCGACAGCGGCGCGGGCGCAACATTCCTGGCGGTTCTGGTTGCTGTCTGCGAGGCAGGGCTGGTCAAGAGGGGGCGGTGAGGCATGGGCTACCTCCCAGACAAGGTTGGCACGGCTAGTTCCTCTCCTAGCTTGCTGTCCACACTAGGGTGACATGGGTGCTCTCGGCCTGTTCACCATTGATGATATTGGCAAGCTTACAGTGAGGCTAGAGCTTAGTTAAGTTTGCTAGATGATATACTGAGGCTAGTGTAACCAGAGAGGGAACAAGTTAGGCCAGAATCATTGCACACTATAGTGTTTAGGATTTGTTTGATTTGCATCTGCAAGGTGTTTGATGAAATGGCCGCAAGAATTCAAGTTTTGAATTTTGAAATTATTTTTGGTGGGTGTGCTAGGCATGTGCTGGTGAGTCTGTAGATGCTTGGGTTTTGAAAGTTGAGTTGGTTTGAGGGGTTTTGAAAAAGTGGGATCTTCCCATATGAAATAGATTCAATTTTAAACTGTCATTTAAACTATGCATCTGAATGATTTTGGATGATCAAAAAGTGGGCCTTGGTACTTTGTTATGAGTACTATCAAGGGGTGTAAAGATCCAAACAAGTTTCTGTTAAGTTCTGAAAGTTAGAGATAGCCAAAGTAGGCATGGGAGTTAATTTGGCCAAAGTGACCATTCACTTAATTTGTTTGTTTTGATTTGTTTGTCTTTGGAAAAAGTTTGGGGATTGTTTAGATGATGTTTATTTCACCTAAGAATCATTTTACAAGCAAGGAAACACATAATCATGGCAATTCAAAAGAATCCAAATTTTAATGCACACTCATATGAATGCTTTCATATTTTAATTGGAAAAGTTTTTGTTAACCCTAAATTTGGTGATTAGAGTTTGATGATTCTAGTTTAATATTTTTGGGATGTTACAGCGGGATTGAAGACGAGTTGACGTGGTAGTGGGTCCGGGGCGTCAGTGAGAGAGGGGGTACACGCGCGGGTGAGAAACAGAGAGGGGGAGAGGGGTTTCCCGGGTGGGCTGCTAGATGGGCCACGGGTTGGATTGGGTTAGATAGCCAGTTAGTTTTATTTTTTTCTCTATTTCTCTTTTTCTTTTTCTAATTTGATTTTTGGGATGTTACAAATCTAAACCCCTTAAGGTGAATCTCGCCCTCGAGATTCGGATTGGCTAGCAAATAGGTGAGGGGTCTTTCCAAAGATCATTTTCTCTTTCCCATGTTGCTTCTTCCTCGGAGTGATGGTTCCACTATACTTTGCAGAATTCGATAGTCTTTGTCTGAGTTACTCTTTCTGCAGTCTCGAGAATCTTGATAGGTTTTTCATCATAGGTGAGATCACTTTCCAATTGGACCTCCTCCAAAGGTATAGTATCCTTCAAAGAAGTCTCTTCCATCTCCGGATGGCATTTCTTTAGCTGACTCACATGGAACACATTGTGAACGGCAGACAATGATTCAGCCAATTCAATCTCATAAGCTACTTTGATAGATTTTTCCTCAAAGGTGAGATCACTTTCCAATTGGACCTCCTCCAAAGGTATAGTATCCTTCAAAGAAGTCTCTTACATCTCCGAATGGCATTTCTTTAGCTGACTCACATGAAACACATTGTGAACGGCAGATAATGATTCAGCCAATTCAATCTCATAAGCTACTTCTCCTTTACGGCTCAGAATCTTGAATGGTCCAACGTATCTTGGGGCCAATTTTCCTTTGACACCAAACCTCTTCACTCCACGAAGTGGTGATACTCTAAGATATGCTCTATCACCCACCTCATAGGTGACTTCTCTATGCTTTGGATCCGTGTAGCTCTTCTATCGGGACTATGCTATCTTCAATTTGTCCTTTACCAACTTGAATTTCTCTTCAGCTTCCTTGATTAATTCTGGCCCGAACAAGTTCCTTTCTCCAACACCATTCCATAGCAATGGTGTAGTACACTTTCTTCCATAGAGAAACTCAAATGGTGCCATCTCAATACTGGCTTGATAGCTGTTGTTGTAAGAGAATTCCCCGTAAGGTAGACTTTCATCCCAACTAGCTCCATAGTCTAGGGCACATGCCCTCAACATATCCTCTAAGATCTGGTAGGTCCTTTCCGTCTGTCCATCAGTCTGGGGATGAAAAGCAGTACTGAATTCCAATCTCGTTCCCAATTACTCATGCAGTTGCCTCCAAAAATGGGAAGTGAATTGAGTTCCCCTATCAGACACAATACTCTTGGGTACTCCATGCAGCCACACAATCTTATTCATATAGATCTTGGCTAACTTAGCACTTGTATAGGTCGTCTTCACGGGTATGAAATGAGCCACTTTAGTTAGACGATCCATTACTACCCAAATAGAATCATATCCTGATCTAGTCCTTGGCAATCCAGTGATGAAATCCATGCCAATCTTGTCCCACTTCCAATCAGGAATAGGTAATGGTTGTAACAATCCTGCTGGTTTCTGATGTTCCTCTTTCACTCTACTACATACATCACACAAAGCAATATGTTCGGCGATGTCCTTCTTGAGATTATTCCACCAAAATCTTTCCTTCACATACATGAACATTTTGGTGTTACCTTGATGAATGGAATATGGTTAGTTGTGTGCTTCTTGTAAAATCAGTTTTTGAAGTTCTGGATCTTGCGGAATACAGATACGTTTTCCATACCATAAAGTACCATGTTTGTCTTCATGGAATCCTTTGGCTTTTCCCTTGCCAATCTTTTCCTTAATCTCTTCAATTTCCTTGTCTGTCTTTTGGGCTTCCTTGATTTTGTCCAACAAGGTGGGTTGAACATCCAATGACATGAGATGTCCTTCAGGCATAATCTCCAATCTGAGATCTTTGAATTGGGCACACAGATCATTTGGCAACTCTCCCTTAGTAAGGCCATTCACATATACCTTACGGCTTAATGCATCCGCTACAACATTTGCTTTACCGGGGTGGTATTACAAAATCAAGTCATAGTCTTTGATGAGTTCTAGCCATCTTCTTTGTCTCATGTTGATTTCTTTCTGAGTGAAGATACTCTTCAAACTTTTGTGATATGTGAACACTTCACATCGCTTTCCCAAAAGATAATGTCTCCATGTTTTTAGTGCATGGACAACAGAGGCTAAATCTAAATCATGAGTAGGATAATTCACGTCATGAGTTTTGAGTTGTCTCGAGGCATAAGCCACAACTTTCCCTTCTTGCATTAGAACTGCACCTAATCCTTGATGAGATGCATCACAATACACTTGGAAATCCTTCTCCAAGTCTGGCGGACATAAGACTGGTGCTGTCACTAGTCTCTTCTTCAACTCTTGGAAACTGAGTTTACATCCTTCAGTCCAATCAAACTTCTTGTCTTTCTTAAGTAACTCCGTCATTGGCTTAGTTACCTTTGTGAAATTCTCAATGAACCTTCTATAGTATCCTGCCAAGCCAAGGAAACTAAGAACTTCCTTTACTCACTTAGGAGATTCCCATTCAGTTACAGCTGACACTTTTGCGGGATCAACTGCTACACCATCTCCTAACACAATGTGTCCAAGAAATCCAACTTCATTCAACCAGAATTCACACTTGCTGAATTTGGCATACAGCTTATGCTCTCTAAGCTTCTCAAGTATCAAACTCAAATGTCCTTCATGCTCTTCATTTCTCTTGGAATAGATCAAAATGTCATCGATGAAAATGACAACAAACTTGTCAAGAAACTCCATGAACACCTTGTTCATCATATTCATGAAGTAGGCTGGTGCATTGGTCAAACCAAATGGCATCACGGTGTATTCATACAATCCATACCTAGTGGTGAAAGCAGTCTTAGGTATGTCTTGTTCCCTTATCTTAAGCTGAAAATAGCCTAACCGGAGATCAATCTTTGAGAATACACGGGCTCCTTCTAACTGATCAAACAAGTCATTGATTCTGGGCAAAGGATATTTGTTCTTGATAGTCACCTCATTGAGTGCACGATAATCAATGCACAACCTTTTACTTCTATCTTTCTTTTCAACAAACAAGACTGGTGCTCCCCAATATGAAGAACTTGGTTGAATAAATCCTTTCTGCAACTGTTCTCCAAGTTGTTTCCTGAGTTCTTTCAACTCATCAACCGACATCTTGTAAGGTCTCTTTGCTATTGGTCCAGATCCTGGCAGCAAGTCAATCAGAAACTCCACATCTCTATCTGGTGGCATTCCAGGCAATTCCTCCGGAAACACATCCGGATATTCTCTAACAATTAGCACACTGTCTATGCTAACCCCCTTAAGAGAATTTAGCTTACTCCCTTTTGATTGAAAGTTAGACTTGAATCTAATCCGTTTCTTATCCGGGGTTGTGAGTGCGACAGTACGATTGGCACAATCTAGTACTCCTTCATACTTGGTCATCCAATCCATTCCCAAAATTACATCCAATCCTTGGGAATCTAAGATTATCAGACTAACTGGAAACTTATGCTTTCCAAATTCTATCACTAGATCACGACATCCAAGACTTACTATCATATCCCCACCGGGAGAACTTACTTTTATAGGACACCCAATATTTTCAGTTGGAAATCCATTTCTATCAACAAATGCTCTTGATCTGAATGAATGCGATGCACCAGTATCAAAAAGAACAAGTGTTGGAATAGAATTGAGTTTGAACTTACCAGCCACAGCATCAGATTCCTCATAAATCTCTTCCACATTGATGTGTTTCACTTGTCCCTTCTGGAAAGGGTTGGGCTTGGTTCCACATTGATGTGGTTCACTTGTCCCTTCAACCTTCTTCTCTAGTCACTCGTTAGCATAGTTCCCCATCTTCTTACACTTGAAGCATTCAACCTGACTGATATCTCTCTTTGCAGGCTGACTTCCACTTCCACCTCCACTATGGTGACTCTTGTGTCCACTCTTGTGGTTCTTGTACTTGTCATTATCATGACTACGATGATGCTTGTTGTCATGATGGTGGTTGTCGCTGTGGTGGTTGTTGTACTTTCCATGTTTGTGGGATCCAGAACTCCCACTATCATCATGATGGGAACGCTTGTGAGACGATCCTGAGTTGTGCTTATCAAAGTTGTGCTTCCTCTTCCTGCTCTCAACCTGTTTCATCTTGTTTTCCAAGATGGTAGCCTTGTCACAAAGTGATTGGTAGGTTGGGAAATAGGCAATAGACAGGTGCAGATTCAGTTCGTCATTTAGTCCTTCAAGGAATTTCTCTTTCCTCTTGGCATCAGTATCAACTTCATCCGATGCATAATGCGCCAGATTATTGAACTCCTCAATATACTCGGCCACGCTGCGATGACACTGTTTTAGGTTGTGGAACTCCTTCTTCTTCAAATTCATCACTCCGGATGATATGTGAGCTGTACGGAATCCATCCTCAAAGATAGCCCAAGTCACATCCTAAATGGGAGTGGTAACTTCATCGGTGCAGCCGACAGTCACTAGATCCTTGTTCACTGAACGTAGCCAATCATTGGCCACCATTGGATCAGTGGTTCCTGAGAACTTTGCAGGCCTCAGTCTTAGAAATCTGGTGAGCATGTCAAATCCTGGAGGATTATTCTGGTTGTTGTTGTTGTTATTGTTATTGTTGTTATTCTGATTCTGGTTCTTCATGAAAGTGGTCATCATCTGCATCAGTTGTGCCTGTGCTGTCATCAACTGTTGCATCTCGGGAGTGACATTGTTGTTGTTGTTTGGGTTGAGGTTGGCACGTCAAGGAGGCATCTGTGGTTTACATAAGGATAAGAATGAGATACCCATAGATGCTTAACATGCACAATACATCACATACTCAATCACAATAACCAAGCATCAAAATAACATAGAGTTTGAATGACATAAACAACAAGTTTGGAAATGCAAACACAACATAGCAAGCCACCCACATGTTGGATGGTCATTGCGACTCAATAAACAAAAGTACGGTAGATGAAAGATAATTGAGTAGTCCACACTACTCCTCCGCATCAATCTCTATGTCAACGAAGGTAAGACCTGCATTCTCCATGGCGGTCTTGTACTCATCAACACTAGTAGTCAAGGCCTCTATCTTGGCCCTAAGAGCCCTCTTCTATGAGAGAAGCCTCTCGATCACTCCCTGTTGATGCTCAAGCTCGAAGTCCTTGGCCTCAAGCTCTTCCTTCATCTCCCGGATCTTCTTGTTCCTGTCTTGGACTCTTTTCTCCTGGCTCTTGAACTTCTTGTCCTGGCTTTCAAACTTGGCCTCCATTTCCTTGACTATCTCGTCTTGCTCGGTGAAGAGCTTGTCCTTCTCATGAAGCTGAACCTGGAGCTCTTCATTGCTAAGCATGACGTTGGTCCTATCAGTATCTAGGTGTCTAATAAGACCCTCTAGGTCCTGGAGGTACAGACGAATCGGCTCCATCGTCTCTCTAGCAGCATCCTCGTACTCTATGGCCTCACCCTCCTTGTTGCTTCACCCGAAGGGGTGAAAGTAAGATCTCTAAGCTCGTTGGAGTGTCTCCCTACCAGGCGCCCAAGTAACTCTTGCATGAATACATCTAGGCCTTTCTCCTTGTCGTCATGCATCAGCTTGAAAGTGATGGTCTCCGTGGGTGGCTCTATCTGGCGTTTGGACTGGGTAACTCTGAAGCCCCAAAGGTCCTTCCTCTCAAACTTGGTTAGTGGAAGTGTCATGATGCTAGGAAGTGGAAGGTTGAGCACGCTAGTGAGCTCAATGAGACGAGTACCAAAACGAGTTCCCTTGAACTCCTCGGCCGTGTTGATAACAACATTAGGCATATATTTTTATAAGATGGAGAAAAGTTAGAATCAACATCAATATAAAAAATCGCAAGACAAAATATCACAAGCACATCATTTTGCAACAAACACACAAGTCATGGAATACACAAATCCAATACAAACATCAAAGGTTCAACATAACTTAGACAAAATTTTGGAAGTATAAATGATAAGTGTGGTGGTCCAACTAACGAAGTACGTTACAACTCTCACTCACTAGACAAAATATCTATCAGGGCATCCTTAGTAGCCATCTGTCTATCTTGTTCACAAGACTCCCATATTAAGTCTATGATGTCTCCCCTTAGTTGTTGGTTGGTAGTTTCCAACTCTTGGGTATGCTTCTTTTCTTATCTAAGGTCATTTTGAGTGTTGAGCATTCTGCACTTGAGTCTATCACCAAGATCCTTGATAGCATTCCAAGCTGCATTTCTTGCAGAGTCAAAGAATATTGAGTGCATTTCTGAGTTGGTGACCATGCATAATCCTGACTCCTTGTGGTTGTCATCCTTGTTTTTGTACAAGTGAAGTTGCACCCACCAGTACTCCTCTCCTTCATCCATCACAGGGAATCCTTTGTACACAGTTGCACCATGTATCCCCATGGTAACCATAAGGTTCTTGAGGGCCCTGGGAAATTCAGTCTCATGCTCCAAAGTCATGGTCATGAGTGGCCCCTTCCTCACGGCTTCGTTGATGGAGTTCATCTACAAATAGAGATGAGAAATAAGATAAGAAAAGTTTACGAGAAGAAAAAGACAAGTGTGGAAATTTTTCAAAGTGTTGAAATTTTTCCTTAGTGGTTTCTAATCTAATCCTAGGGTCATAATCCTACAGGCAACATAGTTCTCTGATACCATATATAAGACCCCACCTTTGTAAAGGTAAAGGTCCTTGTGATTGCAATGCTAGTCCCTGGATCAATTGCTAGCATCCACAGTTTAAGATGAAGTACACAGAAACAAAGGTCATTATTACATCGTCATTCCAGAGATAACATAGTCTTTTACAACTCCAAAGCCATAGGCTAGTACAAGAGTTTAACTTAACAATATAAATAAAAGTCTTCATCTTCATGTGCCACAGGCAAGCATGTTGAGTGTAGACTCATAACCCTAATCCTCATTAGAGTAACCTGCAATATCACAAGTTATAGCCATAGTGGGTCAATACATTGGAATAGTATTGGCAAGTGATACCTTAGTAGAATAATAGTATCTAGCTTCTACATGAATTTGGCTAAGTGTAGCTTAGGCTTGCTTTGCTCAAAATAGGTTTTACCTATCAGTTGAAAACACTAAGTTTTTGTTTGGCAAAAACTCCCATGGAACCACCAATAGACATTGGTGAACCTTCACCCTTGTTCAACCACAATTTTTAACTTAGAAAATTGGGATGAGGAGATTCTTGATAGCTTCCATGTCTTGATGCTCAAGTTGTCCTTTTCCGGGGACACGTCTAAGTACTTAGTTTCTTCCTTCTACAGAGGTGGTGCACTTTCCCCACAAGACTTGATTTTCATCAAGACAGGACCTTTCAGAAGCCTTCCCTTAGACCAAAATGGATGCGCTCCAAACCTATCATCCCCTACCACCAAATGTCCATTTGGCTAAGTTATTGCAACCTATATGATCCAGGCAGAGCCCATAATGCCATGTGGCTGCACTAGAAGCTTCTTAACATTTGGGATCTCAAATACCTTTGTTCTTGGGTGGCAATCCACAAGTGAGATACACAGGGTAGTCCATTTGTCATGGGAATGACCACGGCAGATGCTGCAATCGGCAGCGAGTAGTAGAATATGGGGCAAGGGCGGCCAGCCATCTGCGGTGCGAGATGAGGGCGGAGACACAGGGTTTTACCCAGGTTCGTCCCCCCATAGGGTAAAGACCTACTACTGCTAGATTGTATTATGATGGAAGTACAATGGGGCAAACTCGGCGGCTAGGCGGCGAGTCGCTTGGGTGGATGATGGAACGTATCCTCTACACGCCCTCTAGGGAGGTTTATATAGACTCACCCCCCTTAGGGTTTACAGATCGTAACCGAATCAGTTAAGGTTTCGACAATCGTTTAACCTAATCCGACTGGGCCTATCTACTCTCTTGGGCCTTCAGCTTCTAGTCGCTTGAATTCACGCCAGGTCCTGATCCAGTCGCCGTCCTGCAGGCCCACTCGCCAGTTCCTGGGCCGGTCGGAAACGTCCTGCTGGGTATACCCCGGTAGGCATATCCCCATCAGTAGTCCCCAAGGTCGTTGTCGGTTGGTCGCAGGTGTTCGTTGTCAGTCGGAGTATACGAGTCCAATGCAGACGCCCAGTAGAATCGGCGGCGGACTCCTGAATAAAGGAAAAACCAGTTACTCTAGTCGCAATGATAGCGGTTAGTTGGGTCGCAGCTCGGCGAACGGGTCGGCGAATGTGCAGTCACTGTTGTAGTGATCGGGTCGGCGAGTCGAACGGACGAAGTTGGACCGTTAGATGATGTCAAACTAGCCGTTGGGGTAATCCAACGGTAACTTTTGGCGTAATCACCACGTAGTAACGGCTCCCGAAATTGGCGGGTAGCAACCGCTATATAAGGGAAATGGCAGGCGATCGGGAAGACACTCCTTCATCTTTCCTCCGATTTCGCCCACCTCCGTTTTCCTCCGCATCGCGATCCAACCGATCCAGAAACCTTCAACCTCCGCGAACCTTTCAGCCAATGGCCCCTCCACCGAACCATGGGGCAGGTCCAAGTACACCAGGGCGCTACTGGCATCCTTCGAGGAGGCCGGGATCCTACGTGCCGGCAGGTGGCGCATCCCTGCTGCCGGAGAGGTGACTCCGGATCCGCGCGAGGGAGAGTTTATTTGCTTCACCATCCATCTGGAATGGGGGCTGGGGTTCCCCACATCTCTCTTCTTCCGGCGCTTCTGCGCCTTCTACGGGATCCAGCCGTCGGACCTGGGCCCACACTGCATCGAGGAGCTCGCCATTTTCGTGGCGTTCTGCGAGTGCTACCTGGGCTGCAGGCCCTACTTCCCCCTGTGGCAAGATCTGTTCCACGGGAGGATCAGTCGTGAAGAATCAGGCGGCCCAATGCTGGCGGCGGGTGGCCTGACGTTCCAGTTGAAGTCGAAGGTCTCCTTCTTCGACCTAATGCTGCCTGCCAAGGCGGCAAGCGAGTGGAAGAAGTCCTGGTTCTATGTCGCCGAGGCGACTCCAGATGGCGAGGTAGCGATCCCGAGGTACTCCGCCGACCGGCCTGAACCGCGCCGTCTCCAGGTCGGCAAGATCCCATTAGACCAGCGGATGGTCGTGGATGAGATGCTTCAAACCATCCGCGGCCTAAAGAAGAAAGGCCTGCAGACCATCAACCTGTACAACTGCTGGCTCGGGCGACGACTTGTCCCCCTGGCCCGCCGCGAGCATTACATGTACGAGTACACGGGCAGGGAAGACTCGACGAAATCCTGCCTCGCCGAGTGGAAACTCGAAGACTACGTCCTGGCGTTGAAGAAGATCACCCAGGCGGCATACTTGGATGCGAAGGCCGGGGTCGCCCCCTACACCGCGAAGCATCCAGCCCCAACGGTAAGTCGCTGTTTTCACTACCATTCGCAGTCGTAGTTGATGTTGTCGCGGTTATACTAATATTGTCTCGTGCCTGCTACGGTTATTTCAAGTGGTGGAAGGGTGGCTCCCACCCGCGGACGACAAGAACTCGAGCTCGTCCGTCCAGGACGGGGGTGAGTCGCCTCCTACCAAGGGCGGCGTCGAGAGCGACGCGAGTGATGACGACGACGACGAGCCCAGGGAAGAGGACGCCCCAATGGTTCACAAAACTCGCGGGCAACATCAGCACGAACTCGAGGCGGGTAGAAGCCTCGAACGTCATGACGACGACGACGAGCTTCCCGAGCACACCTCGCGTCGCGAGGCCACACCGTCGAAAAATAAGAAGAAGAAGGAAGTGAAGGCTCCACCAAAGAGGAAGACGAGGCCGGCAAAACAGGCATCTCCGCCTCGTTCCGCGAGTAGTTCCGACGCCACCATCTTGGCAAAGGATGAAGCTCCACAGACGACAGAAGCACTAGATGCCGCTGCCGCTCTGGACGAGGTACCTCTGGCCTCGCTTCCCCCCCTATTCGCCCCAGTCTCTGGGTTGGGGGTTGCTCTAGCCGCAGCAGCTTCACCTCCCAGGAGAGCTCCTGCCAAAGTCTTTCCAGAAGCTCCTGTCGCGGCCTCGTCGTCGAAGAGGCCTTCCGTGTCCTGGGCACATGATGTTTTGGAGATGGGCCTTAGTCGGAAACTGGGCCCCGAACTAGAGAAGCCGGCCAGCATCCGCACGGGACTGCGGTTCATACTAGTCGCAAAGTAAGTTTCGTTCGTCTGCTTGCCTGTCGTTGTATTCGGACCACTTTGCTCATATAATCAATTCGCAGGACTGGAGTTAAGAAGATAGGCCACCCGTCCGTGGCCAAGGTGCCGCCAGTCGTCACCGAGGAAGACGCCTCACGGAAGAGGAAAGCCGATGAGGTCGCTGCCCCCGCAGACAATGCTAAGAGGGCCAAGGGTGACGATGTCGTCACGGTCTCTGACGATACGACGGCTGCTCAGAGTGATCCTCCGACTGTGACAGAGGCGGCCTTGAAGACCAAGGAGGATATTTCCTCGCCTGGGATGGCCGAGCCGGCTCCTCTTGGTGCTGGAGCGTCCACCGCGACCTTCCCCCGCTTTATGGCCAAAGTGGCCACAGCGAGTGGTACAACGCCATCGAGCCGCGTGCCTGGGGTCGCCGAAACGGAGGTCGAGAAGCGTCGCGGACACACTCCGGCTGTTCTCGCATCTGTGGACGCGCTGCAGCTTCACGGCATGCTGGGCGCAGCCATCCAGGTATGTCCAGTCCCCGAGGATCGGGCCACTGAATTTCAGTGGTCAGATTCTTATAGTGTTTGCTTTTATTTGTAGCACCCAGTCCCCGAGTGCCTAGTCGTTGAATTTCAGCAGGTGGGCACTTAGGATTTTTGATCTCCAGTCCCTGAGTGCCTAGTCGCTGAATTTCAGCGGGTGGGCACTTAGGATTTTTGATCTCCAGTCCCCGAGAGCCTAGTCGCTGAATTTCAGCGGGTGGGCACTTAGGATTTTTATCTCCAGTCCCCGAGTGCCTAGTCGCTGAATTTCAGCGGGTGGGCACTTAGGTTTTCATTGTTGTTGACTGTTTGACTTGTGCGCAGGGCTTGCAGCGTGAATCAGCCGATCGGCTTGCCGCGAAGTTTCACGCGGAGAAGGAACTTGTTGCCGCCCAAGAAACGAACAAGGGACTCCAAGCCCTTGCTGCCAAGGCGGAGGAGGTCTGCCAGGGTCTTGTTCCGGCGTGTGAACTGTCAGCGGCTCAGTCTGCCTTGAGTACGGCTGAGCAGCGGATCACGGATCTTGAGCGCGAGCTTAAGGTAGCGAAGGCGGAGGCGAGTGCGGCGGATGGGCGAGCCAGAGCTGCTGTTACGGCCGCCACTGAAGAACGGAAGGTCTCTGACGCCCTCGTTGCTGGGCTACAAGACGACTTCTCCTCTCTTCAACGCTTCATCACGGGCCTCTGCCGTCCTTTGATTGGTAAATTTGCCGCCTCTTCTTGTAGTAGCTGCATTATGTAATCTTTGTTGTACTCACTGCCACCCTCTGTCCATAGGTCGGATTATCGACAGCTCGGAGGAGGCGCAGTCGTACGACACGCGGCAGTGTGTGGCCACTCTGGTCGACTTGGCCACGTTGTCCGCGGCTTGCATTCGGGCGTATCTTCAGGAGATGTCGCCACGGTGATTCTCGTCGAAGTATGGCGGTATCTGGAGAAGGCGCCGTCAGTCGTCGAGTTCATGACGCGGTCAGCGTTCCGGCGCGGGGCGGCGACGACGCTTAGCCTCGGGCTTGCCCACTTCCCGGAGGATTTCGATCTGGACGACGTGACGAGTGGATACCCCTCGTCGACGGGCTCGGTGGAGATCTTCGAGGTGCTGAAGCTGACGGACCGGGCTGCGGTGTACTCCGACCGCATCTGGGCGATGGGCGACCTCCTCCCCTATCAAGAGACGACTGACGCCCCCAATGATCCTGAGCCGCCGCATCGGGACTTCAAGGTCGATCAACCCTTCCGCGCGGCGATGGCAGGTGAGTTGACGACCTATCCGTTGAACCCGTACACTCCCTTCATTCGCAACCGCAAGGGTGGCGGCGAGTCGATGTCGAAGACTACGGAATAGAAACATTGCGCCTTGGGGCGTTAGTAGGATTTTGGCCATTGGGCTCAACTTGTATTTTGTAATGACTTTGTTCTGCTGTAATGGAATTTCGCATTATTTTGTGATTTGTCTTGCGATTTTGATTGCTGGTTGGCCGAGTCCCCAAGCGCGTCCGCCCTTTTCATGGGGTTTACCTCGTTCGTTATGTGTTTGTGGTTTAGAATGTTTTGTCAGTTGTTGTGATATTGAGGTCGACTCGCCCGAGCTTGGAAAGCCAGTCGCTGGGCGACTCCCAAGAGTGCTCTTTACTTAACCGTTTTCCCTTGCACGGACGAGGTCAGGTGGCCGAGTCCCCGAGCATGGTACTTGGTGGTTCTAGTCGCGGCTCTAGGGTGGGTGAGGACTGAGTGCGTTAGAGTGAGCGCACCACTCCTGCCTGACCCGTAAGGTCAGTCGCATGGTGAGTCCTGGGCATGCTCTCATACTTGGCGTTTTTCCCTAGTCGCTCGTGTTTAACTAGTCATCGGTCCCCGAGCGTGGTACTTGGCCGTTCAAGTCGCTGTGTCGAGGATGCGGAGGGTCATGGTCGCTGTGAGGAGCGAAGGCAGTAGTCTTGGATCGTTAAGCCAGTCGAGCTAGGCGACTCCAATGGGGCTCCGGGTAGGCGTTTTTCGTGGACGTTACAAGTCCTGGGGTAACCCAGTGCCCTCGTAACGCACTACTTAGCCGTGCCGGTCGCTATACCAAAGGTTGACTTCTGCAGTTAGCTTGATGCTGTTGTTACGAGTGCGAGTGGCACAAGACACGGAGAGCAGACGCAATTTGCGGTAACCAATATGTTTTATTTCATAGCGGGTGGGGGGTACATGTATGGAGTTCTAGGAGTAGAACTTGCGTAGGAGGTTTACATTCCACGGTCGCTTTACGTCGAGTTTCCCGTCTCCACGGACATCGGTGAGGTAGTAGGCATCGTTGCCGAGTACTCGCTCGATGGAGAATGGTCCCTCCCACGGGGGGGGAGAGCTTGTGCATGCCCTTCTTGTCCTGGATGAGGCGCAGCACCAGGTCGCCTTCCTGGAAAGTGCGAGTCCTCACTTGCCGGCTATGGTAGCGGCGGAGTCCTTGCTGGTATATGGCAGTGCGGGAGCGAGCTAGGTCGCGTGCCTCGTCGATTTGATCGACTCCATCCTGGCGTGCGAGTTCGTTTGCAGCCTCCATGTAGTGGACAACCCTTGGCGAGTCGTGCTCTAGGTCGGTGGGCATGACTGCCTCGGCGCCATACACCATGAAGAAGGGGGTGAACCCTGTCGACATGTTGACGGATGTGCGGATTCCCCAGATGACAGAGGGTAGCTCCTCTACCCAGCACCCGGCGGTGCGCTCGAGTGGTACTTGGAGACGTGGCTTCAGGCCATGGAGGATGCTCTGGTTGGCCCGTTCCGCCTGGCCGTTGGACTCCGGGTGGGAGACTGAAGCAAGGTCGAGTCGGATGTGGTGTTCTTCGCAGAACTTGGCCATGGCCCCTTTGGCGAAGTTGGTGCCGTTGTCCGTGATGATGCTGTTTGGGAATCCGTAGCGATATATGAGCTCGCGTAGGAACCTGGTGGCGGTCTTCCCATCGCATTTTCGGACTGGCTTGGCCTCCACCCACTTTGTGAATTTGTCGACCGCGACCAGGAGGTGGGTGAAGCCGGAGGGGGCCTTTTTGAAAGGGCCTACCATGTCCATACCCCACACAGCGAACGACCAGGTGATGGGGATTGTCTTGAGCGCCGAGCTCGGCACGTGGGTCTGGTTGGCGTACTTCTGGCACCCGGAGCACCGCTGGACAATGTAGATAGCGTCTGCGTGTATGGTGGGCCAGTAGAAACCGTGTCGCATAGCCTTCGCGACCAGAGAGCGGGCGCCGGCGTGGTGGCCATAGTCGCCGGAGTGGATGTCGTGGAGGATTTTGCGTCCTTCAGCGGGTTGGACGCAGCGTTGGAACACGCCGGTCACGCTGCGCTTGTGGAGCTCGCCGTCGATGATGACGAAGGATTTGCAGCGGCGCGCTATCATCCGGGCATCTGTTTCGTCTGCTGGCAAGGTGCCTCCCTCCAGGTAGGCGATGTACGGCGTAGTCCAGTCTTCTGGCTCGGCGATGAGTGCGACCAGGGCTGCCTCTGGTTGCAGTGGGACTCCGATGTCGATCTCCCTTGGGGGAGAGACGGAAGGCTTGGTGATGGTGTCGAGGAAGACGCCGGCAGGTGGTGCGAGTCGAGCCGAGCCGATACAAGAGAGTGCGTCGGCCTCCTCGTTTTTCCTCCTGTCGATCCACTCGACGGAATAGCCTGCGAAGTGTCCGCCCAGCTTGTCCACTGCTTGGCGGTATGCCGCCATGGTGGGGGAGACGGCATCGCAGGTACCAGCGACCTGCCCAGCGACGAGGTCGGAGTCTCCGTAGCAGCGTAGACGATTGACATTCATCTCCTTTGCGGCTCGCATGCCGTGGAGTAGTGCCTCGTACTCGGCCATGTTGTTGGTGCAGGGGGTGAAGTCGAGGCAGAGTACAGAGCGGAGCTTGTCGCCCTTCGGGGAAGTCAGCACGATCCCTGCTCCTGCGCCGTCTAAATTTTGGAGCCGTCGAAGTGCAGGCTCCAATAGTGGAGGTACGGCGATGAAGTCCAAGAGAGCCTGTGACTTGATCGCTTTGTGTGGCTCATACTTGATGTTGCGGACACCAATTTCGACGGCCCACTTGGCGACTCGCCCGGTCGCCTCGCGGTTGCGGATTATGTCCTGCAACGGTGCTGAGGAGACGACTATGATCGGGTGCTCATGGAAGTAGTGCGGCAGTCGCCGCTGTGCTCTGAAGACCGCGTATACCAGTTTCTGGTATTGCGGGTATCGCTGGCGCGATTCGGTGAGGACCTCGCTGATATAGTACACCGGTCGCATCGCGGTTCTTTCTTCCTCTCGCCGCCGACGACCATGACGGCGCTGACGACGCGCCGAAGCCGTGACGAGACCAGCATGGGTTCCTTGTCGACGGGCGAGTAGTGGTGCCGCAGTAGCACCTTCTTGAGGTCGCGAGCGTCGTCCGCCTACTTGTCCCACTGGAAGGTGGGGTTCTTGCACATCAGCGTATAGGGGCATCGCTTTTGCCCAATCGGGATGAAGCGATCGAGAGCCGACTCACCGCCAGGTTCGACGCCGCCAGCACTTTCGGGTTTGCCGAGTCGAGCGATCGTGTCGATCTTGGTGGGGTTCGCCTCGATCCCGCGCTTGGAGACGACATATCCCAGTAGTTGCCCTGCTGGTACACCGAAGGTGCATTTGCCTGGGTTTAGCATTATCTTGTATTTCCGCAGGTTGGCGAATGTTTCCGCTAGGTCAGCGAGTAGGTCGCTCTGGCGAGCGGACTCCACTACCACGTCGTCGATGTAGACGTGGATATTGCGGCCAATTTGGATCGCAAGGCACTCCTGCATGCACCACTGGTAGGTTGCCCCGACGTTCTTGAGGCCGATGGTCATGGCGGTGTAGCAGAATGCTCTGAATAGCGTGATGAACGCCGTCTTTTCTTCGTCCTCAACAGCCATTTTGATCTGGTTGTACCCAGAATAGGCGTCGAGGAAACACAGCGACTCCGAGACCGCGGTGGAATCGATTATTTAGTCGATCCGCGGGAGGACAAATTGTTCCTTCGGGAAGGCGCTATTTAAGTTTGTGTAGTCGATACACATCCTCCAGGTCCCATTTTTCTTCTCGACCAGGACTGGGTTTGCCAGCCACTTGGAGTATTTTATTGGCCGGATGAAGCCTGCAGCGAGTAGACGCTGCACCTCCTCGGCGATGGCTCGGCGGCGCTCTTCATTGAAGGGCCGCAACGACTGCTTGATAGGTCGCACTTTGGGGTCGGCGTTGAGTTTGTGCTCAGCGAGTTCCCTAGGGACACCAGGCATGTTAGAGGGCTTCCATGCGAAGATGTCCCTATTCTCACGGAGGAACTCGATGAGCGCGCCTTCCTATGCTGGGCTCATGCCCGTCCCGATCGTCAACGTCTGGCTGGAGTCGCCTGGGACCAGCTCGACAGTGCGGGTGTGCGTCGTTGCCTCGAAGGCTGAGGTGTTGCCGCCCTCCGAGTTGGGCTTCTTGAGTATGGTGGGGTCGTCGTTGTTGACCCCACTCGCGTACTTGGCGAACTCGTCGGCGTGGTTGGCCTCTGCCGTGATGACGGCGTCGGCGAGTTCGGCTCCTTTGGCCTCGCACTCGGCGGCCATGTCGGGGTCGCCGTGAATGGTGATGAAGCCACGCGGTCCGAGGAGCTTCATCGCGTTGTACGCGTAGTGGGGTGCCGCCATGAACTTGGCGAACGCCTGGCGCCCCAGGACGCAGTGGTAGGGGTTGTCGAAGGGCACCAGCTCGAAGACGATCCGCTCGGTGCGGAAGTTTGCCGGTGTGCCGAAGGTGACTGGCAGCGGGACCTTGCCGATCGGGTACACCTTCCGACCGGGGACGATGCCATTGAACATGGTGTAGGTCGTCTCGACCATCGACTGTGGGAGCCGCAGTCGCCTGAAGGTTTCTAGGTACAGGATGTTGATGGAGCTGCCGCCGTCCATCAATTTCTTGGGGAGCCAGTAGTCTCCCACCTTGGGCTTGACTACCAGGGCGACTCGGCCTGGGTACTCGATGCGCGGCGAGTGGTCCTGGCGGCTCCAGGTGATTGGTTGCTCCGACCAGTTGAGGAACTGGGGAACGTCCACCTGGGCCACCGCGTTGACGGCGACGGCGCGGGTGATGACCTTCTTCTCGCGCTTCGTGTTGAAGCCTGTGAAGGTGTGCAGCGAGCCGGCCACGCTGCCGAATTTTCCGCCGTTTGGTGGGTTGTCGTCGGGGTCTCCCTACGCTCGCCTCGCCTTCTCGATCTCCTTGAGAGAGTGGCGGTCGTGGTGCGTATGGTTTGCCTTCCCTGCTGTGGAACACACAAGGTTGGTTAAGAAGGGCCGCGGGGTCGAACCTTGGCTTCGCCTTGTAGTTGCCACCGTCGCGGCGTTGCCCCCCATCGCGGCGGAAGCTCTTGGGGTCGCGCTGCGCATATCCAGCGTTGGCGACGAAGTCGACTCGCCCGTCACTGCGGAGCTTGCCGGTGAGGCGAGTGTTGCTGTAGTCTAGATCGGATCGTCGTCCGTTGTCGGTGCCGGTCGTGCGGCGTTGTCCTCCCGACTCGTCGTCGGTTTCTTGGTTTGGGTCATCCTCCGCATACCTTTTGGCGATTTCGACGAGGTCCGGTATGTTGTCGAGTGTGCGGTATGCTCGTTTGAGCTTCGCGACCAAGGGCTCGTAGCGGCACGAGGTCTTGAAGTAGTGGATCGCGGTGTCCGGGTGGATGCCGACCACGTTGTACCATTGTTCTTGCCACCGTTGGACCCAGCTGCGGGTCGACTCACGGGGTCCCTGGACGCATCGTTCCAGGTCCTCGATGGTGGTGGCGCGGGTGTATGGACCCTCGAAGTGCCTGACGAAGGCATCGCGCATCTCTTCCCAGGAATCGATGCTATCCGGGGGATACTGTTGATCCACTGCCTGCACGCTCCCTCCATCATCAGGGGGAGGTAGCGAGCGGCTAGCAGGTCGGTGTGGCCGGCGATCCCCATCGCCAGGAGGTAGGTATCCAGCCACACGGAGGGGTCGTACGAAGGGTCGTACTTCTCTATTTCCTTCGGTGCTTTGAAGTTCGCCGGGTATTTTTCGCCTCGGATCATCGGTCCGAAGCATCGGGGCCCGAGTCGGCTTAGCGCCCCCCTCGGCTCGCCATCGCAGCAGTTGGTTAGGGTGTGCCGCAGGTCATCGGGCTGGCGTGCGCGCCAGCTCTAATTGTTGATAATGTGGGTGCAGGCGTCGACAGGCTGACCGTTTGCGGTGACGAAGTTGGTCGCCGGCCTGGGGTCGTTGGTGGAGAGTGCCGCGTTCGCGGGTCGGTGTTGGAGCTGTAGTGGTTCGGTTGGCGGGCAGTTGAGGGTGTTTGCCGCCATGGGGCGGCCGCTCGAGGCCGCTCTGCTTCCCGATGAACGCGAGTACATCCGACCCTGTGAGTCGACGCCTGCGTTTTGTTGCTCGGCCGCCTTTGCGAGAAGGGCCCTGGCGTACTGGATCTGCAAGGTGCCTTCCCTAGCGGCTGCGATGTTGTTGATTGTCGCGCGACCTGCGACGAGGTTGTCCATGGGAGTGGAGAACAGCGGTAGGCCATTCGCGTCTCGCTCCCGTGAGGAGACCACGATCCGTGGTTTGTCCCTCGGGGGTGTGCGGTTGGGTGGTGGCGGCGCGCCGTTGGCCGTTGAACCTGGTGGGGGCGGCGCTCCCCGGAGGCGCTGCTTCACAGATCATGCGCCGCAGTCGGGACGGGTCGCTTTCGTCGTCGAAGTTCAGGGCGCGCCCGTGGATGGTGGGGTTCAGGCGCGACCTGATTCGGCGCTGGTGATATTGCGACAGCTCCCGCGCCGTCGCCTGCTCAAGGCGAAATTTTTCGCGCTCGGCTTGTTCCTTGCGGACTGCTTCCGCTAGCTTCACGCGGAGTTCCTCGACCTCCATCGTCGTCGCGTTGGGAGGGATCGGGGTGGAGAATGGATCCTCCGGCGGGTCGGTGCCAGTCGCCATGTAGGTCACGGCGTGGCGATTGGTACCGTCGCGGAGGTCGACGGAGTTCTCCGATCCGGAGTCGAAGTCGAAGATCCCAAGGATGGAGGGATCCTCGAAGTCTCCGACGTTGGAGACCTGGGTGATGGAGCCCGCGGGCGAAGCCGCGGTGATGTTATCCGGCGAGTGACGCCAGGGTCGCTGAGTCAGCGTCGTCGTTGACGGCCGCGTCTTCCGCGGCCGCAGTGGTTTCAGCCACATCACTATGGGCTGAGTCGTACTCGGAGGCGAGGCGGTGGATCGTGCGGACCTGACTCTCAAAGAGCCGATCGCGTGGCGGCGACTCGCGGATGCGAGCCGAGTCCTCCGAGACGATGACATCGGTGAGGCCGACGAAGAGACTGATCGTGCCAACCGGCAAGATCATGCTGTGCGTGAAGGGTCGCGCCGCCGGGACGTAGCTGCTCGGCAAGATTTGGTGCGTCTCGCCGATCGCTATCATGCGGCCGGTGGCGATCGACTCGTTGATGGGCAGATTGGATCTCGCCACAGAACACCGTCCAGACCGTCCAGGCCCCACGGTGGGCGCCACTGTCGTGGGAATGACCACGGCAGATGCTCCAATCGAGAGCGAGTAGTAGAACATGGGGCAAGGGCGGCCAGCCATCTGCGGTGCGAGATGAGGGCGGAGACACAGGGTTTTACCCAGGTTCGGCCCCCCAGAGGGTAAATACCTACTCCTGCTAGATTGTATTATGATGGAAGTACAATGGGGCGAGCTCGGCGGCTAGGCGGCGAGTCGCTTGGGTGGATGATGGAACATATCCTCTACACGCCCTCTAGGGAGGTTTATATAGAGTCACCCCCCTTATGGTTTACAGATCGTAACCGAATCAGTTAAGGTTTCGGCAATCATTTAACCTAATCCGACTGGGCCTATCTACTCTGCTGGGCCTTCAGCTTCCAGTCGCTTGAATCCACGCCAGGTCCTGATCCAGTCGCCGTTCTGCAGGCCCACTTGCCAGTTCCTGGGCCGGTCGGAAACTTCCTGCTGGGTATACCCCGGTAGGCATATCCCCATCACCATTGGAAAATGGGCCCTGGTAACCACTCAACAAAAATCCACCAAGCAATTACCATTCCACCCAGGTGTTTCATTCACTTAGTTGTTTTATTAAGCAAAACATAAGTCCAAGACTTAGAAATATTTTCCATAGCATGTGTATATAAACCACCCTTGGTTGCTACTAGCTAGGCTAAGCATGGCAATTGCAAGTATCTTAACTTAGATAAAATTCTAACAATTCTACAACTACTAGGATTTCCCAAGCATAGCATATAGATACTTAGCAAAAATTATCATGCAAGTCCTACACAAAATATTTCTAATGCATAGTCAAAATATTGGGACAAAAGTATGAAGCACCACTTTCCTTTGTAGTTGGCGGAGAAACAACAATCCTCATAGTCACAATCACCACTAGCACCAAAATCTACACATAAAATGATAGCACCAAATTCACATATCAAATAGACAAGCAAAAATATATGAATGCATGCAAATTCCATGTGATGATTTTTCTAAACCAAACAAGACAATTAAAAAAGTAATGATCAATAAACTAAACATTTATACATCAAATAAACTTTATTTGGCCTTTAAAACATTTTCCAATTAATTTTTATACACAAAATAAGCCTACAAATGTCTCTGCAAAAACAAATAATTTTACAGAAGCAATTCATTAAACAAAGTACATCGTTGGATATAATTCTTCTTCCTGATTCCATTGATATAAAATTTGAAAAATTTGGACGTGTGGATCAAAAGTTATGAATTTTGCAAGTTTGAACATCTAATAGAAATGATTCTATTTTTAAATCAAACTATAGGCCACGCATCATGTTCTGATTCGCTGATACCGATTCGCACAAATCGATCGATGAGGGCCGTTGGATTTAAGTGACTGCGCACGGCCCAGATCTAATCGTACCGCTTCACTTAAGTCATCTAACATATGCGTTGGATCTAGATCTAACGGCCCAAATCTAACAGACCTAAAACGAGCGGCGCTGCGACGGTGGCTAGCGGCGACGCGCTCGGGCGGTGATGTTGCTGGCGATACAGGAAGCGAGGGAGAGGGGATGTTGCTCACCAGGTTTGCGACGACGTGCTGATGCTCGAGGTGGTCTTTGCAGGGACAGGGGCGCACGAGGTTGGCATAGATTGCTCGTCGGAGTTCCTTCTGGCGACGACCGCTTATGTTCGTCGTCGTTGGCGAGGTTACAGGTCATGCCAAGGCAAGATAAGCAGTGTGTCAAATGCGCAAGATGACGTTGGTCACGCGAGTGTCAACGAGGGGGAGAGGGGCGGTCGGAAATTACCACGGGAGGTCGTCGGAGTTGAAGCCGAAGACGGTGGCGCTCAGTCGATTGCGTTGCCAACGCTCTGGGGCACGCGCAGGCGAGCTAGTGCTACTGGGAGGTGCGCAAGGTGAAGTGGAGTGTGCTCGTGTGAACCGGGAGCAGAGGGGTGGTCGGAGTTGGCCGGAATTGGCGCTGCAGCTCGTCGGAGCAGCGGAGTCGCGGCGAGGAATTCTCGCAGCCTGGGGGCGCTCAGGGCTTGGGGTTTGGGGGAAATGGAGAGGGGCAGAGGGGGTTTAAGTAGTGAGGATGAGCGGGGCAATTACGCCGGAAATCAAGTGCAATCAATCGGATTTGATTCAGGGAGGAAACGGCAGAGAGGAGCAGGTCCTCCGCGCGGGATTGAAGACGAGTTGACGTGGTAGTGGGTCCGGGGCGTCAGTGAGAGAGGGGGTACACGCGCGGGTGAGGAACAGAGATGTTGGAGAGGGGTTTCCCGGGTGGGCTAGGTGGGCTGCTAGATGGGCCACAGGTTGGGTTGGGTTAGATAGCCAGTTAGTTTTATTTTTTTCTCTATTTCTCTTTTTCTTTTTCTAATTTGATTTTCTCGTTTGAATATAAATGCCCATTTTAATTATGTTTCAATTGAAATTTTCTCCAGATTTTTGTATTGTGTTTCTTGTGTCCTTGGGTGTGTAAAACATCTATTCAAACTCAAATTCAATTTGGGTTTGAAAATAAAGTTTAAAACTATGCCTTAATTAAATAATTATAATAAGCATATGAATGGTTTTTGAATTTAAATTTATTTGAAAAAATTTGTGTGGCCTTGTATTTATGTTCCAAACAAAACTGATCATATATTGATCACAAATAGAAAATAAAACATAGACCTTGCCTTACTTGAATAAGTATAAATTTGGTTTCTTTTGTTTGAATTTTGTTTTGTAAAAGACCAAATGCCCATGAATGCATGAATGATATGCAAGCTTTTTAAATCATGATTTTTTGGATGTTACATTTATCTACCAAAAAGGCAAGTGATACTTTGTTCATCAAAAGTCCTATCTTTTCAGTAATGCATTAGTGATATTTTTGTAGTATGCATGATAGGACTATTTTATAAATTGATATGCTATAGTAGATCCTATAGAATATATCTTGGTAGGATTCTCCCTAAGACAAGAGACAAGTTATGCTAGCATGCTTAGTCTAGCTATTATATTACAAGGGTGGAATATTCATGCTATGATATTATGCAAAGTCAATGACTATGTTTTTCATTAATAAAACAACTAAATGAATGAAACGCCTGGGTGGAATGGTAATTGCTTGGATGGATTTGTGTTGAGTGGTTACACAAGGCCCATTTCTATGGTTCACCTTGTGTATCACACTTGTGGATGGCCACCCAGGAACAAAGAGATTTGAGATGTTTTGTGTTGAGAAGATTCCAGTGCAGCCACATGGCATATGGGCTCTGCCTTGATCATATAGGTTGCAATAACTTAGCCAGATGGAGAGAAGGTGGTAGTGATGATAGGATGGAACACGTCCATTTGGTCTAAGGGAAGGCTTCTGAAAGATCTCGTCTCGATGCATGTTGAGTCTTGTGGGGAAAGTGCACCACCTCTCGAGAGGGTAAAACCTAAGTACTTAGCCGTGTCCCCGGCAATGGACAATTTGAGCATCAAAGGCATTGAAGCAATCAAGGATCTCCTCATCCCAATTTCTCTAAGTTAAAACTTGTTGGGTAAAACAAGGGAAGCACCTGGAGGGTATCCAGTGTTCCATTGTGTGATGAAATGTTTTGAAAGAGAGAAACTATTTTCAAAGGATAGGGAAAACTTGTTTTATGCAAAGGCAAGCCAAAACTCCACTTAGCCAAATATTCATGTAGATGATAGATTCTCCATGTCAATATAAAATCACTTGCCAATACAATTCAAATGTATTGACCCTTGTCGCTGTAACTTATTATGTTGTACGTTTGTTTGATGTTAGCGAAGTTTGTTGAGTAGGGATTACAAGTCTACAACCAACATGATTGCCTGTGGCAAATGAAGATGAAGGACTCCATGCTATATAGTTATATCTGCTGCATTCTAATGAGATAGCCAAATGAGCCTTCTAAGATGTAATGAATTATTTTATTCATGGTTATAAGTTGTAAAATGACCTTTGTTTCTTGATATTACATCTTAAACTGTGGATGCTAGCTATTCGAATCCAGGGACTAGCATTGTAAACACAGGGATCTCTACCTTATCAGGTTGGGACCTATATAGTGTCATGTGTATGGCGCCACTGTTGATGTTGATAGATTCTTTTAAAATGGAAAGGAAATGCTGAAAGAGAATCTCCTAAATATTTGACAGAAAGATAAAAGGTCGGAAATGTCCAGCTTGAATATATAGATGATATACATGTTATGGTTATATTGTTTGCTTGTTAACATTGTGGTTCTTGTGTATTGGATACCAAATTGGTTGGTGTGAAATTTCATGCAAGACAATACAATTCATGAACTACAATGGCCTAAGTAACCAGCAAGAGAATATGTGATGATGCTCATCGAAAACAAACAAAATGTTGTGGGGTTTCTCGTTGACATCAAATCTTACCTTGAAGATTTGTTTCAATGAGTGTTATTTTGATCAGTATTATGAGAACAAAAGGTTTTTCAAATAATTTCCGTCTTCCATATAAGATGGATGATTTACAAGTCAGGTTGGAGAAATCACGTCCATAAAACTAATGCTAAAAATTTAGAAATACAAATGATTGAAAGATCACTTAAGAAGTGACATCGCCATTAAGTTATATTGGAAAGAAAACATGTATGTTGATCGAATTTTTGAGTCTTTTGTTTTTTATCAAATGACGCTTGTGAGACTTTCCTAGAGATAATTGAAACTTTGTTCAAAGGCTAAAGAAGAACAAACAGCTAACTTATTGGAATTTGTACATATTGATGTATGTAGTCCATTATGTGTAGTCATGAGCGATGGATTTCAACTTCATATACTTTCTACGGAATTTTGAGCGAATATATGTGTATATTTACTTAATGAGGAAGAAGTATGAAATATTTTAAAATGTTCAAAGACTTTCAAGATGAAGTGGAAAATCATTGTAAAAATAAAATAATAAATTTATGATTGGATCATAAAGGAAAATATTTGTGTTACAAGTTTAGCATAACACCTAAGATTTGAGGAATCATTCCATGGATGTGCATTTCCCAAAACACCATATGAGTATGGAGTGTTCGAGATATGCAATGAAACCTTGTTTGACATGGTAAGATCAAAGGTTTCAGTTATAAAACTACCATTGTATTTTAAATATTAAAAGCTTTAGTGACTACCGCTTTTACACTAAAAAGAGCACCATCGTGATCCGTTGAAATGACACCATATAAGTTATGGTCTGGGATAAAACCCAAATTTTCCTTTCTTAAATGTTGGTATGCTAGGCATAAGTAAAATGTTTACAACCAAAGTCAGATGAGCATGTCTTTGTATGTTATTTCGAATAACCGTTGGGTATTCCTCCATAACACCGAAGACAAAAGTGTTTGTCTCTTAGAACGTCAAGTTTCTTGAGAAGGAATTTGTCGTGAAAATTTAAGTGGGAGGACAATAGAACTTTGATAAGTTTATTGAACTTTAGCTATATGTGCGGAGTTGTGCAGCGCTAGAAAGTGTCCCGGAGGCAGCAACAATGCTAATGGCTCACGTGCCTCAAAGGTTGTGGTCATGAAGGTCTAAGTTCCTATTGAACCAAGTAGGTCGGGTAAACAATCAAATACTAGGATTTGAGAGTAAATCATTGTTGGTTGAAAATGATGAACTGAATATATGCAAAGAAGCGATGATGGGCCCTGACTCCGTCAATTGGCTTGAAGCCATAGAATCCATGATAGTTCCATACACAAGAAATCAATTTTTTGAACTTGGAAGACCCTCTTGAAAGGTGTAAAACCTTTAAGGCGTATTTGGATCTATAAAGAAATAGCCATGGATGTTTTCACATATATGGAAATAGTCGACATGTCAGGAAAGAGTTTACAACAATGTTCAAGGAGTTGATTATGACAAGATTTAATCTTTCATAGCGATATATAGTCTAGATGGATTAATGTAGCAACCGCTACATATATTGGTATATGGTAGTTGAACAAACAAAACAAAGTTCTTCTAATGGAATTGTTACCTGGGACATGGACATGACACGATCCAAAGTGTTTTGTCAATTCAAAGGATGCTAAAATCGCATGCAAACTTCAATGGTTGAAGTAAGCATCACGGAGTTGGAGTCTTCGGCGTGATGAAACTGTTAAAAGAGTTTTAAATTTCGTCGGAGACGATGAAGATGCTTGCATTTGCAAGAAATTAAGTGGGAGCACTAAGACTTATTTCTAGTGCATTATGTGAAAGACATATAGTTGATTGGAAATGATGTATCTTTTATTGACACATGTTAAGAATTTCATTTCGATGAAAGACTAAGGAAAAACCTGAATATTTGGCATCAATGTTTATATGGATAGATTGAAATGCTAATATGGTTGTGCCAAATGTACATAGATGAGATATTGAATGAGTTCAATAGAAACAACAACAAAGGTTCTTGTCATATAGGAAGAATTGAATCAAGATTCAAGTAGTTTGACACTTGGTAAGTGAATCAAGATTCAAGTGTATTGACACTTGGTGAGTGAGATCACAATAATATTTAATTTGATCAATCATATTGTGATATGTACACATTCAGATATGTCCTATGCTCTAAATGTTATGAGCATATACCAGAATGATTCATAAATAATCATTGGACAATAGTAAGGATATTCTTATGATCTTTTGGAAGGACTAAGAATATGTTATTTATGTAGAGGTGACAAATATATAGATAGTTCATTGTAAAGTGTTACATTAATACTAGTTTTTTCACAAGATATAAATTAAGTTTATCTCAATTTAAACTATGGGTGGCACAATGTAATGGAAAGGAAGTTCCATAACGTATTTGGATGAGTTCCAAAGTTAATACATTGTGACCGATACTATAACAAAAGGCTAAGTATATGACTGTTATTGTAGCAGCAAAAGAGGCCATTTGTGTCAAGTAGTTTGTTATCAAACTAGGTGTGGCTCACAGCGGGCTAGTACTATGAAGATATATTGTATGACAATTGTATTGACATGTTTTAACCCCAAGGAACCAAAGGTCTCACCAAAGGACCAAATTTATACGATGCCATCTCATTGGAGAATGAGTGATGCATAGAGATGCAAAGTCATGAAAATACACACAGACCTGGAAGTGTCAGATCCGAAGATTATGTTTACCACTAGCAATCGTGTATATACAACACCAGAAACCCATAGGTGTTTAATGCACAAAGTTTTTCAAACTAGATTATTGACGCTAGTGCAAATGGGAGACTGTTGGAGATATGCACAAGAGGCAATAATAAAGTGGTTATTATTATATGTTTGTGTTTATGATAAATTTTTACATCCCATGTATAATTGTATTAACCGACAACATTAATACTTGTGTGTTTTGTAAACATAAAAGAGTCCCTAGTAAGCCTCTTGTTAAGCTATCTTATTGATTAATAGATGATCATGGTTTCCTGATCATGGAAATTAGATGTTATTAATAACAAGATCATATCATTAGGAGAATGATGTGATGGACACACTCCTATAATTATCATAGAATAGCATAAGATCAAGTCATTTAGAGTTCATTTGCTACAAGCTTTCAAATACATAGTAACCTAATCCTTCGACCATGAGATCATGTTAATCACCATCATCGGATGGATGCTTCGATGACATCAAACACCACTTCCGTAACTGGGTGGTTATAAAGGTGGAATTAGGTATTCTGAAAGTATGGATTGAAGCGCATGGATCAAGAGTGGGATTTGTCCATCCATATGACGAAAATATATACTTTGGGCCCTCTCGGTGGAATGTCATCCAATTGGCTTGCAAGCATGTGACTAGGTCATAAGGGATTTCATATCACAAAACGAGTGAAGAATACTTATCGGTAATGAGGTTGAACTAGGTATGGAGATACCAACGATCAAACCTCAGATAAGTATAGTATCGCGCGAGAAAGGGAATTGGTATCGTATGTAAATGGTTCATTCGATCACGAAGTCATCATAGAAATATGTGGGAGCCATATGGATTTTCAGATCCCTCTATTGGTTATTTATCGGAGAAGTTTCTCGATCATGTCTTCATATTTCATGAACCGTAGGGAGACACACATAAGGATTCGATGTTGTTTAAGTAGATATGGAATATCAATTGGAGACCGAATGTTGTTCGAAGTCTTGGATTTGATCTAGGACATCACGACAAGATCCGAAATGGTCCAGAGAATAAGATTCATATAACGAAAGTCAATTTCCAGGGTTCGGAAATGTTTTCGGTGTTTTGACCGGATACTTCTAGAATGTTCTAGAGGAACCACCAGTGGTTCCACCACCCTAGGAGGTGGACAATTGGACAGTGGCATGCCCTAGGGGCCAGCCGCACCAAAACCTAAAGGTCCATCTCGTCCAAGAATAGTCAAAGGGTCAAACCCTAGTTTGAATAGTCAAATCCTAGTTTTTGGTAAGAAGGGAGACTTGGTGGAAAAGGTTTCAAGATCTTTCCTTGGGGGCCAAGTTTGGGGGGGGGGGGACACGGCCTCGGCTGGGAACCCTTGGCCGGACGCCCTCCCACCTATATAATGAGGGGTGGGGGCGCACCCCCCCATACCCTTGTCCAAGGAGCCCCAAGTCCCTTGCCCCTCTAAACCCTTGGCACCATCTAAACCCTAGGCGCCTCCCTCCTCCCTCCTCCATCGCCCTGCATGGATTATCCTACACCACCACCACCATGTCATCGTGCTGCTGGGATTCCGAGGGGATCTACTACCTCCGCTTCCTGCTGGAATAAGGGAGAGGAAGGTCTTCATTGACTACCGTACATGTGACCGATTGCGGAACTGCAAGGAGGAGGAGGAAGAGGAGGAGAAGAAGAAGGAGCCTGCCATCATCGTCGTCACTGCAAGGAGGAGGCCGCCGTCACCATCTTCACTGCAAGGAGGAGGAAGAGGAGGAGAAGGACGAAGAGAAGGAGGAGGAGGAGGAAAATGAGAAGGAGAAGGAGGAGGAGGAGAAGAAGAAGAAGGAAAGGAGAAGGGAGGAAAAGGAAAAGGGAGGAAAAGGAAAAGGAGAGAAGGGGAGGGAAAAGAGAAGGGGGAGGTGGGCGGGGTGGGGATTCAAATTTTGAATCCCTCCCAACTTACTAGTAGCGCACTAGGTAGTGGTGCACTACGGGTAAGTTGACATCTTTTCTTCTACAGGAAAAAACAGTCTTTTGACCGTAACGTTTTACTCTTTTCGAATTTTGAAAACCTAAATAATCCCTAAATGACCAAAGGTCGTTGCGAGCAGATGCGAAATCTCGTTCTCATCATTTTGGTATATTATACGATTTTTTTTGACATCGTATGCAAAAGTTACAGCCATTTTACTGTGGCATGAATTTTTTTGCAGAAAAAGTCGAAACTCATGTTTGTTAATTTTCCTAGAAACTAGACCACATTATCTACATAAATATGAAAGGATTTTATTTATTGAAGTGTTTTTCATTTTATTTTATTTTTTGTAAAACCTAAAAGGGCGATCCATAGGGGTGTGGATTTGGTGCAGGCCACTTACCCGTAGGGCACTAGGGCAGAGTGCCCTACAGCTAAGTTGACCCAACAGCTGCAGCACACATGCTCGTAGCGCACTAGGTCAGGGTGCGCTACGACTAAGTTTCACATCCGTAGTGCACCTTGACCTAGTGCGCTACGGGTATGTGTGCTGCGGTCACCTGTGCCATGGACCACACATAGCCGTAGCACACCACCCCCATGTGCGCCACGCTTATGGCAGTTAGCCGTAGGGCACCTGTGGGCAGTGCGCCACGCCTATTTGACCCGTGGGGCACCACTAGCACGTGCGCCACGAATGTGTGGATTACCTATAGTCGTTTTCCTGGTAGTGTTTGACAAACTAGGGTTTTTCCCCAAATCCTTTGGTGGCCGAATTTTCCCCTTGGGCTTTGGTGCGGCAGATCCTAGTGCTCCCCCGCAGAATGCCTCAGCCCAAGTGGCCCCCTCCTAGGGTGGTGGGCCCACTGGTGGCCCCTCTAGAACATTCTAGAAGCTTCTGGTCAAAATACCAAAAACATTTCGGAACCCCGGAAAATAACTTTCCTTATATGAATCTTATTCTCTGGACCATTCTGGATCTCCTCGTGATGTCCTAGATCCAATCTGAGGCTCTGAACAACATTTAGTCTCCAACTCATATTCCATATCTATTTAAATAACATCGAACCTTAAGTGTGTCACCCTATGATTCGCGAACTATGCAGACATGATCGATACACCTCTCCGGTCAATAACCAATAGCGGGATATGGAGATCCATAATAGCTCCCACATATTCAATGATGACTTCGTGATCGAATGAACCATTCACCTATGATACTGATTCCCTTTGTCATGCGATACTTTAGCTATCTGAGGTGCGATCGTCGATATATCCATACCTAGTTCAACCTCATAACCAATAAGTACTCTTTACTCGTTATATGATATGACATCCCTTGTGAACTAGTCACATTCTTGCAAGACAATTTGATGACTTTCCACCAAGAGGGACCAGAGTATATCTATCCTTCATATGGATGGAAAAATCCAACTCTTGATCCATGCGCTTCAACACATACTTTCAGAATACCCAATGCCACCTTTATAACCACCCAGTTATAAAAGTGGCGTTTGATGTCATCAAAGTACTGATCCGATGACGGTGATTAATATGATCTCATGGTTGAAGGATTAGGTTACTATGTATCTGAAAGCTAGTAGCAAACGAACTTAATGACCTGATCTTATGCTATTCTTACTATGGGTGTGTGTCCATCACATCATTCTCCTAATGATATGATCTTGTTATTAATAACATCCAATGTCCATGACCAGCAAACCATGATCATCTATTAATCAACAAGGTAGTTTAACAAGAGGCTTAGTAGGGACTCTTTTATATTTACAAAATACACAAGTATTAATGTTTCCTCTAAATACAATTATAGCATGGGATGTAAATAATTATCATAAACACAAATATATAATAATAACCACTTTATTATTGCCTCTTGGGCATATCTCCAACACTTACGTGGAGCATGTGATGGCGATTGGCGATCTCGTCGGAAACGTATCTATAATTTTTGATGTTCCATGCTTGTTTAGTATATACTTTGCTTTTCTTTGTCTACACTTTGAGGTGTTTTTATATCTTTTCTGGAACTAACCTACTAACAAGTTGCCACAGTGCCAGTTGCCTATTTTCTTTTGTTTTTGGTTCCAGAAAGGCAGAAAATAAATATTCTCGGAATTGGACGGGACAAAAACCAAAGTCAATATTTTACCGTGGGCGACACGATGTCTAGAGGAGATACAGAGAGGCAAGCCAGGGCGGCCAGACCCCCCCCCCCTTAGGCGCGGCCAGGGTGGGCCCACGCCTGGGCAGGGTGTGGCCCCCCTGGTCGCCTCCCAGCATCACCTCTTCGCCTATAAGAAGCCCCCGATGCAGAAACCCTAGGCACCTGATCAAAACTCCATGAAATCATCGTTAGCCGCTGCCATCATCGTCCCTAGATCAGGAGGGATCTGAAGTTCTTCCCGGAACCCTGTCGGAGGGGAGATCATCCCGGAGGCCTTCTTCTTCGGTATGATGTGTGAGTAGTTCCACCTTGGACTATGGGTCCATGTAGTAGCTAGATGGTTGTATCTCCTCCTTGTGCTATCATGTATAGATCTTGTGAGCTCTGTTCATGATCAATATCTAATCTATTGAGATTACTATGTCAGATTGATTAATGGTTTTGTCTTTATGATTCTATCATGTTTGTGTTGTTTGTGATCTTCATGCTCTCCGTTGTTAGTAGCTATCTTGGCCAAGTAGTTGCTAGTGACTCCAAGAGGGGGGTATTTATGCTCGATAGTGGGTTCATGCCTCTAGTTTCCAAGGGAAGTGACAGAAATCTCTTCGGTGGTAGATGTGTTGTTTACACTAGGGAGAAAACAACGGTCTCTTGTTCACGAACAAGTGGATTGTTTACCTTACACACTTTGCTGAAAGCATTTGTCTGTTGCTTGCAACTTAATACTGGAGGGGGTTTGGATGATAACCCAAAGATGGACTACTATTCATAGATGCAGTTGGATGGAGGTCTATGTATCTTGTTGTATTTCCCAATCGAATCTCATAGGATCTTTTTGTCTGGTATTGCATTGTTATGCCTTGCTCAATTCCTGTCAATTGCCCTGCTATAATTTGTTTACCCTTCATGCCATGTTGTTTATCTAAGGAGAGAACCTGTAGTGAACTATGGACCCCGGTCCAATCTTTACCATGGATACATCTTCCACTGTTACCTGTTTACTTGCTGCAAACCACCATTACCTTCCACACCATACAGTTAATCCTTTGTTACAGCAACCGGTGAGATTGACAACCTCACTGTTAGTTGGGGAAAAGTATTGAGTTTGTGTTGTGCGGGTCTCTACGTTGCTTGCAACACATGCGTGACGTTTCCTTCCTCCTACTGGTTCGATAACCACGGTTTCTTACTGAGGGAAGACTTGCTGCTGTGCTGCTTCACACCTTGCTCTTGGGGTTACCAACAGGCTCCACATCAACTGAGCCATCAACAAGTTTTCTGGTGCCGTTGCCGAGGAGACTAAGGACGTCTTCACAAGGGGAGTCCTCTGCTTCCTTTCTCTTTACTTTGTTTTTAGTTTGCTTAGTTTCTTTTGCTTGGTTTTGTTTGCCTCTTTTCAAAAACTACAAAAAAATAGTTTAGTTTGGTTTGCTTTCTTTATTCAAAAATACAAAAAAATTAGTTCCTGCTCTAGCTGATGCAGCTTCTGTAGTTCATATGTTGGAGGCTAGGTTTGTTAGCCTGAACCCCATGATACAATTTTTGTTCCTAAAACTAAAAGAAGAAAATAATGCTGAAAAGAGATAATTCATTCTTGAAAGTTTACTAAAAGAGTTCCATGATGTTGCTAGGGAATCCAAAAAGATCTTTGAGAATTTCAATATGCTAGGCTCATGTGTAGATGTTGTGGGTACTTCAGATAAAACTAAGCCTAGATAGGAATTCAAGATACCCATACCCTTTAAGCTTTTTGGAATGCATGAAGCCTTTGAAAAAAAATTGATTGGATTGCTCCTGAAATCTTTTTAATGAAAGTAGTAAACCAAAGATAGATGAGAAGGGATCCTCCAAAACTCATTTGGATGAGATACCTTTCATAGTTTAATACTTTGCAAGTATTGATCTAAATTCTTCATTTGAAAATACTTGATTTTTCTTGCTTCTTGTGCCTAACTTAAAGGCGTTAAAGAAAAAAACTTGTTGGGAGATAACCCAAGAGTTTCCTTGAGTCTTAGAATTTATTACTTCAGTAATGACCTCTCCTTATCCTTTTTGTTTGCTTTTTGTGCCAAGAATGACCTCTAATAAGAGGGAACTAAGATTTGAGGAGTTGTTGTCCCAAAACTGATTTCTGTCCTCCACCATAAAAATTCGTGAGGATTCTCTATAAGTCTGATTGAGCTAAACATTTACGAATAAATCCCCCAGTATGTTAGATAACTTTCTCTAGTTCAATACATTTTGATTTGAGCAACAAAAGATTTTCGAAAAAATTGGTTTCTGCCTACTGGTCTGTTTTGACAGATTTCTGCCATTATTTGCATTTGCTTCTTATTGATTCCTTCTTGAGTTCTCTTTTGGGGAATTGAGCTTTTTGAAGGAGTTGCTACAGTAGCTTGTGTTTTTAGTGAAAAGTTTTGCTGTTCCAAATCTTTGCCTGAAGGTCTATTATCTTTTGAATACACTAATGTTGCTAATGAAGATTGTGTGAAGTTTTGTATGAAGGAAAAAATTTCAGGTGTAGAGAGAGAATGATGTAATGAGATGAAGAATGGACCTGAAGGTCCAAAGGTCTATTCTCTTTTGAATACTAAAGCTTGAGCTTTTGTTCATTCTTCATCTCATTACATCATTCTCTCTCTACACCTAATTTTTTTCCTTCATACAAAACTTCACACAATCTTCATTAGCAACATTAGTGTATTCAAAAGATAATAGACCTTTGGGTTTGGCTTTGGAACAACAAAACTTTTCAATAAAAACACAAGATACTGTAGAAACTTCTTAAAAAAGCTCAATTTCCCAAAAAGAACCCAAAAAGAACCCAAAAAGGAATCAATAAGAAGCAAATGCAAATAATGGCAGAAATCTGCGAAAACAGACCAGCAGGTAGAAACCGATTTTTTCAAAGACCTTTTGTTGCTCAAATAAAAAAGTGTTGAACTAAAGAAAGTTAGCTAACATACTGGGGGATTATTCGTAAATTTTCAGCTCAATCTGACTTATAGAGACTCCTAACGAACTTTTATGGTGGAGGATAGAAATCTGTTTCGGGACAGCAACTCCCCAAATCTTACTTCCCTCCCATTAGAGGTCATTCTTGGCACAAAATCAAACAAAAAGGATAAGAAGAGGTCATTACTGAAGTAATAACTTCCATAACTCAAGGAAACTCTTGGGTTATCTCCCAACAAGTACTTTTCTTTAATGCCTTTAAGTTAGGCACAAGAAGCAAGAAATCAAGTATTTTCAAATGAAGAAGCATTAACATCAATACTTGCAAAGTCTTCAACTATCAAGGGTATCTCATCCAAATGAGTATTGGAGGATCCCTTCTAATCTATCTTTGGATTACTACTTTTATCAAAAGGATTTTCAGGAACAATCCAATTAAAATTCTTTTCAAAGGCTTCATGCATCCCAACAAGCTTAAAGTGTATGGGTATCTTAAATTCCTCTCTAGGTTTAGTTTCATCTGAAGTACCCACAACATATACACATGAGACTAGCATATTAAAACGCTCAACGACCTTTTTGGCTTCCTTAGCAACATCATGGAACTCTTTAACTAAAGTTTCAAGGATAAATTCTCTCTTTTCAGCATTCTTTTCTTCTTTTAGTTTTAGGAACACAATTTGCATAATGGGGTTAAGGCTAACAAAACTAGCCTCCAACATATGGACTAAAGAAGTTGTAGCAATTTCATAATTAGGATAGATTTATACTCAATATCCTCATGCTTGCTAACATGATTAAAGAATTCTTCAATATTATCTTTCCTAATTATGGAGGCACTACCTATTGAAAGGTCCTTCAGGGTGAACTTGGGGAACAACACGGTGAGCTAGAGCAAGTTGGCAACTAGAGTAGGACCTAATTTTTTGTGTTTTTGATAAGAGAAAGCAAACCAAACTAAACTAATTTTTTTTGGAGTTTTTGGTAAAAAGAGGCAAACAAAACCAAGCTAAAGAATCTAAGAAAATTAAAAACAAAGTAAAGAGAAAGGTTGAGGACTCCCCTTGTGAAGACATCCTTAGCCTCCCCGGCAACGGCACCAAAAAATCTTGATGGCGCTGCGTCAACGTGGAGCGCTTCATCGGGAAACCCCAAGAGCAAGGTATGATGCAGCACAACAGCAAGTCTTCCCTGTATGAGGAAGGAAACGTCTCAAAGGTGTTGCAAACAACATGGAAACCCGCACAACACAAACTCAAGACTTTGCCCCAACTAACAATGAGGTTGTCAATCTCACCGGTTGTTGTAACAAAGGATTAACTGTATGGTGTGGAAGGTGGTAATGGTTTGCAGCAAGTAAACAGTAACATTGGAAGATGTATCAATGGTAAATATTGGACCGGGGTCCATAGTTACTAGAGGTGTTCTCCTTAGATAAACAAACATGGCATGCAGGGTAAACAAATTATAGCAGGGAAATTGACAGGACTGAGCAAGGCATAACAATGCAATACTAGACATAAAGATCCTATGAGATTCGATTGGGCAATACAACAATATACATAGACCGCCATCCAACTGCATCTATGACTAGAAGTCCACCTTCAGGTTATCATCCGAACACCCTCCAATATTAAGTTTCAAGCAATAGACAACTGCTTTAAGAAAAGTGTGTAAGGTAAACAATCCACTTGTTCCATGAACAAGAGATCGTTATTTTCTCCTTAGTGGCAACAGCACATCTGCAACCATAGAGATTTCTGTCACTTCCTCTTGATTAATTAGAGGCATGAACCCACTATCGAGCATAAATACCCCTCTTGGAGTCACTAGCAACTACTTGGCCAAGATAGCTACTAACAACGGAGAGCATGCAAGATCACAAACAACATAGACATGATAGAATCAATAAGACAAAACCATTAATCAATCTGACATAGTAATCTCAATATCCATCGGATAACCGCAAACACAACATGCATGATTACAAATAGATGATATCTTGATCATGAACGGAGCTCACAAGATCTAGACATGAAAGCACAAGGAGGAGATACAACCATCTAGATACTACATGGACCCGTAGTCCAAGGTGGAACTACTCATGCTTCATACCGAAGGCTGGCATGATAAAGAAGAATGCCTCTGGGATGATCTCCCCTCCTGCAGGATGTCGGGAAGAGCTTCAGATCCCCCCGATCTATGGATGATGGTGGAGGCGGCTACAGTCGGTTTCGTGGAATATTGATCGGGTACTTAGGGTTTAGGCATCAGGGGCTTCTTATAGGCGAAGAGGCGAGGCTAGGAGGCGGCCAGGGGGCCCACACCCTGCCCAGGCACGGACCCACCCTAGGCCACGCCTGGGGGGTGTGGCCACCCTGTGGCGCCCCTCCGTCTCTCCTCTGGACTCTGTGTTCTCCTCGGTGAAATATTGACTTTGGCTTTTGTCCCGTCCAATTTCGAGAATATTTACTTACTAGCTTTTCTAGAACCAAAAATAGCAGAAAACAGGCAACTAGCACTGTGGCAACTTGTTAATAGGTTAGTACCAGAAAACATATGAAAAGCACCTCAAAGTGTTGACAAAGCAAAGAAAATTAGATACTAAACAAGCATGGAACATCAAAAATTATAGATACGTTTCCGACGTATCATGGTATGTGCCGCAAATGCTAGAAGGACCAGCGAGGGTGTGGCTGAATAACTTACCACCTGGAAGCATCAACAGCTTGATTGATTTCCAGGAAGCGTTTGTGAGTAATTTCACAAGAACCTACATGTAACATCCCAAAAATCATAATTTGTAAAGCTTGCATTGCATACATGCATTCATAAGAATTTGATCTTTTTGAAATAAATTTCAAACATAAGAACCATATTTATGCCTATTACTTATTCAAGTGAGGCAAGGTTTATGTTTGATTTTCTATATGTGATCAGTATATGATCATTGATGTTTGGAACATAAATATAAGGCCACACAAAAGTTTCAAATCAAATTCTAAAACCATTCATATGCTTATTATAATTATTTAATTAAGGCATAGTGTTAAACTTTATTTTCAAACCCAAAATGATTTTGAGTGTAAATAGATGTTTTACACATCCTAGGACACAAGAAATACAGAATAAAATTCTAGAAGAAATATGAATTGAAACAGATTGGAAACACTTATTCAAATTCAAATCAGAAATCAAAACAGAAAAATAAAAAGAGAAAAGAAGGAAAAAATAAAGCCAGCAACCTAACTAACCCAACCCACCCGCGGCCCAGTAGCCAGCCCAGCAAGCCCACCCGGAAAAACCCCCTCCTCTCTCTGTTTCTCACTCCACCCGCGCACACCCACTCGCTGACGCTCCGGACCCACTGCCACGTCAACTCGTTGTCAATCCCGTGCCGGAGGACCTGCGCCTATCTACTGTTTCCTCCCCAAATCAATTCGTTTGATTACGCTTGATTCCCGACGTAATTTCCCTGCTCCGCCTCGCTACTTAGACCCCCACTGCCCCCTCTCCATTTCCCCCCAAACCCCAAGCCCCGAGCGCCCCAAGGCTGCGAGTATTCCTCGCTGCTACCCCGCTGCTCCGACGAGCTGTAGCGCCGATTCTGGCCAACACCAACCACCCCTCTGCTCCTGGTTCACATGAGCACACTCCACCTCGCCTTACTCACCTCCCAGTAGCGCTAGTTCGTCCGTGCGTGCCCCTATCATCGACAACGTCATCGCCTAAAAGCCACCGCCTCCTGCTCCAACTCTGGCAAGCTACTGACACCAACCCCGAGCACCCCTCAAGTTCTGCTGAGTACCCCTATGACCCTTGAGAACTTGCGCACCCTCCTGACGCTTAGCCTTGATCACTTGCACACCAGGAGCTCGTCCTTGACAACGACAACACATACCTGACGCCTTCGCGAACTCCGCGAGGAATTCCTGACGTCCTCGAACGCCCCTTCGCCAATCGTAGCATCGTTGAGCATCAGCACGCCATGACAAACTCGGTGATCATCTTCCCTTGCTCTCTCTCTTCCTGTATCGCCGGCACCGTCCTCGTGTGACCGCGCCTCCGCCAGCCACCGTCGCGCGCCGCCCATCTTTGGCCAAGCTCCTGTGCGCCGTTCGATTTAGATCTGACGAGTACGATAGATTCATTAAACGAAGAGGTACGATCGATTATGTGCCGCACGATCTCATTAGATCCAATGTACCACGTTAGCTGATCCACGCGAACCGGTACCGACGAATAGAAAACAGCCACGTGGCCAGAGTGTTGTTTTAAAAACAGAAATGAATCTATTAGATGTTTGATTTTGTAAAATTCATAACTTTAAATATGCACATCCAAATTTTACAAATTTTATATCAATGGAATCATCAAAAATAGTAATTTACAACCATGCACTTTGTTTAATGATTTGCTTCTGGAAAATTAGATTTTTTGCAGAAACATGTGTAGGAATATTTTGTGTATAAAATTCATTCTAAAAATATTTTAAGGGTAAAATCTTTTGTAAATGGATTGTTTTGAACCTACTGACCATAAAAACCAACTTATGGATTTAAAAGTGTATTTTGTGAAGTTAAAGAATAAATCTTTGAATAAGAGCATTTGTAGTTAAATAAAAATATTGTTTATGTGTTAAAAATGCTTTTTGAGTAAAACCTTTGGAAAATGATTTGATTTAAACTCTCTGACCCTAAACACCAAGTTTTAGGATTTAAAAATATATTTGGTCAACTTTAGAAAATTATTACTTTGTTTAAAGGCATTTCTAATGAAATAAAAGGTTGTTTGGTTTAAAAATGGTTTATAGGTAAAACCTTTTGCAAATGGTTTTAATATTAAACACTTGACCTTAAAACAATAACATTTGTGTTTAAAAATAAATTTGCCAAACACTAGAAATTATTACTTTGATTTACATAATTTCTAGCAAAACAAGAATGATTCAAATGGCCATTTTCACTAACTTGATATCAAATGGTTTTGCCACATTTGTAAATGACCAATAGGTGTTTTAAAATGTTTATATCCTATTAGAAACCACCTTTCCAAATAAAACAATCTTTTGCATGTTTGCATGTATTGTTTTGTTTTCCTTATTTTATGTGATGAATTGCTTGAATGGTATATTGAATTTGTGCCTTGCTTGATTGAATTGTAGTGAAATTTGAAGAGTGTGAATATTGAAAGATCAAGGAGTGAACTTATATTCTATACCAAAAAGGCAAGTGGTGCTTTATACTTTTGTCCTATTATTCTCACTATGCATTAGTGATATTTATAAGTAGGACTTGCATGGAATTTTTACTAAGTATAAACTATGCCATGGGAAATCCTAGTAGATGAAACCTTAGTAGAATTTTTCCTAAGTTAAGAATCCTACTATTATCATGCTTAGCCTAGCTAGTAGAAAACAAGGGTGGATTATATTCATGCTATGAATTATTTCTAAGTCAAGGACTTGTGTTTTGTTTAATAAAACAACTATGTGAATGAATCAACTGGGTGGAAAGGGACTTGCATGGATGGATTTTTGTTGAGTGGTTACCAGGGCCCATTTTTCAATGCCCTACCCTGTGTATCTCACTTGTGGAATGCCACCCAGGAACAAAGAGATTTGAGATGTCAAATGTTGAGAAGTTTCAAGTGTAGCCACTTGGCATTATGGGCTCTGCCTAGATCATATAGGTTGCAATAACTTAGCCAAATGGACAGTTGGTGGTAGGGGATGATAAGTTTGGAGCGCTTCCATCTTGGTATAAGGGAAGGCTTCTGAAAGATCATGTCTCGATGCATGTCGAGTCTTGTGGGGAAAGTCACTAGTGCAGAACAGCCCATACGTCCCGGTTGGTAAGGGGCTTTAGTCCCGGTTGCCCCACCGGGACGGGGCAATCGGGACTAAAGCCCCAACCTTTAGTCCCAGTTGCCCCACCAACCGGGACAAAAGGGGGTACACGTGGCCGTGGCAGAGGGAGAGGGGGGAGCAACCGTCCCGGTTATTAACACGAACCGGGATAAATAACCCTCTACCGCGGTAGAGATTTGACACATTTCTCTGCCGTGGTAGAGAATTCATTTTGGCAACTTTTGTTGACGCGGCAACATTTTGGCCACTTTTTGTGCCGCGGAGAGAATTCACTTATGTTCTTTTATTGTTTATTTAGTGTTTTGCACTCAACAATGAAGGAACCATTATATTACACAAGATCATTATGACAATATTACATTCGATACACGGATCGAGTTCATGCACTACATACAAAATAAGCTCTTTGTACAATCCCTATTGTTTATACACACCCGAATAGTATTCCCCTTTTGGGTTTAGGACTTCTGCATCCAAGAACCCCGCCAATTCCTCCTAAATTGCTCATACGCGATCCTTTTGGCAGAAGACCGTCCTGTAGACGTTCGATCTGATTTAAAAACGGAGTCAGCCTATATGAATGAAACTAAACACAATTTGATGGTAATTAAAAACTATATAAATTGTTTACGTACGTGGAGTTGCTCTAAATTTCTGCCCTTCTCGCAGCACGTCTGCCGGATGAACTCGCAAACATAGTATCCATATAAATTGTTACCTGGTCCCTGCGTCAGGCACTTTACGAGAACATAGTTCAATAAAAATAATAATCAAGAATGATAATAACGGTATCAAAACTAGAATCAAAGAGATGCGCGGATATAGCTAGTGGTTCTTACATCTAGTGCTTGGAATGTAAGCTCCTGTTTCCAAACACCCCTAGCCTTTTTGGTGAACCATTTCCAAGCGCTGCCCGGCGAAGAAAATGAATAAAAGAAGTTATTAATTACTTGATATCATAAAATTCACAAACGTTGCCGATATAGTGTCGTAATGATTAGAATTACCGCTGGAGAAGCATCTGCATGTCCTTCCACTGCTCAAGGGGTTTATGTTTTGAGTCCATCACTAGTACACGCCCTTTGTCAAGTTGAATGATTAACAGAATATAGTGGAAGCTGCGAATGCATAACTAATCAATTATATACTTAACATCGAGTAAGAGAAATAGAAAGTGTATACAAGACAATAACACTCACTCGAAGTTGTAAGGAAATAGTATTTCCCTTCTGGTTTCTTGAAACCTTAACGCATGTACGATATTATCCTCCGTATCCTGGGGGCTTGTTTTGAGATTAGCTTGATGAACCCAATATGGGTCAATGAAGCCAATGTCATAGATTTGTCCTCTGCTGCATTCGAGAATCTTCATTCTGCATATTATAGTATGATTATACACATGCAATTAATAAACGAGGTGAGATAGATAGAGACTAAATTAATTACAGAATTAGTACTTACAGACAATAGGCACTGATGATCGATTTTTCCAAAGCGTCTTGATTGAATAATTTAAATAGTTCATCAAATTCAATGGATATCATGTCATCTATTTCTTTCCCATAATGCTTTTTTGTAACCCTCAGCACTATCCAGTTAGCCTCGGCCTTTGTGGCATGCATGTACCAGTTATGCAATCTTCGCATTTTTGTTGGAAGATTATTTACCTCCTCAGGTTTGACGAGAGGTTTGCCGTACTGGTATTTGTATGCTACTTCACTCACGGGGAAGTACTCTAACTGGGATAAGTACTGGGCAATACTCATACCTTGAGCAGCGGCAGCTTCTCCGTATTGTGCAACTACCTCTAGATCATACTGCTCTTCGGCCCCATATTTGCCCGACCCCACATTGGTATGGGAAATCACCTTGAGAGGGGCGCAAGACTGTTTTCTTGTTCTCCGAGCTGGGCAACAAATTTCTCGCTTGCATTAGTACTGCTCTTCGAGGCTTGTTGTGCCGCATGTGACTTGAGAATAGAACGCTCATAGTCTGATGACAGCTTTGGCTCGGGTTGATGAAGAGTCTTTAGCATTTTGAACACTCTGCCTTTTTCTTCTTTGGTGTTGGGGAACTCTGGCTCTTTCGGCCGCCTCAGCTTAGCAAAAAACGCTGTCATTTCCGCATCAACGACAGCCGTAGTCTCCTCTTTAGTACAGTCATAAGCTCTCTTGGGAGGAACCTTTGGTACTTTTGGAAGAGGCTCTTGTTTACGTTTCGGCGATCGCTTAGCACGACACAGAGTAGCGGTACGGTTACGCTTTTTATCCTGAGGCGCCGGAGATTGGTGAGGCGATGGAGACGGGTGAGGTGACGGAGCCGGGTGAGGCGATGAAGACGGCTGCCGCGGCGGCGATGACCTCGCTGGAGACAGGTGAGGCGGCGGCGAAGATGGCCTTGGCGTGTGATTTCGAAGCACGATACATTCCTTTGGCCATAGAATGGTGACGTTTGTTGTGTCTCCCAGTTCAGTCACATCCCTTTCACCTGCAGGGTAGTCAAGCTTCAAACTTCAAAGGTGGGCATAATTTCATCCACCCCGACAACAGCGTAGCCCTGTGGAACCGGACGACAGTGGTAAGTTGGTGTGGGTCCAATTGGTAAGGCATAGCCAACCGCCACCTTCATTGATATGTTCACAACTTTGACATGTAGCTCGCAGTGTGTCATCTCTGTGATATCATCCACTGGGTAGCCAACAGGAGCCATCCTCAGTGCACCATCGTCATCGTCATTGTCATCACCCGGGACCTCGGTGGAAGCCACACTGCTTTTTCTATTATTCGATAGGCCGGTAGCATCGAATGCAGTGTGCTGCTGAGATGGGCCGGTAGTACTTTGCTCTTTAAGTGCGTTAATTTCATCTTGTTGTTGCTTTATTCGTTCTTCAGTTATACGCATTCACTCTTTCTGAATATCTGCTTCAACTTCCGCCTTGTCCTTTCTCCTCTGACGGCTTCTATCAGGATATTTCTTCCTCTCTTCGGGAAACCCATTCCTCCATGGTTTGGAGCCTATTGTGCCTCGTGTTCGTCCATCATTTCCTTATTTCAAAGGGCGAGTGTGAGCTCATCATTCTCTCTATCGGGAATGAAGTCCCCATCTTTAACAGCCTTTACTGCTTTTCTCATCTTCTCGATTGGCAAGGGGTCTTCTTTATGTCGTATGTTATATATACACTTCCCTTCCGAGTCCAACTTGCCCCCATGCCCGTAAAACCAATTCCTTGCACGTTCGATCCAATTGTCTGTCTCTGGGATGATCTTTTTAGCACGCAGTACATTCTCAAGTTTCTCCCACTTAGGAATGCCAGCCTTGTAGCCACCTTTCCCCATAGTATGGTGATACTTCTTGTTAGCAGCATTCAGCTTATTCGTTGAAGACATTTTCTTAACTTTTTCTGATGTCTTGTAATTCACAAACTCGTCCCAGAATGGTTCTATCTTCTGAAACTAAATCTTCTTGAAATCCGGAGTCGTCTCTTTCACGACATAGTGAAGGTGCAATCTTTTCTTCTAGTTGGTGAAACACTGGGACATCTTCTTCATAGCCCACTCCCTGACCTTAGCCTCCATGGCTCTCCCATGTTCTAAGGCGTCCTCAACTGGATCCTCCGCATTTGGATCCAGCTCTATCTTCGGTAGTTTGAAATTAACCATGAGCCTCTTCCATAGTAAATCTTTGGACACATTAGGGAGAAATAAAGACGTTCCCTCTTCTTCCGCATCAGCAGGCTTATTCCAATTTCGAATGGTGATCGGGATGAAGTCTCTAACGATTACTCCGCATTGTGCCACAAATTTGGTTGTGACAACTTTGGGAGCAATCGGTTTGCCTTCTTCACCAATATCTTTGATCCTGAACCTCTCATGGTCTTCCAACTTTTTGGTTGGGCCTCGTCCGCTCTTTTCAGTAGATTTCTTCGATCCGGAGGGCTAAAAGAAGAAAGATCGTCGTTACTATTTCTATATAGATAGCAGATGATTAATTAATGAATTAATTATATTACATGCACCTCGCCGGAGCGATCGTCTTCTTGATCACACAAGGCATTGCCTTCTCCCTCGCGGAAGGCATCACATTCAACCTCAAACAAGTCGTCTCTTCCGGCAAAAAGAGGATCACCCTCACCGGAGTTGTTCAGAAACGTCGATACATCTAAATTTTCTTCCCCGTGGATCACACCTTGGATCAACTGGGTCGATACATCTAAACGTTCCATATTTTCTACATAGGTGGAAAAACGGATAAGTCAAAGCGGCTAAGGGAGAATGTGGATCCTATCGCGAAGAACCAATACCGGAAAGAAAGGTGGCAATCAATACATGGCATAATACAATGCGCACTCAATATTTATGACATCTCAGATTTAGAGATCCTACACTAACCCTAGGTGCAACATCGATTTTAAAGGGTTCGGGATGCCCTAGCAAGTACACACCAGAGAACCCACATGTACATAAGGGGTGTCGATGTTTATTTAACTAAACTAGGGTTTAAAGTTGCTTGACAATGTATTATGATTGATTAGACACATAGATCTCAATTTTCTGAACATTTTGATATATTATTTGTATTTTTCTAACTTATAAATCATTAGTTATTGAATTTACAAGTTTATATCAATTTCTGAAAATATTAAACCATTTTAAAACAGTTACTGACATGGTTGTACCCTACGGGTGCGTGATCTCAGCATACCTAGTCCAGCCCAAGGAAGGCCCACGACGGATGTACACTGGCCCATGAAGACTTTCGGGTGGCCCAGGCCCATGACGCCTTCGGATCCTTGGAGAGCAAGACTAGAGTAGATAGGAAATTCAAAGGGGTAAAACCCTAGAACCTGTAACAGACTAGGACTATGCCCGGGACCTGCCTAAGTCTATATAAAGGCCAAGAGGGCATGACCTAGATCGCTCGACTCATACTTTCGCATACGCACCTCCGCGCCAGATCGAATCTGCGCACCCCTGTAACCTTCGGTTCCGCCGTAATCAAGAGCAGACAAGCAGGAGTAGGGTTTTCCCTCCGGGGGCCTGAACCTGGGTAAATCTCGTGTCCCCTGGTTGCTTGTCTGTTAACCGTTCCACGATCTCCAGCATCCCCATCTTCTCCAAAACCCAAGTCCATTACAATGGGCATTGACGAGTCGAAACCTCGTCAATTGGCGCCGTCTATGGGAATCGGGGCTGCTGATTGTGCGATCGTGACGGTCCCGACCCGATCGATCTACAATTCTGCGGCGACGGAGAGTCACCTCCTCTTTGGCGCTTTCGACTTCACCGCCCACTCGCCGGCCACCATGAAGGACTTCGAGCCCGTAGGCGGCGGACTCGAAATCTTGTTCGGGAGCTTCTGCTTCCAGGTGGGGAGAACTGGCACCCTCCGCCTCCCTGAGCGGATGCCCCTACCATCCATCAGGCCCGCCTCGTGGGCTCCACACCCTGTGCTACGCACATCATCATCGACAGATGAGTCCTACGACAGCAACAGCTGCAACTCCGATCTGTGCGATCCACCTTCGGATGAAGGGACCTACGGTTTCGGATCCGAAAGCTGCGGCAGCAGCAGACCAATCTACGAGCACTACCAATGCGCCGCAGTCATCCAGGAACAGCAAACGCCTAACTCGCCGCCACACACGAACCCCAACCCGCAAGACAGAAACAGCGGAAACGGCAAGAACAGAAGAAGCCAGTCCCCCCACCCGACGGGGAAAACAACGGCCACGTCATCCGACTTAGCAAAGAAGGATGGGTCCAGGCACGCCGCGCCGTAGCAGGCGACATAGTCCTACCTGCAGACGCCTCGCGTGAGCTACTGATGGCATACCACTTCCTCCTCATCGAGGAGCACAAGAAGAAAGTCAAGATGCAAGAAACACTTGAAAAACGCAAGCAAGCAGCCTCTAAGTCCAGTGCGCGACGAGCTGCGCTCTCCGCCCCCGGTTTTAGCACGAACGGAAACCAAGGAAACAAGCACCGCTCTCGGGTGGAGAACATGGATCCCAGGGAGCGCCGTGATGTGACCCGAACTCTCCACACATCGTTCATGGAGATGGACGCCGATGACAACGTCATCCCGAAGACGCCGCAAGCTGCGATCATGGTAGCCACTGCGTATCTCGCGGCCCACCCACCTCCGGAGGGGGGCCCTAAAAGAGCCATGCATAAGTCCGCACTCACCGGACTAGGACTTGTCGGAGCTGCGCTCCACGAAGATGCTCCCGCGGAGCCAAAGAAGAAGGCTCCGGCCAGGCACAACCGGAGCCCCACCCCTTCATCCGAAGAGGAAGAGGAGCACGACCTTCCTCGAAGGAAGAAGAGCTCGTGTCACCATAAACACGACTACGACGCCAGAGACAAGCTTACACAGTGCAAAATCGACAAAGCACAAGCAAAACGTGCATGCTCGTCTGAATCCGAGATGGACGAAGACGAAGGAGAACTCTGTGGAGCTCGATGCTTCAGCAGATCTGTCCGGCGAACACATATGCCACGCAATTTCAAGATTCCATCGGATACTCCGAAGTTCAACGGCACGCAAGATCCAAAAGCCTGGCTCAGTGACCATCTGTCATCCGTCAAGCTGCACGGCGGTAACAAAGAAACCGCCATGCAATGCCTTCAGCTGCAGTTGACAGGCGCGGCGCGAGTCTGGCTCAGCAGCTTATCATCAGGGTCCATCCGAAGCTGGGAGGAACTAGCTTACAGCTTCATCCGAAATTTCAAGGGCACCAGCAAGAGGCCTGCCTCAATCGAAGAGTTGCGAGCCTGCACTCAGAGAACAGGTGAATCTATTCGCTCGTACATATTACGCTGGTCTACCACCAAGAACTCCGCAGCACACATCTCCAAAGAGAGGGCCATCGACGGCTTCAGAGACGGCGTCAAACGCCCAGATTTCAAGGAGGAACTTGGGCGCGTCAAGCCCAAAACACTTGACCACCTCATGGACATCGCCAACAGGTGGGCCGACGGCGAAGATTGCATCCACCGAGCACAATCGGATGAAGAAGACGACTACGGCCGAAGACGGGAACGCCAGAGCAAGAGGAGATCGCGCGTCTGCGACGACCGCGACGGACCCGACATGGTCACGGCCGGCTACGCCGACCGTCGCAACGATAACAGCCGCAACAGCGGAGGATACCACGGAGGAAACTTCCGCGACGGCGGACGCCCAGCACAGTCATGGTAACGCCGCGACCGCGACAACGGACCCTCAGCATACGACAAACTTTCGGGTCCATGCACCATCCACTTCTACATCGACAAGCAGGATGTCAAAAAGAAAGCTAGCCACATGCTCAAGGACTGCCGCGAGTTCCAGAAACTCAGCAAAAGCATGGTGCAGATGAGGCAACAAGCCCCAATCCCTGCGTTCGGAAACGCACCTGAGCCAGGTGAAATAGCACATGGAGCTCCTCCACCGCCACCTATCGGAGGCCCAAACCAACCAGTCGCACCGGCACAGAACAATGCTGGGAACGGGAACCCCCCACCGAAAGGAGCACTGATGATGATCCAGAAGGGACGCCCCACGAATAGGGTGCAGAAGAAAATCACCCGACAAATCAACCTGGCCGTGGCAACCCCACCTTCCATCCCTGAGTACCTCAGCGGATCGTAGTCCTGCATCACATTCATCCTGCATCGGAGTCCTGCATCACCCTTGTCAGATCCCCTGCCTAGGTCATGCTGCCCTGGTGCTGGAGGCGCAGATCGGAGGCTTCAAGATGAGTCGCGTCTTCATGGACGGCGGCAGCGGCATCAACCTAATGTTCGCAAGCACTCTAGCAGCAATGCGGATCCCGCAATGCACCTGGAACAGTCAAACACAATGTTTCACGGCATCGTTCCAGCGAAGGGCATATTCCCCCCGGGCAAAATAGGGCTCGACGTCATCTTCGGGAAGCCGGACAACTTCCGGAAGGAGTGACTCGAATTTGAAGTGGTGGACTGGCCATCACAATACCACGCTATCCTTGGGCGTGTAGCATTCGCAAGGTTCCTGGCTGTCCCACACTACGCATACCTACTACTCAAGATGCCAGGGCCGAAGGGCGTCATCACAGTCCACGGGAGCTTCACCCGATCGGACCAATGCGACAGGGATTTCAACAAAATCTCCCAGTCTTTCGGCATGCAAGACGAGCTCGTCAGACTCCGTGAGGTGACGGACAATGGGGCACCCCCAGTCACAAGGCAAAATGCACCTGACATGTCCTTCGACTCCACCGTCAACACCAAAAAGGTGCAGGTCCATCCGACGGATGCCTCCAAGACGGCGCTGATCGCCAACGACCTCAGCCTCAAGATAGGAAGGCGTCGAATTCCTCCGTGAGCGCTGGGAAATCTTCGCCTGGTGTCCTGCGGACATGCCAGGAGTTCCCAGGGAATTCGCCGAGCATGCACTCAACGTCTTTCCAGACACCAAGCCACTCAAGCAGTCCATCCGGAGACTGTCCGAGCCACGAGCCGAAGCTATCGGCAAGGAAATCAACAGACTACTCGCTGCAGACTTCATCAGGGAAATCAAAGAAAGCGAGTGGCTTGCAAACACAGTCATGGTCCCCAAGAAGGACACAGACATCCTGCGGATGTGCGTGGATTTCACGTCACTAAACAAGCATTTCCCAAAGGACCACTTCCCCCTTCCTCGGATCGATCAGATCAACGATTCGACTGCGGGTTGTGAGAAACTCTCCTTCCTCGACGCCTACTCAGGCTATA